>CM028129.1:67293333-68635000 GCA_016271365.2 Neoceratodus forsteri
TCTGTAGTTTCCTGCTTCTGCCTTGCTCCCACTTTTGTGAAGGGGAATCACATCTGCCCTCCTCCAGTCCTCAGGTACCACCCCATCCTGCCATGATCTGTTAAAAAGCGTGGTCAGTGGTGTCACTAGGTCCTCCCTTACTTCTTTTAGGATTCTGGGGTGAATCCCGTCAGGCCCCATTGCTTTGTCCATCTTGAGTTTTAGGAGTTCTTTCAGGACTCTTTCTTCTGTGAATGGACTGGAGTCAACCCCGCTACCCAGAATGCTTCTATTGTCTTGTTTAGGTGATTCCTCCTCATCTTCTTTTGTGAATACTGAGCAAAAGTATTCATTCAATATCTCTGCCTTTTCACTGTCTCCTTCTGCCCACCTCCCCTCTCCTTTATTAATCTTCACTATCCCTCCCTTAATCTTTCTATGCTCCCTAATGTATCTATAAAAGGTTTTATCCCGCTTCTTAACAGAGTTGGCTATTTTTTCCTCAGTTTGGGCCTTTGCTAGTCTGACTGTCTTCCCCACTTCATTCTGCTTTAATTGATACAGTTCCCTGTCATGCTCCTTCTGTAATTCCTTATACTTTTTGAATGCAGCCTTTTTCTCCTTAACCTTCCCTGCCACCTCTTTTGAGAACCATATTGTTTTTTTACTCCGCTTTGTTTTCTTTATTTGTTTCACACAAAGGCTTGTTGCCTCTATGATGGCAGTTTTAATTTTTTTCCATTGTTCTTCCACCCCTCCTTTTTGGTCATTTGCTAGTGCATTTTTCAAGTATTCACCTTCTGTGTGACTATGTGTCATGGGTACATGGGCTTTCTCCTATTCAGCCCCTAAGTATTGGAATTCCATCCCTCTAGAAATTCGCCTTGCTGCTACCCATGCTGGTTTCAAGACACTCCATCGTGAACACCTACTGGCCTCAAATCCTTGCTTATGCTTCCATCCACCTTAATCCCTTTAATCCTTACACCTTGTTATTTCCCTTCTCTTTTCCCCCTCTCCCCATCCTTTCTTTTTCTCTATATTTAGCCTGTACTGGGAATTACTAGTGTACTTGTCAGCCAGTTCCAGTACAAACTTGTTAGCGCTTATTTTGTTTTTTCATTAAGGTACTGTTTACATTTTTCTGATATTACCTTACTCTGTTTTGGCTAATTGTCAATTGTTTGTATTGCACTATATTCCATTGTGTTATCACTTCCTTGTGCTGCGTCACATTGTACAGTTTGTGTATTTTGTATTTTTGTTCTCACTTGTATTCTTCCAGGTCGTGCCTGAAAATAGGCATCTCTATGACTAGCGCACTCACCCGGTTACCAAAAGCAAATAAATAAATAAAAGTCTTGTTAATGTTTAAATAGGCCATGTCCACAGCTCCCCCTGATCACCATGTTAATCCCCTTCATCATGCAGTAACCTAAGACACTGCTTTGCATCCTATCAGGCTCCACTGTAGGTGTTCCTCTGATCTATGTGCTGAGACATGAGGCCACAGGCTGAGTACTCTTCAGTACACACACGAGGAGGACCTGTACAGTATATCCCAGTGAAGGTACTGTAGCACCTTGGGTGTGTTACTGCAGTTATAAAAAGACCAGCTCTAAAAAGTTTTAGCTTTGAAAATGTAGCACCATGCATTCAAGAGTACATATAGGCATGGCAGATAACTTGACTCATCCAGTCAGAGAGCAGTATTTATGGCAGCCATTTTGATCCATTTTATTATGAACATTATAAACTGGGTACCATAAATTCTGGAGCATAGAATGCTAAGCTCGAGCTCGGTTGATGTTTCTGTCTGTTTCCCTTTGAAAACTAACTGTCAGATTCTTATGAGCAAAACTCTAATAGCTATTCTATGTGGAAATTGTAAAAAAAAAAAAAATTAATAGCCAACTGGCAACAAAAAGTTTTGGACTACCAAAAGAAGACTCAAGTCAGGAAACCCAAAACTCAAAAACCAAACCAAACAGGAGTAGTATAAAATAAACACCCAAACAAAAGATGAGGGTGTAAAAGAAGCACCCTTGAGGTGCAACATTGCACCTGCCCACCCACTTCCCAAAATCAGGTTCTGAGAGGGGAGACAGGGAGGGAGGTCAGAAAACAGCAAGACTCCAATAGAAGAAACATAATTACTAAGGTGAGTAATTTTTTCTTCAAACAACTTGAAGTCTTGCTGTATTCTGACAAGTGCAGACTACCAAGCAGTACCTCCACGGAGAAGGGAGAGAACCTACTTTGGGACTAGGCTCTGAAGTACTGCTGTGCCAAACCGAGCATCACTCCTAGCCTGGATATCCAGAGAGTAATGCTTGGTAAATGTATGGACTGTTTTCCAGGTGGCTGCTTGATAAATTTCTAAGAGAGGAATATCCCTGGCAGAAGCCAGGGAAGCAGCTGTACCTCTTGTAGAGTGAGCCCTTAGGCTTGAGGGTGGAATCTTTCCCAGTTTTTCATAGCAAAATTGTATACAAGACACAATCAACCTGGCAACAGTTCTCTTGGTGTCAGGTTTGCCCTTTTCCACTTCTCCATAAGTGAGGAACAACTGGAGGGAGTCAAACCTGTGACCCTTGGTACACTCTATGTAGTAACTAAGGGCTCTTTTAACATCTAAACTGTGTAGCCTCCTCTCTCCTGAGGAAGAATGATCAGTGAAGAAAACAGGAAGAGACATAGACTGATTCAAATGGAAGTCTGAAACCACTTTGGGCAAGAACCTTCTATTGCTTCTAAGGACCACTTTATCCCTGTGAAAGGAGATAAAATCAGGTTCCACTGACAGGGCTTGCAATTTCACTGATGCATCTGACAGAGGTAATGGCTACCAAGAACACAGTTTTCCAAGTCAAGTACTTAAGCACTGCTGAGGACATAGGCTCAAAAGGAGGTTGCATAAGTTGAGCAATGCAAACATTCAAATCCCAGGCAGGGGCAGGGTCTCTAAAGGGAGGACTGGTGTGAAGCAATCCTTTAAAAAATTTACAGAACACAGGATGAGAAGATAGTGAGGAAGACTTCCCCACTGACAGAAATGCAGAAGTGTACCTTGAGAGTAGCTGGTCTGAGGCCTATGCCATTAAGATGGGCCATATAATCCAGAACTGTAGGCAATTCAGCAGTATCTGGGGAAATATGCTTCTTAGAACACCAAATGCTGAATCTCTTCCATTTGGAGTTATAAGTCTTTCTGGTGGAGGGCTATTGAGAAGCTTTGAGAATATCCAGAACCCCCTGAGAAAGATGTAAATCTGCAAACTCTAACTCTTCAAGAGCCATGCCTTGAGATTGAGAGACTGAAGATAGGGGTACCAAATCCTCCCCTGAGAGGATTTTAACAGGTTGCAATTCCTGGGGAGAGACAGGGGAAGATGGACTGCTAGGGACAACAACAGGGGATACCAAGGCTGTCTGGCCCAATCTGGAGCAATCAGAATCACTTTGCAAGGTTGAGACCTTATCTTGACTAAAACCTTGAACAGAAGTGGGAAGGGAGGGAAGACATACAGAAATTCCCCTTCCCAATTCAGAATCAGAGCATCCAGGGGGACTGAGCCCAAGATTGGGGGTCTGCAACAAAAGAGAGGAAGTTGGTGATTATCTGGGGCTGCAAAGCGATTTATTTCTGGAGTGCCCCACCTTGAGAAAATCACTTTCAATACCTGAGGGTCCAGGGACCATTCGTGATGGCCCTGAGAGATCCTGCTCAGTGCACCTGCTAGCACATTGTCCTTCCCTGGAAGGTGAACTGCTATCAGAGAGGTTTGCAGGGAATAAGCCAGGGACCACAATTTCATGGCTTCTGTGCACAAGACCATGGACCGAGTGCCTCCCTGCTTGTTGATGTACCACATGATGGTGGTGTTGTCTGTTCTGACCTGAGCCACCTTGTTTTGCACTGAGAGAAAGCTTTCAGGGCCAGAAAAACTGCCCTGAGCTCTAGGAGATTGATATCGAGAATGGATTCTTGGGGGGACCACAGTCTCTGGGCAGTGAGGTCCCCCAGATGGGTTCCCCAGACCAGAAGAGAAGCATCCGTGATAAGGACCACTGAATGAGACTGAGTGGCAAATGGGACTCCTTGTCTTAAATTGTCTTGATCCTCCCACCATTGAAGGGCTCGGATCAAGGTCAGAGTCACTGGGATCAGTTTGGTAAGGAATCCTTCCTCTGTGACCAAAAAGCCCTTGGATGGAACTGACTATCCCTCATCTGGAATCTTGCCCCTTGGACCACTACTGTTGAAGCTGCCATGTGGCCCAAGAGCTGGAGTAAATGCATTGCTGGTCGAGATACCTGAAGGCTGAAGAAAGAGGCTAGTTCTATAAGAACCCTTGCACTTTCCAGGGGAAGAAAGGCTCTTGCTCTGACTGTGTCCAGTTTTGCCCCTATAAAGGTAAGAAGCTGGACTGGTTCAAGAACTGACTTGGGAAGGTTGAGAAGAAATCCTAGGGAAGTGAACACTTGCTGGGTCACTTGCAGGTGAGACCTTACTTGGTCTGGAGACTGGCCCACTATTAGCCAATCGTCCAGATATGGAAAAATGGAAATCTTTTGCCTTCTTAGAAAGGAAATTACTACTGCCAGGCACTTTGTGAAAACCCTTGGGGCTGAGGTTAGGTCAAAGGGCACTGTTCTGAATTAATAGTGGCCTGCGGGCAACTCGAACCTGAGGTACTTTCTGTGGGAGCACCTGATGGGAATGTGAAAGTAAGCATCTCTGAGGTCCAGGGAGGCTAGCCAGTCCCCTGGCCTTATAGAGGGAAGGATTATTTTCAGAGTTACCATCTTGAACTTTGGTTTTAAAAGATGTTTGTTTAGGTATCTTAGGTCTAGGATGGGTCACCACTCCCCTGTCTTTTTTGGGGTAAGGAAGTACCTGGAGTACAGACCTTTGCCCCAGTGTAGGGTAGGTACTCTCTCTATGGCTCTTAAGGCCAGCAGAGATGAAACCTCTGCCTCTAGGGCAAGGGTTTCCGAGAGATTTGCAGGTGGAAGAGATCTGGCTCTCATCTTTGGAAATTTTCTGAAGCTGAGAACCAGTCCCTGGCTTACTACTTTCAGGACCCACTTGTCTGCTGTAATAGACATCCAGTCCTGGACAAAGTAAGCCAGCCTGCTCCCTACTGGAATAGGAGAGTCGAACCGGGCAGGCCCATCAGGGTGTCTGCTTGGCAGGGGCCTTAGGCTGAGGAGTGGATGCAGCCCTGCTCATCCCCCTTCTGCCTCTCCCTCTGAAGAAACCCCTCTGTGAAAAGGGAGAAGAGGCCTGTGGTTGGTAAAAAGGCCTATGAAAAGGCCTACCCCTGCCCCTAGACTGCTGCCTTTGAGGAGTTGCCTGCCTCTCCTTGGCCTGAGCACTCCTGTTGGTGGTCCTGTACTCATCCATTTTCTTCATGCAATTCTCTGTCTGCTCCCCAAAGAGAGAATTACCCACTATAGGAAAATCCATGGCCTTAGCCTGGGTATCCTGCGAGAGGCTAGTACATCTGAGCCAAGCCATTCTCCGAAGAGCCACAGATGTAGCCATGACTCTTGATGACACATTATTGGAGTCCACAGCAGCATGAAACTGAACTGTAGATGCCTCAGTCCCATCTGCAGCCACTGCCTCCAGCTCCTTGGTTAGCTGGAGGGAGGCCTGTTTAGCCAGTGCCAGTACAGTGTCCCACCTGGAGTTCTGGTACCTGGCTGTATAGGCCATATAATTCACCTATCTGAGTTCCAGGGAAGATGCCATGTACAACTTTTTTGCCATGGCATCAACCTTCCTGGAGTCTTTGTCTGGGGGGTGTGAAGCCAATGGAATGCTTGCCTTATCACAGGCAGCAGCCTGCACAACCCCAACATGGCTGCATTGCTGATATAAAAACTCCATATCTGAGCCTGAGAGTGTATACCTCTTGTCCATTCTTCTATCCACAGGAGGTATAGAATTGGGAGACTTTAGAATGTTTTTGTGTCTGTTTCCCAAAAGATTTGTGGAGGGGAATAGACAGTCTCCTGGACTCTGGGATGTCCATCATTTCTACAAAATCAGGCTCCTCCTGATCCTCCATTGCCTCTTCCATAGGAAGCTGGAGGGTCTCAGCCACCTTTCTGTAGAACATAAAGTGGGAAGGGGACTCAGAAAGCATAGGAGGGGATACACCTGAAGGTCTGTCTGGGGAGATGTCCAGTTCCACAGGCACATCTAGGCTTTAACCATCACCATCATCATCTTCAAACTCCCCTTCCTCCTCAAACTCTGGTTCATAAACTTCTTCAGGGGTATAGTCATGAACTGGACAAACTGACCGAACCGAGCCCCTGCCAAAAGGTGCCAGATCGGTCGGAACTGGGTGAAGCGATTCCGCAATCCAAATCGCTCTGGCTATTTCTTCAGCAGTTGGAACATGGACTTCTGGATCAGAACTGGACTATTTTTCTTTGCATTTTCTTTTAGTCGGAACTGACCCCTCGGGATCAGCTCTCCTTTTGTCCGAAGAAGTATCGCCCTGGTCAGAGAGCACTCCTACTGGTTCGGTCGGAACCGAGCTGGCCATCCGGGTCAGTGGACTTCTTGGCCTCCTTTTTCCTCAGCCTACCTAATCTCTTTTCAAGGGTAGATTTGGGAAAATGTTTGCAAATTCAAACAGGCATGGGATAGGCATAAGGGAGCAATACAAATGAGTATGAATAGATAGGCCACTGACAGAGCAAAGACCGATGGCACATTTATAAGGTAGAAAAAGAAATGGGCAGACTGGATGGGCCTTGCAGTCCTTTTCTGCCATCAACTTCTATGTAATTTGGCAGTCTGAATCGAGGTGTTCAAACCCCAGACAATAAACTCAGGTGGTGTGGGGATCGGCCTTAGCAAAGACCTCCCCACACTCACTGCAGTGTTGAAACCCAGTGGGCCCAGTTTTTTTGGGGGTTTCTCAGACATGGCAAACCTAACCAAACGTACCTTTTTTTCGGCAACAGCCAGGCAAGACCCTCTTATCGGTTCCTAATCGCGTCGTCACGGGTCTTGGAAAAAAACGTATCAAAACACGTTTTTTTTAGAACCGATAAGGACCGGTAACCGCACACTAAAGTTAAACACAAAAATTAAACAAATGATCAGTTCAGCCTAACCGATACACACTTTTACAAGTTCCACACAGAAAAACACAGTACAAAACCTATCTAGTACTCACGGTACCACAGACAGAGACTGAACCGACTATGCGGAATAATTTTTCGATTAGAAACCGACGAAAAACCAACACTTCAACCGACTTTCGAACTGAGCTGCAGGAGAAATCTATGGAGCAACTGTTCAGTGAGGCGTAGTAAAGAATCTGATGGTTAGTTTTCAAAGGGAAACAGAGACATCTACCGAGCTCGAGCTCAGCATTCTATGCTCTACATAGAAAGTGCAACCCTTTGTTCTCCGGGGCAGTTTAAAAGCTGGGGCTAACTGCACTTGTCAGAATACAGCAAGACTTCAAGTTGTTTGAATATTCTTTTCCCATGGATCTGCTTCCTCCCACCAGGTTTCGGTTATTCATGCTATATCAAAGTCCCTATATGCTAGTATCTACTGGAATTCATCAAATTTGTTAACTAAACTCCTGGCATTTAACAATACTCCATTCCATATATTGTTGCCAATTCCCAATGTGCTCTTTGCACTTATATCCCTCAAGTCTGGAGCCCCCAACCGTTCTCCCTCCAGTTTAAACAAAACTTTATCACCTCGTTTAGTTTTGTGCCCAGTATTCTTACACCTGCCCTGTCTGGGTGCAATCTATCCCGCCTGAAAACAAATCCGTTTTGGAAGGTTTTAGTATTGTCCATAAATCCAATATTTCTGCTCATGCAAAAGGAACATAACCAACTGTTTAGTTTATTTATGGCTGACTTTTTATAGCCATTTGGTCCATTCCCTTGTAAAATACCTGAAATTAAAAGTTCTGACCCTTTTGCTTTAATTCTGTTTGCTAAGTTAGTAGAGCTCTCCTGTATATCTGATATGTTATTTCTGCCATAGTCATTGGTCCCTACATGTAATATAACCATGGGGCTTTGCGTGTTTTCTGTCAGTCCGTGCAGTATTTTCTCTAGGTCAGTAACTCTCACCCCGGGAAGTGTATTGACTGTGGTGTGCATTTTTCTGCCTTTGCAAATAATCTCATCGGTTGCCCTTATAGTTGAGCAATGACAAGAATATCTCTTTCACTAGTCTCTACCCTATGACTCTGAGTTTTATTTACTGCGGTTTCCAATATATAACTTTTAGCAGTAAGTACTGGTTAATTAATCTAGGCAACAGAACTTCATTGGCATGTTCATCTTCTAGTAGTTTAACTATCCCAGTTTCTTCCCTCATTTCCTCATTTGACCCAGTATCTGCCTCCGATGTCATGTTAGATGTTTTTTATTTATTATATAGTACTAGGGGTTCACTTTGTTGTATTATCCCCGTCACTCATTTTGTTTGTGTACTACTCCTTTTACAATCTGTTCCCCTTTCCACACCTTTTAACTCAGGTTTGGTTTCCCCCTGTAAACAACTAGGGGTACTGGTTATTATACTTTGCTCTTGAATATTTATCTTTTCAACCATGGTATCTAAAAGGTTTTCCAATTCACTTATCTTCTTTTGCACCTTGATTCTGCCTAGTAGTTGTTTAATTTGTTCCTGTAGTGTTTCCACCAACAGGCATTTGTCACACCTAAATTGCTTTGTTTTGTCCCCCTCAGTATATATCTTACACTGCACACATTGCTCTTGCATTTTCCTCATTTTTCCCTTTCCTTGTGACATGATTTAGCACTAGTGTATCACCTGCTGTACACAAACCGAACGCCCTATATCTTGTGGTACCTTATTTAAGTTTAGTGCTTGCTGCTGTTCTCTTGTTCCTATTCCTGGCATCCGCAGCAGCAGACAGCGCAGAACACATGTGTCTCTTTTCGCACGTCTCACGTGTGAATCTGCAAGCCACTCCTCATGCACTCACTGCCGCTTGCTGGAACAAGTAATTTTATGCTGCCAATACTGGAAGTAGTGTCATGCTTTACTTCTGGTTTCACGACTACCCCAACAGTAAAATCACTTCTGAATACAATAAAAAGCACTCTGAATTTAAAGTTTCATGTGGGAACACTTCAGATTACCTCCTCACACCTGCTGCACTCTCTTTTGTGCCTTTTTAAGTACAAGCTCGTCCTTGATGTGAGTACCAGGAAGTGGAGGTGTTCACAGGACCTCCAACTTCTCATTGCCTCAGGATCACGAGAACAGCTGCACGGGAGTCTGAGATGGATGCCATTGTTCACCTGGGGATAAATTACTTGGCTCATCATGAGATTAGAGCAGTGCAGGAGGACTTCATAGAGTTGGGAAGGGGTCTAAGACAAGTAGCACACTCAGTATCCTTCTTAGAGATGTTGCCTGTCTATGGCATGGGTGAGGCGAGGGTACTTTGCACCATGCAATTTAATGAATGGTTGAAGAAATGGTGTGGAGCACAGGGATTTGGCTTCACTGGGAATGGGGTTCCACCTGGAGGGACACCAGCCTATACTGGCAGGATGGTCTGCATCTGTCCAGGAAGGGAACAAGTCTTTTGGGCAATCAGTTTAAATGCTTCATTGACAAGCTTTTAAACTAGTCAAGGGGGGAGGCACTGATAAGCAGCAGGAAATTCCCAGCCTCCCCTTGGAAAAGAGGGTACTAAATGAGAAAAAGATCAAGGTAGAAAGGTCAGTGGGGGATGCCGCAACAGAAGGTAAAGCCATCAAAAAATGGAGAGCAATGAGTACCAATGCCCATAGTCTGGGTAACAAGCTTCCTGAATTAGTGGCCTTGATGGAGGAGGAACATTTGGATATCGTGGCAGTCACAGAAACATGGTACACACAGAACCATGACTGGGACATAAACATACCAGGATACACTATCTACAGGAGGGACAGGGAGGGTAAAAGAGGAGGAGGAGTAGCTCTCTACGTAAGGGAAGAAATCAAAGCAACAGAACAAAAGGGTAAACAGGGAGGAGAAGAAGCACTGTGGGTCAACTTGGAGACAGACAATGGCACCACAATCCACACAGGGGTTGTATACAGACCTCCCTCTCAGGGTGAGGAAATGGACAAGGAAATGATAGAAAGTATACTTAGAATGACAGAAAAAGGGGAGATATTGCTGATGGGTGATCTGAATATGCCAGATGTTAACTGGAGTGCAGTTGCAGCAGCCACTTCTAAAAGTGGGGTTATTCTAGATGCCCTACAGGGGGCATGCCTTAGACAACTAGTATTGGAACCCACTCGAGAGGGAGCAATCTTAGACCTGGTTCTCTCAAATGGAGATGGAGAGAGGATCACAGATGTAGTAGTGGGTAGCAATCTGGGAACTAGCGACCATTGAACAGTATGGTTCACAATAAACACAGCTGTAGAGTTAAGCCCTACAAAGGCAAAAGTACTGGACTTTAGGAGGACTGACTTTGTCAAAATGTGTGAGTGCCTAAGGAATGCACTAGCAAATGGGCAGGAAGGAGGGGTGGAAGAACAATGGGGAATAATAAAAACTGCCATCATAGAGGTAACAAGCCTTTGTGTGAAGCAAATAAACAAAACAAAATGATGTAAGAAACCACTATGGTTCTCAAAGGAGGTGGCAGTGAAGGTTCAAGAGAAAAAGAAAGCATTCAGGAAGTACAAGGAATCACAGAAGGAGCAGGACAGAGAATTGTGTCAATTAAAGCAAAAGGAAGCTGGGAAGGCAGTCAGAACAGCAAAGACCCAAACTGAGGAAAGGATAGCCAACTCAGTTAAGAAGGGGGATAAAACCTTTTATAGGTACATCAGGGAGCATAGGAAGACCAAGGGAGGGACAGTGAGGCTTAATAAAGGGGAGAGGGGTGGGCAGAGGGTGATGGTGAAAAGGCAGCAATACTAAACAAATACTTTTGCTCAATATTTACAAATGAAGAGGGGGAGGTACCTAAACCAAACAACAGAAACACTCTGGATACAGAAGTTGATACCAGCCCATTTACAGAAGAAAGGGTTCTGAAATAACTCTTAAAACTGAAGGTGGACAAAGCAATGGGGCCTGATGGGACTCATCCCAGAATTCTAAAAGAACTAAGGGTAGATCTAGTGACACCACTGACTACCCTCTTTAACAAATCATGGGAGGATGGGGCGGTACCTGAAGACTGGAGGAGGGAAGATGTGATTCCACTTCACAAAAGTGGGAGCAGGGCAGAAGCGGGAAACTACAGACCTGTTAGATTAACCTCAGTGATAGGGAAAATGATGGAATCACTTCTGAAGGAAAGAATTATCGAGTACCTAGAGGCCAGAGGGACACAGGACCCAAGGCAGCATGGATTCACAGCAAGATGGTCATGCCAGATGAATCTAATAGATTTCTTTGACTGGGTGACCAAAGTAATAGATCAGGGAGGGGCTGTGGACATAGCCTACCTAGACTTCAGCAAGCCATATGACACAGTCCCACACAAAAGATTAATATACAAGTTAGCCAGCCTGGGAGTGGGTCCCAAGATGATAGCCTGGGTAATGAATTGGCTGGAGAATAGGACACAGAGGGTAATAATAAATGGAGTCCACTATGAAGAAAGGGGGGTTACTAGTGGGGTACCGCAGGGTTCAGTGTTAGGACGGTCCTCTTCAATGTCTTTATAGCGACATTGCAGAGGGACTGGAAGAAAAGTATGTCTCTTTGCAGATGACACAAAGACTGCAACAGAGTTGACACAAGGTGGGGTGGAAAGGATGAGAAGGGACTTGGCAAGGTTAGAGGAATGGTCAAATGTATGGCAGCTTAGATTCAGTGCTAAGAAGTGCAAGGTAATGCACCTGGGAAACAAAGTCCAGGGGAAGAGTACACAATGGGGGGTGAGATACTAACAACAACAAAAATGGGAAGGGACCTGGGGGTAGTCATATCAGATGACCTAAAGGTGGGCAAGCAATGTGAGAGGGCAGTAAGGAGGGCTGGGGGGATACTGGGATGCATAGGGAGAGGCATCACCAGTAGAAAACAGGAAGTTATTATCCCTCTGTACATACAGCTGGTCAGACGCCATCTGGAGTACTGCGTGCAGTTCTGGAGACCCAATCTCCGCAAAGACATAGACAGGATGGAAGCTGTCCAGAGGAGGGCAACTACAATGGTGCAGGGTCTGCACCGGAAGATATATGAAGAGAGACTTAAGGAGCTTAATATGTATAGCCTTGAGGAAAGGAGGGAGAGGGAGGACATGACACAACTTTCAAGTACCTCAAGGGAATCAACAAAGTCCAAGAGGGTAGCATCTTTCAGAAAAAGAGGTGTGCAAGAACAAGAGGGCACAATTTGAAGATGGGGGGGGCAGCTCAGCGGCAATGTAAGGAAGTATTTTTTCACAGAGAGGGTTATGGATACATGGAACAGCCTTCTGGAGGAGGTTGTGGAGTCAAAAATAGTGGTGGAATTCAAGCATGCTTGGAACAGTCATAAGGCAATTCTAGGGGGTGGGGGTAGGAAGAAGTCGGCTGATGGTTAACTAGGATCTGCAGCTTATCCATTAGGTAGGGAAATGGGCAGACTGGGTGGGCCAAGTGGTCCTTATCTGCCGTCAAATTCTATGTTTCTATGTTTCTAAGATACCCTTTAGCCTGAGCTGTTCTAGTAGGTGCTAGTGCTTAGTGGCCCACCACTCCATCTCTCTCCCCAGAGAGTCCTTTATGCAGTACAAAAAATATAAAACAAAACTTGGTAGTGCCACTCCTGCAGTCCGTCTCCCCATTGGTGACAAAGCCAAGATGACACCCTGTCACACAAGAGTAACTCACCAAATAACCACAGATTTTCTGGAGCTAAGGAACTAACATACTAACATACTAAAACACCAGCAGAATAGGCCTAACGGTCTTTCGTGTCTGCTCGTTTGGTCAGCCCCCACTCTAGGAGTTTACCTTGCTGCCCCCCCTCTCCCTCTCTGGCATCTCCCCTCCCAGTCCCGGATATTCTCGCTGCACTGGATTTTGCTTCCAGAACCCTTCCCCTGTACCTGTCCCACCCCTCTTAAACCCCTCCACCATCTCTGCCTCCACCAGCCCCCTGGGCAGTGCATTCCATGGCTCTATTACCCTCTCAGTGAAGTAGCATATCCTCCTTTCTCCCCTGAATCTCCCCCTCCAGCTTACACCCATTCCCCTAGTCACCCCCCCTTCGAACACCCTGACTGCTCCTCTCCTATTTAACCCCTTCATGTACCTGAAGACCTCTATCATGTCCCCCCTTTCCCTTCTTTCTTCCAATGTGTACATATTTAGCTCTTCGAGCCTCTCCCCATCGGTCCTGTCCCCCAAGTCCTAAATCATTTGGGTTGCCCTACTCTGGTCCCTCTCCAGGAGTTCAGTGTTGTTCTTTAAATGTGGCTTCCAAAACTACACGCAGTACTCGAGATGCGGCCTCACCAAGCAGTTATACAGTGGGAGTATCACTTCCCTCCTTCTGGAGGTGATCCCCCTAGTGATGCATCCAAGCATCCTGTTGGCCTTTGCTGCTGCCCTCATACAAGTCTCTGAGTTGTTCATCTTAACATCCACCACCACCCCCAGGTCCCTCTCAGCCATCGAGACTTGTAGAATTCCCTTCCCTGGGTGTACACTTGGCCTGGGTTTCTGGCTCCCAGTGGCAGTACCTTGCATTTCTCTGCATTGAACCTCAGCTTCCACTTTCTAAACTACCCTTCCAGAGCCTCCAGGTCCCCCTGTAGGGCCACCCTCCCCTCTTCCCCATCCACTACCACCCCCAGTTTTGAGTCATCCGCAGAGGACTCATCTCACTCCTGATACGCTTCCTTATGTCAGAGATGTAGGCATTGAACAGCAGGGGCCCAAGGACCGATCCCTGATGGACCCCACTAATGACCTCCTAGAGGATGAGACTATCCTGCCAACCACGACCCTCTGGGTCCGGTCCTGGAGCCAATTAACTATACATCTAATCATCTAGTTTCCCACCCCCATTTCTCCCAGCTTATTCAACAGGCCCCCGTGAGGAACAGAGTCAAACGCCTTGCTGAAGTAAAGAAAGAAGACATCCACTGGTCTACCCAGGTCCAAGGCACTCATCACCCAGTCATAGAACTCCTCAAGGTTTGTCTGACACAATTTCCCCGGGATGAATCCATGCTGTCTATCGTCCAGGCACTCCAACTTTTCCAAGTCCACCCTAGTCTCTCCTTGACAATGTCCTCCATCACCTTGCCCACCACTGATGTCAGGCTGACAGGCCTGTAGTTCTCTGCCACTTCCCTTGATCCCCCTTGTAGATAGGCACTGTATGCACCACCTTCCAGTCCTGGGGCACCCACCCAGTCTTCAGTAAGATGCTGAAGAGCTCCACCAGGGGTTTCGCCAGGACATCCGCCAGTTCCTTCAGCACTCTGGGAAGTAATTTATCTGGCCCCAGTGCTTTCTCCATCTTAAGGGACCTGAGGGTTTCCCTCACTCTCTCTGCCATGATTTCCACCTCCGCTACCGCGTCCCTCTGCTTTGCCTTCCCCCCCTGCCAGTGATGCCCCTCACCAGACCCACCTATCGGTAAGGGCCCCCCCTCCTCTGTTTCACTATCTCCTCCCATGTATGATGCAGCACCCCCATTTTCCTTGGTGAGAACTGAGGCGAAGTACTCATTTAGTATCTCAGCCTGTTCCCCTGAGTCTTGTGCCCATTCCTCCCGTTTTAATCATGCTAATCTGCCCCGTCACCCTTTGTTTTTCCCTAATATATCTAAAGAACCCCTTGTTCCCTCTCCTAATTTCCCTAGCCAGGTTCTGCTCCTTCCTTGCCTTAGCTGCCCTCACCACCCTAGTGGCCCTTCTGGCCATCAGCTCGTACTCCCCTTGATCCCTTTCACTGCTTGAGCACTTGAATTGCCTATAGGCCACCTTCTTTCCCCTCACCACCTCCTGAACCTCCCTGGTCCACCAGCTGGGTTTTCAGGCCCTACTACATTTTCATCTTATTCTTGCGCAGGTGCTGGTAGCATCCTGCACTCCCCTCATGATGATTTCCCACCTACTGTCAGTGTCCATGTCTGGCCCAATCCCATCCAAGTGCTCCTTAAGGATCCTTCCCATTTCCTTAAAATCCACCCCCTGAAGTCAGTTACCTCCATATTTGTGCATCCTTCTATCCCTCCTAGGTTCAGGTAGAACCAGACTGTGGCTTGGTCACTCCCCGCCAACAGGTCCCTTACCTCCAGGCCCCCAGTCTGATTACTGTCTGCCAGGACCACATCCAGTATCGCTCCTCCCTGGTCGGTTCTCCCACCTGCTGAGTTAGGAAAGTGTCCTGAAAAACATCCAACAACCTCTATTCCATGGCCACCGAGGAAGTCATAGTCTCCCAGTCTGTTCCTGGCATGTTTAAGTCCCCCAACACCACCACCCTTCCCCTGCCCATTCTGAAGTGTCTCCCAATATCTGCCACCAGACTATCCTCCAGCTCCTCCGCCAGCACAGGGGATCTATACACCACTCCTATTTTTACTCTCTTGCCCCCCCTTGTTATCAAGGTGACCCAAATCGCCTCCACAGTTCCCTCCGCCTCCTCCACTCCTTCTATGGCAATGCAGTTTTCGACTATTATTGCTACCCCTCCTCCCCTTCCCTCCCCCCGTCCTTCCTGAACATGGTGTAACCCTCCAGGTTCAGGTCCCAGGTCTCAGTGATCGCTGCCACATCCACCTGTCCCTCAGCTAGCATCACTTGGAGCTCAGGCATTTTATTGCCCAAGCTCCTGGCATTTAGCAGGACTACCTTCCACCCTTTCCCTATACTTCCATTTTCCCTGCTCGCATTCCCGTGGGGATTCTGTCTTCCCCTGGTCCGCACCGTACCAGTCGACCTTTTCCTGCATTCCTCCAGCTTTCCAGGGGGGTGGAGACAGAGTCCCTTCTTTATCGGAACTCCCTTAACAGCCTTTTCTTCCATCCCTCCCTCCTTCACAAGTTTAAACCCCACCTTTCACCAATGAACCCCTCTATTTTCAACTTAAGGATTTCCTTCCCCCTGAATTGAGATGGAGCCTATCTCTAGCATACAGCCCCTTATCCTCCCATGTCTTCCCCCAGTCCCCCATCAGCCCATACCCACTGGCCCCAAACCACTCCCTGAGCCACTGGTTTATCTCCCTAATCTTCCTTTTGTGTTCCCCACTAGCTCTTGGCACAGGCAGCATTTCCAAGAAGGAAATCGAGCAACCTATGTCATGACAGACCCTGGCAAGCTCAATGAACCTTGCCTGTATCTCTAGCTCGCTATTTTCCACAATGCCATTGGTACCCAGGTGGACCAGTATGTCCGTGGGAACCTCCACAATCCTTTGCCAGCTGATATACCTCATGCTTGGCCCTGTGCACTGTTAGTCCAGGGAAGCATTATGTTCTAACCGTGCAGACTTTCCCCTCCCAATCCGATTTGATATCCCTGATCATGGAATCATCCAACAGGAGCACTCTGACCGCTCCTTTTCCTCCATTTCCTCCCCTTCCATGTCTCTCATCCTTTCTACTGGCTCCTCCCACCAGCCGGCTCCTTGCTTCTCCCCCTATCTTTGTGCCGCCTGCTGCCCCCTCCTTATTTGCACTGGCCACCCCCCCTCCGATCCTATGCCTCTCCTCCTCCAGAATATCCTTCTGTACCCTGCTAGCCCCCATCATTGCTCATAACTGGTCCTTTACCCCATCTGCTAAACTAGCCTGGCTTGTCCTGCCTTCCTTCCTGCCTCCTTTCAGCCCCTCCTTGCCTGTCGTGCTCCCTAGGCCTAAACCCTCAGCTCCCTTTACTGTATCCTCCTAGTACTTCTGGTCCTTCTCTTTGCCCTTTCCTCCCAACTGGTCCTTCTCCTTGCGCTTTCCTCCCTCTACCCCTTCCTCCTCCTGCTCTGATCCCCTGCTCCCCGCGTTTTCCCGCATTCCAAGTTCCCCCCTGTTCCTCCTGCTGTCTGGCTTCTGCTTCCTGCCCCCACTCCCTTTCCATCTCTAACCGTCCCTGTCATGGCTACATCGCCCCCCTCATCCTCAAGCAGAAGAAGAGAATTGGAGCGGTTACTGAGCCTAAGGTCCAATCCATCTCCCCACCTTGCTTCCTTCTGTCCAGCCCCAGCCATCTGCCTGCTTCCCTGAGAATGTCCTCCCTTTGGCCCCCCTCTGTGAGGGTCCCCAGATACCTGCCTGCTTCCTTGGAAGTGTCCTTCTTTTGGGCTCACTCTGTCAGGGTCCCTGTGCGACCCCAGAGTACTCTCCTGCACTCCTTTCCCTATGCCCCTGCCCCTAGTGGTTGGTGCAACCCCATGGGAGTGCCCCTGCCCTATTCCCCAACCATACCTCCCCCAGCTGCCTCCTAACCCCTCAACCTCCTCCCTAAGTTGTGCCATCTGATAGCACAATGGGCAACCACTGAACTTCCAAGCCCAGTCCAGTATCATGGCCGCCCCACACCCCTGTGCACCCCCACCCTCCCAAAGATGCAGGCCCTAATAATGCAGTCCAATTAGCTTACCAAAAAATTGTTATTATGTGATGAGTTTACTCAATGGTGTCAGTGGCTCAGTAGGTTGCACACTCACCTCTGAGGCCGGGAGATCAGAGAGCTGTGGGTTCAGTTCCCACATCTGGCACTTGGGTTAATATCCCAGTACTGACACTGCAGAGTAGCATGAGAGGGGTGATGCACTTCTGAGGTGCCATCTTTCGGATGAGACGTTAAACCGAGGTCCCATCTGCCTGGATTGGTAGTAGTTCAGGTGGATGCTAAAGATCCCATGGTACTTATCGAAAAAAGGGTAGGGGAATTTCCCCGGTGTCCTGGCCAAATTTCCCTCATTCAATAAAAATACCACCAACAGCTTAATCTGGTTCAAGGTCAGTTGGCATTCATCTGTATCCCCTTCCCCCAGGTCGTGCCTGAAAATAGGCAGGATTTGTCTAGTGCACTTACCCGGTCAACAAAAGCTAAATAAATAAAATAAAATAAAAATACACCTACATTTACAACACTGTTGCATTGTTTACCTGAATTTTACCTACTCATTATGCTTTAAATTGTGTTTCCAAGGGGCTTGACTAGAGCTGGGCAGAAGATGCAAATTCAGCTTCTTTGAAATTTTCACAAAGTTTTCCAAACTTCCACCTTTGGAGAAATCTGAATCTTCTGAATGTGTCTGGCAAATTTTTCCTCTGTTCTTCAAAATGTTCTGGCTGAACTGTGGAATAATACTCATGAACTGTGGAATGGCAGTTCTGACGAATTCGATTCTGCAGTTTAGTACATTATTCCGCAATACATGTAGTCATTCCACCTGGTGTTCCACCTGGTTAAATAAAGATTGACTGATTGATTGATTGATTGATTGATTGATTCCACATTTCATTGATCAGTTCTGGAGAATTTCTTTTTGCAGTTTAACACATTAATCCTCAACTCATTCATTCTGCAGTTCACCGACTCACTCAGAATGAATGTGTGAATTACAGATTATTGCATGAAACTACAGAAAGAAATTCCGCTCAACTGACCACAGACAGCAATCAATTCTACTAAATTTCTTTCCACAGTTTAATACATGAATCTGTAATTCATGCCTTCACTCCACTGTTCTAAATCAGAAGTTTCCAAAGTGCATTCCAACTTTCATGAAAATTCAGCAGCAGAAGTTTAATTTCGCACAGCTGTAGGCTTCACCCCTGCTAGGATGATTAAATGTGCATGTTCCAAGTGTCAATTACTATGTCTTTTCATTTTAAAACTTAATAACATTCATTAAAAACAAAGT
Organism: Neoceratodus forsteri; assembly: GCA_016271365.2. NCBI lineage: Eukaryota > Metazoa > Chordata > Ceratodontiformes > Ceratodontidae > Neoceratodus > Neoceratodus forsteri. The sequence continues at coordinate 67,312,174 of CM028129.1, forward strand.
ATAGTTAGTAAACCATTCTGATGTGCGGCACATACAGTCAAGTAAAGAAACAAAATGTAGCACCTTACAATGCACACCCTAGATAACAATATAAATAGTCATATTCTATCCTTTTCTGAATGCTCCCAGCATTCATACTGAATATATAAAAATCCTTAAAAGTACAGCAACACATATCCCAAGCTATCCAGTAAGAGACATATGGTTATCTGTTACTTGAAAAGTGAAACCTCAGAAGACAACAAGGATTAAGATGAACTGTCCTCCCCAGAAGTATCACTCTGAAAAGTCCCTGAGACATAAATAGATGCCAGGGACCCCAAACATAAATGTTCATGTAACCCCCCCTACAAATAGGGGTTCCTACAATGCCTTCCTGGGCTTGCCTAATGCCCACTGTCAGGATGGTGTCCTGTATCCAGTAATTCTAATTGACTGCATGAGAGTGCTCCAGTAATCCTCCCTGCCTGTCTCTTTAAGAGAGCATCTATGCTGTGTGAGAAAATTTGTCTGGGCTGGGTCCAGGTTATTTAAGGCTCGTGACCAGCCAGACAGTCCATATTTCTGCTCTATTCTGCCATCGCTATTTACGCAGAGGGAGCTCTGTTAGGGAAAGTGATTATTTGCTGTTTACTTGCTGTAATAATAATAATAATAATAATAATATAGGAGTTTGTCTAACCTGCTTTCCATTGCAGCGTGAACTTTGGTATAAGAGCCACCATCTTGGTTCTGGACTGCCAGTGTTGGACCAATCAAACCTCAGGGGACCTAAAATGGAGACTGTCCACAGAGGTCTTGTGGGATTGAAGTTCTGTAGGAATTGTAGTTTTTAAGGTTTTGCGCCTAAATGGATATGGAGGGGGAGCCATTTTTGTGACAGACAGTTCCCTCAGACTATCAAACCTTTCGGATTACTGGGAAATCCCCAGATCTGCCTGAAGCAGTGTGTCAGTCAAGAGTTGTAGTTTAGAGAGTGAACAGCTCAAGCCAGCAGCTGCTCCTACTTGGAGCCTAAGGAGAATCATCAGGAAGGCTCTGCTGGCCTGCCTACCACGTCTTCTAGTGTGAAATAATGCCTTAAGTGTGACAGTCGGACTTGTCCGATTACCAGATCAAGACCTGTGTCTGAAGAGAAAATGTGTATTAGTGCTACTTGAAAGTGGACTGAAGACTTGCTCCAGAAGTGATCGGCCCACCTGGTACCAAAGTGAGCCTTAGATTGAAAGGTTTGAGCAAAGAAGCTGCGAGTTGCAAACAGACTTTATCCGAACTGTGGCAAAATCCTTTAAGTGCGATAGGTGTGCTGAATGTGTTGCACAGGTCGCAATTTGGTTCCCCACGTTGAGTTCTGTTACACAAGTTGGAGGCTGTCCAGCCCTCATCTCCAGACTTAATCTGAGCTGTCTGTTCTGCCTGGGATCTGCCACCTCGGCCGAGGCCACTGCTCCTGATTAAGAGACATTTCTAGTGAAAGACCCGCTTGGGGATTTTGCCCCCTGCTCAACACCACCAAACAGGTAGCGACCACCACAGTGAGTGATGTAGGCCCTGCTTCCCCTGGCAATCCAGTACAACACCACAAGGTCTTCTTCTCACCTGTCCTGCATCCTGGTCTGGGTAGAGTGAGTACAAAACAGGGTAGCTCCCTGCAACAAAAGCTACAATCATTTGTGTGTCATCTGATTCTCTTGTGTTTGGGTTTATTGCAATGGACTGAGCCATCCGGCTCTGGATTGCAAATATTTGGGTTGCGTGCATGCTAATTGTTTTCTTTCCTAAGGGCCCCAACAACAGCTGCAACACCAGCCTACCCTGGGCAATGCTTCAGGCTAGCCTGTTCAACAACTGGCTACCCTGAGTTGTGAGGACTGTGTTTAAGGGACTCACTGTGCACCCCTATTCAGCCTGCATTAAATCAGATCTGCCAATCACTTGCTAGATTTATGCCCCACCCTTGTTCACATCCCCCTGAGTAAATCAGATTGTTGGTTGTTTCAGGTTTAACCTGGCTAGTGTGTACCTTTTTGGTTGGGATACAGCACTGTTACTGTATTGTTGCATCACTGGTCTTATTTTTCAGGGGGTCTCCAGGGCAGTTGCAGAAGATCCAGCCCTGATGGAAAGTGCAAGGAGTGTGAGCATATCATTACTGTCATATGGTAAATGTGAATGTTCTGTTGCTGAATCATTTAGGTCACTAGGAGGGTTGGTGGGTGGTTATAGTATCCCAGAGGGCTATACCAACAGCAGTTACACTACCCAAAACCATTCCTCTGGGTGGAGGCACCCATTCACCAAGCTTAGGACCCTTAACCTGACTTAGTCACGCAGGCAGGGGTAGTAGTCCATAGGATAGCGTCACTTAGGGGTTACATTCAGTTGGAGAGCTGCGGTTATTCTTTCCATCACTTCAGTCTCAGTAACTTTCTGTTTCCATTGCTCCAAGGTAACTATTTGTGGGGTTAACAATTTTATTTATTTGTTTGTTTGTTTATTTCAAGAGTTTCACCAGGAAAAACATACTGAGCTAAGAGCTCATTTCCAGATGTGTCCTGGGGGAAGGGATATGGAGAGTGCAGTAGTAAGTTACAGCAGTAATGTTCCAATTATGAAACAAGAATATTAATTAAAAGCAAAAATTATACAGAAGACAACTGAGAGAAGGCACAAAGTAAGTAGTGCAAAACAATAGTATATCGATAGCAATAGTTTAGCAAAGTGCAACTGGCAGCAAAATGAGGGTGGGAAGGGGGACCACAAGTGCAACAAGGGACTAGTCAGAGGAAAAAGTGGTCCAATAATCCAGGGCAGGAGGTGTAAGGAGTGTATGGAGAGAGGAACTGCAGGATTAGCCTAAGAATAGGATCAGTAGCAACTGCAGGAGTGAATAGTGAAGTCACGGAGGAGGGATTTTAGTGATACGGAAGAAGAAGCATTGTTATTAGCAACTTGAAGGGATGCTCCAAAGTTTGGGAAAGCAGAAGGAGACAGCAGCTTGACTAGCAGAGGATTTTACAGGCTGGAGAGTGACAGAATGGGTATCAGAGCTGTGAAGGGAGTAGGAGGTGGAAGGGCAGGAGGAGAGGTGGGTGGGGCAGACAGTAGTTGGAGATGAAAGTGGTGCATTGAGCTAGGCACCAGCCATCCAAGCAGGTCAAGGTGAGGGAGTAATACAGGAAACAGTGGTGGGTTCATTTGAAGCAATCCAGGGCAAAGCAGCAGAAGGATTGAATGAGGGTCTCCAGCCTGGCGAGGGTGGACTTAGGAGCAGTGCTACATTATATACAATGTCGCTGTAATCAAAGATCGGTATAATCATCTTTGTGATGCTTTCTCTAAAAGCAGGAAGTGGGATACTGCTTTGTTCTTATGAAGTGCCTCAAGTTTTGGTGCAGCTTCTGCTGGATGGCCTCCACATGAGTACAGAAGTCCAGATGACATTCTTACCATACTTAAAGATATTTAAAGGAGGAAACATCCTCAGTCACAACACTGTCAAGGATCTGGAAGAAGAGGGAGGAAAGAGTTTGGCAAGTCTCTGCCTCATGCCAAAGGTCACGGAGACTGATTTTTGGCATTGAGGGACAGCTGGTTTGTTGGAAACCAGTGCCACATATTGCTGAAATCCAATTGGAGATGGGTAGTGAGGTCAGAGGCAGAGAGAAACATGTTGCCTCCATACATATGACTGGACACAGAGGAGCAGATGAGACAGAGGTTGTTTAGGAAAATGGAGAATAGGATGGGGCCAAGGATGGATCCTTGAGGGATGCCAGATCTTATAAGGAGAGGAGGGGAGATGCTGTCATCAATATGCACAGCTTGGATCCAACCCTCCAGGTATGAGAGAAACCACTCAGCAGAGGAGAAGGAGAGCCCAGCCACTTTTATCTTGCCCAGGAGGATGGGGTGGGATGGGCAACAGTGTCGGAGGCTTTGACTAGGTCAACACAGATGGCTGAGGTGACCAGCACCCGATCCATGCCAGAAAGGATGGAGTCAGTGATCCTAAGGAGTGAGGTGGTGGTAGAGTAGGATTTCCTGAAGCCAGACTGGACAGAAGTGAAAAAGGAGTTGTCAAAGAACTGGGAGACTTGGGAAAGGATGAGGTGTTCCCTGAAGTTTATCCAGGGAGGGGAGGAGGGAGATGTGACAGTAGTTGCCAGAGAGGGAGTGGTCTCCCCTTTGGGAAGGGACATGACAGTGATCTACTTCCACAGATCAGGGACAGAGGCAAGTGACAAGGAATGACAGAGGAGGTGGGTGATAGAAACAGTAATGGCTGGGGTGGAGAGAGAGACAAGAGTTTGGGGTCAAGGCAATTTGGGCTCCCTCCATTGTGTGGGCTAAGAGCAAGGAGGGCCTTAAAGGTCACAGATGGAGCAGTAGGGGGGACAGTGAAGAGATGATGGAGAAAGAGAGGGTTGGGGCAGAATGGGAGGGGTTGTCGGGAGGTGGACGGAAGAAGGGAGAGAGCACAGGTTGTAAAAAAGGATGAGACAACTGTAGCAGGATTGGAGATGGGGGAATCATCCACCTTGAGGACATGGGAGGGTGCTGGGAGGGCATACAGAAGAGGATATGGATGACCTTCCAGAACTTTGAGGGAAGGTTGAGGTTATTTTGGAGCATGGGTGCAAGTAGTTGGCTGTCATAAGCTTAGTAGCTCAGGTATAAGCATTAAGAAGAGTCTTATATCTAGCAAGTCCAGATGGAGAGCCAAGGGACTTGAGTGTCTACCAGAAAAGGGCATATCCATGATGACAGACCAACAACTCACCACTAATCCATGGGAGATGTGAGCCTCGGACCTGAGTTTTCCTCAGTGGGGTGTGATGATCCCAGGCTGACAGGAATTTGGAATTAAAGAACTCGAGAGCTGTGTTAATGTTGCTGGCTATTAGTATGGAGGACCATCCAGTTACCTTCAGGTCGGCAAGTAATAAAGATAGATCCAGGGATCAGAAGGATCTAAGATGGATAAATTTAGGGGAGCACTGAGGTAGCGGATCTTGAGCACTCAGTAGACCATATGATGGTCTCTAAAGGCATCAGGGAGAGTACCAGCATCCGCAATGTGGTGGGAGTGGGAGGAGAGGATCCAGTCCAGAAAAGAGTGGTTTGGGGTTCCTGGACTGAGTCTGATGGGATCCAAGATCAGTTGGATAAGCTGGAGCAATTTTACATTTTGGCATAATTTATGATGGGAGGATAAAGGCCATTGGGAGCTGAAGTCAACTAGGATGAGTAACTCACCAAAGGGTTCTACAGTGCTGGTTCAACAACAATTTCATCGACCAGCATCACAGCGACGGGATTTATGTCGACTGCAACTTGCGGTTGACATAAATTTCAATGGACTCCAGGTCCATTTTTCTATCAGTATCTGCGTCAGAGTTGATTTGGGGTGCAGGACCAGGAGACAGTGTGCTCTTGTCTCTGGCACACCAATACAGCGACCTGTCGATAAATTGTCGATTTTGTCAGCAGCGTTGTAGGTCGCTGTATTGGTGTCACTGTCGGGGGGGGGGGGACCCACCAGAGGAGGCATGGGAGGACAAAATGGTGAAAAACTCAGAGACAGAGGGAAAGGATACGTCAGGGCAGCACTAAGCTCCAGAAATGAATATGGGGATGTAGAAGGGGAGGGAGAGTTTCAGGAGGAGTATCTCATAGGTGGAAGGGGAGGTGATAGACAGTACAGGTTTAAATTGGGTGCTGGAGGACTGAGAGGTGGCTATGTATCTGCCCCTCTTAGTTTGATCCTGTCAGACAATTGAGAAATGTAGGATGGTTCTAGCAGCATCGGGATCTTGGGGGAGAGCCAAGACTCCAAGATCACCAGGACATGAAGGCTGAGGTTTATCACCATGGGTTGTAGAAGATCAATTTTGGGGAAGAGACTGCGGATATTAACATGGCTGCTCTCAACCCTTTGGGGAGAGGAGAGGCAGTTGGCCAGGCAGGACAAGGGTTGAGTTCAGTGTTCCCTGCTAGACTGAGTAGTAAGTAGACGAGAAGCTTAAGACAACTATGAGATGCTTGGAGTCTTGATTACTGCAATGCCCTCTACCTAGGGCTAGCAGGGGTTGATCTTCACCACCTACAGCTAGTGCAGAATGTGTCAGCCAGGCTGTTGACTGGCCTTTCAACATCATGTCACATTATGCCAGAGATACACTTTCTGCACTGGCTTCCTGTTAGGTGGCGGATCACCTTCAAGGTCGGGCTGCTGACCTATAAAGTTCTGCATGGACTGGGGTCTGGTTACCTGCAAGGCCTCCACAGCCCTACCACCCATCTTGTCCCCTCTGGTCAGCCAGTGATGGCCTCCTTTTGATTCCCAGGGTCCATTTAAAGTCATCAGGTGCACAGGTTTTTTATTTTGTGATCCAACCCTGTGGAACTCACTGCCTCGTTCACTAAGAGTGGTCCCATCAGGCAATGCTTTTAAAAGGGATCTGAAGACCTTTTTATTTAATAAAGCCATTCCCTCCATTTCTTTTCTTTTTTTTTTGCTCCCACTCCCGCACCCTAGCTGGCCACTCCTTCTGGCCACCTAGTACCTCTCTCAGCAGTCACTGGACATTCAAGCCTTCTCCCTCCGGCCGGCCCTCTGGCGCTTGAGTCTGTTTCTGAACCTGGGTCACTGGCATTGCAAGCGAAAATCCAACTGCTGCACCGACAGGCCGGCTGGAGAATAAAGCTTTTCCCTCTGTTTAATGTTTTATTTTACTATTGGAGTTAACTGAATATTTTTAATCTTTATATAGAACTTGGCCATCTGTACAGTGCCTAGAGTAGCAATGAAATAGTGCGCTCTATTAAATGAATATTCTAAACTAAACTTGTGTAAAGAAGAGGGAGTGAGGAATAGGTAGGGAGGAGTGATGGAGGCTCCTGAGTGTGTCAAGGTGGATGCAGGTGGAAGGATGCAGGCTGCACCTAAGATGGCAGGGTGAGTGTTGGAGGGGGAAGGCTAGCAGAAGGAAGGGTGGGAGAAGAGGAGGGGGAAAGGATACTGGAGAGAGTGGGAGAGGAAGGAAGACTGGATAGAGAGGAGAGTGAGGCGAGGAGGGGGACGAAAGTGAGCTTAAGTAGCTTGGTGTATAGATTGTATGCAGTCACCCTGGGTAGTAGAGCTGGTATAGGGAAGCTGTAAAACAGTAGGCTGTTCCCAGAAGAGTGGCCTGCAAGGTGATGGTGAGGATATAGTAAGTTTAGCAGAGGGAGGGGAACCAGGGGAGAGAGAGTAAGGGAGCCACACCCTGATAGAGAGCAAGCTAATAGTGCAGATTATACCCAGGAGGGGAGGAAGTAATAGCACTGTGAGGGGATGTCAGCTGCATCCAAATAAGGATGGCAATAGGGTGGACGAAAGTTGCGAATTCCGCTATCGTGGAACTTCTGCGAAATTTCAGAAATTTCGCAGTTGCGGAACTTTCACCATTGGCAAAAGTAGGATTTTCCATGGCTTTTAGCCGAGTTCTGTGGCCTGTTTTTTTGAACCACGGAAAAATGCATATAAACTGCGGAATGTATTCCTTCCACAGTTTAATGAAATGTCAGTGAATGACAGCCTGCTTGTACAGCCAGGGAATACTGGGACTAGAGGGGGATGAGTTGGTGGACTGCTGGATGTTTATTTGTGGGCTAAGCAATCCAGGATAGGAAGGGGGGTCTGCTAGACATCAGGGAAAAAAATGTTTTAGGAGCCATGATCGTTGGGGGCACTAGAAACCATGAGGGCCCAAGGAAGGGATAGGGGCATTTACTGGGACCCCTGATCAGTGGGAGGTGGATTAATGAGTTAAATTGCAGTTAAAAAAAGCCTCAGAAATGACCACTGGCAGTGATCCTTTCTGAGAATTTTTTCACTTGATTTTATAAATTATCCCGCGATTTTTTTCTATTTTTTTCGCAGTTTTAAGGCAGAATTTCCACGAAAGTTCCGAAAATGATTTCCGAACTTTCGCGGAAGTGAAATTCGCACTTTTGTCAAACATCAGTCAGTGGAAATTAATTTTCACACATCCCTAGATGGCAATATATGTATCACAATGGGAGAGTGGATCAGAGAGGCAGCAGGGCAGTGCAGTAGAACAACCAGCAACAGACAGTATGATACAACAGTAAATTAATGGGCTGGATTACTGTTACTACCAGCAGGCTGAATAAATTAGCAGTACATTAATGGACTGATAACTGATGCAAAACTAAAGCATGAAAATGACACTCAGATGCAGTAGGCAGAGTAATCTAAACCAATCTTCATAGGAGTTTGCTATTTCTCCCCCAAAGTCCAGCCCTCTGCCATAGTATCCACTCTAGCTTCCCTTACCTCTCTCTCGCCCAGGCTGGCGAACTGCAGCTTCTCAGTGACTACAACGTAAATTGGATCTCTGCTCATTCCCAATCCATCACCCAGGAAATCGAAGCCCTAAACCTTACCCAGCTTATATCTGAACCAACCAGGCTAAACCCCCATTCTACCAACCATTTCTTAATTGATTGGATTTTAATGTCCCAACCCCTCAAATACCTGTCTGCTGGCACCCTCCGTGATGCGTTCAGCAATCACTGTATGACATATTACAGTAGGAAATTTCACCCCCCTACTCCCCCACCCCCAAAGTATCTGTTGTTCCACCCACTCAGATCTCTCAATGTCCAAGCCTTCTTGTCAGACCTATATTTGGCTGACTGGTCTGATGTCTTCACAGCTCCAGATGTGGACTTCGCTCTTGCATCCTTCACCTCAACCCTTCTCAGAATCTGGGATCTGCAGCCCTTCCAAAAAGACATGGCTACATCATAAATACCTTACTTGGGCTACCCATAATCTAACTGCCCTCTTCAAATCCAGAGATAAGGCTTGGTGCACCTTCAAAACCACCTCAGGCCAAGCCGACCTGCAAAAATACAGAACATTAAGAAATACCTGCATGAAGACAGTATGCTCCTCCAAAGCTCACTTTTTCTAAAGGTAACTAAATGATACCAAGACCTCCCCTGCCGAATTCTGGAAGACCTTTCACCCCTTCCTAAGTTCCTCCTCTCCTACCGCCCCTGCTTTTCCCAGCACAGATGACTTAGATCCTTCCTCTTTGGCCTCCTCTATCAATCTCTTTTTCACCACCTGTGCTCTTCTCCCTGGCCTCCCGCCACCCCTTTTCCCATCTCCTACCCTCCACTCCCCTTTCTTCTCCACTGAAGAGTTCTCCTTCCCATTATTAGAACAGCAGAAGTTCTCCGGGCTCTAAAAACCCTAAATCCTTCCAAACAGAGCACAGATGACCTTGACCCAAATCTACTTAAGATCTTTACTCCAGCAATTGCACCTCCGCCCACCTTTTCAATCTATCCATCGCACAATGCACAGTCCCTAGAGCATGGCAGCTGGCTAGGGTCATTCCACTACATAAAGGTGGTGATTCCTCTCAATCGGGCAATTACAGGCCAATCTTGCTCCTCCCTGCTCTCTCCAAAATCCAGGAGGCACTCATCTCCAAAAGACTAAGCTCCTTCCTGGACTCCTGTAACACCTTAAGCCCCTTCTATCTGGTTTTAGGCACCTCCATTCCACCTCCTCCTCTCTACTTCATCTCACAGATCACATTCATTCTGCCATAGACCAAGGTCACCTCACCTGCTAAACAAACTAACTTTCATTGGACACTCCCCCTCCTCTATGAACTGTTTTAGATCATATCTCTCAGACAGATACCAGTATGTACAACTAGGTCACTCCAAATTCACCCCCTCCCCATTCATGCTGGTGTCCCCCATGGGTCAATTTTGGACCCTACATTTTTTTCAATCTTTATAAATAACCTTTGATCTTCTTGCTTGCCCGCGCGCATGCACATGTACGCTGACGATGCTTTCATCTATGCTTCAGGCCCCTCCCTCCTAGAGGTCCAGTCATTCCTGCAGGCTACCTTTGAGAATGCACTTTCCAGGTAAAAGACACACTCCAAAAAACTAATATCCATACCACTGGTTCAGGAAATTTCCTTGGTTTATTGCAATTTTTACAGGTGTGGTACCTGCCAGTGATAGGTTACTCTCACTGGTCACTCTGGCCCCGGCACTTCAGGTCCAAACTAATCCTTCATTAGGGGTGTCCCTGATGAAGGTTAGTTGGACCTAGCTATCGACAAGTGACCGGTGAGCTAACTAACTAGCTCTATACCACACCTGTAAAATTGTAATAATTGAGGAAATGTCCTGAACCAGTGGTATGACATTTATTTGGAGTGTGTCTTCTTGATAGTAACCTGAAACTGAGGTTGATAACCTTTTGAAAATGCACCCCCCATGCCCGTAGCTCACAGCACCTTTTTTGGAACTGTACCATTGAGAATGCCCTCAGTTGGTTTGAGGTGAACTTCCTCAAGCGCAACACCAAAAAAAAGTTGCCATGGCTTTCAGCAGTGTCTAAAGGCTGGCCAAACTCCCTTCCCCTTCATCCTTCTTTTCCTTGGATGGTACAAAAAATAGAAACAGTACAATCTTTCAAATACCTAGGGGTCTGGCTGGACCCCAAATTAGATTTCTCACAGCACATTGACTCCATCCATTCCAAACTCCGGCCCAAACTGAGAGCCTTGTATAGGATTCAGGATTGTCTCTCTCTCCCGATCCATAAAAAGCTCATCACCAAACTAATCATCCCCACGATAGACTTTGCTGACATGGTCTACAGCTCAGCTCCACAATCATCTCTTGCAAAACTTGACCCCCTGTACAACACCTTTTGTTGCTTCACTTCCAACCTCCCCTTTCATACCCACCACTGCTCCCTATACTCTGCCCTATTCCTCTCTCTCTCGCAAATCGATGTCTCGCTCATTGTGCTACTTTCATCGGCAAGTTCTGGTTCGCAGCCCTCTTCCCCCTCCATCTCAAAATCTATTACTCCCCTCATCGATTTCAGGCTTCTGCCTCAGAACCCATGATTCCCGCACTTTCTCTCTCCCTCATCCTCACTCACAATCAGGCAGGGTAGCTTTCTCCTTTAGACTTCCTGATCTTTAGAATCATCCCCACCACTCAATCTGCCTCTCACTCACTCACTCTCTCTAGCCTCACTGAAAAAGCCATTAAAATTCCCCCGTCCCCCACTGCAACTGCTCCCCCTCTACCCCAGATCCCCTGCTCCTCCCCTTTCTTTCACACCTGGTACATGCCCCCCAATCTTTGCTCCTCTGCATCTGTTCTGAGACCCCACTACCCATCTACCCTTAACTCCTCCTCAGTCTTCCCTATGTGTTTTTCTGAGCTGTCCTTCCCTTCTCTTTTTGTATATGCATTCCTGGCATTATATACAATACAATTTACATTGTATTATACTGCCTATGCAACTCCGCGCATTGCATATCTATGTATAACTATATACACTGAATTATACTGACTGTGGCCCTCTGCATATCGTAAATCTATGCCACTCCAAATATGTACCTTGTATGTATATTTTCCAAGATATATATTACTACTTTATTCACCCAGATGTTTTCTATGTTTTGCTACTATAGCTATTATTAAATCCCATTACCCTGTCCCCCCTTGAAACAAGCCTTGGCTAAGTGTGCCTTTCCCAGTTACCAAATTTTAAATAAATAAATTTGTAGTACATTAGCTATGGCATAAGCATGCTAACATGCAGCAGACAAAATAATTAGCAGTACATTAGCAATGGCATGAAAATTACACTAATGTGCAGCAAAAAAATAATAGCAGTAAAGTAGAAGTCTGGTTGTCTAGTCAAGGCCACAACAGGGAGGGAGCACTACCCAGCAGCAGGCTGTATGATATGAGGAGTAAGGCAAGCAAGAGGCAGCTTACACAACAACAGTCATAGAAACTCACTGAAACTGGCAGAATTGTTGGCCGCTGACTGCCACTACAGCTGACTCCTAAGCAGACTTCTTAGTTACCCTTTGCACTGTGGCCCTTCACACTGAGAACCACACTGTGGAAGGCTGCTTGAGACTGTTGGCTGTTGACAAGAGAATCCCCACTCACAAAGTCCGTTGGAGTCACCCAGTTTGCTCCTGGTGTTTAGGGCTGGTGCAGCTATTCTAAGGTGATGCATTTCAATGCCACCACTCTTTAAATATTTCCCTGCTTGATATGACACACAGGTCAATGACTGCGGCATGCGGGGGGGTTGCTATCTACTACCACCGTTGGACTTGCTGCCATGGTTCATCTGTCTGCATATCCAGTCCTGTTACTGTGTCACATGGCAGCAGTGATGGTGCCCTCAGGGCCTGGGACCCCCTGGGGGTCAGCTGGCATGCCCCCACACTGCCACTTGGCACCTTGGTCAGACAGGGAATTGCAGTGGGGTCCACAGGTGCTCGGCATGTTCCTGATGCTCAATGCCAACACACTGGCTTGGAATGTATGGACACCGGGTTGCTCCCACGGAGTATGTACCACCGTCCCCCTTAGCCAGGGAGAGGGTGTGCCCCCCTGCCCCCCGTGGATAGCCTGTGCCTGACACCTCTACATAAAGCATCACTGGTAGTGAATCTGCAATGCTCCAGCACAGGGTGGGTGGGCCACTGAGGCACAGGCACCCTCTGTGCAGACACCCCTAGTCACCTGGTCATACACACCGGGGATTACAGGGAACCTTTTGGCCCCATACTGGTCATGACCTGTGGTCAAGGGTGTGCCATCCACACATGCCCTATGTCTGCCCTGGGACTGCATGCCACCCTATCAGTCCCCCACAGTGCTGCAGCTCCCTCAAGCTGGCACACAGCAAAGGGTACCACCCATTATCACGCACACCGGCCATGGTCATTGTGCACACCCAACCTGGGATGTGTCCCACATGTACGGCTTCCTGCTCTCATTCTCCCCCGTGTGTGTGTGTGTGTTTGGGTGGCCACTGGACTGCTTTTGTGTCTCTGTGGTTCTCCTATGGCACCATGGCATACATTGTGGCATGGTCACAAAGTGTTGGTCTTACGGGGTTTGCCACTTGCTGTGGCACTGTGTGGTGTGCCACTGCACACCAACTCGAGGCATGAATTGTAGGCACTGTGGGACACCCTGGTGGTACATGACTGGTTTGGGTGGTGGTGTTTGCAGGCCCTTGTTGCCATGCGCAGTGGACCAGTGCACACTGCCAAATGACACAGCATCCTCGGGCCATGAACCCTGATGTGTCCACTGGCAATATGGGCATTCAACAGGTGCCATGGTCTCCCATGAGCTGAGATGCCCTGACATCAGGCACAAACCCAGTCCCACACAAGGTACCTAGCCCCTACACATGATGCTCTAGGACACTGGCCACCCTTGCCCTGGGGGCAGCCCTCCAGCATGTCAGCCAGGCTGCATGGGCACAGCCTGTGTGCTGCCTGTGTGTTCCCGTGGTCATCTCAGTACTGGATGCGGGCTCTATATCACCGGGAAGAATTCCTGCACCATGCCCTGTTTGGCATGGTTGCACAGGTGCTGGCCTCACCACTGTTGGGTCCTCCCAGGCTGCTGAAAAGTATGCTACTGGACACACACCCCTACTCATGGCCTAACCAGGTGCTGTGGCAGCCACACCTCTCCTTCTGTCAACCCCTAAATGTGTATCATTGTATGTCACACTGGTCGTGCTGCCTAAGTTGTGGGACATCTCCTCTGATCACAAAGATACAGGCTCTGGATTCTGTGTACATTTTTTGTTTAATGTTCACAGGATTGTATGTTTCTTGCACTAACACATGTGTAATTCTATTTTTGGGCTTTGAGTCTTACACTGCCAATGTACCCTGTGGGACGGTACCTAGTTCATGTGACATTTAGGGCTTTTTCAGGGTGATGGGCAGCACTGTTCACTATTATGTTGGACAGCTGACAGGTATAATGGTGGCTCAGTCGCAGTATCCCACCCCACCTGTGTCATGGTATGATCCCCCACTTTAGCTGTACTGTGGGGTGCATTCAGTACCCTGCAGCCCACTCCCCTACATCCTCCCCGCCCTGTCATCTGTTGATGTGTCACCTTGTATGTGACTGTGTCACCTCCTACACCACATCATGGTGCCCCTGGCTGATATGCCCAAGGCACCATGGGTGCCCTAAACAAAGCAGACCCTCCACAGCCAGGGGCTGTCCATGCAGCTTGCCAGCCAGCTGTCCTGCAGCCACCTTCTGGCAGCCGTGTTGGTAACATTGTATCCCCCATCTTTCTCACACATGTGTCTGGGTCATCCCACTGCTTGAGTGCAGACATGCGTGCCTGACCAAGACAGATGTTCTGCTACTTGTTGACCTCTGTGCCTGTGTGCCCCAACACTGTGAACTTCCCCTGGGCTGTTCTTGGCCTGCCGTAGCAGCACCACTACTGGGTGGATATGGGTTTTTTGGGGGCAGGCCTGCCCATGCCTCCTGGCCTGACAGCTCTGTGTGGTCCCAGGGTGCCACACTGCTTATCCTGTGCCACAGATTGTGGCCCCATACACATCATATACAGCTGCCCTGTCCACCACCAAGCACAGCACCCTTGGCCCGTGGTCTGTCTTAACACCTGCCAGGCTTACCCGTGCTCCCTGTGTGGCATCCCATTGCATGAGTTTTGGCCACACATGTCCAGCTGTGTGGATGGCATGGGGTGTCACCACTCAATGCGGCAGCTGTGCCACCTGTGTCCCCCTTGTTCCATGCTGGTGGTAGTACTGGAGGGGGGCTTATGGCTATTTGTGCTAGCACAACCTACGTGGTCCACTGTGTCTGCCCAGTTCACTTACTGCCTCTTCTGTCTCCTCATAGGTGACCATCACACAGTGGCAGAGGCATGGCAGCCAGAGGCCCACACGGGGAGGGATGACCTCCTCTGGCATTTGATTCGGCAGCAATGTTTCATACTCAGGAGTCTGGAAGGCCTGGAGGAGAACTCCTCTCAGGTGGTGGAGGTCCTCAGTGGAACTGTCACAACACCCATCTGCCACCCACACCTGCACCCTAGACATCCTCCTAATCATAAGTTTGGTCACCTACACCTTCCCCTTTCCACCCTTGTTGTTGGCCTGTTGCCACCCACTGTTTTTTTGTAAAGCAGTTGTTCTTGTTCATATTGCTGTTTGTACTGTTGGTTTTGTTGGCTCTGTTGTTCAGTAAACTATTCATTCATTCAGATGCTCCTGTGTCCTGAGTCTGTTGTTTTCCTGTGTTACCAGTATACTTTCGTTTACGGAGGTGCCCTCCCTACCCACCTTTGACCACCTCAATAGGGTATATCCATCCCTGTCCTCAACCATGGGCTCTACGCTGGTGGTCCAGCGGGTGTCTGTGGAGGTGCTCCAACCTGTGCAGGGGTACACATCTGGTAGGCATGCTGCCTTGTTGCCTGTCACCTTCCATGCCACAGGTGTCAACCAGCACATCACTTGTTTGGGACGGCCCACATCCTGCCTGTTCCTGTCCATTGCCATCAGACAGTATGTCATTCAGGCTTCTTCACCCCCTGTGTTGCTAGCCATGGCTGTCTCTGTGTCACTCATGTCTGTTTGTTGAGTCTATGTAGGCATCACTGTCTTCTGTTCTCTGTGTTCCTGCGCAGAGTGCCATTTTGTTTGCATTCACATGTTCCACATCAGTGTTCCCTTGTTCCTCCTTTGGGTGATGGGCTGCCGTGACAGTCTGCACTGCCCATGAGCTATATTCAATGCTGGGCAATGTTTGTGCTGCACTCTGGCTTGAGCCTTGTGCACCTGTCTTTGTGCCCTACAATATATTCAGTGGTTTTAGTGCTGGCGCTATGCCTTTGAATATTGTACACTATGGGCTTTGCACAAGTGCGAGCTGCCATGCAGTGCAAACTTTGCACATGGGCAAACCCTTGAATGCCTGGCCCCAGGTTGGTAACGTTTGTACCTTTCTACCAAAATGGTTGCACCTGTAGGCTGGTGCAGTGGAAGCAGAATGGGGAATGCATATCGAGTGTCCCACTCGCTTTAGGGACATTTACACAAGCTTGTATGCACTATTCCCTCTTAACTCACATAAACGCAACCCACATTGCACTGGATGGGTCCATTGCATCTCACAGAGATCTCTCTTTTCTTGCAAACACATAGTTCCATGTCATAATAGCGATTGCAAAATAGCGACCACTTTTATGGCGAGTGTATATCGCTGAAAAGCAAATCAGTGATATACACTTTAAGGTGACCCGACATCCGGGTATGAAAAAAGTGTTTTTGCAGGGGGCTGTGCCCCCTCCCGTGCTCCCCCTCACAGGGGGCTTTGACCCCCGCATCCCCCTGAATTAGGATTCTTAACTCCAGGGGGGTGCGTGTTGAGGAGGGGGCAAAATCCAGATGTTGGGTAAAAATTAAGTGCCGCAACTCACAGCTGCCACAAAAGGTAACCCGTTTCCGGTCCCGAACCCAATACCTGCTCTGCCAGAGCTAGCCTCCCACACCCCCATGCCACATGGCTAGCTCGGCAGCAGCAGGTACTCCAGTCCCTAACAACCCCTTCCCTGCTCCTTCCCTTCGCTATTCCCCCTTCCGTTCACCCTTCCCCATAGTCACTGTCCCATACCTCGCTATTCTGCAGGGTAGCCCAGAATAATAGCTCCCAAAATGAGTCACTGTTTTTGCAGGCACTCACTTTGGGTCACTGTTATTAAGTGATACCCAAACATATAGTGGTGTGGATGTTTCATGCCACTGTGTAAACAGCCTGCACCACTCATAGCAATGCAGAAAACCTTTCCCCATACCCTGCAAGGCCAAGAATGGAAGTACAACAAAAACAGAGGAATTGCTGCTGCAGTGGTGCAGACAGCCACCATGTAAAAGCCCAATGGTGGCAGTGCCAGTGAAAGTGCAGAGGACCAGTGCAGAATGAAGTGCAGTGATCAGGTTGGTCTAAAAGCACCTTTCATTTTTATTGACTTCTATACTGTCTGACATGATACAACCCAGTATGAGTGGCTTTGGTGTCAACTTTTATCAAACTTTCTGTGAAACCTGTCCAGCAGGTTTTTGGAAGCATGGTATTGATTGAAGCCACAACTACTGTGCATACTGCTGACTGCTAATGGACATTAGAGGAGTCAGGTGACTGTCTTGTCCTACTGCTGCCACTAGTACCAGAGGAGGCGACACAAGCAGGGCCAGTCACCCAGTGGGCAGTTAGGTGATCATTATGTAATCAGTGATCTAGCCACAGGTCTACTATTTAGAGGTCACATGAACTGCATGCCCAGCTGATGTTTCCTGGGCATCTGACACACTTTTACAAATGCAAGAACAGTTGTCATGCAGGTTCCATGAAGAAAGTCTGTTGGCACAATTAGAAGTAAACACAAGGGGAACTGATTAGCTTACCCAGTGTGTTTTGTATTCAAAAATCACCAAGTGTCTCAAGCAAGGTCCTTTCAGAGGAGCAATCACATACTGGCATAGTGACACAGAGGGCAGAAGTACCCAGGCTCCTCAGGTGGCACACTGTATGTGTGCTTGCTTTACAAGCAAAGGGTCAGAAGTTTGATTCTAGGTGACGGAATGTCTTTGCCACCTATCAAGTATATTCATGATTTATGGACCTGCAGAAGCTTGAAGAATGGTCAAGGGTTTGGCAATTGACATTCAATGCAAAAAGTGCAAGATAATGCACATGGGGCACAAAAACCCTGTAACAACATACCAGTTGGGAGTGAGGATATAGCATGCACCAAGCAGGAAAGGGACCTTGGAGTTATCATTTCTGATGACCTCAAGGTAGGAAAACAGTGCAACAAGGCAGCAGGTAAAGCAAATAGAATGCTGGGATGCATAGGCAGGGGCATCACCAGCAGGAAAAGGGAGGTCATAATTCCACTATACAAGACACTAGTGAGGCCGCACCTGCAGTACAGTGTACCATTCTGGAGACCTTACCTACGTAAGGACATAGACAGGGTAGAGAAGGTTCAAAGGAGGGCAACAGAGATGGTACAGGGATTGCATCACAAGTCCAATGAGGATAGGCTGAATGACTTCAATATGTACTCCCTGGAGTAGAGGAGGGAGAGAGGGGGGGGATATGATAGAGACATACACATACCGTACAGGGAGGAACAGGGTGCAGGAATACACTATTTTCCAGTGAAAAAGATGTTCCAGAACTAGAGGGCATGGGATGAAGTTGGAGGGAGGGCGATTCAGAGGAAATGTGAGGAAGAATTTCTTCACAGAAAGGGTAGTGGACAAGTGGAACACCCTGCCAGAGGAAGTGATGGGGGCTGAAACAATCACTGGATTTAAGAATGCATGGGATAGACATAAAGGAATTGTGGAGGTCAGGATTAAGGGGCAACAGACTTCTAAAAAAAGGTAAAGGGAACTTACAAGCTCAAATGGGCAGACTGGGTGGGTCATAGGCCCTTATCTGCCGATAGTGTCTGTGTATCTATGTATCTATGCATCTATGCCTCATCTGTCATCACACATGTGACCTGGGGTTGGGAACGATCCTGATCCGCTCGAGGGTTAGCCGGGGAAGGAGGATCGAGCATACCAGTCAGGGGTCGATCTTAACATTGTTTTACTAGCCCAAACCCTAGTGCAAATTGACCAGGGCTAGTGCAGCTAACTCTCCACTTGTCCGTCTTGACTAGTGCAGATTCTCTTGGCTGTTAATGAAGTTAAAAAAGTCTCTACTTTAACAGGCTCTAGTCCTCATGCTAATCTCTCTCAATGTTCCAGATGGCCTGGTGTGATTAACAGCTCATTGAGATCTGCACTTAGCTGGTAGTTCAAGAGGGGGATCCCACAAAAGACTCAATGTGAATCATTATCACTCCACTGTTAGGCTTTCAGCTAGTGTCCAAGGTGTGATCAAGGGTAGAGTGCTGTTAAGTCACTAGCTTCCAGTTTTCTGAATGTGTCTCTAACAATTTGTCCCATATTAGTAAGACCAGTGCCCCTCATTTCCCTGCATTTTGAGTGTCTGCAGTCAACATTTCAGTGACAAAATGCAAGGAGGAATACAGGATTGGCACTGAAGGTGGTGGGTTTTATCCCAGCCTCACCATAACTGTTCTCTCCCCTCCAAATCTCTTAACTCTGTTCTTTCCCTGAACACCACTATAGACCAAATTCTGAAATGACCATCTACTACTGGAAAGTGTAGGGGGTCCCCAGCTCTTCTAAATGGACCATGCCAGCCATCACCATTCATACAGTCCCACCCTTATCCCACCCAGCATGTCCTTTCATCCTAAAAGCAAAGCTCTGGATCATGTATGGTACAAAAATAAACCTTAATAAAATACCTAATTTGAAAGCTTAAAATAGCCATTCCTGGGGTACATAGATCATCCTATATAGAAATAGAGATAGTATAGCATTATGCCTGTGCACTCTTTCTCCTGGGCTGATGAAAGGACATAGAAACATAGAAATTGTCGGCAGATGAGGACCATCCAGTCTGCTCATAGGCCATATACATTGTATGTGGCCACTGACCCTATGTGATCAATGGCTTTTCATCACTCCCTCCCTCCCTGTCAAGCTTCCTTTGTGCCTGTCCCAGGCATGCTTAAACCTCTCCACTGTGCTTGCCTCCACTACAATGTTAAAGAAAAATCTGTTATTGTTGGGGCAGAGCATATTAAAATCAATACTTTTAAAAATAAAAATGTCATAGTTTTCTATTTCCCATGCCCCCACCATAAAGAAATCTTAGATGTGCTCCTGGCTCACTTGAGACTGTACAAAAACTTTCAGAAGTGCAGGTCTCCGGTTGACTACAGAGTGGGGGCTAAGAGTGTCTTTCTCTGCCTTTCTCTGTTCATTGCCCTGCGGGTGGTGGTGACAGTGTGGTGCGGTGCATTATGATGTCAGCTGTTGCATGCGCAGAGTTAGCACTGCTTGATTGAATATTTGCTGTTGTGATATCTGCTGGTTTGGTGAGGGGGAGGAGGCAGAAAGAGAAAGAGAGGAGGCCATGGCACAGAACAATTGGGGGGGGAGGATCACTGTGTGTGATGGCATTATAGCCTTTTTTCCTGCTGGGGAGTTAGAAGCAAAGTGGGAGCACGATAAATGTGCAATAATCAGAGTATTTCTTGGCTTGCATTGTTTCCTGTATAAGTGTCGATAGGGAGAAGGGCAGGGGTAAATGGAGAAAGTGACAAAGGCAAGAAGGACAGGGATGGGGCAAAAGGTGGTAAGGCCATCAGGAAATGGAGGGTAATGAGTACCAATGCCCGTAGTCTGGGCAACAAGCTCCCTGAGCTGGTGGCCTTAATGGAAGAGGGATGCCTGGATATCGTAGCAGTCACAGAAACATGGTACACAGAAAACCATGACTGGGATGTTAACATACCAGGTACATAACCTACAGGAGAGACAGGCGGGGAGAAGAGGGGGAGGAGTAGCTCTCTATGTAAAGGAAGGGATAAAAGCAACTGAACAAAAGAGTAAACAGGGAGGAGAGGAGGCACTGTGGGTCACCTTGGAGACTGGAAAGTGCACCACAATCCGCACAGGGGTTGTGTACAGACCCCCATGTCAGGGGGAAGGAATGGACAAGGATATGATGGAAGGCATTCTTAGAATGGCAGAGAAAGGGGAGATACTGTTGATGGGAGACCTGAATATGCCAGATGTTAACTGGAGCACATTTGCTGCAGCCACATCCAAGAGCAGGGCCATTCTTGATGCCCTACAAGTGGCAGGCATTAGACAGCTAGTTTCGGAACCCACTCGTGAGGGAGCAATCTTAGACCTCATACTCTCAAACGGGGGCAGTGAGAGGATCTCAGATCTAGAAGTGGGTTGCCATCTGGGGACAAGTGACCATCAAACTGTGTGATTCACGTTAAACTCAGCTACAGAGTCAAGCCACAAAAGTGAGGGTACTGGACTTTAGGAGGGCTGACTTTGGCAAGATGGCAGAGTGCCTCAGAAAAGCACTAACAAATAGGCTAGAAGGAGGTGTGGAGCAACAATGGGGAATTATCAAAACTGCCATCACAGAGGCAACAAGCCTTTGTGTGAAGCAAATAAACAAATCAAAACGAAAGAAAAAGCCACTATGGTTCTCAAGAGAGGTGGCAGTGAAAGTCAGGAAGAAAAAGATAGCATTCCGGAAGTATAAGGAAACACAGAAGGAGCAGGACAGAGAGCTGTACCAGTTAAGGCAGAAAGAAGCAGGGAGGGAAGTCAGAATAGCAAAGGCCCAAACTGAGGAAAAGATAGCCAACTCAGTTAAGAAGGGGGATAAAACCTGTTATAGGTACATCAGCGAGCATAGAAAGACAAAGGGAGGGATAGTGAGGCTGAATAGAATGAACGGTGGGTGGGCAGAGGGGGACAGTGAAAAAGCAGGAATACTGAACGAATATTTCTGCTCAGTATTCACAAAAGAGGAGGGGGAAGTGCCTAATCCAATTAACAGAAGCACTCTTGATAGGGGGGTCGATCCCAGTCCTTTCACAGAAGAAAGGGTTCTGCAAGAACTCCTAAAACTGAAGGTGGACAAAGCAATGGGTCCTGATGGATCACCCCAGAATTCTAAAAGAATTAAGGAAGGAACTAGTGAAACCACTGGCTACTCTTTTAATAAATCATGGGAGGATGGTGTGGTACCCGAGGACTGGAGGAAGGCGGATGTGATTCCCTTCACAAAGTGGGACCAAGACAGAGGCAGAACTACAGACCTGTCAGTCTGACCTCTGTGGTAGGGAAAGTGATGGAGTCACTTCTGAAGGAAAGAATAGTTGAGTACCTAGAGGTCAGTGGAGCACAAGATCCAAGGCAGCATGGGTTCACAGCGGGAAGGTCATGTCAGGCCCAGATCTAATAGATTTCTTTGACTGGGTGACCAAAGTAGTAGACCAGGGAGGGGCTGTGGACATGGCCTACCTAGACTTTTGCAAGGCATTTGACACAGTCCCACACAAAAGATTATTAGTCAAATTAACCAGCCTGGGAGTGGGTCCCAGGGTGGTAGCCTGGGTAAAACATTGGCTGGACAACAGGACACAGAAGGTAATTGTAAATGGAGTCCACTCTGAAGAAAGGGCGGTTACTAGTGGGGTACCGCAGGGTTCAGTATTGGGTCCAGTCCTTTTTAATGTCTTCATCAGTAACATTGCAGAGGGACTGGAAGGAAAAGTATGCCTTTGCAGATGACACAAAGATCTGCAACAGGGTTGATACACAAGGAGGCGTGGAAAGGATGAAAGGGACTTGCAAGGTTGGAGGAATGGTCAGACGTATGGCAGCTAGGATTCAATGCAAAAAAGTGCAAAATAATGCACCTGGGAAACAAGAACCCAGGGGAAGAATACACAATGGATGGGGAGGTAGTAACAACAACAAAACAGGAAAGGGACCTGGGGGTAATCATATCAGATGACCTTAAGGTTAGCAAGCAATGTGAGAAGGCAGTAGGGAGGGCCGGGGGGTATACTGGGATGTATAGGGAGAGGCATCAGCAGCAGAAAACAGGAAGTTGTTATCCCTCTGTACAGACAGTTGGTGAGACCCCATCTGGAATACTGTGTTCAGTTCTGGAGACCCCATCTCCGCAAGGACATAGACAGAATAGAGGCAGTCCAGAGGAGGGCAACTAAAATGGTGCAGGGTCTGCAAGAGAAGCATATGAGGAGAGACTAAAGGAGCTTAATATGTATACGCTTGAGGAAAGAAGGAGAGGGGGACATGATAGAAACTTTCAAGTACCTCAAGGAATCAGCAAAGTCCAAGAGGTAGCATCTTTCAGAAAAGAGACTTGCAAGAACAAGGGACACAATTTAAAAGATAGAAGGAGGGCGGTTCAGGGGCAATGTGAGGAAGTATTATTTCACAGAGGTAGTGGATGCATGGAACAGCCTTCCTGAGGAAGTTGTGGGGTCTAAAACTGTGGGAGAATTCAAGAATGCATGGGACAGACATAAGGCAATTCTTGTGGGGGGCAGGAAGATATAGGCTGTTGATTAACTAGGATCTGAGGCCTATCCTGTAGGTAGGGAAATGGGCAGACTAGATGGGCCTAGTGGTCCTTATCTGCCGTCAAAGTCTATGTTTCTATGTTTCTATGTAAGTGATCAAAATTTAGCATTATAATTAAGGGCTAGTGCAACCATCCACGAGCTAGTGCAATTTTGAATCAACTTGCCCAGCTGGCTAGTGCAAAAAAAGGTTAACATTGACCCCTGATCCCAGTGGATGCTATCCTTCTCTGGGGAGGGAGGGCAGACTGTGCCACCGAAACCCTGCATCCTAGGTGACAATATGTGACGGTGCGGCTGAACAGCAGTTCCCGGTGGTGGACGCTCCCTGGTGGGAAACATAAGCATGTCCTCTGATGTGCACACGTCAAACTGTCACCTCCACAGAGCATCTGTGGGTTGGTGGAGAAAAGAACTATGGAAAAAAACAGCACTGGCCACAGGATGCCACCCCACAAAACCCCACAGACCTCATACTGCCTACTGGGCACCAGCAATGGATCTGACCATGGCACCAGAAGGAAGCTTAGGGACCCCTCAATGGCCCCGCCTATGGGGGCAATCTGTGGAGCACTGCGTTGCTGACTGTAAGTCCCAGGGATGGCGGCTGATGGGGTTGTGGGATCCCTGAACTGCCAATGGGAGTCACCAGTGGAGGGGGAAAAGAAAAAATAAAGCAATCAGAGGCAGTCTGCATTCAGGTGTTTTTCTCAGCTCAGTTGCCTAATCCATATAACAGTTGCCTTTTAAATGTGCTACTAGTAGCTTGCACACATATCATAAACTTAAAACTTTAAGGCATTCTTAACTTTCTTAGGCTCCTCAGGTTAGGAGCAGGATCAGTACCGTCTCGCATCAATACATGCTGATGTTCCTGAGCAAAGGTTACTCTTTCTTCAGATCTACTCCATTATGGCTAGTAAAATGTCATACATATAAATCTATATATAACTCCAGTAAAAAACAAGCATTTGTCAATGCCGGATGTTGATTGCTTATATGCGCTGCTTAGGTATTTGGAAGTGAGAGCACCATGCCTAAGAACTGTTATGTGCCCCCCCCCCAAGACATCCACTATGTCTTTCTGTTCAGTATTCACAGAAGAGGGGAAGGGGCAAGGGCCACAGCAGTTGCAAAGGCGTGAAGAGGTGGACAATAGTCCATTCACAGGCAGAAGAATCCTGCAGAAGTTGAGTAAATTAACGGTGGACAAAGCGAGGGGACCAGATGGCATACACCCAAGGATATTAAAAGAACTGTGAAGGGAGATAGCAGTACCTCTGGCAGCCATGTTCAGTGAGTCATTCAACACAGTGGTGGTACCAGAGAATTGGAGGAGGGCACATGTGGTCCCTCTATAGAAATCCAGCAGTAGGAGGAGGTGGGGAACTATAGGCTGGTCAGCCTCACTTCAGTAGTGGGGAAGATCATGGAGACATTGGTTAAAGAAAGGATAGTGAGGTATCTAAAAGGAATCAAAGGACAGGACCATAGGTAACATAGATTCACAGTGTGGAGGTCATGTCAGACACATCTGGTTGATCTCTTTGGGTGACAAAGGAAGTAAATCAGGGTGGGGCAGTGGGCAATGTTTACCTTGATGTAAGCAAAGGCTTTGACACCGTCCCACATAGGAGGCTGATAAACTAGCTGAGTAGGCTAGGCATGGGGAAAAGGTGGTAAAGCGGGTTAGAAACTGGGTAAGAGACAGGAGGCAGAGAGTAGTGATAAATGGAGCATAGTCTGGGGCAAGGGGGTGACCAGTGGGGTGCCACAGGGATTGGTCGTGGGGACAGTCCTGTTCAATGTCTTCATTAGTGACATTGCAGAAGGGCTGAAGGGAAAGGTCTGCCTGTTTGCAGATTACACCAAGCTCTGTAACACAGTGGATACCCCAGAGGGGGTGGAGAAAATGAGGAGGGACCTGGGGAAGTTTGAGAAATGGTCTGAGGACTGGCAACTGAAGTTTAATTAAAAAAAGTGCAAAATGATGCACCTGGGACACAGAAACCCTGGGGAAAGGAACGGGGGGGGGGAGTTGCTGACAGTCACAAAGAAGGAAAGGGACCTGGGGGTTCTTATTTCAGCAAACCTGAAAATGTCAAAGGGGTAAGGCAGCTGGGAGGGCCAGTGACATGCTGGGGTGCATAGGCAGGGGTATCACCAGCATAAGGAGGGCGGTAGTGATGCCATTATATAAAACCATGGTCAGGCTTCACATGGAGTACTGTGTGCAGTTCTGGAGGTCAAACCTTCATAAGGATATTAACAGGCTGGAGATGGTCCTGAGCAGGGTGAATGAGATGGCACAGAGCTTGCAACACAAGACTTATGAGGAGAAATTAAGGGACCTCAATATGTACTCAGTGGAAGACAGGAGGGAAAGAGGGGATATGATAGAAACATTCAAGTACCTCAAGGGTATAAATATAAGTACTGAGATGCAGGAGACAGCTGCTATAGGCATATGTGCCAGCTTCTGTGTGATATTCCTTTGTTCTTATAAATCTGCAATCTCCAGTATTTCAGTAACCACATGACCACACTGCCTTCTTTAGGCAATTTTATGCTGGCTGATACCTGGTGTCAGATGGCAGACAGAGGGCTCACCAGCTTGTGTTGCCATTTGAAAAACTTCATAGAGTGTTCTTTTACTGGTAAGCATTTTGGAAAGCTGGTGAAGGTCTCACAATTTTTATTATGATTTTATCTCCTTATGTCTATCCCCTTTTGTCCCCCCATTCCCACACCCGAATAGTCATCAGTGGCCACAGCTGCAGCCATCTTTTTGCCAAGGTAGTGGGTGAGAAACATAGAATTTGAAGGCAGATAAGGACTGCTTGACCCACCTAGTCTGCCCATTTCCCTACCTGATGGATAAGCTGCAGATTCTAGTTCATCAACAGCTTACTTCCTCCTACCGCCCAGTAGAATTGCCTTACGTCTGTCCGTGAGCAGTTGCCTTCACAGTCTGTGAAGTCTGACGTCTTTCAGTGCCGATTATTGGTCATCTTCCAACACAGGCGAGGCGCTGCCAGCCCAAAAGTAACTCAGGACAAGCAGTTTTCAAAGTGGGGAAGAAATGGAGTGAGGAAGAATCAAGTAGTCATTCAGATGCGGCGTTAATTTGTTACGCTTGGGTTATGCCCCCTATTGTCCCACATACACCTCACACTGTATTCCTGGTCTATTGTACTGGGATACTGCTATTTTGCACTAACCTATAGTTATCAGCACCAATCATATAAGCATGGGTGCTAGGAATGTGCTTTGCTGCTAAGATATGCTAATATTGTCATGCATGATATACAGTATTATACCTCACTATAATACGTTTATCTAGATTAGTTTGTCTTTTACATATATTCCATATATAATCTACCTAATCACTGATAAGATGACTCAGAGGGATCATCAGTGATTATTGTATACTCATATTCTCATATAATTATATGTAGAGTATTTTACACTCTGATATGCCATGTAATAGGCCTGTCAGCGGTTCTTTGTCTCTAAGCAAGCTGACAGAGACAAAAGGCCTTTGTTATGTCTAAAATATTATATTGTACATAAGCAAGAAATGTAGTTTGAACTGTCAGCATTTCTTTTGTCTAAGCTATAATGCTAATGGAAGCATATTCTGTCTCATGTGATACTCATTAGTTATTCTGTCTTTTAAGACATTATCCAATAGAGAATGACTTAGGACCAAAACATACTGTTTCTTATATCTGTAACTATGTTGTAATCTCTGTTGCTATGCTGTTATCTGTAGTATTTAGCTGTCTGCAACCCATTGTAGCGCTCTCGAGACACTACTGTAGCTGCTCTAGAAGGGCAGAGAGCTGGAGCGCGGGGAAAGATAGAACAAGATTTTAGAGAACCTAGGATCTACAATTCTGGAGAATATGTACATTCTTCAGGAGTTGTGAGAAACCCATCTCACTTGTGATTTTCTTTGTCACATGCTTGGCGTAAGTAGCATAATAAACTTTATTAGTACTTCTTGTTGTTTATGAATGTTTCTTGGCAGACTCCGAGACACAAGAATCTGTATTATTATTATGTTTATTGTTTACCCTACACACCAAGAGTGTTTAGACAACAAATTTTAAGATCAGCATACTGGTGTGGACACTGCAAATAGAACCCCAGCTCTTTAAGCAGCCTTATGAAGAGTAAAGGCTTCTCGAAGCACTGGGGTTCTGTTTATTGTACTGTAAGTGGGCTGCATCTAATTTGGTAATTTACTGTACCTTACATCTGGATGTATGGTAGGCCCAACTTTGAATAAACACTGCACCTGAATTAGCACATGATGCCATAGAAACATAGAATTTGTCAGCAGAAAAGGACCGCTCAGCCCACCCAGTCTGTCCAAGTATTTTCTACCTACTTGTAACTCCTGCCTTTATATGTTAGTGCATGTCTTATTCTGCCTGTGTCCATCAGGACCTCCTTGTGAATGAGCTTGCTTACTGGATTTTTCCTGCAATGAACTTGAACCTACTCCACTTCCATGGCCCTATTGATCTCCGTTGACCCCCTCCTTCCCATTTTCTAATATACCCCTATATTTATCCCATGCATGCTTCATGCCCCCTACCATTTTAGCTTCCACCACTTCTCCTGGCAGTCTGTTCAAGGTGTCTACCACCCTTTCAGTAAAGAAATATTTCTTCACATCTATCCTGAGTGCCCCCCCAGCTTCATTGTATGTCCCTTGGTTTGGGTGCTCAACCTCATTTGAAGGAAACTCCCCAACTGTACCCTCTTTACCCCTGTGAGGTACTTTGTAGGTCTTGATGATGTCACCTCTCACCCTCCTCTCTTCCAAGGGTGTACATGTTGAGATTCTTCAGCCTTCTGTTGTAGAGATTTCTGTGAAAATTCTGAACCATTTTAGTTGCCCTCCTCTGGGAAACATCCACCTTATGTCCTTTCTGAAGTGTGGACTCTAAACTGGACACAGTACTCCAGCTGGAGGTATGCCATGGAGTGGTACAGTGGTAGCACAACATTCCTCCTCTTCCTACTGGAGAAGCCACTCCTTATGCACCCCAGAATCCAATTTGCCCTGCCCATAGCCTTGTCACACTGTACTGCCATCTTGAGGTCCTCTGATATAATAACCTCAAGGACCTTTTTCATGTCTAGTGAGTATCAGTATCTCCCCCCATCCTATACCCAGCATCATTGTTCCTATGCCCCAGGTTGGCATTGAACCACAAGTAAGTAAGAAAATGGAACTGATTTAAATGAATTGCAGGCTTTTAAGCAGCTTTTTGGGGAGTGTATATGTGTGTGTGTGGGGGGGGGGGCTCTGCTACTATAACTATTTGATTTTGATTTGGTATAATGTGCGAAAAGACTAACCCTGCTCCCCACTCCATGTGCTATATCAGAGATAAAGAGCCCAAATAGCATTGGGCCAAGCACTGATCCCTGTGGCATCCCACTTGTCACTGCTGTGGGTGCTGAGAGCTACCCCACCACCACCGACCTCTGCACTCTCCCCTGTAACCAGTTCTCTATCCATGTAGTCAGACCACCTTCCACCCATACCCTTCGTTCTCCTCACTGTTCTCCTCCTTGGCCTGTGTCCATGCTCCCAGTAGTCTGCACACTTTCTCCTCGTTATTCTTACCGGGTGGTGGTGCCTTCTGCATTACACTCAGACCACTCTTCCGGCCCCCTTCCAGGGTTACTACGCCTCTGCCTTTACCTATATCTAGGGTGGTGAGCTCATGAGGCTCCCCTGTCGGACCTTTTCACCAACTTCAGTCTTTAGCCCACCCCCACCCCTGCCATTTGTTTAAGTCCATCTTAGTAGAGATACACCCTTCTAATCCTACTTTTTTAACTTATTTTTCTCACTGGTCTATGGTGGTCGGGTTGGTCATCCTGATCGACCCCCCCCCCCCACAGCCCTGCTCTCGACATCAGGCTGACCTGCTCTCCTCCACGGATTACCCCAGTGGTGGGGTGGTGAGGAGCTTCCTGGTCGACCCACGGAGCAGGATCCGGTTGAGGAAGTGCCATTAATGGGCGGGGTGGGGTTGGAAGCTCATGTTGCCTGACCATAGCACATTTTCCACTTTTCTCCCTTTTGCAGAGCGCAGCAGTGCAATGTCGCTTAGGCACATCTTGCCAATGTCTGCCACAGTCCGCCACCCTTTACTACACTGCTGTAGTAGCACCCATGGTCGTCACCAGGGTCTGCTACAGAGCGGTGGGTCCTGGGATCCCACCCCAGTATAGGAGAGCAGTCCTCTGGATGTTCAAGCCTAACCCTCCCTTGCCAACCTCTAGCAGGCCAGGCTTGTGTCTGAACCCGGGTCGCCAGCGTGGTGTTAAGTGTGGTGTCCAGCACCTCAACTCTCAGTGCCAGGGGCCCAGCAGCAATGCTGCCTTTAATATGCCCATCCTCTTCCTGCTCCAGTGTACCATCTCCCCCATGTACAAATCACTATTCCCCCCGACCCTACCCAAGTTAGTCAATAACCCATAAAGTTTCATGTGGCACCATTCCCTCAGCCACTTGAACTCCTCAAGCCTACCCTTCCTCTCCATGCTTGAACATGGTACTGGCACTACCTCCAAGAATGCCTCCGATTTCCTCACCCCCTCACATTGCCTGCCCAAGTACTCAAACCTCCCCTTCACTACTTCCACAGTGTCCCCCTCAAAGTCATTTGTACTCACATGCAACAGTAAATGAGGTTTCTTTCTCCCTCTCAGTGCATGCTTGAGCAAAGCCTGTCCTGCCCCTCCTACAGTGAATCTGGGGACAGCTTCAACCCAAATATGGCCGTGCCTCTCCCCTTTCCATCCCATCTCACCCTATCCAGTATAGAATCCCCCAGGATGAGTACCCCCCCGCCTCTTACCCCCTTTCCCTTCTAATGCTCCTTCCACCACCCCAGTATTTATTTTTCCTGCCCTCACCCTCACCAGCTGCACCTCTGTGACTTCTGTATTCACCCTCACTTCCTCCTCACCCCTTTTCTCTGCCTTATTCCTCCCATCCCCCTTGAACCCCTTCCTAGCTTGACTACTTCCTACTGGGCTTCCCATATCGACCTCGCCTCCTCCACTGCTGATTTCTAACCCCTTTCCTATCCCCGCTGTTGTCGATTTTGAGCCCGCATTCCTGTCTACACCGATAGTGATGCCCCTCTCATCCTTCCCCCTTCCTGTAGCCTTCTCTCCTTTGGTCACCACCCCCTCCTTCCTTACTAGCCCCTTTCTACCCTTTTGTCCTCACTATTTCTTCCCCTACCTGTTGCCATTCCTCTCATGCCCCGCTTGTCCTCCCCCCTTCAGTATATTCCTGCTCCCCCTCTCTGTCCCATAGCAGAGGTTCAAATCTATTCGTAGTCAATACCTGTCCTACATCTCTTGCTCCTATCGGTTCCCCCCCAACATGTTCCCTTCCGTGCCACCCCTGGTCCCTCCCTATCCACTGCCATCTGTTCTCTCCCCTGGTTCTCCCTTGGAACTCCTAGTCATCTCATCCTCCCCCATCAGGAGGCACCCCGCCCTCGCCTCAGGCACCCCCTCCCTTCTCCTCTCTTTTCTGCTACTGTCTCTGATACTGGGGTCAGTTTCAGTCCCTAGTTATTCTTCCTCCGTCCCCCTTTGCCATCCCCTATCCCCAGGATGCCTACCGTACTCATCTGCCCTGCCACTTACACTCCTCCCTAACCTCCACAGTTCCTCCCTCAAACTAGCCAGTCAGCTACAGACCATACACCCCCCCCATGCTCCAAGCCCAGTCTAGGATCATGGCACACCCACACCCTGTACACCCCTCCACCCTTCCAAAGATACCTGCCCATTTGACATGTGGCACCTGCCCCATTTTGGCCCCCATCTTATGTTATGGGCTCTTACTTCTAGGTTCTATACACTACTGCAACTGTTAGGCCCCTATTTAGTCAAATTCCTGTCCCCCCCACACTAGTTCCCCTACTGAGCCTTTGCCGACCAGGGTAATTCAGTCTCAAATCTCATCCATTAGATACTGTATTACTGTAGCAATCCTAAAGCCTCCTTGTCCATTTTTCACCCCTCAGCTACCATACTTTTGGTTCTCGGCTCTCATATAGTTTCACTTAGCCCAGTTAGAAATCCTATTGCACTCCAAGTATTACTCAGCTCAGTTAGAAAGATAAACAGAACACATGAATATGTATTATTACAGCAATCCTAACGTATCCAATCATTGCTTTGTCTCCACTCAGAGACTCTGCTGTAATGTAGGACCACAGAGAACCTGGGTGGGAGGGTGGGCAACTGTAAAATCCCAGCAGAGCTCCGTTGAGCTCACTCCCTCCCCCTCTCTCACTCACTTGTTCTATTTTTCCCAAAGCTGCAGGCTGCCCTTTTGTACTGGGCTCCTGATTGCATTGGTTCCTTTTTCTGCCCACAAAGAAATCCCCAGCAGTCCAGACACAGATCCGTTGAGGTCGCTCACTCCCCTTCTCTCACTCACTCATTCCGTTTCTCCTGACGCTGCAGGCTGCTCTTTTGTACTGGGCTCCTGCCTGCGTTGGCACCTTTTTCTGCCCAGAAAGAAATCTGCAGCAGTCCTAACACAGCTCCGTTGATCTCGCTCACTCCCCCCTCTCACTAGCTCGTTCTGTTTTTCTCGCCGCTGCAGGCTGCCCTTTTGTACTGGGCTCCTGCCTGCGTTGGCGCCTTTTTCTGCCCACAAAGAAATCAGCAGCAGTCCTGACAGAGCTCAGTTGAGCTCGGTCACACTTCCTCTTTCACTCACTCAATCCTAATCTGTCCCAAACACTGATTTCCCAAAGCAACTGCGCTATTCTGCGCCTAAAGTGCAAAAACACATTTCGGCCAGGATGTAAAAAATGACAGCTGTACTGTTCATAAGAAGGTGTGGAAAAATGCCAATGCTGAAAATCTGTAGAGAAAATATTGAAAATTTGCGCAGTTATGAGCATGCGTAGCAACTGCGCAATGCACGCTCATAAAACAGTCATGTTTTGGATTTTTTCTACCAAATTTACTACCCAGTTCAGTTAGAGAAACAAACAGAACAAATAAATATGTATTATTACAGCAATCATGACAGTATAGCTCAGTACTTAGCTCAGTTAGAGAAATAAACAGAACAACTTAATCTGTATTTCTTCAGCAATCCTAGAAGTATTCAATCATTGCTTTGTCTCCACTCCAGAGACCCTGCTGTAATATAGGACCAGAGGTGACCCTGGGCGGGAGGGTGGACAACTCTAAAGTCCCAGCAGAGCTCCAGTGAGCTCGCTCACTCCCCCTCTCTCACTCGCTCGTTCTGTTTTTCCCACCGCTGCAGGCTACCCTTTTGTACTGGGCCCCTACCTGCACTGATGCCCTTTTCTGCCCACAAGGAAATCTGCAGCAGTCCCAACAGAGCTCCTTTGAGCTTGCTCACTCCCCCCTCCCTCACTCGCTCATCCTGCTTCTCCCCGCACTGCAGGCTGCCCTTTTGTACTGGACTCCTGCCTGCGTTGGCGCCTTTTTCTGCCCACAAAGAAATCAGCAGCAGTCCCGACAGAGCTCAGTTTAGCTTGGTCACTCTCCCTCTTTCACTCAGTCAATCCTAATCTGTCCCAAACACTGATTTCCCAAAGCGACTGCACTATTCTGCATCAAAAGTGCAAAAACACATTTTGGCCAGGATGTAAAAAATGACAGCTGTACTGTTCATAAAAAGGTGTGGAAAAATTCCAGTGCTGAAAATCTGTAGAGAAAATATTGCAAATTCGCGCAGTTATGAGCATGCGTAGCAACTGCGCAACCAACGCTCATAAAACAGTCATTTTTTGGATTGTTTCTACCAAATTTACTACTCAGCTCTGTTAGAGAAACAAACAGAACAAATAAATATGTATTATTACAGCAGTCATAACACTATAGCTCAGTACTTAGCTCAGTTAGAAAAATAAACAGAACAACTTAATCTGTATTATTACAGCAATCCTAAAAGTATCCAACCATTGCTTTGTCTCCACTCCAGAGACCCTGTTATAATATAGGACAACAGAGGACTCTGGGCAGGAGGTTGGGCAACTCTAAAGTCCCGGCAGAGCTCCATTGAGCTCGCTCACTCCCCCTCTTTCACTCACTCATTCTGTTTCTCCCGACGCTGCAGGCTGCCCTTTTGTACTGGACTCCTGCCTGCATTGGCACCTTTTTCTGCCCACAAAGATGTTCACAGCTGTCCCAACAGAGCTCTGTTGAGGTCATTCACTCCCCTTCTCTCACTTGCTCATTCTGTTTCTCCTGGCGCTGCAGGCTGCCCTTTTGTACTGGGCACCTGCTTTCGTTGGCGCCTTTTTCTGCCCACAAAGGAACCGCAGCAGTCCCAGCAGAGCTCTGTTGAGCTCACTCACTCCCCCTCTCTCACTTGCTCATTCTGTTTCTCCTGGCGCTGCAGGCTGCCCCTTTGTACTGGGCTCCCACCTGTGATGGCACCTTTTTCTGCCCACAAAGAAATCTGCAGCAGTCCTGACAGAGCTCCATTGAGTTCGCTCATGCCCCCTCTTTCATTCACTCATTCTGCTTCTCCCATTGCTGCAGACTGCCCTTTTGTACTGGGCCCTTGCCTGCATTGACGCCTTTTTCTGCCTACAAAGAAATCTGCAGCAGTCCCGACAAAGCTCCATTGATCTTGCTCACTCCCCCTCCCTCACTCGCTCTCTCATTCTGTTTCTCCCCACACTGCAGGCTGCCCTTTTGTACTGGGCTCCTGCCTGCACTGGGGTCTTTTTCTGCCCACACAGAAATCTGCAGCAGTCCCGACAGAGCTCAGTTGAGCTCAGTCACTCCCCCCTCTCACTCGCTTGATCTTAATCTGTCCTAAACACTGATTTCCCACAGCAACCATGCTATTCTGTGCCAGAAGTGCAAAAACATATTTTGTCCAGGATGTGAAAAATGACAGCTGTACTGTTCATAAGGAGGTGTGAAAAATGCCATTGTTGAAAATGTGGCGTGAAAATATTCCAAATTTGCGAAGTTACAAGGGTGTGTGGAAACAGCTCAACACACGCTTGTAACACTATCATTGTATGGACTTTTGTCACCAAATTTTCAACACAGGGATTTTAGGACCTCTGCTCATAAACAGCGTCACTGTCATTTTCTTAATCTGTCTTGAACACTGATTTCCCACAGCGACCGCGCTATTCTGTGCCAGAAGTGTGAAAACACATTTCGGTCAGGATGTGAAAAATGATAGCTGTACTGTTCATCAGGAGGTGTGAAAAAATGCCAGTGATGAAAATCTGGCGTGACAATATTACAAATCTACGAAGTTACAAGGGTGCGTGGGAACTGCGCAACGCACACTTGTAACACAGTCATTTGATGGACTATCATCACTAAATTTTCAACATAGGCATTTTAGGATCTCTGCTCATGAACAGTGTCACTGTCATTTTCTTAATCTGTCCCAAACACTGATTTCCCACAGCGATCACGCTTTTCTGCGCCGGAAGTGCGAAATCACATTTCAGCCAGGATGGGAAAAATGACAGCTATACTGTTCATAAGGAGGTGTGAAAAAATGCCACTATTGAAAATCTGGTGTGAAAACATTGCAAGTTTGCAAAGTTATGAGCGTGCATAGCTGCTGTGCAACGCATACTTGTAAAACAGTCATTTTTTGGATTTTTTCCACCAAATTTGCTTTTTGAGAGCCCACCTCATGAGCACTGACACTGTTGTTTCGTTAATCAGTCCCAAAAGGTGATTCCATGCAGTGACCATGAAATCACCTTTCGTGGCTGAATAACGCCATGACGGTGGTTGAATTCATGAGGAGGTGTCCCAAAAACCCCATGTTGAAAATTTGGTGCCAAAATTCCAAAAAATGGCTGAGATATGCACCAAAGTTGAAAAAACCCTCTTTATGCCATTATACAGCTTACCGGCATTTCCTTAGTTCGCGGTTGGCTTTGAAGAGTGCAGATGTGTTCCCAGTCCACCGAAGATCGTCCCGCCGGACTCTGGAGGTAAGTATGGGGTGAGGGAGTGTGGGGAGGTGGGGTAGGCAGTGGGTGGGCGCTGGTTGAGGGAGGGGGCACAGACAGCGAGGGACAGTTTTCTTCTTTTCAGGGTGCAAAAAAAAATAGACATCACGGGACGATTTTTCTTTTTACAGGTACTTCTGGCACACTGGGGTGGGCTCCCAGCATGCCACCTGCGTGTTTTGGGGTGGGGCACTGGAGCCGACGGGGATTGGGCACCCCTGTCGGCACATACTTGGGGGGGCTTATGAGCCGAGGGGGATTGGACAGCCCTCTAGGCACACGAGAAATGGGGGGGGATATGCCAACGGGGATTGGGCACCCCCATCGGTAAAGAAAGAAGGGGGGACATGACGCCAAGGGGGATTGGGCACCCCCTCCGCACGCAGTAACAGAAACCAATGGGGACTGTGCTCCCTGTTGGCAGACTGGATGGGGGCAATGCAAGGGACTGCCCTAAAATGACAGGTCGCTTCCTCATTGCAGCAGATGACGCTGCAATGACGAGGCGGCCCCTGAGTGCAGCGGCTGAAACTTTTCAAGGTTGTGGCATGCAGGTTGAACTAGTGTCAGCAGCAGCATGCCATGGCATTGGGGAATAGGGACCAAGCCTTAAAAGGCAGTGGGGGCATTGGCCACAACAGTGCCACACCTCCACAACCTGCTTCTGGAGCAAGTTGCCGCAATATGTTTCTTGCACATGAGCGCAATCAACATAAAAATAAGTTGTTCAAAACAACAAAAAAATCCACCTAAGATACAAAAAAGGAAACATGGAAGCTTACTTCTGGTTAACTGGTTACATTTTTCACTGCGGGTTTGGGGAAAAGAGTGTTTTTGGAATGTGAAGCTGTTCACTTCTTGTTCTGACATCTACTGGA
The DNA here is from genome assembly GCA_016271365.2 of Neoceratodus forsteri. Taxonomy (NCBI): domain Eukaryota; kingdom Metazoa; phylum Chordata; order Ceratodontiformes; family Ceratodontidae; genus Neoceratodus; species Neoceratodus forsteri. The sequence goes on from CM028129.1 coordinate 67,348,062, forward strand.
AACAACACCCACCGCAAACACCTCAGTGACCTAGCAATAAAATTACTTCCCCTTGCCATGCAACTTGCTGAGTATGGCATTCAGCGCTCCCACCATTCTCAACACACCCTGGTGCAAACCCACTACATCCCTCTGCAGTGCAGCAACAACATGGTTGAGGGGCCGCTCAATACTGGTTCACTAGTTGGAAATCCCATGCTGGGGAGGGATGGATCTGCTCTCCAGCTGATTTTGCAGAAAGAGTTCTCCCTCTCACTCCATATTCCCTCATTGCAGTGTGCAGCAGCTCCTGCTCAACATCCTCACTTTATGATATTATCCTGGACCAGCAGATATGCTTCATGTTTTTTACCAGTTCCTTCATTCTCTCCATATTTGTCAACTGACGTTGCCTGCGATTCTCAGCTCCTGCTTTACAATGTTCATGGAGTGCCCGTAACACTATTTGCTCCCATGGCCAGCTCATTGCCTCTCTCCAGGTCTCTTTAGAGTGTTGCTGGGCAGATGAGAGCGAGAGAGAGAGAGAGAGAGAGAGAGAGAGACACAGTATGTTTCTGAAATTTTCATTATTGCATTTTACCACATTATAAATGCATTTATCTTGAAAAATCATTATGGTAGGCTTTATTAGCTGTTTCCATTTGAAGCTGTCAAATGACCACTTGTGACAGGGTACAGAGTAACGGGCGGCATGGTGAAAGCTATAAGGGATATTCAGAGATTGGAGTGTCATTCAGTCTTTCATGAGTCAGAAATGAAATGGATTGTTTTAAGTTGCTTTCAGTGTAAAAAAATATTGCTTTAGCTGGCCCGGTGGCACTGAGGGTTGAAGCGGTGGATGCTACACCTCGTGCCACGCCGGTGACCTGGGTTCGGGAGCGAGCACGGGTCGATGGGGGCTGGAGGGAAGGAGAGGGATTGAGCGTCCAATGGACTGCTCTCCCTCTTCGGGGTGGGGGGTTCAGAATGGTCAGTGTCCGAATGCCCCCTGGTGGAGGCTGGGTGTTGGGGACGCACGCCGTACAAGGGGTAGAGTCGGGGGGCAGATGCCTGGGTGAGACGCGTGCAGATACGTGCACGCTTACACCCACTGGTGTCATGGCATGCTGCCAACTCAGGGGGAAATAGTACAGGGGAAAATGGTGGCACCTGACACGGCTTGATGGCCATCCGTGAGTTCGCCGGGTGCTGGTACCCGTACTGGATCTGTTGGGGTGGGGAGTTTGGGGGCTTCCTGCCACCCCGCTGTGGGGGGTAAGCCACAGGGGTTGCTGGGTGACAGCGGTCCCGGTAGAGACGGACGGCAGCCTGGATCCCCATAGGTAGGGCTGCAAGGCTACGGGGAAGCATCTGGATGGTCACAGGAGAATAAATAAATAATAATAAAAAAATATTTATATTGCTTGTGACATAACCATCATTTCCTTCAGCAGAAGACAATAAGAGATGTGCGAAGCTGGCAAAGTTTACTCCACAAAATAATTTGCAACATGCCGAATACGCAAAGTTTTTTGGGCAGGTGAAGTGGGACTTTTGTAGGTGAAGCTACAGAGAAGTTTTGGTGAAGTTGCAGCTTCACCTTAACTTCATCTTAACTTTGCCTGACTTGACCTCAAAAACTGCCATTTCCCCAAGGAAAACTCTATGTGAAGTGGGCAAATTGCAAAGCTTTTCATGACGGTGAATTTTTCAACTACACTGGATGTTCGCCGGCAAAGTAAAACTTTGCAACACCTCTAAAGACAATACTATCTTTGGGCTCTATGCATGAAGGTGCGGAGTGCATATGCCCTGTGTATCTGTGGTGCATAGCCACCCCACACCCACTGCGCAACCTGTGCGGGATGCATGAAAGGGGTGCACATTCCATATGCACCCCAATCCCTTGGCCGTACAGACAGAAACACACTGGTGGTGGGTGAGGGGTGTGCCTGCACTACACACCATTCACAAAGGTGCATAGTGCATTCTGAAGAGGTGTGCAGGGGTGAGCAGGATACACTGGGGGGACCCTGCTGTAACCACGATATACGGCCAGGGCCAAGCACACACAAGGTCCCCCCCTGGTTCTGGCAGCATGTCAAATACCCCTCTCACTCCAGGAGACCCCCTGGTCTCGGCAGCACCAGGTACACCCCATAATGCTGATGTGGGATCGGAACATGCAGCGTGCTCCCCCCCACCATGCCCCCCAGTATATACCCCACAACCCCTCCAGAGTCACACAAGTCAACCCTCCAGCAAGCTGTGAACCATGCTGGCCCAAGGTGCAGGACTGTAACCTGTTGACAGGGCATGGTGTCCGAGCAGTGGTAGGCATAGTTCATCTGTGGGCTTCGTACCAGCCGGTATGATCCAGATTCCTACTGTTACCCTCCCTCAGACCTCCCACAACGGACCACTACCCACCCATGCATCCTGTCACTCCCCATCTCCCAACCCCCTAACAGCCACATATTACACTGGCTAGGTATTGCCATGACCTGCATGCATAGGTACTCTGACACATGTGTGCAGGCATGTGTGTTGCATTGATGCCATGTCCGTATTGATGTGATGCGATATTACTATTCCTCTACCCCCCTCCTCTTTCTTTTGATGTTCCCTTTCTTAGACCTGAAATCCTAGAAAAATGCCTTGCATTAATTGTATATATATATATATATATATATATATATATATATATATATATATACTGCTTTGTCCATTTTAAATGGTTATATCTATTGTTTAGTACAAAATGTTATTCAGATTTATGGTATATTGTGTATTTCTGTTTTTGTATGTATCCTGGGAAATTACGTGAGTGATGTTTTTAAGACTGTTCCTGTAATATACTTTATTACATGATGTTTTGTATTTGTTGAAACTGTATTCTAAAACAGGACAACTTTGATAAACAGGGCCTCTTCTGGTCCTAAAAGTTATTTTTCCTGTCAAAAAAATAAATTTTTTATCTATCTTATCTATCTATCTTATCTATCGATCGATCGATCTGTCTGTCTGTCTGTCTGTCTGTCTGTCTGTCTGTCTGTCTGTCTATCTATCTATCTATCTGTCTGTCTGTCTATCTGTCTACCTGTCTGTCTGTCTGTCTGTCTGTCTATCTATCTGTCTATCTCTCTATCTATCTATCTGTCTGTCTGTCTGTCTGTCTATCTATCTATCTATCTATCTATCTATCTGTCTATCTGTCTGTCGGTCTGTCGGTCTGTCGGTCTGTCTGTCTATCTATCTATCTACCTGTCTATCTGTCTGTCTGTCTGTCTGTCTATCTATCTATCTGTCTGTCTGTCTGTCTGTCTGTCTGTCTATCTATCTATCATTGCTGTGAGCTACTGTCATCGGGCTAGTGGCCTACTGTCACAGCAGTACCACCTGTGCTGCATTTGGCTAGATACTCATGGTGTATGACACCTGGACTGTGTCTCCACAGTATTATGCATGAACATGCACATTGGCATGACCTGTCTTGCACTCTGGTGGGTCAGTGGTGCACACAACAGTTACCTATTCCTAGTGCAGGCTTGCATGGGTGGTACATGTCGCTATAGACAGTGAACCTGAGAGGGGGTCCCACTGCTGATGTAGACATGTTGATAGCCTAGTGGCATTTAGTCAGGAACTGGGGGTGTATTTGTCAGTGCCACAGGGGGGGTCACTGAACACCAATTTGCAATAAGTGGGGCCGTGGTCAGGGTCAGGGTGGGCGAACGGGTTCATACTGGCCAGGGTACAGCACAACGGGGGTTGGGGAACCATGAGTACAGGGTCGGGGCTGTGGTTTGTGGTGGGGGGTTTCTTACCAGGTATGGGAATGGGGCACCCATGTGTGTTGGTTGGGGGGCCACTTGTGGGTAGAGGGTGGTGGTGCTACTGTTGGGGGACATCTATGTAGCTGTGCAGGTGCATCCGCAGGGACTGGTATCATGCTGGGGAGGCCACTGGACTACTGGGTATGGCTGCAGGGGTCCGAGTGCCTGCAGGAGCTATTCACGCACCCAGACCCTTGCCATCCCATGCAAGTGATCTGCTCCTGAATGCAGGGCAGGCATCCGATTGAATTCCCAGCTGGATCCACAACCCTGTCCCTGGCCACCCTGCATAGTCTGGTCTGCAGGGTAGGGGTGGAGCAGCGGACAGGTGGCAGCCATTTGTGAATACCGGCCTGTGCACACCTGTCCTCGGGTGTGGAGCTAGGCGGGTGGGGTACGTGCCATTGGCATGTACTTTACGGCCATTAGTGAATAGCCCCCTATGTGCGGATTAACTTCAGCATCTCTTTCACATAATAGTTTGGGTTTCACAAGAGACTCTCTTTCACCAAGGTTCTCACTGACAGACCCTTCTTTAAAAGAAATCACATGATTTCATTTTCCCACACTGATAGCCTGCCAGCACACAGTGTTCACCATGTCGCCATTAGGGGCAAGGCAAATGCAAGGTACTGCAAACGTACTTCCTGATGTAAGATCAGTTCAATCTGTACTTGATCCTCTTCCACCTGGTAGACATTCTGATTCTTGATCCAAATCCAGGTCATCTGTGCCGTACACCATAGAGCCACAACTGCAGCATGGCATGGGATGTGAGTAAATTACAGAAGAAAAAATGTATTTTCCATGGCACAATCTTCTCACAATGATGCTCTGTTATATAACATGATAGTAACATAAAATGTGCATTATAAAATATAATATAATTAAGAATTATTGATTATCTCATCTGAATACAACACATATTTTAAGTAAATTGCTTTTTTGAGTCACTCCAAAAAATATATTCTGGAAATCAATTTTGGGTGAATAAATTTATGAATGCTATATTCCTTTTTATGTTGGCTCACTTGTGTGCAGCCAGCATCTTGCGGTAGTAGCAGATTTGGAGGCACGGTCACTGTTGGGCGAATGCAGGGCACGCATCAGTAGGTGCGTCCCTCATTCCCCAATAAGCCAGCAGCAGGCGCTGACATCATGCATCCCTAATGTGGCCACCAGATCTAAGAAAAGAACCTCTGCAATGAGAGTGATGCACTCATGCAGCGGGACCACAACATGCCTCCCGATGTGCAAGCAACATGGCGGCAGTGACTGCCACTGCCACCGCCTGTCACTATGCCGATGGGGGAGCCCACTACCTGTTGGCATAATGTCCACAGTCCCATTTCTGCTCTGCACTGAGAGGGTGTCCAATCCCCCCTCGGCATCATGCGCCCCCCCAAAAAAAGTATTTCTTTGCCGACGGGTGGCCCGATCCCTGTCGGTGTCAGTCCCCCACTTTCCCAGTTCAATCTGCTGATGGGGGAGCCCACTCCCCATCAGCATAATGTCCCTCCCCCATTTTCTGTGTGCTGAGGGGGGTGCCCAATCCCCCTCGGCTCTCCCATCCCCACTGGTATTTGCTGATGGGGGGTGCCCAATTCCTGTCAGCTACAGCTCCCTACAAAAAAAACAACTCAGGTGGCATACTGGGAGCCCACCCCAGCGTGCCACAGTACCCTGTAAAACAAATGTCCCACAATGTTTTTTTGTTTTTTTTACTTTTTACCAGTAAAACAGAAAATGGTCCCTCGCAGTCTCCCTGCCCCCTCCCCATACTCGCGCTCACCCTATGCGTACCCCACCTCCCCACACACACCCTCACCCCAAACTTACCACCGGAGCATGGCACGACGATCTTCATTGACCGAGAACACGTCTACACTCTTCAAAGCCGACCGCGATCTGAAGAAATGCCAGTAAGCTGAATAATGGCATAAATAGGGTGTTTTCAACTTTGGGGCATATCTCAGGCATTTTTGGGAATTTTTACACCAAATTTTCAACATGGGGTTATTGGGACCCCTCCTCATGAAATCAGGCACTGTCATGGCATTATTCAGTCCAGAAAGGTGATTTTGAGGGCACTGTGCGGAGTCATCATTTGGGACCAATTAACAAAATGACAGTGCCACTGTTCATGAGGGGATCTTTCAAAAAGCCTATGTTGCAAATTTGGTGGAAAAAATTGTACTTTGTGCAGTTTCCATGCACGCTCATAATTTCATGAATTTGTAATATTTTCACTCCAGATTTTCACAATTGGCATTTTTACACACCTCCTTATGAACAGTACAGCTGTCATTTTACATATCCTGGCCAAAATGTGGTTTTACATGTCTAGCGCAGAATAGCGCGGTCGCAGTGTGAAATCAGTTTTCAGGACAGTTTGAAAAAAAGATGGTGACACTGTTCCTGAGCAAAGGACCTAAAATGCCTATGTTGAAAATTGGGTGACAAAATTCCATAAAATGACTGTGTTACAAGTGTGCATTGCTCAGTTTCCACGCACCCTTGTAACTTCACAAATTTGCAATATTTTCATGCCAGATTTTCAACACTGGCATTTTTCACACCTCCTTATGAACAGTACAGCTGTCATTTATCACATCCTGTCCTAAATGTGTTTTCACACCTGTGGCACACAATGGCGTGGTGGCTGTGGGAAATCAATGTTTGGGACAAATTAACAAAATCACTGTGCCACTGTTCATGAGGGGAGGTCCCAAAATGCCTATGTTAAAAATGTGGTTACAAAAATCCCCAAAATAATTGGGTTACAGACGTGTGTTGCATAGTTTCTATGCATGCTCATGACTTCACCAATTTTCCATGTTTTCACTCCAGATTTTCAACTTTGCCATTTTTTATATCTCCTCATGAACAATACAGTTGTCATTTTCCACATACTGCCCAAAATGTGTTTTCATCCCTGTGTCACCAAATGGCATAGCCACTGTGCAAAAACACCTTTCAGCTAAAAAACTGATAGTGCCACTCTTCATGAGGTGGGCTCACAAAAAGCCCATGTTGAAAATTTGGAGTGAAAATACCAACACAGGCCTATGGTGTTAGGGTTTCCAACTGTAGCACCCCACCCTGTGGAAACTGACAGGTGTCAGAGGTGTAACTTGGGATCATCGGCTGCAATGCTCATGCCATTCCACCCCACCCCCACCCTGCAGCCAGTGACATGCATCGTGGTGTGACTTGCACTGTTCGACCACAAAGTTCACCCCATTCTCCTATACTGCACCCACCTCAGCATATTTCCTTATGGATTGGGGTAAGTACTGTATAATGCCCAAAGACCCCAAAGCACACCACAACACTTGTCAGTGTCTACAGGGTAGGGTGAGGTACAATGGCATGAGCATTATAGCTGATGACCCAAAGGCACACCCCAATGCCTGTCGGTCTCCTACAGGGTGGGGGTGGGGTTGGCATCACTTCAATACTTCACTGCCATTCCTGTTATGCATCTTAACTCCGGCACTACCTATGCCAATGCCAGCGAGACATTTGGCATTGACAAATGCTTGTTTAAATTTAGTATACTCTATTGAAATTTTTCAATATACACAAGAATAACAAATTCCAGTCAAACTGTCCATTATTCCATTGATGTCATAAGCCACCTACCCTAACCCTTCCACCAAACTTAAAATCCAAAACCCATGAAAGATTCCAATGTCACAGTTCAATAAGCCTCCACATTTACCTCCCCATCCTGAATCCCCCTCCCCTCTCCCCCACCCCAATCCCTCACCCTCACCCTCACCCTCAGGACTAACCATGTGAAGGAAAAAGTCATTTTTGTAACAGCTATTCTTGTAGCTGGCCCTTGTTGCAGTTTTGTGTCAGCTTCCAGGCTTGTCCTCAGCACCTCTAGTGGACTCATCAATTGCTTAACCAAATGCTGGTCCAACATCAACAGGTAGTCATGGTTCAGACTTCAGACCTAATAAGAGTCTCAAAACCACAAGATTACTCAGTCCAACTGACATAGGTCCATACAGCTCAAAGATTTCACAAATTTTGCCCAGACTTGGCAGAATTTGGGTATATCTTCCAGACTCAGAGTGGCATCATCATCAGTTCTGATTAGTCCTTGCAGATAGTGTAGGTGTGGTTTTACATTCCTCCTAAGAACTATTTTTTTTAGCAAATCACTCAGCTTAAAACAAATTTTTGGTTTAAAACCATTTCTCTATCTTGCATCCAGAGGCATTTTCACACAAACATAAAACTTACATGTTCTTGTCCAGCTCGAGTCCTGAATTAACTAGATACCAAACATGATAGATACAGTTTCAATATAAAGTTCATAGTTCATAAAGTCTTTTATGAAACTTATTTTATTGTAGATTTCTTAAAAATGCTTACAGATGCTCAATCTATATTTCTTACCATTCAAGAGGATATGTCTCTTTCTTATCTGCGATTTTCACAAAGTTTATAAAATTGAAGAACTTCCTCCTGAGGATGAATTCGTTTGTCTGAAGTCAAGCATGGAATCAGGTCATTTGCAGCTTTTAGCCAGAACCTTTCACTCGAAGTGACAACTCATTGCTTTCAGGCACCTAATTAAGGGTCATATATCTGGACTGGCCATGATATTAGGGTTCATTTATGACTAAACAACTTTGTTTATTTATGGTAGTTGTAATACCACAAAGTTTTGCAGATAGCAAGGCTGGCACAGATGCTGCAGGCTTTAAATTCAGCCATCTGGTAGACCACTAAATTCCCTATTAGGTGGTGCAATTTAGTTTATATAGGATTTAAAACAGCTTTGCAATGGGTAAAAATATTTTCACTTCTATGGAAGTTAATGTACTTTCCAAAAGACTGCAGTTCTTTTTTTCTTGACCATAGCTGGTAACTGCTACAGCCCAGCACAGAATTCAACTGGAATCCATCACCCATCAAATCTTCTGATAAATATTTCCCAAAATGAAACCTAAGCTCTTCCACCAGCTCTATTAAGGAAGAATTTAAAACTACATCCATTTTTTTCAAACTCTGAAGGTGCATCATCTCTGTTAGAGCTCACTTAAGCAGTTTTTCCTGGAAACTCAGCTAAACAAGGATGTTGACCAGATGTTTATAGTATGCCTCCCTTAACTTAATAATTAAGCATTTGTAAAGAATATAGAATAGTATTTAAAAACAATATAAACCAGTAATAATACAATACAATAAAATATTTTAATAACTGAGTTTTGTTCTTGCAGTAGATATAATTTCATTCACAGAGGAAAGAGCCCTGAAAGGACTTGCAGATTTGAAAGTGGGTAAGGCTATGGAGCTGGACGGTGTACACCCGATAGTGCTGAGGAAGCTTAGGGAGAGACTGGCTGCACCTCTGACGGCCATATTCAACAACTCACTAGACACAGAAGTGGTTCCAGAGGACTGGAGGAGGACAGAGGTAGTCCCACTTCATAAAAGTTGCAGCAGGGAGACGGCTGACAGTTATAGGCTGGTTAGTCTAATGTCAGTAGTGGGGAAAGTAATGGAGACTCTTTAAAAAAAAAGGCTAACAGAGTATCTTGAATCCAGTGACTTACAAGGTCCAAGGTAGCATGGATTCATGAGAGGAGGTCATGTTAGATGAACCTGATCAATGTTTTTGACTGGGTGACCAGAGAAATAGATTAGAGTGGTGTGGAGGACATGGACTAGACTTCAGCAAGGCATTCAACACAATACCTTATAGGGGCACAAAAACCCTGGCACAATATATCAGTTGGGGGGTGAGGATATAGCATGCACCAAGCAGGAAAGGGATCTTGGGGTTATCATCTCTGATGACCTCAAGGTAGGGAAACAGTGTGACAAGGCAGCAGGTAAAGCAAATAGGATGCTGGGATGTATAGGCAGGGCATTACCAGCAGGAAAAGGGAGGTCATAATTCCGCTATACAAGACACTAGTGAGGCCCCACCTGGAGTACAGTGTACAGTTCTGGAGATCATACCTACGTAAGGACATAGACAGGGTAGAGAAGGTTCAGAGGAGGGCAACAAAGATGGTGCATGGATTGCATCACAAGTCCTATGAAGACAGGTTGATGGAACTGAACATGTACTCCCTGGAGGAGAGGAGGGAGAGAGGGGATATGATAGAGACATACAAGTATCTTACAGGGAGGAACAGGGTGCAGGAAAACACTATTTTTAAGCGAAAAAGATGTTCTAGGACTAGAGGGCATGGGATGAGGGAGGACGATTCAGAGGAAACATGAGAAAGAATTTCTTCACAGAACGGGTGGTGGACAAGTGGAACACCCTGCCAGAGGAAGTGGTGGGGGCTGAAACAATCACGGGATTTAAGAATGCATGGGATAGACATAAAGGAATTCTGGAGGTCAGGGGTAAGGTGCAACAGACTTCTAGGAAAACAAACTGAACTTACAAGCTCAAATGGGCAGACTGGGTGGGCCATAGGCCCTTATCTACCGACACTGTCTATGTATCTATGTATCTAGGAGACTAATAAGGAAACTGGGCAGGTCAGGGGTGGTACCCAAGGTGCTAAACTGGATACAGAATGCTGATGGATAGGGGACAGAGGGGGTGGTAAGCAGCGCTCACTCTAATTAGGGGAAAGTGACCAGTAAGATACCTCAGGGCTTGGTATTGGGACCATTCCTCTTCAATGTCTTTATAAGTGGCATTGCGGAAGAACTGGATAGGAAGATATGCCTCTTTACAGATTACACTCAAATCTGTAGGTAGATACTCTGGAGAGGGTGGAGAGAATGAGTAGAGACCTGAGGAAAATTGGGCCGGTAGGTTTTTGCCAACAGATTTTCTGTTTCTATGTTTCATGTACCTGCAAGGTAAATACATCAAACAGACTGCCATGGTACATGGACATAAGGTCCTGAAAAACTGCAATCTCCTTATTTTTTTTTATTTAGTTGTTTAACCGGGAGTAGCACACTAAGCTGAAAGCTTTTTTACAGGAGCAACCTGGGAGCACAGGGAAGTCAAGTGACTTGCTCAGGGTCACACAGCATGCAAGTGGAAGCTGTGGGATTCAAACCCAGGTCTGGTCTGCTGGATGTCATCAGATTTGCAGCTCAGAGCCTTAAACCACTGCGCTATACTACCTCCCTTGGCAATGAACATTGTGGTTCTACGTCAACCTGACATTTTTTATAGAAATGGAAAGAACAAAAGCATGGTTCTACAAGTAAAAATATCATATGTCATCTGGTACTAGTAGTAGTGTCTAGTACTCTTTCAAAATTGCATGAAATTGCAAAACTCACCTGGAGTACCGTGTCCAGTGCTGAAGAACGCATCTCAGGAAGGGCATAGACAGGGTAGAGGCTGTCCAGAAGAGGGCAACTCAAATGGTTCAGAGTCTGTATCAGACACCCTATGATGAGAGACGGGGATCTCAGTAAGTACACACTGGAAGACAGTTTCAGTTTCAATTTTATTGATCAGTCATTGACCTTTTTAGCATAAAAGAGATCACAAAATATAAATAAATTACAGTAAAGTATTGACAGTACATAGTTAAAAAACATAAATACAAGGTTATTGCACATACAAGGCAAAGTTCTGGATTCATTGAAAAGACAATAAATTGCACATACAGCATCTTAGTTACAACATGTTATAAGCTCTTCACTTTAACATTCCTGTTCAGACTAATTTGGTACCTTTGTGTATAAGCTGAATTCTTGAAATACACATTAAATAATGGGCTACTATGCCAATTATAATTTCATCATTGGTAGTGAAAAATACCCTCAAGAGGAGATCTTGATCAGTGGTTTGAATGGTGTTACAAAGTGGTGTTAACCATTTACCCCTCGGGATCATACACCAAGGGCATTCAAACATGACATGCTTTAGATTTTCTGTAAAAGAAGAGGTACAGGAACACAATCTGGCCTGATTAGAGGAGTCTTTTCTATATATTGCGTCTAGTATATTGCTAGGGAATAGCTCTAGCTTATATTTGATGCATTGGATTCTCTGATTATGGTCAGCTAGAATGTCAAGGTAATTCCTATAGAAATGTACATTGTCATTCGGTCTGGTCCAAGGTGAAATTTTCAGTCTCTGATTATACTCCAAATCTTTGGATTCGAAATGTTCTACAATTCTTTTAGAGACAAATTCTTGGAATTTTAAACTTACTGTAAAACCTATATCACTACAGTTTTTTAAGTAACATAATCTTGTTTCATGTAATATTGAAAAATTGTAGAAAACCATTCTGGTTTTAAGTGGCCCAGGTTAAGCCACATGTATTTCTCTTTTAGACAGAGATACATAGACCTAGTATATTTATGGTGAAACACCTTGTTGCAGTAGTTTACCTTCCTAGCCAAAAAAAGGCTCTGGTACAGAAGATACCTAACTCTGCTCGAATCAAGGAGGCAGGTACAGACTTGTTTAACCCCAGGCTAGATCTGAATAACTTGTTTAATGGGACTTCAAGTTTGTCCATGGATTGAGATTGCCATGTTTCCTCATTATAAAGGGCCCAGGCATTATACTTTGCTCTGACTGCTGTCAGCAGAGGTGTAATGGAATTGTCACCATATTTTCTATTAAAGATGATCAGGGATGTGGCTGTCTGTTTGAGCTTTGCAAGTAACATATTAGTGTGTTTAAACCATTTGCCATCATTGGTTAAAATTAAACCGAAATAAGTATACTGTTTAGCTGATTTTATTTTGTTGGTTCCTATCACCCACGACTTTCTTGTAATATTTGACCCAAAGGTCAAAATCTGACTTTTATGGTCATTGACCCTTAAGTTATATCTCTTGGCATAACCATCTAATATATTTAACCTGGTTTGATGCCCAGACTGTGTTAGGGACAGCAGCACCAAGTCGTCAGCATAAGCCAACACTGCACATGGTTTGCTTAGGATCTTAGGAGAGTCTGACTGGGAGCATTCTAGTTCACTCAAGAGCTTGTCAATGTATGTGCAGAATAATAATGCTGCAAGAACACAGCCATGCCTCACCCCCATGTTGGTTGGAAAAGTGGAGGAAAGCTGGCCAGAAGTGTCCAGTTTAACTTGGGCTCATGTGTTAGTGTAAAGTTCCCTGACGATTGCTATGATCTCATGTGAGAATCCCCTTTCCTTCATCATGTTCCACAGCATATTTCTAGAAATGGTGTCAAACGCTGTACTAAAATCAACAAAAGCAGCACATACTTTTTGTTTGTGTAAGACTACATATTTTCCATATGAGCCCCTGATGATATAACAGTTGTCTGTAGCGCAATAACCTGCGTGGAATCCTGCCTGAGCTTCTGAAAGATCACCTAGCAAAGTCAGTTGTTTTCTAAGTCTGTCCAAAATTAATTTTTGCAAAGATATTTCCCATATTATCAAGTAAAGAGATGGACCTGCACATGGAGGGATCAGTTCTAGCCCCCTTCTTGTAAATAAAAATTATTATAGCGCCTTTCCAGGAGGATGGAAATTCCAGCCTGTGACAACACTGATCAAAGAAAACTGTAAGTAGGGTAGCCCATAAAGAGGGAGAGATTAAATACACCTCAAAAGGGATAAGATTAGTGCCAGGGGCCTTTCGAGTTTTTAAGGAGGCAATAATAAAGTAGGTTTCTGAAAATGTAAATGGACTAAATTGTGACATGTTAAATTTTAAACCAACACTTGGGCCAATATGATCCACACCAAAACTTTGGTAGAGTAATAGAGTGTCCATGTGTTCCAAGATATACATGTGTCAGTTTCATATTTTAAGTTATTCCTTCCCTTTGTTACAAGAAGCCAGTAAGACTGAGAATCCTGATTGTTTATAATCCTTAGCATGTAATTTCATTGTTTCTGTTGATATTCTTTCTGCTTGTTCACAAGGAACCACTTGTACACTTCCCTGACTTTGTTTAAATCTTTATAAGTGACACCAGAATTCTAAGCTTTGGCCAGTCTCACTATGAGCCCTATGCACTAATGGGTGCAAGTTACGCACCCAAGGTACATAACCCACACGTGCAGCTCCGCACCAGCAGCATTCACCAACACCGACCACCTGTCTGTAGCCCCACCCCCCCGACATGCAGGTCTGCGCAGGGTGGGTCAGGTGGAGTCACGGACCCAGCTGGGCATCCAATCGGATTCCTGGCATGGGTCCAACAGTGGATTCCTTATGTGGCAAGGTGCGTGTTGGCAGCGCACCCCGCAGATGTCTGAGGCAAGCAGCTAGGTGGGTGGTAGGAGGACAATGCTGCCAGCCCTCTCTGATGGCACCAAAGCAGTGCGGTGGATCAGGGGACATGCCTGCATGTAGGGGGAGACATTACCGCCAGTAGTGGGGGGGTTGGCATGCCTTGCCTCAGGGGGTGGCAGCCATGTGCCAGTGAGGGGTATGGGTGTTGTAGGTGTTTGGGGGGGCCATCACACTCACTGCTGTGTGTTGGTTCAAGTGGGTGGCATCGTGTGGCTGTATCTTGTGGCCATAGAGGGTCAGTGGGCTGTTTGCCCTGTCCTGAAGGGTGTGCATGTGGTATATAGGGGGTTTATGGTGGGGTTCTACCTGGCATACCCTTTGCCCCCTATGCATCCCCGTGGCTAGCACTAAACACCATAGTGCATGGTGCATAGTGCCGGCCCACCCCTCGCCCACCCCCAGCACGTTGCCCCTCACAAGACCGGGGCATCAGGTGTGAATGTGCTGTGCACCCCCCTTAGTGCATCCCATGCATCCCATGTGGGGGGTGCCTAGGGTGCAGAGTGATTGTGTGCCCAAATATGCATGTGTAGCCACTCCACCCCATTTGTGCATAGGGCCCTATATGTTTAAGGCTCTTTTTTGCCCTACGGCACTCACCATCAAACCAAGTAGAATTATATCTTTTTATGCCATTACTATTATTATTCTTGGTTAATAAAAGAGATCTAATTTCCTCAGTACAGGATATGACACATTGATTAATCCTAAAATGATCAAGATTGTCCTCTAGGACTGGTGGAATAAAATTTTGTAACAGTTCTCTAATTGAACTAGCTGCTGTCTCATGCCACCTAATATTCTTATTTCTAATCTCTAGTTGCAGAGGAAAGGGAAAACTCACAGCCAGCTTATCAAGAATTATGGATTTCAGTACTAAAGGCAAATGGTCACTTTCAACCTTCAGGGGAACTAAAAAAGTTTCCCACAATGTCTTGTCTCCAGTCCAAAATATATAACCAAATATGGAAGGCCCTGTTACAGAGTAATGCATATTGCTACCATACTGGTCTCCCGGTAACCTACCATTAATGGGAGCCAAATTATATATTTCTAAAAGCTCTATTAGCTTATGCCCCAGTGTGTTCACTTTGGTGTCTTTTGAACATCTGGGAAAATTGAAAGCCTCTGAATGGCACTAATTATGAAAATCATTGTCTGCATAGCCATCATAAAGGCCAATTCTAGCATTAAAATCACCACATAATGTGATTTCTTCACAGGAAGTAGCCCAGCTTGTGTGTATGAGATCTTTGAGCTGTTCCCATATGGCAGAATGGAATTTAGAGTTTGATGGTGGAATATATACGTTAGCTAGACAGAATGTTTTCCCCTTCAATTGCAAGAAACAAATAATTACATTATTATTGGTGAACAACAGGTCTGCTTGAGTATCTTTCTCAATCTTTACCCAAGTGACCAGGCCTCCAGCCCATCTCCCCTTTGTGACTGCCTTTGTTCCTGGTACCTGGAAAGATGCATAACCATTCAGTGATATATCTGAGTACTGGTTATGCCATGTCTCTTGTAGACATATTACACTAAATTTAGAAATAAAATCAGTCCATTCCCTATCTGCAAATGTATTAGAGAAGATGAAACATTCCAGGAAACAAGGGTCAATTTCATATAATCAGAGTCAGAGTGTAATATGTCTGATACCTTCAGTCAGTCCTCTTGGGTAGCTAGAGCATCATACTTGTTTGAAATTGAAATATTAAATATTGTCAATCTAGTATGTCTTTCATGAAGACTGCCCTCAGTCTGTGAGACTATATTTTGAAGGGTGGTACTAGTTGGTGCAGTGTGATGATAAAATTCTTCAGCTGGGACTATGTATAACCCCATGGCATCCAATAAAACCACGTTATCCAGAATGTTATTGTACGGACTCAGAAAGCCCACTCTGATAGTGACCAAGTCACAGTCAGGATCCAGATCCTGTCTGGAGACAGTTATGGCATCTGAGTTGTCAAAGGAGATATTCAGTAACTGTTCCAAAAGATCAAGGACGGTAGTCTTGAGTTTAAAATTGTTCTCATTTTGTGTTCTACTCAAGCCACACAGGGCTAGTGTCTTTGCAACTTTATCATCTGTAGGCACTGGGCTGTTATTTTCTGACTTTAGAATAATAATATTAATAATTATTTTATTTATATGGCGCCTTTCACTGTATCAAGGCGCTGAACAAATTAATTAAAACTTCAACATTCAATACAAAGCATCAAAAGACCATAAACATTATAAAATATATCATAAAAACATAATAAATTACAATAAAATTTCACACATTTTACAATACATATTAACTTTCCAAGAAGGCCATTCTCCATAAGTGTGTTTTCAATTCCTTCTTAAATATCTCCACAGAGGTGCATTCCCGTAACCGGTAACCAGAATAGGTTTGTCTAAAATAGGACTATGTATTATATCAACCCCAGCCTCATCCAAAAGTGTAGCCTTGTTCAGTATACTTTCTGCTACTGCCCGATTCTGAATTATAACATCTATACATCTTGAGTTTGTATCATTTTTCCATCTGTAAATCTTTATAATACCAAAATCATTAACTGGAATCCTCAGTGCATATGTAAAAAGATTTGCCAATGTGACTTTCAATTTTTCCATAGTCTCTCTTGGCAAGGCTTCCAGCCCAAAGATACACAGCTGAGAAGGTTGGTTCACAACTGGTTAGCTGTGTTTGTTGACAAGCCTCCTATTTATGTAATCACATGAACAACCAAATCTTGTCAAACCCTTGCTGTTAATCCAGATGTGGGTGGCAAAATGAGATACAGCATAAAAAATAAATGGACAATTTATTCCATCAACATCCTTATCATTCAAGATTTGATCAACATCAGTATTAACAATATCAGCACTGGTAGCTGCCCTAAACAGGTGCACAATCTTATCTCTGTGCTTGCAAAATGACCAGCCATGAGCTGCAGAATAACTATATAGGCATAATACAGCACATTCTGAAACATCAACTGTTGTTTTCATACCAGTATTTCCAGCTGCATTAGAGGGTGCACTATAGGAATAATTAGGAAAAATATTGTCTCTCCTGTTTACAGGGGTTGAATCCAATGCATTCTTTTTTCTCCAGGTATTCCATTCATCCCTGAATTGACTTACTGTAGGTTGGCCTCAAACCTGTTCAGTTGGGCAGCTATGTTTTCAATAGATTGAGCTTCTGTTTGCAATAAAGCATCTGTGGTACCATCAGACTGCTCAGTGGAAATTAGTTTTTGGTCACAACACTTCATTAACTGATGCCTAGGATATTTTTCAGCTCTTGACTTCCCCTGAGTCATAAATTGTTTAAGCCCATTTATAGTCTCCTGTAATTCACTGGCTATTTTCTTTAAATCATGTTGCCAAGGTGGTTTTGGATAAGATTCATAAAAATAATCTGGGGAAAATTCTAGAGAATCAAAAGAGTGGTTACGGGTATCATAAGTTAAGCTCCCTGATGCCTCAATTAAAATTGGGGTTTTATCCAAATCTTTGTTTATGTCAGAGTTAATGTCCAACTCTAAAGACTGTTTAGACTGCTTATTTGTCAGCTCGGACCAGCATTCTGCTTAGAAATGTTTTCTTCTCTAAGTTGTTGCTGATTATCATAGGCATCCTGTTCCACATTAACGTAACTATTTTTAAAAGGTATGCTCAAAGCAGTGTTTGCTGAAATATATGCAGGGCCAGTGACATTTAAATTATCACCTGGTGTGCCCTTTAGTGATGTTAGAGACATGGGGGAATTTGTAAGATAATTAAAATGATCTTTTATTTTTCAATGTTTAGTTTTTTTCTCCATTATGTCCTTACTTGGAAATGCTGCAGCCTTTTTAATATTAATAGCTTTATCATGAGAGTTAATTTTGTTTATCTTAGCCTGAGTGCCATTTTTCTTGGAATTTTTAGTTGTTATCCTAACTTTACCCTTCCTAGTAACATGCAAAATGTGTGTAGAATGTAAATCTGCTACAGTATAAGCCGAGAGGTTTTGACTATTGTCGGCCTTCTGCGTTTATCACTTTGCAAGGTTTCTAAGTTATTTGGTGAAATTAAAGTGCTAAGGGATACATTAGAGGAATTTAATGTACTAGCACCCAGTTCCTGTTTCTACCTTCTTGTTCATACTTTTTTCTAAACTCACAGATTTGTCAATAATATAACTGTAACACAAGAATATTATTTAAAACAGCAATGATGACTATAAGGTGCAAAAATGCTATAACAGCTTAACACTGATAAGTATTAGGCGCTAATTAGTGCTAATAAGCACCCGTTAAAGTGCTGATTTATGCCTCTCTCAGATAGTCAAACTAGCCTATCAGAATAATGCACCAATTTTTTGTTACATATAATATATAGTAAAACTGCCCAAAAGACCAGTATGACTCTTAGCTGGTGATCTTGATACAAAATAGACAAAAGTAGACCAGTCAATTGCTTGCATGAAGTGCTGGTCTGCCACTGAATTGTGTTCTTTAGCAATAAATGTCCAGTGCACTGGGATTTAAAAGATACTAGTAAATAGGTACTCCTGGTACAATGAAGCTCTGTATAACATTGCCTGCAAATGTAGAGAGAGAAACGGGAATGTTACCAGAGTCCTTCAAGGCTGAAAGGCTGAAAATGATTAGCCAAGGGCAGAGGGAAAACCACCTCAGAAAAAAGTTCCTTCAAACAGATGGTAATCTGGAACTTCAGTTGGTTTCTCACCCACCAGTCACTGTATACTTTGTGGCTCAGCATGGGTTATTACAGTGTGGGACAAAACCGTGCACAGCAAGACTGCGCTGTTGCAAACAGCATGCAGCAAGACCCATAAACACTTTGTACCCCCACACCCCCTGGAACTATAACAACCAACTCAAATGGGGTGTGGACACAGGGGCATGAAAAAAATATTAAAAAAAAGATTCCCTTGCAGGGAATCAAACCGCTTTCTCCCCAACCCTATTCACTGCAGGGTCAGGTGCTCTAGCCACTCCACTGTGGGAGCAGCTTGACTGAGAATGAGACCTGCAGTGGTCAAATACACATCCTGCTTCCAGGTGAGCAACAGGAGGTAGTGATACTTTTCTATCACTGTAATTCCCCTGTCGCTATTAAGCCATTTGCACTCTTCACTGTGCAGTCTTGCTGTGCATGGTTTTGTCCAAGCTATTCTCATCCAGTACCCAGTGGATCATGTCAGCTATCTAAGTATTTGGCCAGGTTCTCACCTCAGCATAGAACACTATAACTAAAAAGAATGACATTTTAAGGGAGAATGCTCTGCTGATTCTCTTCCAGTTCCAGTGCAACAAAAACTCATTCTTAAATACTCACTCTTAAATACTAAATTGATGTCCAAAGATAGAGGGCAGGATTCACAAAAGAGAAGTGCTGAGTGCAACTGAGATGTGCTGGTGCAAAGTGAAAATGCGGCAATGAGCGATTCACATAGAGGGGAAATGCGCCAGTGCAACCCAGATGCCCTGCGCCAAAGAAGAAGTGCCATAGGTGCATCAAAATGACATGTGGCACATAAACAGGGGGCATACCCATGCTTACACAGCACAACATGATTCACAGTGTGAACAAACAGTGCAACTACAGAGCAAATCCAGCGCAAATGCCAAATGCGCCATAAAAAGATAAGTATAAAAGAAGCAGACTTAAGTCCAAGGCGCCTTCAGGCCATTGTCAGAACAGCAACAGCTGCACACTGTCAGAGAGAGGGGTGTGTGAGTGATGCAGTGCAAAACAGAGCAAGAGAGTGAGAGAGTGTGACATAGACAGCCGGAGAGCCAGGGACAGCAAACAACTGCATGGACCCAGCACCAGTCACTATATTTGGTGCACTTTTAAGGATGAGGAGATGGGGAGGTGGAAGGTACCATAGGTGGCCTGCCCCATGGCAGACTAGTGCCAGGCTGTCATTCAAGCAACTGACAGACATGGAGACAGTAGGCAGCTACTGCCTGAACAGGGCCATTCTGAGGCAGTTCTGTGAGATGCGCCATGACAAAATGCAGGCACCCACCGCATGAGGTCATGCCATCTCGGTGGAGACCAAGGTGGCAACAGTCATGTGCCTGCTCACCATGGGTACCGTCCAGAGGCCTACAGTGGACACCACTGGCATATCACAGGCCTCCACTTCCCAGCTCCTCACATAGTTCCTCACTGCACTGTTACCGCATGCTTCAGAATACATCCATTTCCCCAGCATGCAGGTGGAGCAGACAGAAGCCATGCAGGGGTTCTATAGGATGGCATGCATGCCAGGTGTCATAGGGACCATTGACTGCACCCATGTGGCAATCCATGCACCACCTGGTGAGGATGCCATAGTATAAATCAACCGTAAGGGCTACCACTCCATGAACTGCCAGGTGGTGTGCAATGCCTTGAGGTGAATCAGCAATGTCTGCGTCACAAACCGTTGGAGCACACATGATGCCTTCATCTGGCACCAATTGTACCTCTGCAGGAGGTTCGAGACAGGGAACATACCAAGTGGCCATCTCGTAGGTGCATGTGACATGGATATAACAGCACAGGAGGGCACCAATGGTAGGACATGGGAAGCAGGCAGTATTCAGCAGGCACATGGCAATGCACAAGCATGGGCCATGGGACATCACATGTGTGCAAGGGCAGACACAGGCAAGCATATGTTTGCATGCAGTCACTGCGCACCACACGTGAGGCAATGACAGGTCGGTGTCAGTGTGTCATTAACATGGACACCACAGTCAATGAGGCAAGCAACCACAACCGGTGAACGGATGCATGACCTCAAGGAAGGTGGAAAGAGGAAGCACTGGTAGGAGGCAGGTCAGATACACACACCACTGAGGACAGTAGCAATGACAGGGTGCATGCTACACAAGCACAAAATGTAGTAATGGACACCATTTCCCCACCCACAGGTGACACGGCATACCCACTGAGGCCCTAGCTCCTAGCACCCTATCGATGACCCAGAACAGAGGTGGAGGAGCGGTACAGTGAGGCACACATCGCTACACGCACCATCATAGAGCATGTCTTCGGCATGCAGAAGATGCAGTTCTGGTGTCTGAGTAGGTAAGGTGGTGCCCTACAGTATAGCCCTGAGAAAACCTGTGGCATATTCCTGGCCTATTGTATGCTACACAGCATGGCCCTAGACCAAGGAATACCTGCCGAGGCCAGTGATGGTGACAGTTCCGGGGAGGAGGAAGAGGTGGGTCGGGCCAGGATAGTGCCACAGGGACATTACTGGGTGCACTGGGATGGAGGGACCAGAGACTTGCAGCACAGGCCTGCAAACACCGGCACCGACTGGTGGAGGAGACCTATGGGAACCACAGGTGAGTATGCAGGGTGTGCACCATGCCGTGGATGAAGGGATGTAATTGGCACAGTGGACATTGGACAGTACACAGACAGTTGTGCACACAGACACACACTCACACACACGTGCAGTGGTCATGCAACACAACCATACCACCATGGCTGGGGATGTCATGGGTCAGTGTGCACTGTGGCCTGCACATGGGCACAGCAGACACAGGAATGTGCTCATCATACCCATGACACATGGCACGACAGTGGTACACACATACATGCAAGTGGGACTGCACAGGTAGCACAGGTGGTGCCACAACTGGATTGGGGTGGGTGCCTGCGACACACGCCACCCCAGGTACATCAGCAGGTCGTGCAGTACACAGTGGTGTGACATGCCTCCACTACAGGACCGGGGACCCGGGCATCACAGTGTGGCTCCCCAGCCACCACAGACACGTGGGTGGCCTCCGCCATGACTGGTGGTCACATGTGTGCCTCCACCAGCCACAAGGGGGGGTATCAACTGACCCCGCAGGGGTGCTGCACTGAGACAGTGAATGTGCACTCAGTGGTGTCACTGTCCCACAGCCAACATCCATGCCATGGATGCCAGGCATGGAGATGAGTGGTGATGGTGTCAGCAGCAGGGGGTTCACCTGGCGCTGCAACTGGTGTGTGTGGGACATGCTCCTAGGTGTCTGGCTGGACACCCAATGTCCACGGCGTGCAGTGGAGGCAGCCGCCATCTCCACAGTGGCTACTATCTGCTCCAGTGCTGCGGTCATGCCCACCCACAAGAGGTGTGTCTCTGTCAGCATCTGTGCATGCCACACGGCCACGGACTCGTGCTTCTGGACCATCACAGTCCTATGGCTATGTAACTCTGCATGGAGGGCCACCTGGCCTTCCACAGTGGCCCACAGAAGGCTGAGGTAGCCCTCCATGTTGTCGATGGGAGATGCTTCACGTTGGCATCACTAATGAGCAGGGGATGGAACAGCCCATCCCGGTGCATCCACGGGCGGTGGTTGCACCTCAGCAGGGCTATGGCATGGGTGGGACCTGGCCATGCACAGCCACTGTATGCCCATGGCCAGTGTTTTTGCAGTCCAGTGGTGCAGGGACATGCACCACAGCACTCTGCCCAGACACCACCGATGTCACCAACACCACACATGGCACAGGAGCAGAGGTCACAGTGCCCACAGCTGCAGTCACGTGTGTGGCACTCATACCACACCCTGTACCATGCACTGTGGGGTTGTCAGTGACATCTGGGACCACATGCACAGGCACCAGCATGCTGTCTGTACCACTGTTGGCCATGTTCCTGATGGAATGTGTGGCACCAATGTCCATGGTGGGTCCACTGCCCCTCTCCACCACGCCACTGGTGAGCATGAGGAGGGCATCTGCGATGTCCACTGTGTCATCGTGGTTATCATCAGAGAACCCTGTCAGGCACCACAGCCATGCTGTGACCCCACTGGCAGTCATGATAGCACCGTCCGAGATGCCTGAGGGGCTCGCTATCACAGGTGCCATGACAGGGGTGTCAGGCACAGTGGAGGGTCCAGGAATGGCATCGTCCACTGCAGAGCAGTGCAGCTAGGCCCCCCCACAATGGCACAGTGGCATGGGTGTTGAAACACCACTGGGCATGTTTTGTATGGCTGTGAGCACTCAGAAACACAGTGACAGTGCATAGCACACAGGCACAAGCATGGCGGCCGTGGCATGCTTGGGACTGGGCAGGCCAAGGACACAAACCTGTTTACAGTGCTGCGATGGGCTACCGCTGGTCTGGAATCCCCCACCTGGGACACCATGCATGGCTGTCCATGTGATTGTGGTGGCCAGTAGCTCCTCATTGGGGCTGAATGTGGCCCACGTGCTGAGGCCACCCCCAGTTTCCTGTGGGAGGCCTGTATGTGGGCTACCTTCTCCTTCACACTCCAGCACCCGTCATTCCAATGCTTTCTGCACTCCTGTGCTGTCCTGTTGTAGGATGCAACAGCATTCACATGCCGGGCAACCTCCTCCTATGTGACTTCCCGTGCGGTCCAGGTGCTACCCCTGCCAGTGATGGCTTCCAGGCGCAGGCTGCATGCCTCTATCAGTGCTCTCTCCTCATCCTTTGTCAAGTTCGGCCTCCGCCTAGTGGCGGTGTTGCTGCCTTCAGTCATAATGGTTTCAGTGGGGGTAAGCATACATATGTTAGCTATGGTGGTAGGGTACCCCGTCCCTCTGTGCTATGAGCCATATGTGATACGTGTGTGTGTTGCACATGCCTCCATCGTACATTGGATTGGCGTGCCTGTGCATGTATGTGCACAGTGGCCAGTGCCCCATGTGACCATGTCTGTTGTGTGCAGTGCAATCGCCCATGACAGGCAGTGTACCACCAATGATGCACCGCTGCACTCCTCTATGGGATGCTTGCAGTACTGTGTGCCATACACATGCAGTAGTAGCACAGTAGTTTGGGTGCAATAGCGTATCCCACTCCGACTGCCATGGCATCCCCCCCCCCCGGGCTCACCCACCACCTCCTGTTCACGGTGGAGACCTTGTCATGCCATAGCATCCAACAGGTGTTCGAGCACAGGGCATTCAGCCAATGTGAATGGACCTGCATGCCGCTCTCAATGGCCTGACTACAATGGCATACCTCCTGCACAGCAGCTACCAAGTGCCTCGGACTGTTCTGTTGCACATTGCAGCCTCCTGCTCCAGCAGCACTCCTTGCAGTCATTTGTGTGGCCACTGACACCCACACACATGTGAAATACCCACAATACCTGCTGTAGAACAACTGAGAATATCTATGTACTCACCTGCAGGGCTCTGTATCCTCTCAGTCACCTAGTCTCAGCCTGCCGAATTGGGAGCATTTATGGCTCAGGGCATGTAAATGAGGTCTGGGCCTCTGTTAGTGAGATGCTAATCAGCTGAGATGCCCATGCATGTGGAATGAGGCTGTTTTAGGCGCATTGTTTGTGAATTGCATAATTGCTCCCAGCTTAACTCACTTCTCACGGCGCATCTGTTGATTTGCGCCCATCCCTGTATGGCGCATCCATGGGGCATGTGCTGTGTATTTACTAAGGAGAAGAGGGGGGTGATACCCAAGGGGGGAGGAACTGCAGAAACAGGGGGAGATGGTGACAGATGGGGAAATCATGGAGGGCAGAGTTTGGGAGGGTTTGAAGGCACTAAGGGTGGACAAGGCACCAGGCCCGGATGGCATCCACCACAAGGTACTGAAGGAGCTGGCAGAGGTTCTTGCAGGATCTTTGGCAGACCTATTTAATGCCTCACTACACTCAGGGTGTGTACCTCAGGTTTGGAGGATGGCTCACGTGGTGCCCCTCCACAAGATTGCCCCAAGGATGAACCAGGGAAGTACAGACCAGTGAGCCTCACATCCATCGTGGGTAAGCTGATGGAGACTCTCCTGAAGGAGAGGCTGGTGACACCCCTAGAGGCCAAAGGACTACAGGACAGCAGACAGCATGGCTTCATATGTGGCAGATCCTGCCAAACCAACCTGGTGGAGTTCTATGACTGGGTAACTAGGCATCTGGACAGGGGCCGTTCAGTGGATGTCCTGTGTCTGGACTTCAGTAAGGCATTCGCCTCGGTGCAGCATGGAAGGCTGGGAAGTAAGTTAGTAGACACATGGGCAGGTGCAAAACCGGTGAGATGGGTAGGAGAACTGGCTTCAGGGAAGGCAACAAAGGGTGGTGGTGGGTGGGGAGCTCTCACACCCAAGGGTAATGATGAGCGGTGTTCCACAGAGCTTGGTGTTGGGACCAGTGTTGTTTGGGATATTCATTGAAGACATATCACTGGACATCAAGAGCAAGATCAGTTTGTTTGCTGATGATAATACCAAGATGGGAGCAGTGGTGTATGACCTAGGGGGATGGCAGGGGTTGCAGGATGATCTGGCAATGCTTGAAACCTGGTCAGACACCTGGCAACTGGAGTTTAATGCCAAAAAGTGCAAGGTGCTGCATTTTGGGGTGAAGGACTCAAGCAGGAGTTACCAGCTGGGGGGAGTGAAGCTAGCCCAGACAGAGGAGGAGGAGGAGAAGGCTCTGAGGGTGTTTATTACAGGGTTAATGAACAACTCGGCATAATGTAGGATGGCAGCTGCAAAGGCCAACAAACTGCTGGATTGCATTGCAAGGGGTATATCCTCGAGGAGGGAGGAGGTGAGTCTGCCAGTGTATAGGTCATTAGTTAGACCACATCTGGAGTACTGCATGCAGTACTGGTGCCCGTATCTGAAGAGGGACATTAAGTTACTGGAGGGGGTGCAGTGCAGGGTGACAAAGATGATCAAGGAGCTGGGGGACTTATCATACGAGAGGAGGCTGAGGGAGTTGAACATGTACTCGCTGGTGGAGAGGAGGGGCAGGGAAGACATGATTGAAACCTTTAAATACATGAAAGGAATAAACAAGACAGGTACAGAGGGGCTGTTCAAAGTAAGGAAGGGGAGGGACACCTGGGGCCATGATATGAGACTGGAGGGAGGAAGGTTTAGGAGGGAGATGAGGAGACACTTTTTTACAGAGAGGGTGGTAGCTGGGTGGAATGCGTTACCTGCAGAAGTGGTATCCAGTAGAACAGTGGACTGCTTCAAAAGGGGATGGGACAGGACAAGGGGAGGGTCAATGAAGGAAGGATGGGGCAGCTGCAGAATAAGGGGTGCTAGCTGCACATTTGAGCAGACTTGATAGACCTCTAGGCCTTTATCTGCTGGCAAATTTCGTATGTTCATATGTGTTGGTGCATAATCCAGGTTCGGGTTGCACATGTGTGATGTGCATGGGACTGCCATGTTATGCATGGCATGCACTACACATTATGTGGTGCCCCTGTAATGTGCAGCAACCACCGATCACGCATGGCATGGGAATGCATGATGCACATGCCATTGGTGAGTGTCACAGGCCCATGATTACGCATTCCCATGCTATGCGCGATTGGTGGTTGCTGCACATTACAGGGGTGCCATGTACTGTGTAGTGCATGCCATGCATATCATGGTGGTCGCATGCTCATCATGCATGCGTGACCCAGACGTGGCCCCACCACACCTTAGTGTTCTGCATTGTGGATGCACATGCATGGATGTATGTCATTCGACCAATCGTGCTTCACGTATCTCAGTGCGGTCTGCAGAATGCGCCCTATACTGTCGCGTGTGGCGCATACTGCCAGTTTCACATCACGCATCACAGTCTGCCACATTTGTACTGTATACCTACAGGATGCCTAGGGCAGAAAGGGTTGGACCACGGGCCATGAATTGGTCCCAGGTTGAGCTGCTGCCCCTGGCGGCGCTGGTGCTCCCTGTGGAGGGCCAGCTCTTTGGGCAGGAGGATCTGCATGTGCCCAGGGCAGAGGTGTGGGCCTCCATTGCCAGTCAGCTGGTGAGGCAAACAGGGATGCCGCGCACTGGGGAACAGTGCAGGCATCGCTATAGTGGCTTCAAGAGGCGGGACGAAGAAAGACTGCTGCTGCAGCTGCAGAGATGTGCACGCAGGTGTACACTACCACGGCCAGGTAGGTGTTGTGGTTCAACATACTTCACAGGCACAGGCAAGATGTGTGTGTTACTACCCACATCGGCCACACACATGTGTCACACTCATCACATACACATGGCTGTGGCAGCGCATAACCAAGTTTGCCCTATCCTGTGTGCCACCTTGGGCGGGCAGTGTGCGCTGCCGTGTTTGCATGCAGGGCACTGGGGATCGCATGGCTGGGTGCTGTGTCTGTTGCATGCACATGGATCAGTGACTGGGGGCACTGTGGTTGTTCAGGACAGTGGTCTGGTGGCATTGCATGTGGCATGGGATGTCTGTCCCTGCACTGCATGTGCACATGGGTGTTGGGGTGTGGTTTTGGCGACACTGTGTCGATTCATGGAAACCTCTGTCTCTTGAGTCTTACAGGGCTGGAGGCCAGGCAGTGGGTCCCAGAGGCTGCTGAACTGAGGAGGAGGGGCATTCCAGGTACCAGTCATGGTGCCCGTGTGGGGGCAGGTACTTGTTGCCATTCTGGTGCTGTTGGCTGTTGCTTGGTGGGGTGGTGTCTGCAGTGTGGTTCTTAGTGTGTGTTTCCTCTGTCATTGCTGCAGGTCTCCAGGATCGTGATGGTGTGGATAGGCATGGAGGTGATGCTGCAGCCATCCAGGACCTGGACAGGAGGACTGGAGGGGCCATCCAGCATGCACTGCGCCCACTATACAGGACTGCGGCCCATCTTATGGCTGTCTTGTGGGGGATACTGCACCTCCTACCTGCTCACGTCCGTGTGGGGGTGTTGAGCAGGAGTGCGTGGCCGTGCTAGTGACCAGAATGCCTGCAGTGTTTTGCATCCATTGTATATAGCCACCTGTGTCTGCCCCCTTTCTACATACCTCGTTGGTTCCCTGATATTCCCACCCTGCTCACTGGTTTTGTTGTTCTTGTATATAGTTCTGATGTGTTTTGTTGGGTTTGTACAGTTGTTGTTCCTCTATTTTAATACTTTTATAAATACTCTTACATCTGCTCCTGTGTCCATGTGGTTTCACTATTCTACCTTCCTTGGTGTGTGGTGTCACTGCTGTGTGTCTGTCACAGCTCATGTGTGTCGTGGCACTGGTCTCCACTGTTCTTGGTCCACTATCCTGGTCCTGTGCACTTTGTGGCCACTATTGTGCACTTGCCTCCCTGGCGGGTGTTTGTCCGCTGGCTCTTTGTGCCTCGCACCTGTGTACAGGTGCTCTGGCCTAGTTGCTCCCTCTTGCACGGTTGGCTTCTGCCACTTGGTCTGTGTTGCTCCACTGTGTGGCTCAGCACATCCTGGATGTGCCAGCCACCTGCATGCACTGGCGCATCCTAGATGCACTGGTGCACCTTGCTGGGACATCTCAATTTGCACCATGTCGGTTCACTGCAATTCACAGTAGGCTTGTGCAGGGCAAGTCCCATGGTGCATGTCTCTTTGAATCTCCCAATCTCTGGTGGGCACATACAATTTGTGCCGGTCCATCTCTTTTGTGAATCCTGCCTAGAGAGAATAAGCAAAACAGCAACATGGTAAATAATGAACAGTCAACTCATTAAACGCAGCAACAAGACAAACAGAGCAGGCAGGCCAGGTAGGTCAGGCAAAACAAACAATGCCAGATCATGTCAGATGAATAATTTAAAATAATTTAAAATATTATACAAAATTTCAAAGTTTACATCAAAGTAACTTTAGAGAATATCAAACCTACTCGCTGCACAACCAACAAGCTGGAGTACTCAGAAGATTTTTGGCTTCGCTGCGACAGCCATCCATCAGCTCTTATCATCAAAGTGAGCAAAAAGACTTGCAGCTTCCATCTGGCAAAGAAAAGGACGGGTGACCAGACTATTCAAAGCAACACACAGGTAGTTCATAAGTAGCTCACAAGCAGAAGCCAGCAGAAATGGTAAGCAGCAGTTTTACAAATCAGTGGGACTGCGGTGCGGTGCGGTGCAGCAGTGATGGTGACCAGAGCAATTTGAACACCAGGCCTGAGAATGCGCACTTTAAAGAGGGGGAAATTCAAACCTCACAAATACAGATAAAAATGTAAGCCTTAAATGTAAAAAGGCCGAAGTAGATAATAAAACAAAAACACTTTAAAATCTATTTCTCTCTCTAATTCAGACAAACGCAATCCTGAATAAATCGAGTAGAAAAGCAACATACAGGCCAACATGAAAACATATAACATGAAAGTCCAAGCCTTCTGTTGTTGTCTGTATTACAGTCTCTATTGCTAAGGCAAAACAGAAAGTAGTATGGACATTAAGAATGGATGGAATACTTCCTTTAGTAAGCAGCTCTGTCAGGTTCAAGAGGCTCACTGCTCATGGCTCACAACTAGGGCATGGCTTGCTTATCTAAGAGAGCCTCTGATGTCCTCCACGCCATCTGACTGGGTTCTCTGGAAGGCCCTGAGCTCCAACTCTGACCACTGACCATAACTTTCTTCCTGGGGGCAAAGACAGAAAAGAGAACAGGCAGAGCAACAGAGACGAGGTTGCAGTAAGATTTTCTGGAAAGGTTTCATGCTCTTAGGCAGCAGTATCATACCTGTTGTAAAGGTAAAACAGGCGGTGTAACCCTGCTTCCTGAGGCTTCTCCTCAATCTCAGGAGCGAATAACAGCACATGTCTTTCCGATCCAGACACTCCTCACTGGAAGACAGGAGGGAGCGGGTGAACATGATAGAAACCTAGAAGTACTGTATCTCATGGCGGTGAGAAAGGTAAAGGAGGGGAGCGTTGTTCAGAAGAGTCTTTCTTTTTTTCTATCTATCTGAATGTCTACCTAGATCTCTGTGTCTATGTGCCTTCTTCAATGAAACGTTCCCACTCCCCACAGCATGCTACTCCCAAAAACCCAGTTCCTGCATCCTGGCCAGAAGTGTGTCACGCAATTTGATGAAAAATGCAGAGTTTCAAAACTACATTGAAATTTCACATTTGTTAACGATCATTAATTACATGCAATTAAATGCAGTGTCAGTGGCTCAACAGGTAGCACACTCACCTCTGAGATCAGGAGATCAGAAGGCTGTGGGTTCTATCCCCACACCAGGCACTTGGGTTAAATCCCAATACTAACACTGTTGTGCATTCCAGAGGTGCTGTCTTTTCAAATGAGATATTAAACTGAGATCCCATCTGCCTGTTCAGGTATTAAAGATCCCATGGTGCTTCTTGAAAAGAGAAGGGGACTTTCTCTGGTGTCCTTGCCAAATTTAAACCCCATTCACTGAAAACACCACTAACAGCATAATCTGGTTAAAGATCAGTTGACATTCATCTGTATCCCTCTCCTCACAGGTCTTGCCTGAAAATAGGCAAGAATTTGTCTAGTGCACTTTCCCGGTCAACAATGAAAAAGTGCATGCTTTTTCAAATTGTGCATGCTTTACTGTATATAATTCACAATCTAAAAGGATTGTCTCACTTCCTGAAAAATTGCAATTTCACAAATAATTTAAAAGTAAGCATTTGTATCACAAAAGCAAAAAAAAAAAAGTTTGGGCATTTCTGAGTTTCAATAACATAGTCTGTAAAAAAGGTGCACTTTCGAACAATTGATGAGTGAAATTATGCTAGACGTAAGTACAGTTTTGCAAAAACTGCATAAAAGCAAACTTGGCAATTTCCTGCAATTTTGAAAGCATGCTAGATATTGCATCCAGCACTAAGCACCAGTACTACTACAGCTGCTACTAACTAGTACCAGATGACATAGTGTCTTATTGGAATTGACCAATGGCACACTTTTCTCTCTTCCACAATGCTATTAGTGGCATATTTTGCCTCTCTGGGTATGTAACCTACCCTTTAAAAATGGGTGCAAATTACAGACACAATCAATGATAAAAGTAACTCCCCATGGTAAATAGTGTTGTGCCCCAGTACTCCACACCACCAGAGTTTCTGTACTAGCTAGGTGGATAAAGCAATGGGGCCTGATGGGATTCACCCCAGAATTTTAAAAGCACTAAGGGAAGAACTAGTAACAACACTGACTACCCTTTTTAATAAATCATGGGAGGATGGGGTGGTACCTATGGACTGGAGGAGGGCGGATGTAATTCCCCTTCACAAAAGTGGGAGCAAGACAGAGGCAGGAAACTACAGACCTGTCAGTTTGACCTCAGTGGTAAGGAAAATGATGGAATCACTTCTGAAGGAAAGAATTGTTGAGTACCTAGAGGCCAGTGGAGCACAGGACCCAAGGCAGCATGGATTCACAGCAGGAAGGTCATTTCAGATGAACCTAATAGATTTCTTTGGCTGGGTGACCAAAGCAGTAGACCAGGGAGGGGCTGTGGACACAGCCTACCTAGACTTTAGCAAGGCATTTGAGATAGTCCCGCACAACAGATTAACAAACAAATTGGTCAGGCTGGGAGTGGGTCCCAGGGAGGTAGCGTGGGTAAAACACAGGTTGGACAACAGGACACAGCGGATAATAGTAAATGGAGTTCACAGTGAAGAAAGGAGGGTTACTAGTGGGGTACCGCAGGGTTCAGTACTGGGGCTGGTCCTTTTTACGTTTGCTTGCGTGCATGTGCAAGGAACGTCTTGGGAGAATGGGACACTTTGGAGGTGTGCCCCTCCTCTGCAATCCCCTGCTCCATTGAGCAGGCGTGGCAGTCCTGCACCAATCGGACACGGTGCTGTGTATGACAGCGGTGATCTTCTCTTCTAAGAAAACCACCACTGTCATACACAGCACCGCATCACGCCGCCCCCCCCAAATCTTTGCTGCCACGCTGGGAGCCCACCCCAGCGTGGCAAATGTCCCACGTCATCTTTTTTTTTGTGTGAAAAACCTGTAAATTAAACACGGTCCCACAAGCGCTTCTACCAGCCCCCTCCCACAACCTGCACCCACCCATGCACACCTGCCTCCCCACACCCCCCTCACCCCATACTTACCTCCGGAGCTCGGCGCAACGATCATCGGTGGACCGGGAACACGTCTGCACTCTTCAAAGCCGACCGCGAACTGAGGAAATGCCGGTAAGCTGTATAATGGGCTAGATAGGGGGTTTTCAACTTTATTGCATATCTCAGGCATTTTTTGGAATTTTTGCACCAAATTTTCAACATGGAGTTTTTGGGACCCTTCTCTAAGTGATGTCACTGTCCATGGCGTTATTCAGGCCTGAAGGATGATTTGCGCAGTCACTGCAGCGAAATCACCCTTGGGCCTGAATAATGCCATGACAGTGACATCATTCATGAGAAGGGGTCCCAAAACCCCATGTTGAAAATTTTGCAAAAATTCCTAAAATGACTGTTTTACTTAGCTATGCGTTGTGCAGTTCCTACGCACTCGAGGGTTTGCGAATTTTCAATATTTCCACCCAGATTTTCAACATTGCCATTTTACCACACCTTCTTATGAGTAGTACAGCTGTCATTTTTCACATCTCACCCAAAATGTGTTTCTGCCCATGTAACGTACAATGGCGCAGTTGGTGTGCAAAATCAATGTATGGGACACATTAAGAAAATCACAGTGACACTATTCATTAGCAGAGGTCTTAAAATGGCTATGTTGAAAATTTGGTGAAAGAATTCCTAAAAATGACTGTTTTACGAGTGTGCATTGTGCAGTTCCTACGCACGCTTGTAGGTTTGCGAATTTTCAATATTTCCACTCCAGATTTTCAACATTGCCATTTTACCACACCTTCTTATGAGTAGTACAGCTGTCATTTTTCACATCTCACCCAAAACGTGTTTCCACCCATGTAGCGCACAATGGCATAGTCAGTGTGTGAACTCAATGTATGGGACACATTAAGAAAATCACAGTGACACTGTTCATGAGCAGAGGTCTTAAAATGGCTGTATTGAAAATGGTGAAAAAAAATTCTAAAATGACTGGTTTTACGAGTAAGCGCTATATGAGTTCCTACTATGCTCGTAGTTTGCAAATTTTCAATATTTTCACTCCAGATTTTCAACATTGCCATTTTACCACACCTCCTTATGAGCAGTACAGCTGTCATTTTTCACATCCTGCCCAAAACGTGTTTCCGCCCATGTAACGCACAATAGCGCAGTCGGTGTGCGAAATCAATGTATGGGACACATTAAGAAAATCACAGTGACACTGTTCATGAGCAGAGGTCTTAAAATGACTATGTTGAAAATTTGGTGAAAAAATTCCTAAAAATGACTGTTTTACAAGCGTGCGTTGCGCAGTTCCTACGCACGCTCGTAAGTTCGTGAATTTTCAATATTTGCACTCCAATGACTTCCAAATGCCTAAACAGCACATAGAAGCAAGCAACATTCGGCATTGACAAATGCTTGTAATTCTTTGTCACTGATTTTTTTAAGCCATGTCCAAGTGCCAAATACCACTGCAAATACCTGCAAGCGAACGTTCAGCATTGACAAATGCTTGTTAATGTCTTTACAAGTGACCTTGCAGAGGGACTGGAAGGGAAAGTATGTCTCTTTGCAGATGACACAAAGATCTGCAACAGGGTTGATACACAAGGTGGGGTGGAAAGGATGAAAAGGGACTTGGCAAGGTTGGAGGAATGGTCAAATGTATGGCAGCTTAGATTCAATGCAAAGAAGTGCAAAGTAATGCACCTGGGAAACAAAAACCAGGGAAGAGTTCACAATGGGGTGAGATACTGACAACAACAAAAATGGAAAGGGACCTGGGGGTAGTCATATCAGATGACCAAAAGGTGGGCCAGCAATGTGAGAAGGCAGAAAGGAGGGCTGGGGGGATACTGGGATGCATAGGGAGAGACATCACCTGTAGAAAACAGGAAGTTGTTGGCCCTCTGTACAGACAGTTGGTAAGACCACATCTGGAGTACTGTGTACAGTTCTGAAGACCCCATCTCCACAAAGACATAGACAGGGTGGAGGCTGTCCAGAGAAGGGCAACCAAAATGATGCAGGATCTGCTTCAGAAGACATATGAAGAAAGACTAAAGGAACTAAAGATGTATTGCCTCGAGGAAAGGAGGGAGAGAGGGGACATGATAGAAACTTTCAAATACCTCAAGGGAATCAACAAAGTCCAAGAGGGTAGCATCTTTCAGAAAAGAAGATGTGCAAAAACAAGAGGGGACAATTTGAAGATAGAGGGAGAACGGCTCAGAGGTAATGTGAGGAAGTATTTCTTCACAGAGAGGGTTGTGGTTACATGGAACAGCCTTCCTGAGGAGGTTGTAGAGTCAAAAACAGTGGGGGAATTCAAAAGAATGCATGGGACAGACATAAGGCAATTCTAGTGGGGGGTAGGAGGAAGTAGGCTGTTGGTTAACTAGGATCTGCAGCTTATCCGTTAAGTAGGGAAATGGGCAGACTGGGTGGGCCAAGAGGTTCTTATCTGCCATCAAATTCTATGTTTCTATACAGAATCATGTTTTGATCAATTCTTAAAACCATAATTAGTGTTTCTTCACGTTACACATCCTGGTCCTCTCCCTTGCAAGCTACTGTTTGTAAACAAAACATAAAATCAAAATTTTCTTCTATAAACTTGACTTAGCTTTACAGTTGCTACATAGCAAGTTGTAACCCAGTCTGGCGTTTCTATGTAAATCTTACGAAGTTTCAGAATGAATCTATGAATCAGTTTGCTATGCCATTGGAGAGTTAGTGTGGAAACAGTTTTCCTCTGTTGAGGTGCACGTTGGCAAGCTGCTGATGCCTTTGAGAAAATGTTGGAAAACATAATATTAAGGCACACAATTCATCTTGTTTTTCATTTACCTTCCACAGAATTCTTCCCCCCTCTTACTTACCGCTGAGGACTTTCACACAAACCAGGATTTGAATTCCTGAGCTTTCATCTGCCACCACAGTGTATTCCCTACTTGAAATCATAATGCTCTGTTGTGATGTCACAGGCTGTTGCCATGGGAATAACTGTGATATCACAAGCTGAGTATGTACATCAGGTTGGGAACAAGCAATCGGAGCTGATGAACCCTCAGGGAACAAACACTCTGTTTCATGCATATAACCTTGTAATAAATAACAGAAGAAAGAAACACAGCATTCATGAGAATTATAAGCTGCTTTGCTTCGAAATGGCTGGGGGTGTCAGTAGGTCAAGTTACACTGGGAAACTGTAATATTGCAAATCCATTTATTAGAAAAAGACTGGCACACTGGCCCAGTGGCTGGGGCATCACAGCATTGGAAAACAAGGTTTGCAACGCCTGCATGCAGAGCATTAAGCAAGAATACCTCGCTGTCAGTGGGTGGAAGCTATCTCTTCAGATTTAGTTTAATGCTCATGAACCTGGTAATCTCACAATGTCTTCCAAGAAGCAGGGAATACTTTGTCATTGCCCATCGGACAGAGCGAAGATATAAATCATTTCATAAACCGTGCTTCACAAAAGTATAGAAAGAATAATAGCTTCTACACTGTTTTTATTGTCTGGCTGAACTTTAAAGCATTGTCTTTGAACTGGTAATGTTTTTTCAGAAATGTAGCGGACATGAGCAGAATTGTTAAGCTGTGCGCGGATGACTAAATGGGAATTCCACTATTTCATCTGTTTTGCTGCTTTATGTTTTCTGAATTAATCAGATGCAATTGTATTATCCACCAGCTGCCATCCTACAGCTCCCACCATAGTGTTTGAATGCAGTTGCTCAAAGCTTGTTGTCTCCTCCATCCTTCCCCTTCTGTTTGTTTTTTGGAAAAATCCATGACATCATCAACAAGAAGCCAAAGCATCTTCAGTTCAACAAAGCATATCATTACATTTCCAAATAAGGAGTTGCATCAGCAAGTGGGCAGCCATAAAACGGCTTCTTGGGCATCCACTCCTCCGTCATCAATGCTGTGATTATTATCAGGTGCACTCTTGTATGAGTTCATTTTTGTATAACTGTGTGTAATAACTGTTCTTTGCTATGATTGTGAATGTTTTATTTATTGAAGGGTTATACTATTGGATGTAAGCTAGAGGACACCATGAAATATGAGCTTATGGCACCAATGGATTTTTTTTTATTTATTTTTTTTAACCAGGTATAGCACACTAAGCTGAAAGCTTTTTTACAGGAGTGACCTGGGAGCACAAGGAGGTTAAGTGACTTGCTCAGGGTCACACAGTATGCAAGTAGAAGCTATGAGATTCAAACCCAGGTCTGGTCTGCTGGATGTCACCAGATTTGCAACTCACAACCTTAGACCACTGCACTATACTGCCTCAAATGTTTCTTCTTATGTTAAAATTATTTGCTACTGGATTTTGTTTTTCAATTTCTTTATGTACTCACTGCTGAATTTCACTTTTTATGCTTTAAGAATGTTATTTACTGTTGTTACTGTGTTACTGCTACCAATTAAAACTGAAGGGCTCACTGAAATGGTTACTGGAAAAAACTGGAATAAACATTTTGACTAGAAGTTATGTTTCATGCTGGCCCCTTGGAGCAGAGGTACAGCTACTGTTCCTGATACTGGCAACCTGAGTTCAGTAGCTGAGTCAGGGTCTTTGGGGAGCCAGCAGGGGAGAGGAGTGAGCACCCCAGAGGATGCTCTCCTCCTCTGGGGAAGGAGGGCAGCAAACTCCAATGCTATACTGCCCCCCCGTGGCCACAGGTGATAGTGCAGCTGGAGTGCATCGGGAAGGGGAGACCCAGGCTGGAGTCATGCTACACATGCTTGTGTGCGCCTTGATGTGCACCTGCATTATCTACATCTCAGGATTGGGACAAGAAAGGTGGAAATACTCCAACATCAGGCAGGATGACATTCCAGTATCCCACAGGCACTGCACCAGCAATGTGGGATTCCTCCAATTTTGATCCTGTTCAAACAGTGAGATGGCATGCCCTGCTGTCCCTGCCATAGAGTGAGAATAACCATAGGGGATGGAGTAAAAGGTAAGCCAATGAGATGCCACGTATGGGATGTGGAGCATGGCACAACGGCAGCATAGCCAGTTACAAGGGTTCCAACAAAAAAAGTTGTGACTCATGAGTGACTAATACATTATTCTAGTTATTCACAGCAGAACCATAATGAGGCTTGCATTTTTCCTTACAAACCATTTGTGAAGGTCACAGAGTTGTGCTGATGGCTGGTGTACATTTGTTTAAAGCTGTTTTTTATTCTGTTTCATGCACTTGTCTAACAGTTTACAAATGTTATTAATTACCCTAGCTCAATCTAGACATGGGATCTGTCTCTCCTTTTTTTACCCACTTGCACTGTTCCCATTTATTCACCTGCTTCGCATTGTACACGAGAAATAAAACATGATAAGAGGTAGGCAAGGCTGAGACAAGCACCTGCCCAGGGGCGTGGTGAGGCCCAAATCCAAAGGAACAAGACAGGGTATGAGTTAGAATGAGATAACCGGCCACCCAAAAGGTGTGCTGAGGCCCAATGCTGTAAGCCGAAGGTCTT
Organism: Neoceratodus forsteri; assembly: GCA_016271365.2. NCBI lineage: Eukaryota > Metazoa > Chordata > Ceratodontiformes > Ceratodontidae > Neoceratodus > Neoceratodus forsteri. The sequence continues at coordinate 67,385,444 of CM028129.1, forward strand.
CCAACCCATAGAATGGTGGTTATTGAGTCTAACTCACATCCTGAAGAGTCTTATTGTGCTTATAAAATGGGTAACCTGATAAATAATTTAAATAAAAAATGCTGTCTTTTTTTTATAAAACTGTTTGTTCTCTAGACCACCGCAGCTGCCTGACCATTAGGTTTAGGTAAGGGGAGGGTGGCCCTACAGGGGGACCTGGAGGCTCTAGAAAGATGGTCTAGAAAGTGGAAGCTGAGGTTCAATGCAGTGAAATGCAAGGTACTCCACCTGGGGGCCAGAAACCCAGGCCAAGTGTACACCCTGGGGGGGAAATGCTACAAGTCTCGATGGCTGAGAGGGACCTGGGGGTGGTGGTGGATGTCAAAATGAGCAACTCGGAGACTTGTAGAAGGGCAGCAGCCAAGGCCAACAGGATGCTGGGATGCATCGCTAGGGGGATCACCTCCAGAAGGAGGGAAGTGATGCTCCCTCTGTATAACTGCTTGGTGAGGCCACACCTTGAGTACTGCGTGCAGTTTTGAGGCCACATTTAAAGAGGGACATTAAACTCCTGGAGAGGGTCCAGAGGAGGGCAACCAAAATGATTTGGGGCTTGGGGACAGGACCTATGAGGAGAGGCTCAAAGAGCTAAATATGTACACATTGGAAGAGAGAAGGGACCGGGGACATGATAGAGGCCCTTGGCACATGAAGAGGGTAAATAGGGGAGGAACAGTCAGGGTGCTTCGAAGGAAGTAGGAGGGGGCCACTAGAGGGCATGGGTGGAAGCTGAAGGGGGGAAGATTCAGGGGAGAAAGGAGGAGGTGCTACTTCACTGAGAGGGTGGTGGAGCCATGAAATGCACTACCTAGGGGGCTGGTGGAGGCAGAGACGGTGGAGGGGTTCAGGAGGGGCTGGGACAGGTACAGGGGAAGGGTTCTGGAAGCAAAATCCAATGCAGCAAGAATATCCGTAACTGGGAAGGGAGAAGCCAGAGCAGGCGAGGGGGGCAGCAAGGTCAGCACCCAGGGTGGGGGCTGACCAATCTAGCAGACTCGAAAGACCATTAGGCCTATTCTGCTGGCATTTTAGTATGTTAGTATGTTTGCCCAGTGACATCCGAGCCCCATCAGCTGCTCCTCCTACCATCTGACCAGTGGTGATCAAAACAGAGTGGGGTCCAGGGGTATCAGTGGCTGCCATTCACGTGGTTGGTAGACCTGTACTTTTGCACTATGCCTGCATCCTGCCCACCTCCCACTAATGCTGTGTGGTGCAGTCAGGTCTCGCATTTGTGCCGCTATACCCAAATCTTGCCCACCTACCACTAGTGCTGTGTGGTGCTGTCAGGCCTCGCATATGTGCTGCAATACTCAAATCCTGCCCACCTCCCACTAATTCTGTGTGGTGCAGTGAGGCTTCCCATATGTGCTGCAATGCACAAGTCTTGCCCACTTTCCACTAATGCTGTGCAGTGCAGTCAGGCCTCGCATATCATAATTATTACCGCTCTCAACTTGAAGCTTCCTCCACATGTTCGTCAAAATTCTGGAGGACTATTAGAGATATCGAAGGCCATTCTTCAGGTAACCTCCTGTCTGCTAAATGCTGGGTTGGTACTTCCACAATTACTGATAAACCTACTATTCTGGACTCATTCAACAATCATTTTGCCACTGCTGGACTAGCTTTTAATTCCTCCCCAGCTAGTACCCTTCGGGTACAGCTTGGGCTTGATACCCCTGACCCCCCCTGTAATTAGCCCATCCTTCTCTCTCCAAGCCACATCCTTGAATGAAGCGGAGGATCTCCTGCTCCATTTGGATGAAAGGAAAAGCCCTGGGGCTGATCTAATCGATCCATTCTTTCTAAAGGTAGGCTCCCATGCTCTCACCGTGCCTATTACTCACTTGTTCGATCTATCCATCTCCCAAGGTGTCCTTCCTACTGTATGGAAGACTGCCCATATTGTTCCTGTACTCAAGAATGGGGATACTAGCGATCTGAATAATTATAGGTCCATCTCTCTCTTCCCCGTACTGTCAAAAATGCTGGAGAAAATCATTAACTCCCAACTCAGGACCCACCTGGAATCAGCTAACCTCCTTAACCCGCTCCAGTCCAGGTTCAGGGCTCAACATAGTATGACTTCCGCCCTTGCCAAAGCCAGTAATGACTGGCTGAGGGAGCTGGACAACAAGAATTTTGTCAGTGCAGTCTTCCTGGACCTCAGTAAGGCTTTTGACACTGTTGACCACCCCCTGCTGCTATCACCGCTATGGAATATTGGTCTAGATGCTCCTTCTCTTAGGTGGTTCCACAATTACCTAACTGACCGCTCCCAGCAAGTTAAGGCTAATGGTGAGGTCTCGCTCCTCAAACCTCTTACTCGGGGTGTTCCGCAAGGCTCCATCTTGGGACCCCTGCTTTTCGCAATCTACATCAATAGAATTAATGCCTCCATTAACAAGGCCAAAATTCATCTCTTTGCAGATGACACAGTGCTCTACACCAGTGGACCATCTCCCGACACCATACTCTCATCTCTCCAGAGCAAATTTAATCTGCTACAACTCCAACTCCTAAAACAGAAGCTGCTCCTGAATGCACAAAAAACCAAAGCCATGCTCTTCTCCCTTGTGTCCAACTCTATTGCCCCTCCCTTTCATGGGTCACTATCCCCTATCACCACCATACTGGGAGATCAGCTGGAATATGTGTCTTCTTTCAAATACCTCGGGGCTTGGATTGACAGTTCTCTCTCCTTCCAGGGTCATATTTAAGAGCTTATAAAGAAACTCAGACAGAGACTAGGACTATTCTTCAGGATAAAAACCCTTCTACCAAGGGAGGCTAAAAAGCGACTAGTCCAAACTACATTTATCCCCGTTAGACTATGCCTACTTCCTATATAGCCACGGTCCTGCTGGTACTCCTGCAAAACTCGATACACTCCACCACAGAGCCTTAAGGTTTATAATGGAGCTCCCCTACTCCACCCGTCACTGTCTCTTATATACTGCTGTGGGCTAGCCTTCCCTTAACCTTAGGCGCCAGAGAAATACGGTACTCTAGACCTTCAGAGCCATTACGAATAACCTGCCCAGCTATATCACTGATTGCCTACCATTAAGCCCCCAACCTAACTATGCCCTAAGAAGTGCTTCTTTCGTAACTCTGAAAATCCCGAAGGTTAGATCCCACTTCGGCAGGGCGGCTATAAGCCATGTACTTCCCTCGCTGTTGAACAAGCTGCAAAAAACCCTGAAATTAAACCTCCCTTGCAGGCTTGCGGCATTTAAAGCTTTAACCATCTGCCAACTCAAGGAATCCTGCGACTGCTTCCCTTAATCCCTTGGACTGCAGCCGTTGTGCTTATTCCTGCTCCCTCTCTGTCATCCCTAGATCCAAATCCCTGCCCTCTCCTCTCCCCTTCTATCATATGCTTCCTCTTACCTTCTGCCCTCTGTGTAAAAAAAAAAAAAAAAACCTGTAAATCTAGCTTACAACAGTTCAGTGTTTTACATTTTACCAAGCTCTTAACTTGTACATTTCTTTTATGGTACTGTTTTTTGTATATTTAGTATTTTTGTGTACGATGGCTCTGCGTTAGCCTGCTCATATCTGATTATATGTATACTGCCATGTTGGCAGCAATCGCAATCCTGTTGTTTCTTTCTGTAGTTGTACCTTATCCCAGGTTCACCTCGAAAATGAGTTCTGCTCAATGGTGCCCGCCTGGTTAAATAAAGATTTTGATTGATTGATTGATTGATTTATATGTGTCGCAATGCCCAAGTCTTGCCCACCTCCCACAAATGCTGTGTGGTGCAAAGTCAGGCATTGCATACATGCCACTTACATGACACAATGCCTTGCATACACGTAACAATGCCCATGTTTACACACCATGATGCCCTGCATACACATCACAACGCCCATATTTAGAAGGCAAGCTCCCCATTCCACCCCAGTGGTCACTGTAGCAGTGGATCCCAGCACTGTCCCTGCAGTGGATCCCAGCACTGTCCCTTTTTGTTTAGCTGTGATACCATGCTCCAACACTATTCCAACCACCTGCCACCTGACCCTGTTTACAGTTCCACCCCTAAACCTGGGTTGCTGCTGCGGGAGCAGATTGCATTACCTGCTGGGCCATCATGCTTATTTTATTAACATCAGTTATTTTCTTTTGTTAAAGCTAGAGATGGACAGATAGTCAAAAATCACCGGATATCAGCTCTGGATAATTTTTGGATACAATCTGACTGGGTCGGAGTAGAAGGCAGGTCAGATACCTCCATTATATAATCAGTGGAACCAAAGGCATTTCATCATTACTAAAAGTTTTACTAAAGCTCATTAAACCACATAATAGTACAGTATGAAGCACAAGCATATTGAAATGGGAACAAATGCAAATAAGGAGGCAGTATGACGCAGTGGTTTAAGGCTCTGAGCTGCAAATCTGGAGACCTGGGTTTGAATCCCACAGCCCCCACTTGCATACTGTGTGATACTGAGCAAGTCATTTAACTTCCTTGTGCTCCCAGATTGCACCTGCAAACAAGCTTTCAGCTTAGTGTGTCTCACCTGGTAAAATAATTGGTAAAAAAAAAAAAAAGCTTGATATACACCATTTTGGTGAATAGTAACTTAAGACAAACATTTAAAAATGAAGCTTTATGCCTCTGATAACCAGTCTGCACAGTGTGTCTGTTCCGCTCTTCATTTCTTCGACCAAACAGTGGCAGAATAAATTAGCTAAATGTTACTAACTAAGAGGAGGGCGATATTTTAAAACCTCTGGAATCGACAATCTGGACCTGCACTCACTGATGATGTCATCTGCAACACTAAACACACTCTCACTGGGGACGATAGTTGATGGTGCTGCTAAGTAGCATCATGCAATAGAAGCCAGAGTCAGAAATCGAGTGCAGTTGGTCTTCCTATATTGTAGTGTGTCGGGATTAGATTTCTTCAGCAGTGTGCTCTGCCGTACAGTATATGTATCCAGCTCTGTGTTCTGTTTATGTGATCCTCTAAAGAAGATGTTATGACTCAAAAAACAAGATACGTGTCTGTGGGATTTTGTTTGGGTTGGGGTAGAGTGGGGGACTTATTTTATTCCATCACCAGTGACTGTGTGTGTGGGGGGCAGAACAATTTAATGCCTTCACCACACATTTTGTGTTTTTGTTTATTTTACTCTGTCTACATCCAGCACCACTTGTTTTATGTTGTACCGGGTGGGGGTATGGGGTATACTTACAATGCCACATGGAGTTTGTGTAAAGTGTTCCCATGGGTCACCTAACATACTAACATACTAAAATACCAGCAGAATAGGCCTAACGGTCTTTCGTGTCTGCTCGTTTGGTCAGCCCCCACCCTGGGTGCTGACCTTGCTGTCCCCCTCGCCTTCTCTGGCTTCTCCCTTCCCAGTTCCGGATATTCTTGCTGCATTGGATTTTGCTTCCAGAATCCTTCCCCTGTACCTGTCCCACCCCCTCTTGAACCCCTCCACTGTCTCCTCCTCCACCAGCCCCCTAGGCAGTGCATTCCATGGCTCCACCACCCTCTCAGTGAAGTAGCGCCTCCTCCTTTCTCCCCTGAATCTTCCCCCCTCCAGCTTCCACCCATGCCCTCTAGTGGCCCCTTCCTCCTTCCTTCAAAGCACCCTGACTGTTCCTCCCCTATTTACCCTCTTCATGTACCTGAAGACCTCTATCATGTCCCCCCGGTCCCTTCTCTCTTCCAATGTGTACATATTTAGCTCTTCAAGCCTCTCCTCATAGGTCCTGTCCCCCAAGCCCCAAATCATTTTGGTTGCCCTCCTCTGGACCCTCTCCAGGAGGTTAATGTCCCTCTTTAAGTGTGGCCTCCAAAACTGCATGCAGTACTCAAGGTGCGGCCTCACCAAGCAGTTATACAAAGGGAGTATCACTTCCCTCCTTCTGGAGGTGATCCCCCTAGCGATGCATCCCAGCATCCTGTTGGCCTTGGCTGCTGCCCTCCTACAAGTCTCAGAGTTGTTCATCTTGACATCCACCACCACCCCCAGGTCCCTCTCAGCCATTGAGACTTGTAGCATTTCCCCCCCCAGGGTGTACACTTGGCCTGGGTTTCTGGCCCCCAGGTGGAGTACCTTGCATTTCCCTGCATTGAACCTCAGCTTCCACTTTCTAGACCATCTTTCCAGAGCCTCCAGGTCCCCCTGTAGGGCCACCCTCCCCTCCTCCCCATCCACCACCGCCCCCAGTTTCAGTCATCTGCAAGAGACTATTCATCCTCCTGATTCCTGTCCTTATGTCAGATCGTGGGGTGTTGAACAGAAGGGGCCCAAGGACTGATCCCTGTGGGACCCCACTAATGACCCTCCTTGGGGATGAGACTATCCCACCAACTACGACCCTCTGGGTCCGGTCCTGGAACCAATTGCCTATCCATTTGATCATCTGGTTCCCCACCCCCATTTCTCCCAGCTTATCCAACAGGCCGACGTGAGGAACAGAGTCAAATGCCTTGCTGAAGTCTAGAAAGAGGACATCCACTGGTCTACCCAGGACCAAGGCACTCATCACCCAGTCATAGAACTCCACCAGGTTTGTCTGACACGATTTCCCTGGGATGAATCCATGCTGTCTATCATCCAGGCACCCTGACTTATCCAGGTCCCCCCCTAGCCTCTCCTTGACAATGCCCTCCATCACCTTGCCCACCACCGATGTCAGGCTGACAGGCCTGTAGTTCCCTGCCACCTCCCTTGATCCCCCTTGTGATAGGCACTATATGCACCACCTTCCAGTCTTGGGGCACCCATCCTGTCACAGAGAGATGGTGAAAATCTCTGCCAGGGGTTTTGCCAGGACATCTGCAAGTTCCTTCAGCACTCTGGGATGTGAATTTATCCGGCCCGGTGCTTTCTCCGTCTTAAGGAGCTGAGGCTTCCCCACTCTCTCTGCTGTGATTTCCACTTCCGGTACCTCTTCTCCTGCTTAGCCCTCCCCCACCTGCCAGTGATGCCTCCCCTCTCCTCAGACCTGCCGATGCAGTGGGGTCCCCCCTCCTCAGTATCTCTGTCTCCTCCCATGTATGATGCAGCACCCCATTTCCCTGGTGAAAACTGGGGTGAAGTACTCATTTAGTACCTCAGCCTGCTCCCTGGGTCTTGTACCCATCTCTCCCCTGATTTAATCCTGCTAATCTGCCCTTCACCCTTAGTCTTTCCCCAATGTATCTAAAACCCCTTGTTCCCTCTCCTAATTTCCCTGGCCAGGTTCTGCTCCTTCCTTGCCTTAGCTGCCCTCACCACTCTAGTGGCCCTTCTAGCCATCAGCTAGTACTCCCCTCGATCCCTTTCCTCCTTGAGCACTTGAATTGCTTATGAGCTGCTTTCTTTCCCCACCACCTCCTGGACCTCCTGGTCCACCAACAGTTTTTGGGCCCCACGCATTTCGTCTTACTCTTGCACAGGTGCTGGTAGCATCCTGCACCCTCTCCTGATGATTTCCCACCTACTATCAGCGTCCATGTCTGACCCAATCCTATCAAATGCTCCTTAAGGATCCTTCCATTTCCTTAAAATCCGCCCCCCTGAGTAGGTTACTTCCGTCTTTGTTCTGGCTTCTACCCCTCCTAGGTCCAGGCAGAACCAGACCGTGGCATGGTCACTCCCGCCAATGGGTCCCTTACCTCCAGGCCCCCAATCTGGTCACTGTCTGCCAGGACCACATCCAGTACCCGTGCTCCTGGTCGGTTCCCTCACCTGCTGAGTTAGAGAAGCGTCTTGAAGACATCCAAACAGCCTCTGTTCCCTGGTCACAGAGGATGTCATAGTCTCCCAGTCTGTTCCTGTTTAAGTCCCCAACACCACCACCACATTCCTCTGCCCAGTCTGCAGTGTCTCTAACATCTGCCACCAGGCGGTCATCCAGCTCTTCCGCCAGGGCAGGGTCTATACACCACTCCTATTTTTACTCTTGCCCCCCTTGTTATCAAGGTGACCCAAATTGCCTCCACGGTTCCTCCGCCTCTCTCTCCCCTATGCCAATACAGTTTTGACTATCATTGCTACCCCTCCTCCCTTCCCTCCCCTGTCCTTCCTGACCATGATGTAACCCCTCCAGGTTCAGGTCCCAGTCATGTCTTGCAGTGGCCCAAGTCTCAGTGACCGCTGCCACATCCACTGCTCCCTCAGTTAGCATCGCCTGGGCTCAGGCATTTTATTGCCCAAGCTCCTGGCATTTATGAGGACTACCTTCCACCTTTCCCTACAGTTCCATTTCCCTGCTCGTGTTCCATGGGGATTCTGTTTTCCCTGGTCTGCACTTTGCCAGTTGGCCTTTTCCGCAATCCTCCTGTCCCAGGGGGTGGAGACAGAGTCCTCCTTATCGGCACCCCTTGACAGCCTTTTCTCCCATCCCACCCCCCTTCACAAGTTTAAACCCCACTTTTCACCAATGAACCCCTCTATTTTTCAACTAAGGATTCCCTCCCTCCAAATTGAATGTAGTCTACCTCTAGCATACAGCTCCTTATCCTCCCAGGTCTCCCCAATCCCCATCAACCCATACCCTCTGGCCTCACACCATCCCTGAGCCACTGGTTTATCTCCTAATTTTTCTTTTGTGTTCCCCACTAGCCCTTGGCACTGGCAGGATTTCTGAGAAGGAAACCGTGCATCCCTATGTCATGACAGACCCTGGCAAGCTCCCTGAATCTTGCCTGTATCTCTAGCTCGCTATTTTCCTCAATGTCATTTGTACCCAGGTGAACCAGTATGTCTGGGGAACCCCACAATCCTTTGCCAGCTGATATACCTCAGTGCTTAGCCCTGTGCACTGTTAGTCAGGAAACATCTTGTTCTAACTGGCCAGGCTTCTCCCTATCCCATTTGATACCCCTGATCATAGAATCCCCAGCAGGAGCACTCTGACCACTCCTTTTCCTCCATTCCCCCCTTCCATGTCCCTCATCCTTTCTACCGGCCCCTCCACCCAGCCGGCTCCTTGTTCCTCCCCTATCTGGGTGCCACATGCCACCCCTCCATATTTACCCATGGCCACCCCTCCCTCAGTCCCTATGCCTCTCCTCCTCTGAGTATCCTTCTGTACCTTGAGCCCCCCTCACTGCTCAACTGGTCCTTCTCCCCATCTGCTAAACTAGCCTGGCTCATCCTCCCTTCCTTCCTGTCTCCATTTAGTTCCTCCTTGCTCGTCATGCTCCTGGCCTAAACCTTCAGCTCCCTTTACTGAATCCTCCTTGTACTTCTGGTCCTTCTCCTTTACCTTTCCTCCCAACTGGTCCTTCTCCTTGTGCTTTCCTCCCTCTTCCCCCTGCCCCTCCTGCTCTGAATCACTGCTCCCCCCATTCTCCTGCATTCCAGGTCCCCCCCTGTTCTTCCTGCTATCTGGCCCCTGCCTCCTGCCTCCCACCTGATTCACTATCATTGACCATAGTTGGGTTCTCCTGGGATTCTTGCACATTTTGCTTTCTGTCAGCTATCTCCTCCACAGCTTGTTTAACAATGGCCCAAGCGAATGCTTTGCCATGGTCTGTCCAGAAGAAATGTGTTTTGTAGCGATCATCAAGCACAGTCGCTGCCACAACTTCTTTTGACAATTTGTATTATAGGAGTCTATTGTCAATTGCTGTTTAAAGAGCTTTTTTTCACAGTCTGTTAACCCAGAACTTTTATGTTCTCAATAGTGTGATATAAAATAGAAGCCGTGGGTATAATGTCTGAGATACTGGCATTGTCTGAACTTAGGCATTCTGTCTTAGATTCAAATGGGCGGAACAAACAACAGACATTCTCTGCAAGACTCCCCTGTGCTGAGTTAAAAGTTCTTGTTTCTGACTCCGATGTATACACAGTGAACACCCTCTGCTGCTCAATTAATCTTTCCAACCTGTATATTGAGCTACTCCACCATGTTGGAATATCCTGTAGCAGACGATGGACTGGTACTTGTAATGTCTTTTGCAGTTCTGTCAGCTTGTCAGTTGCTGAGGAGGAGTGCTTAAAGTGCTCAACCATTGAGCGCCTGTAGCCAACATTTCCTCTACAGATTTTTGTTTAACAACTGAATCATTTATTTATTTCATCATTCGGACATAACCATTGAACAAAATGTTCTTTTTCAAAGGGTCCATGTCTTGATAGGAGGACAACACAGAAAGGTAGTTACAGAGTATGGGTGCACAAGTACAGAGACAAAAAATACAAGAAATAACAGCAATTAGTCTCACTATTTACAATTGTAAGCTATCATATAGAGGTACATATTGCAGTCAGTACAGCCCAAGGTACATGGTGAGTGCTGTGGGTTTGATGAACTAATTTAGCAGGAGGTAAAGCAAACAGGGGAGGCATTGTCGTTATTTCATATGAAGTCAGGAGGGGAGAGACTCAGAATAGGCTTTCACACCCTGTATGTTAATGCAGCCAAGAGGAGGCTTTGTCCTTAATTCAAGTTGTGTGTGTGTGGGGGGGGGAATTTTCTGTGCAGAACTGCCCTAGTAGGAACATACTAGAGAGAAATCATGAATTGATAGCTGTAGCCCTCGCTTGGTATGGCACTTCATCGCATATGGTGTTTGCAATATTTGGGCCGTTGTCCCTGATAACAATGTGCCTGGTGCTTGATTTGATCCCCCAGCTATCCAGTACACACAGGAAGTCTTTTAACAGGTTCTCAAATGTGTGTTTGTGGCACAGGTGCCTCACATCTAGTGGGGCTGTTTTCCTATTAAAAGACCTGTCCACCCACTGAGCTGTGATTGGCAAATAAGAAACAGTTGAGCACTCAGTGGTCCATGTGTCTGTGGTGAAACTGAATGATGCTACATTATCTATTTCACACTGCCTCATAGACCATAGTTTGTTGTACATTTCATGTATAACAGTGGTGGAAAAATGCTTCCTTGAAGGGATATTACAGCATGGCTTGAGCCATGCAATGAGGAGTTTAAACCCTCCATTCCCAACTACAGATATAGGCAACTCATCTAGAGCTTTCATCTCAGCTATGGAAGTTGTGATTTGTGCTGCTCTGGGTGGGCACTGGGGAATGGATTAGTTTGTGCAAAGCATACCTCAATAGTTTGAGACTCTTTAATTTTTTAGGAGGCTCAAACAACAACGGTTCTTGTCTGGCAATTTCAACTTGAGCTCTTTGTGTCTGCAGCTCAGCAAATTCTGTTTTGTGTTTCTTCCTTAGGTGGTTTAACATACTAGAGGTACCATAGAAACATAGACTTTGATGGCAGATAAGGACCGCTTGGCCCACCTAGTCTGCCCAGTTCCCTACCTACTGGATTAGCTGTAGATCCTAGTTAATAGAAACATAGAAGTTGATGGCAGATAAGGACCGCAAGGCCCATCCAGTCTGCCCATTTCTTTTTCTACCTTATAAATGTACCATCGGCCTTTGCTCTGTCAGAGGCCTATCTATTCATAGTCATTTGTATTGCTCCCTTATGCCTATCCCATGCCTGTTTGAAGCCCTGCACTGTATTCATAGCCACCACTTCTTGTGGTAAGCCATTCCATGCATCCACCACCCTTTCTGTGAAAAAGAATTTCCTCACATTCCCCCTTAATCGGCCTCCCTCTAATCTCATGCTGTGTCCTCTTGTCCTGCTATTTTTCTTATATTTAAACATGTTAGACTCTTTCACCTTGTTTATACCCTTAAGGTGTTTGAATGCCTTGATCATATCACCTCTCTCCCTCCTTTGCTCAAGGGTATACATATTGAGCTCCGTTAATCTGTCCTCATATGTCTTCTGATGCAGTCCCTGCACCATTTTGGTTGCCCTTCTCTGGACTGCCTCAATTTTGTTAATGTCCTTGTGAAGGTGTGGTCTCCATGCACTGCGCAGTACTCCAGATGGGGCCTAACCGGTGTCTTGTACAGAGGTTATTACCTCCCTCTTACGACTTGTGATACCCCTACTAATACACCCTAACACCCCCCTAGCCTTACCTACTGCTTTAGAGGTCTGCTTGGATGATTTTAGGTCATCAGTGATGATGATGCCCAAGTCTCTTTCTTCCTTTGTGACTGCTAGCAACTCCCTCCCAGCCTATAGGTGGCTTCAGGGTTTCTCTTCCCTATATGCATGATTTTGCACTTCTTGCATTAAATCCCAGTTGCCACTCTTCTGACCATTCTGCTAGTTTATCCAGATCTCTTCTCATTCTGCCCACCCCATTTGGATCATCTACTCTGTTGCAGATCTTGGTGTCATCTGCAAACAGACAAGCCTTTACCCTCTAGTCCATCTGCAAGGTCACTAATGAAGATGTTGAAGAGGACTGGCCCCAGGACTGATCCCTGAGGTACCCCACTTGTGACTTGCATCTCTTCTGACTGTATACCATTTACCACCACTCTCTGTTTTCTGCCCGTCAACCAGTTTGCCACCCAGTTGACCAACTTCTGACCCACCCGGCCTACCCAGCTTATTTATCAATCTTCTATGTGGAACAGTGTCAAAGCTTTGCTGAAGTCAAGGTAGGCACATCAACTGCTCCCTTGGTCCACCACTCTGGTTACCCAGTCAAAGAAATCTATGAGATTAGTTTGACAGGTCCTTCCTTTGTAAACCCATGCTGTCTTGGATCCTGTGCCTATGGATTCCAGGTGTTGCACTATCCTTTCCTTGAGTGCCTCCATAATCTTGCCCACTACTGAGGTAAGACTGACCGGTCTGTAGTTCCCCGCCTCCTCCCTGCTACCACTCTTGTGGAGCGGGATCACATGAGCCCTTCTCCAGTCTTCTGGGACCTCTCCTGTGCTCAGAGACTCACTAAACAATTCTGCTAATGGCTCTGCTAGTTCCTCCTTTAGCTCCTTAAGTACCCTGGGATGTATGCCATCAGGTCCCATTGCTTTATCCACCTGAGCTTAGCAAGCTCTTGTAGGACCCTTTCTTTTGTGAAGGAGTAGTGCTCACCTCCCTCCCCTGTGTCCATGATGCTGAGCTGTGGGCCCTGCCCTACCTTCTCTTCAGTAAATGCTGAGCAAAAGTATCTATTTAGGATAGATGCCTTTACAGGGTCCTCCTCCTCACATGCTCCTTTTCTCCATTAGCTTAGCAATACCCCCTCTGGACTTTCTCCTTTCACTAATGTATCTATAGAAAGTCTTGTCATCTTCTTTACTGTTACGTGCTATAGTGTTTCCTCCAGTTTGCGATTGCCTGCCTTACTGCCTTACCTGCTTCCCTTAGGGCAGTTTGGTATGCCTCCCTATCTTCATCCCGCTGTGTTCCCTTATATTTCCTGAAGGCCAGCCTTTTGGCTCTGACCTTTCTGCTACTGCATTTGAGAACCAAAGTGGTTTCCTTCTTCTTTTGCACTTCCTTTCTGTCTAACACAATGGGATGTTGCTTCAAGTATTGCATCCTTAATGCTTGCCCACTTTGCCTGTACCTCACCTGTGTTTTTTTTGCCAGGGCTAGCTTAACTCTGTTGGCCTTCTTATCAAAGTCAGCTCCTCTCAAGTCCCATATTTTTGCCTTGAATGGGATGATTTAGATGTAGTAGCCAAATTGAACCATACCATGTGATGGTCACTGGCCCCAGGTGACCTTCTACCTGGAGATCTGTGATCCCTTCTTTGTTAGTCAGTACTAGATCTAGGATAGCCCTGTCTCTTGTGGGTTGCTGTACCAGTTGTTTGAGGCCCTCCCTGCAGGGAATCCACTATGAGTCTAGTTCTGGCAGATGTTCCTGCTGGTATTGACCAATCTGTATCCGGCATGTTCAAGTCTCCCATTATCAGAACTCCCTTTAGCTGTCATGTTTTGTATATCTTCTAACAGTAATGTGTCTATGTCCTCCCTCTGGTCTGGGGCCTGTAGACAACCCCAGTTCTTATGGCTGTCCCATTTCCTGTTTCCAGGGTGACCCACAGTTCTTCTGGCTCCTTATGTGTATTCTGAATTTCTGTAGCTTTGATATTTTCATTAACATACAGGGCCAATCCTCCCCTTTTGCACCTCGTCTCTTCTGAACAATACATAGCCAGGCACTGAAGTCTCCTAAGTGTGGTTACTGGTAAACCACGTCTCACTAATTGCTACTATGTCCAGTTTAGCCTCTGACATTATTGCCTGCAGGTCTGGGATCTTATTTCCCAGGCTGTGAGCATTTGTGTACATGATTTTCCATTGGCCAGATTTTGGTGTGTTTGTTGTTGGGTGAAGTTTGGCATTACTCACCTGTAAATCGTATGGGGAGACAAACCTTTTTCTTACCTGGTGGCGCAAATGAGACGGCAAACATGCTGAATTCCTGTTTGACCACTAGCTGAGGGGGAAGGGGTGTTCTTCCCATTCGACGTATGGGGTGCTGCACCCCTCTCCCCATTTGCTAGTTTAAATATTCTGCAAAGACATCAATCTTCTGCCCCAATGCACTGATTCCCTCTTTATTCAGATGCAGTCCATCAAATTTAAAGAACTTTCACTCCCAGAACTGTTGCCAGTTCCCTACAAATCTGTGTCCTTTTTCCTGGCACCAGTCCTTGAGCCATGTGTTTAGCTCCCCTATCTCCCCTTCTCTGACCTTCCGTCCATCTGCTCCCTCTCCCAGACTGGCAGGATCTCAGAGAAGGAGATGCCGGATGAAATAGATGATAGTTTGTCACCCAGCCTAGTCAGGTGTTCCTTGGTCTCCACAACTGACCGGCTGGCGAGATCATTAGTCCCTATGTGTACTAGGACATCAATGTTTTCTCCTGCTTTGTGAACAATTTAGTAATGCAGTCAGTGTCTCTCCATGCTGATGTACCTGGGAGACATCTGACCATCACCCCTGGCTGGAGATAGGTATCAACTCCCCGAATCATGGAGTCTCCTATGATCAGAAGTTTTTTGGATTTCCTTTGTGCTTGTTTAGTTTTGGTTCCTGGTTTGGGTGAGTTTTGTTGTGCTAGCTCCTGTGCCACAGTGTTCTGCTCTGCAGTGTCTTCTGCCTCTTTATTTGATTTCAGAGATAGATGCAGATACCTGTTTGTATTGTTTATATGGTTTTTGGAGGTAATGTGTTGGAGAGCAGAGAGTGATGGGGCACCAGCCTATTTCTTCCTACCCCCCCACAAGAATTGCCTTATATCTGTCCCACGAATTCTTGAATTCCCCCACTGTTTTTGACCCCATGACCTCCTCAGGAAGGCCGTTCCATGTGTCCACCACCCTCTCTGTGAAAAAATCCTTCCTCATATTGCCCCTGAGCCATCCCCCCTCTTTCTTCAAATTGTGTCCCCTTGTTCTTGCACATCTCTGTTTCTGAAAGATGCTACCCTCTTGGACTTTGTTGATTCCCTTGAGGTACTTAAAAGTTTCTATCATGTCCCCCCCTCTCCCTCCTTTCCTCAAGGGTATACATATTAAGTTCCTTTAGTCTGTCCTCATATGGCTTCTGTTGCAGATCCTGCACCATTTTAGTTGTCCTCCTCTGGACTGCCTCCATCCTGTCTATGTCCTTGCAGAGATGGGGTCTCCAGAACTGGACACAGTACTCCAGATGTAGTCTCACCAACTATCTGTACAGAGGGATAACAACTTCTTGTTTTCTATTGGTGATGCCTCTCCCTATACATCCCAGTATACCCCCAGCTGTCCCTACTGCCTTCTCACATTGCTTGCTAACCTTTAGGTCATTGATATGATTAACCCCAGGTCCCTTTCCATTTTTATGTTTGCTTGCATGCATGCGCAAGAAACATTATGTGGCAGCTTAGGAGAGAAGTGGGTTGTGGAGGTGCAGCACTGTGGCAGCCAAAGAAAGCACTGCATTTGGGGGCTTGGCTCTGGTGGACCAATGCAGGTACACTGTGCTGATGACATTGGTTTCCAAAAGTGCAACCAAGTTGAAATGATTTCGCTGCAGCAATGAGGGGCCACCTCGTCATTGCAGTGTCAGCCATTGTGCTGCAGTGAGGGAGCGACCCATCATTGCAGGGTGGTACCTTGCCTGGTGTAACAGTCCCCTAAACATGGCTGCGGATTATGCTGCAGCCTCACAGCCCCATGAAAGCTGACTGACTGGGGTGCCCAATCCCCCTGTCGGCATGCCCCCGACCCAGTTCATTTGCTGATGGGGGAGCCTACTCCCCATCAGCATAATGTAACCCTCTCTCCGATTTGTTGTGTGCTGGGTGGGAGCCCAATCCCCCTCGGCATCATGCCTCCCCAAAACAGTAGTTCTTTGCTGACGGGGGGCCCAATCCCCATCGGCTTAAGTCCCCCCACCCCAAAAAAAGCAGGTGGCACACTGGGAGCCCACCCCAATGTGCTGAAAGCAAGCCTGAAAGGAAAAAAAAACCTTCCCGCGATGTCTTTTGTTGTTTCTTTCTCTCTAAAGAAAGGAAACAGTCCCATGCCGGTCGGGTCCCCCACCCGCACCCACCCACTGCACACCCTACCTCCCCACATCCCCCACCCATACTTACCCCCAGAGCTCTGGCGATGATCTTCCGTGGACTAGGAACACGTCTGCACTCTTCAAAGCCGACCGCAAACTAAAGAAATGCCGGTAAGCCGTAGAATGGCATAAATAGGGTTTTTTCAACTTTGGTGCATATCTCAGGAATTTTTTTGAATTTTGGCACCAAATTTTCAACATGGGGTTATTGGGCCCCCTCCTCGTGAATTCATCTACTGTCATGGCATTATTTGGTCCCGAAAGGTGATTTTGCGGTCACTACGCAGAATCACCTTTCAGGCCTGAGTAACAAAATGTCAGTGCCAGTGTTTATGAGGTGGGCTCTCAAAAAGCCTATGTTGCAAATTTGGTGAAAAAAATCCCAAAAATGACTGTTTTACTAGCGTGCATTGTGAAGTTTCCACGCACGCTCATAACTTCGTGAATTTGTAATATTTTCACTCCAGATGTTCAACATTGGCATTTTTCCACATCTCCTTATGAACAGTACAGCTGTCATTTTTCACATCCTGACCTAAATGTGTTTTCGCACTTTCGGTGCAGAATAGCGCGTTTGCTGTGGGAAATCAGTGCTGGGGACATATTAAGAAAATCACAGTGATGCTGGTCTTGAGCAGAGGTCCTAAAATGCCTATGTTGAAAAGTTGGTGATGAAAGTCCATAAAATGACTGTGTTACGAGCATGCATTGTGCAGTTTCCACGCACGCTCATAACTTCGCGAATTTGTAATATTTTCACTCCAGATTTTCAACACTGGCATTTTTCCACACCTCCTTATGAACAGTATAGCTGTAATTTTTCACATCCTGGCTGAAATGTGTTTTTGTACTTCTGGCGCAGAATAGTGTGGTTGCTGTGGGAAATCAGTGTTCGGGACACATTAAGAAAATCACAGTGACACTATTTATGAGCAGAGGTCCTAAAATGCTATGTTGAAAATTTGGTGAAGAAAGTCCACAAAATGACTGTGTTACGCGCATGCTTTGCGCAGTTTCCACATATACTCGGAAGTGCGAGCATTTTTAATATTCCCATTACAGATTTTCAACATTGTCATCTCTTCGCACCTCCCTATGGATGGTACAGCTGTCATTCTTCACATCTCACCCGATCTGTGTTTTTATACATCTGGTACAGAATGGCACGGTCGCTGTTGGAACTCAAAGTCTGGGACACATGAACAAAATCACACTGCCACTCTTCATGAGAAGAGGTCCCAAATGCTTTCATGAGGTGGGGTCACAAAAAGGCCATTTTGAAAATCTGTAGTGCAAATACCAACAAATGCCCTGGGCTTTAGGGTTTCCTAACCATAACGCCCCACCCTGTACAGACTGACAGGCATCGAGGTGTGCCTTTAGATTGCTGACTGTAATGCTCATGCCATCCCACCCCACCCCCAGCCAGTGACAGGCATCGAGGTGTACCTTGGACTCTTCGGCCCCAGAGTTCACCCCATTCTTCTATTCTGCACCCATTTCAGCATATGTCCTTATGGAATGGGGTGACTGCAAAGCCGAACACCCCAAGGCACACCTCAACACATGTCGGTGTCTGCAGGATAGGGTGAGGTGACATGGCATGAACATCATGGGCGACGACCCAAACACATACCCCAATGCCTGTCCATCTCTGCAGGATGGAGGTGGGGTTGGTGTAAAGTTCAATACTTCACTGCCATTCCTATTCTACATCTGTCTAACTTCTGCATTTCCATTGCTAATACCAGCAAGCAAACATTCGGCATTGACAAATGCTTGTTGTTGTTGCTACTGCCCTCCCCCTCACTGTGTACTATTCCCCTGGGATTTTGTTTTCCAGGTGCATTACTTCACACTTCTTTGCATTGAATCCAAGCTGCCATACTTCTGACCAGTCTTCCAACCTTGCCAAGTCCCTTCTCATCCTTTTCACCTCCCGTTGTGCATCAGCCCTGTTGCAGATCTTTGTGTTGTCTGCAAAGAGGCATACTTGTCCTTCCAATCCCTCTGCAGTATCACTAATAAAAACATTAAAAAGGACCGGTCCCAGTGCTGAACCCTACGGTACCCCACTAGTACCTCCCTTTCTTCAGAGTGGATTCCGTTTACTATTACCTTCTGTGTCCTGTTGTCCAGACAACGTTTTACCCAGGCTACCACCCTGGGACCCACTCCCAGGCTGGCTAATTTTTTTTATTAATCTTTTGTGTGGGACTGTGTCAAATACCTTGCTAAAGTCTAGGTACACCATGTCCACAGCCCCTCCCTGATCTACTACTTTGGTCACCCAGTCAAAGAAACCTATTAGATTCATCTGACATGACCTTCCTGCTGTAAATCCATGCTGCCTTAGATCCTGTGCCCCACTGACCTCTAGGTAGTCAACAGTTCTTTCCTTCAGAAGTGATTCCATCATTTTCCTTACCACTGAGGTCAAACTGACAGGTCTGTAGTTTGCTGCCTCTGTCTTGCTCCCACTTTTGTGAAGGGGAATCACATCCGCCCTCCACCAGTCCTCATATACCACACCATCCTCCCAAGATTTGTTAAAAAGGGTAGTCAGTGGAGTCACTAGTTCTCCCCTTAGTTCTTTTAGAATTCTGCAGTGAATCCTGTCAGGCCCCATTGCTTTGTCCACCTTCAGTTTTAGGAGTTTTTTCAGAACCCTTTTTTCTGTGAAATGATTGGGATCAACCCCCCTATCCAGAGTGCTTCTATTGATTGGATTAGGTACCTCCCCCTCATCTTCTTTTGCGAATACTGAGCAGAAGTATTCGTTCAGTATCCCTGCCTTTTCACTGTCCCCCTCTGTCCACCCACTGTTCCCTTTATTAAGCTTCACTATCCCTCCCTTTGTCTTTCTTCCCTCCTTAATGTACCTATAAAAGGTTTTATCCCCCTTCTTAACCGAGTTGGCTATCTTTTCCTCAGTTTGGGCCTTTGCTATTCTGACTGCCTTCCCCGCTTCCTTCTGCTTTAACTGATACAGTTCTCTGTCCTGCTCCTTCTGTGTTTCCTAATACTTCCTAAATGCTATTTTTTTCTCCCTTGCCTTCCCCACCACGTCTTTTGAGAACCATAGTGGCTTTTTCTTTCATTTTGATTTGTTTATTTGCTTCACATAAAGGCTTGTTGCCTCTGTGATGGCAGTTTTGATGTTTCCCCATTGTTGCTCCACCCCTCCTTCTTGCCTGTTTGCTAGTGCTTTTCTAAGGCACTCTCCCATTTTGACAAATTCATCCCTCCTGAAGTCCAGTACCCTCACTTTTGTATGGCTTGACTCGGCAGCTGAGTTTATAGTGAACCACACTTCAAGTTCGGAGATCCTCTCTCCATCCCCATTTGAGAGCACCAGGTCTAAGATTGCTCCCGCTCGAGTGGGTTCCAACTCTAGCTGTCTGAGGCATGCCCCCTGTAGGGCATCGAGAATGGCCCTGCTATTGGATGTGGCTTCAGCAAAGGTGCTCCAGTTAACATCTGGCATATTCAGGTCCCCCATCAACAATACCTCCCCTTTCTCTGCCATCCTAAGGATGCCTTCTATCATTTCCTTTTCCATTTCCTCCCCCTGAGACAGGGGTATGTATATAGCCCCTGTGCAGATTGTGGTGTCATTTCCAGTCTCCAGGGCGACCCACAGTGCCTCCTCTCCTCCCTGTTTACACTTTTGTTCTGTTGCTCTGATCCCTTCCCTTACATAGAGAGCTACTCCTCCTCCTCTCATCCCACCTGTCCCTTCTGTAGATTGTGTACCCTGGTATGTTGACATCCCAGTCATGGTTCTCTGTGTACCATGTTTCTGTGACTGCCACAGTATCCAGGCAACCCTCTTCCATCAAGGCCACTAGTTCAGGGAGCTTGTTATATAGACTACGGGCATTGGTACTCATTACCCTCATTACCCTCCATTTTTATGTTTGCTTGCACGCATGTGCAAGAAACATAGTGCAACAATCCAAAATGTAGTGCCATACAGTTGAAAGGGAGAGCACCACTTCAGTGAGCAGCGCTCCCCCTCCCCACACACACACTGTATGGCTGCCAGGGTGCCCAATCCCCGTCAGCTCTACTCTCCCTGCAGTCTGCCTTGGCGCCGTGGGGGTGCCAAATCCCAGTCGGTTCTACTGTTCCTCCCAGACTATCGATTGCCATGCTGGGAGCCCACCCAGCATGGCAACAGGTCCCTGTGGTCGACGGGGATGCCCAATCCCCATTGGCTCCACTGCCCCCAACAGCCTTCCAGCTGCCACGCTGGAAGCCCACTCAATGTGGCAAATGTCCCAGTGGTCAAATTAAAAAAAGTGAAAGAAAAACCTTCCCTCGCTGCTGTCTTCACCCCCTCCCGCCCACGCCCACCCACTGTGTACCCTGCCTCCCCACACCTCCAACTCACCCCATACTTACCTCCGGAGCTCAGCGCAATGATCTTCGGTGGACCAGGAACACGTCTGCACTCTTCAAAGCCGACCACGAACAGAGGAAATGCTGGTAAGCTGTATAATGTGATGAATAGGGTTTTTTCAACTTTGCTGCATATCTCAGGCATTTTTTGGAATTTTGGCACCAAATTTTCAACATGGGGTTTTTGGAACCCCTCCTCATGAATTCTGTCACTGTCATGGCAATAATGGGCCCAAAGGGTGATTTTGCGGTCACTGTGCGAAATCACCTTTTGAGACTGATTAACGAAATGACAGTACCAGTGTTCATAATGTGGCTCTCAAAAGCCAATGTTGAAAATTTGGAAAGAATCTAAAAATGACTGTTTTACGAGCATATGTCACGCTGTTCCTACGCACGCTCATAGGTTTGCGAATTTTCAATATTTTCACTCAGGATTTTCAACATTGCCATTTGACCACATTTCCTTATGAGTAGTACAGCTGTCATTTTTCACATCTCACCCAAAATGTGTTTCCACGCATGTAGCGCACAATGGCGCAGTCAGTGTGCGAAATCAATGTTCGGAACACATTAAGAAAAATCACAGTGACACTGTTCATGAGCAGAGGTGTTAAAATGGCTATGTTAAAAATTTGGTGAAAAAATTCCCAAAAATGACTATTTTACGAGCATGCGTTGCGCTGTTCCTATGCATGCTCGTAAGTTCGCGAATTTTTAATATTTTCACTCCAGATTTTCAATATTGCCATTTTACCACACCTCCTTATGAGCAGTACAGCTGTCATTTCTCACTTCTCACCCAAAATGTGTTTCTGCGCATGTAGCACACAATGGCGCAGTCGGTGTGCAAACTCAATGTATGGGACACATTAAGAAAATCACAGTCACACTGTTCATGAGCAGAAGTGTTAAAATGGCTATTTTAAAAATTTGGTGAAAAAAATTCCCTAAAATGACTGTTTTATAAGCGTTTGTTGCGCTGATCCTACGCATGCTCATAAGTTCGCAAATTTTCAATATTTTCACTCCAGATTTTCAACATTGCCATTTTACCACACCTCCTTATGAGCAGTATAGCTGTCATTTTCACATCTTGCCCAAAACATGTTTCCGCCCATGTAGTGCACAATGGGCAGTCGGTGTACTGAAATCAATGTATGGGACACATTAAGAAAATCACAGTGACACTGTTCATGAGCAGAAAATCTTAAAATGGCTATTTTGAAAATCTAGTGCTTTGCGTCCCTAAAAATAGCTGTATTCTGAGTGAGCATTATTGAATTCCTCACCTAGTAAGTTCATGAATTTGTAATATTTTCAGCCCAGATTTTCACCAGTGGCATTTTTCCACACTTCCTTATGAACAGTACAGCTGTCATTTTTCACAACATGCTAAAATGTGTTTCCACACTTCAGCACAGAAATGCGTGGTCGCTGTTGAAATCATTGTTCGAACAGATAAAGAAAATCACAGTGACACTGTTCATGACTGGAGGTCCCAAAATGCCTGCGTTGACAATCTGCTGTAAACAATTCCCAAACTAATTACATTATGGGTGCACGTTGCACAGTTTCTACGCACGCTCGTGACTTCACCACTTTTTTTAATATTTTCACTGCAGATTTTCAACATTGCCATTTTTTACACCTCCCCATGAACGGTACCGCTGTCATTTTTCACATCCTGTTCAGAATGTGTTTTTGCACCTGTGGTGACAAATGCCATAGTCGCTGTGCAAAAGCAGCTTTTGGCTAACAAACTGATATTGCCACTGTTCATGAGGTGGGGGTCACAAAAAACCCATGTTGAAAATTTGGAGAGAAAATACCAACGAATGCCTGAGGCATTAGGGTTTCCAACCATAACACCCCACCCTGTAGAGAATGACAGGCATCAGGGCTGTGACTTGGGATTGCCACCTGCAATGCTCATACCATTCCACCCCCACCCACACCCTGCAGCCACTGAGAGGCATCGTGGTGTGTCTTGGACTCTTCGGCCCCAAAGTTCACCCCATTCTCCTATACCGCACCCATCTCACAATATTTCCTTATGGAATGGGGTGCGCATAAGGCCCAAAGAGCCCAAGACACACCGTGACACTTGTCAGTGTCTGCACGGTAGGGTGTGGTGAAATGGCGTGGCCATTATGCCTGATGACCCAAAGGCACACCCCAATGCCTGTCACTATCTGCAGGGTGCTGATGGGGTTGGCTTCAGTTCAATACTTCACTGCCATTCCTATTATGCAGCTCTGTAACTCCTACACTACCAATGCCAATGCCAGCTAGCAAACATTCGGCATTGACAAATGCTTGTTTTGATGGCCTTACCACTTTTTGCCCCATCCCTGTCCTTACTGCCTTTGCCTTTTTCTCCAAATGATTTTAGTGAGGTGCCATGGCTGATTAGTGTGGTTGCTGAGCAGAGACTACATTTTGCCATACAATCTGTCTCACTCTCAAGACTGTAGTACTTACACACCAAACTCTTATTAGCCATACTGAAACAACAGCACAACAATAAAACAGTTGGAGGCTCTCACCTTGGCTTCTGTAAAACACTTATGGCAAGCACATTAACGCGCACATTACAGCACTGTTAGTGGCTCTTTAGAAATGCATTTATCACCACCAGGCAGAAACAAAGCAGCTACAGCTATCCGACCTACACACAGCAAAGAAATCCAATTGGACTGGTTCAAAGCTAACAACTTAATATACTGGTCGGGTCATGACGCCGGGTCAGATATCCACCCATTCCTAGTTAAAAGTAATGTCTCATCCCCTGTCAATTATCTGTCTTTCAACACACTGAGTACATGGAATGTTTGTTTATTATGAAATACAGGGGTTAAAACGTGCAGACTTCCTCTGGCAGAATGCTTACCCCTCACACACAACAGAAGACCTTATATAAAGTCATAGTCTCAGTTTTATATGCGACAGGGTAAGCAGCAGATTTTGCCCAGGCAACTGGTGAAGACAGGAGGGAAAATGTTTGTAGTCGCCAAAGAAACACCAGGTCCAAATTTTGGAAAACGGGCAAAAGTGAAGTGCAAAGATTTTCACTGTATTTGCCCTTACCCATGATCCCAAGGATTCTGTATTCTTTCAGATAGAATAATGGCACTACTGTATGTGACTAATTACATGGGCATGTTGGCACCGTGCTATGTCAAGTGGCGCTGCCCCAACATGGATCTTG
Source organism: Neoceratodus forsteri (assembly GCA_016271365.2). NCBI lineage: Eukaryota > Metazoa > Chordata > Ceratodontiformes > Ceratodontidae > Neoceratodus > Neoceratodus forsteri. The sequence goes on from CM028129.1 coordinate 67,409,482, forward strand.
GAAGTGCAGGGATCAGCTCCTCCAGACCTGATAGAGGTGGGAGCCCACGGCACCATAGTCAGTCAGCACCATGCAAATGAACCAACTGGGCATGCAAGGCACTAAGGGGCCATATGTTTGCCCATTATGGTCTCATTTGCATGGGAAGCACTGGCTGGTTTGCACCCTTCCAGTGGCTGACCCCACCCACTTCGATCACCCGTCCCCATAAAAAGTAAAGCAAGCCCTGTTGTCCAGTGGTCCCCTTACCTCCAGTCCTCATCCCCACTGAAATTAAATTATTCCCTGGTGTCCACTGGTATCCCATCCTCCAATCCCCATCCCCATTAAAATTAAATTATTTTTGGATGTCCAGTTGTCCCTCCCGATCCTCAGCCCCAATCGAAATAAAGTATTCCCTGGTGTCCAGTAGTCCCTCACACCCTCCAATCCCTGACCTAGTTAAAAATAAAGTATTGTCTGATGTCCAGTGGTCAGCCCATCCTACAATTCCTAGCCCATTCAAAATAAATATTCCTGGTGTCCAGTGGTCTAACACCCTCCAATCCCTGGTGCCTATAAAAATAAAGTATTCCCTGGTTTCCAGTGGTTCCCCCATCCTCGATCCCCGGTCCCATTGAAAATAAAGTGTTCCCTGGTATTCAGTGGTCCTCTACATTCTGATCCCTGGCCCCATTAAGAAGACAGCAGCCCTTTGTATCTAATTGTCCCCAGCCCTCACATCCCTGGCTCTGTTAGAAAGAAAAGCTTCCATGGTGTTCAGTGGCTCCCCCCACCCTCCAATAGCTTGCCACAGTTTTGTACAAGAAGCCCCTGGCATCTAGCAGCCCCCACCCCCGCACTGCCTGCACTGGGTGCACCACCCTTCCAGCCTCCAAACCATAACTGCTGGCACTGCAGTGAGCCCATATGGTGACCAGCACAGCACTCCTCTTGCCACCTTGGCCTGCCGCCACATGCTACGACAGGGAGTACACGTACTGACTGCATCAGACAGTACAAGCACTCCATTTACAGTATTCAGGACAGACACTCCATGTAACCGCATACAGCAGTCTGCTGAGGTGGTGAGAAGAGGGCTGTGCTGGCCACTGTATGGGCTCCCTACTGCACCGGTGATTATGTTAAGGGTGAAAGGTTGGTGTACCCAGTTTGAGCAGTGCAGAGGGGCTGCTAGATGCCAGGAAGTTCATCTATGAAACTGCAGTGAGCAATAATTGGGTGATGGGTGACACTGGACACCAGGGAAGGTTTTATTTCTACCATGGCCAGGGATCAGAGGGTGGGCAGACCACTAGACACCAATGACTGCTTTCTTCTTAATGGTACTGGAGCTTAGAGGATGGAGGAACCACTGAACACCAAGGAATAATATATTTTAATGAAGCTGGGGATGGGAGGATGGGGGGACCACTAAATACAACAAATTCTTCTGTAGTAATGGTGACAGTTATCAGAGTATGGGGGGAACCACTGGACAGCAGGGAATGATTTAATTGTAATGGGAATGGAGTCAGGAGGGTGTGGTGTGCCTCTAGACCCGAGGGAGCAGATGTGCTCTCTCAACCACCCATGTAGCTGTTGACTGCAGTGGCTCTACCAGTCACTAGGGCTGAATGGACTAAGTCGAGCCTCTTCTCAGCGGAAATTGCATAGCACAAGGTGGCCTGTGCTATTCCTTTTGCACAGTGCTAGCGGGCTGAATATTGTGCTGTGTCCATAATTATGTCCCTGCCCCTCACTTTACACACTGATCCTTGTGTGTATGCTAATCCCTTTAGCGTACACTCCTGCCCCTTTGAAAATTGTGCATGGGCACAAACCCCAGGCAATCTGTGGTCAATCCCTTTGCCTACCAGGAAAACTTTTGAATATTGGGTCCCTGGAATTAAAACCGTGAATAGTACTTCATTTTTATGTTGGCTTGCACATGCGCAGCCAACATATTGTGATAGTAGCAGATTTGGAGGCACGGTAACTGTTGGGCGAATGCAGGAAATGCATCAGTAAGTGCGTCCCTCATTCCCCAATCAGCCAGCATTCAGGCACCACACCAGCAATTTGGAATGTGGCCATGAGATCTAGGAAAAGGTGCATTGCAATGAGAAGCAAGCTTCTCATTACAGTGGCACAATAACACGCCTCCCACGTAAAGATGGCGGCACTGACTGCCACCGCCCAAAGCATGCTTTGCCCCACTTCATTTGCCGATGGGGAGCCCACTCCCCGTCGGCGCGTGATTTCCCAAGTCCGTGCCGGTGCCCAACTCTCTTCAGCATCAAGTGCTCCCCTCAACAGTCTTTCTTTGCCGATGGGGGCTAATCTCCATTGGCTTCAGTCCCCTTCCCTGTTTATTTTGCCAATGGGGGCCCCCTCCTTGGCATAATGTCTCCCCCATCTGTTGTGTGAGGGGGTGCCCGTCCCTCTCGGCTCTTGTCCCCCTTTCGTTATGTGCCGAAGGGGGTGCCCAATCCCCCATCGGCTACAGCCCCCCCAAAAAAATATCAGATGACATGCTGGGAGCCCACCCCAGCATGCCAAATGTCCCTGCAATTAAAAAAAGTCCCACGATGTTCCTTTTTTTATCCTGGAAAAAAAAGGTCCCTCATGGTCTTCCTGCCCCCTCCCACAACCCGCACCCACCCACTGCGCACCCTACCTCCCCACACCTCCCCACCCCTTACTTACCTCCGGGGCCTGGCACGATGATCTTCGGTGGACTGGGAACACGTCTGCGCTCTTCAAAACCGACCGTGAACTGAAGAAATGCCAGTAAGCTGTATAATGGCATAAATGGTTTTTTTTTTCAACTTTGGTGCATATCTCGGGCATTTTGGGGAATTTTGACACCAAATTTTCAACATGGGGTTATTGGGATCCCTCCTCATGAATTCTGTCACTGTCATGGCGTTATTCAGTCCTGAAAGGTGATTTCTCAGTCACTGCATGGAATCACCTTTCGGGACCGATTAATGAAATGGCAGTGCCACTGTTCATGATGGAGGCTCTCAAAGAGCCTATGTTGCAAATTTGGTGGAAAAAATCCAAAAAATTGCTGTTTTACAAGCGTGCGTTGTGCAGTTTCCATGCACGCTCATAACTTCGTCGATTTGTAATATTTGCATTCCAGATTTTCAACATCGACATTTTTCCACACCTCCTTATGAGCAGTACAGCTGTCATTTTACATATCCTGGTCGAAATGTGTTTTCGCACGTCCGGCACAGAATAGTGCGTTTGCTGTGCAAAATCAGTTTTTGGGACAGTTTGAGGACATGACAGTGCCACTATTCGTGAGCAGATGTCCTAAAATGCCTATGTTGAAAATTTGCTAATGGAAGTCTATAAAATGATGTGTTGCAAGTGTGCATTGTGCAGTTCCCACTCACCCTTGTAACTTCGCAAATTTACAATATTTTCAAGCCACATTTTCAACGCTGGTATTTTTTCACACCTCCTTATGAACAGTACAGCTGTCATTTTTCACATCCTGCCCAAAATGTGTTTTCACACCTGTGGCGCACAATGGCGTGGTCATTGTGGGAAATCAACTTTTGGGACAAATTAACAAAATCACAGTGCCACTGTTCATGAGGAGAGGTTCCAAAATGCCTATGTTAAAATTGTGGTTAAAAAAATCCCAAAAATAATTGGGTTACAGATGTGTGTTGCACAGTTTCTATGCATGCTCATGACTTCTCTAATTTTCCATATTTTCACTCAAGCTTTTCAAGGTTGCCATTTTTTTACACCTCCTCATTAACAACACAGTTCTCATTTTTTACATACTGCCCAAAATGTGTTTCGGTCTTGTGTCGCCAAATGGCATAGCTGCTGTGCAAAACCACCTTTCACCTAACAAACTCATAATGATGCTCTTCATGACTTGGGGTCACAAAAAGCCCATGTTGAAAATATGGTGTGAAAATACCAACACACACCTGCCGCGTTAGGGTTTCCAACTGTAACACCCCACCCTCTGCAGACTGACAGGCGTCAGGGGTGTGACTTTGGATCATCGGCTGTAAATCTTCCTATTCCACCGCCACCCTGCAGCTAGTGACACACATCATGGTGTGCCTTACAGTATTCAGCCACAAAGTTCACCCCATTCTCCTATACTGCACCCACCTCAGTGTATTTTCTTCTGGAATGGGGTACGTATAATGCCCAAAGACCTCAAAGCACACCATGACACTTGTGACTGTCTACAGGGTAGGGTGGGGTGAAATGGCATGAGAGTTATAGCTGATGACCCAAAGGCACTCCCCAATGCCTGATGGTCTCTACAGGGTGGGGTTGGGGTTTGCGTCACTTAAATACTTCACTGCCGTTCCTATTATGTGTCTCTAACTCCTGCACTATCAATGCCAATGCCAGCGAGACAACATTCGGCATTGACAAATGCTTGTTTAAAATGTGTTTGTGTGTTTAAAGAAGGAATCATGAGGGAAAAGAATGTTTATTTATTTACTTATGGTTTCAAAATTTAAGGGAGATTTGCTCTTCAGGGCTTTGTTATTGCCAGTGAGTTAAATGTAGCAGCCATGTTTGTGATGACATTCATGTTATAATGCAGTTTACCCACCAGATGCACTGTATTGTGCAGTTCTTCATTTCCGGTACCATGCTTGTATTATAGTACGGTGCGTTACTCCCTGTACCCACGCCTCAGGAAGCATTGGCAAATTATCTCCATCCTCAGTATGCTTCTCTTGGTTACATGTTTAAATATAGACTGCAACTGCTGGAAGAAGTAAAACAGATAAAGAGGTAAAATATATTTAAAATCGCTATCCAGCATTGGAATTGCACCTGTGTAAAACAATGGTGGGTCTGGAACTGCACCTGTGTAAAACAACGGTGGGACTGGAACTGCACCTGTGTAAAACAATGGTGGGGCTGGAACTGCACCTGAGTAAAACAATGGTGGGGCTGGAACTGCAGTTGTGTAAAACAACGGTGGGGCTAGAACTGCACCTGTGTAAAACAATGGAGGGGCTGGAACTGCAACTGTGTAAAACAATGGTGGGGCTGGAACTGCACCTGAGTAAAACAATGGTGGGGCTGGAACTGCACTTGTGTAAAACAATGGTGGGGTTGGAACTGCACTTGTGTAAAACAACAGTGGGGCTGGAACTGCACCCGAGTAAAGCAATAATGGGGCTGGAACTGCACCTGAATAAAACAATGGTGGGAATGGAACTACACCTGTGTAAAACAACAGTGATGCTGGAACTGCACCTGTGTAAAACAAAGGTGGGGCTGGAACTGCACATGTGTAAAACAATGGTGGGGCTGGAACTGCACCTGAGTAAAACAATGGTGGAGCTGGAACTGCACCTGTGTAAAACAATGGAGGGGCTGGAAATGCACCTGTGCAAAACAATGGTGGGGCTGGAACTGCAACTGTGTAAAGCAACGGTGGGGCTGGAACTGTACCTGAGTAAAACAACAGTGGGGCTGAAACTGCACCCGAGTAATAGCAATGGTGGGGCTGTAACTGCACCTGTATAAAACAACAGTGGGGCTGGAACTGCACCTGTGCAAAAAAATGGTGGGTCTGGAACTGTACCTGTGTAAAACAAAGGTGGGGCTGGAACTGCACCTGAGTAAAACAACAGTGGGGCTGGAACTGCACCTGAGTAAAACAATGGTGGGGCTGGAACTGCACCTGTGCAAAAAAATGGTGGGTCTGGAACTGCACCTTTGTAAAACAATGGTGGGGCTGGAACTGCATTTGTATAAAACAATGGCAGGACTGGAACTACACTTGGGTAAAACAATGGTGGGGCTGGAACTGCACCTGTGTAAAACAATGGTGGGGCTGGAACCGCACCTGTATAAAACAATGGTGGGCTGGAACTGCACCTGAGTAAAACAACGGTGGGGCTGGAACTGCACCTGTGTAAAACAATGGCAGGACTGGAACTGCACTTGGGTAAAACAACAGTGGGGCTGGAACTGCACCTGAATAAAACAATGGTGGGGCTGGAACTGCACTTGTGTAAAACAACAGTGGAGCTGGAACTGCACCTGAATAAAACAACGGTGGGGCTGGAACTGCACCTGTGTAAAACAATGGTGGGGCTGGAAGTGCACCTGTGGAAAGCAACGGTGGGGCTCGAACTGCACCTGAGTAAAGCAACGGTGGGGCTGGAACTGCACCTGAGTAAAACAACAGTGGGGCTGGAACTGCACCTGAGTAAAACAATGGTGGAGCGGAAACTGCATCTGAGTAAAACAATGGCGGGGCTGGAACTGAACCTGTGTAAAACAATGGTGAAGCTGGAACTGCATCTGAGTAAAACAATGGTGGGGCAAGAACTGCACCTGTGTAAAACAATGGTGGGGCTGGAACTGCACCTGTGTAAAACAATGGTGGGCTGGAACTGCACCTGTGTAAAACAATAGTGGGGCTGGAACTGCACCTGTATAAAACAATGGTGGACTGGAATTGCACCTGTGAAAACAATGGTGGGGCTGGAACTGCACCTGTGTAAAACAATGGTGGGGCTGGAACTGCACCTGTGTAAAACAACGGTGGGGCTGGAACTGCACTTGTGTAAAACAACGGTGGGGCTGGAACTGCACCTGTGTAAAACAATGGTGGGGCTGGAACTGCACCTGTGTAAAATAACGGTGGGGCTGGAACTGCACCTGTGTATAACAATGGTGGGGCTGGAACTGCACCTGTGTAAAAAAATGGTGGGGCTGGAACTGCACCTGTATAAAACAATGGTGGGACTAGAATTGCACCTGTGTAAAACAACGGTGGGGCTGGAACTGCACCTGTGTAAAACAACGGTGGGGCTGGAACTGCACCTGTGTAAAACAACGGTGGGGCTGGAACTGCACCTGTGTAAAACAACGGTGGGGCTGGAACTGCACTTGTGTAAAACAACGGTGGGGCTGGAACTGCACCTGTGTAAAACAATGGTGGGGCTGGAACTGCACCTGTGTAAAATAACGTTGGGGCTGGAACTGCACCTGTATATAACAATGGTGGGGCTGGAACTGCACCTGTGTAAAAAAATGGTGGGGCTGGAACTGCACCTGTGTAAAATAATGGAGGGTCTGGAACTGCACCTGTGTAAAACAATGGTGGGTCTGGAACTGCACTTGTGTAAAACAAAGGTGGGGCTGGAACTGCACCTGTGTAAAGCAACGGTGGGTCTGGAACTGCACCTGAGTAAAACAGTGGTGGGTCTGGAATTGCACCTGAGTAAAACAACGGTGGGTCTGGAACTGCACTTGTGTAAAACAACGGTGGGGCTGGAACTGCACCTGAGTAAAACAATGGTGGGGCTGAAACTGCACCTGTGTAAAACAACGGTGGGGCTGGAACTGCACCTGAGTAAAACAATGGTGGGTCTGGAACTGCACCTGTGTAAAACAATGGAGGGGCTGGAACTGCACCTGTGTAAAACAATGGTGGGTCTGGAACTGCACCTGAGTAAAACAATAGTGGGGCTGGAAATGCACCTGTGTAAAACAATGGTGGGGCTGGAACTGCACCTGAGTAAAACAATGGTGGGGCTGGAACTGAACCTGTGTAAAACAATGGTGGGGCTGGAACTGCACCTGAGTAAAACAATGGTGGGTCTAGAACTGCACTTGTGTAAAACAATGGTGGGTCTGAAACTGCACCTGTGTAAAACATTGGTGGGGCTGCACCTGCACTTGTGTAAAACAATGGTGGGTCTGGAACTGCACCTGAGTAAAACAATGGTGGAGCTGGAACTGCACCTGTGTAAAACAATGGTGGAGCTGGAACTGCACCTGTGTAAAACAATGGTGGAGCTGGAACTGCACCTGTGTAAAACAATGGTGGGGCTGGAATTGCACCTGTGTAAAACAATGGTGAGGCTGGAACTGCACTTGTGTAAAACAATGGTGGGTCTGGAACTGCACCTGACTAAAACAATAGTGGGGCTGGAACTGCACCTGTGTAAAACAATGGTGGGGCTGGAACTGCACCTGAGTAAAACAACGGTGGGGCTGGAACTGCAACTGAGTAAAACAATGCTGGGTCTAGAACTGCACCTGTGTAAAACAATGGTGGGTCTGAAACTGTACCTGTATAAAACATTGGTGGGGCTGCAACTGCACTTGTGTAAAACAATGGTGGGTCTGGAACTGCACCTGAGTAAAACAATGGTGGGGCTGGAACTGCACCTGTGTAAAACAATGGTGGGGCTGGAACTGCACCTGAGTAAAACAACGGTGGGGCTGGAACTGTACCTGTGTAAAACAATGGTGGGGCTGGAACTGCAAATGAGTAAAACATGGAAGGGGCTGGAACTGCACCTGTGTTAAACAATGGTGGGTCTGTAACTGCACTTGAGTAAAACAATGGTGGGTCTAGAACTGCATTTGTGTAAAACAGTGGTGGGGCTGGAACTGCACCTGTGTAAAACAACGGTGGGGCTGGATCTGCACTTGTGTAAAACAATGGTGAGGCTGGAACTGCACCTGAGTAAAACAATGGTGGGGCTGGAACTGCACTTGTGTAAAACAATGGTGGGGCTGGAACTGCACCTGAGTAAAACAACAATGGGGCCGGAACTGGACCTGTGTAAAATAATTTTGGGGCTGGAACTGCACCTGAGTAAAACAATAGTGGGGCTGGAACTACACCTGAGTAAAACAATTGTGGGGTTGGAACTGCACCAGTGTAAAACAATGGTGAGTCTGGAACTGCACCTGTATAAAAAAATACTGGGAATGGAACTACTCCTGTGTAAAACAATGGTGGAGCTGGAACTGCACCTGAGTGAAACAACAATGGGGCCGGAACTGCACCTGTGTAAAATAATTTTGGGGCTGTAACTGCACCTGAGTAAAACAATAGTGGGGCTGGAACTACACCTGAGTAAAACAACGGTGGGGCTGGAACTGCACCTGAGTAAAACAAAGGTGATGCTGGAACTGCACCTGTGTAAAACAATGGTGGGGCTGGAACTGCACCTGTGTAAAACAATGGTGGGGCTGGAACTGCACCTGAGTAAAACAATGGTTGGGCTGGAACTGCACCTGTATAAAACAATGGTAGGGCTGGAACTGCACCTGTGTAAAACAACGGTGGGGCTGGAAATGCACCTGTTCAAAACAATGGTGGGGCTGGAACTGCATCTGAGTAAAACAATGGTGGGTCTGGAACTGCACTTGTGTAAAATAATGGTGGGGCTGGAACTGCACCTGTGTAAAGCAATGGTGGTGGCTGAACTGCACCTGAGTAAAACAACAGTGGGGCTGGAACTGCACTTGTGTAAAAATATGGTGGGGCTGGAACTACACTTGTGTAAAACAACGGTGGGGCAGGAACTGCACCTGTGTAAAACAATGGTGGGTCTAGAACTGCACTTGTGTAAAACAATGGTGGCCCTGGAACTGCACCTGAGTAAAACAACAGTGTGGCTGGAACTGCACCTGTGTAAAACAAAGGTGGGGCTGGAACTGCACCTGTGTAAAACAATACTGGGAATGGAACTACTCCTGTTTAAAACAACAGTGATGCTGGAACTGCCCCTTTGTAAAACAATGGTGTGGCTGGAACTGCACCTGTGTAAAACAATGGTGGGGCTGGAACTGCACCTGTGTAAAACAATGGTGGCCCTGGAACTGCACCCCTGTGTAAAACAATGGTGGGGCTGGAACTGCACCTGTGTAAAACAATACTGGGAATGGAACTACACCTGTGTAAAACAACGGTGATGCTGGAACTGCCCCTGTGTAAAACAATTGGGGCTGGAACTGCACCTGTGTAAAACAATGGTGGGGCTGGAACTGCACTTGTGTAAAATAATGGTGGCCCTGGAACTGCACCTGAAGTAAAACAACAGTGTGGCTGGAACTGCACCTGAGTAAAACAATGGTGGGGTTGGAACTGCACCTGTGTAAACAACGTGGGGCTGGAACTGCACCTGAGGAATACAATGGTGAGGCTGGAACTGCACCTTTATAAAACAATACTGGGAATGGAACTACACCTGTGTAAAACAACGGTGATGTGGAACTGCACCGTGTAAAACAATGGTGGGGCTGGAACTGCACCTGTGTAAAACAATGGTGGGGCTGGAACTGCACCTGTATAAAACAATGGTGGGGCTGGAACTGCACTTGTGTAAAATAATGGTGGCCCTGGAACTGCACCTGAGTAAAACAACAGTGTGGCTGGAACTGCACCTGAGTAAAACAACAGTGGGGCTGGAACTGCACCTGAGTAAAACAATGGTGAGGCTGGAACTGCACTTGTATAAAACAATACTTGGAATGGAACTACACCTGTGTAAAACAATGGTGGGGCTGGAACTGCACCTGTGTAAAACAACAGTGGGGTTGGAACTGCACCTGAGTAAAACAATGGTGAGGCTGGAACTGCACTTGTATAAAACAATACTGGGAATGGAACTAAACCTGTGTAAAACAATGGTGGGGCTGGAACTACACCTGAGTAAAACAACAGTGGGGCTGGAACTGCACCTAGAGTAAAACAATGGTGGGGCTGGAACTGCACCTGTGCAAAAAAATGGTGGGTCTGGAACTGCACCTGTGTAAAACAATGGTGGGGCTGGAACTGCACTTGTGCAAAACAATGGCAGGACTGGAACTGCACTTGGGTAAAACAATGGTGGGGCTGGAACCGCACCTGTGTAAAACAATGGTGGTGTTGGAACTGCACCTGAGTAAAACAACGGTGGGGCTGGAACTGCACTTGTGTAAAACAATGGCAGGACTGGAACTGCACTTGGGTAAAACAACAGTGGGGCTGGAACTGCACCTGAATAAAACAACGGTGGGGCTGGAACTGCACCTGTGTAAAACAATGGTGGGGATGGAACTGCACCTGTGGAAAGCAACGGTGGGGCTGGAACTGCACCTGAGTAAAGCAACGGTGGGGCTGGAACTGCACCTGTATAAAACAATGGTGAGACTGGAATTGCACCTGAGTAAATTAATGGTGGGGCTGGAACTGCACCTGTGTAAAACAACGGTGGGGCTGGAACTGCACCTGTGTAAAACAACGGTGGGGCAGGAACTGCACCTGTGTAAAACAACGGTGGGGCTGGAACTGCACTTGTGTAAAACAACGGTGGGGCTTGAACTGCACCTGTGTAAAACAATGGTGGGGCTGGAACTGCACCTGTGTAAAACAATGGTGGGTCTGGAACTGCACTTGTGTAAAACAATGGTGGGGCTGAAACTGCACCTGTGTAAAGCAACGGTGGGTCTGGAACTGCACCTGAGTAAAACAGTGAGGGGCTGGAACTGCACCTTGAGTAAAACAACTGTGTCTGGAACTGCACTTGTGTTAAACAACGTGGGGCTTGAACTGCACCTGAGTAAAACAATGGTGGGGCTGGAACTGCACCTGTGCTAAAACAATAGGGCTGGAACTGCACCTGTGTAAAACAACGGGGCTGGAACTGCACCTGAGTAAAACTACAATGGTGGGTCTGGAACTGCACCTGTGAAAACAATGGAGGGGCTGGAACTGCACCTGTGTAAAACAATGGTGGGTCTGGAACTGCACCTGAGTAAAACAATAGTGGGGTTGAACTGCACCTATGTAAAACAATGGTGGGCGGAACTAACCTGTAAAACAATGGTGGGGCTGGAACTGCACCTTGAGTAAAACAATGGTGGGTCTGGAACTGCACTTGTGTAAAACAATGGGTGGGTCTGAAACTGCACCTGTGTAAAACATTGGTGGGGCTGGAACTGCACTTGTGTAAAACAATGGTGGGTCTGGAACTGCACCTGAGTAAAACAATGGTGGGGCTGGAACTGCACCTGTGTAAAACAATGGTGGGGCTGGAACTGCACCTGAGTAAAACAACGCTGGGGCTGGAACTGCACCTGTAAAACAATGGTGGGGCTGGAACTGTCCTTGGTAAAATTCAATGGTGGTCTGGAACTCAATCTGAGTAAAACAATAGTGGGGCTGGAATTGCACCTGTGTAAAACAATGGTGGGGCTGGAACTGCACCTGAGTAAAACAACGGTGGGGCTGGAACTGCAACTGAGTAAAACAATGGTGGGTCTAGAACTACACCTGTATAAAACAATGGTGGGTCTGAAACTGTACCTGTGTAAAACATTGGTGGAGCTGCAACTGCACTTGAGAAAACAATGGTGGGGCTGGAACTGCACCTGTGTAAAACAATGGTGGGGCTGGAACCGCACCTGTGTAAAACAATGGTGGGGCTGGAACTGCACCTGAGTAAAACAATGGTGGGGCTGAACTGCACTTGTGTAAAAACAATGGCAGGACTGGAATCAATTTGCAGAACAACAGTGGGGCTGGAACTGCACCTGAATAAAACAACGGGTGGGGCTGAACCGCACCTGTGTAAAACACAATAGTGGGGCTGAACCACCTGTGGGAAGCAACGGTGGGGCTGGAACTCGTTCCTGAGTAAAGCAACGGAGGGCTGGAAGTGCACCTGAGTAAAACAACAGTGGGCTGGAACTGCACCTGAGTAAAACAATGGTGGAGCGGAAACTGCACCTGGAGCAAAACATTAGTGGGCTGGAACTGCACCTGTGGTAAAGCAATGGTGTCTTGAACTGCAATCTGAGTAAAACAACGGGAGCTGGAACTGCAACTGAGTAAAACAATGGTGGATCTAGAACTGCACCTGGCGTAAAACAGTGGTGGTCTGAAACTGTACCTGTGTAAAACATTGGTGGAGCTGCAACTGCACTTGTGTAAAACAATGGTGGGTCTGGAACTGCACCTGAGTAAAACAATGGTGGGGCTGGAACTGCAGCTGTGTAAAAGAATGGTGGGGCTGGAACTGCTCCTGAGTAAAACAACGGTGGGGCTGGAACTGCACCTGTGTAAAACAACATTGGGGCTGGAACTGCACTTGTGTAAAACAACGGTGGGGCTGGAACTGCACCTGTGTAAAACAATGGTGGGGCTGGAACTGCACCTGTGTAAAATAACGGTGGGGCTGGAACTGCACCTGTATATAACAATGGTGGGCTTGAATTGCACCTGTGTAAAAATGGTGGGGCTGAACTGCACCTGTGTAAAATAATGGAGGGGCTGGAACTGCACCGTGGTGTAAAAATGTGGGCTGGAACTGCACCTGTGTAAAATAATGAGGGCTGGAACTGACCTGTGTAAAACCAATGGTGGGTCTGGAACTGCACCTGAGTAAAACAATGGTGGGTCTGAACTGCAATTGTGTAAAATACTGGAGGGTTGAACTGCACCTGTGTAAAACAATGGTGGGTCTGAACTGCACCTGAGTAAAACAATAGTGGCTGGAACTGCACCTGTGTAAAACAATGGTGGGGCTGGAACTGCACCTGAGTCAAAACAATGGTGGGGCTGGAACTGAACCGTGTAAAACAATGGTGGGCTGGAACTGCACCCTGAGTAAAACAAGGGTGGGTCTAGAACTGCATGTCTAAAACAATGGTGGGGCTGAAACTGCACCTGTGTAAAACATTGGTGGGGCTGCACCTGCACTTGTGTAAAACAATGGTGGTTCTGGAACTGCACCTGAGTAAAACAATGGTGGAGCTGGAACTGCACCTGTGTAAAACAATGGTGGAGCTGGAACTGCACCTGTGTAAAACAATGATGGAGCTGGAACTGCACCTGTGTAAAACAATGGTGGGGCTGGAATTGCACCTGTGTAAAACAATGATGAGGCTGGAACTGCACTTGTGAAAAATAATGGTGGGTCTGGAACTGCTCCTGAGTAAAACAATAGTGGTGGGAACTGCACCTGTGTAAAACAATGGTGGGGCTGGAACTGCACCTGAGTAAAACAACGGTGGTGCTGGAACTGCAACTGAGTAAAACAATGCTGGGTCTAGAACTGCACCTGTGTAAAACAATGGTGGGTCTGAAACTGTACCTCTGTAAAACATTGGTGGGGCTGCAACTGCACTTGTGTAAAACAATGGTGGGTCTGGAACTGCACCTGAGTAAAACAATGGTGGGGCTGGAACTGCACCTGTGTAAAACAATGGTGGGGCTGGAACTGCGGCCCCTGAGTAAAACAATGGTGGGCTGGAACTGTACCAGTGTAAAACAATGGTGGGGCTGGATCTGCACCTGAGTAAACATGGAGGGGTTTAACTGCACCTGTGTAAACAGTCGGTGGGTCTGGAACTGCACCTGAGTAAAACAATGGTGGGTCTAGAACTGCACTTTGTAAAACAGTGGTGGTTGGAACTGCACCTGTAAAACAACGGTGATTGGATTTCTGTGTAAAACAATGGGAGGCTGGAACTACCTGAGTAAAATAATGGTGGGTTAATTGTACTTAAAAACAATGGTGGGCTGAACTGCACCTGAGTAAAAACAACAAGGGTGGAACTGCACCTGTGTAAAATAATTTTGGCTGAAACTGCACCTGAGTAAAACAATAGTGGGGCTGGGACTACACCGAGTAAAACAATGTGGGGTTGGAAGTCACCTGTGTAAACAAGGGTGAGGCTGAACTGCACCTGTATAAACAATACTGGAATGGAACTACTCCTGTAAAACAATGGAGGAACTGCACCTGAGTAAAACAAACAATGCCTGAACTGCACCTGTGTAAATAATTTGGGCTATAACTGCACCTATAAAACAATATGGGCTGAACTACACCTGAGGAAACAATGGTGGGCTGGAATTGCACCTGAGTAAAACAATGGTGATGTTGAACTGCACCTGTGTAAACAATGGTTGGAACCAATGAAAGAAAGGTGGCTGAACTGTTCTGAGTAAAACAATGGTGGGCTGAACTGCACCTGTATAAAACAATGGTAGGGTTGGTCCACCTGTGTAAAACAACGGCTGGAAATGCACCTGTTCAAAACAATGGTGGGTCTGAACTGCACTGAGTAAAACAATGGTGGGTTCGAAACTGTACCTGTAAAGCAAAGGTGGGGGGGAATTGCACCTGAGTAAACAACAGTGGGCTGGAACTGCATTTGTAAAAACGGTGGGGTTGGAACTACACTGTGTAAAACAACGGTGTTGAACCGCACTGTAAAACAATGGTGGGTCTAGAATTGCACTTGTGTAAAACAATGGTGGCCCTGAACTGCACCTGAGTAAAACAACAGTGTGGCTGGAACTGCACCTGTGTAAAACAATGTAGGCTGGAACTGCACCTGTGTAAAACAATACTGAATGGAACACACCTGTTTAAACAACGGTGATGTTGAACTGCCCTGTGTGAAACAATGGTGTCTAGAACTGCACCTGTGTAAACAATGGTGCCCTGAACTGCACCTGAGTAAACAACAGTGTGGCTGGAACTGCACCGTGTAAACAATGGTGGCTGAATTATACCTGTGTAAAACAATATTGAATGGAACCACCTGTTTAAAACAACGTGATGCTGGAATTGCCCCTGTAAAACAATTTGGGGCTGGAACTGCATTTGTATAAAACAGGTGTTTGAACCACCTGTGTAAAACAATGGTGGGGCTGAAACTGCACCTGTGTAAACAATTTGGAATAACTATACCTGTGTAAAACAACGGTGTGCTTGAACTGCCCTCACCTTCCACCTTCCAACTTCAAACCATGCCCTCTGGTGATACCTCCTGCTTTAGTCTACAGATCCCCTCCGTGTTTACCCTATTTATTCCCCTGAGGTACTTGAAGACCTCAATCATGTTTTCCTGTCTCTCCTCTCCTCCAATGAAAACAGGCAGAGCTCCTCAAGTCTGTCCTCATATGTCAAATCCCTAGTCCTCGTATCATCTTAGTTGCCCTCCTCTGTACCCTCTCCAGGAGCTGTATGTCCATCTTCAAGTGTGGTCTCCAGTACTGTACACAGTACTCAAGGCATGGTCTAACCAGTCCATTGTACAGCAGCAGAATCACTTCCCTGCTCCTAGAGGTGATCCCCCTTACGATGCATCCCAACATCCTGTTTGCCTTGCTGGCCGCTCTCCTGCACTGCTCAGAGTTATTCGTACATGCATCCACCATGACCCCTAGGTCTTTTTCCCCTATTGAGCCCTCAAGTGCCTCCCCTCCCAGGGTGTACTTGTGTTTAGGGTTTCCCCGACCAAGATGTAACACCTTGTACTTGGTGATACTGAAATTTAATTTCCATGTATGAGCCCAGTTTTCCATGGTGTCCAGGTCCCTGCAGTGCCAACCTCCCTCTTCCCCTCAACTACTGCTCCCATCTTGGAGTCATCAGCGAAGAAATTCATTTCACACCCTATACCCTCCCTGATGTCCGATATATTTATGCATTAAACAGGATCGGACCCAGGACCTTTTTTGCCTGATTTGCATAATTCACTGCCATTCTTCATGAGGTGGAGTCCCAAGAAGCCCATGCTGAATATCTGGTGTACAAATATGCAAAACTGCCAAAGTTATGCATAAAAGTTGAACCCCCCCATGGAAATACATTAGACAGCACTTGCAGTGATTTCTCATACTGCAGTCACCGGTTCCAGCAGCAAGACATGTTTTCAATGGGAGAGTGGTTCTATTTCATTGGACATGTTCATATTAGTTAGGGTGTGTTTGGGGGTGTTGGATAGTTAGTAGTGGGTGGGGTGGGGGGTGTTGGGGGTTGCTAGCAAAATACACAGATGGACAGTTTCTATTCTTACAGATAAGAAAAAAAGACCAATGACCATGTTTTGAAATGCTGATGTCGCATATGTTTGGTGGGACAGGGTGTGTGTCTCCCCATTGTCCTCATAGATTACCAGTTTTGAGACCACACAACATGGGGAGGGAACAACAATACTAATTTTGCATATACTGACACAGGGAATCAGGCAACCCAGCATCACAGACGATTCCAGGCAATGGGGTGGGCTTCCTGATGCCTACATAGATCAGAGTTTTTGGGGGCCAAAATACATTGTGGGGAACACTTTTGCCCAATTTGTAAAATACTACAAAAATCAACTTGAACCTATGGTTTGTTGATCGCTCCACACTGACAGTACAGTGACAGTGTGAGTGATCATTCTGTGACTTCTCTAGCTAACAGCTAATATTCTTCAACTGAAACTACCTCTGCCTGGAAGCTGCAATACTGAACATAGGATTTGCAAGAAAGCGAGTTGTGCTCACAAAGGGAGGTGAACCTTACAATTGTCTTTGGTTTGTAGCAGATATTCTGCAGGTGGAGCTACTTCTAACTGAAAGGTGGAATAAGAACTTAGAATTATCAGGAAAAGACAGTCTTTCAAGCAACAGAGGAAGGTGGATCTAGCTTCGTTTGTTACAATTCTTAAGATTTTCAGTGCAGGAAGAGTTTAAAGCACAGCTGACTTATTTTGGGGTTGACTGCTTTCAGAGCACAAACCACCAGGCTGTTTTGGGACTGGGGAGGTTTACCTGTGTCTGACTTGGATGTCTGGATTTTTCTCTGTTTGATTAGCAGGGCATTTTCTCTGTCAAATTGTTGTGTAGGGCATCTTGCTGACAGGAAGGCACTCATCACAGCGGTGGGTCAGAGCTCTTAGCTGATTGTTTTGTGAGGGCACAGTTTAGGCCCAACCCTTCCCACCCTCACCCCACCCACCCTGGAAATAGTTCCTTTATACCTGGGGTTCTGACATCATTCCTCAATAGTGCAAGGTGCATATCACTGTCATATCCTCTCTAGCACACTGCACTGACAATATAAGCATACACATTGTATAATATATATATATATTTCTATATAACAAACCAATCACACACACAAACACACACAAAAAAGTAGATAAACATGTGGGGAGTAGTGCAATGTAATGGCTGTGGGGCAGCAGTCTTCCGGGAGTCTTTCTGGAGGCTGAGATGCTGCCCTATTTGCAGACAACTCTCTGCCCTGAGGGAGGAAGTTGCCTGTCTTCAGCCCACACTGGACAGTAGTAAGGGAACCTTCCCCCAGGCCACACTGGACGGTAGGAAGGCAACCTCCCCCATCCAGGGAGCACCAGAGCCACCACCACTACCTCAGAGGTTGCGAAGAAAGCACAGCAGTTGGACCACAGTAGGCTCAGGGAGGGTGAGGATGGTGAAACAGAGCCACACCCAGTCAGTTGTTCCACTCCACAATCCATACACCATTCTGGGGGAGCATAGCTCCCTTATGAATGCACCCGCAGAGGAGACTAAGGAGGCTGAGGACAACTGTCACAAGGGAGGCCCACAGGAAGGAGGCAGAGGACACCACAAGGAAAGGAAGCAGCTCCGTGGTGGGGACTCATGATAGGGGACAGAACTGGGGGAGCAGGGAAAACTGAAGTAAGGTGCCTGCTTGGTGCCATGGCTTGGAGGGACAGGAAGCGCATCCTCAGGATCACGAGAACAGCTGCATGGGATCTGAGCTGGATGTCATTGTCCACCTAGGGACAAATGACTTGGTTCAACATGAGATTAGAGCAGTGCAGAAGGACTTTGTAGAATTGGGGAGGGGCCCTAAGACAAGTAGCACACACAGTATCCTTCTCAGAGGTGCTGCCTGTCAATGGCATGAGTGAGGCGAGGGTACTTTGCACCATGCAGTTTAATAAATGGTTGAAAAAATGGTGTGGAGCACAGGGTTTGGCTTCATTGGGGACTGGGGTTCCACCTGGAGGGACACTAGCCTATACTGGCAGGATGGTCTGCATCTGTCAGGAAGGAACAAGTCTTTTGAGAACTCGGTTTAAATGTTTCATTGGCAAGCTTTTAAACGAGTCAAGGGGGGAGGCACTGATAAGCAGCAGGAAAATCCCAGCCTCTCCCTACAAAACAGGGTACTAAATGAGAAAAAGACCGAGGTAGAAAGGACAGTGGGGGATGCTGCAACAGAAGGTAAAGCCATCAAAAAATGGAGAGCAATGAGTACCAATGCCCGTAATCTGAGTAACAAGCTTCCTGAATTAGTGGCCTTGATGGAGGAGGAACATCTGGATATCGTGGCAGTCACAGAAACATGGTACACACAAAACCATGACTGGGACATAAACATACCAGGATACACTATCTACAGGAGGGTCAGGGAGGGTAAAAGAGGAGGAGGAGTAGCTCTTTACATAATGGAAGGACTCAAAGCAACAGAACAAAGGGGAAAACAGGGAGGAAAAGAAGCACTGTGGGTAAATTTGGAGACTGGCAATGGCACCACAATCCTCACAGGGGTTGTATACAGAACCCCTTCTCAGGGGGAGGAAATGGACAAGGAAATGATAGAAAGTACACTTAGAATGACAGAAAAAGGGGAGATATTGCAGATGGGTGATCTGAATATGCCAGATGTTAACTGGAGTGCAGTTGCAGCAGCAACTTCGAAGAGTGGGGTTATTCTAGATGCCCTACAGGGAGCATGCCTTAGACAACTAGTATTGGAGCCCACTCGAGAGGGAGCAATCTTAGACCTGGTTCTCTCAAATGGAGATGAAGAGAGGATCACAGATAGAAGTGGATAGCCATCTGGGAACTAGCGAACATCGAACAGTATGGTTCACAATAAACACAGCAATAGAGTCAAGCCAAACAAAGGCAAAGTACTGGACTTTAGGAGGGCTGACTTTGCCAATGGTGAGTGCCTAAGGAATGCACTAGCAAATGGGCAGGAGGGAGGGGTGGAAGAACAATGGGGAATAATAAAAACTGCCATCACAGAGGTAACAAGCCTTTGTGTGAAGCAAATAAACAAATGAAACGATGTAAGAAACCACTATGGTTCTCAAAGGAAGTGGCAGTGAAGGTTCAAGAGAAAAAGAAAGCATTCAGGAAGTACAAGGAATCACAGAAGGAGCGGGACAGAGAACTGTATCAGTTAAAGCAAAAGGAAGCTGGGAAGGCAGTCAGAACAGCAAAGGCCCAAACCGAGGAAAAGATAGCCAACTCAGTTAAGAAGGGGGATAAAACCTTTTATAGGTACATCAGGGAGCAAAGGAAGACCAAGGGAGGGATAGTGAGGCTTAATAAAGGGAGGGAGGGTGGGCAGAGGTGACTGTGAAAAGGCAGAGATACTAAACAAATATTTTTGCTCAGTATTTACAAAGGAAGAGGGGGAGGTACCTAAAACAAACAGTAGAAACACTCTGGATACAGAAGTTGATACCAGCCCATTTACAGAAGAAACGGTTCTGAAAGAACTCTTAAAACTGAAGGTGGACAAAGCAATGGGGCCTGATGGGATTCATCCCAGAATTCTAAAAGAACTAAGGGTAGAACTAGTGACACCACTGACTATCCTCTTTAATAAATCATGGGAGGATGGGGTGGTGCCCGAGGACTGGAGGAGGGCAGATATGACTCCCCTTCACAAAAGTGGGAGCAAGGCAGAAGCAGGAAACTACAGACCTGTTAGTTTAACCTCAGTGGTAGGGAAAATGATGGAATCACTTCTGAAGGAAAGAATTGTGGAGTATCTAGAGACCAGAGGGGCACAGGACCCAAGGCAGCATGGATTCACAGCGGGAAGGTCATGCCAGACAAATCTGATAGATTTCTTTGACTGGGTGACCAAAGTAGTAGATCAGGGAGGGGCTGTGGACATGGCCTACCTAGACTTTAGCAAGGCATTTGACACAGTCCCACACAAAAGATTAATATACAAGTTAGCCAGCCTGGGAGTGGGTCCCAAGATGACAGCCTGGGTAAAGAATTGGCTGGAGAATAGGACACAGAGAGTAATAGTAAATGGAGTCCACTCTAAGAAAGGGGTTACTAGTGGGGTACTGCAGGGTTCAGTATTAGGACCGGTCCTCTTCAATGTCTTTATAAGCGACATTGCAGAGGGACTGGTAGAAAAGTATGTCTCTTTGCAGATGACACAAAGATCTGCAACAGAGTTGACACAAGGTGGGTGAAAAGGATGAGAGGGACTTGACAAGGTTAGAGGAATGGTCAAATGTATGGCAGCTTAGATTCAGTGCTAAGAAGTGCAAGGTAATGCACCTGGGAAACAAAACCCAGGGAAGAGTACACAATGGGGGTGAGATACTAACAACAACAAAATGTAAAGGGACCTGGGGTAGTCATATCAGATGACCTAAAGGTGGGCAAGCAATGTGAGAGGGCAGCAAGGAGGGCTGGGGATACTGGGATGCATGGGAGAGGCATCACCAGTAGAAAACAGAAGTTATTATCCCTCTGTACAGACAGCTGGTCAGATCCCATCTGAAGTTCTGCGTGCAGTTCTGGAGACCCAATCTCCACAAAGACATAGACAGGATGGAAGCTGTCCAGAGCAGGGCAACTAAAATGGTGCAGGGTCTGCAACGGAAGACATATGAAGAGAGACTTAAGGTGCTTAATATGTATAGCCTCGAGGAAAGGAGGAGAGGGGACATGATAGAAACTTTCAAGTATCTAAGGAATCAACAAAGTCAAGAGGTAGCATCTTTCAAAAAAGGGTGTGCAAGAACAAGGGGCACAATTTGAAGATAGAGGTGGCTCAGAGGTAATTTAAGGAAGTATTTTTCACAGAGAGGGTTGTGGATGCATGGAACGCCTTCCAGAGGAGGTTGTGGAGTCAAAACAGTGGTGGAATTCAAGCATGCATGGGACAGTCATAAGGCAATTCTAGGGGTGGGGTAGGAAGAAGTAGGCTACTGGTTAACTAGGATCTGCAGCTTATCCATTAGGTAGAGAAATGGGCAGACTGAGTGGGCCAAGAGGTCCTTATCTGCCATCAAATTCTATGTTTCTATGTTTCTATAACTTCAGTTTTGTAGGACTGCAGTGGGTGGAGCCCTGCTGACCTTTAGCTTTGAGAAAGGACTCCATTCCTTGTGAATGAACATGTTGAAGTTACAAAATCACTTCTGCTTCTGTAGAACATGCCTGCTTTGCACTATTTTTTTTATTTTTAGTCATCAGTGACTGGTGAAATACATAGCCCCCCACCTGATCCTCCCTTTCAGCATTCCTACCTCCCAGAAACATAATAGTAACACTGGAGGTGCCTAATCCCCCAGTGTCTTGATCACAACTCCTCATTGCAGGATCCCCCCCCCCATCCACTACCGCGCATGCATGGTAATTTCTGCTTTCGGTGGTCTGTGAGCACTGAAATAATAACCCCCACCTGACCCTGCCTCTCAGCACCCACCATCCCACCCCACGCCCCCAGAAACATAACAGTGACACTGGGGGTGCCAATTCCCCCAGTTTCCTGATGAGGAATCCTCCTTGCATTTTTTTTTGTTTTAAAATCCTGCAAAATGAAGTCATACATTGATGTCTTTTGTGCCCATAATAGCCCCCCACCTCCAACTCAGCACTTACCACCCCACACCCCCAAGCTCTTACTTACCCTTCTGGGGTCCAACGTCGTAATTCTCTCAGGACTGCAGACACATTTTCACTCTTCAAAGACGGACTGCAAACTGAAGAAATAGGTATGCCATTTAATGTATTTCAATGAGGTTTTGAACTTAGTGGCATAACATGGGCATTATTTCATATTGTTGTAGCCTATTTTTCAACATACCTTCTTTGGGATTCTACCTCATGAACAATTGCACTGTCATTAGGTAGATCTGTCCCAAAAAGTGATTTTGTGGTCCCTGCATGAAATCTCCTTTAGGCAGCAGTTGACAATTTTCTACTACCTTGTTTATGACATGGGGTCATAAGAAGGCTCTGTTGAAAATTTGGTGTAAAATATGGAAAAACAACAAAGTTATGAGCATACCTTGAATTTTGTGAATGCAGGCTCATAATTTTGGTAATTTTCAATATTTTTCCCAAATTCACAATATAACCATATCTTTATAGCACCTCATGGGTGTGACAGCTGTCATTTTCATATCCTGGCCAAAATGTTTTTAAATCCCCAAAGTTGATTTTGCAGTCCCCACATGTAATTACCTTTTGGGCAGGAGTTGAAAATTGTTTCTGCCTTTGTTCATGAGGTGGGGTCATTAGACGGCTACATTGAACATTTGTTAAAAAATGTTTAAAAAAATAATAAAGTTATGAGCCTACATTGAATTTTGCAAATGCAGGATTGTAACTTTGGTAATTTTCAATATTTTACCCAAATTTACAATATAGCCATATGTTTACAGCACCTCAAAAATGTGACAGCTTTCATTTTTTCAACTCCTGGCCAGAATGTGTTTCTGCATCCTGGAAGTTGATTTTGCAGTCTGCACAAAATCACCTTTAGGCAAGGAGTTGAACATTTCTCTGCCCTTCTTCATGAGGCAGGGTCATAACAAGACAATGTTGAAAATTTTCAGTATTTTTACCCCAGATTCCTTAGCTGCAGCCCTGTTGACTCTGGCCAGCCTCTTTTGAAAAGGCACCAGATACAATTGCCAGCATTTGCAAATAGACAAAAACGTGACATTTGTTCTTAGGATTGCTCATGCTGATTCAAGTTTTCATAGCATGAATGATTGATTTCTTCACTACCACAGTGTTTACTGGATTGGATACTGACTCAGCTTTCTAATCTGAGGATGTCAGAGCTGATTTTCTATTTTTTTTTCTTCAGAATGTGCTGGCTTGTTTCTCCTCATCCTGACAGAAACTGGCCATTATTTTTTCCAAATAGATGGAAAATGACATGTTTTGTATGTCAGACATTGTGGCTGGCTTACGTGCAATTGGTTTTACCTTTGATTTAAACAGTGGTAATCAACTGTGGTCTGTAACTGATCTGGGACGTGGGCAAAGTGATCTGGAGTATCAGTTACTGGGCAAGTAGACTGGCACTAGTTACTGCCTGCTGGTAGTAGTGCTATCTATCAAGAGGCAGTAGCCAATCAGAGTAAACCTTTATTCCCTGCCATTTGATAAAAGTGCAGTAGGACACATCGGAGCTGTGCATTATGCTGACCTAACCACACTTCTAGGGGCTGAAGGCACTCCTCCTGTTGTGACATGTCATATTATGCCCTGGGTGTGGGGCTAGAACAGAATATGCACACCCCATTGTGTTATATAACTTACAATGGTAATCAAGTATAAACTGCATAGCACCTGAAGACTATAATATGAAATGTTCTCTGAGATACTGAAAACATGATTCAACTTCTGGGAAGAAGAGTTTTTGTCTGACCTTCTAGTACCAATTGTGTTATCAAATACTTTTCAATTCAATTCAATTCATCTTTATTTTTAAAAGGCGCTTTTCTTAAAATCAAAGCGCCTGTACAAATTCACAAAACAATAAATACAATAAAATTAAAACTAATATAAATCCTTAAAAGCTATGCTAAAAAGGTGGGTCTTCAAAGCTCCTTTAAAACTAAGGACGGTCGGGCAATTTCGCACCTGACGAGGTTGAGAATTCCACAGGGTCGGTGCCATAAAACTAAACGATCTAGCGACTGATGTTTTCAAATGAACCCTGGGAATCTCTAGCAATCCCTCGTCACTGGATCGGAGGGAGCGGGAGGGATTGTAGGTGCAAAGGAGCTCTTTCAGGTAGGTAGGTCCCAGATCATGTAGGGCTTTATAGGTCAGTAAACCGACCTTGAAGGTGATTCGCCAAAACACTGGCAGCCAGTGCAGTCCGCGAAGCACAGGCATTGTATGGCTGGATCTAGAAGATCCAGTCAACAACCTGGCTGCCACATTCTGCACTAGCTGCAGACGGCGAAGTTCAACCCCCGATAGCCCTAGGTATAGGGAATTACAGTAGTCAAGACGGGAGGTAACGAAGGCATGGATCAATGTTGGAAGGTCCTCTGGAGGAACCAGGTGCTTCACCCTGGCAATATTCCTCAGATGAAAAAGGAAGTTTTGACCACCGCTGACACCTGAGATTTAAGTGTCAGATGGTCGTCAATTATTACACCAAGATTCCGCACCTGATCTGAGGTCGCCAGTTGAACACCTCCAAGCCATAAGCCTGAGGGTGATCCCTCCGGCAGACCCAACTCACAGCGGCCTTTGTCCACAACCAACACCTCAGTTTTCTCCGGGTTTAACCTCAGCCAACTCCCATTCATCCAGTCTTGGATTTCTTCAAGGCAGTTATTAAATACTGACAAGGCAGCGTCCTGGCCGGGCACAAAAGACATATACAGCTGGGTATCATCTGCATAGCAGTGAAAACCCAAACCGTATCATCTAATAATCACCCCTAACGGTAGCATATACACCGAAAACAACATAGGCGCTAAAATAGAACCCTGTGGTACCCCGCAGGATACGGAGAGTGATGCTAAGGAAAAAATTCCTGACACCACTCTCTGAGTCCTACCCTCGAGGTAAGATCGAAACCATCTGAGGACCGTACCAGACAGTCCGCAGACTGACCGCAAACGCTCTAACAGCACACCATGGTCAACGGTGTCAAACGCTGCAGAGAGATCAAGTAGTACCAAGATGGATCGGGTCCTACGATCTCTCGCTATTAGGAGGTCATTTAGTACCCGTACAAGCGCTGTCTCGGTACTATGCCTTTTCCTAAATCCAGACTGGAGAGAATCGTAGATATTGTTGTTAGTCAGATGATCCTCCAACTGCACTGCGACCACTTTCTCAATAACTTTACCCACAAAGGGTAAGTTAGAGACTGGTCTGTAATTTGCTAGACAATCTGGATCTAGGGAGGATTTCTTTAACAGAGGCTTAACTATAGCCTCTTTAAGGGGATCTGGAAAAATCCCGCTCTCCAAAGACTTCCAGATGATCAAAGCTAGGACTAGGCCGATTTTATCCACACAACCCACTAAGAGGCATGTGGGGCCAGGGTCCAAATCACAGCTAGTCGGTCGCAGCGCTCGAATGATCATCACAACATCATCGATTGTGGGAAGGCTGAAGTCAGACCATCTAAACTGGGTGTTCGACATCTGCCGACCACCGTCGCTCCCATTGGGGATGGAAGAGCGAATATCCGATCTGATTTTGACAACCTTATTGGCAAAGAAGAGAGCAAGCTCATCACACCATTCTTGAGATAAAGCTCTTCTGGGCTGAAGACAGACTGGATTGCACAGTCTGTCCACAGTCCAAAGAGCTGAGCTGGTCTATTCTGTGCAGCCGCTATCTCTGGACAGGAACTCTGCCTCTTCACGAGAGATTGCAGATTGATAGGCCAAATAATGGTCCATCAAACTAAGCCTGTCATCATCAAGACCGGACCTTCGCCAACGCCTCTCCAGCCTTCGTCCAACCCTCCTCAACTCCCTCATGGTCTCATCAAACCAAGGAGACCTGGGGCAAGGAGTAAGAGGACGAACACGAACTGGTGCAATAGAATCCAGGGCCCCTGTCACTGCCTCATTGTAAGCATGTACCAGGTCACCTGGATCTAAGCAATCTATCGGTAGGCTTGATAGATCCAATACCGCCATCAGGTCATCTGGGGATACACCCCTCAAAGGGCGGTATCGGACCATCTCAAAGGGCAGACCTAACAGGGGTGGCCTCAAAACTTGAACCTAATGGGGTGATGGTCAGACCATCTGACGGTTCCACCACCAAGTCGGATATCCCCATCCCAGAAGGAACACCAGGTCCAATGAGTGTCCACCAACATGGGTCAAGGAGGAAACCACCTGTGAAGCCCAATTATATCATCAACTGGAGGAATTTTGACCAAATCAAGAGAGTTCATCGTTCGACCTAAGCATTGAAATCCCCCAGAACCAACCATCTGGGGGACCCCAATGTCAGGTCGACAATGAAGTCTGCATGCACTTCTGCAGGAAAACATTCGTCACCTGGTGGACGGTATATACAAGAAGTATTCCGCACCCCACACCACCAAAATACACTCAAAGGATCTGGTGACTCCGGGCTGGTCCTCCACCAGGCCAAGTTCTGACTTAAAACATATGGCAACACCCTCGCCCCTACGATCCTGCCTTGGGTGGTGTATCACCGAGTACCCAGCTGGAACTGCTGTGGCTAAAACTGGCCCAGCATTTTCATCCAGCCAAGTCTCTGTGATGCACGCCAGGTCAGATGACCCGACAAGATCGGCTACAACAGCCGTCTTGTTTTTAATAGACCTGTCATTGCATAACACCGCCCGAGTAGGATAAACCTCCGATAATGACTGCCCTACCGGCTGATCCAAATCAGAACCCTTGGGTATGGACACAAGACAGGAGGACCCTCTCCTGTGCCCATTTACCCCAGAGCGTCTCCTTGACCCACTGATCCCAATCCGCCCACTCCTTTCCATCCCCCAGGCCCAGCACCAACCCTCCGTCCCCTCCTCACAATCCCCAGAGCCCTCACACTTTCCGTAGACTCCGGGACAAAGGGGACACAGGAGAAAGGACGGAGATCCCTGAGTGTAGAGGGGAATAATACCCGACCGCCTTATTGTCATTCCAGCACATAATTCACACCACAATTAATAATAATAAACCCTACTCAACTTATATAAAACAGAATTACAAATAAAACTTAAAATAAGACACTAAATAATCATAATATAATACAAAATCTATTAGCCAATTCTAGTGCTGTCAAATTATCAAAACATATTATATTTCTACCCCACCCACAGTACTTCACCACTGCGGGGAGAGAGCTTACCACCTAAAACCACAAAAATGGCCCTTCACTTTAAAACCCATTCATCAGTACCCTCGTTTAACCCAAAAGCAGAGTTCAATGTCTTTTGTACAATCACACTTCTGTGCTCTCACCACACAGTATGGCTCCAACATTAATCAGACTCCTCTCACGAGACTGATAATTGTAGATGAACTCAGTTATAATTAAATTTCCTGTTGGTCTCCGTAGTCCCCAATAGTTAAAACACAGTAGTTACAACAAAAGTAATTCAGGGATACTTCACCAAGTTCGAGTAATCCACGCCAACTCCAACAGCTCTAACTTCATTCAAAATATCCAGAACTCCCAGTAGCAAAGATCCTGGAAGCAGCAAACAAGCAGACAGCACAAACAACTCCTCCACCTCCACAAATTCCAGCCACAGGCTCCAGCTCACCGACCCTTGCTATGATGAGGCAGGCAGAACCACCCTCCGATAGCACCCTGCCTCACCCAGGGAGCAAAGCAAACCCACCACCCTCTGAGTCAGAAAAACCAGCCCCCATCTGGACCAGGGAGCCAAACCTCCAAATTATGTGGACAAACTATCACTCCAATCTTCACTGCCGTTCTTCTGCCTTCCACTTCCTTGTTGAATGGTTCCACACACACAAAGCCGACAGCCTCTTTCCCCACGGTCCGCGAAAATTATATCCCGAACAGAAACTGCAGTTCGATGCTAGGTTCCAACAAAAGGAGAGCTGCCACAGCCTCCAGGCTACAGGCCACCGACTTCTTCAAAACGCCCAGGTAGACCGACACCCAGCACAGCACTCAAACGAGCTATCCACGATAAACCGCCCAGGAAATCCACTCAGGTCAGTCTCTCCAAAAACATCTCAAATTTTAAATGACAGAACGTTAATAGTCGCAATAATAAACGACTGCTAGCGACTATAATAACGAGCGGTATTGTAACTCAAAACGATAACATTATAATAAAATAAAATCGGGCCAAAGACCAAAGCTCATAGACGGCACTGTATGAATTCAGTGTACATATTTTTTTAATATGACTTATTTATTTAATTATTTATTTATTTAGTTAAAACTTTAACCAGGAATTACATACTGAGCTTCTAACTGTCTCCATCACTGCTGGATAACTGCTGAACTAGCAGCACGATGTAAAGCTAGATGCCAAGCCTGGGCAACCTAAAAATGCTCCCCATCCCAGACTGATCAGCGGTCTTATAGACCCCTTAGAAACAAGTGCACTAAAGCCAGCCATCTTGCAAAGGCAAGATACATCAGATCACACTTACAACCGAATCACAACTCTCCAGCTTCCTTCTGGAAAGTTCTACACTCACTCTTCAATCCTCCTGCTCACCAGGCCCCAGCCCCCCCCCCGTCAAAGTCAATGGCTTTCCCATCTCTGACCACCACGCTGTTGCAGAATTATTCAACACTTTCTTCTCCGCCTGCTCACTCCCTGACCATCCCATCCCCTCTTCCACTAACCCCCTTCCCTCCAACCAGCACCCCCCTTGCAGGTGTCACACTAGGTCCCTGCACCCTAATTGGTACCCCCCACAGGTACACTGCAGACAGCAAGCATTTAGGTATATGTTATACTAACTTATAGGGCTAAGGGCATCTACCGTATAAGAGTAGATGTCAGAATATGTACGCACATTATTGCTATACACCTTACTTTCCAATATACATATGTATTTCTTGTTTACAAGATGTTAGGACATCTGTGTCCTTATAGTGATTATAATGTATGAGTTGGCATTGCCATCTTCTAATGATCTGTATTATTACACAGCTATGTACAAACTGTACTTCTTTGTCTTTACAAAGTGATGACTACTACAAAATTGTATAATGTTATCTTGGACTAAGGAGCCACCCCTAATTTAGCTAATAGGGCTCATCTCTGTAACTAGAAATGTTTCTGTCTTACAGTAACCATGATAATTATCATAGGTACTGTATATAGTGTAAGACATTAAATCCTCTACCTCGAAGACTCCAAGAGACACGGAGAATCCTTGAGGTATAGGGAATGCTTATCATTGGCTCCCAGTTCCTATTGGTAAGAACTGCTTAGGGCAACTGTGATTTATCCTTTTGATAGTAATAAACAAACTTTATTACTCTTATGCAATGTGTCTGTGATTCCTTTCATGCCCATTATTGCCAAGAACCTGAGAGTGAGGTTTAGACCTCCTGACACAGGTTTATGCTTCCCCAAAATTTGCCAACCAAAACAAGCCCAGATGGACTACACTACAACACCACAGGCTTCTCCAAATCTCCACTCCTGCTGTAGCTTCCCCTAGCTCACACTCTAAACTTCTCACTCCGGACTGCCACGGTCCTGCAAGCCTCTAAACTCACAAAGGTTCTGCCTCTCTCCACAGAGGGGTGACATCCTCTTCCAGTTACTACCAACCCATCTCTTCTCCTTTCTTCACTCACCAAACTTCTTGCATCATTAATCCTCACTAGGTTATCCAAAGTCTTTTCCTCAAATGGCACTCTCTCCGCAGTCCAAGCTGGTTTCAGGAAACAGCACTTTACTACCTCCTTCCTGCCGTGAGCCACTGATGCTGTTTTCACAGCCATGGACAAAGGTCATATAACAGTAGCCATATTCATTGACCTACTGTAGCTAAGGCCTTTGTTTCAGTTTCCCATCCCTTACTACATCAAAAACCATTAACGTGCTGGAGAAGGTCCAGAGGAGGGCTACAAAGATGATAGCAGGTCAGCAGGGTAAGGCATACAAGGAGAGATTGAGGGCATTAAACATGTACTCCCTGGAAGACAGGAAAGAGAGAGAGACATGATTGGGATCTTCAAGAATTTGAAAGGAATAAATAAGGTTGATAAGGAGAGTCTCTTTAAGCTAAGTAGCAACCATAACGAGGAGGCACAGTCTTAAGCTGGAGGGTGGGAGGTTTAGGAGGGAAGTCAGGAAGCACTTTTTCACAGAGAGGGTGGTGGACACTTGGAATGCACTGCCGGAAGAGGTCATCTCATTGAAGTGAGGGAGGTGTGCACAAGTCTCTTCACAAAAGAAAGGGTCCTGCAAGAGCTTGGTAAGCTCAGGGTGGACAAGGCAATAGGATCTGATGGCATACATCCCAGGGTACTAAAGAAGCTAAGGGAGGAACTAGCAGAGTCATTATCAGAACTGTTTAGTGAGTCTCTGGACACAGGAGAGGTCCCAGAAGACTGGAGAAGGGCTCATGTGATCTCACTTCACAAGAGTGGTAGCAGGGAGAAGGCAGGGAACTACAGACCAGTCAGTCTTACCTCAGTAGTGGACAAGATTATGGAGGCACTCCTTAAGGAATGGATAGTGCAACACCTGGAATCCATAGGAGCACAGGATCCAAGACAGCATGGGTTTACAACAGGAAGGTCCTGTCAAACTAATCTCATAGATTTCTTTGACTGGGTAACCAGAGTGGTGGACTAAGGGGGAGCAGTTGATGTTGCCTACCTTGACTTCAGCAAAGTCTTCAATACTGTTCCACATAGAAGATTGATTAATAAGCTAGGTAGGCTCAGGGTGGATCAGAAGCTGGTCAACTGGGTGGCAACTGGTTAACGGGCAGAAAACAGTGAGTGGTGGTAAATGGTATACAGACAGATGAGATGCAAGTCACAAGTGGGATACCTCAGGGATCAGTCCTGGGGCCAGTCCTCTTCAATATATTCACCAGTGGCATGGCAGATGAACTGGAGGGTAAGGTTTGTCTGTTTGCATATGACACCAAGATCTGCAACAGAGTAGATGATCCAGATGGGGTGGGCAGAATGAGAAGAGA
The DNA here is from genome assembly GCA_016271365.2 of Neoceratodus forsteri. Taxonomy (NCBI): domain Eukaryota; kingdom Metazoa; phylum Chordata; order Ceratodontiformes; family Ceratodontidae; genus Neoceratodus; species Neoceratodus forsteri. The sequence continues at coordinate 67,440,727 of CM028129.1, forward strand.
TCTGGATGAACTGGCAAAATGGTTATAAGAGTGGCAACTGGGTTTTAACACAAAGAAGCTCAAAATCATGTACACAGGGAAGAGAAACCCTGAAGCCACATATAGGTTAGGAGGGGAGTTGCTGGCAATCACAAGGAAAGAAAGAGACTTGGGCATCATCATCACAGGTGACCTGAAATCATCTAAGCAGACCACTAAAGCAGTAGGTAAGGTTAGGGGGATGTTAGTGTGTATTAGTAGGGGTATCACAAGTCATAAAAGGAAGGTAACAATCCCTCTTTACAAGACACTGGTTAGGCCCCATCTGGAGTACTGCATGCAGTACTGGAGACCGCACCTTCACAAGGACATTAACCAAACTGAGTCAGTCCAGAGAAGGGCAACCAAAATGGTGCAGGGACTACATCAGAAGACATATAAGGACAGAGTAATGGAGCTCAATATGTATACCCTAGAGCAAAGGAGAGAGAGAGGTGATATGATCAAAACATTCAAACACCTTAAGGACATTAACAAGGTGAAAGAGTCTAACATGTTTCAATATAAGAAAAATAGCAGGACAAGAGGACACAGCATGAGCTATGCATATTGGAGCCAAGAATCCCAGGACAGAGTATTACTTGGGTGGAGTCTGAGTAGCTGCATCAGAGGAGGAGAAGGACCTGGGAGTGATGATCACTAGTGGCCTGAAGCACTCCGTGCAAGAAAGCAGCAGCAAAGGCAAACAAGATGATGGGACGCATAGCTAGGGATCAGTAGGAGAGAGGAGGTTATACTGTCTTTGTACAGGTGACTGGTAAGGCTGCATCTAGAGTATGGAGTTCAGTACTGGTGCCCACACCTCAAAAAGGACATTAACCTGCTGGAAAAGGTACACAGGAGGGCTACAAAGATGATAGCTGGTCAACAGGGCAAGGCATATGAGGAGAGGTTGAAGGCATTGAACATGTACTCCCTGGAAGACAGGAGAGAGACAGGAGACATGATTGGGACATTCAGGTACTTGAAAGGGATAAATAATGTTGATAAGGAAAGTCTCTTTAAGCTGAGTGGCAACCATATCACGAGGGGGCACAGTCTTAAGCTGGAGGGTGGGAGGTTTAGGAGGGACATCAGGAAGCACTTCTTCACAGAAAGGGTGGTGGACACTTGGAACACACTGCCAGAAGAGGTTGTCTCGATAAAGACAGTGATCAGCTTCAAGAGAGGCTGGATAGGCATGGGGAAGATAAGAATCATGGGTAGGGAGGGATGGGAGGTGGAGAGGAAGGCAGGGACATTAGCTCAAGCTGTGGACCCTGCAGTGAGCAGACTTGATAAACCAAATGACCTTCTTCTGCTGGCTTGTTCGTTTGTTCGTATGAGATTAGAGGAGGTCAATTAAGGAGTAATGAGGAAGTTCTTTTCACAGAAAGGGTGGTGGATGCATGGAATGGCCTACCTCAGGAAGTGGTGAATATGAATGCAGTGCAGGGCTTCAAACAGGCATAGGATAGGCATAAGGGAGCAATACAGATGAGTATGAATACATAGACCATTGACTGAGCAAAGGTCAATGGCACATTCATAAGGTAGAAAAAATCGGCAGACTGGTTGGGTCCTGTGGTCCTTATCTGCTGTCAACTTCTATGCTTCTTTGTAAGACAGTGGGCAGCTTTAAGAGAGGCTGGGATAGGCATAGGGAGAAGGTAAGGATCATGGGTAGAGAGGATGGGAGGAGTGGGGAGGGAGAGCAGGGACATTAGCTCAAGCTGTGGACCCTGCAATATGAGCAGACTTGATAGACCAAATAGCCTTCTGCTGGCTTCTTCGTATGTTCGTATGTAAAAACTTCAGTCTGCTGGCCTGGCAGCCCCTGCTGTTCAATGGTTCAGCTCATACCTACATGACAGGAAACAAACAGTCCAAGTTGGTGACAGTCTCCCCCCTCCCCGCCTATCCTCGCTGGAGTTTCCCAAGATTCCCTACTTGGCCCCATCCTTTTCTCTCTCCTTATTAGCAACCTTCCATCAGTCTGCTTTTCCTTATACCTCCACATGTACGCTGACGACATTGTCATTTTCACCTCCAGCTCCTCCATTACCAATGTGCATTCCCCTCTCCAGGAGGATTTTGATAGGGTTCAGGTGGCAGTTTCAGGAAAACAAACTAATTTAGCTAAACATGAAGAAAAAAGTCACCATGACATTCAGAACTAAACAGAAACTGACTACAATCCACTCCCCCCCGCCCCCCGCTTTCTTCACCCTGGCTCTTGATGCGGTTCGACAACACTTTTGTCAACTGGCAGCTTCGTAACAAGGAATTATGTTGACTGCAAGTTGCAGTTAACATAATTTCTGTGTGTCTCATGGTCCGTTTTTTCTATCAGGCGGCTTCACCCCTCGAACCTCCATCTTTAGGATTAGCAACTCTAGCCAGAGGGATGTCAAGCGATATTGTGGGTAGCATTGGCACCTGGTAGATTCGAATTTTAGCCAGCCTGTTACACCTGGGAAACTGCTTGAGGCTGGAACTGGGGAATCCTCAAAGAGTGTGGGGCCCTGGACTTTTATGTCTGTTGGACTGACTTTTGGATTATCGCTGGAGTGGAAAGACTGCTCGATCGGCGTAGAAGAGTGTTTGGTGTGACAGAGGAGCAACTGGGAGTGAAAGGAGTAGCAAGCCCGCTTGGATTATATGGGCTGTTTTTTATAGACTGGGTAGAAGTTGAGCCGTTTTTGGTGGAGAGAGATCGCCTCTGCAATCTGGTGGATTGGTCCGGAGCATGGAGCTGAAGACTGTGGTCCTGAGGCTGGGTTGGCGGCTTGTCGACTTTTGCTTCTAGGCTGCTGTATCAACGGTGCCGGTTTTCTGGAGCGAGTGAGCCTGTGTAATTTCTGGTCTGAACCCAGGGTGGTGCATCTTGGGGGATGAACGGGGGGTGAGTTTCTTTAAATCCTGGCCTGAACCCAGGGTGAGTTACTGGGGCAGTTGACTGTGATGGGAGATTGGGGTGATAATGTCAGAGGACAGACACCAGTGTGCCCATGGTCTCTGGGCTCTGCGAAGGGCAAGGCTGGAGAGCCTGCATGTTCGCGTGGATCTAGTCACTGGTCGACTTCCTCAGTGGCATCTTGGGGATGACCGGGGAGAATCTAATTTTGGCTGGTGGCTGGAGCTCGTCTTTAAATGGCTGGGATTAATCTTCAAGGATTTTAGCTGCAGCAAAAGTCTGTTTTACTAATTTGGAACTTATGAACCTTGTCTGAACACTACCCAGGTCAGCTTGTTTCTTTTTTCTTTTCCCCCTGTATATCTCAGTGAAGCAGTGAGAGTCCTTTGTTCTTTTTTATTCAAGATCAAACAGTGTGACTGTTTACTTTGCCTATGTGAGAGATAGGCCCGAGGCCTAGAGACTAACACCTCAGGGGTGAGAGGTCTGAGGGTTTTCTTCTATTATTTTCAGTTCTTAGTTGTGTACAGGTGGAGGGAAACTGAGACTTTGTGTCTAAATTGTTATAAGCTCCTTTGGAGGAGCTAAAATCTGCCCAGATTACTTACTGTAAGACTTTTTTTGGTTAAAAATAGGAAGGGGGGTTCTTGTTTAAGACATTTTAGTGGGTTTTTATAGTATAATCAAATTGGTTGATTAATAGTTGTTTTAAATATTTGTTAGCATGTGTTGGGACAGGGCTTCCATGGACAGGCGCTACTCCCCCTCTAGGCTGAGGGACCTGTGCCCTTTTGAAAGCCCCCCCATTGCTACTTGAGGTATATAGGCATTATCGTGCCTTAGGGATTGCACGGAGGAGGGGAAGGGGGGTTCCTCAGCTATGAGAGGGGGAGTGGAGTGAGGGAATTAGGGTAGTGAGGTTGGAGAGATGTCCTGGGGCAAAATGGGTCCGGGATGGGGGGGCGCGATGCCTGGTTCCCATACCCAAGGGTTCCACCGAGAGTGGGCAAGTGGCCCGCTCCTCCAATGCCTCTCATCCAACCTGGGCGGTGTTATGCAATGCCAGGTCTATGACGAACAAGACAGCAATTATTGCTGATCTTGTTGAGTCATCTGACCTGGCTTGCATCACCGAGACCCAGCTGGATGAGAATGCTGGTCCCATATTGGAGTCAGCAGTTCCAGTCGGGTACTCGGTAATACATCTCCCGAGATTGGATCGAAAGGGTAGGGGGGGTCGCTGTTTGTTTTAAATCAGAATTGGGCCTTGTGGAGGTTCCAGTGGTGTCCCCTAGATCCTTTGAGTGTATCATGGGAGCAGGTGTGGGCAGCATAATCTTATTCGTCTACCGTCCACCGGGTGATGAGAAGGTTTTTCTGCAGGAAGTTGCAGACTTCATTGTCGACCTGGTGTTGGAGCCCTCCAGGTGGTTGGTCCTGGGGGACTTCAATGCCTGGGTCAATGATGAATTCTCGCACTTTGGTCAAAATTTCCTCTAACTGATGACTTTGTTGGGCTTCACACAGGTTGTTACCGCTGCTACCCATATCCAAGGTCACTCTTTGGATCTGGTGTTCATCATGGGGATGGAGATCACGGAACTGGTGGTGGAACCAGTTGGGTGGTCTGACCATCACTCCATAAGGTTCAGTTTCATGACCCCCCTCGTGAGACCTACCCCTTTGGAGATGGTCCAGTGCCGCCCTTTGAGGGGAGATACCCCTGGGGGTCTGATGGCGGTACTGGACCTATCGAGTTGGCCTATGGAGTGTATGGAACCAGATGCCTTAGTAGTGCACTATAATAATATGGTGCTGAGGGCACTGGATTCCATAGTACTTGTCCATGTTCGCCCTCTCTCCCTTCTCCCTCAGTCCCCTTGGTTTGATGGGATACTGAGGGAGTCGAGGAGAGTGGGGCGAAGATGGAAATGTTGTTGGCGGAAATCCGGCCAAGAAGATGACAGGCTTTGATTGATGGCCCATTATGTGGATTATCAATCAGAACTCTCCCATAAGAAGGCAGAGTTCCTGTCCAGGAAATAGCTGCATCAAGAAATTGACCAGAACAGCTCTTCCGGACCATGGACAAACTGTGCAATCCAGCCTGTCTGCAGAGTCGGAGAGCTTTTCACAAATACAATGTGATGAGTTTGCTCGATTTTTTGAGGATAAGGTGTCATCAATCAGGTCAGAGATCCACAGTACACATTCTAATGAGTGTTGCAGGGATCAATGTGGGTTACAGGCCTCGGTCTACCTGGACAGATTTTGACTGGCCAGCGATCATGGATATCATGAAGATTGTCCAGGGCTTGCAACTGACTTTCTGTAGTTTGGATCCTGGTCCTATCGCCTCCTTGTGTGGTGCATGGATGTGATCGAACCAGTCCTTGCTGAGATAGTCTGGTGCTCTTTGAACCAGGGGTGTTTCCAGTGCCCTTGAAAGAGGCTGTCATGGCACCTCTTTGAAGAAATCTTCCTTGACCCAGACTGTCTACGCTAACTACAGACCGATCTCTAACCTATCCTTTTGGGCAACGTTATTGAAAGTAGTCACGTTGCAGCTCAATGACTTTCTTACCATCCATGAGGTCTATGATCCTCTCCAGTCCGGTTTCAGGAAGAGGCATAGTACCGAGACGGCGTTGGTTCGGTACTTAATGATCTCCTAATAGTGAGAGATCGGAAGAGCCGTTCGATCTTGGTCCTCCTTGATCTCTCTGCAGCGTTTGATACCGTGGAACATGGGATGTTGCTAGATTGCCTGAGGCTATTCTGTGGACTGTCGGGAACAGTCCTCAGATGGTTCCACTCTTTCCTCACAGGCAGAAGTCAGAGGGTAGTTTCAGGAATTTTTTCTTGGCTCCTTTGTTCTGTCCTGTGGGGTGCCTGAGGCTCTGTGCTTTCCCCCATGTTGTTCACGGTGTATATGCTGCCATTGGGAGACATTATAAGGCATTATGGGCTGAGTTTTCACTACTATGCAGATGATACTCAGCTCTATATGTCATTTGTACCCGAACAGAATGATGCATTATCGGTCTTTAACAACTGCCTTGCTGAGATCCAGGACTGGATGAGTGCTAACTGGTTGAAACTGAATCCGGATAAGACTGAGGTGTTGGTTGTGGACCCGGGTCATTGTGTAGAGAAGTTGACTCCTGGGTTTTCCTCTGGTCTTGTACTAGGGGACAACCAGTTGAGAACTTCTGAACATGTATGGAATCTGGGCGTAGTTCTTGACAGTAGGCTGACACTGAAGGCACAGGTGTCGGCCGCTGTCAAGTCTTTCTTTTATCATCTGAGGAATATCGCTCAGATAAAACACCTTGTTCCACACGATGACCTTCCTGTGTTGGTCCACGCTTTTGTTTCCTCGCGTCTTGATTACTGTAATGCTCTATATCTAGGGTTGCTGGGAGTGGATCTCCGTTGCCTGCAGCTGGTGCAGAGTGCTGCAGTCAGGTTGTTGACTGGGTTACCAAGAACTTGCCATATCACACCTGTGCTGCGTGAACTGCACTGGCTGCCGGTGTGGTGGAGAATCACTTTCAAGGTCGCGTTGCTGACCTATAAGACCCTACATGGACAGGGACTGGGCTACTTGCAAGATCCTCTTCGACCTTACCGCCCTTTTCGCCCACTCCGCTCCGCTGATGAGGGATTGCTAAAGATTCCCAGGGTTTGTCTTCAGTCATCTGGGGCCAGAGCTTTTCCTTTTATGGCCCCAACCCTGTGGAATTTCTTACCCTCGTCAGATTAGAGAGTGTCTGTCCATGGAGTCACTTAAGGTGTCTCTAAAAACTTATTTGTTTGAACTAGCATTTGAATAAGTTTACTGCTACTTTTATTGTTTTTATCCTGTTATTTATTATGTTTGATGCAATTTTAATATGTAATTGCGCATTGATATGCAGAAAAGTGCATTATAAATAAATTTTGATTTGATTTGAGAGTTGATTCAGCGCAGAGGTGCAGCACCGGTAGACAGTGTGCCCCTGTCTCAGGCACACTAACAGGTCGATCTGTCAGCAAAGTGTCGATTTTGTTGACAGGGAGGTATGTCACTGTGTTGGTGTCGCCGTACGTGGGGCATACCCTCCACCCTAGATGGTTCCTCCCTTACCAAGGTCTTCACCTTGAAATACCCAGGTGTTTGGCTTGACAGCCACCTAGACATCTCCTCTCACATTGAGTCCACCTGCACAAAACTCTGACTTACACTGGCTATCCTCTATCGTCATAAGGACAGTTTTTCTCTCTCTCTACTCATCGAGAACTGGTTTCCAAAATGATTCTTCCGGTCTTAGAATATGCAGATCTGGTCTATGCCCCAGCCACAAACCTCTCTTGGCTCAACACACTCCTTAACTAATTCTGTCGCTTTGCCTCCACTGCCTCACCTCTCACTCACTACAGTCTACTCTACTCCGCCATCTCCTTCTCACCGCTGCCTCATAGGAGAATGGTCCACTGTGTTTTATTCATTGCAAAATACGGGTTTGGGAGTCTGCCACCCTACCTTTTCTCCTTGCTCTCACCAGTTAATCCCTCAGCTTACTCCCTTCGAAATAGAGACACATGCTCTTTCTCTCGTCTGCGTACACACTCAGCTGCAGGTCAGTCATCCTTCTATCGCCTTACTTTCCTCTGGAATCAGTTCTCCTCTGATCTTCACATATCCTCTTCTCTCTTCTCCTTCAAAGTATAACTCAGACTACTCCCCCTACCCAATGTACCCATTGTTCACACCTCCCCCCCCACCACCAGTATCTCCCCACTCACCTCTGCCAAATAATGAATTCACTATCCCTGTTATGAATCCCTTGCAACCTGCATCAGTTGATACATCTAATATTTTTGTATGCTACAATTTACTACATAGTGCTGATCAAATGTTTTGTAACACAGTGTTCAGGTCCCTCTGTTAGCTGACCTTAAATTGTATTTAACTCTGTACTGTTTTTTACTTGTTCAAATAATGTTTGTACTGTATGCATTTCTCTCTGTATCCCCTTTCCCCCAGGTTGTCCCCGGAAATGAGTTTGGCTTAGTCATAAATAAATAAATAACAGCTCATTTCCAGATGTTAGCCTCCCTCCCCATCTAGGGGTACTCAGATGGTAAATTGTTGGGAGGGGGCACTGTACAACCTAAGAAAACACAGTCCAGAAATGATAACAGAAAAACAGTACCGAGTCCCATGGGTGGTGCTGGTGGTGGATTTTCTCCATCGTGGGGTGCTCCCTAGCCGTCAGATGATGAAGGGATGGTACACTGATGCAGATCTTCACCTGCCACACCTTGCCAACTTCGCCTTGGTGGCCTTTGTAGACAGTCTTCACTGGGCAGACCTCTCACTTCCTTCTCGATGGTGCACAGGTTCTTAGGATCAACCCTGTAGCACACTAGTGGATGGCTGTGAAGGCAAGCTTCATTTAGCAGCAAACTGTTTCTCCAACAAATGAGGTAAACACCAGAACTGCAGAAATAGGGGATCCCTTTTAATGAACAGTTAATAAGCATAAACAGTCACTCCATGGAGCTGAGGGTAACACATACGTGGAGGCATCCTCAGGCAGGGGTGTGCAATCTACATGCAGGATACCCTTATAAGCCATGCGCTCCCAGCACCCAAGCTTGACTATGGCACCCAAGCCCTCACTCTAAAAATTACCCCTGACCCAGCCAGGGGCCCACTGTTCCTCACGGTCTCCTACATACCCACCAGGAACCAGAACCCAGTGGTTCAGTCTCTCATCGCCTACCTCACCTCCCTACCACACACAAAGCAGAGCAACTCATCCTAGGTGACCTTAACATCAATTGGCTTGGTACCACTGCCTCCCATACCAGGGACTCCTTCGCTACACTGGACATGTCCCAGTTAGTCACCAAGTGCACTAGAGTCAACCAGACAAGTGGTTCCAGCAGCCTCCTAGACGTAATACTATCAAACTGCCCTCATAAAATCCGGTATATCAACATCCTCCCTGACTCACTAAGTGATCATTCACCTGTTCTCTGTCTCTGGTCATCCTCCATACTGAAACCTGTGTCCCAGGCCACCTTGCACTGGCGCGTATGCCCCGGGGGTCTCAGAAAGCTAAAATTGCATCTAGCACAGCTGGACTAGTCCCCCATCCGTCACACCCCTGATATTGACTCTACCCTAGATTTCTTCACCAATGCCTTCAGCAAGACCTGTGACCTTTCACCCCACACCAGAATCCATACTAAAAAACAAAATGGCTCATGGATCTCCCCATCCCTTACCCAAAAATGTAAGCATAGGGATAATCTCTGGCACATCGCTATCAAATCAGGCAAGTTGGCTGATAGACAAGCCTACAACGCGGTGCATAATCAGTGCACCCTGGCCATTAGACGGGCCAAGGCACAGCACTATCAGACCACTCTTGCATCCACCTGGGGATCTGCCCAGACTTTCTGGGAGAGCATGAAAGAGCTTAATGGGAAGACCTGCTCCCCTACACAGTCCCAGCTCTCCATCAATGGCACCATCACTACAGAATCAACTCGCATAGCTGATTGCCTCAATATTACCTTCTCTGACCTAAGCTCTGTCCTCCCAAATAACTTTTCTGACCCAATCCCTGCCTCTGTCCCCCCTGCCTTGGATCGCCCTCCTTTCTACCTGCACACTATATCCCCCCACGTAGCCAGGCCACACCTGCTGAAAGCCCTTGGTAGCAACAACCACAGCTGTGACCCCTAGACTCCAGGATCCTCTGCCTGGTCTTGGATGTCATCCTAGTCCCCTTACAGACCTAATAATCTGGTCTCTATGCATCAGTCAGTTTCCCAGTGCTTGGAAATCAGCTGAAATCACACTCTTATTCATAAGAGTGGAGATTGGTCCACACCTAACAACTACCGGCTGATCTCTACCCCCCCCCGCTCTCTAAAGCCCTAGAAAAAATAGTGTCTATTCAACGCTCTGAGTACCTAGCCAAATATGACATAATGTGCCCAGAACAACATGGTTTCCACCCAGTACACAGTACCACTACTGCTCTCCTGGAGTTCTCTCAATACCTGCACTCTGCTCTTGACTCTGGCAACCTTGCCGGTGCAGTGTTCATAGACCTCTCCACGGCTTTTGACACTGTTTGTTACCCCCTCCTGCTCGACTCCCTCCACCAATTTGGCTTTTCCACTAGTCCCCTTGCTTGGTTCTCCAGCTACTTCTCTGCTGGATCCCAGCATGTGAAAATAAATGACTCCCTGTCCAATACCTGGCCCATTCATTCTGGGGTTCCCCAGAGCTCCATTCTGGGCCCTGTACTTTTCAGCCTCTACCTCAACACTCTCCCCAGCTCCTGCACAGGAAAAATGCTCCTCTATGCCGACGATGCAGTTCTCTTTGCATCCCACCCCGATCTCTGTTCTCACCAAGTATCCCTCCACCACACCTACAACCAAGCTGAAAAGTGCTTCCCTGACCACCAACTTGTCATTAACCTACAGAAGACTAACTCAATGCTTTCTCCCATCACCAAAACAAGGCCATGAATGCCCCTCTTCATTCTCCCAGCATTCTGCACCCGCTGGAGCAAGTGACCGCTTACAAATATCTAAGCATTACTTTCAACTCAGCTCTCACCTTCCACACCGCATCAATGCCTATCCTCCATCATAAATTCTCAGATAGGTCTACTATACCATCATAGATTGCCTCCCCAAGTTGCCTTCTGGCTGGGCATCATCTCTTCAGTCCTATCACTAGTGGACTATGAAATCGTCCATTACGCTCACGAACAATACCGCCTTGACTAAAATCCAGCTCTCAATCAATAAGGCCTGCAGACTCCTGCCGGAGCCCTAGCTGAACTCACACTTGCCTGCTCTACTCCACCACCACCAACCTGCTCACCTTTGAGGCGTCTGTGCTACCAGACCTGCCACTCACCAAAAAATCTCTTCTAGGGTGTCCCCGGAGTCTCTGCTTCCCTACAGCATGCGTCCTCGTCTTTTGCTACCCATAGCTCTGTCAAGGCCACCTTTCTGGTGCCCAGAACCAAGACCTCGGTAGCCCAGAGGTCCTTCCATTACCGAGCCCCTGCTTGGTCCCACCCTGCATCACAGACATTGCCAAAATTGGTCCCTTCAAAATCGCCCTCCGGAACCATCTCTTCAACGCTCATTGCTGTAGATCCACCTAATTAATCCCACTGTGGGATCCTCCTGTCAGGCCTCCCTGACTTGACAACATCCTCAGACAGCCTATCCTCTCCCCTCCCTCCCACCTCCCGTCCCTACCTCCACCTCTCTCCAGGTATTATCTAAGTATGTCCAGTGCTGTACCCCCAATGTAACCCTTGGGCACCTTGTATTTGACTGCAACCTATTATAAGTAACATTATTATGTACCTTTTCTCACTGTTGTAACCACACTATGTATCTCTGTCTACTCCCCCCCGTGACGAGGTGCCTTTGTAAATGAGTCCATGACTCAAAGGTTGTAAATCCGACTTTTCTAATAAATAAATAAATAAATCCTGCAGCAGTCTCTTGTGCTAACAGACTGAATTATTTCACTCAGTATACCTTGAACTGATCTGGCGACATTCCTGGCAGCACTTTAGGGGCCGAACAGACCTCTTCTCGAGGAAGCTTGATACTATTACTCTGTGTTAACTCATATCTCCTTCCTTAGCTTTCTTTCCTGGAGCTGCATTTCCTTTTCGTTCAGACTCTTCTCTGGCAATTCCATTCCTATTCTTTTACTTTGAGCTTATGACAGCATGAGACGTTTCCAGTGTCCCAAACCTGTACCCACTCTTCAGTTCGTTCCCATCTGCCTAGTCTTACACTTCCTCCACCTGGGGGCTAATACTTGTGGCACATACCCTTTTTTCTTTCCAAGTGGTCTTAGCTCAGTAAATTTCAATTGATGTTCTTTTAGCAAGAACCGAACCACCAGAACCCTTTCAGACATCCAATCACAGATGCCTTGGCCAGTGGCTGGACCTTATTCCAGTGTTTTTGGGGTCCCCGGACCTCATCCCAGTCAATCCCAGCATGTTCCGCTCATGCAGCGATTCCACCCTCTGAACTGACTCATCAGGGGAACTTCTGCCAGTGCCACACCAGATCACCCAATGGACTGCCACCCCGCTGGGATCCCAAACATTACCCTTCCAAATGGACTTTCCCCACCTCCATAAGTGGCTCACCCCATGGTCCCAACTTTGTGGCAGCCTCCAACCTGGGTAATGGGGGTAACTCTGCTACTGTTACACCCTGCAAGGGCTGCCATTTCTATGCCGTGCCCACATTCCTATTTGCTACAGCAGGCCTACCCAGAGTAAACCATACTGACCCAACAGCTAAACTCACCCACAGGCATTCTCTCATTTAGGGTATTGGGCCCTGTCTGTGCTTACCCTATCAAGGTGCCAAAGTTAACTTGGCGGGCCTCCATTTTTCTTTCTTCTCCCATGGCTCCGGCTCCCACTTGCACCGACATGCTTCTATGCTTTGTTCCATTACTCCCATTTACTGCACCCAAATGGTCGCCTTTCATTTCATGGGTCTTCAAAGGTGGAGGGCCAGGGTGGCAAGCTGACCACTCCGGACCCACCGAGGGCCTCCAGCAGAACTTGCGGGCTGAACCTTCCGACTACTCTCATGTCAGGTCACTCTCAGAATCCTACAGAAAAATAATCTCTCTCCTATTTATACCATCTGAAAAGGGCCCCACGTGCAGTCAGCAAGCAAGCGCACATCCCAGGCATACTGGCACCACTAACTCTTTCTGCCTAGCTACACTTAGCAACCAAAATTAACTAGTGAGCTCCCAGAGGGTGCTTACACTTCCCACCACACAAAATTGTTCACCCCCCGGTGAACGCCTGACCAGGCCACACAGCCGACCCCCAGAGGAGAGATATGCACACTCTCCCTCCACTCAAGGACCGGGGCACCATACTGGTTAAACCACCAAGACGGTGAAAATTCATACATTCTAAAACAAGACTTTGCCTCAACTTACACTTTACCATTTTACACTGGGGCATACTGGTGAACCACCCACTGGTTCCCACAGTCACCAGCCAGGAACTGTGGCGGGGGAATCCCTCCCCCACTATCACTGTAATCTTTCTACACCACTTAATTCCCAAACTAATAGAAGTAGTGCTGCTGCCAGGAATAGGACAATAACGCAAAGTTCCCCTATCAATAATCATAACCAGAACATTTGCAATAACAGCTTAAACGGAAGTCTTTAAACTACACAACATACACTAGCCTACTGCAGTAAAATTAAGCAATGTCTAAACATTTTGCTATGCCAAACCAGTCATCCAGCCAAACATTCTCAGACTGCCATCCATTTACTGTCTGACTCACACTGCCAACAGGCAAACTTCAAACACCCTATTCAGGGGTCTCCGGTGAGGATAGCGACTGAATATGGGCAACCTTCAAAACAGCGACTCGTATTCAGCACTATCCCCATGGACTACCCTGCAAGGGTAGCAACCCTGCACGAAAGCAAGTGTAGGGAAGGGCAACCAGAAGAGGGGATAGCAAGGGGCAAGGGAGGGACTGGGGAGGGGTTTTAGGGGACTGGTGTGCCTGCTGCCACCGAGCTAGCCATGTGGTATGGTGGTGTGGGTGGTTAGCTGTGGCTCAGCTGGTACTGGGTTTGGGGCTGGGGACTGGGAGGGGGACTGTGCCCCTTCCCCGACATGCACTCCCGGAGTTGAGAATCTAAAATCAGAGGGATGCAGGGGGCACAGCCCCAACCCCCTGCAAAAACACTTTTTGTTGTTCCAGATGTCGGGGTGCCGGCAAGTGTATATCGACGATTTGCTTTTCGGTGATATACACTCACCATAATAGCGATCGCTGCTTTGCGATCGTTATCATGACATGGAACCCTATTCAGGTATACCACTAACTCTTAATGGCTAAACATTTTACCCAGGCTTACCTTCATTCATACACCAGCTCGCCCAGACTGTAGAAAAATATGTTTACATAGCGTATACTTTAAAGGCAGTACTGAACCCATTTAGTACACACTGAATTAATAGAGCATAATCAGTGATTCCAACACACATTTTTTCTCTCAATGGGGCTATGGCAATGAGCTAACCATTCACCTTCAGAATCACACTCAACCACGAATCTCTTGACTAACCATGCTCACCCCAGTAGTACCAGCAGTACATAGCTTCCATTCTACATTAAGCAGCATTATAAAATTAAACCATTAAATACACACTAAATCATCAATGCATAAACAGTTCTTCAAATACACAATTTTTTTCATTTTTTCCCTCAAAAGCCCATTGTCCACAAATCGTTGGTAAATCTCTGCAGGGGCTGCAATTGGGTTCAAGTCCAAGGAGCACTGAAAATCAAATGCAACAGACCACCTCCATACATATGCCCTAGGTAAACAAGGAGCATCCCCACAATAGAATCTCTGCTCATAAAGTCCATTCATGCACCAGTCTCCACTGCAGTCAGAAACAAGGCACATAGAACTCTCACAGAAAAGGGCATGAAAACATCCCAGTCCCAGGTGCCATTTTGCTTCACAATCCAATAGTCCAACAAGGGGGATTTCCCAGCTTGTCCAGAACCCAATTTCAAGTCCACCATGTGCGGGCACCCCAAAATTGACACTCTGGATGAGCCCCACATTGTAAGCCCCTCCCCATCTAGGGGTATCCAGATGGTAAACTGTTGGGAGGGGGGCACTGTACAAGCCAAGAAAACACTGTCCAGAAATAACAGGAAAACAGTACCTGAGTCCTATGGGCGGTGCTGGTGATGGATTTTCTCCATCGTGGGGTGCTCCCTGGCTGTCAGACGATGAAGGGATGGTGCACTGGGATGATGCAGATCTCCACTTGCCTCACCTTGCCAACTTTGCCCTAGTGGCATTTGTAGACAGTCTTCAACGGGCAGACCCCTCACGTCCTTCTCAATGGTTCACAGGTTCTTTGGGATCATTCCTGTAGCACACTAGTAGCTGGCTGTGAAGGCAAGCTTCGTTTAGCAGCAAACAGTTTCTCCAACAAACGAGGCTTCATTGGCAAGCTTTTAAACTAGTCAAGCGGTGGAAGCACTGATAAGCAGCAGGAAAATCCCAGCCTCTCCCTACAAAACAGGGTACTAAATGAGAAAAAGACCAAGGTAGAAAGGTCAGTGGGGAATGCTGCTACAGAAGGTAAAGCCATCAAAAAATGGAGAGCAATGAGTACCAAAGCCTGTAGTCTGGGTAACAAGCTTCCTGAATTAGTGGCCTTGATGGAGGAGGAACATCTGGATATCGTGGCAGTCACAGAAACATGGTACACACAGAACCATGACTGGGACGTAAACATACCAGGATACACTATCTACAGGAGGGACAGGGAGGGTAAAAGAGGAGGAGGAGTAGCTCTCTACATAAGAGAAGAAATCAAAGCAACAGAACAAAAGGGTAAACAGGAGGAGAAGAAAGCACTGTGGGTCAATTTGGAGGCAGGCAATGGCATCAAAATCCGCTAAGGGTTGTATACAGACCCCCCTCTCAGGGGGAGGAAATGGACAAGGAAATGATAGAAAGTATACTTAGAATGGCAGATAAAGGGGAGATATTGCGGATGGGTGATCTGAATATGCCAGATGTTAACTGGAGTGCAGTTGCAGCAGCCACTTCTAAGAGTAGGGTTATTCTAGATGCCCTACAGAGGGCATGCCTTAGACAACTAGTATTGGAACCCACTCGAGAGGGAGCAATCTTAGACCTGGTCCTCTCAAATGGAGATGGAGAGAGGATCACAGATGTAGAAGTGGGTAGCCATCTGGGAACTAGCGACCACCGAACAGTATAGTTCACAATAAACACAGCAATAGAGTCAAGCCATACAAAGGCAAAAGTACTGGACTTCAGGAGGGCTGACTTTGCCAAAAATGGGTGAGTGCCTAAGGAATGCACTAGCAAATGGGTAGGAAGGAGGTGGAAGAACAATGGGGAATAATAAAAACTGCCATCACAGAGGTAACAAGCCTTTATGTGAAGCAAATGTAACCCCTAGATGGCGCTATCCCAGGGGCTACTACCCCTGCCTGATTTGCCACTAACAGGTTGAGGGGCCTGCATCCAATGGCGGGTGCCTCCACCCAGAGGTCAGGGTTTACAATAGTTAAACTAACTTGGTCACAGCCCTCTGGGACACTGCAACCCCCCTTTCTTCCCACTAATGGCCCACACAATACATCAGAATTACCTTTACAGTATACACTTACCCCAGGACTGGTTCCGGCACTGGGACCTCCTGTGAAATAAGATACAGTGCAACAATCACAGTACAGTACTTTAACATAGACAAATACCTCAGGCAGTATAACTTTGCTGAAACAAGCAGCTCTGATTTATTGAGGGGATATAACAAGGACAGGAAATCAGGTTAATTAGCTTATCCTCTACTCATCTACCTATGGCTCTGTGCACAGGCCTATCCCTATCAGTTACTGTCCTGGGTACCCAAGCCTAGTGGCTGGTCCAAACCTGTGGCAGCTGGTAGGGGCCCTTTCACACAGAGAAAAGGAGAATTAAACAGTCAGCAGTACAGTGATTCCATTTGGATTTAATGTGGCAATTCAACAGGGCGACCCTGATTAGTACTCACGACCTCCAAATAAGATAGGGTCCTTCAATGTCAGCAGGGCTACTCTTGAGCTCAAGAGACTCCTCACACATTTATATGGTAAACAGTCACAGGCAAAAGTCATTTAATGGCAGCAGGATTCACTTGAGGTACACAAACCTCTTCACACATTTATATGGTAAAAAGCACTATACCAGGCAGGCTGCATCTGTATCCCGATCGCAATTACTGCACAATACCCGGAGAACACACAGCAGATTCAGTTCCTGACAGACTGAGTGCAATTTTCAGCAATTCCTGCCAGTCTTCTACAGGGTGAGCCTGGTTTCTACTCTTCAGATATCCTTTGATTCTCTTCACAGGACGGATTCAGTCCTAACAAGCTGCAGACCGAACTCTGGACCTACACATGTTTTTTGACTAAAACTGTGCACTGAAGGAGCACAGGGTTCCTTTCCCTTCACTGCCAAAGCTCAACTGAAACTCCCAACAGACAAAACCGGGCACTTCCTTTGAGTTCCTCCCAGTTCTTGACTGGATTGGCTGTCACTCACAATAGACTGCTGCTGTTGGTCCAAAAGGCGAAGTCTAAACTACATCTCCAGAGTCACTGCCCATACAATCCTCTCTGTGGCTGGCTCAGATTATGAGTCCAAGTTCTGATTCGTCCAAGGCACCATTTTAGAGCTAGCTTACCCCACACTGATTGGTCCAGTTCAGCAGTTCAAAACCAGAATGGGAACTAGGCAGACACAGTTCTGACTGCAAAGAAAGCAGGTTAGACAAACTGTAATTTCATTATTACTGTAAATGATTTCTGGCAAACAGTTACATCTTTCAGATAGGTTCCCTTGCACTCCTAGTGACTGCAAAATGGAGTGAATTGGCAGCAGCTCGAGTGGTACTCAAACAGAGAAGCACACAGTCCCCATACAACTAATTATGTCTGCAAGCAGACAGCTCTTAAAGAGACAGTACCAGAGGTTCTAAAAACACTCACTGATAAATGGCTTAAGCCAAACACCATTCAGGCTTGAAGCATTCAAGCAAGCTCCTGAAGTCTTTTGGGAACCCCCATTTGCAGGGGTTACACACAATACAAAAACAAAATGATGTAAGAAACCACTATGGTTCTCAAAGGAGGTGGCAGTGAAGGTTCAAAGAAAAGAAAGCATTCAGAAAGTACAAGGAATCACAGAAGGAACAGGACAGAGAAGTGTATCAGTTAAAGCAAAGGAAGCTGGGAAGGCAGTCAGAACAGCAAAGGCCTGAACTGAGGGAAAGATAGCCAACTCAGTTAAGAAGGTGGATAAAACCTTTTTAGGTACATCAGGAGCGAAGAAAGACTAAGGAGGGATAGTGAGGCTTAATAAAGGGAAGGGGTGGGCAAAGGTGACTGTGAAAAGGCAGAGATACTAAACAAATATTTTGCTCAGTATTTACAAACGAAGAGGGGAGGTACCTAAAACAAACAATAGAAACACTCTGGATACAGAAGTTGATACCAGCCCATTTACAGAAGAAAGGGTCCTGAAAGAACTCTTAAAACTGAGCGTGGACAAAGCAATGGGCCTGATGGATTCATCCCAGAATTCTAAAAGAACTAAGGGTAGAACTAGTGACACCACTGACTACCCTCTTTAACAAATCATGGGAGATGGGGTGGTACCTGAGGACTGGAGGAGGGCTGATGTGATTCCCCTTCACAAAAGTGGGAGCAGGGCAGAAGCGAAACTACAGACCAGTTAGTTTAACCTCAGTGATAGGGAAAATGATGGAATCACTTCTCAAGGAAAGAATTGTCGAGTACCTAGAGGCCAGAGGGGCACAGGACCCAAGGCAGCATGGATTCACAGCAGGAAGGTCATGCCAGACGAATCTAATAGATTTCTTTGACTGGGTGACCAAAGTAGTAGATCAGGGAGGGGCTGTGGAAATGGCCTACCTAGACTTTAGCAGGCATTTGACTCAGTCCCACACAAAAGATTAATATACAAGTTAGCCAGCCTGGGAGTGGGTCCCAAGGTGACAGCCTGGGTAAAGAATTGGCTGGAGAATAGGACACAGAGAGTAATAGTAAATGGAGTCCACTCTGAAGAAAGGGCGTTACTAGTGGGGTACTGCAGGGTTCAGTATTAGGACCGGTCCTCTTCAATGTCTTTATAAGCGACATTGCAGAGGGACTGGAAGGAAAAGTATGTCTCTTTGCAGATGACACAAAGATCTGCAACAGAGTTGATACACAAGGTGGGGTGGAAAGGATGAGAAGGGACTTGACAAGGTTAGAGGAATGGTCAAATGTATGGCAGCTTAGATTTAATGCTAAGAAGTGCAAGGTAATGCACCTGGGAAACAAAAACCATGGGGAAGAGTACACAATGGGAGTGAGATACTAACAACAACAAAAATGGAAAGGGACCTGGGGGTAGTCATATCAGATGACTTAAAGGTGGGCAAGCAATGTGAGAGGGCAGTAAGGAGGGCTGGGGGGATACTGGGATGCATAGGGAGAGGCATCACCAGTAGAAAACAGGAAGTTGTTATCCCTCTGTACAGACAGCTGGTGAGACCCCATCTGGAGTACTGCGTGCAGTTCTGGAGACCCAATCTCCGCAAGGACATAGACAGGATGGAAGCTGTCCAGAGGAGGGCAACTAAAATGGTGCAGGGTCTGCACCGGAAGACATATGAAGAGAGACTAAAGGAGCTTAATATGTATAGCCTCAAGAAAGGGGGGACATGATAGAAACGTTCAAGTACCTCAAGGGAATCAACAAAGTCCAAGAGGTTAGCATCTTTCAAAAAAGAGGTGTGCAAGAACAAGGGGCACAATTTGAAGATAGAGGGGACGGCTCAGAGGTAATGTAAGTATTTTTTCACAGAGGTTGTGGATGCATGGAACGGCCTTCCGGAGGAGGTTGTGGAGTCAAAAACAGTGATTGAATTCAAGCATGCATGGGACAGCCATAAGGCCATTCTAGGGGATGGGGGTAGGAAGAAGTAGGCTGCTGGTTAACTAGAATCTGCAGCTTATCCATTAGGTAGGGGAATGGGCAGACTGGGTGGGCCAAGCGGTCCCTATCTGCCATCAAATTCTATGTTTCTATGTAAACACCAGAACTGCAGTAACAGGGGATCCCATTTAATGAACAATAAATAAGCATAAACAGTCACTCCATGGAGCTTGGGGAACACATACGGTGGGGGCATCCTCAGTCAGGGGCCTAAATCCTACAGCAGTCTCTTGTGCTAACAGACTGAATTATTTCATGCAGTATCCCTTGAGCCGATCTGGTGACATTCCTGGCAGCACTTTAGGAGCCGAACAGACCTCTGCTCGAGGTAGCATGATACTATTACTCTCTGTTAACTCATATCTCCTTCCTTAGCTTTCTTTCCTGGCAGCTGCATTTCCTTTCTGTTCAGACTCTTCTCTGGCAAGTCCATTCCTATACTTTTACTCTGGGCTTATGACAGCATGAGACGTTTCCACTGTCCCAAACCCGTACCCACTCTTCAGTTCGTTCCCATCTGCCTGGTCTTACACTTCCTCCACCCGGGGGCTAATACTTTTTTCTTTCCAGGTGATCTTAGCTCAGTAAATTTCAATTGATGTTCTTTTTGCAAGAACCAAACCACCAGAACCCTTTCAGACATTCAATCGCTGATGCCTCAGCCGGTGGATGGGCCTTATTCCGGTGGTTTTGGGGTCCCCAGACCTGATCCCAGTCACTCCTGGCAATATCCAGTCTTGCAGCGATTCCAACCTCTGAACTGACTCATTAGGGGGACTTCTGCCAGTGCCGCACCAGATCACCCAATGGACTGCCAACCCACTGGGTCCCAAACATTATTCCCCCAAATGGACTTTCCCCACCTCCACAAGCAGCTCACCCTATGGGTCCCAACTCTTCGGCAACCTCCAACCTGGGGAATAGGGGTAACTCTGCCACAGTTACACCACCAACTGCGAGGGCTGCCATTTCCATGCCGCACCCAAGGCCCTATTTGCCATAGCAGGCCCACCCACAGTAAACCATTCTGACCCAACAGCTGAACTCAATCATTGGAAAATCTCTTGTTTAGGACTTTAGGTCCTGTCTGTGCTTACCCTATCAAGGTGCGTAGTTCACTTGGTGGGCCTCCAGTTTTCTTTCTTCGCCCCAGGCTCTGGCTCCCACGTGCACCAACAGACCCCAATGCTTTGCTCCATTGCTTCCCTTTACTACTTCTGAGCTGTCACCTTTCATTTCATGGGTCTTCATGGGTGGAGGGATGGGTGGCAAGTGGACCACCTTGGCCCTGCCAAACCCTCCATCCAAACTTGCAGGATGAACCCCCCCCGACTCCTCTCTCACCGGGTCTCTTCCAGAATCTTCCAGAAAAATAATCTCTCTCCTATTTATATCCTCTGAAATGGGTCCCACATGCAGTCAGCAAGCAAGCAAGCACACATCCCAGACGGGTCTAGTATGATTGCCCGACTTGTGTATGCCTGGCAAATAGCTTCCCTGCACTGATTTCCCGAAATGCATTTTCCCATCTAGTATAATTCGCTGAATAACAGAATCCCAACAATGGCATTAATGAGTGCACTGTACCTAACATTTCCCTCCCACCACCAGTCGTACTTGCTGCACCACAGCATTTCCACTTTACACACCAGAGCATTGCCTCACCACGGCAACTGTACACAGTATATCATCAACAACTGTTTTACCTTGTGCAGTTCTGAACATTCACAAGCTTGTCAGGGTGTACTCTTTCACGCAGAAAAAATAAAGTTACAGTGACCTAATTCTTGTCCAGATCAGACTTTTTGCAGCACACATTTCTGAATTGGGGAGCAAGTCTGAAACAGCAGTCCTATTCGAAGCAGAATCCGGATTCATTGAAGAAATCTTCGAAGCAGAATGGTGCTGTGATGGAGAAGAACCAGGAGTGGGATCTAGCTGCAAAATGAAGCACCGAGCTTCCACCAGAGAATAAATTATTCAAGTGAGGAGCCCACAAATACACAGAGAGTAGCTGGAGGGGCACGAAAGCACTTTCATTTCTTTAAAATAAGATGCAAACATTTATTTATTGTGTGTTGGAAGTGTCGGGTAGTCGCATTACGGGATTATTTCTGATGGCGAGTTGAGTTTGTCGGTCAGTTAATTTCAGGCAGTTAAGTGACGGTCAAGTGTTTGTCGGGAAAACGTACGGATCCCTCCCAGATTTACTGGCACCACTAGCTCTTTCTGCCTAGCTAAACTTAGCAACCAAAATTAACTAGTAAGCTCCCAGAGGGTGCTTACACAGATTTCAGTTTTTATGTCATGGGGGAGAGGGGGGAGGTGATAACTAAACAATATAATAACAGAAGTACAGAAGTCCAATACAATGCTACATACAGACACACAGAATCATAACTATTGGAGGCAAATTAGGACTAAATCCAATTAAAAACTCTAACAATGTCTTTTATGAGAAGAAGGGAAAAGTAGTTGAACAGCATCAGCAGAGCAAATCTAGAGAGGGAGAGAAGAAGGACAAACAGTGACAAGTAGGGAGGGAGTATGAAAGCAAAGGGCCTAAGGCCAATAATTCACGCTAATGATGCACGGTGCAAACTTGTTAATTCAGAGTTTGATGGGCAGCTTATGATAAGTCACAGCAAACTGTGGATTATTACCACCTGTCAATCAAATTCCACGAATTATCACAAGCCATGAATCTAATTTTTGTAAGTTAGTTTTTCAACTGCAACACTGCCCATTTTCCCAGTGCGTTCTGTTTTGCTACCTGACCTACCATCCCAACGGCTTCTTTTGACTAAGGTTGAAAACCAGCATCAGGAGTCCTGTTTATTACTGCCTTTTTCTATAAGCCTTATTATGTAAAAAAATGAAACCATGGGAAGTGTGAGTTACAAGGTGTCAGTTCAGTACTGGGGTTTGTGGAATCACAAACCACTTGGCCTTTAGCCTGGTGGATTATTATGCTCCCTAAACCCCTCGATTAAATTATCACTTTGTAAGTCACACTTGCCCATCGTTTATTCTATTTATTTTGCAAACAGACTCTTACTTGGTGCACTATGCAAGTCAGAGAGGTTTTTGTTTCTATTAATGATCTCAGGCTGAAACATAAAGGCAGTAACAGAACTGCTTATTTCGTGAAGTATCACTCGCTTTTCCCCATGAGCCAGCCAGCACCAGCTGCTTCAGACTAATGTGTTTTTCACAGCATTCTTTAATAGTTTTCTTGGGAAAGTGCTACTTTGTCACAACATTATTGCCCCGGCCCTTCACAACATCCTCGACCCAGCCATGCAAAAAGGTATCATTATCCTCGCGTTACTCTGACATTAACATCAGATAACAAAAGTCTGTCTTCATGCCAAGTGCTTATTGCATGATTTTTTTGATGTGGGGCCTCACACAGCTTCATTATTGATCTTTTACGTGGGACCGACACACAGTTTTGTTAGACAGGTGCAGTTCCAGACCCACCGTTGCTTTACTCAGGTGCAGTTAAAGCCCCACCGTTGTTTTACTCAGGTGCAGTTCCAGCCCCACCGTTGTTTTACAGAGGTGCAGTTCCAGCCCCACCATTGTTTTACACAGGTGCAGTTCCAGCCCCACCGTTGTTTTACACAGGTGCAGTTACAGCCCCACCATTGTTTTATTCAGGTGCAGTTCCAGCCCCACTGTTGTTTTACACAGGTGCAGGTCCAGCCCCACCGTTGCTTTACTCAGGTGCAGTTCCAGACACACTGTTGTTTTACACAAGTGCAGTTCCAGCCCCACCGTTGTTTTACACAGGTGCAGTTCCAGCCCCACCATTGTTTTACACAGGTGCAGTTTTAGACCCACCATTGTTTTACACAGGTGCAGGTCCAGCCCCACCGTTGCTTTACTCAGGTGCAGTTCCAGACACACTGTTGTTTTACACAAGTGCAGTTCCAGCCCCACCATTGTTTTACACAAGTGCAGTTCAAGCCCCACTGTTGTTTTACACAGGTGCAGTTCCAGCCCCACCATTGCTTAACACAGGTGCAGTTCCAGCCCCACAGTTGTTTTACTCAGGTGCAGTTCCAGCCCCACCGTTGCTTTACACAGGTGCAGTTCCAGCCCCACCATTGTTTTACACAGGTGCAGTTCCAGACCCACCATTGTTTTATACAGGTGAAGTTCCAGCCCCACCGTTGTTTTACTCAGGTGCAGTTCCAGCCACACTGTTGTTTTACTCATGTGCAGTTCCAGCCCCACCATTGTTTCACACAAGTGCAGTTCTAGACCCACCATTGTTTTACACAGGTGCAGTTCTAGCCCCACCGTTGCTTTACTCAGGTGCAGTTCCAGACCCACCGTTGTTTTACACAGGTGCAGTTCCAGCCCCACCATTGCTTTACACAGGTGCAGTTCCAGCCCCACTGTTGCTTTACTCAGGTGCAGTTCCAGCCCCACCGTTGCTTTACTCAGGTGCAGTTCCAGACCCACCATTGTTTTACACAAGTGCAGTTCCAGCCCCACCATTGTTTTACACAAGTGCAGTTCAAGCCCCACTGTGGTTTTACTCAGGTGCAGTTCCAGCCCCACCATTGCTTTACACAGGTGCAGTTCCAGCCCAACAGTTGTTTTACTCAGGTGTAGTTCCAGCCCCACCGTTGCTTTACACAGGTGCAGTTCCAGCACCACCATTATTTTACACAAGTGCAGTTCCAGCCCACCATTGTGTTACTCAGATGCAGTTCCAGCCACACCATTGTTTTGCACAGGTGCATTTCCAGCCCCACCGTTGTTTTACACAGGTGCAGTCCCAGCCCCACCATTGTTTTATACAGGTGCAGTTCCAGCCCCACCATTGTTTTACACAGGTGCAGTTCCTGCCCCACCATTGTTTTACTCAGGTGCAGTTCCAGCCCCACTGTTGTTTTACACAGGTGCAGTTCCAGCCACACCATTGTTTTACACAGGTGCAGTTCCAGCCCCACCATTGTTTTACTCAGGTGCAGTTCCAGCCACACTGTTGTTTTACTCAGGTGCAGTTCCAGGGCCACCATTATTTTACACAAGTGCAGTTCCAGCCCCACCATTGTTTTATACAGGTGCAGTTCCAGCCCCACCATTGTTTTACACAGGTGCAGTTCCAGCCCCACCATTGTTTTACACAGGTGCAGTTCCAGCCCCACCATTGTTTTACACAGGGGCAGTTCCAGCATCACCGTTGTTTTACACAGGCGTAGTTCCAGCCCCACCATTGTTTTACACAGGTGTAGTTCCATTCCCAGTATTGTTTTATACAAGTGCAGTTCCAGCCTCACCATTGTTTTACTCAGGTGCAGTTCCAGCCCCACTGTTGTTTTACACAGGTGCAGTTCCAGCCCCACCATTGTTTTACACAGGTGTAGTTCCATTCCCAGTATTGTTTTATACAAGTGCAGTTCCAGTCTCACCATTGTTTTACTCAGGTGCAGGTCCAGCCCCACTGTTGTTTTACTCAGGTGCAGTTCCAGCCACACTGTTGTTTTACTCAGGTGCAGTTCCAGGGCCACCATTGTTTTACACAAGTGCAGTTCCAGCCCCACCATTGTTTTATACAGGTGCAGTTCCAGCCCCACCATTGTTTTACACAGCTGCAGTTCCAGCCCCACCATTGTTTTACACCGGGGCAGTTCCAGCATCACCGTTGTTTTACACAGGTGTAGTTCCATTCCCAGTATTGTTTTATACAGGTGCAGTTCCAGCCTCACCATTGTATTCCTCAGGTGCAGTTCCAGCCCCACCATTGTTTTACACAGGTGCAGTTCCAGCCCCACCATTGTTTTACTCAGGTGCAGTTCCAGCCACACTGTTGTTTTACTCAGGTGCAGTTCCAGGGCCACCATTATTTTACACAAGTGCAGTTCCAGCCCCACCAATGTTTTACACAGGTGCAGTTCCAGCCCCACCATTGTTTTACACAGGGGCAGTTCCAGTATCACCGTTGTTTTACACAGGTGTAGTTCCATTCCCAGTATTGTTTTACACAGGTGCAGTTCCAGCCCCACCATTGTTTTACACAGGTGCAGTTCCAGGGCCACCATTGTTTTATACAGGTGCAGTTTCAGCCCCACCATTGTTTTACAGGTGCAGTTCCAGCCCCACCATTGTTTTACACAGGGGCAGTTCCAGCATCACCGTTGTTTTAAACAGGTGTAGTTCCATTCCCAGTATTGTTTTACACAGGTGCAGTTCCAGCCCCACCATTGTTTTACACAGGTGCAGTTCCAGCCACACTGTTGTTTTACTCAGGTGCAGTTCCAGGGCCACCATTGTTTTACACAAGTGCAGTTCTAGACCCACCATTGTTTTACACAGGTGCAGTTCCAGCCCCACCGATGTTTTACACAAGTGCAGTTCCAGCCCCATCATTTTTTTACACAAGTGCAGTTCCAGCCCCACTGTTGTTTTACTCAGGTGCAGTTCTAGCCCCACCATTGCTTTACACAGGTGCAGTTCCAGACCCACCATTATTTTACACAAGTGCAGTTCCAGACCCACCATTGTTTTACTCAGATGCAGTTCCAGCCCCACCATTGTTTTGAACAGGTGCATTTCCAGCCCCACCGTTGTTTTACACAGGTGCAGTTCCAGCGCCACCATTGTTTTATACAGGTGCAGTTCCAGGACCACCATTGTTTTACTCAGGTGCAGTTCCAGCCCCAGCATTGTTTTACACAGGTGCAGTTCCAGCCCCACCATTGTTTTACACAGGTGCAGTTCCAGCATCACCATTGTTTTACTCAGGTGCAGTTCCAGCCCCACCATTGTTTTACTCAGGTGTAGTTCCAGCCCCACTATTGTTTTACTCAGGTGCAGTTACAGCCCCAAAATTATTTTACACAGGTGCAGTTCCGGCCCCATTGTTGTTTTACTCAGGTGCAGTTCCAGCCCCACCATTGTTTTACACAGGAGTAGTTCCATTCCCAGTATTGTTTTATACAGGTGCAGTTCCAGCCTCACCATTGTTTTACACAGGTGCAGTTCCAGCCCCACCATTGTTTTACTCAGGTGTAGTTCCAGCCACACTATTGTTTTACTCAGGTGCAGTTCCAGACCCAAAATTATTTTACACAGGTGCAGTTCCGGCCCCATTGTTGTTTTACTCAGGTGCAGTTCCAGCCCCACCATTGTTTTACACAAGTGCAGTTCCAGCCCCACCATTGTTTTACTCAGGTGCAGTTCCAGCCTCACCATTGTTTTACACAAGTGCAGATCCAGCCCCACCGTTGTTTTACAGAGGTGCAGTTCCTGCCCCAACACTGTTTTACACAAGTGCAGTTCTAGACCCACCAATGTTTTACTCAGGTGCAGTTCCAGACCCACCATTGTTTTACACAGGTGCAGTTCCAGCCCCTCCCATGTTTTACTCAGGTGCAGTTCCAGCCCCACCATTGTTTTACACAGGTACAGTTCCAGCCCCACCGTTGTTTTACTCAGGAGCAGTTCCAGCCCCACCATTGTTTTACTCAGGTGCAGTTCCAGACCCACCATTGTTTTACACAAGTGCAGTTGCAGCTCCACCAATGTTTTACACAGGTACAGTTTCAGACCCACCACTGTTTTACACAGGTGCAGTTCTAGATCCACCATTGTTTTACTCAGTTGCTGTTCCAGCCCCACCGTTGTTTTACTCAGGTGCAGTTCCAGCCCCACCATTGTTTTACACAGGTGCAGTTCCAGCCCCACTATTGTTTTACTCAGGTGCAGTTTCCACTCCACCATTGTTTTACTCAGGTGCAGTTCCAGCCCCACTGTTGTTTTACTCAGGTGCAGTTCCAGCCCCACTGTTGTTTTACTCAGGTGCAGTTCCAGCCCCACCGTTGCTTTCCACAGGTGCAGTTCCAGCCCCACCATAGTTTTACACAGGTGCAGTTCCAGCCCCACCGTTGTTTTATTCAGGTACAGTTCCAGCCCCACTGTTGTTTTACCCAAGTGCAGTTCCAGTCCTGCCATTGTTTTATACAAGTGCAGTTCCAGCCCCACCGTTGTTTTACTCAGGTGCAGTTCCAGCCCCACCATTGTTTTACACAGGTGCGGTTCCAGCCCCACCATTGTTTTACACAGGTGCAGTTCCAGCCCCACCATTGTTTTACACAAGTGCAGTTGCAGCCCCACCAATGTTTTACACAGGTGCAGTTTCAGACCCACCATTGTTTTATACAGGAGCAGTTCTAGACCCACCATTGTTTTACTCAGTTGCAGTTCCAGCCCCACCGTTGTTTTACTCAGGTGCAGTTCCAGCCCCACCATTGTTTTTCACAGGTGCAGTTCCAGCCCCACTATTGTTTTACTCAGGTGCAGTTCCAGACCCACCATTGTTTTAAACAAGTGCAGTTCCAGACCCACCATTGTTTTACACAGGTGCAGTTCCAGCCCCAGCATTGTTTTACACAGGTGCAGTTCCAGCTCCACCATTGTTTTACACAGGTGCAGTTCCAGCTCCACCATTGTTTTACTCAGGTGCAGTTCCAGACCCACCATTGTTTTACACAAGTGCAGTTGCAGCCCCACCAATGTTTTACACAGGTGCAGTTCCAGACCCACCATTGTTTTACACAAGTGCAGTTCTAGACCCACCATTGTTTTACTCAGGTGCAGCTCCAGCCCCACCATTGTTTTACACAGGTTCATTTCCAGCCTCACCATTGTTTTACTCAGGTGCAGTTCCAGCCCCACCATTGTTTTACACAGGTGCAGTTCCAGCCCCACTATTGTTTTACTCAGGTGCAGTTCCAGACCCACCATTGTTTTACACAGGTGCAGTTCCAGCCCCTCCATTGTTTTACACAGGTGCAGTTCCAGACCCACCATTGTTTTACTCAGGTGCAGTTCCAGCCCCACCGTTGTTTTACACAGGTGCAGTTCCAGCACCACTATTGTTTTACACAGGTGCAGTTCCAGCCCCACCATTGTTTTACTCAGGTGCAGTTCCAGCCCCACCGTTGTTTTACACAAGTGCAGTTCCAGACCCACCGTTGTTTTACTCAGGTGCAGTTCCAGCCCCACCACTGTTTTACTCAGGTGCAGTTCCAGACCCACCGTTGCTTTACACAGGTGCAGTTCCAGCCCCACCATTGTTTTACACAAGTGCAGTTCCAGACCCACCATTGTTTTACACAGGTGCAGTTCCAGCCCCTCCATTATTTTACACAGGTGCAGTTCCAGCCCCACCATTTTTTTACACAGGTGCAGTTCCAGCCCCACCATTGTTTTACACAGGTGCAGTTCCAGCTCCACTGCTGTGTTTTACACAAGTGCAGTTGAGGAGAGGAGGGAGAGGGGACATGATAGAGACATACAAGTATCTCACAGGGAGGAACAGGGTGCAGGAATACACTATTTTAAGTGAAAAGATGTTCCAGGACTAGAGGCATGGGATGAAGTTGGAGGAGGATGATTCAGAGGAAACATGAGGAAGAATTTCTTCACAGAACAGGTGGTGGACAAGTGGAACACCCTGCCAGAGGAAGTGGTGGGGGCTGAAACAATCACAGGATTTAAGAATGCATGGGATAGACATAAAGGAATTCTGGAGGTCAGGGGTAAGGGGCAACAGACTTCTAGGAAAACATAAACTGAACTTACAAGCTCAAATGGGCAGACTGGGTGGGCCATAGGCCCTTATCTGCTGACACTGTCTATGTATCTATGTATCCCGAGATATATGCAAGTTTAATACTTTTATGGCTTGGAACACTTCTTGTAGGATTACAGAACTGTCCAGAGACATTACCTATGCAGAAGGTAGGGACAGGATAGGCAAGTTCTTTGGAAATCCTTTACTGAGGTTTTTTTTTTGTTTGTTTCTTTAATTGTACTTTATTCATCCCCGCCACTCCAAGCTCAGCTTCATCGGGCATACCTATGGAGTCTGCCCCCACTTCTGCCACCTACCTGAACCTTCCCACACACCCCATGGAGCTGTGTCCCCCCCCCAGGGTGGGGACGAGGTGGGGCAGCTACACCCCAAACAATCCAGGTTTCGTCGAGAGCCAGAAGGCCAGGCAGGTGCGAGCTATGAAAGGTCCGCTCGGGTGCTCCATCTTCCCAGAGCCTGGAGAGCATTTTCCCCTGTTCTGAGGGAGTGGCACGCACCCTGGCATTATGGCATCACTGCCAACGTCACCACTCCCAACCCCTTGCTGGATGGTCAGTGCTTGCTGTGCCTCCGGCTTCTGCCAGAGGCCAGTCATGCACAGAGTGTGAACCCCCCTCCCTCCCAGGAGAGGAGAGCTGTCCTCTGGATGTTCAATCCTCTCCCTCCCCTCCAACCCCTGATGGCCCATTTCTGAACCCGGGTTGCCGGCATGGCGTGAGGTATGGTGTCCAGTGCCTCAACCCTCAGTGTCACCGGACTGGCACATTTTTTTTTCTTTTGTTAAGTCTCTATTTAAGCCCTCCTTACTCTCCACTGCCACACACTCCCTCTGGACTCCCCAAGGTGCCTGGCTCTGTCAGATCCTGACCCTCATCAACTGCCTATTTCCATGCTGCCGTGGCTATCCACCCCCCCGGTGGGGAAGAGGGTATGTAGCTCTCAGACTGCTGGTCTTCATCAGGCAGCTCTGCTGAGGGGTTCCAGTCCTTCCCCTCCGGTACATCGGGTCTGTCGTCCTTTGGGCAGTCGGGTCTTTTCCATGTTTTTTCCCCATCCCCATGGACACTGGTGCACTAGAGAGGTTCAAGGTGCATAAGCATGTCAAGCATGCTGCAGTGCCAAACCCCCGGTCTGCATCTGATCCTCCCATAGCATCTTCAACTGCACTGCCACCTATGGTCACGGAGATGGCAGTACTGCAGCACTGATGGTGACCCACCCTCCCAAGAGGAGGAGAGAGTCCTCTGGGACATCTAATCATCCTCCTCCCATTCAGCCCCCCCAATTATCTGAGCTCGTTCCCGAACTCAGGTCGCTGGCATCACAAGTAATAATGCTACCACTGGGCCGATGGGCCAGCCCATATGTTTTTGTTTTATCTGCCTTCTTTAAATTTCTGTGTGCTTTTAAAATTGGTAGCAACATTCTTTCCCCTCCCTCTTCTGAACTGTAAAACATTTATGGAAACTGTTTGCATGAAAGGTGCTATATAAAACCAAATTCCTTTTCTATCACCCCTCCCCCAACTGAACTGTAAATCTGTGTAAAAGGAGGACCCCATTGAAAATGAGATATGACATATCAGTAAGGCTATCCCGGTGACATAAAGTGTAAAGGTCCTGTCGCCATCTCCACTCGGGGGGGCGCCTCTTATCTGTTCCCTGGGACAGGTTGAGATCCTCGGTGGATCGTGCCTCTGATACTGTATGGCCAGTCAATAACTTTGGAACTCGCTCCCAATGGCCCTGAGAGAGGTCCCCACAGTGGAGGCCTTTAACAGAGGTCTAAAACCTACCTTTTTAAAGAGGCCTTTGGACATCTGTGAGGGCCCCACATGCCTGTTTATTATCTGCCGATGCTGTTATTTGTGTACGTAAGATATTTATTTATGGTTGTTTTATATTTATTCTGGCTCTGAAATCGCGTTATCTGTACTATGCTACTGTTTTTCTGTAAAGTGCCCCAAGACGTCAGGGAAGATGCCAAGCGTGCCAAATAAACAAAGCTACCACTACTTTTGCTATTCCCACTTAAAAGTGTGACTGTCTCTTATGGTTTTTAATGTATGTTAGGATGGCTTGATGTGTCTGCTGTGCTGCTGCTGATCTTTCTGTTCTGTTCTATTCAGAAGATACGTTGAAACAAAGAATTTGTTTTCTCAATGTACTATTTCCTAGTGAAATATTTTAATAACTACAGTTAAAAAACAAAGTGGAAATTTGACAGAGGATCAGTTACCAACAACCACCTCCAAAAAGTATCAAAATCGCACCCATATTTACTAGTATTGCACTGTGCATTTACCCTAAATGCTCACATTTCAAACTAACAAGGAGCAGGGCCAGAGTAATCAGCTTAAACACTATATTTACAATTGATATTTCTGGCACTGTCCTTAGTCAACTCTGCCAGTATCATCTGTGTTACCAAGCCACCCAAAGCCCTATGTGAAAGCAAGTGCCAATATCGCTGTTGAGGGTAACATCAAAGTTTCCATCCACAGACCTCAATTTAGGTAAGGCACTTCCTATGGAACCACAGTACTG
Source organism: Neoceratodus forsteri (assembly GCA_016271365.2). NCBI lineage: Eukaryota > Metazoa > Chordata > Ceratodontiformes > Ceratodontidae > Neoceratodus > Neoceratodus forsteri. The sequence goes on from CM028129.1 coordinate 67,472,478, forward strand.
TCACATCAACTGTTAGAAAGAAAAGAAACAAAGTGCTCTGCATTTTAGACTGAAATAGTGAGGGAAGGTTATTAGAGCTCTGTCTCTAACAAAAGGAAAAAGAAGTAGCTGGCTGTGTCTATTCTCAGCCATCCCTGATAACATAGCAGTGCCTCAGCTGCAGACACACACGCACAAAATTCTGACAGAAAACTGGTATTAATTTCTTGTCTCTTACCAAACTAACAAGACACAAGATGTCACAAAATATATGTCTCAAAAAAAAGTGAACATATGTTACATTAAGCAATAAGGCATGCCAGGGTGTGATTTATTGTGGGTTAGAAAATGGACTTAAAAATTCCTGGTCTACGATTGGCTGATAGTCGTGCCAGGGAGGTATCTTGCACGCCAGTAGAGACCAGGAAATAATAAGTGCCAGCCCAATGTGCCATACCACAAGAAAATTACTGTGTCCAACTCAATGTCAAACCTAAATGCCAGCCATGTTTTTTTCCGCACTTAGCGAGTGACCCCTCACCAACTACAACTATGAATGGAGTGCCAACTACCAGAGAAAATGGCAACTTTAACCATAATCTGCTACACAGTTACATTCTTGACTGTATTTTCACCTTTAAAAATTTTTTACTTGAAAGTACTAGCTAGCACATTGCCTGCTCAGTGCTACTAAAGACAGCCCAACTCATCTTTCATCCACCCACATGCTACTTAGCTTAAAAACAGGATAGTTGTTCCTTGAGGGTTTATCAACTTCTGTTCTTCTTCCAACCTGATGTCATAATGCTCTGATTGTGACATCATAGTTAGTCCCATGGCAACAGACTGTGATGTCACTACCACAGGGTAATTGTTTGAAGTATTATGGGTAATGTGACAGGAGCAAATATGAGCCCACCACCTTCTGGGCTCCTTACATCTTAGTAGTAGTTGTACTAGTATAAACAGAGCATTGTGATTTCAAGTAGGGACTGAGCTATACAGGCAGATGAACTCTAAGAATAAAGACCTCTTTTTTGTGGTAATTTCTTCAGTAAACATAATGGAGAAGAGAAACTATACCATACATGAAATACAAGCTGAATTGTGTCTCAATATTATCTTTCAAAGTTTTCCCAAAGGCCTCAGCTGCTCTTTAAGTAATTCCAATTGTTCATAATTAAAGGAAAATGCACTCCAGGGTGTGTGTCATGCAGGGACAATGCCATGTCTGAGGGGATAGGCACAAGGCTGCAGGCCAGGCAAGGCCCAATTCCCCAGGCTACATTATCCCAGCATGACACACACCCTGGAGTGCATTATTCCTATTATACAATGGCTTGTTGTTATATATAAAATAAAAAAATAATTTTAAAGAATGTGTTCATTAGTGTGGAAAAATATTTTTGTTTCTTAAGAGGAGATGCAAAAAAAGAGTAACTAATGGTCATGGTGGGCAGCCAAATTGGTTCACATTGCTGAAACTAGACCTGTGGCGTTGTGCTGGGATAACGCCATGGGGCCAGCTCCAAACTGACCAATCACAGTCCAAGATTCTTTCTTGCCATTGTATATATTTTTTTAATATATACCTTGTATATGAGACATATGAGGACAGATTAATGGAGCTCAATATGTATACCCTTGAGCAAAGGAGGGAGAGAGGTGATATGATCGAGACATTTAAACACCTTAAGGGCATAAACAAGGTGAAAGAGTCTAACATGTTTAAATATAAGAAAAATAGCAGGACAAGAGGACACAGCATGAGATTAGAGGGAGGCCGATTAAGGGGGAATGTGAGGAAATTCTTTTTCACAGAAAGGGTGGTAGATGTATGGAATGGCTTACCACAAGAAGTGGTGGCTATGAATACAGTGCAGGGCTTCAAACAGGCATGGGATAGGCATAAGGGAGCAATACAAATGACTATGAATAGATAGGTCACTGACAGAGCAAAGGCCGATGGCACATTTATAAGGTAGAAAAGAAATGGGCAGACTGGATGGGCCTTACGGTCCTTATCTGCCGTCAACTTCTATGTTTCTATGTACTGACTGCTCACATAACGCTGCTGGCTTGATAATGTGTGTCCCCACCTGCCCGCCCACTTTACCTTCTGCTACAGGCCAGCAGCATGCCTCCATCTACATGGGCAGAAATGAAGAAAGTATCGCTGATCTCATTCTTGAGTCAGCAGTACATAAACAGACCATGGATGTAACTGAGTGGGGTCAGGATTTCAAATGGAATGGGGTAACATGGGGGATGAGGCTCAAAATAGACATTGAAAGAGGGGGCAATATTCAGGCCCTAAATCCGAAAAAACAGCTAATCAAACACTGCCATGCCCTCTACTGGCAGGTACAGTATACCAGCAGAAGGACAACTTTACCAAAACATTTATTTTTACTCTTTTTTCATGTCATTATTTTATTTTTAAATCATATTAAAAATGAGACACATAACCCATTTTCTACTGCAGCCATACAACCACAGGCACATTGCAAACACACACACACACACACACACACACACACACACACACAGACACAGACACAGACACAGACACAGACATCACATTGTTACACTGCTAAACAGCACTGATAAGAGTATGGTTTTTAAAGTGCAGTGTGCTGTATGCATATTTTTGAAGGTACCACATCAGTGCTACTGCATTTGTGTCATCTGGAAACAGTTGTATGTTACTTGTCTTACCTGATGATGGTTGTCTGTGGTTGTTTGTGTGGTCTTATCCTTTTGCTGCTTTGGGGGGGTGAGTTAGAGTTGGAAACCCTAACAACGCATTTCCCTACTTTTGTACTGTTAAGTTTAACTCTAACTGGTGCATTAATGCAGTTTTTTTGCCATGAATTTCCTTTCTTTTTGAGGAAGTCAATGCACAGAAATTACAACAGTATTTTCCAGCTGCAGAAGCACTCTGCAGAAGGGTTAAGCGCTTCTGCAGCCACAGAAAACACATTACAGTGCAATAAATATACAACCACTTCTAGGTAGGTAGCATGTAAAGTGGTAGTTCGGGAATAAAGCTGATTCAGGTGTTTAGGCATGCAGAACAGTCCCTTGCAAAGCACCCAATGGCAAAAAGTAAATAAAGTACCAAAGGTACTGAGAGGCACCAAACCATGTAGTCTGCACTGAGCTTTGTTGCGAATGCCAAATACTTTATTCCCTTTTTTAATATGTTCTGTATTTCTTTTATAATTCATTTATTTATTTTTTTGGTCTCATGGAATGGGTGCTGTGCTTCCGAGAAGTTCTTTGTGGTGCTTGGTGGGGGAAGAGGCGGCAGTTTATGTTGTTGTGGTCTGGGTGAATGTTGGGGGGGGGGGGCTACTGGTTCCAAGGACCAATTATTTTACTTTCTGCATAACTTTTATAGTTCATTCAATCTAATGAAATTCCCTTTTAAAGTTGCAGTAAATGAGATTGACTATGCAGAGCTACTGGCATTATTTTTTTCTCAATATGAATTTTTTTAATTTTCTTTCTGAAGTTGTTGCCTTTGTTGCACAAATCACAGACTAAGTCTGGAACATTCAATGAAAAGTACACAGCTAGTTACACTCTGCACAGTTCTCTCTCCCTCAGTATAGCCCTTCATGATCATATGGTTTTCATTTTGTAAAAGATTATAAGTAAGCTTCTAAACTGTATCTTTCTCCAGTCTTCATCACTGTGATGGCAATACAAAACGAAATGCAGCTCTAAAGTATGTGTTCAGGTACAGCCTGGGTTCCCTGCAATGAACTGATAGATTCCTGCTAGACTACACTGTAGAATGACACAGCAATTTAGAGCTGTGCCTGAAGCAATTTATATTTACACAGAAAACTGGACAACTGAAAATCACATATGGCAGAGTAATTACAATCTGAGGGAGTATTTTGTATGCACTTGTAAAAAAACAGTGTTTGCCAAAAAGTCTAAGTGCTTTTATTTTTTTTAAATAATTTCACATCCAGCCATAATGTTTCAAATACAGCCTAAGTACCTGCCAAAAGTTGGCATGCCACATGTGAGTCCCTGTGATGCAGGGCATTGTTGAATGATTACAACTTAAAATCAACACAGCAATCATGAACTTTAAAAAATCTCAACGCCACACAACTCAACTGACATCAGCAATAGGAAGGATGTCCTCTTAGGAAGCTCTACTGGTGACGGCATGAGGGACGGGTGGCCTAGTGAGGCTGGTTGTTTGTATATGGTTTGTGGAAAATTGCACAAATAAAAGAAGCACTTCATTTAATTGGTGCAGAGTCTTCCATCTACTCCTTGGGAAGTGAGCACTCTGCTGTTTCCAGACTGGTGTTCCGAGTGTGAACTGAAACAGGCTCTTTTCAGTACTAATCCCACAGACAAGCCACTGCAGCGCTGAGTTACTGCCTGAACGTCAACCACTGATATACCAGCTTAAACCACAAAAGCCACCATGAAGTCTGGGAAACAAGTACATCATTGTGAACTATAATCATGCACACATGCCATCAAACTGTTACCGTTCCAACTGCACATCCTTATGAGTGCCAAGAGCAGAACTAATGTAAATAGAACATTTTGCCCAATACCATTTTAAGCCTCTCGTATCACTCACTACAGTACAAATTACCAGCTTTCCCACGAATGATGCAAACTTTAATGCAACGAAGAAGCTTGCCTTTTATGAAATAGCAACCATTTAAAGAAATCATGGTAATTCAGCAGTTCTGTATAGGACAGGTTACAGAGTTTGAGAGAGTCCCATCTGAATCGAGCATCAGCGCCCCATCTGGACTTACAGTCATTATCAGTACAATGCCAATACAAAACAAAATGTAGCACAGAAATAATCTGCACTCACGTACCAGCTCGTTTCCCTGCAATGAAATGGCAGATCCCTACTAGACTACACTGTGCAATTACACCGCAGTTCAGAGCTGTGTCTGAAGCAACTATACTCGCACAGAAAACCGAACAACTGAAAATCACATATGCCAGAATGATCAAGAACCATCGGAAGGCAGATCCCGTATGAACTTGTAAAAAAACAATGTATACTACTAAGGGAAGGAGATGGGGATCCTCAGCATCTCTTCTTTCTTTGTTTTACCACATTTTATGTAATACAATTATATTGAATCACTGCACGACTATTTATACTGTGTAAAAAAAAAGAACAAATGAACAAAGTACTGTAATACTGGTTCACTGATTTGCTTAAACTTTGTTGAACCTTGTCTAATTCTGTCAAATTCATATACATACATATACAATACATACAGCAAGCAATAATTTGTGAAATTATGAAAGTTTATGAAATTAGAAAATTCAGACATGATTTTTTTCACTGCATATTTTAATGAGAGCTCAAAGGTTCTGATATTTTCTATGTAGTAGGAAGTACAAGGTTGTAATCTGACTACAAACATGAGTTATTTTGAGTTTCCACTGATTTTAAGATAGATGTTAAAAAGAACTACTAGCTACATAGGATAGCTGAATGCTGACTGCTCTATGCCGAACGGCGACTCTCAGAAGTCAAAGTACCAAGCTGGGCTTGATAAATGCTGCCCAAGAACCAAACTATCTGGGAGCTCCCTGGAACAAACAACAAAACAGTAGGAATTGTAACCTTAGAGTGCCTTAAAGAAGACCTCCCCCAATCACTTTGACTTTCATGCATTAAGTACCCCTTCTTGAATTGATTCTGGAATTGTATTTCATTAATGTCTGCTGCAGTTAGTTTTGCATTCTGAGCTGCTAAAATTGCAGAGTACCAGAGCTTCTATAGCAAGCCTGGTGGTAGCTGTGGACCAGGGTTGTACTGCTGACATCACTGTAGAGCAGAGTCAATTTCACAAAAAAAAAAAAAAAAAACATACTGGACAAGTCATTTAGATTTTGGCATAATGCACTGCTAACAGAGTGTCTTGGGGAAGGGGAACACAGTATATACACAGAGTATTGGTTGGTTTCCCTTGCAACATTGTTGCAACTGCATGGTATTGAACATTGTGAGTCACTCCTCTATCCTACAGTGATGTCATCAGGAGCCAGCAGCTCAAGCTGAACAGCAAAGGCAAGTGTAGCGGGGCTCAAAAACAAATCCAAATTATGGAAGGCAGAGTAAACCTTGGCCAGAAATAACAAATGCATACACCTTTTCAGGTCTAGTACTGCATATAATGACTACAAGCTGCAACTTTTTGGACCATCAGGAAGGTCCTCTTTAAAGGGTTATGTAAAAAAAAAAAAAAAAGAGTTAGTCATTTAATTTAGAATTAAAACAGAGGTAAAATGGATGTGTGTTTGAGCTGCCCAAACTAAAATGTTAAGGCTTGACTGTGTCTTTTAATCAGTATGCCATTTGTGTCTTTGAGTAGTTATATGCCATTTTTTCTTATTCTGTTTATGCTCCTTTAAGCCCCTTGGCCCCCACCACCTCCAGCCCTGTCACCTCACTTTCTCCAAGGTCTTACGTGCTTCTATGTTAACCCCATGGTTTGCCTCCCACGGTGGAGCCCTCAGGATTATCTCCATCCCTTAGGTGCAAATTAATCAGTCATCAGGAGTGTGCCCCTGTTGGTGAGTGCAGGGCCTGCGGATGCGATTTAGAAGTCATTCTCCATTGGGGAGACTTCCTCTTTCACCCATTCTGTCCTCAAGACTTTGTGGGACCTTGTCTAAATCTCTGGGATTAGATACCACACAGCAGTACCGATTACCAGCACTGCATAGCATGGGTCATAGAAACATAGACTTTGATGGCAGATAAGGATCGCTTGACCCACCCAGTCTGCCCATTTCCCCACCTACTGAATAAGTTGCAGATCCTAGTTAACCCACAGCCTACTGTACTTCCTCCTACCCCCCTCTATGTTTGCCTTACGCCTGTGCCATGCATATTTGAATTCCCCACTGCTTTTTGACCCCGTGACCTCCTCAGAGAGGCCGTTCCATGCATCCACCACCCTCTCTGTGAAAAAATACTTCCTCATGTTGCCCCTGAGCCATCTCCCCCCCAGTCTTCAAATTGTGCCTCCTTGTCCTTGCATATCTCTTTTTCTGAAAGATGCTACCCTCTTGGACTTTGTTGATTCCCTTGAGGTATTTGAAAGTTTCTATCATGTCCTCCCTCCCACATATTTTGTTTTCTCTGGCCTTCCCTAATTAAATGATAAATTAATTGATTGTTTTTAAAATTTTATTATATTATTGTTTATACTGTAATTTTATATTGTGTACAGCGCCTTAGCTATGAAAATGCTATATAAATAACGTTTGCTTGCTTGCTTGCTCTCCCTCCTTTCCTAGAGGGTATACATATTAAGCTTCTTTAGTCTCTCTTCATATGGTTTCTGGTGCAGATCCTGCACCATTTTAGTTGCCTTCCTCCAGACTGCCTCCATCCTGTCTATGTCCTTGAGGAGATGGGGTCTCCAGAACTGCACGTAGTACTCCGGATGGGGTCTCACCAACTGTCTGTACAGAGGGATGACAACTTTCTGTTTTCTACTGGTGACGCCTCTCCCTATGCATCCCAGTATCCCCCATCTGTCCTTACTGCCTTCTCACATTGCCTGCCTACCTTTAGGTCATCTGGTATGACTACCTCCAGGTCCCTTTCCATTTTTGTTGTAGTACTCCCACCCACCCCCTACTGTATACTCTTCCCCTGTGTTTTTGTTTCCCTGGTGCATTACTTTGCACTTCTTTGCATTGAATCTAAGCTACCATACTTTTGGCCATTCCTCCAACACTGCCAAGTCCCTTCTCATTCTTTCCACTCCCCTTGTGTATATCAGCCCTGTTGCAGATCTTTGTGTCATCTACAAGAGGCATTTTTCCTTCCAGTCCCTATGCAATGTCACTTATAAAGACATTAAAGAGGACCGGCCCCATTACTGAACCCTGCGGTACCCCGCTAGTAACCCTGGGTCCCACACTGTATTGTTGGTCTCTCAAGATGCAGGTGGTTCAAATGTGCATGCATGCGAACATGCACCGCATGGCACCAGCTTGCTTCTTCCCTCCACCTTAGCTGCTCCATGGCGCTGCCACCTGAGGTCACAGTGGAGCTAATTCAGTTGCAGGGGTTAGTGTACAAAGAGGGAAATGTCACTTGGACTGCAATTCAGGACAACAGCTCATACAATAGGAGAAGTCACTTTAACTTCTGTTAGTGTGATTAGCAAACTTATAGACATATCCCTTAGACTGCAGTGCAGGAGATAGCTCACACAATTGTAAAAGTCATTTTAACTTCAGTTGCAGGGGTTAGTTCTCTTAGAGAAATGTCACAAACTTCAGTGAGGGCAGTAGCTCACATAACAGGAAAAGTCACTGTAAATTCAGTTTTCAGACAGTTTCATATACATCTATTCATTTATAAGTGTGTGTGTCCTGCTTTAGGCCCTTTTGTCCAATAGAGCTTGTCTAGTCATGCCCTATGGGCGGGTTCACTTCAGTCCTGCTTGCCCAAATACATTAGCTCCTGTGGGCTCTACTCAAAACTCCACACTGTGGGTGTTTTGGGTGCTCACTAGTTGCCCACACCACTGGCTCCTATGAAGCTAAATTAACCTCCACCCTGTGGGTGGCCCCAAACCTAAGCCTGACTCAGCTTACTTTGACTCCCTATGCCACCTCTGTGGGTGGCAGTTCTCAGGTGTCCTTCCCACCGAGCATCCTTGGTCACTTGCTCTAGCACTAGATGTGCGATGCACCTACTGACAAAAATAAAACTTCATATATATATATATATATATATATATTCATTCTCCAACTTTGTCCAGGGACAGCTAATTAGCCCAGTCCCCACCTCCCCGAGCCTGCTCCCTCCTCCCCTGGTACTTATCACAGTCAGGTTCTCCCCACAAATTCCCCCTCATGGTGGGCCAGAGGAGGAAGGGCCATCTTCCCCCACCAGTGAAGCAATCCAAGGTGGACCATGGCACTGGCTGGCTGTACGGATTCAGGGACAGGCAGGCAGGGCTTCATTGTGCCCCCTGACGTTCCATGTTTCTCTCACTGCAATGCATCAGCCTCTTGCATGGAGATGCACTCAGATGATGTTCCCTACAGCGCCCTCCCTATTTTGCCACCCGGTGCTGCACCACCAGCAGGCCACCACATAATGACATTCTAAAGCCAGGCAAATATGCCTCCAGCATTTTAGCCCTCCATGCCACCAGGGCCAACTGAGAAAAGAACATTTTAAATGCTACTTCGATGGTGGGTGGCAGCTCCAATTCGTGCCACCACCCACTCACCACTGCTAAGGCTGTAAGGTAAAGAGAGAGAGGGATATGGCGGCCTGGCTTGCTCATGGCAACGTTGTACTGAATAGAGGGACTGCAGATCTAGACTGCTGAAACTGCTGACTGACAGATTAACCGCCATGAGCCAACTGGTGTCACTGATGAAGGAAGGATGACAGCAGCGCTGACGGGACCAGTTTACCTTAACAGGTAAGCCCTTCAGGTCACCATGAGTCCCTTCCCCATCTCCTTTGCTGCCTAGCTCTCAACTACCCTGTGAGAACTGCTGTGTCTCTTTCAAACTTGTCTTGCAGTTCTATACTCAAACCTCAAGCTCAAGTCATCCTGTTGCTTGCTGTGTTTGGCCACATGCTAGGGCTGAATCAGAGGCTTCAGCACACAGTGCCCTGTACCCTCATGGTGCCTGCTCTAAGAGAGAGGGGGCAAGCAGGCAGACAGATTGAGAGGGAGACAGAGACAGACAGAGAGAGAGAGAGAGGGAAAATCTGACTTCCAATTGTGAGCACAGCTAGCTTGGAGCTTTTGTTCAGGGCCTGCTTGGGGGGCAATTCCAAGAGTGGTGCTGGCTTCAGGGGTTTGCAATGCTTCCCAAAGGGGGGTCTTGCATGGATACAGAGAAGTGGCCACTGCTGGGGGGGGGGTCCAGTGGGCAGTATGCTCAATGCCAGCAACTGATTCCATTTGCCACTCTGGGGTCCCTGGCTACTAATCCCGGTCCCCTGGCTATCGCCAATATCCTAGGGGTCCCACATATTACCTTGGGGGGGCCCCAGGGAGCTGGGGCCATACAGTCATATGCCAAAATATGTGTTTGCCCTGCGATAAAATACAAATACAATACATGAAATGCACAAAAACATCCCTTTCCCCTTCCAGGCCAAAAGAGTGTGTGAGTGAAATCCTGACCAGCTCTATCTGGAGTCCCGTAGTGACAAAGATTGCAGAATGTTTTAGAAAAGTTCAAAGAGATACCCCCCACGTATGTCTATACCGACTAATTTAAGTATCAGGAGCCTGGTTGGTATTGATATCCCATAATATTTTTGTTTTTACTTTTTTGTTATTAGAGCCAGCAAATGAGCACAAGTGTCATATCAAGGACGCCTCCCCCGACCGGCATCACTTGCAAGAAAAGGGACAGGAGTAAGGTGTGATTTTTCCACTGTGGTTTTTGTTTTTATTATTTATTTATTTTTTTAATTAAAACTCTGCTGATTTTCCCCTCCCCACCAACACCAACACCCACTCACAGACTGTCCCACTCTATGGATCTGCATAAAGGATTAATTATCATAGGACATGTTGGCAGAAATATGACAGCTGTCTATATGTTTTTTTTTAACTTAAAAAAAATTCCAGTAAGGAGGAACATGCCATCCACTGTGATTTTAAATGTAACTACCCCCACATGCACACACGGAGTATGCAACCGAGATCATAACTTCTCTCATTGTCAGTGGTCTGGTCTGGACATGGATGCCTGAATTTTTACTGTGTATTATATAGTAACCCTCTCCACAGCACTCTCTCTTCCTGTCCCCACCGAGCACAGTGTTTGCCAGTCAGCTGTTAATGACTGGAATGCTAGGATGCTTTTTTTTTTTTTCTTTCTTGATCAGTACCTCTGCCCAATGGCATCCCCAAGCCATGCACTGACTTTCTCACAGACTTGCCCATTATCCACCACTTGCAAAGAACCCATTGGGTAGGTGGCCAGCCGTGTCAGTCATGTAAGAGCCTATGGGAAGGGGAGGGATGACTAGTAGCAACCCAACATCTTTTCCCCTCAGTTTTCTCCCTGGACTGGAGTGACAGGATGTGTGCACCAGCACATCATGCTCCAGCCCTACCCCTCGCGTGGACTCCCGCTGTGCTGCCACTTGGCCTCTGCCATGTGGCAGTACCTGCAATGGGAACTGGTGTCCCCCCCCCAAGGAAGGACAGCTGCCGTCGGCTGCTTGACTCTCCCTTACCCTGCTGGCCAATGTAGCGACCCTCGTCCACTCCTGAACGTGGGTCACTGGCACTGGGGGCAGAAGGGTAACCACTCCTCCACTGGGCTGGCTTGGTTTTTCTTTTCTTTTTTTTTTTGTAATACAATACACACACAGACACACCATTTCTGCCCATACCAAGGACTGACTGAACCACTGACATCCTCAGTACCAACATCAGACAAGGACAACAATTTATTTATTTTCCTTTTTTTCCCCTACTTTTTTGTCCCTCTGGTCACCGACTACTGGATCATCCCTCGGTTGACACCCAGTTGTTCCCACCCTGCTTGACAGCCTCCCTACTATGGGACCCTAGACCTCTGATCCACTCTCAAAACACCTAGAGGACACCCCCTGGCTTGCGCCCACTGAGGTGGGGCTGACTTCTGCTCCTCAGCATTTCCTTACCATTTACCAGTGGCCTGCAGGTGGAGGTGAAGATCGGAGGGTGACAGGACTCAGGAGGGCAGGATGCGACAGTGGGCATGGTGCTGTGATGTGATGTTGTCCATTCAGTTGTCGGCGTGTTTTCCTTGTTCTGGTGCTGTGGTTCCTCACCACCCTGATAAGGGTAACGTGAACATGCAATGACATCCAAGGGGGCTGCCACATTGATGTCCACTGCATCCCACCACCCATAATGCAGAGGGCTGCATGCACAATACTCCCCCCTTGCTGCCGCCAGGGGGGTATACTGTTGCTGGAGCCCTCTACCCACCCATCCCGGAGAAGGTGAGCTGTTGTCGGATGCTCAAACCTTCTCCCCCCCAGCTCTTTGGGCTCACTCCCAAACCCTGGTCGCAGGTGTAGTGGGAGGTGTGGCATCCAGCGTCTCAAACCTCAGCACCACCGGGCAGGCTTTTTTTTTTTTGTAAATACAGTAACCTTCCCTCCATTCACATTATTCCTGACCACACTAACCAGAATGCACCACTAAAATCCTGATCAAACACAGTATCAGGATTTTGGTCAGGACATGGATACCAGCATATGTATTTTTAAATACAACCACTGCCCTTCCAGCCACATAGAACACCAACTGTGGAAGTCACATCCCAGCTAGCCATATTGTTAGGGCTCAGGTCATGATAAGAATAGCGGGATACTGTTTTTTATTATTATTCATGTCCCCATCCGCCAACCAGTCATCCTTGCCGAACTCGACTTAGAGTGTGCAACTATACAATTGTGGTTCTTTCTCTCTCTATATATATATGCCATCAGGTTATGTGGAGGTGGGTGTATGTGATGCAGATCCTACCTCCTATATAAAAAGTAATACATATGTAAGTTCAATAGACTAAAAATTTCCAACCTCAGGGAATCACTACAGATAAAACTGGTGAGTGTATGTGATGTGTGATAGGAATGTGTGTGTGTGTGTGTATGGGGGGGGGCATTAAAACTGAACTGCATGTAACCTTCATTTTATTTACATTTCTCCTTCATCATCCATCAGTGGCCAGTCATGGCTGAAGTGCCATCAGTCATGTTGACACATGAGAACTGTAACTAAGTATGATACAAATTTATCCATATATAAAAAATAAGAAAACATCTCTTTTTCAGCAGCAGTTAGTAGTAAATACTTGGTAACCACAGAAGGGCACCACAGTACAATATATCATGTGTTATGTTAGTAGCCTTAAACAGGCAGGTTGATCTAGGACAACATGAATAAAACTATCACTAATAACTTTGCTGCTTTACCTAATCTGATGAAAAGGACCAGCAAGCAGTGGGGGTTTAGGGTTTCAGTTGGGGAAACAGTATTTTTTTACGTACAAACTGGAGGAAATTCTTTGATGGCACATTATGTGCCACCAAAGAATTCTCAGTTTGTGACCAGAAAAGTGCAAGCCTTGGTAAGCAGGGCATCCAAGATTTTCAGGGTGCCCAGAAAAGGTATTTCTGGGTTATTTTTCCAAAAAAAAAAAACACCTGCATCTAGCTAAATGGATCCCATTTACCTAGAGTCAGGTGTTTGTTTTTTGAAAATTCATGATTTTCATGTGTTTTGCTAGTTTTTTCACCCCCCCCAAAAAAAAAAACAAGATGGCAGTGCTCATGACTAAAAAAAATTTCCCCATGACCGAAAAGCACAATTTTTCTTGGGATGGAAAAATGGCTGTGAAAAAATAACAATTCTTTCATATCAGAGGGTTAACTCAAAAACCCTAGTGGGCATGCTCGGAAGCCAAATTTCAAAACCTTATAACTCTAGAAATGATTAATAGTTTTTCACAAAACCTTCAACAGGCACATCCTGGGGCCAGGCCCCTTCTACCGTGAAAGTTTTGGAACAAAATTCCAAACCATCTTTGCTGTCGGGACGAGCAAACAAATGGACCACAAGTGAATTTTTAAAGGAAAACGACACCCTCCTATCTTGTACATTTTGTTTTCGTGTCAACAGAAAACTCTCTTCATAGTGCCGTTAGATACATATGTGATTGCTCTAGTTTATTTTCACTGTTCATACTAGTCCCTGCAACTGTCCTGGGGTGGGGGTCTACATTTTCTGGTTGTTGAAATCTCTTTGTTCCCAAGATCTACATCAGCATATGAGAAAATGATGTGTCAGCACCCTTTAGACTCCACAGTATGCCTGTCTGCTTAATTAGAATTCAACAAAACAAGTTGTAGCAAGGTGTGAAATTCCACATTTACATTCAGTTAGCTTTTTTGCAAACTGTCGGAGTTGTAATGCAGTTTTTTTCCCTTTAAACTGCTTTGCTTTCAGTTTGTGTTATTCCAGAAAGTTTTTTTTTTCAGAATAGTTGTACTTTCAACACAGAGATACATGGTATAAATGGGTGATTTGACATCATGTTCTCATAATGCTAATGCAGACCTCCAGGATAGTTATAGGGTACTAGCATGAACAGTGAAAACAAAGTAAAGCAAACACATACATCCCTAACAGCTACAGGAAGAGTTGTCTGCTGACAGGGAAACATACAAAATTTACAAGATAGGAGGGTGCATTTTTCCTTATTTTGCAGTCCAGTTGAGCCTCCATCATGAAACTTCTCATGTCTCGAGAACTTGCAGCCTGAATCATACAGGCAACATTTTGTGCAATTCCATCAATGACACCAAAGGTATTAACTGCAAATATTTCAGATTAATATCAAATGGCCTGCTCAACCCGAACTATACTTGTGCTACTGTACAAGTATTTCATAACTATGTATCTATATATATATATATATAGAAAGAGAGAGAGAAAAATAGATAGACAGATAGATACAGACAGACAGACGGATAGATAGATAGACAGACAGATAGACATGCCATACCTGTGAGGCTAAAAAGTGGCAATGCAGGCACAGGTAGTAGTACTGATCTACAGCTTCATACACTGGTATTGTGCTGGGATAAAATCGCTATTGAAGGAGGCCACTGAACAAGCAGGCTGCAAGATTTTTACTTGCCATTGTATAATAAAAGGAATGGCATAAATCAGATAGGTCATGGCCCTTCTGAAAATATTACAGATATTTTCCATCCTGCAGTTTGACCTTTTATCATAAGTTGTGGTGTCATAAGGTCAACTTGCACTCATGGTGGGAGGATATCAGTGATTTTTCATTAGGTCCATTGCATTCTCTGTCTCCCCCACCCGCCAAGTCAGTATATGCAACTGTGACCAAAATAGTAACCATCCAAATGTATTACATAAAAAGAAAGATGGTTAAGTCAACTTTACACAGAAATAATCCCATTGAGAGAGCTAATCACATCATAAAGCCCATTGTTACAGTTTGTACTGTATTTCTGACTCATTTACTTTATTTTATTTAGTAAACTCTAGGATTAGAGGTACCTTTGAGCAGGGACTGCTCATTTACAAAGGTTCCACGTCAAAGGATGTAGGGTAACGACAATACAAAGGAAACAATAGATACATGTGTTACATTCAAGGTTGAACTAAGCATGGTATACACAGTGGTTTGCAGAGAGAGACAGCAATAGCCAGCATGAGTAAGTTTTGATGTTGAACTGCATATGGAGGGGAGAGAGGTAGGGAGGAGTGAGCAGGCAACACCACTGTCAGATAGAAGGGGCGGGTGGCATGAGATTGGTGATGGTGGCATTTGACATTATTATACTGTGCTATTGTATAGTTTCATTACTGCATGCTGTTGCTTACTGTTAAAATAGGTGGTACTGTGTTACAAGCTGTTTGAGTCCCCAGTCACTGTGTACGGGACAAGTTTTATTTTCCTGTGGGCAGCACCCCGGCAGCTTCTGTTACAACGGATCCCTACAAGTGGAGGCTCTACAGCCCATCTAAATCCCACTACCATCATGAACCCAGATGCCCCCTACACAAAAGCCTAAAAAGACTCAGCAGCCCCCTTCCAACTAGCTGGCTGCGTCATTCACATTGCGGGTGGGTGTGGACACATAGGTAAAGAAAGGTTCATGTTCCTTCTATTGTACAGGAAGCAACATGCCTTAAAGCATGTTGCCTGCTTTTGTTGTGCGTCCTGATTGTAAGCTTGTATGGGACACCACAGAAAATGAGCTTCAGCTTAAAGGCGGCCCTACTAACTCCCATTAATAAACTTAAGAGCCAGTAGCACCAAAAATAACATGCAGGAAAAAAAAAAACATTAATTTTTAAAAGTAGTTAGTTGTTGCTTTCTATTTCTGAAGTATTTTTCGTTTTACATTTGCTCCTTAGAAGGTTTTCTACCCAATAGTATTAGATGTGATGTAAAGCGCAGTACCCTAGTGGGAAACTGACATCATCTAGTTCTGTTCCTTTTCATATCACATCAGCATCATGATCTCACTCACTGTGACTGTGGCTGATTTTCCAGCAGTTGATTATCTCTTCTACTGGTCATCTGTGATGTCAATGACAGTGAGATCATAGGGCTGATGATATTTGAGGAGGACTAGAGCTAGTTATGGCAGCCTCCATGTACAGAACTGTTCCATGCATCACACATAGTATTGCCAGGTAGAAAATGTTTTATTAACTGAAGGGGAAAAAAAATACCTCAGATATACGAAATGATAGTTCATTACTTTTGAAGTTAATATTGACTTCAGGCAGCACGCTAGTTCTTTAAATCCTACCATATACGTATATTACGAGCACTCAATTACACAATTTGCACCACCTCACAAAGCACAATAAAACTACATCGCCACTTGTCAGGTGAGAACCTGGACTGCTTGCCTTATTTTTAACTGAATTTCCCACCATTTTCCTACATGAGCCTCTCTCATTCCCGTTAACTTTTTTCCAAAGAAAATCAATTTGTGAGAGAGGTAATAGTTTCTATAGCACAGGGATCTCTTTTTAGTTCTGTTCTACCTTATCTCTGCCATATCGTCGCAGCAGCTTGTAGGGCCAAGTGTACAGGACCTGCTTGCTCCGTGAATCCTTCAGGATGAGGTTCTCTTTGTCGGCCTTGAGGATGTAGGACCCTTGCAGATTGCACCTTTCCGATGCTTCTGTCTTCTGTACCGATACCCAAAATTCATTAACTGCATAAAGACACAGAAGGATGGGGAAGAAAAAAATTACTCACTATAGTAATGATCTTTCTTCTTGAGACTGTGTTTGTGAGCCATACAAATAGTAGCATCTCAGGGCATATCGATTATTACCACTGAACAGTGTGGGAGCAGTTAAAATATATTTCCGTGCCTCCTGCTGCTCATAACCCTTGGTATCGGTTACCTCATTCACCAAACCTTAGAATGCTAAAGTTCAAACTCTGCAAGAATGTCTGGATCAGTATGGCCATGCTCCTCCAGACATTCTAATGACAGATTTATGGTTGAAGAGTAGAAATATAGAAACACAGAATTTGACGGCAGATAAAGACCACTTGGCCCACCCAGTCTACCCATTTTTTCCTACCTACAGTGTTACTGCAGACCTTGCATGATCTCTGGCTCTTTCTACCCCCCTTCCCACTAAGATTCCCTTATACCTATGCCATTCTTGAACCCCCACCACTGTTTTCGCCCCACCACCTCCTCTTCTGGAAGACTGTTCCAGGCATCCTCCACTCTACCTGTGAAGAAACATTTCCTTAATCTCTCCTGAATCTACCCCTCCAGCTTTACTACATGCCCCTTGTTCTTTTATCTGAAAAATACTCTCCTCCTGTACCTTATTTACCCCCATGAGGTATTTAAAGGTCTCTATCATATCCCCCACTCACTCTTCTACTCCAGGGTATACATATTGAGGGCCCTTAGTCTCTCCTTCTAACGCTTCTGATGCAGACTCTGCACCATTTTAGTTGCCCTCCTCTGGACAGCCTCCACTCTGCCTAGCAGAAAGTAGTGACCACTGAGAAATGTAAATGTAAATACAAAGTAACAAATCACAATATGACAAACTGTAAAAACTGCAGAGTTTGAAACTGCAAAATGCTCAAGCAAGAATATTTTTAAAAAATGTGATCTGAATTTTTTTTTTCAAACTCTGTTTATTCTCCCTCACCAATGGCCTCTCTCCGGTGTGGTCTCTTGGTATGTCAGCTCTGCCCGTCCGACCTGAAGCCCAGACATCCTCCTCTTCTGGTGAGGGGCGCCCCTCCTCCAATGTGGCTAACCTGAACCCCCCAGATCTGAGTCCCCTGAGGAAGGACCACCACACTCCTTTCCGGCACTCTAGCTACAGTACTGGAGGGCTGCTGCAGTAGGAAGAGGGACTGAAGTGAACATCCTGGTGATCAGTGTTTGACATGGGGCCACAACCACTGGACCTGCCTTCGGCTACCAATGGCAGGGGGTCTTTTTCCTTGAATGGTGTTCCCGGTGGCGCGTATGTGTGATGACGTCCAGCGCAGCATAGGCACGCTCCCACACCAATCTGCAGGATGTCCGCCACAACCACCATACCCCATTGAGATGTGCACTGCTCAGCTGAGCCCCTAATCTCCACTAGGGGCCACCAAAGCTGTGCAGTGCATACCCAGCCTCCCTGGGAAAGGAAAGCTGCCTGCCAGCAGCTTGATCCAAGTCTGCGGCCTCCCACCCCCCGGCTGACCCCTGGCGTCCCGAGTCAGCTCCTGACCCTGGGTCGACGGTGTAATGTGAGGTGTGGCATGCAGTGCCTCAACCCTCAGTGCCACCAGGCTAACCACATTTGATCTGACTTGACCTGCTGAACTTTTTTCATTTAGGTTCTAGAAGGGGAGGTAAGAAGGGCTTGTATGACTCACAAATACAACCTCTAAAAGAAACACTATTACTGCAGTGAGTCATTTTTTTTTTTTTTTAATAAAGTGTATTTGTGATGTCATGCAAACTGCAGACTCCGAGTAGTACCCTGGGAGGCAGGGTCTAGAATCTATTCAGGAAAAAGGTTCTGAGGCACAGACATACCAAGCTGGCACACCATCTGATTTGGATGTCCAACAGCAGTGACAAGTGAATGTACAGTATACATTGTAAACAATGTACCTGCCTTACACACATCTAAGCAAGGGTACAGTCATAGGTAGTGAGGGAGGCTGTTGGAGGGAGAAGGTCCTTCCCTATGTAAAAGGGGAGGAAGAATGGAAGAAATACCATTCTAGACTCAAGGAGGCAAGGGTGGGGGGGGTCAAGATTGCAAAGGTAGACATGGAGCTGCGGACTGTTGTGGGTGTAAAAGCTGGGGAAAAGAAATATTTAAGGTACATCAGGGACAAAAGGAAAATGGGGTGGTCATCAGACTAGTTGAGGAGGAGAGGGTAGTTCAATTAGATAGTTCAATTCATGGATAGAGAAAATGGCTGAATGGGTGAGAAAGGGACTGAAAGCCCCCAGGGTAGATAATGCACTGGGGTCCAGATGGTCTGCACCCATAGGAACTTAGGGAACTGGCAGTACCCCGATCCAGCTATTTAATGACTCAGTAAAGTTCGGTGTGGTGCCAGCGGATTTTAGGTCCGCCGAAGTAGCGTCACTTCATGGGGGATACAGGGATAGATAGATAGATAGATAACTTTATTTATATAACGCTCCTTCCTGGAGGCTCAAAGCGCTGCACAGTTCATAAAATATCCAATACAACACATCTCAGAGAGAAAATAGCAAATAGACATGTAGAAGCAGCAGCTATAAACTTTCAGGATAAATAAACAATAAAATCAAATAACTCTAAAACAGATTACATTTGACATATCTACCTATGAAGCAAGGCAGTCAGCAAACATATATATTAATGATTCAGCTTGAAGGCTTGACCAAACAAAAATGTTTTCATTCCCTTTTTAAAGGTTTCCACCGAGGGTGCCTCCCTCAAATTACTTTGCAGTGAATTCCACAGGGCTGGCCCAGCCACAGGGAAAGTTCGATCACCTGACTGCTGCAGCCTAACCCTGGGAACCACTCTGAGGAACAGACAGAGTAGGTCAGGCAATGAGGAGCCAGGAGGTCTTGCAGGTAGTCTGGTTCTTGGCCATGTAGGGTTTTATAAGTAAGTAACCTGACCTTGAAGACAATCCTCCACTGTACCAGCAGCCAGTGCAGTCCGCAAAGAACAGGCGTAATATGATCAGATCTTACTGCACCCGTCAGCAGCTAGGCTGCCGCATTCTGCACCAGCTGCAGATGGCAGACATTGCCTCCAGGTGGCCGTAGGTAGAGAGTATTGCAGCAGTCCAACCTAAATGTGACAAAGGCATACAATAAGGTGGCGAGGTCCTCGGCCGGCAACAGGACTCTGATCTGGGCAATGTTCCTCAGATGGTAAAAGACACTTTGGCTGACACCTGAGCATCAAGTGACAGGCCATCGTCAAGGAACACACTCAGATCCCTAACCCGATTTGAGGGGATCAAAGGGACACCACCTAGCCTCAAGCCTGGATCATCCCTCAATCCTTCATCAACCCGTCACCGACCAGGATCCACCACCAGTACTTCCTTCTTGTCTGGGTTGATTCAGAGCCAGTTATGAGTTATCCAATTCTGAATCTCAGGCAGGTAGGTGTTAAACACAGAGGCCGCCATCTAGTTTCCAGGTGCACAGGACAGGCATAGCTGGGTATCATCAGCATAGCAAGGAAGACCCAGCCCATACCACCTGATAACATCTCCCAATGGCAGGCAGCATGCACACTGTGAACAACAGAGGCGCCAGGACCAAACCTTATGGGACTCCATAGTGCAGAGGCATAGGGTTAGATGAGGATAACCCCATTGTCACCCTCTGCACTCTGTCCATGAGGGAGGATCTGGGCAACTATAGGTCTGTCAGTCTTACCTCCATTGTAGGTAAGCTAATGGAGACCCTAGTCAAAGAAATTCTGATGGCCTACTTGGAGGACAACAGACTGCATGACAATAAGCTGCATGGGTTTGTGCGAGGGAGGTCATGCCAATCCAAGTGATACTATTTTTTGACTGGGTCATTAGGGTGATAGACAGAGGATAGGCAGTAGAATTGTTCTACTATGACTTCGGCAAAGGCCTATGATTCAGTACCAAACAGAGGCTACTGAAAAAGCTGGAGGACTTGGGAATGGAGCAGGGTTCAGCCAGGTGGCTAGCGGGCAGAAATAGAGGGTAGTAGTAAATGGGTCCAAGTCTAATGATAGGGATGTCAAGACTGGGGTGTCGCAGGGATCAGTTATGGGACCTGTCCTGTTCAATATGTTCATTAATGAAACAGGGGATGATATTCAGGGCAAGATGTGTCTCTTTGCTGAGGACACAAAGCTATGCAGCAGGGTAGACCATATGAAGGAAAGAGGGTGCTCCAGATGGACCTAGAAAAGCTGGAGAGGTGATCTAAGATCTGGCTACTGAGATTCAGCGCCAAGAAGTGCAAGGTAATGCACTTTGGGAGATGGAACTCATGCACAGAATACTGGACGGGAAGGGTTAGGTTAGCCACTGATCATCAATGACTCCCTTAAAGAAATGAATCAATGTAACAAAGCATACCATAAAGTGTTGAGGATGCTGGGGTGTACAGGGAGGAATTCTGACTGTAAAAGAAGTGAAGTGATACTGCCCATATACAGAGCCCTGGTGAGGCCTCATATGGAGTAGTATGCTCAGTTCTGGACTCCCCATTTAAGAAAGGACATAGATAGTCTGAAGTCAGTGCAGAGAATGGTCTACAAGATGATCCAGGGTCAGCAAGTCAGGTCCTAACAGCCAGTAACTGCAGCGTACCTTGGGAGGGCCATGGGTGGGCACATTCACAGTAAGGCAACCAATCACATCAAAGAATGGCTTTTCCGGTCAGGACAATTTACTGACAGGAAAAGTCTGTGGCACCTTTACTATCCTTGCGTATATGTACTCACTGGAGGCCAGGTTGGGGGGGGGCATGACAGACACGTAGAAGTTTCTGAGGGGTATAAAAAAGATGAATAGTGAGGACCTGTTTGTTAGAAATAGTGACGCAGTCACGAGAGGGCACAATTGAAGATTGGTAGGGAGCAAGTTCAGGAGGGACCTGAGGAAGTTTACTTCACAAACAGGGTGGTGGAGCCGTTGAACAGATTGCCATTTGAAGAGGTGGGGGCAAGTGCCTTAAACATGTCTAAACATGACTGGCACTATGACCGGGTTGAATAAGACCCTGTCCCTTTTATTATGTCCCTTTTATTATGCAGAAACAGTTAAAAGCAAGGATCTGTTCTATCCTCTCCTTTTCTGTCTCTTGTTTGCCTGATTGCACAATCAAATCTCTTCGTGTGACCTAGGAACTGATCACTCTAATGGTCTCGTGATTCCCCCCTTCACTATCTCTCTGCCTTCACTAGCTGTTTCTATTTTTCCTTCCCCCTTGCATATCTATAGTCATAAAAATGTATGTGAATCTTTTTGTGAAACTGGGATCCCTATGTTTCAAAATGTATATAGTTATATTGCTGAAACGGTTTACACCGCCGACAGCGACTGTCACTACAGCGACTACAGCGTCAGGTTGCTGTAGTGTTGGCGCTGGACCCCGGCACTGTATTCCGGGGGTCTTGCACCCCCACCTCTAATCAGCTCTAACTTGGAGTTGATTATATTTAGTGGGGGGGGGTTGCGGGGAGTTTGGGGTGAAGCCCCCCCCTAAGAAAAACATGTTTCTCAGTGAGAAACTGTATGCCGACCGCAAATGCGACATGACTGTTTCATTGTATGGTCATTTGACAGACATTTTTTCAACGACCAGTAGTAGATCCACTGAAATGACTGCAAAAAGCTATTTGGAATTCAGGGGGTGAACTCTGAGATGCAATCTGACCTCCACAAACTCTTTTGCAGAGTTGTCAACAAGAGGTTAGTTCTGGGACACCATGTTCTATTTTGTTGCACCTGCAAGGAAAGAAATTGACAAAGTTCTGACATGGTCTGAGAAACAGGATGTCTGTTAAGGAGCTCAGGATGCAGAAATTAATTGCCAGATAGTGACTTCTTATACAAAAGAGAGTAATCTTTTGTTGGAGGTTGAGAGAGAGAGATTGAGATTTAGAATTAGAGAAACTCTCGATGAAGGACTTTGTTTTCTTTCCTTGTACTGCCTTTGTAAAAAAACTATCCTGAACAATTGTATTTGTTATTTTACCGTTATAAAATGCTATTTGTGAGTATTATAACTGCTCCAGAGGGCTGTTGGATGAGGAAGTAGGAGACAATCCACCAGTACAATAGGTCAGTGGGGTGGGGTGAGGTGGGATGAGGAGGTATAGTAAGGGCAAACCTGATGAACCATTGGTCTCCTTCTGCCATCAAATTCTTTGCTTCTGTGTCTCTATACCCCTTACTGTTGCCACTAGGGCAGAAGTAGCTCTGGTGTAACATGGCCTTAAACCCTTTGGTGACTCTTTGCCAGCCTTACCACAGCAGAATTCAATATATTTATTTATTTAGTTTTTGTTAACTGGGTAAGTGTACTAGCCATAAAATTACTATTTTCAGGCATGACCTGGGGGAGTACAACAGATAGTTTGACAAATACATTACATCAGTGCAAAAACATTACATAATAACAGGTGTAGCTAACAGTGGAAAAATAATACATACAAAGAAAACAACATATATGAAGATTAGAACATTGTACAGTCCATAATGGGTGAGCAGCACGTAGCAAAGAACCAAACAGTTTGAGTACATATCATAGTGGAATTCACAATAAAAGTAGCATACAGCAGGGTGACACATCACATGCTCCAGAAAGGGGTTACCAACAGCCAAGCAAAACAAGAGTACATACCATAGCAACTAGAATAGTGAGAAACAGGTTATAGCAGTGTAGAGAAGAGGAAAGACTAGGAGAGAGAATGCTGGCCAACTAAGCACCATAGCTGGATCAGAGAGGAGCAGGGTGCCACCCAGTAAGGTAGAATAAGTACAGAAGTAACCAGGAGATTAGAGGTGGGAAACAGAAAGGGAAGGAAGAGAAAGCATGAAAGAGAAAGTACATGTGGGTAGAGGTGAAATATGGTAGGGTAAGATAAGTGCTATGATTTTCCAGAGAAAGTTAGGGGAGGCAAAGCAGAGCTTGCTGGGGTCAAAACAAGTACACTGGTCTACTGAAGACAGATACCATTGCAACTCTCTTTTAAAACTAAAGTGGGATGAAGCCTGTCGAACAGCTAATGGAAAGGTTGAAAGCTGTGGAGCCTTTTGATGTCTCTGGGCACATTGAGTATTCAGTTCAATTCAATTCAATTTTATTTGTTGCACAAAAATTAAAATTGTGTCATTAAAAATTGGTTACAATACATATATAAAACACAGACTAAAATACAATAAATTACATAGGGTGTTGCAATTTCACAAAAGGTCACTCATAGCTACAATCCCTTAACTATTCTATACATTAAATATCTGTTCTTAATATTAATGTCAAAAATGATTGCACTGTTTTTATATGTATAGCAAACTTATCTCATTATGGCTCAATCCCTAATATTTTTTTTAATTAAAACATAGTCTTTGTCCTATCTCCCTATGTCACAACACTATATTTTTACAAAATCAAATTCTTATAAAGTCATTTGATAATGCAGTATATTTTATCTGTTATACAATAAGTTAACTACTCTTTCTAATAACATCAATACTTATTGCACACTATTTTATCTAGTTTTGCATATTGGTACAATTCCCTGTTGCCCATTCTTATCTGAAGATCCAGTCATTTATTCTAAGTGTCTTTTCTTTTGTTCTAATATTTTACAAAATTTTGTAACCTTATCCATAATTTCTGGGCTCGCTGAGCCTAGACGGGCACTCAGCTGGTATCTGGGTTCCATTATCAATGCACCCAGTATATCCCCAATAACTGTTTCCTTTCTTTGCTATACAGAGGGCAAAAAGTCACCAGGTGTAATTGGCTGTCCTTTCCCTGTTTACATCTACACTTCTGGGGTAAATTTTTATCATAATACCCCCTTAACCTTTGGCTTGAGTGATAGCGAAATCTGAATTTTGTTAACAATCTCCTTTTAAACCTATTAGTTTGTTTAATTAGATAAGGTGCCAATTTAAAGTTACATTTATCCATTGACAACCATCTACTTATTTTACTATTTTGGGCTAGATTTAATTCATTATAAATATGAATTTCCTTAATTGTATTCTTAACTTGAGTCCCGATTTCCTCTATGGGTTGTATAATACTCTCAGTTATACAATTTAGCAAACCATATTGCTTGACTATTCTGTCTATCATCTTTACACAGGGAAAGGAAAACCCCTTGACTACATATTCAATGGCTTCTTCCATACATGCCCTTGCTAGCCTGGAAGTTGGTTTATTATGTAAGAAGTAATACCCGACAAGGTGGGAATTATTGAGAAATACCGGACCACCAGGGGTGTAATGAGGCCAGAAGCTGCAGGCGGACAGCCTTATAGCCCCTGGAAGGTCCTGGTATTTCCCAATAATGCCCACCCTGGAGGGTATTATTTCGCTTAGAAAATGGCCATCTGTGTATATTTTCTTGAAGTCGTAAAATAATAAATGACTGACAAATGATCATAAATATTAGCAATAAGTTTATTAATAAAGTAGTCCATAGGATGTTTCTGGTGCTGTTGGTCCTCCCTGCAGCATTCTGATGGATTGGCACCCCAGACAGAGAGACACACACACACACACACACACACACACACACACACACACTTTCCTAAAAAGAAAGGCAGTGTGCCCTGAAACTTTTCTGTTTGACTCTCTGGTAATTTTTATTTATTTTTCTTTTTTTGGTGCACAATCTTTTTTTTGTTTGTTTTTTTCGATCGTATTTTTTTGTGTTCCGGTCATGTGACCTTTGATAGCGATGTAGAAGAAAAGAGAAAAATTACTTCCTCTTGGTTTTATTGGTCTCCTGAACTTGCAGGTAAATTTTTATTTTTCTCTGTGAGGCTCAACAACTGTGGGGGCATTGTGCTGACTGATCACTTATCTTGTATCTGCGGTCAGAACTGTAGTGCGAGACCGCGATCGGGAGATGGCCAGCATGGTACTGCGAGAGTGCGGTCGGGAAAGTGGTACCATGGTGCTTGTTACTCTTCTAACTGTAAGATAACTAGTGTGGTTTTTGGTTGATCTGAAAAACAGGGAGCAGGTTGAGGTAAAGAGTGTTTGAGTTCAGCTGAGGGAGATCAGTACCTCTCACTAAGCGAGAGAAAAAGATGGCGGGCATTTACAATTTTCTTGCATGTATTCAGCCAATTAAAATGCAGGCTGGGTACCACTGTAGAATCGTGCGCAGTGAAGTGGCACCTGGACTGGCACTTACTTTTGACTGGGCATCTATTGAAAAATAAATGCCCAGTTTAGAGGTAGTTTCAGCCAATCAGGACAGAGAATGCTTTCTGGCCATTTTCTAAAAGTTTTTAACAGAAACAAAACCTGCCTTTGCTCTGCTTTACAACTCATGGGCAATTGTCCTAATTTGATTCACACCATATGTGAGGAAGCACCCAGGGGGAGACCCAATATCTTTTTATAAAAATTATTAATTTCCCCATACCTCTACCCCATATAGTACTGGACTACTGATCTTAGCATTAATAACCCTAACACATCCCAATATTGAGTTTCCACCGTATTTATGCGAGAACCTGTTAACAAGGAACATTTAGTAGTTCCTTATCAGCTGAGTGTAGACCATAGGAGGAGGACTGAGGTGTGAGCAGTGCCACCAGTGAGAGCGGCATTTTATTTCTAATTATCGAGTTTATAAGACAGCCTAGGTAGCATAGACGGCAGGCAGAAGGGGACAGCCAGCCCAGGTCACTGTAAAGATTACAATGGTGCTTGAGCCGGGGTGACGAATAGGCGTTTCTGCATATGTATTGTTATAGGCTACGTCCCATTTGTGAAAAGTAGTTTGTTTTGCAGTAGCAAAAGCTGGAACACCGTAAGTGATGTCAGGGAGAAGGATACCCTTGGCAATAGCCAGCTTGGCTGAGGGGGTTAGCATATAGCTAGTTTTGTAGGCAACACCTAGTTTAACACTCACTGATTTACTGATGGACTGAATATGTAGACTGAAATGTAAGATACACTTCAAAAAGAAACTGTCTTTTTTGTAGCAGGTTTACGTTTTCCTACCTCACTATACTGTAACTGACAATGTTTATTCAGTTCTGAACTTTTCTGTCCTTTGCATGTAGAAACTGAAAGCCCTCTTGACATCCAGGTTGTGACATTTCTCCTCTCCTACATTGGAGTGAAGCTTTGTAAAAAAAAAAAAAAAAAAAAAAAGAGGTAATGTGACAGACTGTTTCATGTTAAAAGAGGAAACCACTTTAGTTAAAAAGTTCACGTTAAATGAGGAGACCACATTAATTAAAAATGTCACGTATTCTAAGCACCATCTTATCTGTATGACACCATAAAATGAGGATCTGTAGAGTGCCTTCATCTCACTGACCCTTCACACAAAAGTAATAGCTACTAAAAACACAGCTTTACAGGTTAAATATTTGAGCTCTAATGAAAACACAGGCTCAAATAGAGGACTCTTAATTGTGAGAGAATCAGGTTTAAATCCCATGGTGGAAGTGGTTTCCTTACAAGGTGGATATGGGATGGGTGGTACAGGCCTTTGAAAAATCTCTTGTATACTGGATGAGCCGCAAAGGATTTTTCTGCACCTGCAAATGCAAAGCAGGAACAGCTGCAGAATGCACATTCGTGGTGGAAGTTTTCAAGTCTTGGGCCTGTAAATGCATCAAGCACTGCAAAAAATTATACCTACAGTTTCTGCAGAGACAGGGTGAGAGTCACAACAAATACTACATTTTTTCCATTTTGAATTGGTACAAGTCATCCTAGTTGCTAGCATTGTAGCAACTTTCAAATCTTCTTCAAAATGAGTTGATAGTTTAAGTTAGAATATTTAAACTCCCCAAGAACCATGTTCTCTGTCCAGTTCAGAACCAAACTAAGGGTATATCTAGTTTCTGCTGTGACACAGTCAGAGTCGCACCAAATACTGAATCGTTTCCATTGTGAATAATAAGTTTTCCTAGTTGCTAGCATTCTAGCAAATTTCAAAACTTGCAGGACTAGGTTTAAGAGGTAATGACGACAAAGTAGATTCACAACAGCAAGGCCAGCCACCAAACAAATGTTAATGTAGTAGAGCAACAGAAAACGCTGTCCACAAAACGTAAACTGCGCCACACAATATACGATCCTCAAGAACTATGCTCTTAAAGGATTTTGGGTCTGGGTCAAGACAAGTCTTTCTACCGTGGGACAGAGTCAGCGACCCTGTCTCAGTTGCAGGTCTATTAGCATTCTCTATGGCACTGTCAGCATCAGTGAGTACCAAGACAGTCCTGTGCAGTCTGGTACTATCAGAATTACTATAGTAGCCCTCCTTAATTTCAACAACACTCCGAGAATTAGTGGAAATGCACAGAATCCATATACAAACCAGTTTCTTCTGAGGACAGCTAGCATCTCCTCTGGAACTCTCGCCACTCAAGGTGGCTTGCAACAGAATTGGGGAGCTTTCCATTGTCCCCAGCAAACAGATTCAGCTCTAGTACTCCCCATCTCCGAAACACTGAGTCTAGAACCCCTTAGCTCAGAGATCACTTATAGGTTACATGTCCCATCCTGCTGACTGACTCTGCTAGTTCATTCTCCTTTTCTTCTAGATGTACTACAGAGAGGTCTGTATTTAAATTGTAAGCCAGGTTCCAGATTTTCAATGAGACTGCACAGATTTTCAATGACCTGGTGTCTCCCTGTTTATGTAATACATAGTTGTACCATCTGTATTTATCAGGACTGTTTGACCCTGCAACAGGGAGGAGAAGGACTTTGTGCAAATGAGCACTTGCAATCTGGCTCATGGCACCGCTGCTGTGATGGAATTAATCACTGTACCATTGCTGTAAACATATTAACTGCTATATTGTATCATGTATTACTTGTGACTTACTGTGTATATATGTGTGTGTGTGTATATATATATATATATATATATATATATATATATATATAGCTGTGTGGGCAGTATTCAAGAGACAAAGTGTGACATTCATACACTCAAAAAAGTTTTATAATTAGGCATGACTTAACCTTAATTTTAATGTGTATATGTGGTAATTGCATAATACAAAATATAAAGATAGTTCTGCATTTCTAAGTTTGGGAAAATAGCACAATTATTTATGACATGTAAACTACTTTCGTGGGTAAGTCGGTGTCCATTATGCATTATTTCCCATTTCTAGTAATAAATTCAATTTTCAAATGCAGTGTCTCCTTCTTCTATTTAAGTGTATTCAGTTGCAACATCTAATGATTTGATGTTCTTCCATATCTATGTGTTGTTATCTATCCTCCAATACAAACAGCACTTAAAATACAAACAGGAGGTTACCAAAGTTTCATTTCTTCAGGCTTATACTGTTTATGTCCAGTCTACATGCCTTTCACACTTAAGCTGGACATTAAGTAGAAAGATAAACATGAACAAATCACTTAGTTGTGCTTGACTTATTATGTGACCATCTCTGTTGCATAAAACTACTGTGGGTAACGTGGACACCACAGAAGCAATGCGACATGTGAAATACATGGTACAACATTTATCAATGGCTTATTATCAACTAAACAGCCAATACACATTGATAATTACCACGCCACATCAGGAGCCATTTTGACATCACTGTAGCTCCGCAGAGCTAGACTGAGGAGAGGCCCAACCACAGTTAACAACCAGAAAGCACCCAGGCAAGCTGTTTGATACTGATAACTATAGAGGAGAGTGCCATATCATGCTCCCTGGCAACCCTATGCTGGCCTTTGAGGGGAAAATGATGCCAAAATATCACACAAGCCCATCCTAACCTCACCACCATGTGCATCACAGGGATGCCACTGCAGCAGGGTTCTTGTTCTGCACATGGAATGCTACATCCAAACTACTCTACAAGTCAAAACAATACACCAACGTTCCCCATGAACAAGGAAAGGTAAGACAAGAGACAGCTGGATGTTACACAGCAGGCCTGAGCCACATCGGGGGTCATTTTGACATCATTATACCGCCACAGAGTCACACTGAGGGCAGGCCCAACCACAGTTACCAACCAGAAAGCACCCAGGCAAGCTGTTTGGTGTTGATAACTGTAGATGCCAGCACTGCATGGCGTTTCCTGGTAACCCAGTGGCAACCATTAAGGGGAAAATGATGCCAAAATATCACACAGGCCTACCCTGTGCTCACCACCATGTGCATCACAGGGACACCGCTGCTGCAGGGTTCTTACACTGCACATGGAATGCCACATCCAAACTGCTTGAGTCAGGCCCAGGTGATGTATTTTTTATTTTCAAACAGTTCCACGATATTATGCCAACACTTGACATTTAATGTATAGGCAGTCTCATTATTAATAAATCTGCTAAATGTTTTTGCCAGATGAATCCAAACTACTAATGTTGCCCAACAGGCACTAGTACACCCAAGTAATGACCAGATTCCAGTACTACACATATCCCTCCCATACCCCTGAATGTACTAAGTAATGCCATGAACAGCCTTTCAGAGGTAAGCCCAAGTGCTGTCTTTTTTTTATTTTTAAACAGTTCCAACATATTGTGCCATCACTTGACATCTAATTTAGAAACAGTCTTATTATAAATAAATCAGGAAAATGTTTTGCCAGATGAATCCTAAACAGTGATGTTGCCCTACAGGGACTAGTACACCCAGGCAATGACCCAGTTATTACACATGGTACCATCCCATGCCATGAGCAGCCATTCTGAGGTAGGCCCAAGTGCTGTATTCTTATATTTTTAAACAGTTCCAACATATTATGCCACCACTTGATGTCTAGTTTAGAAGCAGTCTCATTCCTACACGTGGTAACCCCCCCATAACCTCGAATGAACTAACCAATGCCATAAGAAGCATTTTTGAGGTAGGTTCCATTGCTGTATTTTTTTTTATTTCAAACAGTTCCAATATATTATGCCAACACCCTCACCTGATCCCCTAGTTCAGTATGCCAATACAATGATGCTCCTTTATAATCTTACATCAAGAAAGGCAACTTTATCATTTAATATAAACTGCGATGCACGACGCCGCCGCACACACACACACACACACACACACACACACACACACACACACACATGCACACCTACCTTAACCGGAGCCAGCATCACCCTTCTTTCCAAAAATAACAAGCATCTCTCACAAATTGCATTTATTTTTATTTAAAACATTTTAAAAGTGCAGCTTTTATATTCATTCCACATACACACTTCTAAATTAGAGCCATCATCACATCAACAGGTGCAACATTCATTCGACAAATACACATTCTTAGAATTTAACAGTAGGAACCCAACAGGTGTTGTTTTTCCCCATTTAAACATGATTAAAATCATCACCAGGGGAAAGTTCACTAATATTAGCAATATTCTGAAAAAATCTAATTATACAATGAAAATCCACTGGATGGTTTGTAAAAAAAAAAAAAGCTATAAATCTCAAACAAAACTCTATTTGGTTAGACTGGTCACATATATGCACAGCCCCATTTTGAAGAGGGGGCCTACACAAATAGCTGGCCCATGACAGAACACACAAATTTAACTTTTCTGCCCCCAAAGATGATAGAACACAACTACTGCACTATATCCAGATAGTATTTAATATGCCCCATTTAAACAGTGCCGGCACCAGAGGAAAGTTCAGCTGATATACTTCTCAAACAAAACGTTAAAATATACTATTTAATATGCCCCATTTAAACACTAATTGCACCAGAAGAAAGTTCTGCTGATATACTTCCCATACACAATTTTAAACTATACTATTTAATATGCCCCATTTATACAGAACCAGAGGGAAATTCTGCTGATATGCTTCCCAGACAAAACTTTAAAGTATACTCACTGTGCTGCACAGCCCACTGATCCAGTCATCCTCTATTGAGAAGAAGGGCCCTTCACAAACAGCAGGACCATGAAGTCTTAAGGTGAATACTTTACTTTTTCTGTCCCCAAAATGACACAGAATAACTGCTGCACTTTAGCCAGTCACTATTTAATATGCCTCCCAGAATTTTAACTTGCTGTTCTGTAGCAGAATGCTGAAGATCATGTTTTCTAGTGACTGGAGACCTCTGAGATCCATCCAAACTCCTGTGCAGCACACCAGATTTAAAATGGACGACACTTCATTCTACCTGTTTTTAAGAATGGTAAATGGAAGAAGCAGCGGGAAGAGAACTGTTTTGCTTAGAGCCAGAGTACCAAAACTGAATGCCCAATGTCACCTTCGGGTCCCAGCTATTTGTACCAATACCAGCATCATCATCATCCACTTGGGTAACATGGACATGACAGCAAGAGCCACAGCTTTTGATGCTGCTGCTCCTAGCAGGCTCTATGTACCACTACATTAAGATTGCAGATTTGTGCGGGGGAAACACATTAAGCAATGTGAACTGACACTGAAAAAAAACCTCCAAGTATAAAGGCAGAATACACAAAAGAAATTATGCAGCTATATAAGACACCACAGTAATGCACAAAAGTAATACATTTCATGTGGTGTAATGTAAATGTAATAACATCTGTATAAAATCAATAATCACTGGGGGACAGTTACACATCCACTCTGCTCACTAAAAAAGAAAACTTTAGCATTGTGCTTTAAATACAGTAAATTTAATGGTCACCAAGATGTGTAGCACAGCCATGTCACAAAATGGCTACCTTTTTAAGGCTATTTTCATTATTAAAAATGTTACCACAATAAAAAAAAAATACATACAGCATTTTTTTTATGCACACTATCTCTTGACCATATTGGTAACAGTACAGAGCACAAATTCTGTATTTTTAATAAATGATGAGTAAAATACAAACCTTATTTTTTTTTTCTACTTATTTTTTATCCACTCCTTACTGTCCCTTCCAATCACCACTCCTTCCAGCCTACAAGGAGTGACGGCCCCCACCTCTACCGACCAGCTTGGTCTGCCCCTAGAGTGCCACACTGCCATTGGGGGCATCTTGATGGCCCGGATTACCCCCCGGACGGGGCGAGGAGAGGCTCCCTTTTTTTTCCCCCTTCCCCCTGCGGCAGCTGCACATTGGGGTCTGCCCCTGGTCGGAGGGTGGCAAGGCCGGCTCCAGAGGACTTCATTTAGGCGACCAGAGGGCATTTTCCTCCGAGTTGTCTTGTTTACCCCCTTAACCCCTCCCTCTGAGACGCCGGCGCAGAGAGTCTGCATGCTGACGCACGCTCCTCTCAAGCGCCTAATGGCAACCCCCCTCCCCGGCTCTGACAGACGGAGCCGTGTCCTTTCGGGAGTCGGGTGCATCCACCGCCCTCTCAGGACGTCCAGGCGCCTAACGCGCCTGGCATCCCAGCCCGAGGAGGAGAGCATCCATTGGGACGCTCCATCCTCCCTCCCGGCTGACCCCGACGACCCAGGTCCGTTCCGAACCGGGTCGCGGCGTAGCGAGTGTGGCATCCAGCGCCTCAACCCTCAGCGCCACTGGGCCGGCTTATACAAACCTTATTTTAAGTGCACACCCAAGTCTCTTGAATGCTGTCCACATACCTATATTACTGTATTTCCCTCTATCCCCTTCCCCCCAGGACATACCTGGAAACGAGCCTTCATTCAGTGTGTCTTCTTGGTGAAACATTTAAAATAAATAAATAGAAGCTATATGTCCCAGAAGTCTCCAGAATTCCTGCGCAGTGCTTCTTTGACTTGTTTTGAATACCTTTGCACACTGAACCAGAGCTTCAAAGGAAGGAAACATCTGGCTGGTTCCGTGTTTAGTTCTGTGCCTATGGACTCCAGAATCGTTCTGGATTCCAAGTGTGACTTTTCTACATTTAAGAGGAAGCCTAACCCCTACAGGGTACTCCTCTCTGTATCTGAATGGAGTACATGGCTTCCTCTTTTGTTTTTCCACACACTAATCAGTTGTCTAGGTAAGGGAAATATCACGACGCTCTGCCTGCTCAGGTAAGCTGCAATCACTGACAAGTACTTTGTGAACACCCTGAGTGCTATAGCCAGACTAAACGGCATTGCCTTGAACAGAAACTGGGCATATCCTACGCTGAACCTCAAATACGGTCTGTAGCAGGGTCTTATTGGGATATGTGAATAGGCAATCCGTCAAGTGCAGTGACCGCAGCCAGTCTCTTTGCTTTATAGTGGGCATCACTATTTGTAGTGTTATCCTCTGAATGTTTCCTTTTTCAGGTGCCTATTCAGGAGCCTCAGGTCCAGAACAGGTCCCCATTCCCCTCCATTGAGAAAGATACGGGAGAAGGAATCTTTTCCCAGTTGTCATGCAGGGATCCTCTCCATGCATTTAACTCTAACAACTTTCTCACCTGGTCCAATAGGTACCTGAGCGAAAACATTCTGGTTAACCTTGGAAATTTTACAAATTGAAGTTCTGAGCCCTCTCTTATTACCTCCAGAACGCACTTGTTGGTAATTCTTTTCCACTCTCTTAGATAGTAAGAAGGCACCCTCCCACTGTCAATGGATCTATGGTGATATGGACAAATTTGTAGGGCTGGGATTCGTCTGGGTTGGGGGAGCGAAGGTACATTTTTATCTGGCTCCCCTTCCACCTCTAACATTCCCTGTGCCTCACTCAGCTGTGTATCCATTGTGCACGTAGGATCTGCTGTTATACATAAGTCATGCTCATATAACTCCAATTCTTTTTTAAAGTTGCCCTTTGCTCCTCAACTTTTTTTAATACGAACATGCCAGCAAATAAAGGCCTTACTGTCTATCTTGTATGCTCTGTTTTGTCACCAATAAGCAGGGCCACTGGAAAATTGTGGAAAAGGTTACCCAAAATTGCGGAGCGTTTTGCAAATATGCGGGAAATTGTAGGGTTCTACTATAGAGCTAAGTGTTTCACAATAAATATTTTAATGTTTTCTGCAGCATATATTAGTCAGTATAAATTGCTAAATGAATACACTGACACCTGAATATGTTTAAAATTTAAAGAAAAGTTTATGTTCCTAAAAAGAACGCTAAACTGATAAGCTATCGTAAGCGTTGCCTATCTTCCAAAATTTAAAAGCATCTGCCTCATACAGTGCTAAATAGATTCTATAAAGTGAGCCACAGCAAATCGATATTAAAATGAAGCTAGAAGAAATATTTTTGTTGTTGTTTCTGGCTGTAGAATAATGAAGCCTAATCAACAGCTGTTTACAGTGCTCTGTCACCTATTCACCCACTCTGGTACGAGAAAAAATAAGCAGATAGAGTGGTGAATAATTGAGTTTTAGTAAAGTGTTGTTAAAGTGTTTAATAGACATAATTTGTATTGTAGGTACATACACTGTTTTTGAAATAATATATTTAAACATTAAATCTGGGGGTTATTGGGGCTGGCAGTATAATCCAGAGGTTAGAATAACAAACTGAATGAGCTGACAACATCTAGCAGACATGGGTTTGATTCCCACAACCTCCTCTTGCATACTGTGTGATTCTGAACAAGTCACTTAACCTCCTCAGTGCTCCTGGGTTGTACATGAAAACAGGAACTTGTCCGTAGTGGGTCTTATGCAGTTATCAAAAAATTTAAAAAATACCAATATATTTTTACTGCGTCATACAGTAGTCAGGGTACCATGTAATGTACTTTTGTTTTACTCTGGCTGCACTGATTTTATTTAGCTAAAGATAAATGTGCAGATACATTTTGTGTTTTATAAGCTTGTTTTTAGACATTAGTCAGGTTTTTATTGTAGTCTTTGCATGTGAGCATCTAAGAGATAGTTGCTAAGAGTGAGATCACTGTTAGCAACTAGCTTATTCAAGTTTAAAAATCGACAGGGCTATCCAAAAATCTTCAGCTGTTTGAATCAAAACTAGTCTGAAGGAAAGTATGTTCAAGGAAAAATTTGCCCTGCCACTTACAAAAAGGCTTTATAGTTAGTACCACATTTAAGTGAAGGGGATAATCTGCACCTTTTCTCCCATCTTTTGTTTCGGTTTGTGTGGCAACAAAAAGTTTTCTGATAGGCTACTTCAACACAAAACAAATGTTAAGTGTTTAAGTGTACTTATGCTTGGCCAGTGGATTTTGAAACCAAACAAGACAAGGATTCAAAAGAAATCAGAGTCACATAAAACCCTAGCCCTACCTTGCACCACATTGTTTTGGCCAAACCCAAGTCCGTCTTTCGGATGAGACGTTAAACTGAGGTTCCATCTGCCTGGATTGGTGATAGTTCAGGTGGATGTTAAAGATCCAATGGCACTTATCGAAAAGAGTAGGGGAATTTCCCCGGTGTCCTGGCCAAATTTCCCTCATTCACTAAAAATACCACCAATAGCTTAATCTGTTTCTAGGTCAGTTGGCATTCATCTGTATCCCCCTCCCCCGGGTCATGCCTGAAAATAGGCAGGATTTGTCTAGTGCACTTACCCGGTCAACAAAAACTAAATAAATAAAATAAAATGTAAAATTGTCAATATATTGGCAAGAATGTTATTAAAAATGTTAATACTTTTTACACAGCTCAATACAAAAACTCAAAAATTGCAAGAAATTGTGGAACATGTCATTTTTTGTGGAGAATGGTGAAAATTGCGGATTCCGCAAAAAATTTTGGGCGCAATTTTCCAGTGGCCCTGCCAATAAGGAAGCACATCAAAGAGGAAATAGGCTGCCTTTTGTTTGACTGCCCTGTGACAACCCAGTTGTTCTATGTCATGCAAATCTCCCAGAAGACACTGAAACTGCTAGTGCACTAGATACAGTGCTGTCATTCACATCAACATCCACTTGAAATTGGTATTTAGCTGCCTGTAGACCAGCATTCAATAGATGTGCTAAGTGAAGCAACTTTTGGGAGGCAATTTCTCTCTCTATCTCTGTCTCACAAACACACACACATGGCTCTAAACACAAAACGAGCAAGCTGCTCCCTTAGCAACGCTGCACAAATTCATTGGCACAACGCATCTGGCAGAGTTTACACTATTTTTCAGAAAACAGGGGAGAGCTGGGCAAGCTGAAAGAATCCAAAACAGAAGTACAGAGATCACTGACAGGGTCTCAGTAAGCAGAAGCACTTTCCATATTAAGTTGCCATTGTTGCTTGACAAAGTGGTGATTTACTACAAAAAGTTGGATTTCCAAAGTGGACCAACAATAAAATGTAAATCAATAATTTAAAATACAGTATATGTAGAGGAGCCTTCTCTCTTTCTCGTGACATGTTCTTTATGGCAGCCTTTTGAAGTTGCTCCTCCAACATATCCCGACAATAACAGTCACAATAAAGGCTAAGAGCATCCTGGAATTCCCAGTTTGTCGACATCAAAGTAATTTCTGTGGCAACCGGTTGTAATGTCATAAACAAAGGATTAGGACTTCACTGCAGAAATAAGCACTGTGAACAGATAAAATCAAAGGGTTAACGCTCCTGATTTAATTTTTAGATCCTGAAATCCACATTTTAAAGGGCATTTTATGAAACTGATTTCTGCTGATGCCCACTGTGAATGTGGTGCTGGAAACCAGAAAATCTCTTTGAAGTGTAGAGTGATGTTAGTCCAGAGCTGAGAACAAGATCTGACTTGGCCTACCCTCACAGCTCGCAGCATGCTTTGGGTGTGTGCAAATGGTCCCCTATAAAACAAGATTAGATTTTGTGTGTAAGGTCATGGCAGGGGTCAGAAAGATTTAAAAATGTGCTAAAATGTGTTTTTTTAAGTTATGGCAAGTCAGGGGTGTTAAAGTTTTTAAACTTATGAAAATGTCTGCCAGAATTTTTTTTTTTTAAAAAAACATTTCTGGGAAGCATTTATACCTAGATGTACGTATGTAAGTGTGTGTATAGTAGTCCTGCACTGGTGTTTCACTTAAAACAGTCATTTCCAGAGCCTTATATCTTGGCCATTTTAGACCCTAGGACTGGGGAATTTGGCATGCTCCTTCGTAGTCTTAGGGTCTCCTAACCCCCTGCCCCCCAAATTTCATGTAGAGGTGAGGACTAGCGTTGTTTTTCGGTAATTTTAAATATTTTGATCCAATATGAGGTACCATACTGTTGATTCATGGCCTGTATCTGTACCTGTAGACTATCCTTGTGTCATGAGGGTAGGGGACGTGGTAGGGTGGGTGAGAGTTAGACATAAGAACCCTAATAGCACATTTTCAGATTCTGCGGGCACTGTGTTGACAACCCTAATAGTTTAGTTACAACCTTTGTGTGGTTTGCATTTTGTGTGGTAGCAGTCCCATATAGATATATATGATCTTTGCAAAAAAAAACTTTGTTAACGCACCTGTTAGGGTAACTTAAAGACACAAAAGTAGGGAAATGTGGCATTAGGGTTTCCACCCCTACACCCTAAGCAACAAAAGGAAAAAACATTAGGGTTTTGGGTCTCTGGGGTCTTGTCAGATCAGTGGCGGGGTCTTCCTTGGGGTTGTCAACCCTAGTGCTCACCCCATTCCGTTAGCAAACAAGGTCACACATGATTCTTCTTTCTTGGGCCCTGAGTGAAGAAAACTACAAAACATTTTGTTGGCAATATGGAGTGAGATGTACTTCTGTACCTTTGAAGAGTATATCACTATGAGGCTGTGGCTTGGAGCTAAACCTTGTGCTTCAGATTGGAGGCTACAGGCTGGGAGTAGGGGTAAGCATTAAGGTTGACAACTGCAAGGAAGACCCCACCACTGATTCATCAATACTTCGGAGACCAAAAACCTTTATGTTTTTTCCTTTTGGTGCCTCGGGGGGTAGAAGTAGGGAGTTAGGGTGGAACCCTAATATCACATTTCCCTACTTTTGTGGTGTTAAGTTACCCTAACTGGTGCATTAGCAAAGTTTTTTGGAAAAATTTCCTTTTAGAATCATATCCTCAGATGCAGATGCACACGGGGACGTGCACCAAGGGAAGATTCTATCCGCCTGTGGAAGAGCAGGGCCCTGCTGACCCTACCTTTCTATGCAGTGCTGGATATCAAAAATTACCAAAGTTATAAATGTGCATAGGAAAATGTCAACATATCTTTGTAACAGTTTTTTTTTTAAATATCTTGACCACTGATTTTCAACACAGCCTTGATACAAATCCACCTCAAGAACCCAGTACGTGAAAATTTTCAAATCTTGTCAGAAATGTCATATAGCATTTCAGCCAGGTCTTGAACAAAGACAGCTGTCATGCTCATGAGGTGATGTGAAAAAAATGGCTATGTTGAAAATTCGGGATCAAAATATTTAAAAGCGCTAATAATTATGAGTGTGCATTGCAAAATTTCAACATACCCCATAACTTTCTTTACTCCAAATTTTCAATATGACCTTCTTATGGCCCCACCTCATGACAGCAGTGGAGACAATTTTCTAACCCCACTCAAAAAGTGATTTTGCGCAACGACAATGTCATTCCATGCCACAGGTGAGAAAACACATTTTGGCCAAGATTTGAAAAATGACAGTTGTCATGTTCATGAGGTGATATGCAAAAATGGTTATGTCAAAATTTTGGGGTCAAAATATTTAAAATTACCAAAATTAAGAGTATGCATTGCAAAATTTCAAAGTATGCTCATAAGTTTGTTTTTTAAAATATTTGGTCATCAAATTTTCAAAATAGCCTTCCTATGACCCCATCTTATGAACAAGTCTGGTGAAAATGTTCAAATCCTGCCCTAAAGGTGATTTTGCCAAGGGACCGCAAAAATGTCTTCCGGGCCTGATTTGCATAATTCCACCACCACTGGTCATGAGGTGGGGTCTCAAAAGGGCCATGAAGAATATCTGGGCTCAAAATATGCATAAATTGCAGAGTTATGCATCAAAGCTGAAAACCCCATTGAAATACATTGAGCAGCACTTACAGTACCTCAGTTTCTCATATTACAGTTGCCAGTTCCTGCAGCAAGACATGCCTTCAACTGGAGAATGGATCCTCACCATGGATCATATTCAGGTGAGTGCAATGTGTGGAGAGTGTGGTGGTGGTGGGTGCTGAGTGAGAAGTCGGGGTAGGGATCAGATTGGTGAGGGACCCTTTTCTTTTCTTCCAGGTAAGGTAGATAGGGGGGGAAAAAAAGGGATTTTTAAATTTTTTCAGAGACTAGTGGCACACATTCTGACACTGGAGATTGGGCACCCCAGTGTCAGGCTACTGTTCAGTGACACCATGTGGGGGGCACACCCTGGCGCTGCTATGTATGTAGAATGGGAAGCTGGTGACAACCTGGAGGGGGGGTCATGAGTAGTGGTACCGGGGGTGGGCACTCTGGTCTGCTTTTAAATTATCATAAAAAATATAAACATTAGGAACCACAGGTAGGTGACCTGGAGGGAAGGGGGAAGAAAGAAGCAGTACCAGCGGTGGGCACCCTAGTCTGCTTATATATATATTTATTATTAAAAATATAAACCTTGGCAACCATGGGCGGGTGACCCGCTTAATAAACAGAAACATACTGTAGATAGATAGATAGATGGATAGATAGATAGAGAGACAGACAGACAAAGACTGGCAGCCTGGACAGGGGATCGGTGGCTCACTGCTGTCACTGTAGCCCAAAGCAGGACTCCCACTGCAGCTGCAAAATTCAAGAAAATCCCTCTGTTCTTATACAGAGAACATGGGTGAATGTTTTCTCTCATTAAGCTGGGCACCCTGGATTTTGGGGTGCCCAGAAAAGGTATTTCAGGACATTATTTAAAAAACAAACATCAAAATCGAGCTAAACAGGTCCCATTTAGCAGGGGCTGTGCCAACAACTATACGGGCCCCCCTGCAAAATATTTTACGGGGCCCACCTCAACACCAATAAATGTAAAATAATAATTAGCGCATATGACATTTTTGTAGCGCAAGTTTTTTTGTATCAGTCGTGTTGAACATACATAGTTTATCCATGCTGCCCCCGGTCCCTGTCCCCCATCCCCCTTGCTGGCACCATGATCAAATAACTGATCAATGTAATTTGTTTCTACTCCTCCTCGGGATACCAATACCAAGATTAGATGTATTCAGTAACGGGATCTATCGCTTCTTTGTTCTGTGCTCTTCCCCCCCAACTCCCAACTATGTGAAACTGGAGGTGGAATCTTCTGACACCACTGCTGACAACCACAATTTCAAACAGATAAGCAATTTCCAAAGAGAAACTTGCAAGTGTGTCTGTGAAGAAAAGTTTTCTTAATTCTGACCTCTGAGGCAGTGGGCCCCCTAACAGTGTGAGCCCTACTGCAACTGCAGCTCTTGCACCCCCTTGGTCACAGCCCTGCCGTTTAGCTAGGATCAGATGTTTGTTTTTTAATTACACCATTTTATACATTTTCCAGAGTTTTTTATTTTGAGTGGAAAAGAAACAAGATGGTGTCTCTCATCCACCCACAAAAAAGGTTTTGTGCTGTGAGAAACAAGTGATGAGAAACCAAAAATGGTCTTGTGACACAGCTTTTTGGTGTTATATCAGAACATTATCCCATAAACCCTACTGAGCATACTCGGAACAGAAAAAAACAAAACTTGAAATCCTTATAACTCTGGAACCATTTAATATTTTTTCATGAAACCTTCTAAAGGCACTACCTTGGCACAGCACGATTCTACCCTGAAAGTTTTGTTTAAAAAAAAAAAAAAAAAAAAAGTCATTCCACGTAGGCTGTAGGTGAGAGCAAACCCAAACCCCATGTTGAGTATAGGAAAAAAATGAGAAGTCTACAGGAAAATAACATGTCTAGATCTCAGAAACCATGCAAGCTACCATAACAAACCTTTCCAAAGATTTAGACTTCACCTCCTAGACAGCACATGCAACATTTCAGCTCATTTGATGAACACTGCCAATGCTATTAAGGTACAAAAGTTAGGGGTTTAACAATAAACACCTACTCATCCCTGACTATAGGCGCTACCACACCTCTATAATGTGTATATATATATATATATATATATATATATATATATATATACACACACACACACACACACAACATCTACGTTGTATTTTCTTGAAACTTGGCTTCCCAGCCAAATGCCCCTTAGGGTACCCTTGCCTCAGTGTTTGCGCACAGAGGTTCTTTGTCTTTGTATATATATATATATATATATATATATATATATATTCATAGCTTGTGTCCTGTATTGGCATTTGCACTCCCAAATCCTACTTTAAACAAAAAATGCATTGTGTCCTGTATGCAAAAATGCAAGTATGCATTTTTGTTTAAAGTAGGATTTGGGAGTGCAAATGCCAATAAATGTCAATTGCAAAATGTTTTAAAATGATAATCTTCAAACGGTACCTCCTCAGTATGAAGCAGCATCCAGGAGCTTTGTTTATAAGATGGTGGCACTGCTGGGCTAAGAATGCCTGAGGTTATGATAATGGAACTTTCTCCCAAGTCTATTCTCAGTAGAGACGATATTGAGCTGGCCTAGATTATTGATTTACTGCTGCAAATACAGATCCTAAGGTCTTCTCATATATGAGATTTTACATATTCAAGGAAAACACTGTATCTATGACGTTCAGTGATCTTTACTGTCTTTGGTCATATTTTTTTAGTACAGAAAGGAATTTTTAAAAGAATAACATGGACTGCCCCAGGATAAAGGAGGGACTGAACAAAAAACTTCCATCAGTGAGGCAAATAACCTGAGATCTTAGTTTGACTATAAAGCTACAAAACTAGCTAATATGAAGGTGATGCACCATCATAATGAACGCAGGAGGTGACCCCTCCGCTGCAGTGATGGCAGATGGTATATAGGTAAATTCTCCACCAGATAGATAACACAAATGCACCAGAAGTTCTTAAAGAATTCACTGGATGCATCATGAGCTGGAGCGGTTTATAGTGCCTAAGCCTAGAGAAAAATATAAACAAAATATGACACTGGAAAAAAGGTCAATCAGTCCATCCGGTCTGCTCAACCCTGCCTAGTATATATATGGGATGCCCCTACTGGCCATCTATCTCCTTGTTACCCTCCCTTGCTGAAACATTTCTGATGTCATTGGCCCCTGTGCCTATTCCACCCTTTTAAACATTTTTTCAATAAAGCTGTTTCTTCCTCAGCCAGTCAGCCCTGCTCTTCCCTAGCCCATTCCCCAGCCGACCACCGCCTCTCTCCAAGAATCATACGCAGCAGTATTCCCACATGGATAGCACCCCTCCCCCTGTGGTGGGGCCATGAGGGAGGTGCCCCACCAGTGAACATATCCAGAGCCCTGCAAGGAGTCCCAGGGTGATGGTGTGGCCAGAGGGCAAGCCTGGCATCATCTGCTGGCTTTTTTCCATTCTTCTCCCCGACCTGGCAGTATGCAAGGAGCACCAATGTGCATGCATATGGAGACATGCACCACATACTAAGAAGCCAGCTTTCCCCAATATGATGCACCCACTGCCCTACTACCACACCTCCATGTGGTTGCAATTTAGAAGTGGTGCAGTAGAGATCCCCCTTCCTAGGAGAAGAGAGCAGTCCTTGGGATGCTCAATCCAATCCCTCCATGGCTGACTCCGGATCAGAGTACGCTCCTGAACCATGGTCTCCAGCATGGTGGGAGGTATGACATCCAGAACCTCAACAATCAGCACCACTTGGCTGGCCCAATACCCTTGTTTTAATCACACCACTGTTTTACTACAGACCACTTCACTCGTCAGTATGTTCCACCTGCCATGGTCAGGCCATACCATAAATGATGCTGCTGCTGCCGGGACTGGGATCCCTTGTTGTGGCCCTGTATCTGGGTTCATCTGAGCCTCACAGAAACTTGGGAAATGAGCTAGAATTGTGTTTGTTTCTGTTTTGACCACAGTGAAATGGAGCAGGGCAGCAGCCCAGCAAATGGAGGGATTCATTGGGATTCTCCAATAACTGGAGGGGTGGAAAAGTGAGCTAAAGTCTCCAGCTATTGACTCCTCACATTTGGCTGCATTCAGCATTTAAAACAAAGTGAGATAAGGAGGGCACCTCTTACATCAAACAAGAGTCTAGACTCCATGCTGTGTCTGCAAGGCTCTCTATAGTCACTTTTGGGATTTCATTGGGCACGGTTATGGCTTGGAACATTTTTGATTTGCCCATTCCTGCTCCTTTTGAGGGGTTTTCTTGATTCACTTGGGCTCAGACAATTCTTTTACAGAAGCCAAATCCTCCAAGTTAAGCTGAACCCAAACCTTGAATTCTAGAAAATGACTTATGCACTGCGGAGTCACATGCCATTAGAGATTAGTTTGTCGGGACCTTCCTTTTGTAAACCCATGTTGTCTTGGATCCTGTGCCCCTATGGATTCCAGGTGTTGCACTAGCCTTTCGTTAAGGAGTGCCTCCATAATCTTGCCCACTACTGAGGTAAGACTGACTGGTATGTAGTTCTCTGACTCCTCCCTGCTACCACTCTTGTGGAGCGGGATCACATGAGCCCTTCTCCAGTCTTCTGGGACCTCTCCTGTGCTCAGAGACTCACTAAACAGTTCTGCTAATGGCTCTGCTAGTTCCACCCTTAGCTCCTTAAGCACCCTGGGATGTAT
The DNA here is from genome assembly GCA_016271365.2 of Neoceratodus forsteri. Classification (NCBI taxonomy): domain Eukaryota; kingdom Metazoa; phylum Chordata; order Ceratodontiformes; family Ceratodontidae; genus Neoceratodus; species Neoceratodus forsteri. The sequence goes on from CM028129.1 coordinate 67,516,748, forward strand.
GCCATCAGGTCCCATTGCCTTGTCCACCCTGAGCTAAACGAACTCTTGTAGGACCCTTTATTTTGTGAAGGGAGTAGTGCTCACCTCCCTCCCCCCTGTGTCCATGGTGCTGAGCTGTGGGCCCTGCCCTACCTTCTCTTCAGTAAATACTGAGCAAAAGTATCTATTTAGGATAGATGCTTTTACAGGGTCCTCCTCCTCACATGCCCCTTTTTCTCCTTTGAGCTTAGCAATACCCCCTCTGGACTTTCTCCTTTCACTAATGTATCTATGGAAAGTCTTGTCACCTCCTTTTACTGTTCGTGCTAGTGTTTCCTCAGTTTGGGACTTTGCCTGCCTTACTGCCTTCCCTGCTTCTCTTAGGGCAGTTTGGTATGCCTCCCTATCTTCATTCTGCTGTGTTCCCCTGTATTTCCTGAAGGCCAGCCTTTTGGCTCTGACCTTTTCTGCTACTGTATTTGAGAACCAAAGTGGATTCCTTCTTCTTTTGCACTTCCTTTTCTGTCTAACACAAAGGGATGCTGCTTCAAGTATTGCATCTTTATGCTTGCCCACTTTGCCTGTACCCCCTCACCTGTGTTTCTTTTTGCCAGGTCTAGCTTAACTCTGTTGGCCATCTTATCAAAGTCAGCTCCTCTGAAGTCCCATATTTTTGCCTTGGAGTGGGATGATTTAGATGTAGTGGCCAAATTGAACCATACCATGTGATGGTCACTGGCCCCCAGGTGACCTACCTGGAGATCTGTGATCCCTTCCCTGTTAGTCAGTACTAGATCTAGGGTAGCCCTGTCTCTTGTGGGTTGTTGTACCAGTTGTTTGAGGCCCTCCCCCTGCAGGGAATCCACCATGTGTCTAGTTCTGGCAGATGTTCCTGCTAGTATTGACCAATCTGTATCCAGCATGTTGAAGTCTCCCATTATCAGAACCTCCCCTTTAGCCGTCATGTTTCGTATATCTTCTAACAGTAATGTGTCTTCGTCCTCCCCCTGATCTGGGGGCCTGTAGACAACTCCAGTTCTTATGGCTGTCCCATTTCCTGTTTCCATGGTGACCCACAGTTCTTCTGGCTCCTTATGTGTAGTCTGAATTTCTGTAGCTTTGATATTTTCATTGACATACAGGGTCACTCCACCCCCCTTTTTTGCACCTCGGTCTCTTCTGAACAGTACATAGCCAGGTACTGAAGTCTCCAAGTGTGGTTACTGGTAAACCAAGTCTCACTAATTGCTACTATGTCCAGTTTAGCCTCTGATATTATTGCCTGCAGGTCTGGGATCTTATTTCCCAGGCTGTGAGCATTTGTGTACCTGATTTTCCATTGGCCAGATTTCGGTGTGTTAATTGTTGGGTGAGGTTTGGTATTTCCCCTGTGCGTTGTATGGGGAGACGGACCTTTTTTCTTATCTGGTGATGCAAATGAACTGCAAACATGCTGAATCCGTTTGACCACTAGCTGAGGGGGGAGGGGTGTTCTTCCCATTCGACATATGGGGTGCTGCAGCCCTCTCCCCATTTGCTAGTTTAAATATTCTGCAAAGACGTCAAACTTCTGCCCCAATGCACTGACTCCCTCCTTAGTCAGATGCAGTCCATCAAATTTAAAGAACTTTCGCTCACAGAACTGTTGCCAGTTCCCTACAAATCTGTGTCCTTTTTCCTGGCACCAGCCCTTGAGCCACATGTTTAGCTCCCCTATCTCCCCTTCTCTGACCTTCCGTCCATCTGCCCCCCTCTCCCAGACTGGCAGGATCTCAGAGAAGGAGATGTCGGACGAAATGGATGATAGTTTGTCACCCAGCCTGGTCATGTGTTCCTTGGTCTCCACAACTGACCGGCTGGCAAGATCATTAGTCCCTATGTGTACCAGGACGTCAATGTTTTCTCCTGCTTTGTGAACAATTTTAGCAATGCGGTCAGTGTATCTCCACGCTGGTACCTGGGAGACATCTGACCATTACCCCTGGCTGGAGATGGGTATCAACTCCCCCAATCATGGAGTCTCCTATGATCAGAAGTTTTTTGGATTTCCTTTTTGCTTTTTTTTGTTTTGGTTCCTGATTTGGGTGAGTTTTGTTGTGCTAGCTCCTGTACTGCAGTGTCCTCTGCCCCTTTGTTTGATTTCAGAGTTAGAGGCAGATACCCATTTGTAGTGTTTATATGGTTTTGGAGGTAATATATTGGAGAGCACAGAGTGATGGGGCACCCGATTTGCCCCTCCTAACCACCTGTCAACCTCCTGGACCAACTACCCTCTGCGGTCGAGGTTCTTCTGTTGGATGTTGGGGAAATGGCAGGTGGTTCTTATAATGTATTTCCTCTTGAATATGACATTTGAGGCATGCAATCTCTGCCCATGCTGCCCGGAGCTGAGCCCTAAGATCTCCAATGGCCCAGCATGTAGGACAGTGTCCTAAATCCTGTAAGACTGTTCTTCTGAAAAGTGCTCCGCAGTACCTGCAGTTAATGATATCCATTCCAGATAAGTTGCTGAGTTTATAACCTGGTCAGAGTAATTAGAAGGAAGAAAATGCAAGCAATGGTTTGATTTTGTGTTTTGTTTTAGTATAACTTGTTATAACAGGTTAAATTACTAGTGCCCCTGTAAATGAGCTCACCTTGTGGATGCCCCGCTGATCCACCCCTTCCTGCTTTGCCACAGGAAATGTCACAACTGTGGTACCCTATAAAAGCAGTGTAGTGTGGGTGTGGTTGGGGATGGAGGTGGGTGGCTGGGCCTTTCCCCTGCCGAAAAAGAAGAACCATGGATGAAAGAACAAGGAGGTAAGAGCAGAAACAGTCAACAACAAATGCAGTAACCTTGAAAGCTTATCCTAATGTTAGATAAAACTGTAAAACCTGTAAAGCACCACCTGTAATAATTTCAGTGAAGATATACCCAGTAAGAAACACTTTGCTACAGAGAAAAATAAAACAGTAACAGATGATATACCTTGCAAAAGACAATTTGAATCAGAAGATTACAGCAGTAATCTGTTAGCACACACCTGTAAGCACACCTTGTAATAATGCAGAAGGTATACCAGCAACAACAATTTGAATCAGAGAAAAATAAAGCAATGAAATGTTAGCAACAAACAGTAGCAATCCCTGTGAGTACACAATAAAAATAACAACACACAGTAAATCTGCTTAGCCAAAAGAAGTCTTAATCCGCTTCCTTTGCTCTAGTAAGGTTCTCTGCTCTGGTCCTTTCAAGCAATCTTAGAAGGAAAGAGCTCAGGTGAAGCTAGGTGCCTTGGCCAGCAAACCAAGTCTTCTACCTCTAGACTAGAAACCCTCCCAACAACAATTTCAGCCCAGAAACAAGAATTCTTTCTCCCATGAAAAATATAGTGAGAGACACTTTCATAAGTGACAACGCTGCCATCTCCCACTTCATGATGTGTATGATAGTTGGCATTAATTGTGTTTTTCAGGAAGTGACTGCCACTGGCTGCAACTTGCTGTGCAGCCCCCTTTGGGCCCCCCATCATGGTTCTTCTATTACACTGTAGCTCATCTTCTAGTTAATAAAGTGGATTTTCCTGGCTGATTAACCCTGCTGCTTTCTCACTTCCTTGTTCTTGCTAGACAAGAAATGTGGAAATAAATTGCTACACAGAGCCATTACCAGTAGATTTATTTTTAAAACTACACCCAACCAGTTGGCTACATGCTTTCCTGAAAAGAAGTTTATTTAAACCAAACCAAAAAAAGAAAATGCTGATTACAAGCATGGAATACAGGCAGAGGAAAATATCATTAAAAAACGTTTGATAGATATTGTGCCGATACAGGCATCTATCTGACTAGCAAAAGGATGAAGACACTGTGTGACCACTCCTGGGTGAAATCCTATGTGTGGCAATTGATAAGCAATTTTGTGTAGCAGACAATGGAAATTGTGCATTTTTTTATTACTCTGTACCATGTAAAACTTTTTGCTGAACACTGGCCCTAAAAATGTGTGAAAACAAAAAAGCAGAGGAGATGTGGGATACACCATCAAATAATGGGGACAGATCCTTGAAGCACTGAGGAAATGCATGGTTCCTAGTTCATAGTTTGCTAACAATTGAGCAACACAGCTTAAAGTAGCTGATTTAGCTAAACACCATATTTATATCAGTCATTATGCAATCCTTTGCAACCCTCTTGATGCTGACAGGAAGCAGAGGGTGGTGGTAACTGGGGTCCAATCAGGGGAGAGGGATGGTGACCAGTGGGGTACCGCAGGGATCAGTCCTTGGGCCAATTCTGTTTAATGTCTTTATTAGTGACACTGCGGTAGGACTGGAGGGAAAGGTCTGTCTGTTTGCAGATGGCACCAAAATCTGCAACAGGGTGGATACTTCTGATGGGGTGGAGAGAATGAGGAAAGACCTGGAGAAGCTTGAAAATTGGTCTGAAGTGTGGCAAATAAGCTTCAATTCCAAGAAGTTCAAAATAATGCACCTGGGAAGAGGGAACCCTGGGAGAGCTACAGAATGGTGGTGGTGGGGGTTGCTGACTATCACCAAGTAAGAAGCGGGACCTAGGGGTTATCATTTCTGGCAACCAAAAGGTGTCTAAGCAGGGTACAAAGGCTGCAGGAAGGGCCAGTGGCATGTTTGGCTACATAGGCAGAGCTATCACTAGCAGAAGGTGGGAGTTGGTGATGTCATTGTACAAAACGCTAGTGAGGCCTCGCCTAGAGTACTGTGTCCAGTTCTGGAGGCCGCACCTTCATAAGGACATTGACAGGGTGGAGGCGGTCCAGAGAAGGGCGACTAAGATGACACAGAGCTTGCACCAGAAAACATATGAGGACAGACTAAAGGACCTCAATATGTACTCTCTGGAGGAGAGGAAAGATCACTGGGGACATGATGGAAACATTCAAGTACCTTAAGGGCATACATGGTACAGGGGGGAGACATCTTCAAATATAAGAGATGTACAAGAACGAGGGTGCATGATATGAAATTGGAAGGTGACAGGCTGAGGGGAAATGTGAGGAAGTTTTTCTTCACAGAGAGGGTGGTGGACATGTGGAACAGACTGCCACAGGAGGTGATGGGGGTGAGCACAGTGGAGGGTATTAAACATGCATGAGACAGGCATAAGGGTACCTTAGAGGTGGGAAGGAGGAGTGAAAAGCCATTGACGAGGTAGGGTCAGAGGCCACATACTAGTGCAGGCCTTTCAGGCAGACTAGATGGGCCCGACGGTCCTTATCTGCTGACAATTTCTATGTTTCTATGTTCATTTTTGTTTCCAAATCCATTTTTACATGTATGACTTTTTCTCTCTTATCAGGCTTCAGTTGTACTTTACTCGCTCCAGCTCATGCTGCTCTCTCTTCAAGGTCCCTTCCCCCTACGTGAACTTTCCAATCCCAACACAGGTTATTAGCATCATCATCTGTGCAGCAGCCTGGGTTTTTATCACAGTTTTCCCCTTGGACCTACCCACCTTCCAGGGGCACTGCACAGTGCCGACACAGTATCACCAGCCACAGGTTCCCTTGTGGAGATGTGCTCCTTAGCAAACTGCAGGGGTCACAGAGGCTGGGGGTGCAGTGCCAAGCCCTGCCTAGTCAGAGAAGCACTGCTACTCACAGCGCTTTCTGACTGCAGTCACTGTTCGCAGGCTCTCTGGGCTTGCTTCTAAACCCAATTTACTAGCAGGGTTGCGTGATTTGCTGCCACTTGACCAACAGGCATCCCATCCAAATCCATATAACATCAAGGGTTGAAATTAGCGCCTAACCGCTAGCCAAATGCTGGTCAATTTTTTTATGGGGCTAGTAACATTTTCCTTTAACTACATAAAACATAGAATATGATGGTGGAAAAAGGCCCATCAACCCATCCAGCTGGCCCAACCCTGCCTATTATGTGTCCGATGGCCCTACAGGCCATCCAGACCCTTTGTTTCCCTCTCCTGCTCGAACATCCCCTGAGCTTATCAGGCCCTTGTACCTGTCCCACTCTTTTCTGAATTCCTCCACTATTTTAGCACCGACCACCTCACTCCAGCTGTCCGGCAAGTTTTCCATGAAAAAATACTTCTGGACATCCCTTTTGAACTTCCTTGCTTGTACTGGCACTTGGGGTGAACAGCTCATTTCCAGTTTACCCTGTTTATGCCAGGAGATATTTATACATTTCTATCATACGCCCCAAATTCTCCTCATCTCTAGAGTATTAATTTTTATTTGAAAAGTTTTACCAGGAAGGCATGCTGAGCAAAATGTTCATTTTCAGATGCATTCGGGGAAGGGGGATAAAACTGGTACATACACAATGAAAGCAAGATCTTACAATATATACAATTTTCAAGTTACAACTGCCGCATAATGGGACAGTAACATAGTAGTGGTATCCACAGGATGCATAATACACACTGAGAGATTACGTTGTTAACATTACATACAGTTTGTAACTGAAACGTGAGATACATGTTGAGGTCTCTCAATCTTTCCTCATATGTTTTCTCCTATTGCCCCTGGAGCATTTTGGTTGCCTTGCTCTGCACTGCTTCCACCCTGTCACAGTCCTTCCATAGGGGCAGGCTCCAGAACCTTGCACCAGTACTTTAGCTAGGGATAAACCAGGGACCTATACAGGGAAAAGAGGCAACCAAACACTGAAAACACAATGCTCACTCACAGACCATTTAACGATTTTACTACATCAAAGTGCCGACAGTACCACCAAAACCTCTGGCGCTTCAAGGCACTCTGCCTGTTTTTTTTTTTATGTGATAAGAGGCAGCCAGAGTGCTGGCTTGTATTAGAGAAGGTAACATTTCAATATGCACACCAGTTGTACTAGTGTATTTTCGCAGTCACTGGCCCTGCTGGCTAATGGCTGCAAACATAATTTGCCCTGAACATGGTGCCACATTTATCCTAATGTTCACCATGCTAGAGCTAACATCTTGTGCCCTGGAGTTGGGCTGATGTTCTCAATGTCCCACAGAATTCTACATCAGGGCCGCTACAGAAGAGGCCCAGTTCCCTGAGTCTTATATCCAGGAATGTGGAACTGCGAGAAAACACAATTCGGAGGAGTGGAGAAGGCAACCTGTGATATACAAGGCCAGGCGCTCTTGCAGGTTGTCAGGACCCAAGCCATATATGGTGTTGTATGTAAGCAAGCCTTGAAGTGTTCTTGAACTATGATTTTGAAGCTGATGCGCCATCACACTGGCAGCCAGTATAGCCCCCACAGGACCTGCATGATATGCTTGTTGCTGGGAACCCCAGTAATCAGCTAGACTGCAACATTCTGCACCAGCTGCAGGCAGAAAAATTAAATCTCCAGACAACCTGAGATAAAGAGCACTTTAGCAATCCAGCCTTAATGTGATGAAAACATGAACCACTGTATTTCTAAAGCACTTTGTGATAGAGACTAATGACAGCAGCTATATAAAACTAAATTCCCTTCCTCTCATCATAAGTTATTTATCTATTTAGAATTCTGGTGAGGAAAGGCACACTGAACCAAAGCTTATTTCCAGGTATGACCTGGAAGCACAGGGAGTTTATGTGATTTGCTCAAGGTCATACAATATGCAAGAGGCAGGTGTTGGACTCAAACCCACATCTGCTGGATCTTCAGGTCCACAGCTCAGTGCTTTATCCTCTAAGCTATGCTGCCTCCTAGGTAGCTTTGGTAAAGATCCAGTGTGTTGGTAGGGACCATGTATTGACAACATCCAACTGCACGGATAGTGCAGCAGGAATAATGTGTCCCTACTTCCTCACTCACAAAGGCTGACCTTGCCTCCCTGGTTCATACTATCTACCCATCAAGGCGGGACTATAGGAAGGTGCTGGCAATCTTAGCTTGGTCGATTTTCTGTGCTCCTGCTTGGGCCATTGCTCACTCCAGCAGCAACAACGGTACAGTTTCTACAGTGCCGGAATTACCTATTAATGAGATTTTTTTGTCACCTCATTTGCCCACCAGAATACCAGCCCTACGGGCCCCACAATTTCCATTTAACTGCCACGCCACTCCCCGCTGTCGTCAGGCATGAACTTAACCTACAGTGTATCCAGCATCTTAAAAGGCAGGCTTGTCCCCACTAGGAGCCTTCTTTGGCCTAGTGGAGGTATTTTCGACATCACCTAACTTCCTGATGCTCTCAGATCTCCTTGCTGCCACCACTGCTGATGTCAAGGGCTCGGGCGTCAACACAGGCCACCAGCATAACAGAGCAACCCCCATCACTGCGCCATGGAGCTGGCCATGTTTTGAGAGTTCAGTGCTATCAGGCCCAGATCTAAAATACGCCTCCCTCAAAAAAGAAAAAAAAAAGATAAGTAACTGGCTGTGCTCTATGAACTCTTTAAGTGCCCCCCCAACTTAATAATTAAAATACTGAGAGTATCTGTCCTTCATTTTCCCAGGAAAGAGTTGATGTGGTCATGCGGGAAAGCTCCAAGTAACTTTGTATAGCTAGGGTGTCCAACCCTGTTATCAACTTTGGCAGGGCATGGCTGATCAAAGTCACATGTCACACACTCAGTCTGCCACTGCCTGTGGATCTCTGTGCTGTCACTGCAGAGAAGGTACTAATAATGACAGGAGCAGGGATCAAAGGGGGCCTATCTGTTTGCACTTTTTACACATATCTGCAGTTTGAACAAGGGAAAGCAAGTTTGATCTGCAGGTGCACTGACATGCAACAGAGGACAATATGAAAGTGCTTCTCTCCTACCTTCGTCTCTTGAGTAATAAATACTGTTCTCAGCCATCTGTAGGGAAAGTTGTTCTGATGCAGAAGTGGGTGCAGAGTTTTCTGATAGGTTGGTCCTCTTTGAATCAGCACTGGGATTCTGAAAAACAAACCAGCATGTTTTATGTTATAACAGATGACTGTCATACAACACCTCTGACTGGCTGGTAGGCTATCCCAGATCCAGCAGACTTGAGTTGCATCTTTATTACCCCTGCAAAGAATGACTGGGGGGGTGGGCGCTGTTTATCTTCCAAGTGCCTCAGAGTTGGGATCAGTCGTTGGGTATGAAATGGAGTGAAACTTTAGAGTCAGTTCCAGGCCATAATCCACATCTACTCAAAGGAAAATAACACCCGGTGTGAGGCCAAATAAACTGCAGGTAACAGCTGATCCAAGTTAAGTATGGCAGCAGTACTCACTGCTGCCAAATGAGACACTCACGACCCCTACGTAGGGGCAGTAGAAAGACGGACACCTCACAGAGCAGGCGGATTAGATCACCCCTTGCTGGCTGACAAAGATGTGGCCTGCATGCTAGCTATGGAACAAGCTGCCACCTGCACTCTCCAGACTGGAGGATGAGAGCAGATGAAGGCAGACTGCAGAATAAAGGCAAGGGAATAAACTGGTGAGTAGATAACAGTAAAGGGAAAACACAACCTGCCCTATGCTAACATCAGCTATAGACAATCTGCCCTACCTCCACCTCAGCTGAAGGCCCAGATACATGCAGTGACCATCTGTGTGGATGTCAAAGCAGTCCCAACAGTGCAGACACAGAAGCAGTCCCAACACCAGCGTAGACATAAAACCAACCCCGCCAGGGGGCCCCACTGCCTGGGCCAGAGCAGCCCTGCCCGCCGGGAGGCTAGAGCAGATTGAACCGTTGGGAGGTCAGAGCAGCTCTACTGGCAGGGAGGTCAGAGCAGCTCCACCAGTGGGGAGGTCAGAGCAGTTCCACCAGTGGGGAGGTCAGAGCTGCTCCACCAGCAGGGAGGTCAGAGCAGCTCCACCAGCGGGGAGGTCAGAGCAGCTCCACCAGCGGGGAGGTCAGAGCAGTTCCACCAGCGGGGAGGTCAGAACAGCTCCACCGGGGGGGGGGCGAGGTCAGAGCAACTCCATCAGTGGGAAGGTCAGAGCAGCTCCACCAGTGGGGAGGTCAGAGCAACTCTAATGGCCTGGACATCAGAGTGTGTCAACACAGCCCCAGAGGTACTCAACAGTCATCAAAACAACCCAAGTGGTATAGATGTCAGAGCAATCCCAGTGGCGAAGTTGTAAGAGAAGCCCCAGTGGTGAGGATGTCATACCAGCCCTACTGGCGCAGATGCCAGAGGCAGTACTAGTCGTGCAGATGTCAGATCAGCCCCAGTGACGTGAATGTCAGAGCAGCCCCAGTAGCGTGAATGTCAGAGCAGCCCCAGTGGTGTGGATGTCAGAGCAGGCCCAGTGGTGCGGAAGTCAGAGCAGGCCCAGTGGTGCGGAAGTCAGAACAGCCTCAGTGGCATGGATGTCAGAGCAGCCCCAGTGGCGTGGATGTCAGAGTAGCCCCAGTGGCACGGATGTCAGAGCAGCCCCAGTGGCACGGATGTCAGAGCAGCCCCAGTAGTGCGGAAGTCAGTGGCGAGGATTTCAAACCAGTCCTACTGGCGCAGATGCCAGAGGCAGTACTAGTGGTGCAGATGTCAGATCGGCCCCAGTGACATGAATGTCACAGCAGCCCCAGTAGCATGGATGTCAGAGCAGCCCCAATTGTGTGGATGTCAGAGCAGGCCCAGTGGTGCGGAAGTCAGAGCAGGCCCAGTAGTGCGGAAGTCAGAGCAGCCCCAGTCGCATGGATGTCAGAGCAGCCCCAGTGGCGCGGATGTCAGAGCAGCCCCAGTGGCGCGGATGTCAGAGCAGCCCCAGTGGCGCGGATGTCAGAGCAGCCCCAGTGGTGTGAATGTCAGAAGAGCCCCAGTGGTGTGAATGTCGGAGCAGCCTCAGTGGCACGTATGTCAGAGCAGCCCCAGTGGTGCGGATGTCAGAGCAGCCCCAGTGGTACAGAAGTCGGAGCAACCCCACCATGTCATAGCAGCCCGTCCAGTGCAGACCTCAAAGCAGCCCTACCCACATGGACTTCATCTTAGTACCACTGTTGTGGATGTTGAAACAGCATAGCACAGGATATTTATTCTCCTCTCACCTAGGTAACACCTGTAAACAAGATGACTTCTGCTTACCTGCTGAAACTGAATTTTTGTATTATTTATTAATAATAATAACAGTTTGAAAGAATAAGCACATTTGCCTTCGGTCTATCTGCTGTTACTAAGAAAAAAAGAGGACAGATATAGACTACTGCACTTAATACAAGTATTGCTTGGTATCTAGTAGTAGTAAAAACATTTCATTTATTTATTTCAATCTTGGACATACCTTTGAGCCAGAGACTCGTTTACAGAGGTTCCAAGTCAGGACAATAAACAGAAGAGAAACAAAATGCAAACAGTGGACAATTGTGGACAAGTAATTACAGAATAGCGCAATATGCAAAAGTCAGGCAGGCTTGTACAAACTTAATGCAGAAACTTCAAACAGCCAGACAAGTTCCAGAACAGTGGCAGGATTCACCAAGCTTTCTGAAGGTGCAAAACCTTCCGTAAGTCCCCAAAACATCCGTAGCTATGGAAAAAAAGGGGAAATTGCTCTGAGTGGTATTCACAAAAATCTCAGCAGCTGCAGAAATAATACACTATGGACTGCGGAAAAAATGTTACACACATTGGAGTGAGGCGTAACACTCCCTCAGCAAACTGCAGTAGTGCCCCAACAATTGAAATACAATTATAGTTGAGGTCAGGCACAGGTAATAGCATCCCAGTGGGTATATCAGTGGCTGAAGTTACGGCAACATTAGCACACATTGCCAACTGAATGGCAACAAACAACCACCACCAGACCCAGTGCAGCCCATGAAGGAGCCCCACAGGCAGTAGAGACTGAACAGCCTGCAGTGAGTGCTACACCTGCAGGCAACAGAAACATTCCAGGGAGAGACACGACCAGCAGTGACAGACAGCCACTGTGGTGCATGGTATTGCTGGTACCAGTGGTGCTGCAGTGGTCCCAGTTGAGGGACTAGTTGCTGGTCTCTCTGTGGGTACTTTCAGCTACATCTATGGCAAGACTGTAAATGTCTGCTGCTCCAGCTAATTTGGTTCACTGTTTTTCTGTCTTCTAAGCCATTTCCACAGCTGCGGATCCACAATTGCGGATTTTCACCACTTGCACAATTTCCGCAGCTGCTGAATTTCCGCAACTGCAGGGATTTGTACGGAATTCCTTACCTGCTCAAATTTTCTTTAAGAATATAGCGCAACTGCGTTTCCGCAGTGTTGCAGGCCTTTTCCCGCAGCTGCGGGATCTTTGGCTTACTTTGTGGATTCTGCCCCAGTTCTTTTGTCAAAGTGCTAATACGAGTTAGGTAAACAAGGATTAGTCCTAGTGCTCAGAAAGTGTTAGATGGGGACTCTCAAAATATGGGGTACACTCAGGTCCATCCAAATGAGCTGGAAGGGGGAGATTGAAGAGGCAAGGGACAGGAAAGGGAGAGAGATGGGTGGAAGAGGTGGAGAGGGGGAATAGGTGATGTAGGGGGAAGTAAGTAATCAGGAAAAGGGGGTTGAATTTGGGTGGGTAAGGGGGCAGAGGGACAGGCATCATTAGTCAACACTTTCACCATTAGGGCTATTAATACTCTATTTACAAGGTGATCCTGCTGGATGTTTCAAGAAGTTTACAAGTTTCATATTATGACATTACAACACATAACACAAATATAGGACCTGACAATATTATCTAAACATCTTTTAAATGAAACATGATGTTTTATCTTGCTTTAGGTTCAGCAGTCATCTTTTACAAGGGCATCGATGACACAATTCCTGTTTCATGGCAGTTTAAAATGCCTTCACAGACATATCAAGTGGATGCATTTGTGATGGCAGTTCATTCCAGGTATTTGCTGCTTTGTATTTAAATGACATTTTCCCAAAATTGTTTTTTTAATTTTTGGCACCACCAATTCCTTTGATTGTTGGTTCTTAATTGAAAATTATGACTAGGCCAATCCAGTTTGTCCAATAATCCTGTGGATTTACCATTTTTAAAAATTCTATACACCTTTCCCTCCCCAACCTACAGTACTGTATCTCTTTTCTCATCCCTGTACACTTAAGAAGGTTATGGCACTACAGCGTAGAGGTTAGAGTAATGAGCTATGAACGAGCTTGGTACATCCAGCAGATCAGACCTGGGTTTGATTCTCACATCCTCCACTTGCATACTGTGTGACTCTGAGCAAGTCACTTAACCACCCAGTGCTCCCAGGTCACCCCTGAAAACAGGCACTTGTGCCTAGTGGGCCTTGCCTGGTAACCAAGGACTTAAAAAAAAAAAAAAAAAAGGTTCTCCCACTTTTCTCCTTGGTTTTGAAACTTCTGCCATTACGACTGCACTTCTGTCAATATGTAAATATGAAACAGCTTTTATATTTGTTTGTACTTTTTCCAACCTGGTCCTGCTACCCATCTGCACCAGGCAACCAACCAGCCCCATCATCCCCAACTGCAGCCCTCACTTTCCAACCCTCAGCTTACCACCCAGGGTGGGGCCAGACTGGGGCAGGCTCCCCCTTCATTGGATCGTGAGAAGTACAGTGGGCTGCATAGGACCCAAACAGGGATGTCACTGTATGCATTTTGATGGTATGAAACATAGAAACATAGACTTTGACGGCAGATAAGGACCACTTGGCCCACCCAGTCTGCCCATTTCCCTACCTATTGGATAAGCTGCAGATTCTAGTTAACCAACAGCCTACTTCCTGCAACCTCCCACTATAATTGCCTTATGTCTGCCCCATGCATGTTTGAATTCCCCCACTGTTTTAGACCCCACAACCTCTCAGGAAGGCGGTTCCATGCATCCACTCTCTCCGTGAAAAAGAATTTCCTTACATTACCCCTGAGCCGTCCCCCCTCGAACTTTAAATTGTGCCCCCTTGTTATTACACATCTCTTTTTCTGAAAGATGCTGCCCTCCTAGACTTTGTTGATTCCCTTGAGGTACTTAAAAGTTTCTATCATGTCCCCCCTGTCCCTCCTTTCATCAAGGGTATACATATTAAGCTCTCTCAGTCTCTCTTCATATGGTTTCTGATGTAGACCCTGCACCATTTTAGTTGCCCTCCTCTATACTGCTTCCATCCTGTCTATGTCCTTATGTAGACGAGGTCTCCAAAACTGCATGCAGTACTCCAGATGGGGTCTCACCAACTGTCTGTACAGAGGGATAACCACTTCCCTTTTTCTACTTGTGATGCCCCTCCCTATGCATCCCAGTATCCCCCTGGCTCTCCTCTTACTGACTTCTCACATTGCTTACCTACCTTTAGGTCATCTGATATGATGACACCCAGATCCCTTTCCATTACTGTTGTTGTTAGTATCTTCCCTGCTATTGTGTACTCTTCTCCTGGATTTTTATTTCCCAGGTGCATTACTTTGCACTTCTTTACATTGAATTTAAGTTGCCATATGTCTGCCCATTCCTCCAACCTTGCCAAGTCCCTTCTCATCCTTTCTACCCACCTTGTGTATCAACTCTGTTACAGATCTTTGTGTCATCTGCAAAGAGGCATACCTTTCCTTCCAGACCCTCTGCAATGTCACCTATAAAGACGTTAAAGAGGACTGGACTCAGTACAGAGCCCTGAGGTACTCCACTGGTAACCCCCCTTTCTTCAGAATGTGTTCCATTCACTGTTACCTTCTGCGTCCTGTTGTACAGCCAGTTTGCTACCCAGGCTACCACCCTGGGACCCACTCCCAGGCTGGCTAACTTGATTATTAATCTTTGATAGCCGTGACACGTAACACTGCAGTTATCATAATACTGCATTATTATAGAAGTCGTGATTTTTGTACAAATCAGAAATCTCAAACTCGTGTTGGGAGAGTTATCACACAAAGGAAAGCCATCCTTAAAAATGCACAGTAGCTGAAAGGTCTGAAAACTGCAGTTATTGTGGCCTAGTATTAAAGATTACCCTCTGATACTGGGGAATACCGTGAAACCATCATACCATGACAACCCTAGCCCCAAATGCACCAGGGGGTCATGCTGCAGGCTTGGGATTTTACTCCAGTTTAGTTCCTCCCTTGTGGACATCTGCACATTAGGGCTCCAATGCATGTGCGTGCATGCAGCTGTATGTCACCATGTGGAGCTATCAGGCATCCGTCAACCTCCCCCAGCTCCGCCAGCTTTGGTCACCCAAATAGCAGTGCTGCAGAAGAGCCTGATTCCTCCCCTCGGAGGAGAGCAGCCTTGGGATGCTTGATTCTCCCCAACACACTCATACACATACACACACACACACACACACACACAGGCCCTCCAATGATCCACACTCAGGGCACAAATTCCAGTCGCTGGTGTGAGAAGCAGTCCTGCCACAGTGCAGATGGGCTGGTTTTAGAAGCTTGTTAATGTACTTGTTAATGTTTATCGCTTGCTATAGCCGTAACAATTATGCATAATCTGTGCAGCGCTAATGGTCTCCCAGCCATTCCTGAAAAGTCAGACCTGAACTAGAAAGCTGGTAGTTAAGATGGCTGCTCCTTTAATTAGCGCTCAGCCTTCACTCCTCTACTAATTTTAATTGCAACATTTTAATTTTTTGTTAAAAACCTGTGAACTGATTATTTTTAATGTTTCATGTTATTTCATTCAGTTTACGGTTTGCTGCATTTTTTATTGTAAGCCCACCTCCCTGGTCTAGGGACAAACTTATGAGTGGGGACTCACTGGGCATCTTCTAACCCACATTTCCAATTTCACTCAAACTTGCAGGTTACACAGTTCCATTACTAACAGTTGTGTAACACTGCTAGATCCTGTCTCGGATTTCTGAATAAATTGTGACTTCCCACAGAGTCCATTCCCGTACACTTTCCCCACAGCTTAGACTTTTTCATATTTCATCCACAGGGGCCTATGTTTGGTGGCAGCAAGCAATCTCCAGACATTTTGGGGCAATACCAGCCCACAGTAACACTCTGAGGTAAATTCCCACTTTCCAACAGGAATTTAGCAACTTCACAATCGCGTGTCTTCACTTGGGGAGGGAGGGCGCCAATGAATGCCAGACCAAGTCACTTTACATGAGAAATAGAGTGAACAACATCATATCAGATCCTTTGCTCACAGATCTTCCCAGGCCCAATTTTCTCTCAAACAGACCTCAACTTCTACCTTCAATTCTTTTTCACCGCTGGGGGCACCCTCCTTTCAGTGCTCTGAATCAAGAGCAGCTGCTGTGGACTAGTGCTCTTCCAAAGCCAGGCTCACAGAGAAATTACAGAACAGTCGGAGCCGGCACTGTGTGCCAGGCACACATCTCCCATCAACTCCAACTCAGCAGTCTCAGCTCTTCAGCTCAGATCACTGACTTCTCCCCTCTGGAATGCCAAGTCAGACCAGCTGACCCAGTCCTCTAAGGGCACAGAAAACTGGCACACTCTAGAGGTTGACAGGCATTCTTAAAGGTAAACAGCTCTGGGGGGGGGCTAAATTATGTTTACTGATTCATAACCAGCTGGCAGCTGAAAACTTGTGAGCTGAATGGAATAGATCGATCTAATCATTTTTCTGTCTGACTCCCATTCCCCAAAGGAGCTCAGCCTCATCATTGCACATCCCTCATTCCCCATGCCCAGGCTTACCCCTGGGTGGGGGCACATGCCCTGGCTTACCCCTCCAGCTGCAATACAGGAGGGACCCTACCTGGAAGACACTTTGGCAGGGGTGGGTGGGAGGGACGTGGCTGAGTGGGTCTTCATGCTCGGGGCCAGGATTTTGTGTGCAGCTGTACCTGGGGGTGGGGATGTGCAATGACAGCCCATGTCCGCCCCACCCCTGCAGATATGACACTGGCACAATGGATCCCCCCCAGCCTCCGCCAGGGGTCCGTGACATGCTGGATACACTACTCCCCTCACACTGGAGAAGAGCAGTCCCAAGGATGCTCAGTCCTTCTCCACCGGCTGGCCCTCCAATGTCCCAAGTCTGCTTCCGAACCTGGGTTATCAGCATTGCAGACGGATGCACTGCCTCTGTGCTGGCGGGCACACCTGATCAGTTTTTCCTGTTGGAAATGTGCCTGGAGGCCAGAGATTACCTCTCTTTAGTATTCTGGCAGGAATGGTTTACTCTTTGAATCGTGTTGTTATTGGCCTTTCTGCAGTTTTTGCTGGGTTTTTGTTGCTACATTTTGGCTTTTTTCTGGATCTGCTAGTGCTTGCTATAGTCTTGGATTTATCCCTGCTGCTACTCTGGAGTCCTATTTTTGCACACGTGTCTAGTTTTGTTTGATTTCTAGTTTATCTATATTCAGACCTTTACCTTTTCAAAAATACGTTTTGAAAAGTTACACCTGTAACAAGAGAAGCCTTATGGTAAACAGCATGGAACTTGATGACATCCTGTCCACAGCGACCAGTTGTTTTTAGACTGGTGAAGAGAATTCAGGCACTGTTCCAGATTCTTATTCTGCTTTCATAATTTACCAGTAGAAGTGCTTCTTGGCAGAGATGTCCTGGGGTTGCATGACGACATTTTATGCAGGCAAGATAAGTTATTCAATGCCATATATTTATATTTATGTAGAGCGTATGTACTCAGGGATTGTTGGTTAATAACTTGTGACATAAAAGCAAGACACTATCTGGGACAACGCTGTGAAGGGGTCTGTACTTACGGATTGTAAGGAAGTTACTTGGAAAGTACTAGCAAAACCCTGTCTAGAGTACCACAAACTGAAGGGCTCAAGGTAGTATAAAGGAGGGTAACGTTACTATCTAGGGCACTCAGGGTAAGGGTAATCTTTATTTTAATTTTTATAGTGCCTTTCTTAAAACTAAGGCGCTTCACAAACAGCAAAAAAAATGAGTAAATACAAATATAAAAACTATAAATTAATTAAAATCACCTGGGAATGCTTTTTGAAATAGGTAGGTTTTAAGCTCTAATTTAAACCTCTCGATGGTCAGGCATTCTCTCAACCGACGAGGTAGAGAGTTCCACAGGGTAGGGTCCACAAACGAAAAAGCACATGCCCCAGATGTCTTCAAATGTACCCTGGGAACCTCTAGCAATCCCTCGGCAGTGGATCAGAGGATGGAGGGGGTGGTAGGGAGTCAGGAGTTCTTGCAGGTAGCAAGGTCCCAGTTCATGTAGGGATTTAAAGGTCAAAAGACTGATCTTAAAGGTGATCTGTCACTGAACAGGTAGCCAGTGCAGTCTGTGCAGCACAGGCATGATATGACTGGACCTAGAGGACCCAATCAGAAGCCTGGCTGCCACGTTCTGCACTAGCTACAAGCAGCGGATATCAATCCCAGGAAGCCCTAGGTAGACGGCATTGCAGTAGTCAAGGTGGGAGGTGATGAAGGCGTGGACCAGTGTTGGAAGGTCATCCGGAGGAACCAGGTGTTTCACTCGGGCGATGTTCCTCAGATGGTAAAAAGAGGATTTGACAACGGCAGACACCTGAGATTTCAGGAAGACTCAAACTAAAGACATTACAGAGGGGACCTAGAGTGGCCATGTACAGTAAAAGTGCAGGGACCTTGGGAAGGGGATTTAGTTATCTAAAGACCTGCAGTGATACACTCCTCCAGGGTACACTGCAGGCATGTGGAAGCTGTTCCCTGGTCTGCAAGAGGTTGGTGGTACTCCACTTGGCAGAATTGGTCATAATTTACCAGCTGCAGAGCAGGTCGCAGTGGGGGCTGGGGGTCTCCACTGCTGCTCCTCTTTCTTGGTGGCCTCCAGGGGTTTGCAATAGATGTTGGAAGACAGTGGGCATGGAGGGGGGCCGGCAGATGGCAACAACTGGGGATCAAAGGGGCCCTGGAATCACACCAAGCAACTGCTTTATCCCACCGAGTGAAGCAGCATATGCTAATTCCCTACACAAATGGGAGAACCCTATTGCAACCAGGGCTCCAGCAGCAGCAATGCCTGCTGGGGGGCACAGTAGCCAGGAAGGGAAGGTTAGAAGGAGGGCACTTATAGTAGGGGATACTATAGTTAGGGGTACTGAGACTGTGGTCTGTGCCTTAGGCCAGGAGGGATGAGTGGTGCGCTGTCTCCCGGGGGGAAGAGCAGATAGGTCCAATCCAGGGTAGATGTGGTTAGGGAAATGGGAGGGATGAAAGGTGTCCTTGTCAATGTTTCTATGACTACTCAGCTGAGTTCATGCTTCCAGTTATTGAGCTGACTCCTCTTGGTGGTTGAAGAAAATGTGGTTTAAACCTCCTTAGAGAATCTAGAAACATAGAATTTGTTGGTAGATAAGGACCACTTGACCCACCCACATTGCCCATTTGCCCTGCCTATACTGTCACCACAGACCTTACTTGATCTCTGGCTACTATCCCCACCACTTTCCTACAAAATCCCTTTGTGCCTGTCCCATGCATGTCTGAAGCCCACTACTGTTTCTGCCCCCACCACCTCCGCTGCAAGATCAACACTCTCTTCGAAGGATGTATATGGAGATGCATATATAACCCCCCTGCAAATGGGGTTCCCAAAGACTTCAGGAGCTTGCTTGAATGCTCCAAGCCTGAATGGTGTTTGGCGTTAAGCCATTTATCAGTGAGTGTTTTAGAACCTCTGGTACTGTCTCTTTAAGAGCTGTCTGCTTGCAGACATAATTAGTTTGTATGGGGACTGTGTGTTTCTTTGATTGAGTACCACTCAAGCTGCTGCAATTCACTCCATTTTGCAGTCACTAGGAGTGCAAAGGGAACCTATCTGAAAGATGTAACTGTTTGCCAGAAATCATTTACAGTAATAATGAAATTACAGTTTGTCTAACCTGCTTTCTTTTGCAGTCAGAACAGTGTCTGCCTAGTTCCCCATTCTGGTTTTGAACTGCTGAACTGGACCAATCAGTGTGGGGTAAGCTAGCTCTAAAATGGTGCCTTGGGCCGAATCAGAACTTGGACTCATAATCTGAGCCAGCCACAAGAGGATTGTATGGGCAGTGACTCTGGGAGATGTAGTTTAGACTTCAGCACCTTTTGGACCAACAGCAGCAGTCTATTGTGGTGACAGCCAATCCAGTCAAGAACTGGGAGGAACTCAAAGAAGTGCCAGTTTTGTCGGTTGGAGTTTCAGTTGAGCTTTGGCAGTGAAGAAGGAAGGAGCCCTGTGCTTTTCAGTGTGCAGTTTTAGTCAAAAACGTGTATAAGGCCCAGAGTTCCGGTCTGCAGCTTGTGTAACAGCTTGTTAGGACTGAATCCGTCCTGTGAAGAGAATCAAAGGATATCTGAAGAGTAGAAACCAGGCTCACCCTGTAGAAGACTGGAGGAATTGCTGAAAATTGCACTCGGTCTATCAGGAACTGAATCTGCTGTGTGTTCTCCGGGTATTGTGCAGTAATTCGATCGGGATACAGATG
This sequence comes from Neoceratodus forsteri, assembly GCA_016271365.2. NCBI lineage: Eukaryota > Metazoa > Chordata > Ceratodontiformes > Ceratodontidae > Neoceratodus > Neoceratodus forsteri. Next base: position 67,536,999 of record CM028129.1, read on the forward strand.
CAGCCTGCCTGGTATAGTACTTTCTTTTATATAAATGTGTGAAGAGGTTTGTGTACCTCAAGTGAGCCCTACTGACATTGAAGGACCCTATCTTATTTGGAGTCGTGAGTACTAATTCAAGTTCGCTCCCTGTTGAATTGCCACATTAAATCCAAATGGAATTACTGTACTGCTGACTGTTTAATTCTCCTTTTCTCTGTGTGAAAGGGCCCCTACCAGCTACCCACAGTTTGGACTAGCCACTAGGGCTTGGGTACCCAGGGACAGTAACTGATAGGGATAGGCCTGTGCACAGAGCCATAAATGAATTATTAGAGTGATAAGCTAATTAACTGATTTCCCCTGTCCTTGTTATATCCCCTAAATAAATCAGAGCTGCTTGTTTCAGCAAAGTTATACTGCCTGAGGTATTTGTCTATGTTAAAGTACTGTACTGTGATTGTTGCACTGTATCTCATTTCACAGAGGTCCCAGTGCGGAACCAATCCTGGGGGTAAGTGTATACTGTGAAGGTAATTCTGATATATTGTGTGGGCCACTAGTGGGAAGAAAGGGGGGTAGCAGTGTCCCAGAGGCTGTGACCAAGTTAGTTAACTATTGCAAACCCTGACCTCTGGGTGGAGGCACCCGCCATTGGATCCAGGCCCCTCAACCTGTTAGTGGCAAATCAGGCAGGGGTAGTAGCCCCTGGGATAGCGCCATCTAGGGGTTACACATAGGTGCATGCCCAATATCCCAACTCAACTTTCAGACCATGATTTAACTACTTTTTAGCTCCCATTTCCAAGAAATCAGCACTTTCCAGAATTCAGCTTTCTCTGTAGTACTAGAAAATGTATTTAGCTGAACTTGGGTACAGTAGTACACACACGAGCCTTGGCGCCATTTACAGTCTGGAATCAGGCATGCACAATCGAAGTGGACTGGTGGGGTTTGGTTGTTTATTACAATTTCTAAAAAGTAATTGTTTTTATGGGGACTACCTTGCAGACATGCATATTATGGCACAACAGAGACTGATGGAATGAATGAAGGCATGTTTCTGACTTCTGAGTGAAAACGTAAGTAAAGGGCTGACAGTGTCCCTTTAAACCAGATGGTAAGGCAGGTAGAGAAAATTCAAGACCAAAGCACTTTTCACATATGAATAATTTACTGGGCAAAAGCTCCAGACTGTTAAAAACAAAGCAAACCACCAAATCTCCAGCACATAGCCAGGTGCCCCAGTACTGTCAGTACCTGGTAATACACTACATATCGACCCTCTCGTCCAATCACAAGCCAGAGTTACAAATAGTTTATTCCACAGCAAATTCACAACTGTCATTTTATTCCCAATAAGATGTCTGCTGCGAGCTCAGAGCAGTCATGTTATTGTCATGAAAGTAATTGTAGTGACATCATTATTAGTGATGACATAATTATTGTACCAGACATTCTGGTTGGTCTGCATACACTGCAGCAACAGTAAGCAAGTGCAGTGCAGGGATGGGGGTGAGGTAGAGTTACCAAACACTGAAAGAAAAAAAAAAGGAACCTAGGAATGAAAAATAGAACCATTAGCTTTTATACGGGGCCTTCTTTTGCCATGTTTCCACAATGACAAGGCACCTTCAGGACTGTAACTATTGAACTGGGGCCCATTGAGAGATAGTGATGTAAAATCATGAAGGGTATCGGAGTGTGAGCGAACTCTCCAATCATGTTTTATTCTTTCCACTAGTGAGAAGGTGCTTTCTGCAGCAGCAGTGTAAATGGGAATCAGTAGAATCACATTGACAACAGCCAGCCCATTCCAGAATTGTTCTTTCATTACTTTCCCTGGGTCATCCCTGCAAAAGGACAATTTCGTCTCAGTGGGCTTACCTGGTTATCAAAATGTAATAAATAAATGCCTGCAAGAATTAGTTCTGCTATTACTTTCTCCCCCAATTTAAGACATCTGCAATACTCAACAGACAACAAATGGAGAACATTTTTTTTCACTATAGCCATTCCAGCTGCACCAACGTTATGTCTGTTCCTTGAGATTCTAAGACTGTTTGGTGGTAATTGACAATTAATTGACTTTGTTGATCTCCGTAAGTTTCAAGTGTCTGTAGATATTCGCCAGGGCTAATAATTCAAAGTTTTTGCAGTACTTTATTTACGATGGGTGACTGAAAATGAGTTTCAGTGTGCTGTGATGTTTTCTGAAGAATTTTTTAAGTTCAAAAATTGTTGTTTGTATATTGTCTGCACCTGACCTGCGTTGGCTAGTTTCCTGAGTTAAATCAACACTATGGAACTGAGTAACGTCCTCATTAATACCAGTAAGCATCTTGCGGTTATGAGTTTGATCAGCAGAGAGACTACTTGGTCTCAGAATTCTGAGTTCTACCCTGCTGTGAGCTTTTTCAGCTGTGGACTCCTGCTGCCTGAAAGCACAAGCTCAGTGCAGATAAACAGTCAAAGAACACCCTAAGGAAGTTCAAGTCCATGACAAACTTACCTTAAATTAACCCTTCCCAGAGCTTTCTGGTCCTGTTTTTCAGTGAGGCATGGTACCACTAAAGCATTAGAGAATACTTTTTACAAAATACTTTAGGCATACCTCTCAACCTTTCGTCTCCTGAATGTGTGACAAGATGTGTGTCAACTGGACAAAATGTGTGACACATTATGAAACATGACAATACAAGCTCAGAATACTGTGGAAATAAGAGTACTACTATTTATATTGTCTGCTGATAATGCAGCATCTTATATTATCATACATGTCTGCTTAAAAGGCCTGGTTGTCAGTGTGGAATGTCACCTTCTATATGAGTAACAGAGGATTTCTGAGAGAGAAAATGAGTGACATACCTCGTAATGTGTGACAGTTGAGAGGTATGACTTTAGGAGAGCAGGAGTCCCTCTGGTGAGAGGGAACTGAGTGTCTGTGTTAAGAAATTACCTGTACCTGACCCATAGCGTCCCTATGGTGAGAGGGCTGAAGCTTTACCTGTTACCAGGAAAGCAAAGGAGGCCACCGAGGTGGGTGTTGCCTCAGCCAAAAAGGCTGCAGGGCTAGAAGGAGCATTGTGGGACTGTGGAGGGCTGCTTACCCCCACTGTTGCCAAACCAGACTTTTTAGCGCCTGTGTAATTTATCCAAGGGCAGCGAACTGCACTATTACAGCATAGCACTCAAACCCACCAGCTAGGTGGTGTTTGTATTTGTTTCATTCTACTTTTCTGTGTAGCTGAGTAACACAGGACTGGAAGTGATGAGCCTCACACCATCTTGTTCTCTGCAATAAGTAAGTCGCCCCAAGTGAGTGGGGCAAGCATGAGCCAGGTGAGAACATGCATGGCTATGCACAGAGACACATGTTCTTTGCATGTCTGCAGTGTCCACAGCAGACGGGAGGATGGAGGAACAGCATACTGCACAGTAGGCCTTTATCTAAGGCAGGTAAGAGCAGGAAATCACAAAAACCTAAATTACACTAAGAGTAAGGTTTGAACTTAGTCCTGTGGAGCATAATTGTCAGCCTTTAGCTCAAGGTTCACCATCATAACATTACTACCAGTTAGGTAGTCAGGGAACTGCACCTCTTCTGCATTCTAGCATTAACAAAACCCCATTTACTATCTTTGAAAGATAACATATATTGGGGAGCAAGAAATTATTCTACACTTTTTAGGAACTGTGACAAAGGAACTGTTGCTAACAAGTATATTTCTATCCTTCATTCTATGTACAACATTTGCTAACAATTAGCGTGTGATCACTGCCATCATTCTCTGCTGTAGCAGAGAAAACAAAATGGTTAACATCATTAAAACACTCAAGGGGGATACTGGACTCCAGTGTGGGGGATGTTACATGTATTGGTTGACAGATGTATATACCCCAGCAGTGGATATCTATGCACAAAATGTGAAAGTATAAAGGAACTAGAATCCATGGCTGGGATATTCCATACTAAACTTAACTGGTCTCAGGCAAGAGGTCGAGTGGATCAGGAGGCAGTTGGAGGGAAGGTGGGGGGAAGGCTGGAGAGGAAAGGGGAAGCAGGAACCATGTGATGATGATAGAAGAGGACAAAATGGCATACACCAGGGGATAGGGCAGGGTGAGAGGACTAGGACCACATGGTGCGCCCGGTGGGTGGGACATGAAAATAGCAATGTATGGAATGCACTCGAAGAGAGAAGTTATCATCAGAGAGAAAGCCAAGGAGGGGTGTGGGGGGACAGAAGAGGACAAATTTGGGTCAGGCATCACACTTACAAATCGCTTCGCCCTGCTGTATCCAGATGATGAGGTGGAGGAGGCTGGCTGGCTGGTGGGGGGGCAGGCAGACAGGGAGGGGTTGATCAGGAATCTGAGGGAGGCAGGGGACAGGAGAGGGGGCCAGATCCAAAGGAGGGAGGCATGGTGAATGTGAGACCAGGGAACCAGACGGGGAGGGAGGGGGGCATGAGCCTGGGTTTGAGAAAGGTAAGGCACAAGGGACCACACAGTGCAGAGTCAGAGTGGATGTGGGCAGGACCCAGGACAGGCCAGTATCAAGGATGGGAGAATCAGCCAAGGGGGGCAGGGAGCACTCTGGATAGTGTGGTGATCTGCATATGCAGCCCATGATGCTTTGCATTGTAGGGGCATGTGTGACTTTGTATTTTCTTGAAACTTGGCTTCCCAGCCAAATGCCCTTTGGGGTAACCCTTGCCTCAGTGTTTATGCACAGAGGTTCTTTGTCTTACTCTGGATAGGCCAACTCTGAGGCTGGAAAAATCAGAGTGGGGGTAGGGAGGATGAGAGGGTGCAGGGAGCACTAGGGAACAAGGATTCAATTGTGCAGAACCTAAGGGGGGGAAGGAGGCAGAAGGGAAGCAGTAAAAGGAGGCCTGGGTGGAGGGGCCGATGGCACCAGTTCTACTGGGGAGATCAGGAAAGAATTAAAGGGGGCAACTTGTGATACCCAGGCTGTGAGGGGTGTGAGGAGCAAGATGGGGGAGTTAGACAGAAGAGGGCCTTGTGGGAACACACAGACTAGTGACACCCAGGCTGTGGGGAAGGGGGGTCGAGAAACAAGCTGGGGGCCGTAGACAGAAGAAGGAGCCTAGAAAGGCACAAATGGGCTAGTAACTTTGGGGGTGCTCCCGCTGGGTGACTCCATGATTAGGGGTATTCAGCGGGAGGGGGTTAGGGAGGGGAAAATGCAGCCCAGTCAAGGCTAAATGTATCCCAGGCCTATCCGTACCCAAGACCTAATTCCAGCTATACTCAATGGCAAGGGAATGCATGGGATCCCCCAGACTTTTTAGCTCACCTGGGAACAAACGATTTAGAAGGGAACAGTGAACTAGAGATACAGGCAAGGTTCAAGGAATTGGCCAGGGTTTGCCACTCTATAGGATGCCACGGTCTGGTTCTTTCTGTACCTAAAGGGAAGAGGATAATCGCACTAACACAGTAGTAATAGATTTCAGGGGTGCGGACTTTGAGGGCATGGGAAGGATTCTTAGTGGGTGCTTGGATGGGATATGGCTGGACATGGATGCTGGTAGCTTGTGGGAGACCATTAAGAAAGGGGTGCAGGAGGCTACTAGGTCCTGCACCAAGGTAAGGCGCAAGCAATGTAGGACCAGTAAGCCATGTTGGTGGACCTGGGAAGAGCATGAGGCAGTGAGGGAAAAAAAGGCTGCCTACGCACGCGCTTAAAGCGCTCAAGGAGAGAATGGGAGTGGGGAGAGTATGAGTTACTGGCTATGAGGGTAACCAGGGTGGTAAGGGGGGGCCAGGGGAGGATGGAGCAAAACCTGGCCAGAGATATCCGGGGGAGTTCTATAGATACATAGGGGAGAAAAGAAAAAACTGGGCACAGATCAGCAGGATTAGTACTGGGGAGGAATGGGCTCAGGAAGCAGGGGATCAAGAAGAGGTACTAAATGAGTACTTTGCCTCGGTCTTTACTGGAGGAGGCGGGGGATCATTTCATTTTGATGGAGGCAAAGGCAGCCCACAAAATTGGGAGGTCAGTTAGAGCCTGAAGGACTGGAAGAGGCTAGGGCAGGGGCCAGGCTGAATCTGGAGGAGGGTGGGTGCATGAGGAGGTGGGCTGGGAGGCGAAATCGCAGTGGATAGAGTGAGAGAGGCCCTCCGGTCGCTAAAGACTGAGAAGGCACTGAGGCCAGATGGGCTGCATCCGAGGGTACTGAAGGAACTGGTGGATGTGCTGGCAGCTCCACTGGCCGCACTCTTCAACATCTCCCTGAAGACAGGATGGGTGCCTCAAGATTGGAGGGTGGCCCATGTGATGCCCATCCACAAAGGGGGGTCTAAAGAGGAGATAGGGAATTACAGGCCTGTTAGCCTAATGTCTGTGGTAGGCAAGGTGACGGAGGGCATTATCAAAGAGAGGCTTGGGAGGCAGCTGGAAAGGTTGAGGCACCTGGATGACAGGCAGTATGGATTTGTTCCATGGATGTCATGCCAGACCAACCTTGTGCAGTTTTATGACTGGGGACAGGTGCCCTGGACCGACATAGGCCAGTGGATATCCTCTATCTGGATTTCAGTAAGGCATTCGATTCGGTACTCTATAATGGCTAGCTAACAAAGCTGGGGGGGATGGGGGGCAGTTGCTCAGGTGGGTGGAAAACTGGCTTACAGGGTGAATACAGAGAGTGGTGGTTGGAGGGATAGTCTCCTCCCCCAGAAGGGTCATCAGTGGGGTCCCCCAGGGTTCGGTCCTGGGGCCACTCCTGTTCAATGCCTATGTCACTGACATAGGAAGGGGTGGTCGGAGTAGGCTGAGTCTCTTTGAGGATGACTCAAAACTGAGAGCACTGGTGGACAGGGAGGAGGGAGAGAGGCCCTCCAGGGCAATCTAGATACTCTGGGGGGGTGGTCAAGGAAGTGGGGATTGAAGTTCAATGCAGGGAAATGTAAGGTGCTGCATCTAGGGGTCAGAAACCTGGGCCATGCATACACCCCGGGGGGGGGGTCACACTGCAAGCCACATCAGGAGAGAGGGACGTAGGGGTGGTGGTGGACATCAAAATGAACAACACTGAAAACCGTCGGAGAGCCGCAGCAAAAGCAAACAGGATACCGGGCTTCATAGCCAGGGGGATTACCTCCAGGAGGAGGGAGGTGATCTTCCTTCTGTATAATGCCCTGGTTAGGCCGCATCTTGAGTACTGTGTGCAGTTCTGGAGACCTCACCTTAAAAAAGACATAGCACTGCTGGAGAGGGTCCAGAGGAGGGTGACCATGATGATTCAGGGCATGGAGGGTAAGCCCTGCGAGGAGATACTGGAGGAGCTCAAGCTGTATACATTGGAAGAGAGGAGGACAGGGGGACATGATAGAGGTCTTCAAGTATGTAAAGGGGATAAATAAGGGTGGAGCCAAGAAGGTGTTCAGGCTTAAGAAGGGGGGGGGGATCTACCAGGGGGTACGAGTGGAAGCTGGATGGGGGATACAGGGGGGAGTGCAGAAGACACTACTTCACTGAGAGGGTGATGGAACCATGGAGCACACTGCCTAGGAGTCTGGTGGAAGAGAACACAGTGGAGGGATTAAGAAGGGTTGGGACAGGTACAGGGGGATACTGAAGCCGGGGAGGACCACCTTAGGGTTTGGGGAGGGTGGAGGAGCGAGCTCTCAGTAGGGTCTGGCTACCAAGCAGACAAACTAGACCATGAGGCCTATTCTGCTGGCTTTTATTATGTTACTACGTTGAACAAAATCAACAAGAAATGGTATCCAAAATCAAGGAAATTCATAGCAGCTCACCAATAAACAAAAGGTATACAAAGATTAGCCAGGATTACCCGGCTGCTGCCTTTTTTGGTTCCAACACAAACACATTGATCCCTGCATAGTACTGTTGCACAAACTATAAATCATTCAAATAAACAAAAGGAAAGGAACAGAGAAATAGGCCCCCAGGAGGAAACCTTAGATTCCAATTGCTGGGTAACAGCCGAGTCCTCACAAATAAACAAGAAAGGGTGTTGAGCCATGAATTTTGCCATTCCACTGCACAACAGGTTTACTGTTTTAGAGAATGACCAGACAACCTTACCAACTGACAGCACTAAGGTGATATCAGTAACACAAAAGCACTGCAACCCTACCCTTCCACCCCACCCCTGATAGTATCACCACGAAAGATCATACCCTCCACCAAGGACTCTCTAAAAAAAGATGGTATTGACATGAATATGGTATCCGACACAGTATCGGTCAAGTTCTAACAGATAGGTTATCTGAAGATACTAATCCTACACATTTTAGCAAGAATGATGCTTGCAGTAATTAACCAAACAGTAAGAGAAAGGATCTACCTGACTGGGGTCTATGAGATAATGACGAACGCCTAAAGGCGATCACCGTTATCGCTCAGTCAGAGTAAGCGAAAACATTTTGGCACTGACAGGACAATTTACTGCTTTCTGTGAGGCCATGTCCCCACCCCTCTCAATGACTTACCGCCCCGCATCTCCTCACTTATGATTCACAGCCCAGGGGTGCATGTCGGGGTGAAAGCAGTAAAAAAAAAAAAGTTCAGGTCAGACAATAAAATCGCACCAGCACCCGCACTCACCTACCCTGAACCACTAACCAACCCACGATGCAGCTTGGCCAGCTACCGCAACATAGAAACATAGAATTTGACGGCAGATAAGGACCGCTTGGCCCACCCAGTCTGCCCATTTCCCTACCTAATGGATAAGCTGCAGATCCTAGTTAACCAGCAGCCTACTTCTTTCTACCCCAACCCCCTAGAATTGCCTTATGGCTGTCCCATGCATGCTTGAATTCAGTCACTGTTTTTGACTCCACAACCTCCTCCAGAAGGCCGTTCCATGCATCCACAACCCTCTCTGTGAAAAAATACTTCCTTACATTACCTCTGAGCCGCCCCCCTCTCTATCTTCAAATTGTGCCCCCTTGTTCTTGCACACCCCTTTTTTTGAAAGATGCTGCCCTCTTGGACTTTGTTGATTCCCTTGAGGTACTTAAGTTTCTATCATGTCCCCCCTCTCCCTCCTTTCCTTGAGGTGATACATATTAAGCTCCTTTAGTCTCTCTTCATATGTCTTCCAGTGCAGACCCTGCACCATTTTAGTTGCCCTCCTCTGGACAGCTTCCATCTTGTCTATGTCCTTGTGGAGATTGGATCTCCAGAACTGCACACAGTACTCCAGATGGGGTCTCACCAGCTGTCTGTACAGAGGGATAACAACTTCCTGTTTTCTACTGGGGATGCCTCTCCCTATGCATCCCAGTATCCCCCCAGCCCTCCTTACTGCCCTCTCACATTGCTTGCCCACCTTTAAGTCATCTGATATGACTACCCCCAGGTCCCTTTCCATTTTTGTTGTTGTTAGTATCTCACCCCCATTGTGTACTCTTCCCCTGGGTTTTTGTTTCCCAGGTGCATTACTTTGCACTTCTTAGTATTAAATCTAAGCTGCCATACATTTGACCATTCCTCTAACCTTGACAAGTCCCTTCTCATCCTTTCCACCCCACCTTGTGCATCAACTCTGTTGCAGATCTTGTGTCATCTGCAAAGACATACTTTTCCTTCCAGTCCGTCTGCAATGTAAACACAAAGACATTGAAGAGGACCGGTCCTATCTGAACCCTCAGGCACCCACTAGTAACCCCTTTCTTCAGAGTGGACTCCATTTACTATTACCCTCTGTGTCCTATTCTCCAGCCAATTCTTTACCCAGGCTATCATCTTGGGACCACTCCCAGGCTGGCTAACTTGTATATTAATCTTTTGTGTGGGACTGAGTCAAATGCCTTGCTAAAGTCTAGGTAGGCCATGTCACAGCCCCTCCTGATCTACTTTTGGTCACCCAGTCAAAGAAATCTATTAGATTTGTCTGACATGACCTTCCCACTGTGAATCCATACTGCCTTGGATCCTGTGCCGTCTGGCCTCTAGGTACTGGACAATTCTTTCCTTCAGAAGTGATTCCATCATTTTCCCTATCACTGAGGTTAAACTAACTGGTCTGTAGTTTCCTTCTGCCCTGCTCCCACTTTTGTGAAGGGGAATCACATCAGCCTCCTCCAGTCCTCAGGTACCACCCCATCCTCCCATGATTTGTTAAAGAGGGTAGTCAGTGGTGTCACTAGTTCTACCCTTAGTTCTTTAGATTCTGGGATGAATCCCATCAGGCCCATGGCTTTGTCCACCTTCAGTTTTAAGAGTTCTTTCAAGACCCTTTCTTCTGTAAATGGGCTGGTATCAACTTCTGTATCCAGAGTGTTTCTATTGTTTGTTTTAGGTACCTCCCCCTCTTCGTTTGTAAATACTGAGCAAAAATATTTGTTTAGTATCTCTGCCTTTTCACAGTCACCCTCTGCCCACCCTTCCCTTTATTAAGCCTCACTATCCCTCCCTTAGTCTTCCTTCGCTCCCTGATGTACCTAAAAAGGTTTTATCCCCTTTCTTAACTGAGTTGGCTATCTTTTCCTCAGTTTGGGCCTTTGCTGTTCTGACTGCCTTCCCAGCTTCCTTTTGCTTTAACTGATGCACTTCTCTGTCCTGTTCCTTCTGTGATTCCTTGTACTTTCTGAATGCTTTCTTTTTCTCTTGAACCTTCACTGCCACCTCCTTTGAGAACCATAGTGGTTTCTTACATCGTTTTGTTTTGTTTCTTTGCTTTACACAAAGGCTTGTGTAACCCCCCTGCAAATGGGGGTTCCCAAAAGACTTCCAGGAGCTTGCTTGAATGCTCCAAGCCTGAATGGTGTTTGGCGTTTTAAGCCATTTATCAGTGAGTGTTTTAGAGCCTCTGGTACTGTCTCTTTAAGAGCTGTCTGCTTGCAGACATAATTAGTTTGTATGGGGACTGTGTGCTTCTCTGTTTGAGTACCATTTGAACTGCTGCCAATTCACTCCATTTTGCAGTCACTAGGAGTGCAAAGGAACCTATCTGAAAGATGTAACTGTTTGCCAGAAATCATTTACAGTAATAATGAAATTACAGTTTGTCTAACCTGCTTTCTTTGCAGTCAGAACTGTGTCTGCCTAGTTCCCATTCTGGTTTGAACTGCTGAACTGGACCAATCAGTGTGGGGTAAGCTAGCTCTAAAATGGTGCCTTAGACGAATCAGAACTTGGACTCATAATCTGAGCCAGCCACAAGAGGATTGTATGGGCAGTGACTCTGGGAGATGTAGTTTAGACTTGCGCCTTTTGGACCAACAGCAGCAGTCTATTGTGAGTGACAGCCATCCAGTCAAGAACTGGGAGGAACTCAAAGGAAGTGCCCGTTTTGTCTGTTGGGAGTTTCAGTTGAGCTTTGGCAGTGAAGGGAAAGGAACCCTGTGCTCCTTCAGTGCACAGTTTTAGTCAAAAAACATGTGTAAGGTCCAGAGTTCCGGTCTGCAGCTTGTTAGGACTGAATCCGTCCTGTGAAGAGAATCAAAGGATATCTGAAGAGTAGAAACCAGGCTCACCCTGTAGAAGACTGAGGAATTGCTGAAAATTGCACTCAGTCTGTCAGGAACTGAATCTGCTGTGTGTTCTCCGGTATTGTGCAGTAATTGCGATCGGGATACAGATGCAGCCTGCCTGGTATAGTGCTTTCTTTTACCATATAAATGTGTGAAGAGGTTTGTGTACCTCAAGTGAATCCTGCTGCCATTAAATGACTTTTGCCTGTGACTGTTTACCATATAAATGTGTGAGGAGTCTCTTGGAGCTCAAGAGTAGCCCTGCTGACATTGAAGGACCCTATCTTATTTGGAGGTCGTGAGTACTAATTCAGGGTCTCCCTGTTGAATTGCCACATTAAATCCAAATGGAATCACTGTACTGCTGACTGTTTAATTCTCCTTTTCTCTGTGTGAAAGGGCCCCTACCAGCTGCCACAGGTTTGGACCAGCCACTAGGCTTGGGTACCCAGGGACAGTAACTGATAGGGATAGGCCTGTGCACAGAGCCATAGGTAGATGAGTAGAGGATAAGCTAATTAACCTGATTTCCCCTGTCCTTGTTATATCCCCTCAAATAAATCAGAGCTGCTTGTTTCAGCAAAGTTATACTGCCTGAGGTATTTGTCTATGTTAAAGTACTGTACTGTGATTGTTGCACTGTATCTTATTTCACAGGAGGTCCCAGTGCCGGAACCAGTCCTGGGGTAAGTGTATACTGTAAGGTAATTCTGATGTATTGTGTGGGCCATTAGTGGGAGAGAAAGGGGTTGCAGTGTCCCAGAGGGCTGTGACCAAGTTAGTTTAACTATTGTAAACCCTGACCTCTGGGTGGAGGCACCCGCCATTGGATGCAGGCCCCTCAACCTGTTAGTGGCAAATCAGGCAGGGGTAGTAGCCCCTGGGATAGCGCCATCTAGGGGTTACATTTGCTTCACATAAAGGCTTGTTACCTCTGTGATGGCAGTTTTTATTATTCCCCATTGTTCTTCCACCCCTCCTTCCTACCCATTTGCTAGTGCATTCCTTAGGCACTCACCCATTTTGGCAAAGTCAGCCCTCCTGAAGTCCAGTACTTTTGCCTTTGTATGGCTTGACTCTATTGCTGTGTTTATTGTGAACTATACTGTTCGGTGGTCGCTAGTTCCCAGATGGCTACCCACTTCTACATCTGTGATCCTCTCTCCATCTCCATTTGAGAGGACCAGGTCTAAGATTGCTCCCTCTCGAGTGGGTTCCAATACTAGTTGTCTAAGGCATGCCCTCTGTAGGGCATCTAGAATAACCCTACTCTTAGAAGTGGCTGCTGCAACTGCACTCCAGTTAACATCTGGCATATTCAGATCACCCATCCGCAATATCTCCCCTTTATCTGCCATTCTAAATATACTTTCTATCATTTCCTTGTCCATTTCCTCCTCCTGAGAGGGGGGTCTGTATACAACCCTTGTGCGGATTTTGATGCCATTGCCTGCCTCCAAATTGACCCACAGTGCTTCTTCTCCTCCTGTTTACCCTTTTGTTCTGTTGCTTTGATTTCTTCTCTTATGTAGAGAGCTACCCTCCTCCTCTTTACCCTCCCTGTCCCTCCTGTAGATAGTGTATCCTGGTATGTTTACGTCCCAGTCATGGTTCTGTGTGTACCATGTTTCTGTGACTGCCACGATATCCAGATGTTCCTCCTCCATCAAGGCCACTAATTCAGGAAGCTTGTTACCCAGACTACAGGCTTTGGTACTCATTGCTCTCCATTTTTTGATGGCTTTACCTTCTGTAGCAGCATCCCCCACTGACCTTTCTACCTTGGTCTTTTTCTCATTTAGTACCCTGTTTTGTAGGGAGAGGCTGGGATTTTCCTGCTGCTTATCAGTGCTTCCACCGCTTGACTAAGTTTAAAAGCTTGCCAATGAAGCCTCGTTTGTTGGAGAAACTGTTTGCTGCTAAACGAAGCTTGCCTTCACAGCCAGCTACTAGTGTGCTACAGGAATGATCCCAAAGAACCTGTGAACCATTGAGAAGGACGTGAGGGGTCTGCCCGTTGAAGACTGTCTACAAATGCCACTAGGGCAAAGTTGGCAAGGTGAGGCAAGTGGAGATCTGCATCATCCCAGTGCACCATCCCTTCATCGTCTGACAGCCAGGGAGCACCCCACGATGGAGAAAATCCATCACCAGCACCGCCCATAGGACTCAGGTACTGTTTTCCTGTTATTTCTGGACAGTGTTTTCTTGGCTTGTACAGTGCCCCCCTCCCAACAGTTTACCATCTGGATACCCCTAGATGGGAAGGGGCTTACAATGTGGGGGCTCATCCAGAGTGTCAATTTTGGGGTGCCCTGGCCATGGTGGACTTGAAATTGGGTTCTGGACAAGCTGTGGAAATCCCCCTTTTGCTGGACTATTGGATTGTGCAAGCAAAATGGCACCTGGGACTGGGATGTTTTCATGCCCTTTTCTGTGAGAGTTCTATGTGCCTTGTTTCTGACTGCAGTGGAGACTGGTGCATGAATGGACTTTATGAGCAGAGATTCTATTGTGGGGGATGCTCCCTTGTTTACCTAGGGCACATGTATGGAGGTGGTCTGCCGTACGAATTTTCAGTGCTCCTTGGACTTGAACCCAATTGCAGCCCCTGCAGAGATTTACCAACGATTTGTGGACAATGGGCTTTTGGAGGGAAAAAAATGAAAAAAAAATTGTGTATTTGAAGAACTGTTTATGCATTGATGATTTAGTGTGTATTTAATGGTTTAATTTTATAATGCTGCCTTAATGTAGAATGGAAGCTATGTACTGCTGGTACTACTGGGGTGAGCATGGTTAGTCAAAAGTTACGTGTGGTTGAGTGTGATTCTGAAGGTGAATGGTTAGCTCATTGCCATAGCCCCATTGAGAGAAAAAAATGTGTGTGTTGGAATCACTGATTATGCTCTATTAATTCAGTGTGTACTAAATGGGTTCAGTACTGCCTTTAAAAGTATACGCTATGTAAACATATTTTTCTACAGTCTGGGCGAGCTGGTGTATGAATGAAGGTAAGCCTGGGTAAAATGTTTAGCCATTAAGAGTTAGTGGTATACCTGAATAGGGTTCCATGTCATGATAACGATCGCAAAGCAGCGATCGCTATTATGGTGAGTGTATATCACCGAAAAGCAAATCGTCGATATACACTTGCCGGCACCCCGACATCTGGAACAACAAAAGTGTTTTTCAGGGGTGGGGCGCCCCTGCATCCCTCTGATTTTAGATTCTCAACCCGAGTGCATGTCGGGAGGGGCACAGTCCCTCCCAGTCCCCAGCCCCAAACCCAGTACCAGCTGAGCCACAGCTAACCACCCACACCACCATACCACATGGCTAGCTCGGGTGGGCAGGCACACCAGTCCCTCAAAACCCTCCCCAGTCCCTCCCTGCCCCTGCTATCCCCTTCTGGTTGCCCTTCCCTACACTTGCTTTCGTGCAGGGTTGCTACCCTTGCAGGGTAGTCCATGGGGATAGTGCTGAATACGAGTCGCTGTTTTGAAGGTTGCCCATATTCAGTCGCTATCCTCACCGGAGACCCCTGAATAGGGTGTTTGAAGTTTGCCTGTTGGCAGTGTGAGTCAGACAGTAAATGGATGGCAGTCTGAGAATGTTTGGCTGGATGACTGGTTTGGCATAGCAAAATGTTTAGACATTGCTTAATTTTACTGCAGTAGGCTAGTGTATGTTGTGTAGTTTAAAGACTTCCGTTTAAGCTGTTATTGCAAATGTTCTGGTTATGATTATTGATAGGGGAACTTTGCTATTGTCCTATTCCTGCAGCAGCACTACTTCTATTAGTTTGGGAATTAAGTGGTGTAGAAAGATTACAGTGATAGTGGGGAGGGATTCCTCTCACAGTTCCTGGCTGGTGACTGTGGGAACCAGTGGGTGGTTCACCAGTATGCCCCAGTGTAAAATGGTAAAGTGTAAGTTGAGGCAAAGTCTTGTTTTAGAATGTATGAATTTTCACCGCCTTGGTGGTTTAACCAGTATGGTGCCCGGTCCTTGAGTGGAGGAGAGTGTGCATATCTCTCTCCTCTGGAATTGGCTGTGTGGCCTGGTCAGGCTTCACGGGGTGAACAATTTTGTGTGGGAAGTGTAAGCACCTCTGGAGCTCACTAGTTAATTTTGGTTGCTGGTAGCTAGGCAGAAAGAGTTAGTGGTGCCAGTATGCCTGGGATGTGCGCTTGCTTGCTGACTGCACGTGGGGCCCTTTTCAGATGGTATAAATAGGAGAGAGATTATTCTTAGGATTCTGAGAGTGACCTGACATGAGAGTAGTCGGAAGGTTCAGCCCATGAAGTTCTGCTGGAGGCCCTCGGTGGGTCGGAGTGGTCAGCTTGCCACCCTGGCCCTCCACCTTTGAAGACCCATGAAATGAAAGGCGACCATTTGGGTGCAGTAAATGGGAGTAATGGAACAAAGCATAGAAGCATGTCGGTGCAAGTGGGAGCCGAGCCATGGGAGAAGAAAGAAAATGGAGGCCCGCTGTTAACTTTGGCACCTTTATAGGGTAAGCACAGACAGGGCCCAACACCCAAATGAGAGAATGCCTGTGGGTGAGTTTAGCTGTTGGGTCAGTATGGTTTACTCTGGGTAGGCCTGCTGTAGCAAATAGGAATGTGGGCACGGTATAGAAATGGCAGCCTGCAGGGTGTAACAGTAGCAGAGTTACCCCCATTACCCAGGTTGGAGGCTGCCACAAAGTTGGGACCATGGGTGAGCCACTTATGGAGGTGGGGAAAGTCCATTTGAGGGTAATGTTTGGGATCCCAGCGGGTGGCAGTCCATTGGGTGATCTGGTGTGGCACTGGCAGAAGTTCCCCTGATGAGTCAGTTCAGAGGTGGAATCGCTGCATGAGCGGAACATGCTGGGATGACTGGGATGAGGTCCGGGGACCCCAAAACACTGGAAAAGGTCCAGCCACTGGCCAAGGCATCTGTGATTGGATGTCTGAAAGGGTTCTGGTGGTTCGGTTCTTGCTAAAAGAACATCAATTGAAATTTACTGAGCTAAGACCACTTGGAAAGAAAAAAGGGTATGTGCCACAAGTATTAGCCCCCAGGTGGAGGAAGTGTAAGACTAGGCAGATGGGAACGAACTGAAGAGTGGGTACAGGTTTGGGACACTGGAAACGTCTCATGCTGTCATAAGCTCAAAGTAAAAGAATAGGAATGGAATTGCCAGAGAAGAGTCTGAACGAAAAGGAAATGCAGCTCCAGGAAAGAAAGCTAAGGAAGGAGATATGAGTTAACACAGAGTAATAGTATCAAGCTTCCTCGAGAAGAGGTCTGTCGCCCTAAAGTGCTGCCAGGAATGTCGCCAGATCAGTTCAAGGTATACTGAGGAAATAATTCAGTCTGTTAGCACAAGAGACTGCTGCAGGATTTATTTATTTATTTATTAGAAAAGTCGGATTTACAACCTTTGAGTCATGGACTCATTTACAAAGCACCTCGTCACGGGGAGTAGACAGAGATACATAGTGTGTAGTTACAACAGTGAGAAAAGTTATATAATGTATTACTTATAATAGGTTGCAGTCAAATACAGGTACCCAAGGGTTACATTGGGGTACAGCCCTGGACATACTTAGATAATACCTGGAGGGTGGAGGTAGGGACGGGAGGTGGGAGGGAGGGGAGAGGATAGGCTGTCTGAGGATGTTGTCAAGTCAGGAGGCCTGACAGGAGGATCCCACAGTGGGATTAATTAGGTGGATCTACAGCAATGAGCTGAAGAGATGGTTCCGGAGGGCGATTTTGAAGGGACCAATTTTGGCAATGTCTGTGATGCAGGGTGGGACCAAGCAGGGGCTCGGTAATGGAAGGACCTCTGGGCTACCGAGGTCTTGGTTCTGGGCACCAGAAAGGTGGCCTTGACAGAGCTATGGGTAGCAAAAGACGAGGACGCATGCTGTAGGGAAGCAGAGACCTCCGGGGGGGACACCCTAGAAGAGATTTTTTGGTGAGTAGGCAGGTCTGGTAGCACAGACGCTCCTCAAAGGTGAGCAGGTTGGTGGTGGTGGAGTAGAGCAGGCAAGTGTGAGTTCAGCTAGGGGCTCCGGTCAGGAGTCTGCAGGCCTTATTGATTGAGAGCTGGATTTTAGTCAAGGCGGTATTGTCTGCCGCAGCGTAAATGGACAAGCCATAGTCCACTAGTGATAGGACTGAAGAGATGATGCCCAGCCAGAAGGCAACTTGGGGGAGGCAATCTCTATGATGGTATAGTAGACCTATCTGAGAATTTATGATGGAGGATAGGGCATTGATGCGGGTGTGGAAGGTGAGAGCTGAGTTGAAAGTAATGCTTAGATATTTGTAAGCGGTCACTTGCTCCAGCGGGTGCAGAATGCTGGGGAGAATGAAGAGGGGGCATTCATGGCCTTGTTTTGGTGATGGGAGAAAAGCATTGAGTTAGTCTTCTGTAGGTTAATGACAAGTTGGTGGTCAGGGAAGCACTTTTCAGCTTGGTTGTAGGTGTGGTGGAGGGATACTTGGTGAGAACAGAGATCGGGGTGGGATGCAAAGAGAACTGCATCGTCGGCATAGAGGAGCATTTTTCCTGTGCAGGAGCTGGGGAGAGTGTTGAGGTAGAGGCTGAAAAGTACAGGGCCCAGAATGGAGCTCTGGGGAACCCCAGAATGAATGGGCCAGGTATTGGACAGGGAGTCATTTATTTTCACATGCTGGGATCCAGCAGAGAAGTAGCTGGAGAACCAAGCAAGGGACTAGTGGAAAAGCCAAATTGGTGGAGGTCGAGCAGGAGGGTAACAAACAGTGTCAAAAGCCGTGGAGAGGTCTATGAACACTGCACCGCAAGGTTGCCAGAGTCAAGAGCAGAGTGCAGGTATTGAGAGAACTCCAGGAGAGCAGTAGTGGTACTGTGTACTGGGTGGAAACCATGTTGTTCTGGGCACATTATGTCATATTTGGCTAGGTACTCAGAGCGTTGAATAGACACTATTTTTTCTAGGGCTTTAGAGAGCGGGGGGGGGTAGAGATCAGCCGGTAGTTGTTAGGTGTGGACCAATCTCCACTCTTATGAATAAGAGTGATTTCAGCTGATTTCCAAGCACTGGGAAACTGACTGATGCATAGAGACCAGATTATTAGGTCTGTAAGGGGGACTAGGATGACATCCAAGACCAGGCAGAGGATCCTGGAGTCTAGGGGTCACAGCTGTGGTTGTTGCTACCAAGGGCTTTCAGCAGGTGTGGCCTGGCTACGTGGGGGGATATAGTGTGCAGGTAGAAAGGAGGGCGATCCAAGGCAGGGGGACAGAGGCAGGGATTGGGTCAGAAAAGTTATTTGGGAGGACAGAGCTTAGGTCAGAGAAGGTATATTGAGGCAATCAGCTATGAAGTTGATTCTGTAGTGATGGTGCCATTGATGGAGAGCTGGGACTGTGAGGAGCAGGTCTTCCATTAAGCTCTTTCATGCTCTCCCAGAAAGTCTGGGCAGATCCCAGGTGGATGCAAGAGTGGTCTGATAGTGCTGTGCCTTGGCCTGCCTAATGGCCAGGGTGCACTGATTATGCACCGCGTTGTAGGCTTGTCTATCAGCCAACTTGCCTGATTTGATAGCGATGTGCCAGAGATTATCCCTATGCTTACATTTTTGGGTAAGGGATGGGGAGATCCATGAGCCATTTTGTTTTTTAGTATGGATTCTGGTGTGGGGGGTGAAAAGGTCACAGGTCTTGCTGAAGGCATTGGTGAAGAAATCTAGGGTAGAGTCAATATCAGGGGTGTGACGGATGGGGGACTAGTCCAGCTGTGCTAGATGCAATTTTAGCTTTCTGAGACCCCCGGGGCATACGCGCCAGTGCAAGGTGGCCTGGGACACAGGTTTCAGTATGGAGGATGACCAGAGACAGAGAACAGGTGAATGATCACTTAGTGAGTCAGGGAGGATGTTGATATACCGGATTTTATGAGGGCAGTTTGATAGTATTACGTCTAGGAGGCTGCTGGAACCACTTGTCTGGTTGACTCTAGTGCACTTGGTGACTAACTGGGACATGTCCAGTGTAGCGAAGGAGTCCCTGGTATGGGAGGCAGTGGTACCAAGCCAATTGATGTTAAGGTCACCTAGGATGAGTTGCTCTGCTTTGTGTGGTAGGGAGGTGAGGTAGGCGATGAGAGACTGAACCACTGGGTTCTGGTTCCTGGTGGGTATGTAGGAGACCGTGAGGAACAGTGGGCCCCTGGCTGGGTCAGGGGTAATTTTGAGAGTGAGGGCTTGGGTGCCATAGTCAAGCTTGGGTGCTGGGAGCGATGGCTTATAAGGGTATCCTGCATGTAGATTGCACACCCCGCCTGAGGATGCCTCCACGATGTGTTACCTCAGCTCCATGGAGTGACTGTTTATGCTTATTAACTGTTCATTAAAAGGGATCCCCTATTTCTGCAGTTCTGGTGTTTACCTCATTTGTTGGAGAAACAGTTTGCTGCTAAATGAAGCTTGCCTTCACAGCCATCCACTAGTGTGCTACAGGGTTGATCCTAAGAACCTGTGCACCATCGAGAAGGAAGTGAGAGGTCTGCCCAGTGAAGACTGTCTACAAAGGCCACCAAGGCGAAGTTGGCAAGGTGTGGCAGGTGAAGATCTGCATCAGTGTACCATCCCTTCATCATCTGACGGCTAGGGAGCACCCCACGATGGAGAAAATCCACCACCAGCACCACCCATGGGACTCGGTACTGTTTTTCTGTTATCATTTCTGGACTGTGTTTTCTTAGGTTGTACAGTGCCCCCTCCCAACAATTTACCATCTGAGTACCCCTAGATGGGGAGGGAGGCTAACATCTGGAAATGAGCTGTTATTTATTTATTTATGACTAAGCCAAACTCATTTCCGGGGACAACCTGGGGGAAAGGGGATACAGAGAGAAATGCATACAGTACAAACATTATTTGAACAAGTAAAAAACAGTACAGAGTTAAATACAATTTAAGGTCAGCTAACAGAGGGACCTGAACACTGTGTTACAAAACATTTGATCAGCACTATGTAGTAAATTGTAGCATACAAAAATATTAGATGTATCAACTGATGCAGGTTGCAAGGGATTCATAACAGGGATAGTGAATTCATTATTTGGCAGAGGTGAGTGGGGAGATACTGGTGGTGGGGTTGGGGAGGTGTGAACAATGGGTACATTGGGTAGGGGGAGTAGTCTGAGTTATACTTTGAAGGAGAAGAGAGAAGAGGATATGTGAAGATCAGAGGAGAACTGATTCCAGAGGAAAGTAAGGCGATAGAAGGATGACTGACCTGCAGCTGAGTGTGTACGCAGACGAGAGAAAGAGCATGTGTCTCTATTTCGAAGGGAGTAAGCTGAGGGATTAACTGGTGAGAGCAAGGAGAAAAGGTAGGTGGCAGACTCCCAAACCCGTATTTTGCAATGAATAAAACACAGTGGACCATTCTCCTATGAGGCAGCGGTGAGAAGGAGATGGCGGATAAGTAGACTGTAGTGAGTGAGAGGTGAGGCAGTGGAGGCAAAGCGACAGAATTAGTTAAGGAGTGTGTTGAGCCAAGAGAGGTTTGTGGCTGGGGCATAGACCAGATCTGCATATTCTAAGACCGGAAGAATCATTTTGGAAACCAGTTCTCGATGAGTAGAGAGAGAGAAAAACTGTCCTTATGACGATAGAGGATAGCCAGTGTAAGTCAGAGTTTTGTGCAGGTGGACTCAATGTGAGAGGAGATGTCTAGGTGGCTGTCAAGCCAAACACCTGGGTATTTCAAGGTGAAGACCTTGGTAAGGGAGGAACCATCTAGGGTGGAGGGTATGCCCCACGTACGGCGACACCAACACAGTGACATACCTCCCTGTCAACAAAATCGACACTTTGCTGACAGATCGACCTGTTAGTGTGCCTGAGACAGGGGCACACTGTCTACCGTGCTGCACCTCTGCGCTGAATCAACTCTCAAATCAAATCAAAATTTATTTATAATGCACTTTTCTGCATATCAATGCGCAATTACATATTAAAATTGCATCAAACATAATAAATAACAGGATAAAAACAATAAAAGTAGCAGTAAACTTATTCAAATGCTAGTTCAAACAAATAAGTTTTTAGAGAAGCCTTAAGTGACTCCATGGACAGACACTCTCTAATCTGACGAGGTAGAGAATTCCACAGGGTTGGGGCCATAAAGGAAAAAGCTCTGGCCCCAGATGACTGAAGACAAACCCTGGGAATCTTTAGCAATCCCTCATCAGCGGAGCGGAGTGGGCGAAAAGGGCGGTAAGGTCGAAGAGGATCTTGCAAGTAGCCCAGTCCCTGACCATGTAGGGTCTTATAGGTCAGCAACGCGACCTTGAAAGTGATTCTCCACCACACCGGCAGCCAGTGCAGTTCACGCAGCACAGGTGTGATATGGCAAGTTCTTGGTAACCCAGTCAACAACCTGACTGCAGCACTCTGCACCAGCTGCAGGCAACGGAGATCCACTCCCAGCAACCCTAGATATAGAGCATTACAGTAATCAAGACGCGAGGAAACAAAAGCGTGGACCAACACAGGAAGGTCAATGTGGAACAAGGTGTTTTATCTGAGCGATATTCTCAGATGATAAAGAAAGACTTGACAGCGGCCGACACCTGTGCCTTCAGTGTCAGCCTACTGTCAAGAACTACGCCAGATTCCATACATGTTCAGAAGTTCTCAACTGGTTGTCCCTAGTACAAGACCAGAGGAAAACCCAGGAGTCAACTTCTCTACACAATGACCCGGGTCCACAACCAACACCTCAGTCTTATCCGGATTCAGTTTCAACCAGTTAGCACTCATCCAGTCCTGGATCTCAGCAAGGCAGTTGTTAAAGACCGATAATGCATCATTCTGTTCGGGTACAAATGACATATAGAGCTGAGTATCATCTGCATAGTAGTGAAAACTCAGCCCATAATGCCTTATAATGTCTCCCAATGGCAGCATATACACCGTGAACAACATGGGGGAAAGCACAGAGCCCTGTGGCACCCCACAGGACAGAACAAAGGGAGCCAAGAAAAAAATTCCTGAAACTACCCTCTGACTTCTGCCTGTGAGGAAAGAGTGGAACCATCTGAGGACTGTTCCCGACAGTCCACAGAATAGCCTCAGGCAATCTAGCAACATCCCATGTTCCACGGTATCAAACGCTGCAGAGAGATCAAGGAGGACCAAGATCGAACGGCTCTTCCGATCTCTCACTATTAGGAGATCATTAAGTACCCGAACCAACGCCGTCTCGGTACTATGCCTCTTCCTGAAACCGGACTGGAGAGGATCATAGACCTCATGGATGGTAAGAAAGTCATTGAGCTGCAACGTGACTACTTTCTCAATAACGTTGCCCAAAAAGGATAGGTTAGAGATCGGTCTGTAGTTAGCGAGACAGTCTGGGTCAAGGGAAGATTTCTTCAAAAGAGGTGCCATGACAGCCTCTTTCAAGGGCACTGGAAACACCCCTTGGTTCAAAGAGCACCAGACTATCTCAGCAAGGACTGGTTCGATCACATCCATGCACCACACAAGGAGGCGCATAGGACCAGGATCCAAACTACAGAAAGTCAGTTGCAAGCCCTGGACAATCTTCATGATATCCATGATCGCTGGCCAGTCAAAATCTGTCCAGGTAGACCGAGGGCCTGTAACCCCACATTGATCCCTGCAACACTCATTAGAATGTGTACTGTGGATCTCTGACCTGATTGATGACACCTTATCCTCAAAAAATCGAGCAAACTCATCACATTGTATTTGTGAAAAAGCTCTCCGACTCTGCAGACAGGCTGGATTGCACAGTTTGTCCATGGTCCGGAAGAGCTGTTCTGGTCAATTTCTTGATGCAGCTATTTCCCTGGACAGGAACTCTGCCTTCTTATGGGAGAGTTCTGATTGATAGTCCACATAATGGGCCATCAATCAAAGCCTGTCATCTTCTTGGCCGGATTTCCGCCAACAACATTTCCATCTTCGCCCCACTCTCCTCGACTCCCTCAGTATCCCATCAAACCAAGGGGACTGAGGGAGAAGGGAAAGGGGGCGAACATGGACAAGTACTATGGAATCCAGTGCCCTCAGCACCATATTATTATAGTGCACTACTAAGGCATCTGGTTCCATACACTCCATAGGCCAACTCGATAGGTCCAGTACCGCCATCAGACCCCCAGGGGTAACTCCCCTCAAAGGGCGGTACTGGACCATCTCCAAAGGGGTAGGTCTCACGAGGGGGTCGTGAAACTGAACCTTATGGAGTGATGGTCAGACCACCCAACTGGTTCCACCACCAGTTCCGTGATCTCCATCCCCATGATGAACACCAGATCCAAAGAGTGACCTTGATATGGGTAGCAGCGGTAACAACCTGTGTGAAGCCCAACAAAGTCATCAGTTAGAGGAAATTTTGACCAAAGTGCGAGAATTCATCATTGACCCAGGCATTGAAGTCCCCCAGGACCAACCACCTGGAGGGCTCCAACACCAGGTCGACAATGAAGTCTGCAACTTCCTGCAGAAAAACTTTCTCATCACCCGGTGGACGGTAGACGAATAAGATTATGCTGCCCACACCTGCTCCCATGATACACTCAAAGGATCTAGGGGACACCACTGGAACCTCCACAAGGCCCAATTCTGATTTAAAACAAACAGCGACCCCCCTACCCTTTCGATCCAATCTCGGGAGATGTATTACCGAAGTACCCGACTGGAACTGCTGACTCAATATGGGACCAGCATTCTCATCCAGCTGGGTCGGTGATGCAAGCTAAGGTCAGATGACTCAACAAGATCAGCAATAATTGCTGTCTTGTTCATCATAGACCTGGCATTGCATAACACCGCCCAGGTTGGATGAGAGGCATTGGAGGAGGGCCACTTGCCCACTCTGTGGAACCCTTGGGTATGGGAACCAGGCATCGCGCCCCATCCGGACCCATTTTGCCCCAGGACATCTCTCCAACCTCACTACCCATTTCCTCACTCCACTCCCCCTCTCATAGCTGAGGAACCCTCCCCTCCTCCGTGCAATCCCTAAGGCACGATAATGCCTATATACCTCAAGTAGCAATGGGGGCTTTCACAAGGGCACAGGTCCTCAGCCTAGAGGGGAGTAGCGCTGTCCATGGAAGCCCTGTCCCAACACATGCTAACAAATATTTAAAACAACTATTAATCAACCAATTTGATTATACTATAAAACCCACTAAAATGTCTTAAACAAGAACCCCTCCTATTTTTAACCAAAAAAGTCTTACAGTAAGTAATCTGGTAGATTTTAGCTCCTCCAAAGGAGCTTATAACAATTAGACACAAAGTCTCAGTTTCTCCACCTGTACACAACTAAGAACTGAAAATAATAGAAGAAACCCTCAGACCTCTCACCCCTGAGGTGTTAGTCTCAGGCCTCGGCCTATCTCTCACATAGGCAAAGTAAACAGTCACACTGTTTGATCTTGAATAAAAAGAACAAAGGACTCTCACTGCTTCACTGAGATATACAGGGGGAAAAGAAAAAAGAAACAAGCTGACCTGGGTAGTGTTCAGACAAGGTTCATAAGTTCCAAATTAGTAAAACAGACTTTTGCTGCAGCTAAAATCCTTGAAGATTAATCCCAGCCATTTAAAGACGAGCTCCAGCCACCAGCCAAAAATTAGATTCTCCCCCCGGTCATCCCCCAAGATGCCACTGAGGAAGTCGACCAGTGACTAGATCCACGCGAACATGCAGGCTCTCCAGCCTGCCCTTCGCAGAGCCCAGAGACCATGGGCACACTGGTGTCTGTCCTCTGACATTATCACCCCAATCTCCCATCACAGTCAACTGCCCCAGTAACTCACCCTGGGTTCAGGCCAGGATTTAAAGAAACTCACCCCCCGTTCATCCCCCAAGATGCACCACCCTGGGTTCAGACCAGAAATTACACAGGCTCACTCGCTCCAGAAAACCGGCACCGTTGATACAGCAGCCTAGAAGCAAAAGTCGCCAAGCCGTCAACCCAGCCTCAGGACCACAGTCTTCAGCTCCATGCTCCGGACCAATCCACCAGATTGCAGAGGCGATCTCTCTCACCAAAACGGCTCAACTTCTACCCAGTCTATAAAAACAGCCCATATAATCCAAGCGGGCTTGCTACTCCTTTCACTCCCAGTTGCTCCTCTGTCACACCAAACACTCTCTACGCCGATCGAGCAGTCTTCCGACTCCAGCGATAATCCAAAAGTCAGTCCAACAGACATAAAAGTCCAGGGCCCCACACTCTTTGAGATTCCCCAGTTCCAGCCTCAAGCAGTTTCCCAGGTGTAACAGGCTGGCTAAAATTCGAATCTACCAGGTGCCAATGCTACCCACAATATCGCTTGACATCCCTCTGGCTGAGTTGCTAATCCTAAAGATGGAGGTTCAGGGGTGAAGCACCTGATAGAAAAACGGACCATGAGACACAGAAATTATGTTAACTGCAACTTGCAGTCAACAATTCCTTGTTACGAAGCTGCCAGTTGACAAAAGTGTTGTCGAACCGCATCAAGAGCCAGGGTGAAGAAAGCGGGGCGGGGAGTGGATTGTAGCCGCTTCTGTTTAGTTCTGAATGTCATGGTGACTTTTTCTTCATGTTTAGCTAAATTAGTTTGTTTTCCTGAAACTGCCACCTGAACCCTATCAAAATCCTCCTGAGAGGAATGCACATTGGTAATGGAGGAGCTGGAGGTGAAAATGACAATGTCGTCAGCGTACATGTGGAGGTATAAGGAAAAGCAGACTGATGGAAGGTTGCTAATAAGGAGAGAAAAGGATGGGGCCAAGTAGGGATCTTGGGAAACTCCAGCGAGGATAGGCGGGGAGGGGGAGACTGTCACCAACTTGACTGTTTGTTTCTGTCATGTAGTATGAGCTGAACCATTGAACAGCAGGGCTGCCAGGCCAGCAGACTGAAGTTTTTACATACGAACACAGAAGAAGCCAGCAGAAGGCTATTTGGTCTATCAAGTCTGTCTCATATTGCAGGGTCCACAGCTTGAGCTAATGTCCTGCTCTCCCTCCCACTCCTCCCATCCTCTCTACCCATGATCCTTACCTTCTCCTATGCCTATCCCAGCCTCTCTTAAAGCTGCCCACTGTCTTACAAAGAAGCATAGAAGTTGACAGCAGATAAGGACCACAGGACCCAACCAGTCTGCCGATTTTTCTACCTTATGAATGTGCCATTGACCTTTGCTCAGTCAATGGTCTATGTATTCATACTCATCTGTATTGCTCCCTTATGCCTATCCTATGCCTGTTTGAAGCCCTGCACTGCATTCATATTCACCACTTCCTGAGGTAGGCCATTCCATGCATCCACCACCCTTTCTGTGAAAAAGAACTTCCTCACATTACTCCTTAATTGACCTCCCTCTAATCTCATACGAACAAACGAACAAGCCAGCAGAAGAAGGTCATTTGGTTTATCAAGTCTGCTCGTACTGCAGGGTCCACAGCTTGAGCTAATGTCCCTGCCTTCCCTCTCCACTCCTCCCATCCTCCCTACCCATGATTCTTATCTTCCCCCATGCCTATCCCAGCCTCTCTTGAAGCTGATCACTGTCTTTATCGAGACAACCTCTTCTGGCAGTGTGTTCCAAGTGTCCACCACCCTTTCTGTGAAGAAGTGCTTCCTGATGTCCCTCCTAAACCTCCCACCCTCCAGCTTAAGACTGTGCCCCCTCGTGATATGGTTGCCACTCAGCTTAAAGAGACTTTCCTTATCAACATTATTTATCCCTTTCAAGTACCTGAATGTCCCAATCATGTCTCCTGTCTCTCCTGTCTTCCAGGGAGTACATGTTCAATGCCTTCAACCTCTCCTCATATGCCTTGCCCTGTTGACCAGCTATCATCTTTGTAGCCCTCCTGTGTACCTTTTCCAGCAGGTTAATGTCCTTTTTGAGGTGTGGGCACCAGTACTGAACTCCATACTCTAGATGCAGCCTTACCAGTCACCTGTACAAAGACAGTATAACCTCCTCTCTCCTACTACTGATCCCCCTAGCTATGCGTCCCATCATCTTGTTTGCCTTTGCTGCTGCTTTCTTGCACTGCGTGGAGTGCTTCAGGCCACTAGTGATCATCACTCCCAGGTCCTTCTCCTCCTCTGATGCAGCTACTCAGACTCCACCCAAGTAATACTCTGTCCTGGGATTCTTGGCTCCAATATGCATAGCTCATGCTGTGTCCTCTTGTCCTGCTATTTTTCTTATATTGAAACATGTTAGACTCTTTCACCTTGTTAATGTCCTTAAGGTGTTTGAATGTTTTGATCATATCACCTCTCTCTCTCCTTTGCTCTAGGGTATACATATTGAGCTCCATTACTCTGTCCTTATATGTCTTCTGATGTAGTCCCTGCACCATTTTGGTTGCCCTTCTCTGGACTGACTCAGTTTGGTTAATGTCCTTGTGAAGGTGCGGTCTCCAGTACTGCATGCAGTACTCCAGATGGGGCCTAACCAGTGTCTTGTAAAGAGGGATTGTTACCTTCCTTTTATGACTTGTGATACCCCTACTAATACACACTAACATCCCCCTAACCTTACCTACTGCTTTAGTGGTCTGCTTAGATGATTTCAGGTCACCTGTGATGATGATGCCCAAGTCTCTTTCTTTCCTTGTGATTGCCAGCAACTCCCCTCCTAACCTATATGTGGCTTCAGGGTTTCTTTTCCCTGTGTACATGATTTTACGCTTCTTTGTGTTAAAACCCAGTTGCCACTCTTATAACCATTTTGCCAGTTCATCCAGATCTCTTCTCATTCTGCCCACCCCATCTGGATCATCTACTCTGTTGCAGATCTTGGTGTCATATGCAAACAGACAAACCTTACCCTCCAGTTCATCTGCCATGCCACTGGTGAATATATTGAAGAGGACTGGCCCCAGGACTGATCCCTGAGGTATCCCACTTGTGACTTGCATCTCATCTGTCTGTATACCATTTACCACCACTCACTGTTTTCTGCCCGTTAACCAGTTGCCACCCAGTTGACCAGCTTCTGATCCACCCTGAGCCTACCTAGCTTATTAATCAATCTTCTATGTGGAACAGTATTGAAGACTTGCTGAGTCAAGGTAGGCAACATCAACTGCTCCCCTTAGTCCACCACTCTGGTTACCCAGTCAAAGAAATCTATGAGATTAGTTTGACAGGACCTTCCTGTTGTAAACCCATGCTGTCTTGGATCCTGTGCTCCTATGGATTCCAGGTGTTGCACTATCCATTCCTTAGAGTGCCTCCATAATCTTGTCCACTACTGAGGTAAGACTGACTGGTCTGTAGTTCCCTGCCTTCTCCCTGCTACCACTCTTGTGAAGTGAGATCACATGAGCCCTTCTCCAGTCTTCTGGGACCTCTCCTGTGTCCAGAGACTCACTAAACAGTTCTGATAATGACTCTGCTAGTTCCTCCCTTAGCTTCTTTAGTACCCTGGGATGTATGCCATCAGATCCTATTGCCTTGTCCACCCTGAGCTTACCAAGCTCTTGCAGGACCCTTTCTTTGTGAAGAGACTTGTGCACACCTCCTCACTTCAATGAGATGACCTCTTCCGGCAGTGCATTCCAAGTGTCCACCACCCTCTCTGTGAAAAAGTGCTTCCTGACTTCCCTCCTAAACCTCCCACCCTCCAGCTTAAGACTGTGCCTCCTCATGTTATGGTTGCCACTTAGCTTAAAGAGACTCTCCTTATCAACCTTATTTATTCCTTTCAAGTACTTGAAGATCCCAATCATGTCTCCTCTCTCTTTCCTGTCTTCCAGGGAGTACATGTTTAATGCCCTCAATCTCTCCTTGTATGCCTTACCCTGCTGACCTGCTATCATCTTTGTAGCCCTCCTCTGGACCTTCTCCAGCACGTTAATGGTTTTTGATGTAGTAAGGGATGGGAAACTGAAACAAAGGCCTTAGCTACAGTAGGTCAATGAATATGGCTACTGTTATATGACCTTTGTCCATGGCTGTGAAAACAGCATCAGTGGCTCACGGCAGGAAGGAGGTAGTAAAGTGCTGTTTCCTGAAACCAGCTTGGACTGCGGAGAGAGTGCCATTTGAGGAAAAGACTTTGGATAACCTAGTGAGGATTAATGATGCAAGAAGTTTGGTGAGTGAAGAAAGGAGAGAGAGAGATGGGTTGGTAGTAACTGGAAGAGGATGTGTCACCCCCTCTGTGGAGAGGCAGAACCTTTGTGAGTTTAGAGGCTTGCAGGACCGTGGCAGTCCGGAGTGAGAAGTTTAGAGTGTGAGCTAGGCGGGAAGCTACAGCAGGAGTGGAGATTTGGAGAAGCCTGTGGTGTTGTAGTGTAGTCCATCTGGGCTTGTTTTGGTTGGCAAATTTTGGGAAGCATAAACCTGTGTCAGGAGGTCCTAAACCTCACTCTCAGGTTCTTGGCAATAATGGGCATGAAAGGAATCACAGACACATTGCATAAGAGTAATAAAGTTTGTTTATTACTATCAAAGGATAAATCACAGTTGCCCTAAGCAGTTCTTACCAATAGGAACTGGGAGCCAATGATAAGCATTCCCTATACCTCAAGGATTCTCGTGTCTCTTGGAGTCTTGAGGTAGAGGATTTAATGTTACACTATATACAGTACCTATGATAATTATCATGGTTACTGTAAGACAGAAACATTTCTAGTTACAGAGATGAGCCCTATTAGCTAAATTAGGGGTGGCTCCTTAGTCCAAGATAACATTATACAATTTTGTAGTAGTCATCCTTTGTAAAGACAAAGAAGTACAGTTTGTACATAGCTGTGTAATAATACAGATCATTAGAAGATGGCAATGCCAACTCATACATTATAATCACTATAAGGACACAGATGTCCTAACATCTTGTAAACAAAAGAAATACATATGTATATTGGAAAGTAAGGTGTATAGCAATAATGTGCGTACATATTCTGACATCTACTCTTATACGGTAGATGCCCTTAGCCCTATAAGTTAGTATAACATATACCTAAATGCTTGCTGTCTGCAGTGTACCTGTGGGGGTACCAATTAGGGTGCAGGGACCTAGTGTGACACCTGCAAGGGGTGCTGGTTGGAGGGAAGGGGTTAGTGGAAGAGGGATGGGATGGTCAGGGGTGAGCAGGCGGAGAAGAAAGTGTTGAATAATTCTGCAACAGCGTGGTGGTCAGAGATGGAAGCCATTGACTTTGGCAGGGGGCTGGGGCCTGGTGAGCAGGAGGATTGAAGAGTGAGTGTGGAACTTTCCAGAAGGAAGCTGGAGAGTTGTGATTCAGTTGTAAGTGTGATCTGATGTATCTTGCCTTTGCAAGATGGCAGCTTAGTGCACTTGTTTCTAAGGGGTCTATAAGACAGCTGATCAGTCTGGGATAGGGGAGCATTTTTAGGTTGCCCAGGCTTGGCATCTAGCTTTACATCGTATGCTAGTTCAGCAGTTATCCAGCAGTGATGGAGACAGTTAGAAGCTCAGTATGTAATTCCTGGTTAAAGTTTTAACTAAATAAATAAATAATTAAATAAATAAGTCATATTAAAAAATATGTACACTGAATTCATACAGTGCCTCATGAGCTTTGGTCTTTGGGCCGATTTTATTTTATTATAATGTTATCGTTTGAGTTACAATACGCTCGTTATTATAGTAGCTAGCAGTCGTTTATTATTCGACTATTAACGTTCTGTCATTTAAAATTTGAGATGTTTTGGAAGACTGACCTGAGTGGATTTCCTGGTTTTATCGTGGATAGCTCGTTTGAGTGCTGTGCTGGGTGTCGGTCTACCTGGGCGTTTTGAAGAAGTCGGTGGCCTGTAGCCTGGAGGCTGGTGGCAGCTCTCCTTTTGTTGGAACCTAGCAATGAACTGCAGTTTCTGTTCGGGGATATAATTTTCGCCGGACCGTGGGAAAGAGGCTGTCGGCTTTTGTGTGTGTGGAACCATTCAACAAGGAAGTGGAAGGCAGAAGAACGGCAGTGAAGATTGGAGTGATAGTTTGTCCACATAATTTGGAGGTTTGGCTCCCTGGTCCAGATGGGGGGCTGGTTTTTTCTGACTCCAGAGGGTGGTGGGGTTTGCTTTGCTCCCTGGGTGAGGCAGGGGTGCTATCGGAGGGTGGTTCTGCCTGCCTCATCATAGCAAGGGTCGGGTGAGCTGGAGCCTGTGGCTGGAATTTGTGGAGGTGGAGGAGTTGTTTGTGCTGTCTGCTTGTTTGCTGCTTCCAGGATCTTTGCTACTGGGAGTTCTGGATATTTTGAATGAAGTTAGAGCTGTGTGGAGTTGGCGTGGATTACTCGAACTTGGTGAAGTATCCCTGAATTACTTTTTGTTGTAACTACTGTGTTTTAACTATTGGGAGACTACGGGAGACCAACAGGAAATTTAATTATAACTGAGTTCATCTACAATTATCAGTCTCGTGAGAGGAGTCTGATTAATGTTGGAGCCATACTGTGTGGTGAGAGCACAGAAGTGTGATTGTACAAAAGACATTGAACTCTGCTTTTTGGGTTAAACGAGGGTACTGATGAATGGGTTTTAAAGTGAAGGGCCATTTTTTGTGGTTTTAGGTGGTAAGCTCCTCTCCCCGCAGTGGTGAGAGTACTGTGGGTGGGGTAGAAATATAATATGTTTTGATAATTTGACAGCACTAGAATTGGCTAATAGATTTTGTATTATATTATGATTATTTAGTGTCTTATTTTAAGTTTTATTTGTAATTCTGTTTTATATAAGTTGAGTAGGGTTTATTATTATTAATTGTGGTGTGAATTATGTGCTGGAATGACAATAAGGCGGTCGGGTATTATTCCCCCTCTACACTCAGGGACCTCCGTCCTTTCTCCTGTCCCCCTTTGTCACCGGGAGTCTACGGAAAGTGTAGGGCTCTGGGGATTGTGAGAGGGAGACGGAGGGTTGGTGCTGGGCCTGGGGGGGGGGATGGAAAGGAGTGGGCGGATTGGGATAGTGGGGTCAAGGAGACGCCCTGGGGCGAAATGGGCACAGGAGAGGGGTCCTCCCTGTCTTGTGTCCATACCCAAGGGTTCTGATTTGGATCAGCCGGTAGGGCAGTCATTATCGGAGGTTTATCCTACTCGGGCGGTGTTATGCAATGACAGGTCTATTAAAAACAAGACGGCTGTTGTAGCCGATCTTGTCGGGTCATCTGACCTGGCGTGCATCACAGAGACTTGGCTGGATGAAAATGCTGGGCCAGTTTTAGCCACAGCAGTTCCAGCTGGGTACTCGGTGATACACCACCCAAGGCAGGATCGTAGGGGCGAGGGTGTTGCCATATGTTTTAAGTCAGAACTTGGCCTGGTGGAGGTACCAGCGGGAGTCACCAGATCCTTTGAGTGTATTTTGGGTGAGGGTGTGGGTGCAGGATACTTCTTGTATTACCGTCCACCAGGTGACGAATGTTTTCCTGCAGGAAGTCATGAGACTTCATTGTCGACCCTGACATTGGGGTCCCCCAGATGGTTGGTTCTGGGGGATTTCAATGCTTGGGTCGACGATGAACTCTCTTGATTTGGTCAAGAATTCCTCCAGTTGATGATATAATTGGGCTTCACACAGGTGGTTTCCTCCTTGACCCATGTTGGTGGACACTCATTGGACCTGGTGTTCCTTCTGGGGATGGGGATATCCGACTTGGTGGTGGAACCGGTCAGATGGTCTGACCATCACCCCATTAGGTTCAAGTTTTGAGGCCACCCCTGTTAGGTCTGCCCCTTTGGAGATGGTCCGATACCGCCCTTTGAGGGGTGTATCCCCAGATGACCTGATGGCGGTATTGGATCTATCAAGCCTACCGATAGATTGCTTAGATCCAGGTGACCTGGTACATGCTTACAATGAGGCAGTGACAGGGGCCCTGGATTCTATTGCACCAGTTCGTGTTCGTCCTCTTACTCCTTGCCCCAGGTCTCCTTGGTTTGATGAGACCATGAGGGAGTTGAGGAGGGTTGACGGCTGGAGAGGCGTGGTAAGGTCGGTCTTGATGATGACAGGCTTAGTTTGATGGACCATTATTTGGCCTATCAATCTGCAATCTCTCGTAGAAGGCAGAGTTCCTGTCCAGAGAGATAGCGGCTGCACAGAATAGACCAGCTCAGCTCTTTCGGACTGTGGACAGACTGTGCAATCCAGTCTGTCTTCAGCCCAGAAGAGCTTTATCTCAAGAATGGTGTGATGAGCTTGCTCTCTTCTTTGCCAATAAGGTTGTCAAAATCAGATCGGATATTCGCTCTTCCATCCCCAATGGGAGCGACGGTGGTCGGCAGATGTCGAACACCCAGTTTAGATAGTCTGACTTCAGCCTTCCCACAATCGATGATGTTGTGATGATCATTCGAGCCATGACCGACTAGCTGTGATTTGGACCCGGCCCCACATGCCTCTTAGTGGGTTGTGTGGATAAAATCGCCTAGTCCTAGCTTTGATCATCTGGAAGTCTTTGAGAGCGGGTTTTCCAGATCCCCTTAAAGAGGCTATAGTTAAGCCTCTGTTAAAGAAACCTCCCTAGATCCAGATTGTCTAGCAAATTACAGACCAGTCTCTAACTTACCCTTTGTGGGTAAAGTTATTGAGAAAGTGGTCGAGTGCAGTTGGAGGATCATCTGACTAACAACAATATCTACGCTTCTCTCCAGTCTGGATTTAGGAAAGGCATAGTACCGAGACAGCGCTTGTCATGGGTACTAAATGACCTCCTAATAGCGAGAGAGATCGTAGGACCGATCCATCTTGGTACTACTTGATCTCTCTGCAGCGTTTGACACCGTTGACCATGGTGTGCTGTTAGAGCGCTTACGGTCAGTCTGCGGACTGTCTGGTACGGTCCTCAGATGGTTTCGATCTTACCTCGAGGGTAGGACTCAGAGAGTGGTGTCAGGAATTTTTTCCTTAGCATCACTCTCCGTATCCCGCGGGGTACCACAGGGTTCTATTTTAGCCGCCTATGTTGTTTTCGTGTATATGCTACCGTTAGTGATTATTAGATGATACGGTTTGGGTTCACTGCTATGCAGATGATGCCAGCTGTATATGTCTTTTGTGCCCGCCAGGACGCTGCCTTGTCAGTATTTAATAACTGCCTTGAAGAAATCCAAGACTGGATGAATGGGGTTGGCTGAGGTTAAACCGGAGAAAACTGAGGTGTTGGTTGTGGACAAAGGCCGCTGTGAGTTGGGTCTGCCGGAGGGATCACCCTCAGGCTTATGGCTTGGAGGTGTTCAACTGGCGACCTCAGATCAGGTGCGGAATCTTGGTGTAATAATTGACGACCATCTGACACTTAAATCTCAGGTGTCAGCGGTGGTCAAAACTTCCTTTTTTCATCTGAGGAATATTGCCAGGGTGAAGCACCTGGTTCCTCCAGAGGACCTTCCAACATTGATCCATGCCTTCGCACTCCCGTCTTGACTACTGTAATTCCCTATACCTAGGGCTATCGGGGGTTGAACTTCGCCGTCTGCAGCTAGTGCAGAATGCGGCAGCCAGGTTGTTGACTGGATCTTCTAGATCCAGCCATATAATGCCTGTGCTTCGCGGACTGCACTGGCTGCCAGTGTTTTGGCGAATCACCTTCAAGGTCGGTTTACTGACCTATAAAGCCCTACATGATCTGGGACCTACCTACCTGAAAGAGCTCCTTTGCTCCTACAATCCCTCCGCTCCCTCCGATCCAGTGGCCGAGGGATTGCTAGAGATTCCCAGGAGTTCATTTAGAAACATCAGTCAACTAGATCGTTTAGTTTTATGGCACCGACCCTGTGGAATTCTCTACCTCGTCAGGTGCGAAATTGCCCGACCGTCCTTAGTTTTAAAGGAGCTTTGAAGACCCACCTTTTTAGCATAGCTTTTAAGGATTTATATTAGTTTTAATTTTATTGTATTTATTGTTTTGTGAATTTGTACAGGCGCTTTGATTTTAAGAAAAGCGCCTTTTAAAAATAAAGATGAATTGAATTGAATTGAAAAGTATTTGATAACACAATTGGTACTAGAAGGTCAGACAAAAACTCTTCTTCCCAGAAGTTGAATCATGTTTTCAGTATCTCAGAGAACATTTCATATTATAGTCTTCAGGTGCTATGCAGTTTATACTTGATTACCATTGTAAGTTATATAACACAATGGGATTTGCATATTCTATTCTAGCCCCACCAGGCATAATATGACATGTCACAACAGGAGGAGTGCCTTCAGCCCCTAGAAGTGTGGTTAGGTCAGCATAATGCACAGCTCTGATGTGTCCTACTGCACTTTATCAAATGGCAGGAATAAAGGTTTACTCTGATTGGCTACTGCCTCTGATAGATAGCACTACTACCAGCAGGCAGTAACTAGTGCTAGTCTCATTTGCCCAGTAACTGATACTCCAGATCACTTGCCCACGTCCCAGATCAGTTACAGACCACAGTTGATTACCACTGTTTAAATCAAAGGTAAAACCAATTGCACGTAAGCCAGCCACAATGTCTGACATACAAAACATGTCATTTTCCATCTATTTGGAAAAAATAATGGCCAGTTTCTGTCAGGATGAGGAGAAACAAGCCAGCACATTCTGAAGAAAAAAAAATAGAAAATCAGCTCTGACATCCTCAGATTAGAAAGCTGAGTCAGTATCCAATCCAGTAAACACTGTGGTAGTGAAGAAATCAATCATTCATGCTATGAAAACTTGAATCAGCATGAGCAATCCTAAGAACAAATGTCACGTTTTTGTCTATTTGCAAATGCTGGCAATTGTATCTGGTGCCTTTTCAAAAGAGGCTGGCCAGAGTCAACAGGGCTGCAGCTAAGGAATCTGGGGTAAAAATACTGAAAATTTTCAACATTGTCTTGTTATGACCCTGCCTCATGAAGAAGGGCAGAGAAAATGTTCAACTCCTTGCCTAAAGGTGATTTTGTGCAGGGACTGCAAAATCAACTTCCAGGATGCAGAAACACATTCTGGCCAGGAGTTGAAAAATGAAAGCTGTCACATTCTTGAGGTGCTGTAAACATATGGCTATATTGTAAATTTGGGGTAAAAATATTGAAAATTACCAAAGTTACAATCCTGCATTTGCAAAATTCAATGTAGGCTCATAACTTTATTATTTTTTTAAACATTTTTTAACAAATGTTCAATGTAGCCGTCTAATGACCCCACCTCATGAACAAAGGCAGAAACAATTTTCAACTCCTGCCCAAAAGGTAATTACATGTGGGGACTGCAAAATCAACTTTGGGGATTTAAAAACATTTTGGCCAGGATATGAAAAATGACAGCTGTCACACTCATGAGGTGCTATAAAGATATGGTTATATTGTGAATTTGGGGAAAAATATTGAAAATTACCAAAATTATGAGCCTGCATTCACAAAATTCAAGGTATGCTCATAACTTTGTTGTTTTTCCATATTTTTACACCAAATTTTCAACAGAGCCTTCTTATGACCCCATGTCATAAACAAGGGTAGAGAAAATTGTCAACTGCTGCCCAAAAGGAGATTTCATGCAGGGACCACAAAATCACTTTTTGGGACAGATCTACCTAATGACAGTGCAATTGTTCATGAGGTAGAATCCCAAAGAAGGTATGTTGAAAATTTGGGCCAACAATATGAAATAATGCCCATGTTATGCCACTAAGTTCAAAACCTCATTGAAATACATTAAATGGCATACCTATTTCTTCAGTTTGCAGTCCGTCTTTGAAGAGTGAAAATGTGTCTGCAGTCCTGAGAGAATTACGACGTTGGACCCCAGAAGGGTAAGTAAGAGCTTGGGGGTGTGGGGTGGTAAGTGCTGAGTTGGAGGTGGGGGGCTATTATGGGCACAAAAGACATCAATGTATGACTTCATTTGCAGGATTTTAAAACAAAAAAAATGCAAGGAGGATTCCTCATCAGGAAACTGGGGATTGGCACCCCAGTGTCACTGTTATGTTTCTGGGGAGCGTGGGGTGGGATGGTGGGTGCTGAGGCAGGTCAGGTGGGGTTATTGTTCAGTGCTCACAGACCACGCAAGGCAAATTACCATGCATGCGCTGTAGTGGATGGGGGATCCTGCAATGAGGAGTTGTGATCAAGACACTGGGGGATTAGGCACCTCCAGTGTTACTATTATGTTTCTGGGAGGTAGGAATGCTGAAAGGGAGGATCAGGTGGGGGGCTATGTATTTCACCAGTCACTGATGACTAAAAATAAAAAAAATAGTGCAAGCGAGGCATGTTCTACAGAAGCAGAAGTGATTTTTGTAACTTCAACATGTTCATTCACAAGGAATGCAGGAGTCCTTTTCTCAAAGCTAAAGGTCAGCAGGGCTCCACCCACTGCAGTCCTACAAAACTGAAGTTATAGAAACATAGAAACATAGAATTTGATGGCAGATAAGGACCTCTTGGCCCACTCAGTCTGCCCATTTCTCTACCTAATGGATAAGCTGCAGATCCTAGTTAACCAGTAGCCTACTTCTTCCTACCCCAACCCCCTAGAATTGCCTTATGACTGTCCCATGCATGTTGAATTCCACCACTGTTTTGACTCCACAACCTCCTCTGGAAGGCGGTTCCATGCATCCACAACCCTCTCTGTGAAAAATACTTCCTTAAATTACCTCTGAGCCACCTCTATCTTCAAATTGTGCCCCTTGTTCTTGCACACCCTTTTTTGAAAGATGCTACCTCTTGACTTTGTTGATTCCTTAGATACTTGAAAGTTTCTATCATGTCCCCTCTCCTCCTTTCCTCGAGGCTATACATATTAAGCACCTTAAGTCTCTCTTCATATGTCTTCCGTTGCAGACCCTGCACCATTTTAGTTGCCCTGCTCTGGACAGCTTCCATCCTGTCTATGTCTTTGTGGAGATTGGGTCTCCAGAACTGCACGCAGAACTTCAGATGGGATCTGACCAGCTGTCTGTACAGAGGGATAATAACTTCTGTTTTCTACTGGTGATGCCTCTCCCATGCATCCCAGTATCCCCAGCCCTCCTTGCTGCCCTCTCACATTGCTTGCCCACCTTTAGGTCATCTGATATGACTACCCCAGGTCCCTTTACATTTTGTTGTTGTTAGTATCTCACCCCCATTGTGTACTCTTCCCTGGGTTTTGTTTCCCAGGTGCATTACCTTGCACTTCTTAGCACTGAATCTAAGCTGCCATACATTTGACCATTCCTCTAACCTTGTCAAGTCCCTCTCATCCTTTTCACCCACCTTGTGTCAACTCTGTTGCAGATCTTTGTGTCATCTGCAAAGAGACATACTTTTCTACCAGTCCCTCTGCAATGTCGCTTATAAGACATTGAAGAGGACCGGTCCTAATACTGAACCCTGCAGTACCCCACTAGTAACGCCCCTTTCTTCAGAGTGGACTCCATTTACTATTACTCTCTGTGTCCTATTCTCCAGCCAATTCTTTACCCAGGCTGTCATCTTGGGACCCACTCCCAGGCTGGCTAACTTGTATATTAATCTTTTGTGTGGGACTGTGTCAAATGCCTTGCTAAAGTCTAGGTAGGCCATGTCCACAGCCCCTCCCTGATCTACTACTTTGGTCACCCAGTCAAAGAAATCTATCAGATTTGTCTGGCATGACCTTCCCGCTGTGAATCCATGCTGCCTTGGGTCCTGTGCCCCTCTGGTCTCTAGATACTCCACAATTCTTTCCTTCAGAAGTGATTCCATCATTTTCCCTACCACTGAGGTTAAACTAACAGGTCTGTAGTTTCCTGCTTCTGCCTTGCTCCCACTTTTGTGAAGGGGAGTCATATCTGCCCTCCTCCAGTCCTCGGGCACCACCCCATCCTCCCATGATTTATTAAAGAGGATAGTCAGTGGTGTCACTAGTTCTACCCTTAGTTCTTTTAGAATTCTGGGATGAATCCCATCAGGCCCCATTGCTTTGTCCACCTTCAGTTTTAAGAGTTCTTTCAGAACCGTTTCTTCTGTAAATGGGCTGGTATCAACTTCTGTATCCAGAGTGTTTCTACTGTTTGTTTTAGGTACCTCCCTCTTCCTTTGTAAATACTGAGCAAAAATATTTGTTTAGTATCTCTGCCTTTTTCACAGTCACCTCTGCCCACCCTCCCCTCCCTTTATTAAGCCTCACTATCCCTCCTTGGTCTTCCTTTGCTCCCTGATGTACCTATAAAGGTTTTATCCCCTTCTTAACTGAGTTGGCTATCTTTTCCTCGGTTTGGGCCTTTTGCTGTTCTGACTGCCTTCCTTCCTTTTGCTTTAACTAATACAGTTCTCTGTCCCGCTCCTTCTGTGATTCCTTGTACTTCCTGAATGCTTTCTTTTTCTCTGAACCTTCACTGCCACTTCCTTTGAGAACCATAGTGGTTTCTTACATCGTTTCATTTGTTTATTTGCTTCACACAAAGGCTTGTTACCTCTGTGATGGCAGTTTTATTATTCCCATTGTTCTTCCACCCCTCCCTCCTGCCCATTTGCTAGTGCATTCCTTAGGCACTCCTCCATTGGCAAAGTCAGCCCTCCTAAAGTCCAGTACTTTTGCCTTTGTTTGGCTTGACTCTATTGCTGTGTTTATTGTGAACCATACTGTTCGATGTTGCTAGTTCCCAGATGGCTAATCCACTTCTATCTGTGACTCTCTTCATCTCCATTTGAGAGAACCAGGTTCAGATTTAGCCCTCTCGAGTGGGCTCCAATACTAGTTGTCTAAGGCATGCTCCCTGTAGGCATCTAGAATAACCCCACTCTTCGAAGTTGCTGCAACTGCACTCCAGTTAACATCTGGCATATTCAGATCACCCATCTGCAATATCTCCCTTTTTCTGTCATTCTAAGTGTACTTTCTATCATTTCCTTGTCCATTTCCTCCCCCTGAGAAGGGGTTCTGTATACAACCCCTGTGAGGATTGTGGTGCCATTGCCAGTCTCCAAATTTACCCACAGTGCTTCTTTTCCTCCCTGTTTTCCCCTTTGTTCTGTTGCTTTGAGTCCTTCCATTATGTAAAGAGCTACTCCTCCTCCTCTTTTACCCTCCCTGACCCTCCTGTAGATAGTGTATCCTGGTATGTTTATGTCCCAGTCATGGTTTTGTGTGTACCATGTTTCTGTGACTGCCACGATATCCAGATGTTCCTCCTCCATCAAGGCCACTAATTCAGGAAGCTTGTTACTCAGATTACGGGCATTGGTACTCATTGCTCTCCATTTTTTGATGGCTTTACCTTCTGTTGCAGCATCCCCCACTGTCCTTTCTACCTCGGTCTTTTTCTCATTTAGTACCCTGTTTTGTAGGGAGAGGCTGGGATTTTCCTGCTGCTTATCAGTGCCTCCCCCCTTGACTCGTTTAAAAGCTTGCCAATGAAACATTTAAACCGAGTTCTCAAAAGACTTGTTCCCTTCCTGGACAGATGCAGACCATCCTGCCAGTATAGGCTAGTGTCCCTCCAGGTGGAACCCCAGTCCCCAATGAAGCCAAACCCCTGTGCTCCACACCATTTTTTCAACCATTTATTAAACTGCATGGTGCAAAGTACCCTCGCCTCACTCATGCCATTGACAGGCAGCACCTCTGAGAAGGATACTGTGTGTGCTACTTGTCTTAGGGCCCCTCCCCAATTCTACAAAGTCCTTCTGCACTGCTCTAATCTCATGTTGAACCAAGTCATTTGTCCCTAGGTGGACAATGACATCCAGCTCAGATCCCATGCAGCTGTTCTCGTGATCCTGAGGATGCGCTTCCTGTCCCTCCAAGCCATGGCACCAAGCAGGCACCTTACTTCAGTTTTCCCTGCTCCCCCCAGTTCTGTCCCCTTAATAATTGAGTCCCCCACCAGGAGCTGCTTCCTTTCCTTGTGGTGTCCTCTGCCTCCTTCCTGTGGGCCTCCCTTGTGACAGTTGTCCTCAGCCTCCTTAGTCTCCTCTGCGGGTGCATTCATAAGGGAGCTATGCTCCCCCAGAATGGTGTATGGATTGTGGAGTGGAACAACTGACTGGGTGTGGCTCTGTTTCACCATCCTCACCCTCCCTGAGCCTACTGTGGTCCAACTGCTGTGCTTTCTTGCAACCTCTGAGGTAGTGGTGGTGGCTCTGGTGCTCCCTGGATGGGGGAGGTTGCCTTCCTACCGTCCAGTGTGGCCTGGGGGAAGGTTCCCTTACTACTGTCCAGTGTGGGCTGAAGACAGGCAACTTCCTCCCTCAGGGCAGAGAGTTGTCTGCAAATAGGGCAGCATCTCAGCCTCCAGAAAGACTCCCGGAAGACTGCTGCCCCACAGCCATTACATTGCACTACTCCCCACATGTTTATCTACTTTTTTTGTGTGTGTTTGTGTGTGTGATTGGTTTGTTATATAGAAATATATATATATATTATACAATGTGTATGCTTATATTGTCAGTGCAGTGTGCTAGAGAGGATATGACAGTGATATGCACCTTGCACTATTGAGGAAATGATGTCAGAACCCCAGGTATAAAGGAACTATTTCCAGGGGTGGGTGGAGGTGGGGTGGGAAGGGTTGGGCCTAAACTGTGCCCTCACAAAACAATCAGCTAAGAGCTCTGACCTACTGCTGTGATGAGTGCCTTCCTGTCAGCAAGATGCCCTACACAACAATTTGACAGAGAAAATGCCCTGCTAATCAAACAGAAAAATCCAGACATCCAAGTCAGACACAGGTAAACCTCCCCAGTCCCAAAACAGCCTGGTGGTTTGTGCTCTGAAAGCAGTCAACCCCAAAATAAGTCAGCTGTGCTTTAAACTCTTCCTGCACTGAAAATCTTAAGAATTGTAACAAACGTAAAGCTAGATCCACCTTCCTCTGTTGCTTGAAAGACTGTCTTTTCCTGATAATTCTAAGTTCCTTATTCCACCTTTCAGTTAGAAGTAGCCTCCACCTGCAGAATATCTGCTACAAACCAAAGACAATTGTAAGGTTCACCTCCCTCTTTTGTG
The DNA here is from genome assembly GCA_016271365.2 of Neoceratodus forsteri. Lineage (NCBI taxonomy): Eukaryota > Metazoa > Chordata > Ceratodontiformes > Ceratodontidae > Neoceratodus > Neoceratodus forsteri. The sequence goes on from CM028129.1 coordinate 67,579,413, forward strand.
AGCACAACTCGCTTTCTTGCAAATCCTATGTTCAGTATTGCAGCTTCCAGGCAGAGGTAGTTTCAGTTGAAGAATATTAGCTGTTAGCTAGGAGAAGTCACAGAAATGATCACTCACACTGTCACTGTACTGTCAGTGTGAGCGATCAACAACCATAGGTTCAAGTTGATTTTTGTAGTATTTTACAAATTGGGCAAAAGTGTTCCCCACAATGTATTTTGGCCCCCCAAAAAACTCTGATCTATGTAGGCACCAGGAAGCCCACCCCCATTGCCTGGAATCGTCTGTGATGCTGGGTTGCCTGATTCCCTGTGTCAGTATATGCAAAATTAGTATTGTTGTTCCCTCCCCATGTTGTGTGGTCTCAAAAACTGGTAATCTATGAGGACAATGGGGAGACCACACCCTGTCCCACCAAACATATGCGACATCAGCATTTCAAAACATGGTCATTGGTCTTTTTTTCTTATCTGTAAGAATAGAAACTGTCCATCTGTGTATTTTGCTAGCAACCCCCAACACCCCCCACCCCACCCACTACTAACTATCCAACACCCCCCAAACACACCCTAACTAACATGAACATGTCCAATGAAATAGAACCACTCTCCCATTGAAAACATGTCTTGCTGCTGGAACCGGTGACTGCAGTATGAGAAATCACTGCAAGTGCTGTCTAATGTATTTCCATGGGGGGGTTCAACTTTTATGCATAACTTTGGCAGTTTTGCATATTTGTACACCAGATATTCAGCATGGGCTTCTTGGGACTCCACCTCATGAAGAATGGCAGTGAATTATGCAAATCAGGCAAAAAAGGTCCTGGGTCTGATCCTGTCCTGGGTCCGATCCTGTTTAATGCATAACATATCGGACATCAGGGAGGGTATAGGGTGTGAAATGAATTTCTTCGCTGATGACTCCAAGATGGGAGCAGTAGTTGAGGGGGAAGAGGGGAGGTTGGCACTGCAAGGGGACCTGGACACCATGGAAAACTGGGCTCATACATGGAAATTAAATTTCAGTATCACCAAGTACAAGGTGTTACATCTTGGTCGGGGAAACCCTAAACACAAGTACACCCTGGGAGGGGAGGCACTTGAGGGCTCAATAGGGGAAAAAGACCTAGGGGTCATGGTGGATGCATGTACGAATAACTCTGAGCAGTGCAGGAGAGCGCCAGCAAGGCAAACAGGATGTTGGGATGCATCGTAGGGGGATCACCTCTAGGAGCAGGGAAGTGATTCTGCTGCTGTACAATGGACTGGTTAGACCATGCCTTGAGTACTGTGTACAGTACTGGAGACCACACTTGAAGATGGACATACAGCTCCTGGAGAGGGTACAGAGGAGGCAACTAAGATGATACGAGGACTAGGGATTTGACATATGAGGACAGACTTGAGGAGCTCTGCCTGTTTTCATTGGAGGAGAGGAGAGACAGGAAAACATGATTGAGGTCTTCAAGTACCTCAAGAGAATAAATAGGGTAAACATGGAGGGGATCTGTAGACTAAAGCAGGGAGGTATCACCAGAGGGCATGGTTTGAAGTTGGAAGGTGGAAGGGTGAGGGGGGAAAGAGGAGGAGGTTTTTCGCTGAGAGGATGGTGGACCCCTGGAATGCACTGCCTGGTGAGCTGGTTCAGAGATCCACAGTGAAGGGCTTCAAGAAAGGGTGGGATAGACACACAAAGTGGATGTATCCGATGATGGCCTAGCCAAGGGGGGTGGGGATGGATGATAGGGGTTTCTAGAACACAAGGGGAGGTGAGGGCCTTGGCACCCAACTAGGGATCTGAGGTTCGAGCCAGCTTGCTAGACCATAAGGCCTAATCTGCAGGCAATTAGTATGTTAGTATGTTATGCTTGCTGTGCAAAATCACCTTCTGGGCCCGATTTGAACATTTTTAACACCATATTTCATGAGGTGGGGTTCCCAAGGAAGGCATGTTGAAATATTGGTGAAAAGCAACTACAAAGTTATGAGTGTGCATTGAAGCTTTGCAACTTTTTTAGTAAGTTTGGTAGTTTTAATTATTGCGACCAAAACTTTTTGATATTGCCATTTTCCCCATTTCACCTCATGAACATTATAGCTGTCATCTTTCAAATCCTGTTCGAAACATGGATTCACACATGTTTTGAGGCATGAGTTGTCAAACATGATTTGAAAATGGTCACTTTCTGGGTTCATTAAGTGTGTTAAAATGTACTTATTATAGGACAGGATAGTGTGTGAGTGGTAGTGTGATTACTGCACCCCCAGGGGCATAATGAGGCATGAGGCCGTAGGTGTGCAGTGATCACACTAGTACTCACACTTTGGAGTGTATAATTGCACTCAGATCACACCTAATGAACCCAAAAAGTGAAATTTTTTGAATTTTGACTGAAACCCTATGTCATGCCACAAGCATGAATCCATATTTCGAATGGTGTCTGAAAAATTACAGCTGATAAGCTGTAAGACACAACAGGGTGTGGGCAGTTGTGTGAGCACCACACCCCGATGGGCGTAATGAAGAATGAAACATACAGTAGGTGTGCGGTGATCATTCTGCTACCCACACCCTGGTGCATGTTACTGCACTCACTGCCACATCCAATAAACCAAAAAACTGTCATTTTCAAATCGTGGCCGACACTCCATGTAGCACCGCAAGTGCAAAACCATGTTTCAAATAGGGTTTGAAAAATGACAGCTAGTAAGCTGTAGGACACAACAGGGTGTTAGTAGTAGTGTGATCGCTGCACCCAAAGGGGAGTAATGAGGCACAAGACTGTAGGTGTGCAGTGATCACACTACTACCCACACCCTGGGGCATACTATTGCACTCACTGCCACGCCTAATGAACCCAAAAAGTGACATTTTTCAAATTGTGGCTGAAACCTCATGTCACACTAACACCACAGGTGCGAAACCATGTTTCAAACAAGTTTTTTTTTTTTTTTATAATTTAAACTTTATTAGTACATTTCCTTTTGTAAAGGGCAGTTACAGCAGATCAAGGTATGACATACCACATGTACAATAAGAACTGCACAGCCCATTACGCCCACCCAACCCCCTACAGAAGCAACCAGACTACATCACCCTAAAGTGCAGTAAATATTTCTATTAGACATATGAACGGGACTGAGGTGTGGGATAATCATCAGCGAGACAAGGAGAGTAAAGAATGAAGGGGATCCCATATTTTACCATGAGATGCTAGTCTGTTATGAAGACTTGCAATCGCCCTTTCTGTTCGGAGATTAGCCATGATTTCATGTAACCACTCCTGGAGAGATGGGGTGGATTGGTCCTTCCAATGATGTAAAATGAGTTTTTTAACAGAAAGCGCAACCATGGAGATATGAAATTTCCTGATTCTAACTTTAACCAGGGACATGTCCCCTAGGAGACAAATCTCAGGAATAAAATACTCCTGAAGGCCCAGCAGGGGATCCAGAGATCAAACAAGTTTTGAAAACTGACAGCTAGTAAGCAGTAAGACACAACAGGTCATGGGCAGTTGTTTGATTACCACACCCCAGGGGTGTAATGAGACATGACACTGCAGGTGCGTATTGATCACACTGCTACCCACACCCTGGGATGTCTTATTGCACTCACCACTACACCTAACGAACCCAGAAAGTAAATTTTTTTTTTAATTGTGTCTGAAACCCCATGTCACATCACAAGTGGAAAACCATTTTTTGAACAGGGTTTGAAAAACTGACAACTAGTAAGCATTAAGACACAAGAGGGCAAGGGCAATGTGAGGCATGAGAGCATAGACGTGTGGTGATCACACTTCTATCCACCCCCTGGGGTGTATTAATACTCATACGTCCATGCACCTAATGAGCCCAAAAGTGACATTTTTCAAACTCTGTCCAAAATCCCATGTCACACTACAACTGCAAAACCATGTTTCAAAGAAGGTTTGAAAAGCAACAACTTGTAATCAGTAAGACACAGCAGAGTCTGGGCATTAGTGTGGTCACAGCACCACCAGGTGCGTAGTGAGGTATGAGGCCATAGGTGTGTGGTGATCACACTACTACCCACACACTGGGGTGTATTATTACACGCACCACCACACCTAATGAACCCAAAAAGTGACATTTTTCAAATCATGGCCAAAACTCCATGTCATGCCACAAAAGCAAAACCATTTTTGAACTGGATTTGAAAAATAACACCTATTAAAGAAAAAGACACAACAGGGTGTGGGCAGTCATGTGATCACTACTTGTGCAGAGAGCATATTGATAAATGAGAGCCTAGTAATGCAGTGATCACAAAACTACCCACACCCTGGGGTGTCTTATAGCACTTACTAGAGCACCCAATTAACCCGGAAACTGATCATTTTGAAATAGTGACAGAAACCTCATGTTGTGCCACAACTGTGAAGCCATGTTTTGAACAGGGTTTGAAAAGTGACAGCTAGTAAGCAGCAAGACACATCAGGACATGGGCAGTAGTGTGATCACTGCACCCCCAGGGGTGTAATAAGGCACAGGGCTATAGGTATGCCAATATCACATTACTATCCACACCCTGGGGTGTCTTATCGCACTCACTGCCACACCTAATGAACCTAGAAAGTTAGATTTTTCAAATCATGGTTGAAATCCCATGTCACGTTACAAGTACAAAACCATGTTTTGAACAGGGTTTGAAAAATGACAGCAAGTAAGCAGTAAGACACAACAGGGTGTGAGCAGTAGTGTGACCCTCGCAGAACCAGGGGGGTAATGAGGCATGTGGCTGTAGGTGTGCAGCGGTCACACTGCTACCCTCTCCATGGGGCATCCTTCAAGAAATTAATCAGTTAGTATGTGAGATTAGGGTTGAGCGGTCATTTAGGTGAGTGGGGATCTGGGCAGAGATGGAGTATAGGGCAGCTGTGTGAGAATGCAAGAGGGGTAGGGGCTGTGGGGTGGAGAGGGAGGAAGGCACATGGCAGAAGGGTGGAGGGGCAGGGTAGTTGGGGTGTATGTTGGGGGCTGTGGGTGGGGGTAGAAAGACAGGGGGACAGGATAGACAATGGAGAGATGGGGGACAGGGATACAGGAGGAAGGCGAGAATGAGTTTGTGAAACGGTTCATTTTTATGTACGATGGCAGACCGCTTTAAATGCTTTTTTGGTCAGGGTCTTAAAGCAGTTTAGTGAGACAAGCTCAGTTAGCCTTAATGAGATTTGCAGCTGATTTCCAAATTGATGGAAAATGCTTATTGACTTACCTAGCTGCAGTGGACTCTTCTGCTACCAGAACCTTCATAACTGTCTGCACCAGGGTCAGAGATCAAGATAGGGCTCTGGCAGTAGTGAGAAAGATGCAGACTTTGCACCATGGGGAGGCTGAATTTCCACTATCCCTGACCTATCCTTTAGCACTCATCTATGTCATAAAGCCTTTGACCAAATTCGCAGCTTGCTAAGATCGTTGAAGATCTAGCATCAGCTTCTTCTTCCTGCTTGACTCCATGTGGTGTGGAATGGGTATGTCTATCTTTTTAATGATCCTAAAGAGGCCGGTAAGCTGGCGAACCAAACTGAAAAAGATATGGCACCACCGGAGAATGCTGACTCAAATGACTTGGCTGAGACATGATTTGCACTCTTGGTCTCAGGCGAACTAACAGACTTTTAATCCTTACTGGAGACTCTTTAATGCCTTAGTGAGGACTGATATTTTGTTTGAACACTCTCTGCTTACTTTTCTTTTTGTAATACCTATCGGACTGAGGTACTGGGAATATTTGGGGAGCTTATGCATTATAGCAAGGCAGCTTCTTATGTATTATTTTCATGATTTAACATGATTTTGCATTTTAATTCTGCTCAGCTTAAGATAATAATGTCAGCCAGCCTGTCTGTGCAGCGGTTGGATTTCCGCTTGCGACGCCAACGACCCAGGTTTGGGAGCGAACTCGAGTCTCTGGAGGGCTGGCCAGGGGGAGGCAGCTTGAGCATCCCACAACTGCTCGCTGTCTTCAGGGAGGGAAGGGGCTGCAACCAGGTGTTGAAGCAACCACTGGTGGAGGCCAGGGGTAGAGCAACATGTCAGGGTCATTGGGGTGGTGTGTGACAGACGTCGGTTCTTGCCTTGATGTCCAGACATCACACACCTTAAGAAAGCCAGGAAAATCACTCGCTGGCCACCGGATGATGGCTCTCTGTTCCCTGAGGGCCTTCAGTACCTTCCCATGGCCTCCTGTTCCTCAGCAGCATCCCCGGGCCCTAGGAGTATGTGCTGAGGTCACGCCTCTCCCCCTGGTGCCTTCCCCCTTGGAGGAGGGGGACCCGCCCGGCAAAGGGATATGCCGGGATATCTCAGGGGTCAGCTGCAATATGAGGATCAGAGGAGGGCTGGGTAAGGACAGTAGGGGCTGGGGGGGGAACTTGGAAGAGCCCAAAGGAGTGGTTGACCAGTGAGCACGGGGCGGAAAAATAGATTACACAAAAAAAATAAAATAATATTGTTCTGAACAAGATGGCATGTTTCCCACCAATACTATTGTTCTTACTTCTTGTTGGCAGATGAGACAATGCCTGCGCACTAACAGACTGGCAAGGCTGAGTTTGTTCTAGCTGCTTGTTATTGTTTCTCTCTGTGACAGGCACTCGCTCGTGTATACTGTTTAATTCATTTATTTCATTAAAGAGCTGGTGACACGTTCAGGTGAACTTTAATAAACATAGTATTTAGACATAGTCCATCTTGTATTTACCATTAGTTCTGTATTCCTCCTCCCCTTTATTTATTACTGAGGTTATTTGTATAAGAACATGATTTCTTCTACTGAAGAGTTCATCTATTCCTGCTGCTTCCTCCCTTCCTGAGGTCATAATGCACTGCTTGTGACCTCACAGTTACTCCCATGGCAACAGGCTGATGTCACAACAGAGGATTATGACTTGAAGTAGGGAGTAAGCTATAGAGGCAGCAAAACTCAAAATAAACTCTAAGGGACAACGATCATATATTCATACACATTTCCTTAGTAATAAATTATGGGGTGGAGAAATATATAAATATAAATGGAATGCAAGTAGAATTATACCTAATTATCATGTTTAAAAAAAAAGTTTTCTTTCAGGCATCAGTAGCTCTGTAAGAGTGGTTGTATATGATAATCTAGTCACCACTACCTTTATGTTTTTACCTCACTCAGCCATACAGGAGGTATTAACATATGTTTCTCCAGGTCATAGTGCATACTATTCCATTTGCTAACGTTATTTTTGATATGTGTCTTATGTGGTTAGACTTGCTCATTGCTTGCCTACATCAGTTATCTCTCTTGGGGAAGACCTGTGTGTTACAGGGTCTTTTTGATGTTATATGAGGGAATAAGTGAGCTATAGCCCTATATTTATTTATTTATAAAAAATGTGGTGATCGGGATAGGCACACTGAGTCGAGACTCATTTCCAGGTCTGACCTGGGGAAGGGGGAAGAGGGAGGCAAATTATAATAGTCAGCAAGGTACAATAGCCTGGGTAGAAACAGAGTACATATCCAATAAATCAATATTACACATACTGCAAATAATACATAGTGAATATGTACCCGTGAGCATAGGTGATACAATATATGGTAAAGGGGAAATGTGTTTTTCTTTATCCTAACATTTTCATTCCCTGTATAGTTCAGTTGGCTACATTTACAGTACCTGCATTTCTCCCTATAAGTTTTTGTACGGGAAGGAGTTATAATGATCCTATGCAAGTGCTTCTGTTTTTTCTCTGTACTTATGGTATGCTTCCGTAGCTGTATCAATTGTGTTTTTTTGCTTGCAAAATGACACAGAGTTAAAAGTAAAAAGGCTTTCCATGTTATGGTTTGTTTGTGTATTTCTTTCATATGATAATTTTTTTTCCAGAGCTCTGAAGCTGCAACAACTGGATCACACAATACTGGCATAAGCCTCACATCGACTGTGGGCAGGATTATGAAAGCACTCCTCAAAGAAAGAATCATCTCCTATCTAAAGGAGGGCACAAAATTAGATCCTAGAAAACATGGGTTTATGACAGGGAGATCTCACCAAACAAATTTAATAGATTTCTTCAACTCAGTGTCTAAGATAGTGGACCATGGCGGAGCAGTGGACTCAATCAATATAGATTTCAATAAAGCATTTGGCTTTGTTCCACTCAGAAGGCTGTTAAACAAGCTAGTCAATCTAGGAGTGGATCTGAAAGTAGTAAACTGGGTGCAAAACTAGCTAATTGGGAGAACCCAGAGGCTACTAGTAAATGGCATACTATTGGAAGAAAGAAAGGTGACCAGTGGAGTGCCTCGGGGTCAGTATTACAGTAGGTCCTATCCTATTTAAAATCTTCATTAGTGACATAGCTGAAGGTTTAGGGAGTAAAGTGTGTCTGTTCGCAGATGACACAAAGATCAGTAACAAGGTAGACACTCCCGGGGTGTGTGTGCAAAGGATAAAGTCTGACCTAAAGAAACTGGAACAATAGTCCGGGACCTGGCAACTGAATTTTAGTGCAAAAAAGTGCACGATCATGTACTTGGGGAAGGGAAACCCGGAGAAGGAATACTTCATGGGAGTAGTGAGACTGGCAGCCACAAAGCAGGAGAGGGACCTGAGGGTGGTTATTATGGATGACCTAAAAGCAAGCAAACAGTGTGAAAAGGCAGTGCTTAGGGCATATAGGATGTTGGGTTGCATAAGAAGGGGAATCTCCAGCAGGAAAAGGGAGGTGGTGCTCCGGCTCTACAGATCTCTGGTGAGGTCAGATGTGGAGTACTGTGTACAGTTCTGGTGACCACATCTCAAAAAGGATATAAACAGATTAGAGAGGGTTCAGTGCAGGGCAACTAAAATGAAACAAGAGCTTCACGAGACACCATATGAAGACAGATTGAGGGAACTCAACTTGTATGCTCTCAAAAAGAGGAGGGATAAGGGGTACATGACAAAGACCTTTAAATACCTAAACAGTATCAACACAAAATACAGAGGGCATGATATGAAGATTGAGGGAGGGAAGATACAGGGTAATGTGAGGAAGTTCTTCTTCATGGAGAGAGTGGTGGACCCATGGAACAGTCTGCCCCAGGGAGGTGGTAGGGGTCAGGACAGTCAGAAGTTTCAAACATGTATGGGATAAATACAAAGGCATCATAGAACTCTACAGTAAATAGAGGAGGGGGTAGTTACTCTAAAATGAGCAGACTAGATGGATCATAAGGGCTCCTTCTTCCATCACTTTTCTATGTTTCTATGTTTCTAGAAGTATTGACATGCCTCCAAATGACACTGATGACACTGATCCAAATGAAAATGACACTGTCCTACTGATACTCCTGAATGTACTGACCGATCTGAATGTAACCAATCCAGTGACACAGTCGTAGTGAATACAATGACAACAAATGAAGTGACAGATGCTGAACTGCTACAATTCTGTGACATAGATTGTCAACTCAGTACAAGTGACAACCATGTAGAAAACACAGATAATATGCACACTGATCAAAATATAAGCAATGTATCACTCATGTTGTCACCGCCAGTCATGCCTCCTGTCCCTAATATGTCTGGTAGTATGAAACAAAAAATCATCACCCCTGGTGCATCAGTCATATGAGTTTCAGAGATGAAATCTGTACCAATTAACAGTAACACTAAGATTTGCCAAATATTGCTGACCCAGTGGTGCTGAGATTTTAGGCGCTGGCCGCCACACCTCATGTCATGCCGTCTACCTAGGTTTGAGAATGGACTCGGGTCATTTGGGGATTGGCTGGGGAGGGAAAGGATTGAGTATCCAGAAGACTGGTCTTCTTGCTGGGAGAGGGAAGGGGAAATTGTTTAACCAGGAAAGGCACACTAAGCCAAAGCTTGTTTTCAGGTGCATTCTGAGAGCACAAGGAAGTTAAGTGACTTGCTTATGGTCACACAGTATGCAAGTGAGGGCCATGGGATTCAAACCCATATCTCCAGGTTTGCAGCTTAGACCTCTAAACCACAGTGCTATACTGCCTCTGGGAGGGGGGTCACACTGTGCACTGTCAACTGACACCTCTGTGGAGGTGGAGGCAGCCGCCCACCCATTGCACAGGCATAAGGGTGTGGGAGAAAATGGAGGAAAAAATGGGACCTGCCAGGACCCATGATGGCCCGATTGATCCTGTGCAGCCGCCTCCCAATTCTGGATTGCTGTGGTCTGGGGGGGAGCTTACCAGCACTCCTTGCCCTTGCCCCACCATGGAGGGGAGCCATGGCGGAATTTCAGAGGGGAATGGGCAGGAGCGGCAAGTGGAGCTGGGGGACATACCTCTCCGAGGGAGGGGTCATAGCCAAATATTGGGAAATGGATCTCCAAGCATGAATACTATGACAGCAAATGAAGTGACAGACACTGAAATGGTACATTCTCTGATATAGACAGTAAACTCAGAGCAAGTGACAAGCACGCAAAAAAACAAAGATAATACGGACACTGCACAAAATTTAACCAAAGTACCAGAAATGTTGTCACTGCATATCAAGCTACATGTACAGTACCTAACATGTCAGATAGAATGAAACAGAAAATCATTTCCCCTAATGCACCAGTCATACCAGTTTCAGAGATGGAACCTGTGCCAAGCAGCAGCAATTGTAAGAGCTACCAAATATTTAAAACAAGAGCTTCAAGTGCAGGTGAATCTGAATTACAAACATCAGCCAAAGTAAAAAGTAACTGTCACTTAACACTAATAAATGCTGAGTTAGACATTATAGAAGATAGAAAAAAATGAGAAAAAATAGTAAGAAACCCACAGCAGGGACAATGCAGGTGTTCAGTGACTGGGCACAATATGACAACATCATTATTATCATCATCAATTCTTACTGGAAGTTATAAAATGGCAGGGTAAAATCATGTAACATGATTGACTCTTATTTATGTGTAAAATATGGTTTACATATGGTTAAAAAAAGGACTGCTCAGTAGTTAAGAGTCTGGAACCCTGATCTCTGTGCATTTGGAACATGAGCATTTCAGTTAGCCGCCTACAGCCAGAACTGATCTTTCACCACAAACATGACTGCCACCTTTACACTGTAAAAAAACTTCCACTTGGCCATAAAAATAAAATTACCTTAAATAAAAAAATAAAACAAATTAATTAAATGTAGTTTCCCCGATTATCACACTCTCCTTACATACATAAACAAATCAGAAACAATATGTATTGTTTATAGTTTTCACTACAACTCTTTCTTTGCTGACATTGAAAAATCCCACTTCTATCTTCACCTGCTCATCAGGGAACTCTCTTCTTCTTGCCCTGACAGTGAGATAATTGAGTCTCTGGCTGTAACAAAGGCCTTTGTTGTCTGCATATACAGTATGTTAGGAGAGAAACATTCTGCCAGTGGAACTGAGCAGAATTTTGAATCCATGTATTCCATGGTAAACATTCCATGGCAAACATTCCATATCTTGAATGTGGGGAAAAACAGAAAAAAAACAGGAAGATAAGGCAACAATGCAATGACATCATCAATGACATTATTTGTAGTGGCGGAAGGAATATTTTATCATAAATGCACACAAGTAAATCTGTTGTTTCTACATATAAACATGCTTTGCCCAACTGTAAAAAGTTTTTAAAAAAGGAGCCAATTTTATAAGCACAATAAGGCACTCTGGGATGTGCATGGAACACATTTTACCTCACGGCCAGTGGCTAAAGTCACTAGGCCATTGGCCTCATACCTTATTACACCACTGGTCATGTGGTAAAATGTGCTCCACACACACCCCATCTTGCGTTATTGCTTATACATATTGGGACCTATGAAGTAAACAGGCTTGGGTATGTGGAAAAGTTGCACACCCTGACCATGACCCTGTGCCTCACGGAGAGGTGTGATCATACTGGCATTCACCAACGCCAGCCACCTGCCCACGGCTCACCCCCAGACATGCAGGACTCTGTTGGGTGGCCAGGGGTGGTGTCGCGGACCCAGGCGGGTATGCTATTGGATGCCCGTCCTGGGTCCAGGAGTCAAGCCCTTGTGCCCATAGGTGCAGGTGCAGGTCCAGGTTGTGCATAGCCCCGGTGGGCACATGGACCTGCACAACCACACACCTCCAACAGTCTGGCCCGGGACACTGCCCCCACCATGGTGCAGCTTTGTCCCAGAAGTCTGTTGGTGGCCCCCACCCCCATGGCATCAGCACCCCATGACACCGGACATCAAATCAGATCAAATCAAATTTTATTTTTAAAGCACCTTTCAATTTTCAAGGTACTGTACAAACAGGTAATACAAATCAAGCATTATAATTTAATATAAAACACAGATAAAATTACAGTCTAATCAGCCGCTAAAACACAGTCAAAATTCTGAAAAGGCAATTTGATAACAATAAGTTTTTAGGCCTGTCTTAAATTCCTCCACGGAGGTGCACTCCCATAACCGGCGGGGTAAAGAATTCCAAAGAGTGGGAGCAGCAAAGGAAAAAGCTCTACAACCAGATGACTTTAGACTCACTCTTGGAATCTCTAGCAACCCCTCGTCGGCCGAGCGGAGCGATTGGCCTGGACAGTAAAGAGCCAGAAGGTCTTTCAGATAGGTCGGACCCTGATCATGTAGGGCTTTAAAAGTAAGTAAACAGACTTTAGAGGTAATCCGCAACCGAACAGGAAGCCAGTGCAGATCGTGCAGCACCAGGGTAATATGACAGGACCTACTTGTCCTAGTCAAAACCCGGGCTGTCGCATTCTGCACTAGCTGAAGGTGGCAGATTTCAACCCCAGAAAGCCCAAAATACAGGGAGTTGCAGTAGCCCAAACGTTAGGACACAAAGGCGTGGACCAACGTAGGTAACATGTCAGATGGAACCGATGCAAAGAGCTTTTGCTCAAAGGTTGTATTCAAGAAAATAAATAAATAAAAAGATAGAGAAATAGATAAATAAATAAATAAATAAATAGATAGATAAATAGATAAATGAATAAATAAATAAATACATATTTTAATTTGTTTTGTTTTAGTTTGGGGGGGATCTCATTAAACTAGAACAGTCTGCCAAGGTAAGACAGCAATTCTGCACACACACACACAGTGCAGCTCTATTGTTGTGAGTGATAAATATGTTTTTGGGGTCTCAATAGGCTTTTCTGAAGATGAGACACTCAAGCACCACTGATCAACGCATCACCTGATGACCATATGGGAAGGGAAACTGGCTTGATGTGTCTATACCATTTTTTAAAAGCACTTCATTTCACTATGTCTCCCTCACAGGTAGCACCCAATCGAACAGACCTCTTTCAAGGCCCACGTCATGGGCATCGTGGGTGTCCCGCTTGAGTGCCATCTTCACAGCTGTTCCTCTCAGCTGCTACGGTAAGACAGAAATTCCTTTGATATAGTTATGGCCTGTTGAAGTTCCATTGTTGTCCTATGGGAATTTTTATGTTTTATTACTTGAGTTCTTTAATAGCCATAATTATTTAAGGGTGGAGCATATGTATTTCTTGTAGTACCCATTAAGGCCTTTGTTACAATATATAGATTGCCATTTAAAGATCTACTGACACCTCAAAGAATACTTTAAAAACATAATAATTAGGTACAATTCTGTGTTCATTCCATTTATATTTTGCATATTTCTCCTCCCCATTATTTATTACTAAGCATATTTGCATAAATAGATGAACTTTATCCCTTAGAGTTCCTTTAGAGTTTCCATCTACCTCTATAGCTTACTCCCTACCTCAAGTCATAATCCTCTGTTGTGACATCACAATCTGTTGCTATGGGAGTGACTGTGATACCATAAGCAGTGCTCTATGACTTCAGGTCAGGAGAAAACAACAGGAATAGATAAAGTCTTCAGGAGCAAAGATCCTGTTTTCACACAGATGACCTCAGTAATGAATAATGGGGAGGAGGAGGAATACAGCACTAATGGGAAATACAAGTGCTACTGTGTCTAAATGTTATGTTTTGTTAAAGTTCTCCTGATCATGTCACCAGCTCTTTAAGTCCAAATATTGAGAGAGTTATGGCCTGTTGAAGTTGCAGTGTTATCCTAAGGGAACTGTTATGTTTTGGTTTATTACTTGCTTGTTTGAGTGGCGGTAAATTATTTAAGGGTGGAGTATATGTTATTCATGTAGTACCCATTTATAACATATAGAATAAAGTATGGGTCGGGGTGTGTAATGAGATTTTACACACACCCGAGTTGTGGGATGCTACATAAACCCCGAGGGCAAAGCCCAAGGGGTTTGTGAAAAGCATCCCACAATGAGGGTGTGTGTAAAAATCGAGTTTGACACCCTCGACCCATTTTTTATTTTATATAATTGCTAGGTTTGCCTTTTTTGCCTCAGCAATTATATAAAATAAAGAGGCCTGTGTCTCCTGCCAGTGTATGCCACGGTTGCTCCTTTTACTGCGGTGCCGAGATTTTTATATTTTAAATTGTTTTGTTTTTTTTCCCCCGATTTCTTCACGTCTTTCTGTGCAGGGTATAACGGGGGAGAAAAGAAGAGGACTTACCGCCGAGTTGTTCTGGTGGTTCGGTTTGAGTAACACAGAAGGAGTGCTCATGGCTGGTAGTGCTGCCGCGTGAGCATGTGTAGAGGAAGGAAATCGGCGCCGCGGTTTGCCGCTATAAACGCCTTTTATAACGGCAAATTACGCCACGGTTTCCCTATGGGAAAAAGGCAGAGCCGGTAATTATTTTCTTTTAACATATAGATTGTCATTTAATTCCAAATATTAACCGAGTTATGTAAGCAATAAGGCATGATGGGGTGTACGTGGAACACATTTCACCGCATGGCCAGGGGCGTAATAAGGCATGAGGCCAAAGGCCTTATTGCACTTATAAAATGGGCTCCTTTTTTAAAAACTTTTTACAGTTGGGAAAAGCATGCTTATATGTAGAAACAACATATCTACTTGTGTACAGTTATGATAAAATAGTCCTTCCACCCACTACAAAAGATGTCATGGATGATGATGTCATTGTGTTATTGCCTACTTTCATCTTCCTGTTTTTTTTTCCCCACATCCAAGATATGGAATGTTTATCATAGAGTGTTTACCATGGAATACATGGATTCAAAATTCTGCTCAGTTCTACTGGCAGAAGGTTTCTCTCCTAACACTCTGTACACACAGACAACAAAGGCCTCTGTTACAGCCAGAGACTCAATTATCTCACTGTCAAGGCAAGAAGAAGACAGTTCCCTGAGAAGTAGGGAAAGATAGAAGAGGGATTGTTCATTGTCAGCAAAGAAACAGTTGTAGTGAAAACTATAAACAATACTTATTGTTTCTAATTTGTTTATGTACATAAGGAAAGTGTGATAATCAAGGAAACTACAGTTAATTAATTTGTTTCATTTTTTATTTAAGGTAATTTTATTTTTAGGGCCCAGATGAAGTTTTTTTTACGGTGTAAAGGTAGCAGCCATGTTTGTGGTGGAAGATCAGTTCTGGTTATAGGGGGCTAACTGAAATGCCTGTGTTCCAAATGCCCATTGATCCTTTTTTTTAGCCATGTGTAAACCATATTCTACACATAAATAACAACCAATCAGATTCCATGATTTTACCCTGCCATTTTATAATGTTTCTTATACATCCAGTGTTCTCCTATTGGAAACTGCATGCACATGAACTCTCTTCCTCTGCATCCTCCTCTTGAAGCACCAGCAGCACAAGCCAGCTTGTGGCACCAGTGTACAAGACAAAGTGCCGTGACCTCTCATCCTCCTGCAGAACCAGCAGCACAAGCCAGCCTGTGGCACCAGTGTACAAGACAAAGTGCCGTGACCTCTCATCCTCCTGCAGAACCAGCAGCACAAGCCAGCCTGTGGCACCGGTGTACAAGCCAAAGTGCCATGACCTCTCATCCCCCTGCAGAATCAGCAGCACATGCCAGCCTGTGGCACCGGTGTACAAGCCAAAGTGCCATGACCTCTCATCCCCCTGCAGAACCAGCAGCACAAGCCAGCCTGTGGCACCAGTGTACAAGCCAAAGTGCCGTGACCTCTCATCCCCCTGCAGAACCAGCAGCACATGCCAGCCTGTGGCACCAGTGTACAAGCCAAAGTGCCATGACCTCTCATCCTCCTGCAGAACCAGCAGCACAACCCAGCCTGTAACACCAGCGTACAAGACAAAGTGCCATGACCTCTCATCCTCCTGCAGAACCAGCAGCACATGCCAGCCTGTGGCACCAGTGTACAAGCCAAAGTGCCATGATCTCTCATCCCCTGCAGAACCAGCAGCACATGCCAGCCTGTGGCACCAGTGTACAAGCCAAAGTGCCATGACCTCTCATCCCCCTGCAGAACCAGCAGCACATGCCAGCCTGTGGCACCAGTGTACAAGCCAAAGTGCCATGACCTCTCATCCTCCTGCAGAACCAGCAGCACAAGCTAGCCTGTGGCACCAGTGTACAAGCCAAAGTGCCGTGACCTCTCATCCCCATGCAGAACCAGCAGCACATGCCAGCCTGTGGCACCAGTGTACAAGCCAAAGTGCCATGACCTCTCATCCTCCTGCAGAACCAGCAGCACAAGCCAGCCTGTGGCACCAGTGTACAAGACAAAGTGTTGTGACGTCTCATCCTCCTGCAGAACCAGCAGCACAAGCCAGCCTGTGGCACCAGTGTACAAGACAAAGTGCCATGACCTCTCATCCCCCTGCAGAACCAGCAGCACAAGCCAGCCTGTGGCACCAGTGTACAAGCCAAAGTGCCATGACCTGTCATCCCCCTGCAGAACCAGCAGCACAAGCCAGCCTGTGGCACCAGTGTACAAGCCAAAGTGCCATGACCTCTCATCCTCCTGCAGAACCAGCAGCACAAGCCAGCCTGTGGCACCAGTGTACAAGCCAAAGTGCCATGACCTCTCCTCGTGCTCCTGTAGCACCATCAGCACAACCCAGCCTTTGACCCAGTGCACAAGCCAAAGTGGCGTGACCTCTCCTCCTCCTCCTGAAGCACCAACAACTCCAGTCAGCCTCTGGCACCAGTGTACAAGCCAAAGTGCTGTAACCTCTTCTCCTCCTCCTCCTCCTCCTGAAGCATCAGCAGCATGTGACAGGGTGACCCCTGTCTTGGGAACAGACCCTTGTAAGAAGGCTGAATTTTCAACTCCCCCTCCCGATTCAAAACAAAAAGCCGACAGGCTTGTGGTGGGCTGGACAGCTAAAGACCTTAAAGAAACTAAATCATGTTTTCTCCACAGGAGGAGTAAGAAAACATATTATTTAATTCAGTATTTTAGCTTGGAGTGAAGCAGCTTTATATATTTCCCCAGTGCTTCTCATCTCGGGCCACATTTTCTCCCTGTATTAGAAAAAGGAAAGATTTACTTCTGTGTCTGAAGCATGCTATTTGAAAGCACTACAAAGTATGTTGTAATGTGGGCTATCCACGGGGAAGGCTATAAATCTGTTTGGGAAGACTTCTGCCAGATTAACTATAGAAGCTGTTTAGTGGGGCAGTGGATGTAACCCTTTCACTCCCAATACTGAACCAGCTGCCTCCCTCAGTCTAGGGCTTCACTAGTGCATTGCTGTCACCAAAACCCATTTTAGGTGCTGCACAGCACAGATTAAATAAAAATCAACAACAATGGCTTATTATTTTTTTACCATGCACATTCTTTTCATTAAGTTCCTGCTTTCTTCCAGCTAGGCTATTTCTGTCCTTAATTCAAGCACTGAAGGTGTTTTAGAATCTGGATTTTAACACATAAACTCTTTATGAAGTACCCTGAGCACTGTATACCTTAAGCACTTTATTTATTTGAACAGCCAGTCAGCAAGCTTGGCATTATTTTTTTATTTATAGTCATGCCTCCAATTTAAGCAGCTCACATTCTATTTCAGAAAGCAGAGATGCTAGGGTTCGCCCTCAGATTCGTCTGATACAAGCAGAGATACAGAAGTATATAGACCAAAAAACAGAACTGTCCTTGTTCTATTTGAGACAGTGGTGTAATGTGGGAGGAGCTAAGGGGCAAGGTTTTTAGCACGTCGTGTAAGAGCTCATCGGGCATCAGCCACAGTTCTTAAAATGAAAGATCTGGGGGCCGATTCCAAGATGAATGCCTCAACTCACAGACATATGCGAGTTGCGACATTCGCCACTATGCTGGGGGACCCAGCGCAGTATTCCAAGAGTGGCAGAGTCCCAGCACCTATGACCTGCGATTTGTAGCAGGTGTAGGCAAGCACCATAGGCATGGTACAATAGGCCTGCATGCTGCAAGCTGCAGCCCACTGTGAACTGCCCACCTGAGCCCCCCCCACTCTGGAACACCCCCGCATGCACCAGAGGGCATGGAGGACTGGCCAGGTGGCACTTGCATTTGGGGGGGCACAATGATTATCAGACCTGGGGGTCCCCGACATTCAGGGGGTGGGGGTCATGGATGTGTTCAGGGGCATGGGGAGCACAATGGTATGCCTACTGCGGTGCTGTGGAGTGGGCATCCATCGAATGGCACTGAAGGATGCCCCTTAGAGTATCTCCAGGATGTTCTAACTCTGCTGTGCCATTGTGGCTCCTAGAATAGTGTAAGGGGGTTACTGTACGGCAGCCACCATTTTGGAATAGGGCGCAGTTGCTGTCGTAACCCACCCTTGCGCCATGTCATTGTGGGATGCAGCATAGTGAGTGGAGTATCCCACATTTGGCGCAACCTGCAAACAGCATGGCACAAAGCACCTTTTGGAATCGCACCCGGTGTAAGGCATGGAGCAGGTTGCTTTTTTATGCCATGGGGTTTGGTGGAAATCAGCTTGCACCAGCATAAGCTGTTTTGGAATCGTGCCCCCTGTTACAGGGTAGATGTCCCAGAGAATGGACAAGCCTTTGAAGCTCTTTCATTTGTATTACCTCTCCCTGTATACTGATGACAGGAGTTCTATAGGTGAGAATAGGCTGAAGTCCTTTCTAGCTCGTGCAAGATTACCAATGTTGACACCCTCTCAGGTGACCTCTTTGCAACAACCAATCACACTGGTCGAGCTTCAGTAAGCAATCAAAAGGGCAAAGACTGGGAAGAGTCCAGGAGTGGATGGTTTCCCTTCCGATTTTTATAAGGTAGCCACATTGTAGAAGAAACTTACACTTGTACTTTTGCAGGCAATGCAAGAAGTTCAGGAAGAGGAACCTTTGCCCCCACTTATGGAATTACGCCATCATAGCTACACTTTTAAAACATGACAAGGATACATCTCGAGCTGAATCATATCAGCCCATATCAATGTTAAATTCTAACTATAATTTTTTTTACATCCATTTATGCGGCCAGGCTAGAGGGCCTTCTTCTGCTCTTGGTGGACCGGGACCAGGAGGTATTTGTTTGTAGGAGAGAGGTTCAGGATAATATTCAGAGAACTCTTCTCTTGTTTAAACATGTTACTTAATGATCTATCCATCTGGTCTTGGCCAGCCTTGATGCTGAGAAGGCCTTTGATCGCGTTTCTTGGTCTTTTTTGTGGGCTACCTTACAAACGTTTGGTTTTCCATTGTCTTTTATCAGTCTGTTAAAAACTCTCTATCGTAATTCTTTTGCCTGTATCAGAATTAATGGTCATCTTTCTTCTCCGTTTCCTCTTCAAAGAGGTACTCGACAGCGTTATCCTCTTTCTCCTCTTTTGTTTGCTATTTATGTAGAGCCTTTAGCAGCCCATATTCATTTGGGGCATAATATAGAGGGAGTATTAATAGGAGGGAGGGAATACAAGATAGCCCTTTTTGCAATGATATTTTGTTAACTTTAACCAATCCATCTCACTCCTTGCAGGGGTTGGCTCCTATTTTTGAAAAGTTTGCGGCACCGGCTGGATTTCGTCTCAATAAATTGAAAACTGACGTTATATTGTATCATTATTCCCCCCAGATGAGATTCAGAGTCTTTATCCAGTGAGATGGACCAGATCATCTATTAAATATTTGGGCATAGTCCTTCCTAAATCTTTGGCTCTATTGGATACAGTGAATCTTGAACCTCTTACTCAATCAATTAAAGAAGACCT
Organism: Neoceratodus forsteri; assembly: GCA_016271365.2. NCBI lineage: Eukaryota > Metazoa > Chordata > Ceratodontiformes > Ceratodontidae > Neoceratodus > Neoceratodus forsteri. Next base: position 67,599,462 of record CM028129.1, read on the forward strand.
TCAATGCTGGTCCTCTTTACCATTAACTTTTTTACATTGTAGTGAAGTCATATGTATGATACTTTTGCTGAAAGTTCTTTTTTTTCTACAGTCCTTACCAATATGTCCATCTCGGGCCTATTTTGAGGACTGGCAGAAGCTTATTTAGAATTTTATATGGGATGGAAAGCATTCTAGGATACAAGCGTCTATATTGTTTTTATCTCCAGTGAAAGGGGGCTTAGGTCTCACGAACTTTGAATGGTATGTGTATGCCTTGCAACTTCAGATTTTTTGTTGTTGGGTTAACTCCTCTTATGCAGCCTATTGGAAAGATATTGAAATGGCTCTGAATGATCTTCATAATATAGATAGAGTGTGTTTCACCACTTCTCAACATTCAGTACCTTTGTAGCATTTTTATGACTTTTCAAAGGAGGTTTTGGTGGTTTGGCGTAAATATCTTTTAGTGTTTTCTTCAGTGGATAGCTTATTAGTTATGGCCTTGGCCTGGGATCAACATAATCCTCTTCGTACAGTAGTTGTTTCTTTCAACAGTGGGCCAAGATGGGCCTTACTTATTATCATCAGCTATTTGATGCCAAAGGCCGTCTTAGTTTTGCTATGTTCCAAGCCCATTTTGGTCTACCCTATAGGGATCATTACAGATACTTGCTACTCAAGACATATTTGCAGGGGTTACCCTTTATAACTTTGCCCCAGGATAGGATAAAAGCCAAGGGGATACAGATTGTTTTGGCTGCCCAACACAGGGTCTCCCTCGGGCTCATCTCATATCTGCCCTACATTTATTTCTTAGGGATCTCAAAGTAGGGTCCTCTCACTGTATTTATATGAAATGGCTCCAGGACGTGTCAATTCCTTGTTCTTGGGAGGAATGGGAGTTGTCAACTCTTCCTAGCTACTCTTTGGTGACTTATCCCTGTTTAAGGGGGTTCTGATGACAACGTTGATCAAGGTTTTTTTTTTATGCCAGTTCGAGTGGAGAAGTTTAAAGGCCCCCTGGAGGCAAGCTGTTGGTGTCAGTGCAGTAAGGTCTGCGCAGACCATTCACACAGGTTTTGGTCTTTCCCGCTTTTAGTCCCTCTTTGGTGGGAGATATCTTTTGTTATCTCCCAGGTGTTTGCGGTGGAGTTTAACTTAGACATAAGAACTGTTTTGTTTCATTTTCCCCCAAGGCTCTAAGGCTTACTAGGCATCAGAAGAAATTATTTTTGACTTTAGTTGTATGTGCAAAGAAGGCCTTAACCAAGCTTTGGTGAAAGACACAGGTTCCAGATAACCAGGATTGGTTTAATGTTGTTAACTTATTGTATGGATTGGAGAAAGCAGCCTATAGATACTTGGACAAGAAGGAGGCCTGTATAGCTTTCTAGAGGCCATTGATTAACTACCAGTTATTGGTGTCTCCCAATTTTGTTCCATAAAATATGTAATAAACAAGCAAAAAATGTCCCCCCTTTCCAACTTTGTGGTGGTATTATCTTTCAGATTATTTAAATGTTACATTGTTTCCAGTTACAATGTTGACTTTCTGTTCATTTTGCTGTACTGTATTGGTTTTGATAAGTATGTTTTGTATAAGCAGTTGTTACTTTGTCTTTGGATTCACTTCTCTTTTGATAATTTAATAAAGTTTAAATACCAAAAAAAAAGAAGGCAGAGATGCCTTCATTTTTGAATAGCAAGGGACAAGAGAAAGAGATGGCATAGTCTAATTAGAAGGTACTGTCTGGTGGCCACCCTGGCAGTGAAAACATAGGAAGGGAGACAGAATAAAATAGATATAGCAGGGAATGGCGTGAAAAGAATGGGGTGGGGGCTGAAAATTCAGCCTCCTTACAAGGGTCTGTTACCAAGACAGGGGTCACCTTGTCACACATTGTTATGGCTTGTTTTGAATGAAGTACGCTCCCAAGAGTGGAGCGTCTCTCAGTACAATGGAAATAAATGAAACCAGCCACTGGCAAGCAGCCGCTGCATATTGGAGCTTGTAAAAAGTACCTTCCATACTGGTGGCTCCCCTCTTGGGCTTGAAGGGTGGGGGTATACTAGTCTACCAGGAAAATAAGCATACTTTATTAATGTACAGCTTGGACTGGCAGTCAGGGGAAGGGGACATGAGACTACAAGGGAAATAGGGGTATTTTATTAATGTGCAGCTTAGACTAGCAACTGGGGGTGTGGGTGGGGATAACAGACTACCAAGAACTAGTTGGAGTGTTCAGTCAAGGACAGCTTGGACCAGTGATCGGAGGGAGTTTGGCACAATGCCTTCATGCATTCGTGTGCAGTGGCATTGTGCAGAGATGCTAAAGGGAACATAATAGCATGCAAATGGCCTATTAGCACCTTGCATGCCATATGAGCTCATTAACAAGCTGGCCACTGACTATGGCTCATGGTGCAAAGGCATTGTCCCATTGGGGACACACTCCATTTGTTTTCTGGAGTCACTTTCCTGCAGGGGGCTGTGTCATCACAGTGCATAGTCACTGTGCACCGTGCACCGTGCACCCACAGCCCTTACGTTGAGGTAGGAAGTACTGCATGCAGCGGTTGGAGCATGCTGCCTGTCAGAATGCATCCCCGCCACACCGTTGAGCACTGCAAACTGTTGTGGGCAAAAGGCTGAAGCCTATGGTATCCTTTCTCCACAATTGCAGGGCATGGGCAGCCCAACCAACAGTCTGTGACATTGCACAGTGCAGAGTGTCCACCATCCAGTGTCATCCACTACATCTTTTTAGGAGGGGTATGAAGTAATACATAAATGGCATGTCTCAGTCTGCTAACTATAAATTATTTCAGATCTTCGAAACAGGGAGTGAAGAGCCAACCATGCTTCCATGTCTCACGCTTATTATCATGCTCGAAGCATAAGCCATACAGAAATACTTCCCAGTGGATATCTCCTCTAAAATTGAGTGCTTTGTTGAATAATGTATATAAAATCCAGCACACTTACCATATCTTAATAACTTCAGTTAGAAACTGAGTCTAAAAGCAGATTTGATCCAAGGACTCTTGGCTGCAAGGCATGAAAAGTCTCATTTTTAAACTTGGATATTTCTGACTCTTATAAACTACAGAATTTTTTGAGATTAGTATTTAACACTTTTAGGTTGTAAATTTCCTCTTGTCATTTTTCATACTCAGACAGATTTAAATAGTTTGTGTCTATTAAATTAAGAGCTTGAAGCTGTCATATTTACAACAGTCATTAGCAGGAATCCCTTACAGAAATAATTATATGAAATGTTTTCATGCTGCACACATAAAACTACCCAAGTGCTATGCGTGCTGCAATTATGTTTTAAATGTTAAATTGGAACTGATTGCATGTATATGGCATACGTGTAGCAAGCAAGTGTGGAAACCATGATTTTTATGTTAAATTGGGAAAGACTGGATGCATGTGGCATGCATGCAAAAAGCAAGTGGTCACTGATAACTGCACATGTAAAAGTTAAGTGACTTACTCAGAGTCACACAATAAGTGGGGGTTGATGAGATTCAAACCCAGGTCTTCATGTCTTCATGCCTCCTGGCTTGTAGTTCAGTGCCTTTAACCACTAAGCCATACTGTCTGCACACATATGGCTCATTTACTGTATCTGACTACATTTGCAAGCATTCGGCATTCTTGTAGCCACTGTTATGCTTTTCAGTTTTCTTTTTCTTCTCTTACTCATCTAAAATCACAGTTGAGCTGTAGCATACATACCAGTGGAAACACTGTCTGTCTAGAATGTCTGTCACATCTCTAAAAGGTACCACTTATTTGATTTGACTGAAAAGTGATATGCAAATCAAGAAAATTCAGATGTATAAGATTCATCTGTATACACCCCAGCATCAAATTTGGGCTTAAACCCACCCAGTTACTAACCGATTTTTTTCTTGGCTGAAGTTCTGCCCCCCCTCCCAAAAAAATTACTTAGTCCCAATTTTTCTCCCTGACTCTGTTTCATTCAATAAGGGGCCAGAAATAAGACATGATTGGAGTGGTGCAGTGCAGTGGCTGTGGAGCAGCAGTCTTCCGGGAGACATTCTGGAGGATGCGGTGTTGTCCCATCTGCAGGCACCTCTCTGGGCTGAGGGAGGAGGTTGCTCATCTCCAGGCTGAATTGGCCAGGATTTGTGGGACCTCCTCTTCTATCCAGGGACCACAAGTGCCACTACCGTTGCCTCAGAGGTTGCCAAGAAAGAGGAGCGGTTGGACCACAGTGGGCTCAGGGAGGGTGAGGGTGGTGGAACAGAGGTGCATCCCTCCAGTTGTACCTCTCCACAATTCCTATGCCATTCTGGAAAAGTGTGGTTCCTCTATGGAGGCACCCACAGTGGAGACCAAAGAGGATGCTGGGAACCTCCACAAAGGAGACCCACAGGAAGGTGGCAGGGGACCCTGCAGGGGAAGAAAACAACTCCTGGTGGGGGAGTCCATTATTAGGAAGGTAGAACTGGGGGAGGAAGGGGAGAGGGAGGTAAGGTGCCTGCCTGGTGCCATGGCTTGGAGGGACAGGGAGCGAATCCTCAGGATTGCTGGAACAGTTGCACAGGGGAGGGAGCTGGATGTCATTGTCCACCTAGAGACAAATGACCTGGCTAAGAAAGGGATTAGAGAAGTGCAGGAAGAGTTTGTGGAATTGGGGAGGGGCCCTAGTCAAGTAGCACGCACAGTAACCTTCTCAGAGGTGCTGGCCATCTATGGCATAGGAGAGGCTAGGGTGTTCCACACCATGGGATTCAATCAGTGGTTGAAAAACTGGTGTGGAGCTCAGGGATTTGACTTCATTGGGGTCTGGGGGTCCACCTGGAGTGATGCAAGCCTATACTGGCATGATGGGCTGCATCTGTCTGGGAGGGGAACCAGGATCCTAGGCGATAGATTTAAATGCTTCATTGGCAAGCTTTTAAACTAGCCAAGGGGGGAGGCACTGGAAAGGAACAGGGAAATCCTAGCCTCCCCAAATAATCACGGTAGTAAGTGTGGCAAACACCAACGTAGAGGTGTCGATAGGGAGCAGGGCAAGGGTAAATGGAGAAAGTGACAAAGGCAAGAAGAACAGGGATGGGGCAAAAGGGAGTAAGGCCATCAGGAAGTGGAGGTTAATGAGTACCAATGCCCGTAGTCTGGGCAACAAGCTCCCTGAGCTGGTGGCCTTGATGGAAGAGGGATGCCTGGATATCGTAGCAGTCACAGAAACATGGTACACAGAGAACCATGACTGGGATGTTAACATACCAGGGTACATAACCTACAGGAGAGACAAGCAGGGGAGAAGAGGGAGGAGTAGCTCTCAATGTAAAGGAAGGATAAAAGCAACTGAACAAAAGAGTAAACAGGGAGGAGAGAGGCACTGTGGGTCACCTGGAGACTGGAAAGGCACCACAATCCGCACAGGGTTGTGTACAGACCCGCATGTCAGGGGAAGGAATGGACAAGGATATGATGGAAGGCATTCTTAGAATGGCAGAGAAAGGGGAGATACTGTTGATGGGAGACCTGAATATGCCAGATGGTAACTGGAGCACATTTGCTGCAGCCACATCCAAAAGCAGGGCCATTCTTGATGCCCTACACGTGGCAGGCCTTAGACAGCTTGTTTCAGAACCCACTCATGAGGGAGCAATCTTAGACCTTGTACTCTTAAACGGGGGCAGTGAGAGGATCTCAGATCTAGAAGTGGGTTGCCATCTGGGGACAAGTGACCATCAAACAGTGTGGTTCATGTTAAACTCAGCTACAGAGTCAAGCCATACAAAAGTGAGGGTACTGGACTTTAGGAGGGCTGACTTTAGCAAGATGGGAGAGTGCCTCAGAAAAGCACTAGCAAACAGGCTAAAAGGAGGTTTGGAGCAACAATGGGGAATCATCAAAACTGCCATCACAGAGGCAACAAGCCTTTGTGTGAAGCAAATAAACAAATCAAAACGAAAGAAAAAGCCACTATGGTTCTCAAAAGAGGTGGCTGTGAAAGTCAGGAAGAAAAAGATAGCATTCCAGAAGTATAATGAAACACAGAAGGAGCAGGACAGAGAGCTGTACCAGTTAAGGCAGAAGGAAGCAGGAAGGGAAGTCATAACAGCAAAGGCACAAACTGAGGAAAAGATAGCCAACTCAGTTAAGAAGGGGGATAAAACCTTTTATAGGTACATCAGTGAGCGTAGAAAGACAAAGGGAGGGATAGTGAGGCTGAATAGAATGAGTGGTGGGTGGGCAGAAGGGGACAGTGAAAAAGCAGGAATACTGAACAAATATTTCTGCTCAGTATTCACAAAAGAGGAGGGGGAAGTGCCTAATCCAATGAACAGAAGCACTCTTGATAGGGGAGTCAATCCCAGTCCTTTCACAGAAGAAAGGGTTCTGCAAGAACTCCTAAAACTGAAGGTGGACAAAGCAATGGGTCCTGATGGAATTCACCCCAGAATTCTAAAAGAATTAAGGGAGGAACTAGTGAAACCACTGGCTATTCTTTTTAATAAATCATGGGAGGATGGTGTGGTACCCGAGGACGGACTGGAGGAAGGTGGATGTGATTCCCCTTCACGAAAGTGGGACCAAGACAGAAGCAGGAAACTACAGACCTGTCAGTCTGACCTCTGTGGTTGGGAAAGTGATGGAGTCACTTATGAAGGAAAGAACAGTTGAGTACCTAGAGGCCAGTGGAGCACAGGACCCAAGGCCGCATGGGTTCAGAGCGGGAAGGTCATGTCAGACGATCTAATAGATTTCTTTGACTGGGTGACCAAAGTAGTAGACCAGGGAGGGCTGTGGACATGGCCTACCTAGACTTTAGCAAGGCATTTGACACAGTTCCACACAAAGATTAATAGTCAAATTAACCAGCCTGGAGTGGGTCCCAGGGTGGTAGCCTAGGTAAAACATTGGCTGCACAACAGGACACAGAAGGTAATTGTAAATGGAGTCCACTCTGAAGAAAGGGGGGTTACTAGTGGGGTACCGCAGGGTTCAGTATTGGGTCCAGTCCTTTTTAATGTCTTCATCAGTGACATTGCAGAGGGACTGGAAGGAAAAGTATGCCTTTTTGCAGATGACACAAAGATCTGCAACAGAGTTGATACACAAGGAGGCGTGGAAAGGATGAAAAGGGACTTGGCAAGGTTGGAGGAATGGTCAGAAGTATGGCAGCTAGGATTCAATGCAAAGAAGTGCAAAATAATGCACCTGGGAAACAAGAACCCAGGGGAAGAATACACAATGGGTGGGGAGGTAGTAACAACAACAAAAAAGGAAAGGGACCTGGGGGTAATCATAACAGATGACCTTAAGGTTAGCAAGCAATGTGAGAAGGCAGTAGGGAGGGCTGGGGGTATATTGGGATGTATAGGGAGAGGCATCTGGAGCAGAAAACAGGAAGTTGTTATCCCTCTGTACAGACAGTTGGTGAGACCCCATCTGGAGTACTGTGTCCAGTTCTGGAGACCCCATCTCCGCAAGGACATAGACAGGATAGAGGTAGTCCAGAGGAGGGCAACTAAAATGGTGCAGGGTCTGCAAGAGAAGCCTTATGAGGAGAGACTAAAGGAGCTTAATATGTATACCCTTGAGGAAAGAAGGAGAGGGGGACATGATAGAAACTTTTAGTACCTCAGTGGAATCAACAAAGTCCAAGAGGGTAGCATCTTTCAGAAAAAGAGACTTGCAAGAACAAGGGGACACCGTTTAAAGATAGAAGGAGGGCGGTTCAGGGGCAATGTGAGGAAGTATTATTTCACAGAGAGGGTAGTGGATGCATGGAACAGCCTTCCTGAGGAGGTTGTGGGGTCTAAAATTGTGAGAGAATTCAAGAATGCATGGGACAGATACAAGGCAATTCTTGTGGGGGGTAGGAAGAAATAAGCTGTTGGTTAACTAGGATCTGCGGCCTATCCTGTAGGTAGGGAAATGGGCAGACTAGATGGGCCAAGCGGTCCTTATCTGCCGTCAAAGTCTTTGTTTCTATGTTTCTATGTTTCTAATACTCATACCCTATGGGTCATGAAGCTGCCGAAAGGTGAAGAAATGTGAAAAACACATCAATATTTCAGTACTTCCTCTTTTCCCAACCCTCCTGTAAAAAAAATTATTTGCTTTTACTTACCTGGCCATGTGGCCAGGACCTGCAGCCTGGCACAGTGTGCAACCAGCCCAGTTTTCAGTCAGCTCCCCCTCTCTCCTTCCACCAGAAGTTGGATGCTAGAATTGACCATCACAGATCCCCAACACAGTCCGCAACCAAGTCACCTCACCAACCTATTCCACTCAACCTGGGTTGCTTGCTTCTTGCTTGGTTGTTGCTGTGGCTGCTGCCGCACTGCATTGATCAAGACCTATGAAGGCCACCCACACTGCTCTCACCACTGCTGCTAAGCCTAGCTTGCTGCCGTGGGGGGTCTGTGTTGTTTTTTTTTTCATGGTGAGCCTAGTAGAGTAAGTAGGTAGCCTAGTCTACAGAAAGCTTCTAGCTCACCCTCTGTCCCTTCAGCCACCAGGGGAGATGGAGACTCATTAAGAGTAGACCAACAAAAATATGTTGCCACAGTACTGCTATTGAGAGTTCAGTGCTCACCGACTCCACCAAGCTGTAGTGTGCAGTCTGTCTACTTTGTGGCAGGAAAGACAGTGTCGCACTTTCAAGACTCATGCACTCTTTCTTGGCTGGAGCTCATCCACATCACATGTGATTGCATTGCTGCTAATACGTGGAGAGAGTGAACAACACAATACAGATACAGTCAAGTCTGGATAGTATCTGCAGCATGAGCACACACAGGCCAGATGGGCACTTGTTATGAAAAAGATTAAATCCAAATTTAATGCTATTGTTGCCATACCATAAGAACAACCTAGGCACATATATGAGGCACTGCCCTACCTAAATGGCACCGCTGCCTAATGGTAGAAATTCATTCTCAAGTGCTAATACAATGGTTTCCACTGTGTTCTGCGGTACTGTATCTCCATGTTTCATGATGTGTCCTGATCATCATGTGGGTTAGTGTCCCTCATTGTCCCTCATTTTGAGTGTCCATGTCCCTTATTTCAGTGACAAAATGTGAGGTGTGGTGCATGCTTCCAAAATCCTACTCAGCACAATGAGTGCTGAGCATGGCCATAGTGTATATGCTTAATACAGAATGACAAAGGGAAAGTAAGTGAGATGAAACAGTCATGGAGAAACACGTTTGTAGCATTAAATATGCATAAGGGATTTGCATGGTCCAAAACAAAAAGGATAGGTTTCACAACACAGAGGCCCCTCGTCGTAGTTCTGGAATGGGGGATGTTGACTGGCTATATCCTAAGCATCTAATGCAGTAAGCAAACACTACTTTACAGATTAATGGTGATTTAATTACAAAAATCAAAAGCCATTAAACAACTTGCAAAAGGATCAGAATTAATGAGTTTACCTAATTTTTATTGGAATCCAAATAAAAATGTATTTTAATGACTCTAATTGTATAACAAATAGAAATTGATGTGTTTTTTTAGATGAGATTTGTACCAGCTTAGCTGCTGCACACATGGCAAGCTTTGCAGCATGTTAACCTTATGTAATGTTTAAATGATGTTCATATCAGCTTAGCTGCTGCACTCATGTCAAGCGTGCAACACGTGGACCTGATGTAATTTTCAGAAGATGTTCACACCAGCTTACCTGCTGTGCACATGTCAAGCTTGCAGCATGCAAATCTGATTTGCTTTTTAGACCTGGTTCATTTAGGGTCACTTAGTGTATGCAAACTACATGCAAACATTGCACAATTAAGCATGTGGCATGCATTCTGCATGTACATGGCACATCTATATTTCAGTAAGGGATGTTTTCTCTTGTCATTGGCTTATTGCAGTACTCATGATTGCTCACTTACTGTCAGACAGTGGCCGGCCAAGGGGGTGAGCAGAGGGCTGTCTGGTCACCTTTGCTGCTGGTACATAATGACCCATCGCCGAGAAGCAAGGAGGTACGGGGGGGGGTCCAGATCATGTGAGTTGGGAGGGGAGGTTTACCAATTGTTCAGAGATGGGGGAACTACAATTCATCAACAAATGCATAATAGGGACTTCCGGTTCTGGTTACCACTTAATGGCAGCTTAAACCTAAGAACTCTGTCTCGGCCTTTACCTAATCCAGTAGAATCAAACATCTAAAATCACCATCCTGTCACAGAATCGACTGATAACAGAGTTCATCATGCCTACGAACAGTAGAGTAAAGAGGGAGTGTCAGGAGCTAACATAAGACAACAAAATATCAAAACAGGAGCCAACATGCAGGCCGCACCACGAGAAACCACCTCAGTGGTAGCCCCAACCCAAAACATCGATTGGGAAAAGGAGGGGTATACTTTTACTTCCAAAACACTGTGCTGTATGCTAAAACAAATGACCGAAACACTAAACTGCCTAGAGACCAGAGTCACAGAGGACCATCAGACACTGATGCAACTAGATATTCGCACAGTGGTGATACAGACCACCCTAACTGAATATACCAGTACCTCAGACCTCCACAACACAGCTCTTCTTGACCTCCTTCACAGAGAGAAAGCCCTTGAACAACAACTAGAGGAACTAGAACTTGCCCGAACAATATATGGCTTCATGGGGTACCAGAGGGGACAGGAGTCTGAGAATATGCTAACATTCACAGAAGGCTTCCTGAAGGAGATTTTAAATCTCCCAACAGATAAAGATCTGGGCATTATACGTGCACATCGCTCACTAATACCATGCCCTAAAGACCCAAATGCTTGACCACGATCCATAGTGATGGCATTCAGGGACTTTCAAGTCAAAGAAAAAATGTTACATGCAGCCTGGGCCAGAAAGCAAGTACACTTTGGCGATATGTGCCTCTTCTTCAACCAGGACAATGCCCCACAAACAGTTACCAGTTGCCAGAAAACATTCCAATTGGTTAAAGCACTCAGACAGGCTGGCAACCAGGCACAGATTGAATACCCAGCAAAATTAAAAGTGCTCACCAAGGAGGGCTGGAGAAGATTCCCAGAACTGAAGGAAGCAAAGGAATATCTGGTGAAGCTAGGGGTTGTAGTTCCAGAGGAGGGACAAGTATTAAAAAGAAAGACACTTCAGTCTAAAGAATGGACAACAGTGGGAACCAAAGGAACCCAGAAGCAAACAGCATCAGGGACTTCCATTATGTGGGACAATGTCTCAAACATATGAACATATGAACATATGAAATTTGCCAGCAGATAAAGGCCTAGAGGTCTATCAAGTCTGCTTCAATGTGCAGCTAACACCCCTTATTCTGAGCTGCCCCTCCCTGCCACCCTTCCCCTTCATTAACCCTCCCCCTTGTCCTGTCCCATCCTCATTTGAAGCAGTCCACTGTTCTACTGCATACCACTTCAGCAGATAACGCATTCCACCCAGCCACCACCCTCTCTGTAAAAAAGTGTCTCCTCATCTCCCTCCTGAACCTTCCTCGCTCCAGTCTCATATCATGGCCCTGGTGGCCCTCCCCTCCTTTACTTTGAACATCCTCTCTGTACCCATCTTGTTTATTCCTTTCATGTATTTAAAGGTTTCAATCATGTCACCCCTGTCTCTCCTCTCCTCCAGTGAGTACGTTCAACTCTTTCAACCTCCTCTCGGATAATAAGTCCCCCAGCCCCTTGATCATCTTTGTCGCTCTGCGCTGCACCCCCTCCAGTAACTTAATGTCCCTCTTCAGATACGGATGCCAGTACTGCACGCAGTACTCCAGGTGTGGTCTAACTAATGACCTATACAGTGGCAGAATCACCTCCTCCCTCTTCGAGGATATACCCCTTGCAATACAACCCAGCATTTTGTTGGCCTTTGCAGCTGCCTTTCTACATTGTGCCGAGTTGTTCATTGACCCTGTAATGAGCACACCCAGATCCTTCTCCTCCTCTGTCTGGGCTAGCTGTACTCCCCCTAGCTGGTAACTCCTCCTTGGGTTCTTCATCCCAAAATGCAGCACCAAACAAAACATTCCTTAGGATCACCAAAATGACTTCAGTCCAAATGCAAGTGGAACCAGCAAGAAACACAACAGAGATGGATCTGAACACAGACACTTGAATAAATATTGTGGGGCTACAGTAAGATTTTTGAAGCTTCCTCAAACCTTCATAACTAATAAGGGGGACGTCCCTGCAATTTAAGCAGGGAAAACAAGACCTTACATAAGTGACTCTGTGTTTGGGTTTCGACTGGCCGGATGTCCCTAACAAACGGATGCTGCAATGGCTAAATTAAAAACTCAGTTATGGTGATTACTGATAGAAATTAAACTTAAGATGGGGGACCGCTTCCGGAGGGGGGTCCTGGAGGAACACTGGGGTGTCACCAAAGAAAGAGTTGTCTGATGTAGGGGATCGGGGAGGGGGGAAACTCCGCTGCCTGGTGAATGGATGGGGGCCTTCACAGCTGTGATTGGCATGGGGAAGCCGCTTGGATATGGACTTCAGGAATCAATTTGTGTACCTCAAATAAATCTTTATGGCAGGCTGCAACTGCCAAGGGAGAAATTTAAATTACAAGATATGTTGCCCTTGAAGGGGCAAGCAATGTGAGAGGGCAGCAAGGAGGACTGGCGGGATACTGGGATGCATAGGGAGAGGCATCACCAGTAGAAAACAAGAAGTTATTATCCCTCTGTACAGACAGCTGGTGAGACCACATCTGGAGTACTGCGTGCAGTTCTGGAGACCCAATCTCCGCAAAGACATAGACAGAATGGAAGCTGTCAGGAGGGCAACTAAAATGGTGCAGGGTCTGCACCGGAAGACATATGAAGAGAGACTTAAGGAGCTAATATGTATAGCCTCGAGGAAAGGAGGAGGAGGGGGACATGATAGAAACTTTCAAGTACCTCAAGGGAATCAACAAAGTCCAAGAGGTAGCATCTTTCAAAAAAGAGGTGTGCAAGAACAAGGGGCACAATTTGAAGATAGAAGGGTCGGCTCAGAGGTAATTTAAGGAAGTATTTTTCACAGAGAGGGTTGTGGATGTATGGAACAGCCTTCCAGAGGAGGTTGTGGAGTCAAAAACAGTGGTGGAATTCATGCATGCATGGGACAGTCATAAGGAAATTCTAGGGAGTGGGGGTAGGAAGAAGTAGGCTGCTGGTTAACTAGGATCTGCAGCTTATCCAACAGGTAGGGAAATGGGCAGACTGGGTGGGCCAAGTGGTCCTTATCTGCAGTCAAATTCTATGTTTCTATGTTTCTAAGGGGCAACCTAGACAAAAGTGGCTCCTTTGCTCTTTGGCAATCAAGACTTAGCCTTTTTCAAGTCTAATAAGAGGGCGAGGGGGAGGGGGACCCTAAAGAGGGCCCCTCTGGCACTGCCTGAGCAATCATATTCTTCCCAGAAATAGAGAATGTTCAAAGTCTCACCATGGAGAAGGACCCATCTTAATGTTATCTCTGACATGGTGCAGCCTGACCCTTATTGGAATTGATAAAATTAAGTGATGAGATGCATAGAGATGGATGGGGTCCGTCTGGGGGGAGACTTTGTGCCTCGGTGGCTGTTGGGAGCTTGATTGCTACGTGGGTGGTGGGGGTCCTTGCCTCCATCCCCCGGGTCTATCTCCAGTCTCATGATTCAAGGAAAACAGGGCTGATCCAGCTGGAAGATCAGCACTTTGGTGTCCTGGGGGCCCACTCCCAGCATGGGTTTCCTGACCACCAGGGGGCTATGCCAATTGACAGCTTGAGACGTCACCTCTCCCATGATTTAACCTTTTCCTCTTTTCTCCTAAGGTCTAGAAGGATGAGGTAGGAGCTCTTGACACCTTTGTACTCACTCCTACTTAATTTAGGTAACCACAACATTTCTTATTCCTTCTGGAGGCCCACCCTTATAGGGAGAGAGTTCTATGGAATAGAAGTGGTTTAACACCGGCTTCCGTCTTTCCCCTCCTCACAGAAGAATCAAAAGGGGATGGAGATTAAGGGCTTTATTTTACCTTGAAGTACCAATTGAATCAAATGTTAGCTGAACAGTTACTATATGTGTATAGTTTGCAAGTTGTGAAGTTCAAATACTATGTGATGGTTTGTTTTATTATCGCTTTGTATTTCGCCTTCCTTTCTATCCAGAAATACTACCTTGAGAACCCCTATAGACCCAATGGGTGATCTAAAGATTACAACCCTGAATGTTAGGGGCATTACTAGCCGATTAAAAGGGCATGCATCCTTCAGGAGTTACAGAGACAGTGGGTAGGAGTAGCCTTCCTTCAAGAAACCTATTTGGGCCTACAAGAACACCAAAAACTTTGACGGAGTTGGGTGGGTAAGGTTCATGCTTCGCATTATGTGGCACACCCATATAGGAGAGGGGTAGCTATACTAATTCATAGAGACATTCCACTTAAGATCTCAGAGGTGGTGGATGACCCAGACGGTAGATTTATAAGAATCCATGGGGAGTACAGGGGTCAGAAGTGCACTCTGCTAAATTTGTTTGCCCCAAATGAGGAGTCCGAAAGAATACCCTTTCTGTCTCAGGTAATTAAAGACATGGTAGTAGACACAAACAGCCTCATCGTAATAGGTGGGGATTTCAATTCAGTGCTAGATTTAAATCTGAACAGGCTGGGTTCCAAAACAACTGGTCCTACCAGGTTAGGAAAGACACTGGTCAGACTGTGTATGGAACTGGGCTTGGTAGAGGGGTGGTGATTCCTGGACCCAAGAGACTGAGTTCATACATACTATTCACCAAAATACAGAATGTACTCCAGAATAGATTTCTTATCTTGGCAAACTGGATTTTGAACTTAACCTCAGCATAAATAGGGAACATCACACTCTCAGACCATGCCCCAATAGAAATACGACTAGACCTGGCACCAAGACCATCTGAAACCCTATGGCGACTTAATGTCAGCCATTTAACAAACACAGATTTTAAAGAATTAGTACAAAATTCCACCACAACACTCTTACAACAAAACCCACCAGAAGACACTTGTGCGGGGGTGAGATGGGATACCCTGATATGCTTCCTAAGAGGGGAGATCATTAAATACACCTCCTGTGTAAAAAAAAATGCCTGAGACACCATATTGAATTAGAAACACAAATCACACAACTAGAAGAGCAACAATAACCCTGGATGAAACGATAAAACTTCATTTAGACCAAGTTAGACAGAAATGAAACCAAATCCTAGACACACAAACAGAGAGCCAATTAAGATATTCCAAACAGAAGTATTATGAGCACAGTAACAGAGCCAGTAAACTCCTGGCATGACATCTAAGAAAATAGGCAGCCAATAGGGCAGTACTCAGAAAAAGAAATCTAACAGATGGGCAGCCCACAACTCCTCCCCCCCCCCCATGCTTGCTGACATTTTTCAGCAATATTACAAGTCGCTGTATGAGGCTGAGAGGGGACCAGAGCATGTAGAGTGAACCATCAATTACCTAAATGCAGTAACATTCTGGAAGTTAGGGGAGACTAAAAGACAAATACTAGATGCTCAGATCATGGAACAAGAACTTTGCCAAAAGAATAAACAACTAAAATTGGGAAATCCCCAGGCTTTGATGGCTATTCATCAGAATTTTACAAACAATTTGTTGCGCTGGTTAAAACTCCTCTCTTGGCCACATTCAACAAATTGGTGGAGGGGAGGCGGGCAGCCCCATCTTCCAGGAATCAGGTATTGATGTCGGTCATACCTAAACCAGGGAAGAACATAGAGGAATGTACTGTAAATCTTACTGCTCTTTCTCTCTCTCTCCTTCTGGTGGACCTTAAAATATTTACAGGGAGTCTGGCAAACAGGCTTCAACAATTTATATCACCCTTAATTCATAGAGATCAAATGGGCTTTATCTCGGGCAGATACCTACAGGACAATGTTAGGCTATTTCTCAATATTATTTCAGTCAAAAAAAATAACAGATCCTTTCAAATGACCATTAAGGATGGATGCAGAAAAAGCAGGGTAGACTGGTCATTCAGACAGACAGGCAGGCAAGATAGATAGATAGATAGATAGATAGATAGATAGATAGATAGATAATAGATAGATAGATAGATAGATAGACTGATACTGATGATAGATAAATAGACAGACAGACAGACAAATGATAGACAGACAGACAGACAAATAGATAGCTGTGCACTTGTCAGTAACAAGTGCCTGAGAGTTAAATTATGTCTTTTCCATGTTGGCCAGAAAAGTTAGTATTTTATAAGACTGAAACAAAACAGTAGGTAATTTATGTAAGCATTTAACAAATATTTGTTTGGGTTTTCAGAGGTGACCAAGTTGCCCACAACGTTTCTTTAACTGTTGAAGTCCTACTGCATTTGAAATGTTGTAATGCTCTATTTTCCTTTTAAGAAATGGTTTATCTGGTTCTATACAGCTATTTTGTTTTCTGCCTCAGGTCCATAGTGTTAATTCCTTCTTCCCAAGCCTGTTTAATATAGATTTATTTATTTGTGACATAGTTGAACAGGTGAGTAAGCATAGCCAAGAAGGGCTCGTTTCCAGCTGTAACTGGAGGAGGGGGATGGGGGTACGGGAACAACAAGGTAGTATAAAAATACAGGCATAATAAATACAGAGTCAATACATGTACAGAGTTGTAATATACAAAGGTATGAAGGCAGCAGCGGTAAAGGACACGCAGAGGGAGCTGCATACAAAACTCGGGGAGTTCTAGAATTTAGGCATTAGCTTTACATCACACAATACGCATGACTGCCTTGCTGCCTTCCCAGTATACAGCTAAATCACGTAAAATAAAATGAATAAAGTGCCAAGCATGATGCAGAGGGGCTAGAATATACTGCTGTGAGACAGCAGGGGCCCAGTTCTAAAAAGGATATGTTTAACGCATGGTGCCTGCACTAAATGGGCATGATGCAAGTGGCACTTTGCACCACACTTTGTGGCAATCCTGATTTTCAAATGCAGGCTGTGTCAAAATCAGGATGCCTTGTGCCCAAGCTGCCCTGTGCCACTCTTGCAACAGAAACACACTTGCACCAAGTTACAAGGGGGCTTGCGCCATGGAAGGGCTGCAACATCCCCTTATTTGTAATTTTGGATGCTCTGCAATGGACATAATGGGGAGCTCAAGTTAGACCAGCCAGGAGGTGGTCAAAGGGACATGCAACACTGCCAGACACTGTCATGATTGGAGGATTTGAAAATAGGGGGATAGGAGCAGAAGGAGCATGGGGGTGCCCTAGGTGGTGTCAGGGAGACAGCAGCAATGACAGGGTTGTGATGTGGCACCCAGCAGGGGTGTCATTTGCATAGCCATGCAGCTGATTGGATGGGATCACTTCATGGGGAGGTTGGCAGGGGTGGACAGTGACATGGCCCTAGGCACTGCCCTGGCACCTGCCCCATAGGTGCAACAACTCACAATCCTGTCTAACATGGGTAAACACACTAGGGACAACCAGCAACAATAATATGTGTCATCTCTCTGGCAATTGTGACAAGACGAAGGAGCACTGAAGTGCTCTTTGAGCTTGGTCTTCACAGACAGGAAACTGGATGAGGATGTTAGTAAGGTAGGTAGTCTTTTCCATGTGTAGACAATTCTAAGTCTAATAGAAGCCTGGTCTGCATTATGTCTGCACTGAGGCATTTGGAATATGTTGCCTTCCTCCAACCTTAATGAATTGAATGAATTAGAGAAGGAGGTAAATAACTCATGAAGATACTTTGATAGTTTGCCTGACCAATAATTGGCATAAAACAGGGCTGTATGGAAAAACTGTTGCAGCATGGGAGGGGCCTAGTTTAGCTCCTTGTACATAGTACAATGGGTACAATGGTGGGTGTGAGGAGAGAAGGACAAAACAAATCTATATAAGGCATTAAAAGGGGGAAAGAAATTTAGATAAGGTAATAATAGAGACTCCTGAGAGTAGCACATCCCCATAGTCAAGCAATGGGAGGGCGTTCATCTACAGTTTTCTTAGTGCTTAGAGGAAGACAATTGTTTTTACCCTATAGAGGGTTCCCAGTCTGGAGAAACACGTCCTCACAATATAATTTATGAGGAGGGAATAATCGAGGTGTTGGTCAAGGATCATGCTAAGGTACTTCTAGGAAGCTATGGAATCAATGGGGTCATCTGGTAGGGTGTCTAGCTTCAGTGTAGAAGGTGGTAATCTAAGCCAGTGGGCGGAGCCAGAAAGCATGGACGCAATTTTCTTTTGATTCATTGTTACTTGATAAATGAAGAACCACTTCTGTATGTTTTCAAAGTCAGTCTGAAGTAATTTCTCAATGGAAGGGAGTGAGGAACCAGAGGTGATGATGGCATCAACACTATACAGATGGGATTGACAAACAGTTAAGCAACAACTCTGCACTCCAGCATGTGCTTTCATAAATTGGCTGTTTCAGCTGCTACAATTTACTAGAGAATATATATATATATATATATATATATATATATATATTTTGTTTCATTTTAATGTTCCTTTTCAAGATTTACAGCACATCTTGGTAACCCATCTAAAAGGTATGTAGAGAAAACATTTGAAACAGACTCTGGCAGAGGTACTATGACTGTGAATGAATTAACTAGATAAGGGTGTTTCATGGGCTTAAACATAAACACAAATTGCTGTTGCATACAACTGAATCAAAGTATGGTACATTGAGAAAGGGCAGATTTAAAAATAATGCCACCATCTGCATTACAGTTACCTATATGTCTCACATTTTAGTCTATGCACTGTTATAGCAACCAGTTCAACAGAACCAGGCCATCACATACATGAAGGTACTGTACCTTAACTGCAAACACTGCTGAGACAACTACATGTTGTGACAAGGTGGAAGATAAACGCAATGTTGAGGCATGTTTTTGAAGACATTTGATGTGTTTGATTTTTTTAGAGATTGCTACACAGTTCACACACATAATTCGTATAATATAAAAGTGCATATACC
The DNA here is from genome assembly GCA_016271365.2 of Neoceratodus forsteri. Taxonomy (NCBI): domain Eukaryota; kingdom Metazoa; phylum Chordata; order Ceratodontiformes; family Ceratodontidae; genus Neoceratodus; species Neoceratodus forsteri. Next base: position 67,618,423 of record CM028129.1, read on the forward strand.
TAAATGTCAATGTAAATCTTACACATTTCATTACAAGCTGTTCTCTTGAAGGAAGATCTTACTGTACAAGACTTAAAAATGGGCACCAGGTAAGAGTAAATTGGGGTAGGTGTGTTATTGAGGGTATTGCATAGCTTATCTTTTATTGCTGCTCCACCCCCGGCACACACAATATGAAAATTAACAACCCTTTGATATGAAGCAACAGAAATTAATTAGTACAAGGACAGAAATAAGCAGGAGACTGAGTAAGTGGGTAGACAAGCATGAATATGATAAGTCAAATAACATTTCAAAAAGTCTCACTATTATAATTTATTTTTTACAAATGCATCTGCACAGTTGACAATTTTTGTAAAACAATTATAACAAAGGGAGTTATTCCACATGTGTCCAAAGGTGCCACACATGCAGGTGGAGGGATCTGAGGCCTGGATGCACCAGTTTGCCCTGCTCCTAAGTCAAAAGATCATGGCGGAGAGGCAGAGGTACTGGGGATTCCATTGATAGCTGTTGAAGCAGAGGGAACCAAATCTGATGAGGCCAAAGAGGGGATATTAGAATCATGTGAGCCCCTTCCACCTGTAGCTTCAGTAGAACCCTCTGAAGCACCGGGAAGGGAGGAAAGTCAAACAAGAACCTCCTTGTCCAGCACAGAGGCAGTGCATCTCACCAGATAACACCATGCCCGGGAATGAGCCAGCAAAAATTGGGTAGTTTTGTGTTGGATGAGGAGAGGAAGAGGTTTATTTCTAGCCAACTCCACAGGTCAAATAAGTTTTCAACCACTTCTTGATTTATCTCCCACTCATGAACCCTGACAGTGGTGTGGCTGAGACTTTCTGCAAGGATGTTGCTGATGCCCGGCACATGGACAGCAGTCAGACAGAGGTCATGCTGGACTGCCCAATACCACACTCTCATTGCCTCCCAGCATAGAGGGTAAGAGCGAGTGCCTCCCTGTTTTTTCAGGTACCAGACCACAGACATATTGTTGGTCTGAATCAGGAGTGTCCCTGGACTTAGAAGAGGGTGGAAGGCCTGGAGGGCATACAGTACTGCCCTCATTTCTAAGTCATTGATGTGTAGAGATTCTTCCAGCTCAGACCTTGTTCCCTGAGTCTGATTGTCTCCTAGGTGGGATCCCCAGCCTTGAGATGAAGCATCCATTGTAAGGGTCATGATAGGAGCAGGGGGTTGAAATAGGAACCCCTGTGGAGAGATTGGACAACTCCTGCCAGCAAAGAAGATCCTGCTTCATGTACCTGGACACTAGGACTCTGTTGTCCAGGTTGTCCAGCTGCTGATCCCATTCAACACAAAGAATCCATTGAGTAACCCTCATATGCAGTGTGGCTAGATGAACTGTAGGGATCACAGCTGCCATTATCCTGAGAAGATGATTGACCAGGCTGTGATCTAGCTTGAGTTGGTCACTAATCTGACCTGTTCCTGTAGTGCCTCCACTCTGTCCAATGGAAGGAAGGCCCTGCTCTGCACTGGATCCAGTACTGCCCCAAATGAATTATAAGCACTGGGATGGGAAAGATGGGACCTGGATAGTTGACTGTTATTCCAAATCTGGAAAAGAGGTCCAGGGTGAAGGAGAGTGATCCCTCCGACTGCTCTGTGTTGGAGCCAATAGAAGCCAATCATCCAGATACAGGCAGAATTGGATCCTCCTAAGGCATAGGGCTATAGCCACCACTGCTAGTCACTTGGTAAAAACCTGAGGTGCTGAGGATAGGCCAAAAGGGAGAGCCTTGAACTGGTAATGTTCCCCCTGAAAGGCAAACTGCAGAAAATGGCGGCGGGCCTGGATGACAGGGATGTGCCGGTAAGCATCCTGCATGTCCAGCACACAAAGCAAATGGCTCTTGTGGAGTAGAGGTAGAAGTCTTTGCATGGTGAGTATGTAGAACCTCTTGTACTCAATGTACAGGTTGAGCATGCTGAGGTCCAAGATGGGTCTTAGGTCACCCTTCTTTTTGGGCACTAGGCACTAGGAAGAAATGAAAGTAGTACCCTTTCTATATGTGCCAGAGTCACAGGCTCTATGGCTGACTTTTGCAGAAGAGCCTGGATCTTGTTCCCTATCAGAGACAGGTACCTTGGAAAATAATGGGAGAGGCCTGGCGGGTTGTCCAGAGACCTGCCTAGGAACTCTATGATGTGACCTCTAGCTAGTAACTGAAGAACTCAAGAGTCTGTGGTTATGTCCTGCAACCCAGGAAGGTGAAGGGAAAATCTTCTCCCCCACTGGTTCCCCAACAGGATCTTTAGGAGGCAAGGGGGTCCCTCACAAGTCAGGAGGCCAAGGCGAGGGAGTCAGCAGCTCCTCCGGGTGGGCTTCTGGGACTTGTCAGGGGGAGCAGGGGTTCCTGATTCTGGATACCAGCATTTGGCCTGGCCTTTGTCAGGGGCCTCTTTGTTCTGGCATTCCTGTTGATAAAGAAAAGACTGTTTGTCTTTGTAACCCTTTTGGTACATGAAGCAGACATCATGGATGGATTTATCTCAGTCCTACATTTCAGTAATAATATCCTTCCTTAGCATCATCTCCGAGTAACACAGATCCCTTGAAAAGGGCATCCAATATGGAGTTCTGGATGTCTTGTGCCAGGCTAGCAATCCTGAGCCAAGAATGTCACCTAATGCAAACAGCAGTGGCTGTGGTGTGAGCAACTGAATCTACTTCACAGAGAAAATGGTGGACACTTGGAATACGCTGCCGGAAGAGGTAATCTCACTGGAAACAGTGGGCATCTTTAAGAGAGCCTGGGATAGGCATAGGGAGAAGGCAAGGATCATGGGAAGGGAGGATGGGAGGAGGGGAGGGAGGGAGGGTAGAGTCATTAGCTCAAGCTGTGGACCCTGAAATTCGAGAAGATTTGATAGACCAAATGGTTTTCTTCTGCTGGCTTCTTCATATGTTTGTATGTTTGTACTGTGTCATAGTGGCCCAGAAGGCATGATGATAGAAGATTTTAGCCATTCTCATGATCTTAGCAATCTCAGCCTTAAGCTCCTGGTCCTGGATAGCTTCCTGAACAGCCTTCCTGAGGAGGTTGTGGAGTCTAAAACTGTAGGAGAATTCAAGAATGCATGGGACAGACATAAGGCAATTCTTGTGGGGGGTAGGAAGAAATAGGCTGTTGGTTAACTAGGATCTGCAGCTTATCCTGTAGGTAGGGAAATGGGCAGACTAGGTGGGTGAAGTGGTCCTTGTCTGCCGTTAAAGTCTATGTTTCTATGTTTCTCTGTTTCTATCTTTGTCTCAAGTAAGACCAGGGAAGATTTCTGACAGGAAACTATATAAGCCACATAATTAAGGGACCTTAGGATGCAAGTAGAGGAGGAATGTATCTTGTGACTAAAATTGTACAGCTGCTTACACCCATATCAGAGGAGACATGCTCAAATGTTAGGCTTAGAGGACCAGTCATGGGCAGGTGCAATAGCAACTAAGTCTGCACTAGGGTGGCCAGTAATGTGTGTGACCCCATCTGGGGAGTGGTATATCCTGTCTGCATTTTTTGAGACAGTCAGAATGGAGGAAGGCTGTTGCCAGATAGTGGATATCCGATCTTCATGGGGCTCAGTCCATGGCAGTATGGGCATAGGAGCTGTGTCAGTCATGTCTAGATGCTCTGCAAGCCTTTTCCATTTTTGATTCTGTTCCTGGATAGCCTAGCCACAGGCATTTTGTATAGTTATAAGGAATTCTGCAAAGAAAGGGTGCTCTGGAGGGGACTTCAGGGAATCCTTAGGTTGAGGCTCTATAGGTGTATGCATGCCAGTGCTGGAGGACAAGTCAGAATCCAAAGCATGCCTGCTAGGAATCTGAACTCTTTCTACAGGAGTGTCCTGGGTTTTATCCCCTGATCTGGTGTCTAGAGGAGCCTTCTCCAGAAAGGTGGAAATCCACAGGAGAGGCTTATCTTAGGGGTCGGAAAGGAGGCAGGATTAGAGGCCGCCACTGGCTTCCGATGGTCAATCTCCAAGGTTCGTTTAGTCCTCTCCTCCTAAATCAGGGTCTGAAACACTGTCTGGATATCAGTCTGAGGTTGCTGTGGAGGCAGAGCCTGAGACTGAGGAGTAGGTGGTGGAGGAGGAGGCTGATGTAATGTATAACTTGGCATCTGATATTGAGGGTATCCATGAGCATGATAGGAGTAGGAAAAGTCACAAGGAGCATACTCTTGATTGGACATAGCCTTGCATCTGGTACCTGGTACATAATGGGGATGATAACCAGGTGTTGAATACGCCGGTGAAGGGTACATTGGGTATTGTGGGGGCAGATAGCCTAGAACATTGTCCATAGGTCCAGCTGGAGGCAGAGCTGAAGGCCCAGCAGGAGGTCCAGAAGGACCAGGTGTCAGCCCTGTAGGGACATTCAAAGGGGTTGGCAGTGGATCAGGCACAGGAATGTCCAGCGCTTCAAGATTCTTTGCCTAGGGCCTGATGGAAGGCTGTTCAGCATTTGAGGAATGGCCAGATTGCCAGATATATCCTGACCCAGTGAAGGGTCACATGACGAAGGGTCACGTGGTGTCAGGGTGTGAGTAGACTCTGGCAGAGGATGTGCCAACATCTGGGAAGAAAGAGTTCAAGATGGTGGAACCTGCTTGTCCAAGGGGGCTTGGACTGAGGAGGTCCCGATGGAAGGTCCCCCAGAAGAATTAACAACAGGCCCAGTAGGTGAATCAGAAAGAGACTGACCCGATAAAAGAGGGAGAACCTTCAGATTAGTGTCCACCTCAGGCAGGCATGCCCGGAGGGTCTGGTTGTGTCCGTGGGAGCAAGGAACCATCAAGAGACTATTGCATGTCCAGCAGCTGGCTCAACTCAAAGTCAGGGGTATACTGCAACCCCAATGAGAGAGTCCCAGCTGTGCAGTCCCCAGGAGAACCAAGGAGCAACTTATCAGCAGAGGCAGTGCAGATGTCAGAAGAGCTAATGTCTGATATATCGGCCTGGGCCATGCACACAACAACAGAGCTGGATTCCAGTTTATCAGCTGAGACCATGCACTCCTCAGTGGGGCTGGGGAGCAACTTATTGATCTGGCTGCTGGCAATAGACCCTGAAGAAGATATGGGCTTAAGGAGCACAATTGGGGTTCCATCGTCCAAGAAGAGGCCCGATGGCACCATGAGTAAAGCAGACAGGGAGGCCCTGGTCTGATCCACCAGAGTGGTAGGAGACTGGTAATAGCAGTACTTACCAAAGTGGAGGCCTCTCTGGTGTCAGTGGTGCCCAATAGACATGCCAAGTGGATGGAGACCTATCCCAGTGTTGGTGCCCCTCCTTGTCCTTTTTTTTTTCTTTTTGAGTTCTGGTGTTGGAGAAGAAGATTTTTCTTGCAGATTCTGTAGCTCCTTTTCCATCAAAGCTAGGCACTTCTCTAGCAAGTGAACTTCAAGCTTTTTCTGGTGCCTAATCTGTGTGGCCTGGTTGAAGGACTGGCAAGGTGCACAATACTTCATCTAGTGTTTGGGGCTGTGGCAGATCACACAGCGAGAATGCTAGTCAGCATGCAGGATCTGGGTGCTGCGGGATTTGCACGTCTTCCTTTCAACGCATCACCCAACTGTTCATGTTCCTGAACTGTACCTTCAACTATATCCCATGCTGTAAATTTGCACTGTTATTTATTTGCTTCCCCCCTTTCTTCTGTATACCCTTCAATATCTCTGTATAAGACCTGTTTATGTTAGAACTGTTTATACTGCATTTTACTATGTCATTGTTTGACCTGGTGTTTTGTTCTCTTTTCATGCTAAACTGGACATTTGTGCAAATGGCTATGCTTGCTCACATACCTTTCAGTATAAAATAAAAATTGATTGATTAAAAACTGGACTGACAGACCTGTACCACAGCAGTTCTGTAAAAATCCGAACTGGCCATACTGGGTGCAACTTGCTTAAATACTGCTGGTCTGGTCACTCTGTCTGCACTGTTCAGTCTGTCTTTTATGTATCTGGCCCACTCCTGGAAGTCTGTTTTTCAACCCTTCCTTGGCATGGTTAAAAACAGAACCATCAGGACCAGACCAGATAGGTAAAAGCCAGACCAGATCATCTGGAGTGAGTGGATCAGTAATATTTGTACAAGCTGTGCCCAGTCCAGATTTTACAGCTCTGGTCTGGGTCTAGTGATCTAGGTTTTACTCATACCCCACTGCATGTGGCTTAGTGATATACTGTACAGAAGGATGCAGAGTCTAACCCATTGAAGGGTGAAGTTTCAGAAAACCAGTATGCTAAAAATACCAAGACTCCCTCCCTCACCCCGCAAGTCACAATTAATCCTCTACCAAAGTCATGCTTAAATACTGGTGCCTCTACATCCACATGACTAAACGTTTAATGCCAACATGCCTCTTTTGCTGCTATGAGCTCCCCCATCCATGAAGTCCCATTCTGCTTGTGGCAGCCCCCAACCCCCAACTAGGTAATTATCCAGGGAGCAGCTCTTTACACTATATCAACTAAATTACTGCTAAGCTCCTTATTTTAAAAAAAAAATGTGTTGAGAAATTTTTGTTTTAGTATATCCATGGTCAGGAAAAATTAATTTGTAAACAAAACTGAAGTCTTCATTTATCAAGTCATTGAATCACAATACAGCATGTTATGAACTTATCAAATTCTATGTGTAACCTACAGTAAGTCAAACAAAAATTAGACACACAAATGCCTACCTATTTTTAAGTGAAACAAATATGGTTACTATTATTCAGTGGTAAACACCTATAGTCCCAAACTGCAGGTTAAGAACATTCAGTAGAATATAAACAGTAGCCCAGAACTGCCTGCCTGTGAATGAAGGTGGTGTATTATTTGGAAAAAGGCAATACTGGGACTTTTGCTATGCAATGACCTGCAAAGTAGCACACTGACTGCTGTTAGGATGGTGGTGTCAATTGGCTTAATGAGGTGTTGTGTTCATAGGGACCTAGGAAAACTTTGTTATGCAGAAAGTTCCAGGAAGTGTTTAACCCATTCTACTTCCGATAGCTTTCTATAATGTCTGTACTATCCATTGGTAATCTGATACAGAATAACTGCCAGAAGATAATGAGTTAACTTTATGTGGGCTCAATTAACTCCTCAAGCCAGAGGAAAACTAGTGCTCTAAAGCTTCCTATACACACTCAGACAGTGTAGTAATGAGGCTTCAGTGGATAAATCTATTTTTAACACTCTGTCATGTTGCTTGGTAGCAAAGATGACATCGTCCCTTTTCTGAAAGCAGTACTCCTTTTGGGCTACACCAACAGTTGAAAAAATGGGCCTCTCCGCTGTTAACCTCACAGTGCCTTTGTTTATGACATCATAGTGCTCACCATGACAACAGACTGTGATGTCACAAACAACAACAGTAAGTTTAGCAGGGGACCGTCAGATACTTTTGAAAGATTCAGTGAAATAATTGCTGTATTATCTATAATATTTAATAGACCAACAGCAGGGAAAAGTTAAAATAATAAATAACTTAAAAAAAGTTAAAATATAACTGGTGTAAATCTAGTGTTTGTAAGCTTTTTATTAAAATAGAGAGTTGCTCTTCAAGGAGCAGGGGAGGTAATTAATGAAGACAGAGAAGAGTGAGGGGCAGAGAACTGACTCCTGGGGGATGCCTCATCAGAGAGGGAGCTGAGGGGAGATGGAAGGCCCTAATTTGACAAATTAGGACCTGTTTGATAAGTGCAATTTGAACCAGTATAAAGAGGAGGTAGAGACACAGGAGAAAGATAGTTTGGTGAGGAGCAGTGGGTGGTGAACTGTATCTAAAGCTTTGTTCAAGTCAATGAAGATCACACCAGTCCCTTGACTGGTACCCATATGTGAGAGGATGTGGTCAATGATTCAGATTAGGGGGTAGTAGTAGTAGAGTAAGTTGGGTAGAAACCTGATTGGAAGTGAGTAACGAAACCTGAATTAGCCTAGAAATTGGTAAGCTGCCTATTGACCAAGCTCTTCAATAATTTGGAAAGGAAGTAGGGATATGAGACAGTAGTTTTTTACGGGGCATCAGTGGAGCTTCCTCTGTGGTGTGGAACAACCAAGCCATTCTTCCAGCTAGAAGGTAGTGAGCCAGTGACCAGGGATTGATTACAAATGTGAGTAATGAGACAGCCAAGGCAGGAACCCCTAGGACTAGGAGCCTGGATGAAAGACCAACAGAACCACCAGTGTTGAGAATATTTGGTGAGGGTAATTCCTGAGGAACATCTGACTCAGGGATGGGGAGAATCTGAAACTCTCAGGAGAAGGGAGTAGTAGTGGCAGTGGGGGGACAGATGAGCACTTTGGGACCAGGACTAGATACTTTTTTTCTTGGTGGATGTCAAATACTTCCATTGACTGAAATTTACTGGAGTCAAAATACTTGCATCTGTTAATTTTTGGAAGTCAAAATAATTAACAGCACACATATTTTGGAAGTTGAAGTAATCCAAGTCCTGTATTTTTTTAAGTCATAAACCTTCTGAATACTTCATTCTAACCCCATCCATGCCACATTCACAGAAATACATTTCTTAATGAAACAAATCAGAAAAAATAAGAATGTGTGTTTCCTATACGTAGCTCTTGGCTCCTTTTCATAAACAGGTACCACAGACTGCATTACATGCAGTAAGACAGACTGGTAATGAAGTGACTGTAAACATGTAGAGGCAACCATCACACTTATCAACAGTCACACACAGGTTTATAATAAACCTACAAGGAGAGGGACATGCAGACAAGGTAGACCACAAAAACGGAGGTTATTACCATCAGTGGGGCTACTCGAACAGACCCTGCAGGAACAATGGAGGCAACAGGGGCAACACAGGAAAGGACTGAGGACTGAAATATCAGGGATACAACCAGGGATTCAACCAATAATAGAGATATCTGTGAGAAAGATACTAACATACTAAGAAGCCAGTAGACTAGGCATCAAAGTCTTTAAGCCTGTTCGAGAGTCAGTACCCTAATTGGTACCGATACCACCCTCCTGGCCCCCCTTATACTCCCCTTCCCCCACCCGAATCCCACTCCTCCACAATTAGAAATGCAGCAAAATTAAATTCTGCTGGCAAAGTGACAGCAAAGTGGCCACTTTGCGTTATCATAACGCTACGTGAAGTGGCCATTGGAAAGTGCTCACTTCACTTTGTTATTATGACTTTGCAATGTTATTCTGCCTTAACGCGAAGTAAGGCAGAATGACAACGACATAGGCAGCTTCCCCACACATCACATGGCTTACAGTACTGTAAGTCACATGCTTTAGCCAGGCAGGAAGGAAGTGAGTCATACAAGCAGATACTTTCACATTCTCCTTTGCAGAGGTAGAGAAAGGAAGCATTTTGTGTAGGAAAGGAGAGTTTGTGTTAACAAGTTTCTTTCTTGAGCAAATTCCAAAAACCCAAAAGCTTTTTTAAAAGCTAATTCTTCCTTTTTTTTTTGGTATTGTTTTGTCAGTTCTTTTTGGTGACAGATTTCTTTGTTTTATAAGTTTTGTTTTGTGTGTGTGTGGCTATGTGTGTTCCTGTGCTGTGTGAGTGTGTGTGAAGTCAGTCGTTACATCGGAGAGGGAAGGAGTGGTTTTATTGTGCAATGGACCAGGGACAGTATGTGGCCCATGGACAGAGGGGAGTGTGCATGTGTGGGGGTCATAGCTGGGTGATGTTGGACTGCTCCAGACTCTTTGGTCCTGCCTCCGCCCCTCCAGAAGCAGCAGCACCACCAGTGCCACCGCCACATCCACTAAGTCTGCCACCACCACCACCACCAGTAGCAGCTGCAGGAGCTCAAGCAGCACCACCTCCACAGCAGCAGGTGGAGGCCCAGGAGCTTGACCATGCTGCCAGCATTGCATCTGCCCCTCCTATGCCTGGTCTCACCCACAGCTCCCCAGTTTGACAGTTTTTCAACTGTGTTGGGGGGATAACAGCCTTGTGGTGTGTCTGCTTTGTAGTGTGCAGGTGCACCGTGGCCCCCAGGGTACACATCTGGGGACTGGGGGCCAGCGCACACATATGTTGAACCACTACAAGGTGGAGTGGCGGACTGCCACCGAATGGGCCAGGCCTCCACCTGCTGGCCCTTCTGTGGCAGTGGCAGAGGGTGTTGCTGTTGTGCATTGCTGCAGCAGGAGGAAGGCCACAGCAGCAGCTGCTCCACCACCACCAGCACCACCCTCACCACCACCACCACTACCTGGTGCCCCCCACCAGTGGACCCCACAATGCCTGCAACTCAGGCAGACGTAGCACTTTTGTGGGCCACAGTGGAAGAAAATAATGAGAGAGTGGGTGCTGTCCAGCAGCAGGAGGAGCAGATAGAGCAACACCAGTTACAGATTGTGTCGATGCTCCATCTGCTGCTGGAACATCAGGAGATCCCCTATTAGCTTTTTCTTCCAGAACACCTCCTCCCACTGCTGTAGTGTTTTGTCTTTTGTTTATGTTTAATAACAGACAGAGGGAAGGCCACAGTATTAGTTTAAAGGGAAGCAGTCAGAAACAGGAGGTCCCCACCCATTGCAAGGCTTACCCTAGAGTTAAGCCTTTTAAGTATGTTAATGACATTTTTCTACTTTACAGCATACTTTATTTAATAAAAAGAAAAGTCAGTGACCTGGAAGAATGGCGGACACTATGGGGTTCCATTATGTGTAAGGTGCAGTAAGCGTGCCATGTGCTTCAACACAAAGTATTGAAGCGCGGTGCATCACCACACCCTTTTCACATAATGGAGGCCCCATAGCATCCACCATACTTCCAGGTTACTGACTTTTCTTTATTAAAATAAAGGATGTTGTGGCGTGAGAAAAACAATGCAATATACTTAAAAGGCTTAACCAGAGGGTAAGCCTTGCAGGAGCTCCTGTTGCTGACTGCTTCCCTTTAAATATATATAAATACACATACAGACATACATGCTCCTTATTGCCCTGTTATTATAATCCGGTGTCTCAGTAATGTTTTCTTTCTGTTGTGGAGTGGCTGTGGAAAAGCAGGTGTGAGCAGTGCAAGTATGATGTGTTGTTTCCTGTGAGTGTGTGTGATGTCAGACATTGTCCAACTTCTTGCAAACATATATATGCTGACTTGTTGCAGTGTTTATGGTATAAAGAATAGAGATAAGAATAGCGCATATTTTATTGTCACCATCATCATCAGCAGACTAAGTGATATGGTATTTTTTCGGAGGTGTCTGGCCAGAGTACACCTTAGTCACATACTGCACACATGACTTTTAAGAGAGCATGTGTTTTTTATGCTATGGTCTCTGCAAAGTCATGTGTGCACTGTGAGTGACTGAAGTGCACAGTGACCCGATACCTCTGAAAAAATATCATCTCACTTACTCTGCTGGTGCTGATGGTACAAATAAAATATACATCATATATTCTTTCTTATCTTTATTCTTTACATACTGCAACAAGTCACACCATATATATGTTTGTATGAACTGGCCAATGTCTGCACACACAGGAAAGAACACTGACAGCACACATGCAGTTTAGCACAACATACTTGCACTGCTCAGTCCTGCTTTTTGTGAAACACTTCACGAGTCCCGACACAAAGTAAACATTACTGAGGTTTCAGAAATATTTCTCATTTAAAATAGACATTAAAGAAGCAGTACAACAATCTGGTGAAAATTTTGACCTGTACTTTTTTATGCTATTTTACATTGCCACTTTACTTACCTCCTGACTTGTATGATACCATTCCTTCCAGTATTTGAGTCTGCTTTAGTACTTTTTTTCATGTCTGAAATAAAAAAAAGAGCACTCCTTTTAATATGGTGTGGACCAGGTCTTCATCAGTATTTTCTGTTGTTTTTCTCCATCAGTTGTTTATATATTACTTCTGTTGAAGAATTAACAATTATGCAGCAGGCAGTGTTTTATGACCTCACAGAACAATATTTGTTCAAAAATAGCTGCAAATAGTGATGAAAACCTGGTCAGAGCCATTTTAAAAGGCGTGCTCCTTTTATTTTTTCAGGCATGAGAAAAAGTAGTAAAGCAGACACAAATTGTGAAAAGAAGTGTATCATGCAAGTCAGGAGGTAACTAGGGGCTGGTAATCTAAAATAACATAAAAAGTATAGGTCAAAATTTTCACCACATTGTTGCACTACTGCTTTAATTTATAATTAAAGTATGACATTATGTGCTCACAATCACAACACACAAAATACAAATGTCTTGTGTCCAGAAAATTCCCAAGTGTGGATGAAGTGAAATGGGAGCAGTACACCACATGCAAAGTCCCCCAGAATGTATTGCGCAGTCACTCATGCGTGCAGTGGTCACACAGAGTCCCCAGAATTTTTCTGCATCCCCAAAATGCAACTGTCTTGTGTCCAGAGAATTAACATACTGTGATGATGATGTCATGACCATGATGCACAGTGTCTTGCCAAACCGTGTGAAGAAGGGATAACATGACATGAATCCATTCAGTGTTCCATCTGAAATGATGACCGTGATGGAAAACTGTTGCTGGTCCAAAGTGTGCTGCAATTCCTGCAAATGCTTGCGATGCAATCACCTCAACCGGATGGAAGGGTGCCCTTTGTGTGTACACTAATAGTAGCATTGGTGAGTTGATATATAATAGTGGGGATGCAGAGGCTTGGTAGAGAACACCAGGAGGAAGGAGTGCTGTGTGACTGGACTTATCTACTGGGACTAAAGAAGTAGAACTCTTCAACTGAGACCTTCAATTTAGGGTAAAAAAAAGTTAGTATGTTTGTCTGAGTTAGCTGAAGTGAATGGTTATCTGAGCAGCTATCTAGGTGTAAATCTCAGGTGGCTGAAGGGGATTGTAATCTGTGCAATTTAATTACATGTAGAAAGATCTATTAAGTAGGGGGAGTGGCTTGGCTAGAAGGAAGCTAGATTTAAACACTTCCCTAGATAGATTCTGCCAGAGGCTTGGCAGAGAACACCAGGAGGATGGAGTGCTGTGTGACTGGATTTCTCTACTGAGACTATATTTCCCTCCTTCCCTCCCCTCCCCCCTCCCACCCAAAGCTAGTTCTACTTTTATAGGCACAGGATTTGACTGACAACAGGAACTTCCTGTTTGGGAGCAGGAAGTGAGTGATCACAGAGCCACCAAAGACTTACCATCCTAGAAGGGCAAGAGTAGCTCTCTGCCCCCCCCAGCTGATAGAGGTCTGCCTCTGAGCAAGTAAGGGGTCTACTGAGAAATATAGGATCTTCTTGTATCAGAAAAGGATGATCAGGAGCTTAAAGGGCACAGAAGCAGTAAGTAAGCAGGGAGAGAAGAAAAAAAACAGAGAAAAGAGTAAGAATTCCAAACAACAGTGAAGGAGCTAGAAATAAGACATGATGGGAGTAGTGCAGTGCAGTGGCTGTGGAGCAGCAGTCTTCTGGGAGACATTCTGGAGGATGTGGTGTTGTCCCATCTGCAGGCACCTCTCTGGGCTGAGGGAGGAGATTGCTCATCTCCAGGTTGAGTTGGCCAGGATTTGTGGGACCTCCTTTTCCATCCAGGGACCACCAGGGCCACTGCTGTTGCCTCAGAGGTTGCCAAGAAAGAGGAGCAATTGACCAAGGTGGGTTCAAGCAGGGGGAGGGTGGTGGAACAGATGCACATGCCTCCAGTTGTACCTCTCCACAATTCATATGCTCTTCTGGTGGACAGTGGTTCCTCTATGGAGGAACCAGCAGTGGAGACCAAAGAGGATGCTGGGAACCTCCATAAAGGAGTCCCACAGGAGGGTGGCATGGGATCCCACAGGGGAAGGAAACAACTCCTGATGGGGCACTCAATTATTAGGAGGTTAGATTTGGGGAACGAAGGGGACAGGGAGGTACGGTGCCTGCCTGGTGCCACGGCTTGGAGGGACAGGAAGCGAATCCTCAGGATCACCATAGCAACTGCACTTGGGAGGGAGTTGGATGTCATTGTCCTCCTAGGGACAAAAGACCTGGCTAAGAAAGGGATCAGAGCAGTGCAGGAAGAGTTTATGGAGTTGTGGAGGAGTCTTAGACAAGTAGCACTCACGGTAACCTTCTTGGAGGTGCTGCCTGTCTATGTCATAGGTGAGGCTAGGGTGCTCCACACCATGTAATTCAATCAGTGGTTGAAAAACTGGTGCAGAGCTCAGGGATTTGGCTTCATTGGGGACTGGGAGTCCACCTGGAGTGATGCAGGCCTATGCTGGCATGATGGGCTGCACCCGTTCAGGAGGGGAACCAGGATCCTAGGTGATAGGTTTAAATGCTTCATTGACAAGCATTTAAACTAGCCAAGGGGGGAGGCACTGGAAAGGAGCAGGGAAATCCTAGCTCCACCAAAAAAGTAAGGGTAGTAAGTGAGGTAGACACCATGATAGAGATGTTGATAGGGAGAAGAGCAGGGGTAAATGGAGAAAGTGACAAAGGTAATAAGGACAGGGATGGGACAAAAAGGAGTAAGGCCATCAGGAAATTGAGGTTAATGAGTATCAATGCCCATAGTCTGGGCAACAAGCTCCCTGAACTGGTGGCCTTGATGAAAGAGGGATGCCTGGATATCGTAGCAGTCACAGAAACATGGTACACAGAGAACCATGTCTGGGATGTTAACATACCAGGGTATATAACCTACAGGAGAGACAGGGAGGGGAGAAGAGAGGGAGGAGTAGCTCTCAATGTAAAGGAAGGGATAAAAGCAACTGAACAAAAGAGTAAACAGGGAGGAGAGGAGGCACTGTGGGTCACCTTAGGGACTGGAAATATCACCACAATCTGCACAGGGGTTGTATACAGACCCTCACGTCAGGGGTAGGGAATGGACAAGGATATGATAGAAGGCATTCTTAGGATGGCAGAGAAAGGGGAGATACTGTTGATGGGAGACCTGAAAATGCCAGATGTTAACTGGAGCACATTTGCTGCAGCCACATCCAAGAGCAGGGCCATTCTCGATGCCCTACAGGTGACATGCCTCAGTCAGCTAGTTTCGGAACTCACTCATGAGGAAGCAATCTTAGACCTCATACTGTCAAACTGGGGCAGTGAGAGGATCTCACATCTAGAAGTGGGTTGCCATCTGGGAACAAATGACCATCAAACAGTGTGGTTCATGACAAACTCAGCTACAGCGTCAAGCCATACAAAAGTGAAGGTACTGGACTTCAGGAGGGCTGACTTTGGCAAGACGGGAGAGTGCCTCAGAAAAGCACTACCAAACAGGCTCGAAGGAGGGGTGGAGCAACAATGGGGAAACATCAGAACTGCCATCACAGAGGCAACAAGCCTTTGTGTGAAGCAAATAAACAAATCAAAATGAAAGAAAAAGCCACTATGGTTCTCAAAAGAGGTGGCGGGGAAAGTCAGTGAGAAAAAGATAGCCTTCCGGAAGTATAAGGAAACACAGAAGAAGCAGGACAGAGAGCTGTACCAGTTAAGGCAGAAGGAAGCATGGAGGGAAGTCAGAACAGCAAAGGCCCAAACTGAGGAAAAGATAGCCAGCTTGGTTAAGAAGGGGGATAAAACCTTTTATAGGTACATCAGGAAGAGTAGAAAGACAAAGGATGGGATAGTGAGGCAGAGGCAAATTCAGAAAGTCATGAACGTGCATGCAAACGGTGCAATGCACTCTCATAAAACACTCATTTTATTGACTTTTGTTACCAAATTTTCAACATAGGCATTTTAGGGCATCATGCTAATGAACAGTTTCACTGTCATTTTCATCATGTGTCTCGAACACGGACTTTCCACAGTGACCACACTATTCTGCGCCAGAACTGCGGAAACAGATTTTGGTCAGGATGTGAAAAATGACAGCTGTACTGTTCATTAGGAGGCGCCGAACAATGGCACTGTAGAAAATCTGGAGTGAGAATATTAGAAGTTTGCGAACTTATGAGCGTGCATGCAAACTGCACAACGCATGCTCATAACACAGTCATTTTATGGAGTATTGTCACCAAATTTTCAACACAGGCATTTTAGGACCTCTGCTCATGAACAGTGTCACTGTCATTTTCATAATGTGTCCCGAACACTGATTTCGCACAGCAAACACGCTATTATGCGCCGAAAGTGCGAAAACACATTTCGGCAAGGATGTGAAAAATGACAGCTGTACAGTTCACAAGAAGGTGTAGTAAATGCCAAATCTGAGAATCTGGTTTGAAAATATTGCGACTGCGCTAAGTTATGAGCGTGCATTGCGCAGTTGCTATGCACCTCGTAGAACAGTCATTTTATGGAGTATTGTCACCAAATTTTCAACACAGGCATTTTAGAACCTCTACTCATGAACAGTATCACTGTCATTTTTGTAATGTGTCCCGAACACTGATTTCACACAGTGATCGTGCTATTCTGTGCCAGAAGTGCGAAAACACATTTCGGCAAGGATGTGAAAAATGACAGCTGTACGGTTCACAAGGAGGTGTGGTAAAATGCCAAAGTTGAGAATGTGGCATGAAAATATTGCAAATGCGCTAATTTATGAGCGTGCATTGCGCAGTTGCTACGCACACTCGTAAAACAGTCATTTTTGGGATTTTTCCCACAAACTTGCAACATAGGCTTTTGAGAGCGAGCCCTCTCATGAACAGTGGCATTCCGTTTCACATTGACCATGAAAGGTGATTCCACACAGTGACCGCGAAATCACCTTTCGGGACCGAATAACGCCATGACAGTACAAGAATTTATGAGAAGAGGTCCCAAAAACCCCATGTTGAAAATTTGGGGCCAAAATCCCCAAAAATGCCTGAGATATGCATTAAAGTTGAAAAACCCCTATTCATTCCATTATACAGCTTACCGGCATTTCCACAGTTAGCAGTCGGCTTTGAAGAGTGCAGACGTGTTCCTGGTCCACAGAAGATTGTCGCCCCTGGGCTCCAGAGGTGGCATGGGGTGGGGGTGAGGGAGGCTGGTGCACAGTGGGTGGGTGCAGGTGGGGAGGGGGGCATCGAGACTACGAGGGACCGCTTCGCTTTACAGGTTAAAAACAACAGAAAAACATCACGGACAGTTTTTGTTTTGCAGAGCATTTGGCACACTGGGGTGGGCTCCCAGTGTGCAACCTAACTGTTTTGGGGGGGTGTCAGTAGCCGACGGGGGATTGGGCACCCTCATCAGCACACATCACAGGAAGGAGGAGAAAGTAATGCAGATGGGGATTGGGCGCCCCCGTCGGCACAGAAAGAGAGCGGACGGCATGAGCCGAGGGGATTGGGCACCCCCCTTGGCATTCAACAATTGGGGAGGATTTATGCCGAAGGGGAGTGAACCTCCATTGGCACACAAAGACAGCAGGGGGTGCGAGCTGAGGGGATTGGGCACCCCTCGGCATTCAACAATTGGGGGTTATGCCGACAGGGAGGGCTCCCCATCGGCACACAAAGACAGCTGGGGGATTTAACCGACAGGGGATTGGGCACCCGCGTTGGCAGAGCGGCTGCATGCTCGCTTAACTATGCACATAATGATGGCGAGCGAGAAGAAAAGGACCGTTGCATCTGACAAGCTTTGCTTGGATTGCAGCGGACCTTTTCTTAGATGTGCTCACCCCATTATGTATGCATGGTGTGGCACTGGGATGCAGGCTGATTGGGGAATGCAGGACGCAACTGCTGATGCATGCCCTGCATTCGCTGAACAGCGACCATGCCTCTAAAGCTGCACTGTCCCACTATGTTGGCTGCGCAAGCGTGCCAACATAAAAATGGAAAGGGACCTGTGGGTGATCATATCAGATGACCTTAAGGTTAGTAAGCAATGTGATAAGACAGTAGGGAGGGCTGGGGGTATACTGGGATGTATAGGTAGAGGCATCACCAGCAGAAAACAGGAAGTTGTTATCCCTCTGTACAGACAGTTGGTGAGACCCCATCTGGAGTAATGTGTCCAGTTCTGGAGACCCCATCTCCATAAGGACATAGAAAGGATAGAGGCAGTCCAGAGGAGGGCAACTAAAATGGTGTAGGGTCTGCAAGAGAAGCCGTACGAGAAGAGATTAAAGGAGCTTAATATGTATACCCTTGAGGAAAGAAGGGAGAGGGGGGACATGATAGAAATGTTTAAGTACCTCAGTGGAATCAGCAAAGTCCAAGAGGATAGCATCTTTCAGAAAAAGAGATGTGCAAGATCAAGGGGACACAATTTAAAGGGGGGGGCTGGTTCAGGGGCAATGTGAGGAAGTATTTTTTTCACAGAGAGGGTGGTGGATGCATGGAACAGCCTTCCTGAGGAGGTTGTGGGGTCTAAAACTGTGGGATAATGCAAGAATACATGGGACAGACATAAGGCAATTCTTGTGGGGGGGTAAGAAGAAATAGGCTGTTGGTTAACTAGGATCTGCAGCTTATCCTGTAGGTAGGGAAATGAGCAGACTAGGTGGGCCAAGCGGTCCTTATCTGCCATCAAAGTCTTATGTTTCTATGTTTCTCTGTTTCTATGTAGTATTAATAACATGTTCTGGTCACAAATCAATGCACACATGCAGTGTTTAACAGTTTAATGTCAGCTCTGTAGTTTTCTATTCATTATAGTATGTAGAAGTAATATTTGGTTATTATTATGCCATATGTAGAAGCAGTACCACAGAACTAATGTGGCATGAATGCAGCATGATGTTTTCAGCCTACAATAAAAGTCATTTTTCTTGTTAATATCTAAAACGATTTGTATGATAATGTCAGCCATGGTCCATGATGATTTTAAAAATAGTGGAGAAGGGCTCGGCAGATAATGCTGTACTGATCCATTTTTTTTCTTATGCCACGGTAAGATCAGGAGGTATTTAGACATGACACTGTGTTACAATGCTCTCTGATACTACACAGTCATAACCACAAACGTGTGAGCATGCGACCCTTTGAAAAGCATGCTAGCAGCAACATACCACTTAGTAGAGAAACACACTTACCTGTTTCAAATAAGAAACTTTCCAGAATTCAGATATCGTGTAGTATGAGCATGTGACTTTTTTGGGTCTGACACTCCCACACAAATCTGCAACTGTACAATGTAAGATAATGGTGCAGCAGTACTGTGCACATTATAGTGTACTGATACATCATTGTCTCATACCAGGGTAACATCAAGAGACATTAACAGTCAACAAAGGTCTCTAAAACCACTGCCTGACACTGGCATGTTGTTACAGTAATGCATTACCGACACACTGTCATTCAGAAGAGATACAAAATGTATTAGATATAAAAACATGTTTAATGTGGTCCACCAACAACTGATGGCCAGTATGCATGTATACCACCAAGTCACTCGGATGGCAGCAGAACTCCTACAGTTGGTGGACCATGCTGATGGATGGGTCTTGTAGTACATTTAGACAGTTGTATGTTATTTCTGTCACCTGCTGCTGGTTGTCTGTGATTGGTTGTGTTGCCTTGGTCCTCCTCCCCTACTTGCATATGTGTGTGTGTGTGTGTGTGCGCGTGTGGTGCTTTGGGCCCCCGTGCTCCCACCATGTGATTTTTTTGTCACCTCGCTGTGCAAAAACTGTATGACCGACTGAAACGAAAATTGGTAAATCAAGACATGCACCATGACACACCATGTGTCCAGAATTGTGTGTACATCCGTTCAACGGTCACACAGCGCCACAAGCAAACAATGTAACATGCACAATTCAGCAACCGTAAGAGCCAGTGACCCGAAATTAGCACAGTGAAAGATGAATTATACTTCTTTGTACATTCCAAATGCCAGACAAATCGGACACATGGTTCAGAAGTTATTGAAGCATAATGAACCAAATTTTCATTCATTGGAGTGGCATAATTCCACACATGTTAATGTTTCACACACGAAACCACTGCAAGGCACCTCCGTGCCACTAGGGCTACCAATGCTATAAATTTAAAGGCAGTAGCACCATGCAGAATGCTATGCGCAGAACATTAAATGCATCACGCAGTATGTCCACAGTGAATTATTTTTCAAACATGTAAATAGAATAATTCACATCTCCAGGACATCCAATCAACACCCTCCAAATTTCAAGTGAAAAGACCAAGCCATTCCAGAGATATTACATTTTTATATTTCTGTATCTTTAAGAAGTCTTCTAACACAAAATGGTGGAAATTGCAGCCAAAATTCACTAAAATGGTGGACAGCAAAGTGTGGCAACTTCAAATGGCCATAACTCTGGAACTGAACAACATTTCTTCACCAAAAACTGGCATGTTCCTTTAACAAAGGTCGTTCTACCTGCCAAGTTTCAAACGAATCAACCACACACTGGCTGTGCTATGTGTCACATAATTCAGTGCAGAAAAATAGAAAAAACGGTAACACAAATGCTCACGGGAACAGAAACACAAACGCAAATGGTAACGAAAATGCAATCGGTAAGACAAACGCAAATAGAAATGCAAAACAGTTGTGGCAACAGTGATGCAGAAGGAAACAGTAATGCAACTGACAATGGAAACGCTACCAAAAACGCAAATGCTAAGGCCAACAGAAATGCAAATGCAGACGGTGACGAACATGCAAACAGTAATGGTAATGCAATTGGAAATGCAAACAGTTAAGCTAACACCAAAGATGATGCCAAAGGGAACAGTAACAGAAACGCAAATGCAAGCGCATATGCAAATGCAAATGGTAATGCGCATGGTCACAGTAACGCAATTGGAAAAACTTATGGTAACACCAACGATGACGCCAAAGGAAAGACAAATGCAAATGGAAAAGCAAATGCAAGCGGGTACGCAAACGGAAATGGTAGCATGCACGGTCAAGGTAACGCAATTGAAAATGCAAACACGGTAACACCAATGATGATACCAAAGGAAACAGAAACGCAAACGGAAACACAAATGGAAGTGCGTACACAAATGCAAATGGTAATGCACACAGTGATGCAAAAGGAAATGCAAACAAAAACAGTAATGGAAATGCAAATGGTAACAGTAACGCGAATGCAAGCGCAAATGCCAACGCAAAGGGTAACGCACACGGTGACGTAAACGGAAACGCTAATGCAAATGGTAGCGGAAACACAAGCAGAAACACTGACTGTAACAGTAACACAAATGCACACCCTTTTTTTCCCCAAAAGGTGCATTCAGAAGCACAGTGAATACAAAGAATGAATGCATAATGGGTCTCAGAGCAGAAAATGAACACTTGGAGTACTAAATTGCTTATATCTCAGGAACCGTACGACGTAGGAAAACAATTTAAATCTCATATTATTTATGACTTTCCTGGCTAGTTTTGTACTTAGCCCCCTAACAGGGGGCTAAGCATTTTTCCGACGAAAAATCCATATCTCGAAGCGTTTTCGAGATACGGGCCCCGAAAGGCACAGTGAACACTGTAATGTTAGCCTATGGGAAAAATTGTCAATTTGGAGTGCTGTAACTTTGCAGCCCTCCAATATTTTGTCACCAAACCATGAAAAGGCACATCTGTGGGATCTTGTATTTACTCCCTCCAGATTTCGGCCCAAAAGACCAAACTGTTCTTTTGCAGCAGGGTGGCACATTTTCCTATTCTTTTGGGAATAGTGTCACAAAGTAGTGTCGTGATTTGCAACACTTTCACAAAAAATTCAAGAAAGTGTCAAAAGTGCGACACTACTTTGCAACACTACTGTTTACAAACATTTGAAAAACATATTTCTGGTGTGTTTAAGCCCCCCAAAAAAGACATGGCTAGCATCCTCAGGACTCGACTAGGTGAACACAGCAAGAATTGTGTCCCTAGAGGGTCCCAAATTTAAATGCCAAGCATTTCTGTGACCACCAACTGAAAACAAGATGGCAGATTTGCGACCCTACAGGGATCATTTGTGACACTAAAAACTGCATTTGCGACACTGTTAAACTTTTTGTTAACTTTTCACATTGACTATAATGGGAAACTTATATTTTGAATAATTTTTGAACCCTTTAATATTTTTTCACGAAATCTTTGAAAGGCACATCGGGGACCCTGGCTGCATGTTTCCTGAAGGTTTTGGACAGGTTGAACAGACTAAGCAACATGTAGGAGCGAACAAAAAATGTGCAAAAATGTGTAATTACCACATTCTCCAGCACTATGTAGCTCCTCAACTGTATATCAAACTGTTACGAAACGTGGCAGATCCAGAGATCTAAGATACCGCTCCGTGTATGCCAAATTTCAGGCACATCCATTATAAGGTGGCAAAGTTATTAAGCTGCCAAATTTCAGAGTTTAACCTTAAATGGGGTACTCAACCCTAACTATAGTGGCACTACTGTACCACTATTTACACACACATATATAAATATATATATATATATAAGGGATATGCAGGTGGGACCTGTGTGATATGTGATTTATGCACACGAGTGCTGTTTGACCTTGGGTAACCTCATGGGTGGCGTGAGCCATGAGTGAGGTGGCCAAGGGCAAACAGCACAAGTGTGCTTAAATCATATATCACACAGGGTTTCCCCTGCGTATTTCATTTATGCAATAGGGAAAGACCTTGTGTATATGTGTCATTTATAAAGAAAGGTTTTTAAAATAAAGAAATATGAAAAAGTGTGTGGTTTATTTTGTGATTTGCCAGGTTGATGCGCCATCATCTGTGGTTTGTTAGATCTGATTGGGTGAAAGTATGTTGTAACATTTTTTTAAAGAATAAAATGGCAGCTGAGTTTAGCGAGCGCTCGTTGAAAGAATACTGGAAAAGTTTAGTTGACTTTTGTGAGCGCTTGTCAAACGAATATGGCAGTAGTAGTAGTGGCTGTTGTGAAGTATTTTTCTTTTTTTTAAGTTTTTTTTTTTTTATGAAACATTGGAATTTGGAGTGGGGCGAGTGGCATCAGAATGAACAGTAGACCAAGGTAATGGATCTGTAGTGGCAATGTGAGTGCTTATGGCTAGAAAGAAAAAGAAAGGCAGAGCGGTTCAGATATGGACATTTTTTTTTTCAGGTTAGCAGTCTTGTTTGTAGGTCATTGATGGAGGGGAGAAATTAGTTAAAAAAAAACCCTGCGGTTTTCTTGTTGACAAGTTCTTTAGGAAGTCGGGGCCTGAGGCAGTTCGAGACACGGTTGGGAAGGGCATAGATGCGGAGGACTGTGAGTGAGAAATACTGCTTCATGGATTGTGTTTTTTAGTGTGAGGACTGTTTAGAGGGATGATGCTTTGGAGAGATTACAAAAAACAACAGTTTTTTAAAAGGAGTGTATTATTGTGGATGGGGCACGATGTGTACTGCAGATACCTGTAGAGAGAGTGTGTGTGTCTCTGTCAGAAAGTGAAAGTGTGTCAAACTAGGAAGTAGTCCGGCACTGTGTGTATAAATCGCCACTGTATGTATATATTTATTTATACATACAGTGACTCAGATAAACACATTTATCAACTGAATATATGTCCACTCCTATTGCATATATATAGAAACATAGAAACATAGAAACATAGAAGTTGACGGCAGATAAGGACCGCAAGGCCCATCCAGTCTGCCCGTTTCTTTTTCTACCTTATAAATGTGCCATTGGCCTTTGCTCTGTCAGTGACCTATCTATTCATAGTCATTTGTATTGCTCCCTTATGCCTATCCCATGCCTGTTTGAAGCCCTGCACTGTATTCATAGCCACCACTTCTTGTGGTAAGCCATTCCATGCATCTACCACCCTTTCTGTGAAAAGAATTTCCTCACATTCCCCCCTTAATCGGCCTCCTCTAATCTCATGCTGTGTCCTCTGTCCTGCTATTTTTCTTATATTTAAACATGTTAGACTCTTTCACCTTGTTTATGCCCTTAAGGTGTTTGAATGCCTCGATCATATCACCTCTCTCCTCCTTTGCTCAAGGGTATACATATTGAGCTCCGTTAATCTGTCCTCATATGTCTTCTGATGCATCCCTGCACCATTTTGTTACCCTTCTCTGGACTGCCTCAATTTGGTTAATGTCCTTTTAAGGTGTGGCTCAATACTGTACGTGTACTCCAGATGGGGCCTAACTAATGTCTTGTACAGAGGATTATTACCCCCTCTTACGACTTGTGATACCTCTACTAATACACCCCAACACCCCCTAGCCTACCTACTGCTTTAGAGGTCTGCTTGATGATTTCAGGTCATCAGTGATGATGATGCCCAAGTCTCTTTCTTCCTTTGTGACTGCTAGCAACTCCTCCCAGCCTATAAGTGGCTTCAGGGTTTCTCTTCCCTATGTATGATTTTGCACTCTTGCATTAAATCCCAGTTGCCACTGTTCTGACCATTCTGCTAGTTTATCCAGATCTCTTCTCATTCTGCCCACCTCATCTGGATCATCTACTCTGTTGCAGATCTTGGTGTCATCTGCAAACAGACAAGCCTTACCCTCTAGTCCATCTGCGAGGTCACTAATGAAGATGTTGAATAGGACTGGCCCCAGGACTGATCCCTGAGGTACCCACTTGTGACTTGCATCTCTTCTGACTGTATACCATTTACCACCACTCTCTGTTTTCTGCCAGTCAACCAATTTGCCACCCAGTTGACCAACTTCTGACCCACCCGAGCCTCACGGCTTATTTATCAATCTTCTATGTGGAACAGTGTCAAAAGCTTTGCTGAAGTCAAGGTAGGCGACATCAACTGCTCCCTTGGTCCACCACTCTGGTTACCCAGTCAAAGAAATCTATGAGATTAGTTTGACAGGACCTTCCTTTGTAAACCCATGCTGTCTTGGATTCTGTGCCCTATGGATTCCAGGTGTTGCACTATCCTTTCCTTAAGGAGTGCCTCCATAATCTTGCCCACTACTGAGGTAAGACTGACCGTCTGTAGTTCCCGGCCTCCTGCTTGCTACACTCTTTTGTGGAGCGGGATCACATGAGCCTTCTCCAGTCTTCTGGGACCCTCCTGTGCTCAGAGACTCACTAAACAATTCTGCTAATGGCTCTGCTAGTTCCTCCTTTAGCTCCTTAAGTACCCTGGGATGTATGCCATCAGGTCCCATTGCCTTATCCACCCTATATATATATATATATATATATATATATATATGTATACTACATATATGTATATATATGGGATATGCCATGGGTCCAGCTGAAATATCTCTAATATTTGAGTGCCATGTGAAGTATGTTATCATGAGTGGTGCAGCCACGAGTGATGTCATACTTCACAAGGTACGAGAATAAATATAAGAGATATGTCAGCTGGACCCATGGCATATTCAATTTATGCTATGGTATGCATTGTGTTTTTGTGCTTTGTGATGTGATTGTAAGCTTATTTTAAGTTGTAGTTTTATTTTTAGACTTTTAAATGTTGGGCATGAGGAATTTGAAGACTGTTCTGTGTAGCTTGTTCGTGATTGGGCATTACACCATGGGAAGAATGTTGTGATTGGATGGAGGTGACGGGTCCCATGTGGGATGTGTGTTGTGATTGGTTAGAGGTAGGTGGGATGTGATTGGTAGAGGGGGGTGTCTGTTACGGTGTGCGTGTGTGTGATTGGTGTGTTTGTTGATTGGGCTGGGTATATATATGGAGATTGTGCAGTTTCATCAGTTGCCGGCCATAGGGTCTCAAGGAGTGTGGCTGCGCGTGGTTGCTCTGTTTTCGGATGACGCCATGGATGTTCGGGCCTGCATGGATGTTGGCGGAGCAGCAGGTGATCATGGAAGATTGTGCAATGGGAGTGCGCGGTGTTCGGCATGCTGTTTGAGGCTCAGCGGTATCAAGTACCGGTGGATTTAGTAAATGGATCATTTTGTTTGAGTCAGTGATGGACTTGGTGTGCTTTGTGACATGGGGCAAAAGAAGGATCGGTCGCGTTGTGGCTGTCTGCTGAATTATATATTGCGACTTGTGTTGGACTTTGCTTATTTTTTAACATATTCTTTTTTTGGGTTGGTTATTGTTTGGAGTAAGGTGAAGGACAATTGGATTTTGCATCAAGAAACTTTTATTTTTAAAATTGAACTGAAACACTAATGATGAGTGCAACTAAAGGTAAGAGCACATTTTGTTTGATTGAGGATTGGTAGGGGTGTTAGGGTAGGGTAAGGCTCAGAATTTTTGTCATTTTAAAGCTTTTAGAACCATTTTATTAAGAAATGCAACTTTAACTTTATTCAGTGCAGAAACAAACTTTTTAAATGGCAAACAATAATGGTCTAAGGTATTGAAGTAGTACTATTTTATTTCTGTTAATTGTTAGAAAGTTATGTACTGTATATATTTTTTTCCCATTAATAGTCTTTGTATTTTTGTATTTAAATCAAGTCCACGTTGTGTAATAGGTAGTCCACAGTTCCTTTGCTTGGGTTTTCTTTTCTTTCAGATAGCATCCACATTGTCTGATGGGTAGTCCAGGGTTCGTTTTGTTTTTTTTATTTGTATTTTTTGAAATATCCACATTGTCTAATGGGTAGTGCAGGTTCTTTGGGTTTTGTTTTCTTTAAGAAACTCTACATTGTCTGATGGGTAGTTTACAGTTCGTTTCATTGGTCTTTTTTTTTTTAAATGTCCACCATATCTGATTGGTAGTCCACAGTTCGTGTTTTTGGGTTTGGGTTGTGATGTGTAGAAAAGTAGGATTTATGTCCACATTTGCTTTTTGGATACCTTCCATGTGTTTTTCCAGGTTTTCAAGATGTCTTTCTGATTGGAGTCTGTTTACCTGTGGAAGAAGGAAGAAAATATTAGTTTGTGAAACAGCTAAGTTACTGTGGGACTGTGTGGTATTTTGGGATGGTGAGGGAGTTGGGGCTTTGGGTATTGCTAATGAACTCATTTGGTTATTTTTTTCCAATGGCTGGGTTTGACTGGGAGTTACCTTTGCAGTTTAGTCACTGTTACTTCTGGAGTCTTCAATCACATAGATTCTTTTTTTTTTACAACCTTTGGTTTATCTGTGGGTGGATATAAGGATTATTAGTGTTATGGAAATGGTTCTACAAAGTATTTTTGTGAGATGGGTAGGTCGTTGGGGGGCGGTAGATTTTGACTTACCTTGATTTATTTGTATGGTGATGTTTGTGGCATTGAAGACTGGATTTGTGAAGTATGCTTCTAGACTGTTTTAGGGCCTGCTGCTGTAGTTGCTTGATGCACAGATGTTGCTGGTGGTAGATAGGTATGGTGTGGGTTGATAAGAGGTTCCTGGTTGTTCTCCTTGATTATGTAGTATCGAAGACATTTTTTTTTGCTGGTCATCATTTAGTTTACAGTAGTCATTTATGCTTACAATACTTTTGTGGCCAGTTACTTACATTATTTCTGTTGGTGGGACTCCAGCATCATTTAACTTTTGGACTAAGTGCTTTCATGCTGAATGGTTTGTAAGGTACTTTTCTGTTAAAATGTTACTGTTTGCTAATATCTTTTTTACTATTGTTCCAATTTTGTTACTGCCGAGTGGTTGATTTTTGAACTAAGATGCTGATGTTTTGTGCAGTTGCTGATTGATGTTTATAGATAGGAGGAATGGGGTTTCTTCTTGTAGGCAGACTGCTGGTTGTTGGGCTTTGTATAGTTTGTAGTTTGAGACTGGGCATTTTGTCTGATTTTGTGGGTTGCTGTATGCTCTGGATTTTATTCTACGGATGTCCTTTGGGTTTTGGCCAGTTCTTGTTTTTGTGCATTACTCTCGGCTGTATTCTAGGTACTCGGTGTTGTTTGCATCTTTTTTTAATGTGATATCTCCCCATTTTAAGTCCCTTACTTCAGTATTTCCTTAGAGGCCAACAAATGTGGTACAGATTAACCATGTAGTGTTGAGTAGAGCTTGGGGGTTATAAGGACCTAGCTGCTGATTTTCATACAGAGTTTCAATTACTTCATCAGTTAGCTTATCAGCAGCGTGTTCTCTGCATCCTTTGCCTAGCTGTTTTAAGTTTTTTTGCTTGGCAGATAGGACTTGTCTGGTTTTCTCAAATATGAGGTCTGGTGACAGTGAGGCTGGGTAACATTTTGCTCAGAGGTGTCTTTCTATGCTTTGGAAGTGGGAGCATAGTGTCAATGGCTCGTATGCTGTTTTGTCTTTTTTTGTGGCTTCCATGAAGTATTTGGCTATGATGGTGTTTAGTTCATTGGATGGAATTCTGTCGATGGTCCATTCTTCGGAGTGGTTGTCAGATAGCGCTGAATTAGCGAGACATCTGCTGCTGTTTTTTCTTTTAGTATTTTTGTTTTTGCTGGCATTTATGTACGCTTCTATTTCTAATGTTGTGAGGTCATGCGTCATTAAAGTTATGCTGTCGGTGGTTTCATGGCTGTTTTCTGTTGCTATTTCTATTGTGTGTTCTTCTAGGATAGAGTTGTCTTGTGTGAAGGCTTCTATGAGGTTGTCACACTCTACCTCAAAACTAATATTTCCTGAAGTCATTTTTAAATTTTTTCCTTTAAAGGAAAAGCTTTTGATGGTGTTTTGTTCGACCGCTAGATGTGGTCTTCGCGATGGTTAAAGCTTGAGTGGGACCTTTTAGAATGTTAATGTTTCTTTGTGAGGGAAATGTCTCATGCTGGTGCTGTACTGATAGGGAGAGTGAACACACCTGCATGGGGTATGTGGTTGGTTGAAAGAGGGCTCATGCAGGTTGTGGTCTGCCAATGGGAGAGTTTCTAGGGGGTTCTGCTTATGTACTGTACTTGTCTGGTTATTACTGCAGTGAGAATAAATGCCCCACAGTGAGAACAAATGTAATATTCTCACTGTAGGTCTGTGCTGGCAAAAATACTGTTGTTATTTGCCACTTTTTATCCTCACCCCATTGCATAACTATATACAGTATATATATATATATATATATATATATATATATATATATATATATATATTCATGGCAAAAAAATCTTGTTTAATACATCAGTTAGGGTTGTTCCACAGTGACAAAACTGAGGAAATTCAGTGTTAGGGCTGAAAACCCTAACTGCACATTCCTCCCACCCCCACCCCCACCACACACACATACATGCAAATAGGGGAGGGACCAAGGCAACATATCCAATCACACACAACCAGCAGGAGGTGTATACCTGTTACTGTAGGAAGTGGAGAAATCCAACTTCAGATATCATATTTTATTTACAAGGTTGTTCTATGAGGTTAGTTCACATTTGCGGAAGTACATAAAGTAGTGTTGCAAAATACTGTCTCAAACATGAAAGTGTCACAAACAGAAGACACAACAGTGTCGTATTTGCAAAATAGTGTCACAAAATATTGTCACAAACACGAAAGTGTCTCAAATGCATAGTACGACACTGTCGCATTTGCGAAAGTGATTTTCGGAAGTATTTCAGGGAATGTGCAAAATCCTCTTTTGGATCTTGCAAGCCCCAAATACCATATGTGTACTCTGTGTTATGTGTTGGTGGCAGTGTGTGGCCCAACATGCCCAGTTGTCCATTGTGATATGTGTTTTGTGGAGCGTGGAATGTTCGGGTTTAGAGTTAGCAATGACGTCCCCATGCCACAGCCCAATGGGAGTATGGGTGTGTGGTTTCATGTTTTAGATAGCTGTATGTTATTCCTGTTACATGCTGCTGGTTGTGTGTGATTGGTTGTGTTGCCTTGGTCCTTCCCCTACTTGCATGTATGTGTGTGTGTTGTGGTGGTGGTGGTGGGGTTGGGGTCGAATGCGCAGTTAGGGTTTTTAACCCTAACACTGCATTTCCTCGCTTTTGTCACTGTGGAACATCCCTAACTGATGTATTAAATTGAGTTTTTTGCCATGAATATATATATATATATATATATAGTCAAACCTCGATTATCCGAACTGCTGGGGGGACATGTGATCTGTTCAGATAATCGAGTGGTTCGGTAAATCGAGTGTCCATTGAAAATACTGTAGTGAAATCAAGTAAAGGGAAGCCCAGATGTTATTTTCTGCAAGTCGTTCAAACACTACAGACATAGAACGTTGGCATGTGGTGCAAAAACATTTTATTCTGTCAAACAATAAAACTTCATAATTTTATTTGCTTAAATTTAAAAAGTATGATTTAAGTTCTGTACTGTACTGGAGTCATTCACAAAAAAAAAAATTATTATTGTACAAGCAACTCGTACTTACTTGAAATAGTCCATGATTGCTCGCTACTTACAGCAATCAATTCTCTTCTTGATGGCTTTCAGTCTTAGCTGCTGGAGCAGCAAGGTGAGTAGGTAGTCCACCTCGGGCTGGCTTTCCAACCAAAGAATGCAGCGATCGAAAGCTTCTGTGGCTTCTCCCGCTGTTGGTACAATTGGAGCTGGAGCACTGTCATCTTCTTGTCCCTCATCTTCATTCAGTTCTTCCGCAGCATTTTCTTCTTTGGCAATTGAAATGATGTCTTCATCATTAAGGTCCCAGTATCCATCATCAGACGCAGCTGCCTCTAACCAGTTGGAGACCGCATCTTCTTGCAAATGCAGTTGTATGGCAATTTCTTGGATCTCATCTGCAGCCTCCTCATGCTGATGTACTATGACTAGGACTGATGCAGGTGACAACACCTGTGAGCGAGCCCAGCATTTCGCCACTGTGTCAGTATGGACCTCGCCCCATGCCTCGGCCAGAAGGTAACAAGCGTCCTTTACGTTTAGACACTTAATGATGTCTGTGAGTGACAGCTCCTCATTCACCTCTGCCAACACCTGTGTTAATAATTTTCCATGGTAGATTTTTTTTAAGGTTGCCAGGATACCTTGATCCATAGGTTGGAGGATATCCATGTTGCAATGTTTGAAGCAACAAGGGTGTAATGATTTGTCAATCACTAGTAACTTAAGTTTGTGAACACCGGTTGCATTTGTGCAGCTGAGAACTGTAAGTCATTCCTTGTTTTTTTGTACTTAGGTGCCAACTTCTCTGATGAGCTGGCCAAGGTCTTTTCTGTCAACAACTTCCAGAAACACCCAGTCTCGTCAGCATTGTAAATTTGTTCTGGACACAAACCTTCGTCTATCATTTGTAATGTGAGCCTGTCCCGAAATGGAGCAATTGAGTCGTCATTGGTAGACAGCAGCTCTCTGGCCACTGACAGCTGCCTTATACCATGCCTTGCTTTGAACCTCTGGAGCCATCCCTCACTTGCAGTGAAGCTATCATCTGCACCAGTAATGTTCTGATGAAACTGCAAGGCTTTTTGTTTTACTATGGGTCCAGAAATAGGTGTTCCACGTACCCTGTTCTGTACGAACCATATGTAGAGGGCACAATCTAGCTGTTTGTCATTGCATTTTTTCATTGCCTTTCTAAGCACATTACCACGCTTGCTCTCCATAGCAACAGCCTATACACTGAGCTTCTCTTTGGCCTTCTGAATATCAGACACAGTAGACTTGCCAATGCCAAACTGTTTGGCAACATCAACAGCTTTCTTCCCCTGTTCAAGGCAGTCTAAAATTCTTATTTTCTGCTGGATATCAAGCACGCAGTGCTTCCGCTTTCTCTCAGCCACGTTCTGAGTTTCTGAGCATCTAGCAGCACTGTAATTGATTACTGCAGTAAATACTGTACGCAATTGACCTAATTGAGTGTAATTAAATGTAACTGACTGTATGTGATGAGGATTAAGTTATGTGGACGTTCACTCAATGTAGCAGACTATGTTATGACAGCACTAGCATGAAAATGCAGGAGACATGATCGCGGTTCGGTTAATCCGGAGGTTCAGTTAACCGGAGGTCGGATAACCAAGGTTTGACTATATATATATATATATATATGTATGTATATATAAAATAGTGGCATGGTAGTACCATTATAATTAGAGTTGAGTACCCCATTTAAGGTTAAATCTGAAATTTTGCAGCTTCATAACTTTGCCACCACAAGATGGATTTGCCTGAAATTTGGAATGTAGAGTCTGGTACAATAGATCTCTGGATCTGCCAAGTTTTGTTATGGTCGGATATATGGTTGAGGAGCTACAGAACACCGAAAAACACATAAGTTAAGCATTTTTGCACATTCTTTGCTTGCCCCTACAGGTCACACGATTTGTGCGACCAGTCTAAAACCTTCATGAAACATGCTGCTGGGGTCTCCAATGTACTTTTCTAAGATTTTGTGAAAAAATATTAAACGGTTCAAAAGTTATTCAAAAAACAAGTTTCCCATTATAGTCAATGGGAAAAGTTAACAAAATATGCAAAAGTGTCACAAATGCAGTTTTTAGTGTCGCAAATGACCCTTGTAGTGTCGCAAATGAGCCATCTTGTTTTCAGTTGGTGGTCACAGGAATGCTTAGCATTTAAATTTGGGACCCTCTATGGACACAATTCTTGTTGTGTTCACCTAGTCAAGCCCTGAGGATGCTAGCCATGTCTTTTTTTGGGGGTAATACACCCCAGAAAATGTGGTTCATTATGCTTCAATAACTTCTGAACCGTGTGTCTGATTTGCCTGGCATTTGGATTGTGCAAAGACTAATAATACATCTTTGACTGTGACAATCTTTGGGTCACTGGGCTTACAGTTGCTGAATTGTGCATGTTACATTGTTTGCTCGTGGCACTGTGTGACCGTTGAATGGATGTACACACAATTCTGGACACACAATCCATTCACTATTTATAGTACGCATTCTCAAAAAGAAGGGACATTCATGGCAAAAAACTCAGTTTAATGCATCAGTTAGGGTTGTTCCACAGCGACAAAGCAAGGAAATTTGGTGTTAGGGTTGCCACCCCTTGCACCCCACGTTCACTCCTCCCTCACCAACAGGCATCGGGGACTGCGTTGGAGTCATCAGTCCTAACTCTCACCCCATTCTCCTATACTGCACCACCTCAGCTTATGTACACATGGAATGGGGTGAGAGTTAGTGCCGATGACCCCAATGCACACCCCGATGCCTGTTGGTGGGGACGGGGTGGACATGGGGTGCAAGGGGTGGCAACCCTAACACTGAATTTCCTTGCTTTTGTTGTTGTGGAACAACCCTAACTGATACATTAAACTGAGTTTTTTTACCATGAATATGGGCGCATCTGGAATCGAGCAGTACTCCGCTCAGCATGCCATCTCTTAAATAAATATATATATATATATATATATATATATATATATGTATTTTCTAAGTGGGGGGTTGACATATATATATATATATATACATGTACTCGTATTGTTTTGTATCACACGTCACATACTGTTGGTGTGCACATTGCAGTGCTTAATGAGACATTTTGGCATTAAAATTGGAAATGGAATACTCTTAAGTCAATGAAGGTAAGTATTTATTTTGGGGGGGGAAGCATATTTGCAAGTAGGTCTCATTAATGGTTTATTGTTTGGTTACTTCTTCATAGATATCATTGGCATCCTTCTCCAGTCTGGTAATGAATTGTCATGGTCATCGATTGAAATGACTTCTGCTTGTTGCATGTCTGTCCCAACCCGGGGCATGATATTGAAGAAGTTCTTTGGATAAGGCAAGTATGACACAACAAAGCATTTGGAAGTTTCCTAAAAAAAGAAATGAAGGACCTATTACAACTTGATTGCAGCAGTAAGACATTATGTTTAAGCAATGGCTCTTCCACCACGGGTATCTGGATTAACACAGATAGCAAGCTGTCCCGCTGCAATCATCAGATCACAATTTAATTTAGTACCAGGCTGTATAACAACTACACTGTGTCAGTGTCTTTGCATCTCAACTCAAGTTACGTTTTAAAACCACTTCTTGTCCTACAAGAGCTTGCTAAGCTCAGAGTGGATAAGGCAATGGGACCTGATGGCATACATCCCAGGGTACTTAAGGAGCTAAAGGAGGAACTAGCAGAGCCATTAGCAGAATTGTTTAGTGAGTCTATGAGCACAGGAGAGGTCCCAGAAGACTGGAGAAGGGCTCATGTGATCCCGCTCCACAAGAGTGGTAGCAGGGAGGAGGCGGGAACTACAGACCGGTCAGTCTTACCTCAGTAGTGGCAAGATTATGGAGGCACTCCTTAAGGAAAGGATAGTGCAACACCTGGAATCCATAGGGGCACAGGATCCAAGACAGCATGGGTTTACAAAGGAAGGTCCTGTCAAACTAATCTCATAGATTTCTTTGACTGGGTAACCAGAGTGGTGGACCAAGGGGAGCAGTTGATGTCGCCACCTTGACTTCAGCAAAGCTTTTGACACTGTTCCACATAGAAGATTGATAAATAAGCTGGGTAGGCTCAGGTGGGTCAGAAGTTGGTCAACTGGGTGGCAAACTGGTTGACTGGCAGAAAACAGAGAGTGGTGGTAAATGGTATACAGTCAGAAGAGATGCAAGTCACAAGTGGGTACTCAGGATCAGTCCTGGGGCCAGTCCTATTCAACATCTTCATTAGTGACCTTGCAGATGGACTAGAGGGTAAGGCTTGTCTGTTTGCAGATGACACCAAGATCTGCAACAGAGTAGATGAGCCAGATGGGGTGGGCAGAATGAGAAGAGATCTGGATAAACTAGCAGAATGGTCAGAACAGTGGCAACTGGGATTTAATGCAAAGAAGTGCAAAATCATGCACATAGGGAAGAGAAACCCTGAAGCCACTTATAGGCTGGGAGGAGTTGCTAGCAGTCACAAAGGAAGAAAGAGACTTGGGCATCATCATCACTGATGACCTAAAATCATCCAAGCAGACCTCTAAAGCAGTAGGTAAGGCTAGGGGGTGTTAGGGTGTATTAGTAGGGGTATCACAAGTCGTGGGAGGTAATAATCCCTCTGTACAAGACATTGGTTAGTCTCATCTGGAGTACTGCGCAGTATTGGAGGCCACACCTTCACAAGGACATTAACCAAATTGAGGCAGTCCAGAGAAGGGCAACCAAAATGGTGCAGGGACTGCATCAGAAGACATACGAGGACAGATTAACGGAGCTCAATATGTATACCCTTGAGCAAAGGAGGGAGAGAGGTGATATGATCGAGGCATTCAAACACCTTAAGGGCATAAACAAGGTGAAAGAGTCTAACATGTTTAAATATAAGAAAAATAGCAGGACAAGAGGACACAGCATGAGATTAGAGGGAGGCCGATTAAGGGGGAATGTGAGGAAATTCTTTTTCACAGAAAGGGTGGTGGATGCATGGAATGGCTTACCACAAGAAGTGGTGGCTATGAATACAGTGCAGGGCTTCAAACAGGCATGGGATAGGCATAAGGGAGCAATACAAATGACTATGAATAGATAGGTCACTGACAGAGCAAAGGCCGATGGCACATTTATAAGGTAGAAAAAGAAATGGGCAGACTGAATGGGCCTTGCGGTCCTCATCTGCCGTCAACTTCTATGTTTCTATGTTTCTATGTCTATGTATGTTTCTATGTTTCTATGTTTCTTGTAAAGTGACAAGACCTGGGTCCAACTTCTTCAACATTGTCATGGCTGCACAGGTGCACATTTGGAATACAGTTCATGATATCTGTTGCAGAATTTTTTTTTGTGACGTACATGTCACCTAGTTTATGATTCATCAGTCAGATCTGTTGCAGTTTTATGAAACAAAAAGGAACAGATGAAATAAAATTGATATTTTTACCAGTAAGGATTGGAAATGGATATCCCATAGGTTTCTGTAGACAGTACTGCTGTTGTACCATTGATACAGACCTTCAGCGAAAGAGAGTCGTTTGCTGTTAACCTGTAAAAAAACAAAATAAGTTGACCGTATGTGTTTGACCATTGCAGCTCAGAGAAGCAACACAAAACAAACACACAGCTAAAGGAAATCGAATAGCGTGAAAAACATTAGTACACATACTCACTTTATAGTTTTAATAGTAAAAAGCCTTGTGCCCGTGGCTGATGGATGTGGTCTCCTGTTCGACTCCCTCTGCCTTGGCATGGTCAATGTAATGGAAAAACATTGTCACAATGGCACTGGTGGTGGGTGGTGGTGGTCGTAGTTGCGGCACGTGATGACATTCCCTCTCACATCTTCCTGCATTTGGTGGTAGTGGCAGTGGCGAACAGCGGTCTTAAAATGGTGGTAGGCCGGCGAGACACATGGTCACATTCTCTATGGTGGCAGTGGCAAACAGTGGTCTTATGATGGTGGTGGTAGTCCAGGGCCCAGGATATACTGTGTTCTGTGTTATAAATGTGACGTGACATATAGAATTTGAGTCACTATGAGTGAGACAGTGATTTAACTTTATGAAAAAGAAAACATGTATCATACAAGACACGTGTCAGCCTTTTAACCACTTAAGTTAAAACCTACCAACATTAACCTCATCATCATTCATCATCATCCTCATGAAGAAAGCTGCCCTCGCAGTCTTCTATGTTTGAATTCTGACCATGGGGAAATTCTTTCTCGATTGTGTTATCATCTACATCAGTGGTAGGCCACTTCATGCTGTCACTGCCACCAGGATGGTCCTTTTCTTCAACATCAGAAAAACCATGAGGTTGTAGTCTGAGCTGGTATGTGCCTCTCATTCATTTTTATGAATGTCAGGAAACTTGCATTTGCAGGAGAGAGGTTTGTATGATGATCCCGAACTATTGCACCGGCTGAGCTGAATACCCTCTCGACACTCATACTGGAGAGTGGGCACGTCAGGTACTTCAGTGCCACAGTGGTCAACTCTGGCCATTCACTGACTTTTCCACTCCAGTACAAAAAGGGATCATCAGTGATTGACAGATACCTGTTTTCA
The DNA here is from genome assembly GCA_016271365.2 of Neoceratodus forsteri. NCBI lineage: Eukaryota > Metazoa > Chordata > Ceratodontiformes > Ceratodontidae > Neoceratodus > Neoceratodus forsteri. The sequence goes on from CM028129.1 coordinate 67,655,031, forward strand.
GACAAATATGACACAGCCATTCGCTGTGCTGCTCTAAGTCCAGTAGCTGATGCATCATCCGCTTCTCCAGAATCATTTCTGTCACAAATCCCCACTTGGGACAAAGCCTCCTAAAGTGGATTAACGCAAGCTGCTTTTGATGACAGACCACCTGGAACTGCATTCCCCTTCCCCTTACAGGATATGCTTGATACTACTCCTCCAGGTTCACCTTCAGCCTGGTTATGCTGCTCAGGTTTCCTGAACTTGGCACATGACTTCTGTGCCCCATGAACCAAGTGCACCAGTTGCCCACTGATAGTTTTACCTGTTCTAGCCCACCCTCCAGTAGTGTTGCAATTCCACATTTGTATCGTAGGTCCAACATTGTTGCTACTGCAAAGTTGTCACTACGCTGAATGCTCAAGATGTGACGGTTCTGGTCGAATACTGTCAGCATGTGTTTCAGTAACACACTGCTAGCACTGTCTCCGGCAACATCAAGGCTATGCTGTACACTCACCAATGTCTGCCTCAGCACCCACAGCACTGGAATTGATTGGCTAATGGAGGCAGACTCCCCACTTACTGCCTGTGTGGCATGTTCAAAAGGTATCAAGATTGTTATTACAGAGTCCATGAGTTGCCACTGTTCAGTCATGAGAGACGTGGAGGCCCCGGAACTGTCATGTCTAGTGTGCATAACAAGATATTCTGAGATGGCTTTGTACTGTTCATACAACCTCTCTGCCATGTATAAAGTGGAGTTCCACTGGGTGACAACTTCCAGCTTCAAGCAGTGATGCAGGAGGCTGTTTCAGATCTACAAATGCCGAAGTTGGTCACTGGCTTTTGCAGAGTATGAAAAGTGAGAACAGATATGGTGTGCATCTGTCAGCATTTCCTTTATATCAGGGTGCTGCAGAAACTCCTGCACCACAAGATTTAAACAGTGGGCTATGCATGGAACCTGAACAAAGCCACCATTCATGATGCATTTAACCACATTTGACCCATTGTCACTTGCTATAAACCCAGCTATCAGGGACAGGGGGTTCAGCCACTTGTTAATTTCAATCAGAACCAGGTCCAACATGTTTTTACCAGTGTGTGAACAGGTCACATTGTGCATAGCAATCATTGAATGCTGTCAAATTCCTGGAAGATTGCTACCATGACACTCCACCTTACTACACTGATTATTCACACTACCACCAGCACAAACAACACCCAGCACCTGCGCCCAGTGTGCAGTTATACACAAATGTGAACTCCCCGCTGTTTTGCAACTTGTCCACATATCCATACTTATATGAATGAATGGAGAGGAGGAATGTTGAAAGGCATGTCTTTCTGAGGCGGACACAGTAAGGTACAACTCGGGGACAGTACGGGTCGAAAAGTATGTCCTAGATGGAACTTTCCATTTTGGAGAGGCACATGCAGCAAACTGCAGGAACTCAGAAATCTCCACAAAGGAGAAGGGCAAAAGATCACTTGCCAGCATTTCAGCTACAGCAGCATTAAGTTCACGTGACACTGTATGATCGTGTGGGTAGTTCAGCTTATGCGCAAAAACACTCTGTAACGTGGGCTGACTTAAACGTTCTACGTGGGGTGTGATGATGATGACAAATGGTTCTGCTCTGCGAATCGCAGGTTGTTGTGGAGTGTGGACATGTGATGAAGACAGTTGCACAGGTGATGACAAACCCAGAAATGCATTTATTTTCCCAGATTTAGCAACAGGGGTTGATGTAGCACTTGCACTAGACATACTGCATTGACCACCACCACCAAAACTGCTACTCTCACCACCACTGGACAAGACTTCAAAATCATTCTGCTCTTCCACCTCATCATGCCTGTAGTAATCCTCTGCAGTTATTTCATCACTACTGCACACATTTAATTTTCTACTTGATGCTACAGTCATGGAAGGGGATAACATGCTCATTATGGTTGATGACGAGGGTGAATGCCCCACTGTGGTATTAGCTGCCATCTTGTGCTGGGTCCACAGTGCCATGTGCCTATTCTTAAGATGTGTATGCTGTCCCCCTGTGCCCAGATGGCTCCCTTTTTACCTTAGCTCACACGTACATGGCAAACCTGGCAGATTACAACTGACTCATCATTTGCATCTTCCACAAAAAAATACCAAACAAGGGATTTGGATGCTCTAGTTTCAACATGTCCCCCCGATGCTGCTCATTGGATTCCATTTTTTAAGCCACGAACTGGGGGTGGGAGCTACATGATTTTTCGGGCAGAACACACTTGGACTGCAACTGACCACCATGACTACCTATCATTATTGCTGGGTCATCATCATCAACTGAAACTGGTAAATCACAACTTTTTACTGGGGGGTGGCGTAATGCAAACAGACCCAGACACAGCCACCTTGAATTTATTTTTCTCCGGTTCCCAACAGGGGTCACTGACATCATCATCATATTCATCAACATCATCCGCATCCACATTTTCTGCTTGGATGCTGGCATATGGACTACATGTTGCAACCACAGAAACATCATCAGCAGCAGCAGCACCACCATCACCCGAAATGTTTTCACCACACTGTGAATCACTGCATGGCAAATGCATGACCTGAATTGCAGTGGAAGAAATGTCACTTTGTGTGCTATCATTGACATGATGATCAGAATCCTCATGTTCAGTTACAGGGATGTTACTGGGGAGTATGTCATCATCTATACTGTCACTCACTGCCACTGCTTCATACTCCACTATATTTTTGGACACGGTAAACTGATCAGAAGTGGAACTTGAAGCAACAATACTCATACCACCTCATACATGTGATATGTCCAACTTGCTTAAGAGGGAGATTTAGGTAAAATTAGGAGGGAGATTGACCTTCTAGTAGGGAGATGCCATAACATCATGAGTTTGTCCTTAAATAGCATCAAAAAATAAGAAAAAGTAATTACAAAAATGTAATATATTTCATTTTGTCAAGAATAGCACTACAAAGAATAAACAACTAGTTATATAAAGTTATAAGATACATTGTTCACCACTGATTTAATTTTTATGTGTCTTTATCTGTCCAAAAAACATGAATGGATATTTTGGACAGAATTTTACTTAAGCAGGAGATTTTGTTTCCCAGGAGGGAGGGAGGGAGTTCAGTCAAAAAAAACCAGGAGTCTCCTGCGAAAAGAGGGAGATGTCACATGTATGCCACCACCAGCAACTGCACTAACACCACCAGCTGGGACAACATCAGGAGGGAGGGAGGGAGTTCATTCAAAAAAAACAGGAGTCTGTATAGCTACCCAACCTGTATAGGACTAGCAGCCCTGTTCATACCCTATCATTTTTTATCATGTCTCCTTCTTTCTGTATACTGCTTATATTTGACACGCATTGTTTATCCCCTGTTGTCTTCTCCTTCCTCTACCCCATTGTATTGTTGTATAATGACTGCTTCTTGTATATGTTTTGTAAACTGATGTGGAGCCTTTGGAAATGAGTCCCTGACTCAAAGGTTTAATCCGATTTCTCAATAAATAAATAAAATAAACATAATCTCCTCTAACTATGAGTGAAGCTACTGATTGTGCTGTAAAAAACATTGAAGGAGAAATACCTTTCCTCACATCTGCAATGCACTTCTGCGACTGCGTACTACTACCACGCCCACAGACAATCTTACCACTGGCTGCAGTGCCATGGCGAGAAACAGCTTTGCTTGCACATCTCTTTGCGGGCATTTTGGGGGATCAACAGGAATATTCTAAACAAATTTAGATTTTGTAACATTCACTTGGGTGGGGCTGGGGGGGTGACACTGGATGTGGAGCCAAAAAACAACTGTGGCTTCAACAACAGATACAGACGCAAAGTCACAACAAGTTCAACAACACCTTAACTAACCAGTGGTGTTCTCAAGTCACAAACAATCCAATCTGGAAAATAATACATTTTGCTGGTGGGGGGGAGCACTAATTGCAGATTACGAAAGTGCAAAACCAAGAAAAGACACCACAATGGCAGTACAAAATCATGCAGCTGCAGTGGATAGCAGGTTCACACTGCTGCACCTGCAGTTACACTGTGACACAATAAAAGGTGTATTATTTGATGTCACATCATGCACCGCACACACACAATATCTCTACAAGTAATGCATAGCAAATTTAAAACTTCAGTAATATACAACGTATTTTAAACAACCTCATGGTTGCACCAGGTCCAGACCACAACACACACAATCAGCAAAAAAATATGTCAACAATTACTGAAAATATTACTTTGTGTACATTAACACAGTCAGTTATGCAAGAAAAATATAACCAAAAAACAAAGACCTCCCTATTTCTCCAACTTAAATCTACCTACACCAGATACGCCCCTCCCCCAAAGCACACTTCCATTGTCTCTCAGTACATAGACTGAATGTTGTACATTAACATTCAAAACCCACACACAAACAATAAACACTTGATGATATGAGCACATGAGGGTTTCCTACAATCAAACTAAAGTTTCAGCAAAAAAATGACTCAAAAAGGCATTTTTAACAGCTTTTAGAAGGTTTGAATCACAGAGAGCTCTCAGAGCAGACTGTCTCCTATAGCTTCCTACACACACTACCCCAAACTGAAGCTGTGCAGACCAATCTAGAGCCCATATGACCTGAAATCCCATGAATCACTGTAAAATTTGCCTTTGGAGCTTAAAACAAGGTGAAGTGAGGTGAATTACATTGTTTTCAATGTACTTAGCCTTAAAATTTGGTGGAGTAGTGGATTGGGAAGGCTGAGTAATGTGAAGTCATTGTCTTCAATGGACTTCACGTTACCCGTTATAATGCGAAGTACTCCGCTTTGCATTGTGGAGCACTCTATGAATTTGCCTTCACTCTGCGAATCACTAAGTGAAGGATACCATCTCTATCTGCAATGGCAGTCCTCAGCTTCATCCTCCTCCCGTACCTGTCCCAGCCTCTCTCAAACCCAGCCACCATAGGTACACCCACCAGCTCCCTGGGCAGCATGCTGACCATAGTCTGTGTAACAAGCTCCCTGAACTAGTGGCCTTGATGGAAGAGGGTTGTCTGGATATTGTGGCAGTCACAGAAACATGGTACACAGAGAACCATGACTGGGATGCCAACATACCAGGATACACAATCTACAGGAGGGACAGGGAGGGTAAAAGAGGAGGAGGAGGAGTAGCTCTCTATGTAAAGGAAGAGATCAAAGCAACAGAACTAAAGAGTAAACAGGGAGCAGATGAGGCACTTTGGGTCACCCTGAGACAGGAAATGGCACACAATCCGCATGGGGTTGTATACAGACCCCATCTCAGGGGAGGGAATGGACAAGGAAATGATTGAAGGCTTTATTAGAATGGCAGAAAAAGGGAGATATTTTTGATGGGGACTTGAATATGCCAGATGTTAACTGGAGCACCTTGCTGCAGGCACATGCAAGAGCAGGGTCATTCTTGATGCCCTACAGGGGCATGCCTCAGACAGCTAGTATTGGAACCCACCTGGGAGGAGCAATCTTAGACCTAGTACTTTCAAATGGGATGGAGAAAGAATCTCAGATTTAGAAGTGGGTAGCCATCTGGGAACAAGCGACCACCAAACAGTGTGGTTCACAGTAAACACAGCCATACAATCAAGCCATACAAAAGCAAGAGTACTAGACTTTAGGAGGGCTGACTTTGGGAAAATGAGAGAGTGCCTCAGAAAAGCACTAGAAAACAGGCAAGAAGGAGGGGTGGAGGAACAATGGGGAGTGATCAAAACAGCCATCACAGAGGCTACAAGCCTTTGTGTAAAGCAAATCAATAAAACACAACGAAGGAAAAAACCACTATGGTTCACAAAAGAGGTGGCAGGGAAGGTTAAGGAGAAAAGGACAGCATTCAGGAAATATAAGGAAACACAGAAGGAGCAGGACAGAGAACTTTATCAGTTAAAGCAGAAAGAGGCTGGGAAGGCAGTCAGAACGACAAAGGCCCAAACTGAGGAAAGGATAGCCAATTCTGTTAAGAAGGGGGATAAGACCGTTTATAGGTACATTAGGGAGTGAAGAAAAACCAAAGGAGGGATACTGAAGCTTAATAAAGGGGAGGGAATGTGGGTAGAGGGTGACAGTGAAAAAGCAGAGATACTGAAAGAATATTTCTGCTCAGTATTCTCAAAGGAAGAGGAGGGGGAGTTACCTAAACCAAACAAGAGAAACACTCTCAAGACGGGGGTCGATACCAGTCCATTTACAGAAGAAAGGGTTCTGAAAGAACTAATAAAATTGAAGGTGGACAAAGCAATGGGGCCTGATGGGATTCACCCAAGAATTCTAAAAGAACTAAGGGTAGAACTAGTGACATCGCTGACTACTCTCTTTAACAAATCATGGGAGGATGGGGTGGTACCCGAGGACTGGAGGAGGGCAGATGTGATTCCTCTTCACAAAAGTGGGAGCAGGACAGAGGCAGGAAACTACAGACCAGTTAGTTTGACCTCAGTGGTAGGGCAAATGATGGAATCACTTCTGAAGGAAAGAATTGTTGAGTACCTAGAAGCCAGTGGGGCACAGGACCCAAGGCAGCATGGATTCACGATGGGAAGGTCGTGTCAGATGAATCCAATAAATTTCTTTGACTGGGTGGCCAAAGTAGTAGACCAGGAAGGGGCTGTGGACATGGCCTACCTAGATTTTAGCAAGGCATTTGATACAGTCCCACACAAAAGATTAATACATAAGATAGCCAGCCTTGGAATGGGTCCCAAGGTGGTAGCCTGGATAAAAAATTGGCTAGACAATAGGATGCAAAGGGTAGTAGTAAATGGAGTACACAGTGAAGAAAGGAGGGTTACTAGTGGGGTACCTCAGGGTTCAGTACTGGGACCGGTCCTTTTTAATGTCTTTATAAGTGACATTGCAGAGGAACTGGAAGGAAAAGTATGTCTCTTTGCAGATGACACAAAGATCTGCAACAGGGTTGACACACAAGATGGAGTGGAAAGCATGAGAAGGGACTTGGCAAGGTTGGAGGAATGGTCAAATGTATGGCAGCTCAGATTCAATGCAAAGAAGTGCAAGGTAATGCACATGGGAAACAAAAACCCAGGGGAAGCGTACACAATGGGGGGTGAGATACTGACAACAGTAAAAACAAGAAAGGGACTGGGGGGTAATTATATCAGATGACCTAAAGGTGGGCAAGCAATATGAGAAGGCAGTAAGGAAGGCTGGGGAATACTGGGATGCATAGGAAGAGGCATCAATAGTAGAAAACATGAAGTTGTTATCCCTGTACAGACAGTTGGTGAGACCCCATCTGGAGTACTGTGTGCAGTTCTGGAGACCCCATCTCCGCAAAGACATAGACAGAGTGGAGGCAGTCCAGAGGAGGGCACCAAATGGTGCAGGGTCTGCACCAGAAGACATACGAAGAAAGACTAAAGGAGCTTAATATGTATACTTGAGGAAAGAAGGGAGAGAGGGGAGATGATAGAAACTTTCAAGTACCTCAAGGGAATTAACAAAGTCCAAGAGGGTAGCATCTTCCAGAAAAAGAGATGTGCAAGAACAAGGGGGCACAATTTGAAGATAGAGGGGGGACGGCTCAGGGGTAATGTGAGGAAGTATTTTTTCACTGAGAGGGTTGTGGATGCATGGAACAGCCTCCCTGAGGAGGTCGTGGAGTCAAGAACAGTGGAGGACTTCAAGAATGCATGGGACAGGCATAAGGCAGTCCTAGTGGGGGGTAAGAGGAAGTAAGCTGTTGGTTAACTAGGATCTGCAGCTTATCTGTTAGGTAGGAAAATGGGCAGACTAGGTGGGCCAAGCGGTCCTTATCTGCCGTCAAATTCTATGTTTCTATGTTTCTATGTTTCTATGCTCCACCACCCTCTCAGTGAAGTATCTCCTCCTTCTCTCCCCTCTGAGTCCCCCCCCCAGTTTCCAACTGTGCCTCTTGATGGCCCCTACCATCTTCCTCTGAAACACTCCATATCAACCTACCCTGTTTATCCCTTTTAGATACTTGAAGATCTCAATCATATTCCCCCTGTCCCTTCTCTCCTCCAGTGAGAACAGGCTGAGCTCCTCTAATCTCTCCTTATATGACATATAACCCAGGCCTCTTATCATCTTGGATGCCCTTCTCTGAACTCACTCCTGGAATGCAATATCCTTCCTTAGGTTCAGACACCAAAACTGTATGCAGTATTCAAAGTGTGGTCTAATCAGGCAATTATACAGAGGTAGAATAACCTCCCTGCTTCTTGAGGTAATCCCCCTGGCGATGCAACACAGCATCTTGTTTGCCTTGGCCGCTGCCCTTCTACACTGCTCTGAATTTTGGCATTCATGACCACCCCAAGATCCTATTCAGAGATAAAAGCCTGCAGTGTCACTCCCCCCAGGGTGTACACCTGGCCTGGGTTCCTAAGCCCCAGGTGAAGCACCTTGCACTTCCCAGTGTTAAATCTGTTTTCAGGTGCGTGATCATCTCTCTCTCTCGCTCTCTCTCTCTCTCTCTCTCTCTCAAGAAAGGATGCTCAATACAACATTGAGTCAAGAGATGGTGGACCTGATTCAATTGTTGTTAACATTTCTAAATAAGAACCTAGTGCAATTGAAAGGCAAGTGTTGGACATGGGTTCAAATTAGTGCCTACTCAGAAACTAAACAGATTTGAGACTTTTAATTGACTTTAAAAAATTCATCAGAAAATTGAATTTATTAAGGCTTGTTTTGGGGCTGATCTGATTGCAGAAAGGAATGAAATGATTGAAGCAAATAATGAGCGGTTATCAGATTCTATAACTGTTCCTAGCTAAGACAGATTTAAAAACAAGTCATCTCCTTCCCCCCCATGCAGTTGTGACTACATTTGAGAAAGTTTGTGAAAGAGAACAGTTCAAGCTGTTTGAATCAGAACACAGTTTGAGATATAACAACTGCAGCATGGAAGAAAAAGCAGCAATTAGCTCACTTGCAAACAACAATGAGATAATAATTAAAAAGGCAGATAAGGGGAGAGCCACAATAATTTTAGACACTGCAGATTAGTTGAAAGACGTTAAAGCCCAATTAGCAGACAGCACCTTTTATAGACCTTTAAGTTTTGATATTACAACCAATTTTAAAAAGAGCAATTGACTTATTTTAGACTGGATCATTGACACATGGTTATATTTCCCTACATACATATCAATTCCTAAGTGTGAAACACTCAGTATGAGCTATGTTGTATTGCTTGCCTAAAATTCATAAGAATGTGAAACAGCCACCAGGACGATCAATTGTTTCTAGTGTGGGTTCTTTAACTAAACCTTTGGCACAGTTTCTGGATGGACACATTGCATCAATTGCCAGCAGAATGCCTACATTTATTAAAGATACAGGAGACATATTGAGAAGGTTGGAAAATTGCAAAGTAGAAAAGGTAATATTAGACATTGCTTCATTATACACCAATATTTCAAACGATGGAAGTGCGAACTCTATGAGACATGCATTTTTGCAGTTTACATACTGGAACCAACCATATATTGAATTTTTGTTAAACATGTTGGAAATTGTTTTGAAATCTAACCAGTTTACTGTCCAACAGGGATTCTTTTTGCAAGTTAAGGGGACTGCAATGGGAGCTGCATTTGCCCCCAGTTATGCAACAACATATTTCAGCATGAGGGAAAATGAAGTGATATTAACCGCCACTAATAACCCTTTCTTTGAATGTATATAAGATGATGAGAGATTTATTGATGACTTGTTTTTAATATGGGCAGCACATAAAACAAATTAATCCAGTTTGCTGAATTTTTAGAGAATAACAATCCAAATTTAAAATTTACTGTGTGTAATAATTTGGAATTGGTTGTTTATTTTGGATTACATGATTTACAAAAATCAAGATGGAGTTCTACCTACTAAATTGTTTAGGAAAGGGACAGAGAGAAATTCATTTTTACATTTCACTACTCACCACACAAAGCATGTCATACAGAACATTCCCAAAGAACAATTTATTCGTCTAAAGCGTAATTGCACTGAAAATGTAAATTATCGAAAAGCTGCTGAAGATTTCAAAACCCATTTGTTAGAAATAGGTTTTAGTAGGGAGTGTGTGGAAAAAGCAGTAAACACAGTAAATGACACAGATCAAAAAGAATTGTGTGTACATGAGAAAGAAAACAGATGTTAAGGCAGACAATAATGTGTGCTTTGTTAGTGAATTCACTACACAAGCATATAAAGTCCAGCAGATTATAAATCAGAATTGGCATATTTTAAATACTGATGAAAAGTTAGCTACTGTAAGTGTACAAAACCAAAATTTGTTTTCAGAAGACGGACCACCATTGGTGACGGAATTACTCACCATTATTTAAAGGAGCCAGAAGAGAATCAGTTGAGTATTCTTCCTAAAGGTACACATAAATGTATGAACTGTAAGTTCTGTGAAGTAATTCACACTGGTGATGAATTTTCTAAAGCTAATGTTAACAAAGTGTTTAAAATACAGAAATTTATGGATTGCAATACAACAGGAATTGTCTATTTTTCAGGCAAGCTCCTGACTGGGCTACCACCCCCGAAAGCTGAGACTGGGAAACGGACAGCTGCTCCTGCATCTCCCACCCGACCTTTCTTCTGCCATTCAGGCAAGCCCCTGGCTGGGCTATGCTCTCCAATCACCAAGGCTGGAAAGCAGCTAGCTGCTCCTGCATCTCCTGCCTGATCACTCTTCTGCCTCTCAGGCAATTCCCTGACCGGGCTACACTCTCTGACTGCTGAGGCTGGGAAGCCACCAGCTACTCCTGCATCTCCCACCTGACCACTCTTCTGCCACTAAGGCAAGTCTCTGACCAGGTTACGCTCTCCAATGGCCAAGGCTGGGAAGCTGCCAGCTGCTGCTGCATCTCGCCCAACCACTCTTCGGCCACTCAGGTATGCACCGAGAAAAGACCAGGACCGAAGGCTAAGATTTCGATTAGCTCCAGTCTCTTCAGTCCATGCTCTCTATTGGACGCAGCTCCTGCAGCAGACTCCTCATTGGTTGCCTGCACCAGCTGTTTCTTCGTTGCTTCTTTCTACTGCTTTAAATTATTTTTCAACTGTTTAAAAATGATTACTAAATTTTACAGCCTGTATATTACTGTGATTGCTGCACTGTTTAATTTTTTGTTGGAGTGCTTTAAAACTGTGGGGTTTCATTGTGCTTTTCCTTTTCTCTCCTGCTCTCTCTACATATTTTCACTCTGATTTACCCTCTCTTTTATTTAACTTAATCTCCTGCCTGTGCCTTCTTAGCTGCATGTTCTGGCATGAGGTTCCACAGTCTTTGGCCTGCTCAAACTCTCAGGCCAGACTACTGACGTCAAGTTAAACGAACCCCATCAGCAGCCTCTCTCCTCTACCCTCCCTCTGGTTTACCTATACAGCGGCTACACCAAAGTCGCCAACATCCCCCACAGTGATGGAATGCTGCTGACATCCCTGACTGTGCTGTGTCCCAACACTGGCTGGGAACAGAGCAACACTGGTCAGGAAAATGCGGGGGAGCTGCGCCTTCCCCTGCACCCCCCGGACTTAATCATTGTCAACTCTGGGTGGTGCGGATCATGGGGGAGGGCAGCTTACAGTGGCATCGCTGTAAATATTCATCACTGCAAGAACCCATTTGACAATATGGATGTTGAACAGGTTGTTGTCACTGTGATTGAGTCACTGGGGGGGAGGCCATGTTCAAATGGCATATGCCTCCCTCTCTGCCCCCAGCCTATTCTTTTGCTAAATACAGCTCCCAACCCCCAATTAAGTGCTCATCTCTCTCTTGATTCTGTTCTGCATATAGACTAATGCCCTGCCTTTTCTTCCCCCTTTCAGGCAAGCCCCTGACCAGGCTATGCTGTCAGATGGCTGAGGCTGGGAAGCTGCCGGCTACTCCTGCATCTCCTGCCTGACCGCTCTTCTGCCATTCAGGTATGCACCAGGAAAAGACTGGGACTGAAGGCTAGGATTTTTGATTGGCTCCAGGCTCTTCAGTCCCTGCTCTCTATTGGACACCGCTCCTCTAGCCGACTCCTCATTGACTGCCTCCACCAACGTTTCTGCCCTGCTTCTCTCTATTGCTTTAAATTATTTTTTAACTGTTTAAAAGCTCTAGTTTAATTTTCTATGACCCACCCTCCCCTGCCCCTAGTACTCTTTAAATTAAACACTTCCTTCTCCCACCTGCTGTGCTACTCTGCCATTGGTAGCCCTAGGGACCAAACATTAGCCTTAAAGGGTCCCCTTAAATCAGCCTGCTGTTGTTCAAATCACTGCTGCTAATCCCTCCCCTAGCAATCATGCACCCCACCTCACCCCTCCTTTTTCTGTACTTCCTCTCCTTCTTTCTCTCTTCCTTCTCCTACCACCCACCTCACGGCTGCTGTTACCACTCCCTTCCCCATGGCTCTTCGGCACCCCGCCTTCTGCATCACCATCTTACTCCCTGTTTACCTTCTCCTATCCCCTTTCCCATTCCTTCCTAGCACTTGATTTCCATTACCTTTTTACTTCCCCATATAAGTTTCTGCTTCACATTAATTTGATGCATAAGGCAAAATCCCTATGCCCTCATCACCACAAAGGGCAGAAAACTACCTGCTACATTCTCTGTATTCTTTTTCTTTTTCTTAATCGTGGGTGAAATTTGAAATGAATCCTGGCTCACCAAAACAAACACCTCCCCTCAAAGGATTAAAGGTCATGCACATCAACGTTAGGAGTCTCCTCCTTAAGATAGACCATCTAACTAGCTGGCTAACCCACAACACCCCTGACATCCTATGCCTCTCAGAAACATGGCTGTCTGCCAAAATCCCAGACTGTAATATCTCCTTTCCAGGCTAAACATTGTACGACAGGACTGTGGCAAAAGAGGAGGGGTTGTAGCCATGTTTATTAGGCAACACCTATTTTATTCAGTTATGAAAAAAGAATCATGATTCGGTTCCCACGTGTTGATTTTAACTAAATTCTCCTTCCCACAAACTCTCCCCACATTCATTGGGGTAGTCTATGCTTCTCCTTGACTCAGTCAGGAAGCCCTTAGAGCATGCATCTCTACACTGCCACCACCAGTTCACTCTGGTGAACTTATATTACTTTCGGACTACAACCTCGACTGGCTGTCTCCCTCATCCAGATCCACAGCATCCAGAGTAGAATTCCTAAATTTCACTCAGTTAATCACCAAACCCACCCGCTACAACTCCCGCTCCTCAAATCACTCCCTCTTAGATTGGGTTCTCTCTTCCCATCCCCACTGTATAGCCACAGTTGGAGTCCTTGACCCCACCCTAGAAACACAGAAATATAGATCGTGATGGCAGATAAGGACCGCTTGGCCCACCCAGTCTGCCCTTTTCCTACCTATTGGATAAGCTGCAGATTCTAGTTTACCAACAGCCTACTTCGTCCTACCCCCAACTATAATTGCCTTATGGCTGTTCCATGTATTCTTGAATTCCCCCTCTGTTTTTGACCCCACAACCTCTTCAGGAAGGCAGTTCCATGCGTACACCACTCTCTCCAAGAAAAAATATTTCCTCATGTTGCCCCTGCGCCATCCCCCCTCTATCTTTAAATTGTTCCCCCTTGTTCTAGCACATCTCTTTTTCTGAAAGATGCTCCCCTCTTGGACATTGTTTATTTCCTTGAGGTACTTGAAAGTTTCCATCATGTCCCCACTCTCCTTTCTTTCCTCAAGGGTATACATATTAAGCTGTCTTAGTCTCTCTCTTCATATGGCTTCTGTTGCACACCCTACACCATTTTACTTGCCCTCCTCTGGACCGCCTCCATCCTGTCTATGTCCTTGCGGAGATGGTGTCTCCAGAACTGCACGCAGTGCTCCAAATGAGGTCTCACCAACTTTCTGAACAAAGGGATAAGAACTTCCTGTTTTCTAATGGTGATGCTTCTCCCTATGCATCCCAGTATCTCCCCAGCTCTCCTTACTGCCTTCTCACATTGTTTGCCTACCTTAAGGTCATCTGATATGACTACCCCCAGGGTCCTTTCCATTTTTGTTGTTGTTAGTATCCCCCCCCCCATTGTGTACTCTTCACCTGGGTTTTTGTTTCCCAGGTGCATTACTTTGCATTTCTTTGCATTGAATCTAAGCTGCCATACTTTTGACCATTCCTCCAACCTTGCCAAGTCCCTTCTCATCCTTTCCACACCCCCTTATTTATCAACTCTGTTTCAGATCTTTGTGTCATCTGCAAAGAGGCATACTTTTCCTTCCAGACCCTCTGCAATGTCTCCTATAAAGACATTAAAGAGGACTGGTCCCAGTACTGAATCATGTGGTACCCCACTAGTAACCCCCCTTTCTTTTGAGTGAATTCCATTTACTATTTGTCGTCAAGGCACAGGTCAGGAAGCATAGAGAAAACCCAGGAGTAGTTGTAATATTCCACAAAACTGTTTATTTGTAGTTACAGGAATATAAGATAAAATAAACCTGCTCAGAATAACTATATACAGGCAAAAATAATATATTTCTTGTAAAAAATCCTTCTTGGAAAATAAATCTCCCTTGCAGCTCAGGTTAGCTGTTTCATAAGACTTATTCAACCCCCATCCTTTGTAAGCATCCTGTTCTTTGTCTATTTCAGGAGCTGCTAGAGCATTGAGAACTTTATGAGGTCTCCACAGCCTTTGCAAAAGGCTCAGGCATTTGCACTCAAATGACCTCTAGCTTTCCACAGTTATCTCAAATTATAAATGTATACATTTCAACAGTAGCACAGTTTTCTAAAGTGATCCCATTATCAATTTAATTTCCATATACTGATTCTTATATTTTTAAATTCCCAGCTCTAGATAGGCAAGGGGGGGGGACAGAAAGCAAGAGAAAAAAGACAGTGAGAGGCAAAGGATTGTGAGACTGTTCGGGTTAATCAAGTCCGAAATTTCACAGGAAAATGTGGTTGCGCAACCAGACAGAAGAGACAGAAAGGAAAGAATACAGATCCTTGCATTTAAACACTTTTTCCAAAACAAATGGGACAGGGTCCTATTCTACCCTGTCACACTATTACCCTCTGCATCCTGTTGTACAGCCAGTTTGTTACCCAGGCTACCACCCTGGGATCAACGCTCAGGCTGGCTAATTTGTTTGTTAATCCTTTGTGTGGTACTGTGTCAAATGCCTTGCTAAAGTCTAGGTAGGCCATATCCACAGCACCTCCCTGGTCTACTACTTTGGTCACCCAGTCAAAGAACTCAATTAGCTTTGTCTGACATGACCTTCCAGCTATGAAGCCGTGCTGCCTTGGGTCCTGTGCCACACTGGCCTCTGGGTACTCCACAGTTCTTTCTTTCAGAAGCAATGCCATAATTTTCCCTACCACTGAGGTCAAACTAACAGGTCTGTAGTTTTCTGCCTCTGCCTTGCTCCCACTTTTGTGAAGGGGAATCACATTCGCCCTCCTCCAATCCTCAGGTACCACCCCATTCTCCCATGATTTGTTAAAAATGGTAGTCAGTGGTGTCACTAGATCTCTCCTTAGTTTTTTTAGAATTCTTGGGTGAATCCTGTCAGGCCCCATTGCTTTGTCCACCTTGAATTTTAGGAGTTCTTTCAGGACTCTTTCTTCTGTGAATGGACTGGTGTTGACCCCCCTGCCCAGAGTGCTTCTGTTGTTTGGTTTTGGTACCCCTGCTTCTTCTTCTTCTTCTTTTGTGAATACTGAACAAAAGTATTCGTTCAGTATCTCTGCCTTTTCACTGTCACCCTCTGCCCACTTCCCCTCTCCTTTATTAAGCTTCAGTATCCCTCCCTTGGTCTTCCTTCACTCCCTGATGTACTTATAAAAGGTTTTATCCCCCTTCTTAACTAAGTTGGCTATCTTTTCTTCAGTTTGGGCCTTCACTATTCTGACTGCCTTCCACGCTTCCTTCTGCTTTAACTGGTACAGTTCTCTGTTCTGCTCCTTCTGAGTTTCCTTATACTTCCTGAATGTTATCTTTTTCTCCCTTACCTTCCCCACCACCTCTTTTGAGAACCATAGTGGTTTTTTACTCTGTTTTGTGTTTTGATTTGCTTCACACAAAGGCCACTGCATCACCTATTTTGTTAGAAAAACACACCTACCCAAATCTGCACCAAAGTATATTGAAACACGCCCTCTATCCACTCTAGACACTGACTCCCTACTCTCTGACCTTTATATTACCAACTGGGCACCAGTCTACTCTGTAACTACTGTCGATACCACCCTAGCCCAGTTCATAAGTATCTTCACCAGTGTCTGGGACTTCCATGTCCCCCTCAGAAAAGCCAGAGTAAGGAAGTGTCACTGCCACTGGATTACTGCTCCTATAGTCACCCTCTGCAGAGTCCAAGACAAAGCCTGGTCCTCCTTAATGGCCTCCTTGACACATAGCTCAAGGCAGGCATACAACAACACAAGAAATGCTTGCTCCAAGGCCATTTGTCATGCAAAGGCAGACTACTTTAATCACCATCTCAACGCAGCCCACTCCTCCTCCTCCTTCTGGAATGTAGTCCACTCTATTGTCAACCCTCTTCTGCAATCCAGCACCCAACCCTTAAGCACAACAGCACTGTAAAACTGACCCCGTTCAAGTCCCTGGTACCTGCAACACTTTCTTTACTACCTGTGCTTCCCCTGTACCAACCTCTACCTCCCCTTCTCCTTCCAAATCTATTCCACAGCACAGGCCAAATAATAACTTTTTTCTAGCCCCGGTTTCCACTAATGAAATAATGTTTGCCCTTCTATCCCTCAAAATGACTAAATCTAGCCCTAATGGTCTACATCCTAGTCTCTTGTAACTTTCTGCCCTGCTATTACTCTCCCCCTCATCTACATCATAACTTTATCCTTTTCCTCAGGCACTGTTCCAACATTTTGGAAATCGGTGTGTGTGTCATCCCTTTCCACAAAGGTGGTGATCCCACTTCACCTGTAAACTACTGCCCTATCTCCCACCTTCCTGCCTTGGCAAAACTACAAGAGCACCTCATACAATCCAGGATGACTGAGTTCCTCACGTCTACCAGCTTTCTATCCTCCTACCAATCCAGATTCAGAAAACAGCACTCCACCATATCCTTCCTTTTCTGTGTCACTGGTCACATTCAATCAGCCACCAATAAAGGCCATCTCACTTCCATGGTTTTCATCAACCTGGCTAAAGCCTTCAACTCGGTATCTCACTCTCTCCTTCTGAACTTACTCGAGGATGCAGGGCTTGCCCATCCTGCCATACGATGGTTCCACTCTTACCTCTATGACAGGCAACAAATAGTTAAAATTACCAAATCCACCTCTCCTTCCCTCCCTATCCTAGCAGGCATCCCTCAAGGCTCCATACTTGGCCCTATCCTGTTTTCTATGTTCATTAACAATCTCCCAACTGCCTGATCCTCCTCCCTCAGCCACATGTATGTGGATGATACCATACTGTTCACCTCAGGCTGTGTCCTCACCACTATCCTCTCTGCGGTGCAAAAATATTTCCATTTGGTTCAGTCCTGGTTCCAGTCGAAGCAACTCAAATTCAACACATCAAAAATAGTCTCTGTGACCTTCAGATCCTCGCAAAAATTATCCAAAGCTATCACCCCCACCCCATCACCTCTCTTGATGGCACCCTGCTAAACGTTATCCTGTACTATAAGTACTTAAACATCTGGTTGGATTCTCAATTAAACTTCTCATATTAACTCTTTAACCACTAAACTTTACCCAAAACTAGGAGTTCTCTACAGGAATAGAGACTCTCTCCCCTCCCTGTTAGATGTGAAGTTCTGTCTGATGATTATGCCAGTCATTGACTACGCTGATATTCTATACAACACTGCTCCCTCCACTTCTCTCTCTTGACTTGACTCCCTCTACTATACTTTCTGTCGCTTTGCCTCCAACTCTCCACTCAGGACTCATCACCGTTCCCTCCTCTTCTGCCTTGATCTCTGTCAGGAGATCTAAACCTCACTCTCAGGTTCTTGGCAGTATTGGGAATGCAAGAAATCACAGACATGTTGCATAAGAGTAATAAACTTGTTTATTACTACCAAAAGGATAAATCACAGTTGCCCTATGCAGTTCTTACCAATACGAACTGGGAACCAGTGCTGAGCATTCCCTATACCTCGAGGGTTCTCCATGTCTCTTGGATTCTCCGAGGTATAAGACTCAGTGTTTCACATTATATACCTATGATAATTACTATGGTTACTGTAAAATAGAAACATTTCTAGTTACAGAGATGAGCCCTACTGGCTAAATTAGAGGTGGTACCATGGTCCAAGATAACATTGTACAATTTTGTAGTAGTCATCAGTTTGTAAAACAAAAGAGTACAGTGTACACAGTCTTACACAAATCAGTGTAGTAGTACAAATTGCCAAAAGGTGGCAATGCTGACTTATATATCATAATCATTCCACGGACACAGATGCCCTAACACCATATGAGTAAGAAATACACAGAAAATATATAGAAAATATATATGTATTAGAAAGCAAAGTGTATCAGAATAATTTGCATACATAACCTGACATCTACTCTTGTACGGTAGATGCCCTATGCGCTATATGTTAGTATAACATATGCCTAAGCACTAGCTGTCTACGGTGTACTTTTGGGGGTACCAATAAGGGTGCAGGGACCTCGTGTTACATCCCCCCTTGTTGCCTCCAAGGGCAACACAGGTAAATCTAGGGAAAGGTCAGGGAGCAGGGGCCATTTACAAACCCGACACGCGAGTTTTGTAAAGGAACTCCAGCTGCTCACAGTGTTGGCGCAGGGTGCACCATAGGCAGCGTAGCATACTGACCAAGAAAAATGTCAAAAATGCTTGTATAATAACAAAACCCTTAAAAGTAATCTCTAACCATGCGTTAGTTAATGCATCATTCTTATCACCATCGTTAATCAATGAAAGGATAGCTTCATTAGCCTTAGTAATAGTATTGCTGATGTAGATGAGGTGAGTGCCTTTTCTCTCTAAAAGTGATTTTAATGTAAGGGATAGTGGATCTATGTGTACATTAAAATAAGGTAAATATTCAGAAAGGGTGAGCAGATAATCGGGGTTACCATCAATGATGTTCGCATCCATAAGGGGGATGGGGTAATAATGATATGTCCAATAACAGCCTTTTGGTGGGGAACAAAACAAAATTTGGGTTACCAGCAGCACCTGTCTCAGTTCCATATGTATAGCTTTTATAATTTGTAACCACGCAGTACTCCCTATCAGAATTGTACTGCATTTTAACAGTGGTGAGTCTCCACTTTTGCAACTGTACCGGGCAGGTGTAGGTCATCTTGAAAATCTGTGTTGACAGGTGATGAACCTCCTCACGTTAAGACTGGTAAAGTTTATCTGGAGCCAATGTAGAGTCTGAAAAGTCTGTGCCATTAGTGCTGATGTCATCATCCATGGAATAGGACCAATCGATACTGTCGGGAGAATAACCACATACAGGTTTAATAACATCAAATACATCACATCGACGCAAGTAGATATATTGTTTCTTTGCACAGCAGTCTGTGTGTGGAGCGACCCAGGTGTCCAGGAAAGGATGGAAGACCAGCAGAGGAGGTAAGTCCAGACGTTCTCTGTAGATGTCATCATTAAGGTGCCTGATGGAATGAACAGAAGCTATCTTGTTGAACAAAGCTGTAGTGGGATCAAAGCGTGGTAAAGAGACAGTAAAAGAAACAAACATTGTATCTCTGATAGAACATTTCTGAGAAGTAAAACAGGGACCAGCGTTGGGGTGTCTGGTTACAAAACCCAAATTTCTAGCTGTAGAAAGATGAATAGTAAGAGATTGTTACATACACATAGCAATGCAGGCAGGGGTTTTACATCATGGACAATACCATTTAGAAATACGTCTGTCATTAATGATATCAGGGATTCTTCCAGATACTAGATCATGGAAGAGGTTGTTGATGGTAGTAATAATGTATGAGCCATAAGCAGAGCATGACATTTCTCTAACAAATGTATTGTTTATCTGCTTCTTTGTTGTTCTGTTGTATGAGTGCATTCAGTTTCTCTTTAGAGTCAGTAAATGCCTTAGCAATGTTGTGCATATTATAAACGGTGTATCTTTCTTCCTGACTAAGGCCATCCACACATTGCAATAATGGGGGTAGTATATTATTTACTGAACCAGTCTGAAATTTGGCAGAATGAGATTTGATAGCAGCAATATCTGCCTTATTCCAAATAGACATAGCTGTACCAAACA
Source organism: Neoceratodus forsteri (assembly GCA_016271365.2). Taxonomy (NCBI): domain Eukaryota; kingdom Metazoa; phylum Chordata; order Ceratodontiformes; family Ceratodontidae; genus Neoceratodus; species Neoceratodus forsteri. The sequence continues at coordinate 67,675,308 of CM028129.1, forward strand.
GACCTGTGACAGTGCCTGTTGCACCAGTGACATCAGAACTGTTAACTTCACAAGTATTACGTTCATGACTTTGATCATCAGGATTTGGCCTTTTCCTGATGTTGCCTCTTTGCTCGGTGGTATGTACCACAGCAATAGGGTCTTGAGTATGAATCTGAAAAGCTGCTAAACTATCAAGCAATAACGTACTATAAAATGCTGAAGTATTAGTATTATGGCACATACCAAATTCTTTCATATTCCAGGAAGTAAGATTGAACAACACAGGTATATGCATAAACTGCAAATTGTTAATCAGTGTACTGGCTAGGGAAGTAGCTGTAAGACCACTGCAGGGATGAGGGGTGTGCTTTGGACACTCCAAAAACTGCTTGTCAGTGGGTGGTAACACAGAAAGATACATGGCAGCAGAGGCCATGTTGTGTATAGCACAGAATTTTTGAGCAGAGTCCTTAGACAAAGAATTACAATATGAGGGATCAATTAACGCAGTAATATTGTATAAACCAGAATGTCTAAGAGCTATTTGTAGCAAGGACAGAGAACAATTTCGGGATAATTTAGCATTAGGCGAACCCTGGAAAGTTCCCTTGGAGAGTTTGGCCACAGGGAGAATGTGTCCTTGCGATGTGGTCTGTCATTCAATTTGTAGTGTAGATGTATCAGGAGCAACAACCAAGGCATTGAGGTAAGCATCAGAACCTTCCTGGACAGTAATCAAACTATTGGGTATTTTGATGGATACTCCCTCTGGAGCAGATGCTGGAGGATCAAGCTGTGGTAGGAGGTTCGGTACCATGCCTTGGATGCAGGGGATAACTCCAGAGATGAGGAGAAAATGGAACAAGATAGGTATCTTGTCAGTATATCTGAAAAGCAAAATCAAACATTAGTAGGTTAGTACTATTCCACCCAATGGGGTGAGAAAAAGTAATTATACTCCTTTATACAGTTTCAGTAGGTTTGCATGTAACCATTTGTCAGTTAGTTTATTGTTGTGCAGGAATCTAACTTGATAGACTGCCAGACTGAGCATGTTGACAATGGGGTAAGGGCCTTTCCACTTATTGGAGAAGGAATGTGTGGGTTGTGCAAATCAGAGGACTATCACCTGATCTCCAACCTGCCAATCCACTTTTTGTGCGTGTTTGTCAAACTGTATTTTGCCCATGCAATTGGCATCATACAAGTGTGTGTGTATGAGGTCTTTTCTGAGTTTTTCCACATATTGGTCTACAGATACACGGTCTACAGTGAAGGTGTGCATGTCAAACAACAGGTGTTCAGGTAATCTCACCTGTCTGCCAGTCATCACCTCAAACGGTGTCAACTAGGTGGTGGCTGAGGGTGTGCCCCTGATTGCCATAAGGAGTAATGGCAATAAGGAATCCCAGGTTTTTGGATTGTCCTCAGTGAATTTAGAAAGCATTTGCTTAATCCATCTGGTGGCTCTCTCTACTTGACTTGAAGACTGGGGATGGTAAAGTATGTGTAATTTCTGTTGAACTCCCAGGAGCTCGAGGGATTCTTTCATCAACTCACCTGTAAAACTGGTTCCTTTGTCAGAGTCTACCTTAAGAGGTAGGCCCCACCTAGAGAAAATTTGCTCCACCAGGGTTTTGGCAGTGGTTTTAGCAGTGCATGTCTTAGTGAGGAAAGCTTCAACCCACTTAGAGAAAGGATCAGTTACCACAAGATCATACTTGTTGTTTCTGTTAGTGTTGGTCAGAGGACCAATAAAATCAATTTGTATGGCATGCCAAAGGTCAGAGTGTCTTTGTGGTAGAAGTTTGGCATTTTGTTTGGTGGAGATGGGGTTGTTTTGCACACAAACCATGCAGTTATCTATGTACTGTTTGACATCTTTGGTGACACCAGGCGGTGGTCTTAAGCCTCTGGAGGGTGTTTTCCACTCCCTGGTGTCCACCAGTGGGTGTGTCATGCACTTGGCGCAAGAATTCAGACCTAAGGTGTCTGGGGACCACCCACAACTTTGTGATGGAATCATCTGGTTGGTACTAGATGAGCATGTCATTTGGTGACAAGTGCAACTTACCTTCATGCCTCTGATAGGGGTTGTGTGTGGGAAGTTTTTCTTCAGTACCTTTATCAAGGAATCTGAACACTTCTTTAAGTTCAGAATCAACATGTTGGGCTGCTGAGAGGCCCAAGGGGGAAAAGGGTTCAGCTTTCTTCCTGAGTGCCGCAATGTGTATGGCTGCATTGGCCACTGGAAGATCCATCATCCATGTGTCCCCCCCCCTCAGGCCCCTTCCTTGGCAAGGGTGTCTGCGGTGTCATTGAAGGCATGGTAGGGGTCATGTAAGGAATGAGCTTTGACCTTGTGTACATAGAGTTTGTGTGCAAACCTTTGTGCCAGTGAGTGTATGTATATTACCAGTTCTTTGTACTTCACTGGGCTGCCATCAGAAGAGAGGAAGGAGTTCTTCTGCCAGAATGGAAGAAATTCTGTAAAAAGAACAACAAACCCAATTAGAATCCATAAAAATGATGGTATCCTCAGTTCCATGCTGTATGAACTCGAGGGCACAGGCCACCGCTGCCATCTCTGCATACAGTGATGATGCTACACTGCAACACTTAGAAATTTTAACAGTGTTACCATATGGGTAAATCACTAAGATGCCCATCACTGCAATTTGTTCTCCTTGATAGTAGGAAGCTGAACCATCTGTAAAAATAAGAAACAAAAAGATGTTCTCAAGTATTTGTGGCATTGCAGGGAGGAAAGGACCTGGATATGGGAGATCAGGTGGTTGCAGTGTACAGTCATGGGGTTCTCCTTGAAAAAGGAGTCCATGTGCCAGCATGGATGGAATTTTGGTTGGGTGTACCTGTATACCTGTATCCTGGAGAAGAAGTGACCAGTGTGTCAGTCCGGTATTAGAGACTGACCCATCATTCACTCTGTCTGATAGCAGAAAGGTAGTTGGGGTGTGGTTGGCCTTAATAATCTGTGGAGAGTACCCAATGGTATACAGAAAATGCTTAACAGCCCAGTAGGTGGCCACAAGGTTCCTTTCACAAAGGCTATACTTCTGTTCTACAGTGGTCAAGAGTTGTGATGCATATGCAATGGGTCTCAGAGTTCCGTGAACCTTTTGGACCAGCACTGCTGACATGGCAATGTCACAGGTGGCACATTCCAGATGGAATGGTAATGCTGGATTGGGGTTAACCAGAGCTGGAGCCGAGGCAAAGACCTGCTTCAGTGACATCACAGCCTGGATGTGTATGGGATCCCAAGTACAAGGAATGACCTTTTTCAGAAGCTCATACAGGGGAGCAGCCTTCTGAGCAAAATCATAGATGAAATCTCTGGAATAGTTTACCATACCTAGAAACCTTCTAAGAGTTGTCACGCTGGTAGGCAATGGCAAGTCTTGCAATCCTTGTATCTTCTTCCAGGTAGGTCTACGGCCTTGGTCAGTTATTCTTAGACCCAGAAAGAGTACCAATTTCTGACATGGTTGTTGGATGAGAGTCAATAGTTCATCCAAGAGATCCAAGTGTTGTTCCTTTGTGGCAGTTGCCAAAAACAGGTCATCCACATACTGCAAGAGACATTGGGGTGTAGAGAAACCCTCAAGGGCATCCATCATGTGCAGATGGAACAGGGACGGGCTGTTATGGAATCCCAGTGGTAAGCAGGTCCACGTGTATGGTCTACCTTCAAAGGAGAAGGCGAACTTATATTGACTTTTGGGAGCCAATAGCAGTGACCAGAACACATTGGAAATATCCAGGGCACTGAACTATTTTAGGTCAGGGGTCAGAAGTCGTAGCATATCAGGTGCAGAGGTCACAGTTGGAGCACAACTGGGGGTGACCTGATTCAGTTTCCTGTAGTCAATACTAAGTCTCCAGGCACCTGTAGGTTTTTTCATGGGCCACACTGGGGAGCTGGCAGTAGAAACACATGTTCTGATTACCCCTTGACTGAGGAGTGATTTTCTCATTTCTCTGAGAGAAGGCAAGGCCTCAGATGGAAAAAGATATTGCCTTTGCCTCTCATGTGCTGGGCCTGGCACTTCAATGACAGTGTGTATTCTGCCACAGTCATGCTTGTTGATTGCAAATGCTTCCAAATGCCATTGCAAGATGGAAAGGAGCTTTGGAAAAAGCTCATAGTTCTTGAACAAATCTATGATGTCATACTCCTTGTTGTTGGCAGATATTGTTGCCACAACATGTGAGTCAGGGACCAAGATGGTGTGGAATTGGCCCTGAATCTGTATCAGTAGCATGTTAGCTAAGTCTACCACACAGCCGTGTGGTGCAAGGAAGTCAATTCCAATGATACTAGGATGATCATGCAGTACTATCAGTTGGAAGGTGTGTGAGGCCTTCAAGTGACCCAACTCTACAGGTAGAGGTAGAGAGCGGTATGCAGGTAACCTAGTACCATCTACTTCTGACATGTTGGTCCTCTGTCCGGTGAACCAAGGAGATATGTCCAGATGGTCATCATGTAATACAGACACAGCTTCACCTATATCCAATAACATTGTAAGTAGGCGGCTCCCGACCTTGGCCTCAGTGCAGGGCATTCCGTTTGTATCCAAGACCAGCTTGTTTACAATCTGGACTGGGGCCTGTAATTGTCAATCTGCGTTGAAGGAAGCATGGAGCGGTTGGGCCTGGCTCCTTTGAACCACTTCACCATGCTGCACTGATGCTATGTAGGGAGGTGCTTCTGGGTTAAGGCCTGAATAGGCCTGAGGGCCTGTACTTCCGGTGTCACCATGGCCCATTGGGGCCTGGGTTCCCGGTTGTATGGCTGCAAGGGACTGAGCAGGAACAGCATCTACTACAGAGCGCAGTTGCCCCAAAAGTTCTCTAAACTTCCGATTTTCTTCGGCTATCTCCCTATAAGAAGGGCCTGGTCTTTGCTGTTGTTGTTTACTCTTATTCTTATGATAGTTCTGGTTCCCACCTCATTGTTGCTGCTGTTGTGGTTGTTGTTGTTGGGCCTGTTGGGGGTGTTGTTTGTCTGCAGGGAGGGGCTGGGTTTGTTGGACCTGTCCCTCCACCATGTAGTGTGTCAGGCTTCTTGAGTAAGTGCCATGGCGGCTACTTTCTTGGAACCGGAGCCCAGATCACAGATATAGAGTTGGTAGACTCTCTCAGCTTTCCAAAGGATGTCAGCAAACCTTTCCGTGGTGGGGTAAGTGATTGGTTCTACTTTTTCTCTCACTGCAGGGATCATGTTCCTAAGGAACAGGGTCTTGCATTCAATAAGATCCACATCTGCAACTTCTTGTATGAGGTGTTTTCCTGCTTGGTAGGCCATCCGAAGTCTCTGGTGGTAAGTCACTGGACTTTCCTTTGCATTCTGTTTCACAGGGTATACAAGCATCACTCCTACTACACCTGGGCTGTGTGCAGAAATGAGTTCAGCTGTGACCTCACCAAAGGTGGTGTTCCCATCCTGGAGGATGGCATCGGGGAGTTTGGCCCACAATCCAGGCTCGATGGTCTGGCATTGTATTTGGACCTGATAGTCTGCAGTGAGACTGAGCATCTCACATTAGGAATGCACCTTTTACAAGTGGCAGCTGAGGTTGTGGGACGGACTCATTCGACCAATACTTTCAGCTATCTGCTGAACAGTGTAGGCCATTTGTAGGTGATTATTTGGCCGATCAGGTGAAGGTAGGTTGCCGCAGGCACTGTCCAGGGTGGCTCAGGCTGTGGCCTCAGATGCGGTACAAACTATGCCTTCCTGAGTGCCAGCCTTTTGCAGAAGCTGCCTAATTTGGGTTTTGATGGCCCGTTTACTTCTCTCAGAGATAGGCACATTACCTATTGTATTTGCAATCATCGTTTCTATCTCCTGCCTGTCTTCCACATTAATTATGGCTACTGTTGGCACCGTTGGGACCAGGCTTGGGCCTGCCCCCCCCCCCCCATTATGGGGACTCCATATTGGCATCTCCCATGATATGCATCATGATGTCGACGACGTATGACATGGTGTTGGTAGAGTGTGGACCCGCCATGTTGTGGATGGCTGGGTGGGGTTTCTGGGCCATAGTAGGTGTGTGACTGGGCATTATACTGAGAAATGTCATCATCAGACACCTTCTTTTCAGATGACATAGTTAAGGCAGGGGCTATGTCTCCCATTGCCTTAACATGGCCAGCCAGAACCTCCTGCTGATGGCGCAGTTTTGCCATCTTGGATTCAAATTCTGCATGACTCACATTTGCAGCATTCACATCAACCTCATCTTGTATTTATTTCTGCAACACTCTGAATGCAGCGCTCAATTCGCGATTGTCCCTAGTAGCCACTTCTAAGTCATTACGTACCTGGTATATCTTGTCCTGTAGCTCTCCCATATCCTCACTCAACTGTTCATTTGCTCTACTTAACAAGTCATTCATATTCAGAGCCTGTCCCTTATCCTGTCTCAAACTTTCACACTCCTGCTTCAACATACAAATTTCTTGCTTTCCAGCCTGTGCTGAATGATGCAAAAGTGAATCCTTTTCATTGAGCAGGGTTTGGAGTTCAGACTCCAAATTCTGCTGCAGTCTAATACATTCCATTACCTGCAAACCCATCTCTTGCTTAAGAGATGAGACCTGCAGATCAAGGGTTCGAAATCTCACTTTGGAGGCTTCCAGAGCAGCATAGAGAGCCGCGACCAACAGCCCTTTGCCATGATGCTTATTAGCTGTTTGTCTTGTCTCACAGTACTGGGTTGAAATCCCCAGCATAGGGTTGTCAGATTGACTTGCATCCCACACGAAGTCAGTCCAGCCTCCATGGGAGGTAAGAAAGTTTGAGACATTGAGTCTCAGTTCTGCGCAGATATTTGATATGGTGGCCATTATGTGGGAGGGAACGAAAAATCAAAACTGTGAAAAAGGCACCGTGCTGTGTATCGATCCACAGTGGGAACACTTTACACACAGTTGGTCTACTGTATACTTTGTAGGCTGGCAATTCAAAGCTGCTGTGGAGTGGATCGAGTCGGCATCAACCACACCCAAAAAGACCAACCAGACTTTGCAAGTGACTACAAAGTGGCCTGAATAGGGGAGAGGTGCTGCGGAAATGCACACCTACAGTCCTCGTTGGGAAGAAGAAAGTTTTAAGCAACGAGTGAAAGCTTACAAACACCAAATATTGCCTGCATGCAGTCATCAATTGTCAGGAGGTCTAATCCTCACTCTCAGGTTCTTGGCAATATTGGGAATGCAATAAATCACAGACACATTGCATAAGAGTAATAAACTTGTATATTACTACCAAAAGGATACATCACAGTTGCCCTAAGCAGTTCTTACCAATTCGAACTGGGAGCCAATGCTAAGCATTCCCTATACCTCAAGGTTTCTCTGTGTCTCTTGGAGTCTCCGAGGTATAAGATGCAGTGTCTCACATTATATACCTATGATAATTACTATGGTTACTGAAAGATAGAAACATTTCTAGTTACAGAGATGAGCCCTATTGGCTAAATTAGAGGTGGCTCCACAGTTCAAGATAACATTGTACAATTCTGTAGTAGTCATCAGTTTGTAAAACAAAAGAGTACAGTGTACAGAGTCTTACACAAATCAGTGTAGTAGTACAAATCACCAAAAGGTGGCAATGCTGACTTATATATCATAATCATTATGAGGACACAAATGTCCTAACATCTTATGAATAAGAAACACAGAAAATACATATAAAATATATATGTATTAGCAAGTGAAGTGTATAACAATAATGTGCATACATATCCTGACATCTACTCTTTTACGGTAGATGCCCTTAGCCCTATATGTTAACATAACATATGCCTAAGCAATAGCTGTCTACGGTGTACCTCTGGGGGTACCAATAAGGGTGCAGGAACCTCGTGTAACACCTCCCTCCACTCACGCATAGGTGTCTCATTCATTCTATATCCTTCATCTCTAAATTCTGGTTCAATCTGCTCCCTTCTTAAATCTCTTCCCTCCTGTCTCTGGTCCCAGCCTCAACATATTCCCTTTGCTCTAGAAACTCACCCTGCTTTTCACTCTCCACTCCATCTTCCAACATGGGCAAATCTGCCTTTACCTATCGCCTTCCCTTTCTTTGGAACGCTCAGAATCCTCTCCTTCACAACTCTCCCTCTCACTTCCCTGTCAAATCGCTGCTACACCTCCTTCCCCTCTCAACCTGTCCCCATAACATCACATAGCACTTAAATGTGTGTTCCAATTATCTTACAATGTTCAATCAATATTTGTACAGCCTGTTCTGCTGTATTAGTTATCTTGAAATGTATATTTAAGTATACTTGTGTACATGTTGTTAGCAATTGTACTTGTATATATTTGATCCCATGCTTCCTGTCCCCTGGGTCGCACCTGCAAATGAGCCTTGGCTTAGCGTTCCTTTCCCGGTCATCAAATATTTAAAATAAAAAAAAAATTAGTAACAAGCAAATGCAATAAATTTTATATAGGGAAAACAACCAGAAAGTTTAAGGAACATATAGATGAATGCCTTAGAAGCATTTTGAAAAGAGATAAGGAGAATGCTGTATCAGTCCATACACAGAAATGTGGCATTGATCATAAGTTTATGTTCCAAGGTATTGAAAAAGTGGTTCTAGAACCCAGATGTGGTGATTTAAAAAATCTCCTATTAGAGAGAGAAGCTTTTTGGCAGTTCATGTTCAAAGCATTGAATGACTATGGCTTAAATGAATGTTTTTCTTGAAAATGATTTTTAAAGTTAAAATGAATAAGTTGAAGAAGATTTTTGTAGATTTGTAAATAAGTTATTTAATGCCACTTATCTGAAAATGTTTAAGATTATTTTAGGATTGTGAATTGAACCTCCCTCCTTTTTTCCCCTATGTACCTCGCCCCCTCCTTCCTGCCCCCCATTCCTTGGGCACTTAGTTCCTTCTATGTAAATTGTATAAGTTGCATGCATCTGACATCACAAGTATGGGGAACCAATGAAATTAAGCTAACTATTTGGAATATGCTATTTAAAACTGGTATTGTGATTGGTAAGTGCAATTGCCTTGAAAAAGCACTTTAGTGAAACGGTCATTGGTGCAGCAGCTGGCTGCATTATTATACCTTTTAATCAATAAATTATTTAACTTTCCAATGATTTGGAGAAAGTTTTTTGTCCATTCTGCGAGCCCAGCTTCTAGGAAATATTGTCGAAGTCCAGCTGGAGCCTAGTCATCAGATCAGGGGGAGGAGCCAGTGGCAAATAGAACAGCATTGTCTGTGTACATATGGATGTAGAAGGAGGTGCAGGCAGCAGGGAGGTCATTTACGAAGACTGAAAATAGTATAGGGTCAAGGAAGGAATCTTGGGGGACACCAGTGCTGATAGGGAGGGGGGGACAGGGAGTCACCAATAGTAACCAATTTAGTCCTATTCTCAAGGTAGGAGATGAACCAGTTAGCAGCAGAGATGGAAAGCCCTGCAGTTGCAAGTTTACCAAGGAGAAGGGGTGGGTTATGGTGTTGAAGGTGGAAGTGATCTGGCCCTGATCCATGCCTGACAGAATGGAGTCAGTAAGCCAGAAGAGGGAGGAGGAGGTGGAGTGGGATTTATAAAATCCAGACTGGAAAGGGTGAAGAAGGAGGACAAATTAAGGAAGAGAAAGACTTGAGAAAGCACTAAGTGTTCTTGAAGTTTAGCAAGGGTAGAAAGCAGGGAGATGGGGCGATAGCTGCCAGGAATTGAGGAGTCACCATCTTTGGGAAGAGGTATGACTGTGGCATGTTTCTAAGCATCAGGGGCAGCAGCAAAGGAGAAGGAGAGGTTTAAAAGGCAGGTGATAGGTAGGATGATGGCAGTGGTAGAAGGATGGACAAATTAAGGGTCAAGCTCATTAAGGTTCCTGCCTTTGAGAGGGTTAAGGGCAAGGAGGGCCTTGAGTGTGTCTGCAGGAGAAAGAAGGAGATGATCTGAGTGAATAAACTGCTTCTCACAAGTGCAAGAGTGAGAAATCTTTGAGGGGCAGTGAAGTCCAGAATTTACTAATTGTGACTGTCTGTCTGCACCCTGTGTTTAACCAAAGCCAGAAAAGGTGAACATTTGCTTAGTGGCCAGAAAAGGATATAGTTTAAATGTATATAAAAGTGTCTACAGGACTGGAAGGAGAGTACTCAAAGCCAGGGCTCTTCTTGACATTGTCTGGGAGGTCCAGTATTTTGTCCATTGGAGTTGCTAATGCTAGCACTACCAAGAGGGACTTTTTGTGATGTCGGACGTCCAGTGGGAGCTATTAGCTCCAGCAAAGCCGCAAGGGACTGAGACTTTGTGATGTATTCTGAGAGACAGTGCATGTAACTGTTTTGAAGTATCAAAACAAAGTACAGTATTGTGAGAAAGGAATAGTCTGATATGGACTGTGAGCAACTGGGTCACCCTAGCCTTAGGGAGCAAGCATCTACCATGTTGAAAATCTGTGTTTGGAAATGCAAAGAACCAGGGTGGCCACACTGGCCCTTGGTTGGAGAATTATGAGAGAAAAATATAAATGTGCTGAATGCAACACAGCCATTGGATTATGCCTAGGACACCAACTAGGGCACTGCCATATGTGTTTCAAATAATCTAGCAATCAAGTTTATTTTATACTGGAAAGAGTGTGAGCAAACATGCCATTTTCAAAGTCATCCGGGTTACAGAGTATCACAATATACAATACCACAAAAGAAAAATACAAAGAGAAATAACCATATTTACAAACATTTAAATAAAAATGAAGACAGTCATAAATATTGGTGAGGATGATGGAGGTAGACAGTGAGAGGGGGTGGTAAGGATGAGACAGTAATCATAGACCTGAGGGGGGGGGGAGGCTGGTGGGGGTGTGGATGAAGAAAAAGGAGGCGATGTGAGGGATGCCCTTAAGGGAGAGGAGTGGAACCTCACAACTGCTATATGAAACTTACAGCAGGGGGCAATTACAAGAGTAACACTCCAGGAGCAAATTTTTGTGGAGGCAATAAATAAGGGGATGGAGGGGGGTGTGGTCTAGCCACTGGTAAGATGGCAGCCTAGAAAGTGAGCTCCTGCCTAGACAGTGAACATCCGTGCTCGATCACTGCAATCCCGTGGAGTCCTGACACTAAAAACGACTTTATGAACAGGTGACATCCTACTATCTGGGTGGCGTATGCTTTAAAGGGACTTTGGAATGATTTTTCTCTGACATTTGGTTCCGTGCTTACAAGTCCTCTTTGACCTCTGGTAGGCCGTGAAGGCCCTGATCACAACCCCGGATACCCTGCTGAGGACGTCAGTAATCGCAGCCTGGCATGGCTGAGTACTTAACAGGAGGATGAGTTTCTTGGGGGGTATAGCCTTGCTCCCCCTCTCTGGGCAACTATAAGTTCCCTGACTCCCACCATACCACCAAACACAGCACCTCTAAGTGTGGACAAGCCTCTAGCTGTAGAAGAATCCCTGCAACACATCACACACTTGCTGGAGGCCTTAATCTCTAGGGTGGACGGTCTAAGCTTATCCCTCTCAAGCAAAGTCACGGCGGTCAAGCAACTTCAAGACAAGGTCAATGTGCTAGAAAAAAAGCAGAAACTTGTGAAGACCAGCAGTCCCAAATATGGCAAAAATTGCAGCAACACAAAGAGCGCCTTGCAGGACTTTGAAGCAGAGCAGAGGACCGTGAAAATACAAATCGCCACAATAATCTGCGGATTATTGGTCTGCCTGAGGGGGTGGAGGGGCAGGCCATGGAGAAATTTCTGAACCACGCTATTCTGATTATACTGGGGGAAAGATGGCAAGGTCCCATTGAAGTTGAAAGGGCCCACAGAGTGGCCACCTGCCATAACAAGCAATCTGATCACCCCCGCCCTATAGTGGCATATTTGCTTCGCTACTAGACTAAAGAGACGATTCTGAGGGCTGCTAGAGATATTGGAGAGCTGCAATGGCAAGGAACACCAATACAAATTTATATAGATTTTGTACAAGAAACGGCAGCAAAAAGAAGAGCTTTTGGTCCTATTAAGCAATTCCTATATCAAAATGACTTTCGTTTCCTATTCAAGAATCTAACCAGACTTTATGTCAGGAAAGGGGGGTCTGAGATCACTGTGGATCATCCAGTGGAGTTGGAGCAATGGATGGCTCGGATCTGGCCTGGTCTGCACTTTCAAACTACCACACCCAGAAAGCTTTGGGAGCCTCATGAGACTCCGCCTCCTCCTAGGAACCTTTCTGCTGATCGAGACATCCCTAGGCGCTCAATAGCAGCTGGACTGTATGCCCATCTGGCAATCCCCCTTATAGAAGAAGCAGTAAACAACCGAGTCAGCTTAACTCACTGTCACTACCACAAAGATCAGATTCTGCCTTTTCTAAATCCAGGCAGCGAGCGAGAAGTGGTCCTCAACATTTGCCTAGTAAGGATCCTCCTGCAAAAATCTCAAGGGTTGACCCCCTATTACTTTTGAATCAAGAGACCTGGAAATTTCTTTTAGCTCTGAAATGGAGACTGAGTACAGGGGACTGGGCAGATTTTCCTGAGTCCACGTTAATAGAAGCGGTAGATGACCCTCTTCTGGTAAAACCTGGCCTCCTCTCATATGCAGTGGCTGCAGTGAAGGTTTCTTCTGACCCTGGAATTCTCCCTCGGGGTTCACCCGAGCTGGCTGAAGGACTGAATACTTGAACTGGCTCATAACTTGAGATAAGAGTTACTTAATGCTGTGCATTTTTTCAGTAGCTAACCCCTTCCACCGTCTTTCCCCCCCTCCCACCTTTAATTTCCCCTACTGTATGCGGAGCAGACAATGCAGGGTGCACTAGAGCAAGTCACAACCTGCGCTGCCAATGCTATACCCTAGCATATACCTCCCTTCCCTTCTTCTCCCTACACTCCATGTCTTAAGCACAGTGGATACTGCCTTCTATTGCCTCCACATAGGACCTAAGGGTATCCTTCTATCTTCTCAGGATCTATGGCTCTTCTATTATCCTGCTGGCTAACCCATGAAGGAAAACATGTTTATCCCCCCCCATCTACACTTAGGTTGAAAGATTGTCCTGTTGTTGTTGGAAAATGTTAGCATTATTACTATTTTAGAAGTGCTGAGCACATAGCTTTATGGTGGGTAGAGTAGTAACCAGAGGGTGGATGTCCCCACTCCCCCATGCCCTCCTCCCCCCACCAATCTGTATATGTGTATACTGTTCTAGTTGCCTTAAGTGTTGAGCAGGACACAGGCGGTGTCTATACTCTCCTCCCCCCCACGGAGTCAGGGCTACCGACCATGGATGGTCACGTGGATTGAGCTAACTCTGCTTGAGTGACCACATACTTTATTTATAACCCCGTACTGAGAGCCGGAACTAGCATAGGGTTAGGGTGATATTACAACCCTCTTGTGCAGTGATCTCCACTCTTATAGATTAGATACACACGGTGTCCATTTTGGGGACACTTGTTTGTTTACTAATAAGTCGGTTGACTGTTGGTTCTGTACTTTTGTAGCTAATTAAAATTGTTTTCTTTTCTCTCTTTCCTATTATAGCAGTAATCTAAAGTCTTGTAGATCAAGGTCTCTGGTTGTTTCCTGGCAATGCTTCCACCCCTGTTTATCCTACTTTCAGGTTGGATCTTGCTGTTTTGTGCAGGGTACAGTACTATGCCACTAAATACCACTAAAAGTCTCCTCCCCCCTCTAGATCGCTCAGTAAGTACACTTTTTCTCTACTCACTGAGGGGAAATAATGGTGTTGAACCTTTCCCCATCCCAGACCCATAGATGGGTGTCCTGGAATGTTAAAGGACTCAACCACCCAATCAAAAGAACAAAAGTTCTGTAACATTTAAGGTCTCTGAGGACAGAAGTATAGCTCTACTTCAAGAAACACATCTCCTAGCTAAATCTACCTCATGGCTGAAGAAATCTTGGGTAGGAGAAGTGGCAGCTAGTTCCACCCCTAAAAAATCTAAGGGGGTAGCCATATTGTTGAGACGCTCCTCAGCTTGGAAAATTGATAGTGTAAAGAAAGATAACCAAGGCATATGGTTGGTGTTACGGCTAACCTCACCAGAGGGAGCTTTGGTTTTGGGTAATCTTTATGCCCCTAACAGTGAGCACAAGGATATTTTCCCGGCAGTGAGTCAGGCAATCTCGGAGCTCCAAATAGATGGGCCCCCCCTTCCCATCATGTTGGGAGGGGATTTCAATGTGGTGCAGGACATTTTCCTGGATAAGTCAACACCTGCCTCGCATGCGACCCCTAAAGTGAGAAAATCTCTTGCTGAGTTGCAGGCAGAGTGGGCCCTGGTAGATGCTTGGTGGAAGGAGCATCCCACTGATAGAGATTATACATTCTTTTCTACCCCACACCACATGCATAGCCGTATTGACTACTGGTTGGTGAATGACATTGCAGGGAGAGGGGTCACCAGCGCAGGGATTGGCTTATTAGTGATATTGGATCATTCCCCGATCTGGCTTTCATACCTCCTTTCCAAGCAACCTACCCATAAAGTCCGATGGTGCTGCAACCCACTGCTTTTTAAAGATCCAGACTTTGGTCGAATGCTGTCTTCTGCCACAAAGGAGTATTTCTCTCTAAACTCAGACTGTGGAGTTTCTCCGAGCATGGTCTGGGATGCTTTTAATGTGGTTTTGTGGGGGTGCATCATCACCTTTTCTGCAGCAAGGTATAAGGTACGAAAGGCTAATCTCACTTCTATGCAGACAGAACTGGCCAATTTGGAACAGAGGTTCAAAGCCACCTCATGGACCAATGTAAATAATGACCAACATCGCAGAATACTTAATCTTAAATACCAGATCAATGTAATAATACATCAAAAAGCCAAGTGGCACCTACTATGTCCCAAGCAAGAGTTTTGAGCCAATGGCGAGAGATCCAGGAAGCTCTTGGCCTAATGCCTGCATAAGCAGCAGCCAGCTACACGGATACACTCCCTCTGTACCTTATCGGGTTCAGTAGCCACTACCCCAAAGGATGTGAACCAAACAATGTGGCTTTTTTATGACTCCCTGTACCAAAATCATTCCACTATGAACCCCGCTGAACTTGGCCAGAGGGTAATGGGGTTCTGTCACCGAGAACAACTCCCCTCCCTATCACCCAAGCAAGTGGCTCTATTAGAGGCACCTGTGTCCTGCGATGAATTAAGGCTTGCCTTAGCTAGTATGGCACGTGGGAAAGCCCCTGGTCTGAACGGTATGTCAGTGGAGCTATACCAGGCATTATGCTCGGATATCTTCTCCCCACTTCAATTGGCCCTCCAAGACTCCCATAAAAAGAATATCCTCCAACCAACCGTGAGGGATGCTATTATCACTCTTCTACTGAAAAAATCGTCCGACCCATTAGACTGTGAATTTCAGTCCAATATCTTTATTGTCAGTTGATACTAAAATTTTAGCAAAGGTGCTCGCCACTAGACTGAGCTTGGTGTTCCCCTCTATCATCCACCCTGCACAGGCTGGTTTCCTGAAGGGGAAAACAGGGGTAGACAACACACGCCTTCTACTCGGCCTTAAGTGGCTAGTGTCCAAAGCCCCTCACCCCATGGCTGCCTTGGCAATAGATTTTGCTAAAGCATTCGACTCCTTAGAATGGGTTTTTCGGCATGACACTTTAAATGTGTTTGGATTTTGGGCCATATTTTAAACAGTGGGTAGGCACTTTGTACTCTTCCCCTATGGCATGTATCCTTACAAATAGTGATATTCCCCCCCTTTCTCTCTCCATAGAGGTACCAGGCAGGGCTGTCTGCTCTCCCCTCTCTTGTTCCTGTTTGTCTTGGACCCACTGATATGGGCTATCATTGCAGACCCTCTGATATAAGGCATCGAAAGCAAGGGGCACTCATATATCGCCATGGCATACGCAGATGACCTCCTTTTGACTCTAACTAATCCTCAAAAAGCAATTCCTGAGATACTTCTTCTTTTGGAGGAGTTTGCCACACTCTCAGGTCTTTGGATAAATCAAAAAAAGACTATTTTGGCACCTCTAAACCCCTCATGTACAAAGGATTGTATACAAGGTACCAACCTTACCTGGGCTGAACATAGCTTCAGCTCCTTAGGGATCCAAATCCCCTTTAAATGGACAGCCCTGGAAATGGCTAACTTCTTACCACTGTGCACAAAGTTGACTGTAGAAGTGGAAAGGTGGTGCAGACTTAAACTGTCCCTTCCAGGCTGGGTAGCTGCAATACGTATGTTGCTCCTGCCACAGGTTTTGTTCCTACTGAACAACTTACCCATTCCTCTCTCTGCGAAACTTTTCCAGTTCTTGGGTAAGTTAGTATCCAACTTTATCTGGGACTATAAACCACCAAGGTGGAGTAGGCAGAAAACTAGAGCACACTGTGCTAGAGGTGACCTTAATGTACCCTGGTTCTATGGATATCATTTAGCATGTTTGGAGGCTCAGGCCACCAGGTGGTTTGCGTCACACAACCTGGCAACCCTTCCTTGGGTTCATCTGGAATCTGATTTGGCATGTCTCTATGTATTTTAGAATCTCCTAAAGCCTCACTCAAAAACTGATCCGAGCTTGGAAACTACTATTCACTAAATCTCATACGTCCAAGAAGAAATGGTACTCTCCAATACAATCTGCTCCCATGTGGCACAACAATTTAATCCAGATTGATGGGGCAGAAGTATACTGGTCAAACTGGCAGCAACAGGGTATTCAGACAATCCAAGACCTAGGTTGTTCCCGGGACTAAACATTTGCTCTCATTCGAGCAATTGCGGAGCAAATATGCCCTGTCAAACAAAGATTTTTGGTGCTATCTGCAGATCTGCAGTGCCCTAACTCTCCTTCTTAATAAAAGTACAGACAGCAAGCAGTGGCAATGGCTCACTGACCCCCACTCCATGGCTACTCGAAAGGGCCTTATGGGTCATTTTTATAGTACTTGGAGGGACTCGCAACCTAATCCCACACAAAACTGTAGCATACAATGGGAAAAATTGCTGGGGGAATCAATCTCTGAAGTGCAATGACTGACCTACTGCAAAAGTATTCACCATTCATGCAAAGATTCCAATACCCACTTTATACAACTAAAAATATTGTTGCTGTGGTATCGTACCCCAGCGTTACTGTATAGGAGGGGCTTATTCAATCATAGCCTCTGCTGGTGCTGTGCACATCCAAATGCTCACATCGAACATATACTCTGGTCTTGTCCCTCCCTCACTCTCTTTTGGGCTATGGTGGCCAAAGACCTCTCGCAGGTGTTGAAAATTATGGTCACCCTAACTGCCCCCTTGGTACTTCTGGGGGACACAAGCCAAAAGGAAGCCCTTTCTAAACCCCTGCAGTATTGGGCCCTCTCTTCCATACTGGAAGCCAGACGCCTTTTGCTCATGCACTGGAGACAGCCTATAATAGCTAGCAGGACTATGTGGCATGCAGCTGTTGCATGCCTCTCTCTGTTTGAATGGCTCTCTTCTTTGCAGGGATCAAACATGTGTCTATTTTATGCTAAATGGGGACCCTATCTCCAGTCTGACTTTTTGAAAATTCCGACATAGACGGTAAATCCTCCCTGAAGCCCGTTATCTTATTCTCCCAGGTAACTATGGTTTGTTGAAATTTCCTTTCCTCCCCCTGGTCTGGTCATGATGCAATGGGGATCTTTTAAGATAGGGGTGAAAGCATTGACCTTCACTGTCTAATATGGTAAGATGTACACAGTGCATGTCTATGATTTGCGTCTCACATACTAATATATCTTTAGGGAATGGATCACAGTTTTATGGAGTATGTATATATATATATATATATATATATATATATATATATATATAACATTGTGCATTGGCATTTTGTGTTCTTGACCTGACTGCATCTCTAAACTTACTACAAAACTGTGAAGTTTATTATGTATGATTAAAGAAATACTTGATAAAAAACATTATACGATAAAATAAATAAGGGGATGGAGCCATTGTACTGGGTGCCAGGAGGTAGGTTGTTGTAAAGTTTCACACCCTGATAGCAGATGGAGTTTTGCACGCTTGTGTGATATGAAGGAAAGGAACCTCAAACATTTGGCTGGTGCTCCCTCTGGTGCCAGTCTTGGGGGCAGATTTGGAGAAAAGGTCCAAAACACTTGTTGGCAATCAGTTAAGATTAGCCTTGCATAGAAAAAGAAGTGTTTTAAGGTGAAACCTTCCTTCCAGGGGTGGCCATGAGAGAGGAGGGTAGAGGGAACAGTTATGGGTGGACCAGGGGAGGCCAGTGATGAAACGTGCAATGTTGTTGTAAGAGGTTCTCAGTTTGGAGAAAAGAAAAGATGTGGGGGGGGGGAGTAGACTGTGGAGCCGTATTCAAGAAGGGGAAGGAGCAAGGAGCAGGCAAGGTGAGATTTCGAGGCTGGAAGAAGGAATTTTCTGATCCGGAATAGCAGTCCTAACCTCATGTTAATTTTCTTGATAAGATTCGTAATGTGTACTTTGAAAGTGAGGTGTGGGTCAAGAACCAAGCCCAGATATTTAAAATCTTCAACTTTATCGACACTGTTCCGAAGCGGTACAGTCTTGTCGTAGGGTCTGAAACAATGCTGGCCCAGGTCCCAGCCTGGTCATCCAGAGAGTGATTTCAGCTCAGAGAAGGGCACTGTCTACCGAAGTTAAAATGTAGTTTTCCATCTCAAAAGCTTTGAGACCTCTGCAGTCAGTACAGGGGGCTGGCTGTTAGCTTGCCTACATTTTGACCTCCAGAGTCAGAGTCCACCTGCAAAAGCACCTAATTCTACTTGTCTAATATAACTACCAAGCAAGACGTCTAAATGTGAGTACACAGGCAATCCCTGTTATGCAAGAGACTTGTAAATAGTTCAAGTGTTGTTGAGTTCCCTACCCAGAGCCAAACCTTCTAAATCAAGGAAGGGTTAGTGTTAGTCAGTATTACAGGCAAGGATGTTTAAAACTCAAAAGATAAATGTTAATCTGCTTATTTTCTTTGAAGGGCCCCAACTAGTCGGCCAACGTACAGCTGCACCAAATACCAGGCCTGCACCTTCAAGAACTTTAAGTTACTGGGTACCCAGGTTAATGTGTGAGATTGCTTGGTCTTATACAATTTGGGGGCTGGTACCAGTGTGGGCACTAATGAAAAGTGTAAAAACTGATTTATGCAGTTAGCTAGATAGCCAGGGCTCTGATTATCTCAGAGGTTGGTGGGTGTCCACAGTATTCATTGCTGAAAGGAAAATTGTCAAGTGATTATGTGATTTATGCTATGCCAAAATATAATCAAACCAATCCAATCAAACCAGATGTAAATGTTGTAAGTAACTTAACCACTACATCCAGTTCACCCTTCCTAGCATTTCTCCACGTAAATAAACTTGTTATTGTTTATTTTTGCAGAAACCTGCCTCGTAAGCATAATATTAGTATTACGTCTATAATTATCAAAACATCTTTAATGTGGGGAAATGTTATTGGGTCATGTTTTGGGTGGCATCAGTGTGATGTGGATGGGTACAGCATCCCAGAGGGTTGTACCAGGTTAAAGCTAGCCCACTAAAAGTTATACTCTGGGTGGAAGAACTGCAAAATATGTTATCTTGGAAAAAAACAGTTTAAAGTTAACTTAAGAACCCAGGCCCCTCAACCTTGGTTAGGCCTATAAGACAGGAGTTGTGTAACCCTTCAGATA
Source organism: Neoceratodus forsteri (assembly GCA_016271365.2). Lineage (NCBI taxonomy): Eukaryota > Metazoa > Chordata > Ceratodontiformes > Ceratodontidae > Neoceratodus > Neoceratodus forsteri. The sequence continues at coordinate 67,695,007 of CM028129.1, forward strand.
CCCGGTTCCACGGTTACACAGGCATTTCAAATTGCTCTATATTTGAGTAAGTCAGCAGGGGAGCCTGAGGACTTATATAAGCCTTCCATGCAAGATCCCATGCATGTAGGCAGGCCAGAAGTTTGGCTGAGACCCAGGTTAGGTGGGAACCTCGGACTCTGGTTTTCCTAAGGACAGTGTGAAAATCCCAGATAGCCAAGAAAGTAGATTTGAAATAATTGAGGGCAGAATCAATGGTGCTGGCAGAGGAGATGGGTGACCAGTCTTTAGCTGCTAAGTCTTCATGGAGGGAGGATAAGTCCAGTGATCAGAAGGATCTGATCAGGAGGAGTTAGAACAGGGTTTTGAGATGGTGTAGACTCTCAAAAGCAAAATCAAGCGACACAGCCAAATCGGGTACAGTGCTGAACTTCAAAAAAGGCAGCCAGCCATACATAGATCAAAGCACAAATGAAGCAGCACATTAGATTGCATAAAATGGATTTTACTGTGTAAATAGAAATCACAGACAGACACTTGTGCTTAGTCGATGTTTGGGCTACCGCTGTCTGTGATTTCTATTTACACAGTAAAATCCATTTTATGCAATCTAATGTGCTGCTTCGTTTGTGTTTTGAGACGGTGTAGTTTGCTTACACAGTAGACCATGTGGTGGTCACTGAGAGCATCCTGGGGGGTGCCACCAGCAATAATACAGTGTGGGTGGAATGCAAGGGCCAACTCCAATAAGGTTTGGCTTGGGGATTTGTGCTTGAGGCGGGTGGGATCAGAGACCAGTTGGGTGAGATTAAGGGACTTGACTTTATGGCAGAGAGGGGGAGAGCCAATTTTTATTGATGTTTCCATGGATGAGTAGTTCACCAGATGAGGCATGGGAGGAGACTGTGGTGAGGAGGTCAGCGATAGTTGAGAAAGGCAGGCCTGGGCAGCAATAAATACCAGCCACAAAGATGGGGAGAGAGAAAGGGAGAGAGTCTGAGGAGTCAGAGTTCATAGGCAGAGGAGGAGATAGAGAGGACTGGGATGAAGTAAATGTCCAAGGAGATGTAAATGGCAACACTGCCACACTTCGTGGATCGATCCTGCTGGGTATGTGAGTTCCCAGGGATGGCAATCGCAATATCTGGACTCTTGTAGGAATGCTCTCCTTTGGATAATATATTCACATCCCTCCATTTGGCTGTAATTATCTTACAGAGGCAAATGTTAGTATTTATTCATTCACTGCTTGTAGTATGATGTAATATTACATCTTGATCACAGTGACTGGGTGGGCTGAGATTATATTTATTATATATACTTATAGTAGTTGGTATGGGCAGCAATTGTTGGTTTGAACAAGAAAGGATCTATCATGTGTGTCATCAGGTGCACCCAGCACACTGTTTATTATTAACTGCACTTGACTGATGTGATGGCCTGGGTGGTAGTCAGTAAGATATCTTTCATTTCTTGTTTAAAAGATGTTGCTGAGTAGAAACAAACAGCAGTGCAAACTGTTGGACCAGGTAGTGTGCCATACCATGGGACTCTAGGACATGCAATGCAGCTGCATCACATGGGCAGGGTCGGTGGGTTCTTACCACTGCTCATGTGATAATTCTTGTTTTGGCTTGCTCTCCTCTTGTACAGCCAGCAAAAGAATATACCCATTGTTAATACAAAATATCTTCATCTCTCTCTCTCTGTCTGTCTCTCTGTCTCTGTCTGTCTGTCTGCCTCTCTCTCTCACTCCTCCTTATCACCAGAGTCTTTTATCACATGGTTTCCAAAAAACAGGACTTGAAATTACTCTTTCAATACTGTACACTGTACAGCAATAAACATCAGCCACAAAGATCCCACCCACCTCAAGCATAAATCCCACAACAAATACTATGCACTGCGCTGTCTGTCTCCCTGTCCCTCTTACCCCCCCCTTCTGTCTCTCTCTCTCTCTCTCTTACACAGCATGGTTTCAGAAAGGGTCATGGTACCAGTATGGCCTTGGCAGTGTTCATGAACCACATCAGTAGGGCAATGGATGATAATGGATGATGTATGATACTGCCCACTGTTGCAGCAGGTAGGCATATTAGATAGACCTTGAACACTGAAACTATGCTTGCAGACCTGCTTTGTCTCCATCACATGTTAATTACCTCATCTGGAGGTACATTACCAAATCTTGTATTATATTGTATATATTGTATTATATGTGTTACTCTGTACAATTGCTATTTCTGTACATCATCTCTGTTGATTATGTTATTTTGTAACCACATCTGTGGCCCGGGTCATGTCTGAAAATGGTCCAATGGATCAGTGCACTTACCTGGTTACCAAAGACATAAATAAATAAATATGCTTACTGGTGCTGTGTTCATGGACCTGTCTAAGGCCTTTGATCTGGTGCATCACCAGTTGCTACTCAGGAGACTGGGGAGCACTGGACTAGCGGTTTCTCTTCTTAGCTGGGTGGCCAGCTACCTGTCACATCGTCCACTGAGGGTGAGCAATGGGGGTGTAACGTCAAACGTTACCATGATGAGACAGGGTGTACCCCAGGACTCTGTCTTAGGGCCACTTTTGCTCTAATTATTTATAGACCCATTACCATCTGTCTTTTCAAAAACACATGCACTATTGTTTGCAGATGATATAATTTTGTATCATAGCTCTGACTCAGTGGACATGCTAAACAGGTCATTAGCTTCTGACTTTCTTCTATTAGATGATTGATTACTGAAACATAGACTGTTGCTAAATAGTAAAAAGACTAAGGCTATGATCTTTGGGTCAAATAGCCCCTTCTAACTATTGTAAAGAGTCGTGATGATCAACTTGAACAGATAGATTCATTTAGATACTTAGGAATTGGGGAGAAGAATTGGTTAAGTTTGCTTGCTGGCTGTGGAGAAGATTTCTGTAAGTTTTGCTATTGTTTTTTAAACTACAGGAGATAAGGATTAGTTAATTCTACTTGCTGTCGAGGGAGTTAATGTATAGAGGATTTTTGTAAGTTTTGATATTGTTTTATTTCTTTTTAATTTAGCTTAAAGTAGAATTTAGGTTAAAGGCTTCTGTGGCTGGAGTGACTGTAAAAGCCCTCACACCCACCCGATACACCAGCCTTTCTTAAATACTGAAATACCACTGGGGGTTGGGTTTGAAGGCTGTGAGGGAGGAGCTTGGGAGCTGCAAACTGATCTGTGCCCTCAGAACAGGCCAGGAGGTGGAAACAAGGAACAGCCACATGAGCTAAGTCTTAAGCACATATAACTATATAAAACATGTGAGTATATCTATAGTCCTTATGAGTAGGATTGTGGTTGCCATTTAGTACTGTAGTTGGCTGTCTTATGCTGCATGCAAGGTCATTTAGGATAATAATTTCTGTTAGAGGCTGGGCTAAGATTAGTTAATTCTACTTGCTGTAGGGAGAGTGGTGTGGAGAGGCTGTATAGGTAGTGTGGACCATGAGTAGGAATGTAGGGTGCAATGGCTGTGGGGCAGCAATGCAGATGAACATACTGTGGAGGCTGGAAGGGTGCCCAATATGCCACAGGCTAAGGAGGCTTGAGGAAGAGGTGCAGTGGCTTGGCAGGGAGTTGGGGAGCTTGCGGGAGGAGGGGAGGACTGCATTGGTAGGAGAGGTGACATCTGAGAGTATTGTGGGGGCACAACAGAAAAGGAATATTGGGTCAAGGTAGAGGTTGGGGGAGGAGGCACAGTAGACAGGAAGCCAGTTGATGAAGGGTGGACTCTAGTAGGACCTAGAAAAAGAGGAGCAGCAGTAGGCAGGAGGGAGGAGGAACCACGCAATAAGACAAAGGGAGGAGGGAACATGTTTGCTGTACTAGCAACACATGGGAAAGAGGATGCAGGAGAAAATTGCACAAGGGATAGTACTCACAAAGAGAAGGGAGAGAGGGGCATTACTAGTGGAGAGGCTGAGTATGGCATGGCAGGGGGAGGGATAATACTTGGAGAGGTGAGGAGGGAGTGGAAGGTTGGCAGTCAAACAGAAGGAAGAGGTGGAGGAGTCTCAATTGAGAAGGACAGGGGGAAGACAGTGGGACACACTGTAAAAGCACTGTCTTGAATGGTCCCAGAAATGAAAACCTGGGTGGGGGGGTGGCGACGGGCACAAGGAAAGAGGAGGGAGGTGTACTAGTGTTGGGGGACTCCATACTCAAGGGGATCAGATGGGGCAGCAAATGGAAGAGGCACAGTCAGATATGGGTGGAGTCCATGCCAGGATTAAAGGCAGACAAGGCAGGACAGGCAGGTACGTAGGGAGGGATAGGAGGAAACCACACACTGTGGTACATGTGGGGACAAATGACCTAGTGGGGGAAATGGTGGAGGTAACAAAGGAGAAGACTGAGGAAATAAGAAGGTTGTGCAAGGAGACTGGGGAGTCAGTGGCATTCTCAGAAGAGCTCCCAGTACCCTGCGCCAGGACAGTGAGAAAGGAGAGGATTAGGGAGTTGAACACATGGTTGGTAGAAAGGTGTCAAACTAAGGGATATGGGGTTGTGGGTGGATGGGGCAGCACCTGGGATAATAACAATCTGTTTGCAAGGGATAGGCTGCACTTGAGTGGAGAGGAGGAGGAGGTATTAAAGCAAAGACTGGGGAGGTATATTGCGACAAAGATGGATATAAACTAGATGGGGGGGTGGCAAGTGGATAGCAGGACAGCAGGGATCTGATAGAGTGGAGTCACAGCCTACCCCCCAGGCTAGCAGTGAAGGACTCGTGTGGCCAAAAAGGGAGGGAGTAGAAGGAAGGAAATGGAGGCCAATGAAGGGAAGGGGGCAGGATGGAGGGTGGTCTTGCTGAATGCAAGAAGCTTAGGCAACAAATCTTCTGAGCTACAGGCACTCTTAGCAGTGTGGAAAGTGGATATTGCAGCTGTTACAGAAATGTGGGCAACTGAGCACCAGGACTGGGATTTGGCAATCCCAGGATATAAAGTATAGAGGAAGGACTGTAAGGAGGGGAGGGGCAGTGAGGTGGCAGTCTATGTGAGGGACGGGATCAAATGCACAAGGGACGAGGGGGAAGAAAGGAGAACAGAGACAATCTGGCTGCAGCTCATAGATTCAAGGGGTGGGAAACTGAGGTATGGGGTGGTATACAGGCCACCGTCCCACTCTTCGGAACTTGGCAGAGAATTAGGAGGACAAATCAGAAAGGTATGTAGAAAAGGGAAGGTGGTCATCGGGGATTTCAACTTGCCGGGGGTTGACTGGAGCATTCCAGCCACCTCCAGTGCTAGGGAGCAAGTGCACCTGGATGCAATCCAGGAGGGTCTCCTGACACAGATGGTTAGTGTACCTACTAGGCTAAAGAACACTTTAGATCTGGTGTTGTCGAATGGGGAGGCAGTAAGGGAAATAAAGGTGGATGACCCACTAGCCAACGGTGATCACCAAACAGTGTAGTTTAATATCATGATGTGTGGGGAGCCAGAGAACTTAGTTACTCAGGTAGTAAACTTCAGGGGGGCAGACTTTGGGAGGATGCAGGAAGTACTGAAAGGGAAACTAGAGGGCATAAGGCAGGAGATGGATGCAGAGCAGAAATTGGATATTATTAAAAGGGGAATTACAGAGGTAACAGAAGCCTGCACCAAGACACAGAGTAAGAGGAGCAGAGCAAGAAAACCATGCTGGTTGAACAGCGAGATATTGGAGGAGGTGAGAGCAAAACAAGAGGTGCACCAGAGGTATAGGAAGACAGGGAAGGAAGTGGACAGGGAGGAATATGCAAGATGGTCCAAGGAGGTGACCAGAAAAGTGAAAGAAGCCAAGGCCCAGAGGAGCTGAGATTAGTGCAGGGAATTAACGGGGAGGGAGACTTTTCAGATACATCAGGGAGAAAAGGAAGTGCAAGGAGACAATAGGGAGGATAAAAAGGGTGGGGTGCACGAAAAGGGTGAGGAGCAGGCAGAAGCACTGAATGAATACTTTGCTCTGTGTTCTCGGAAGAAAAGGGGGGGCCGCTACCACCATGGGCTGGGAGGGTGGGGACAGGGGGAGAGGAGGCAACAGATGGAAGTATTGAGGCAAGTAGAGTCCTAGAGGGACTGAAGGCACTGCAGGTAGTCAAGGCACCAGGGCCAGATGGTATCCACCCCAGGGTGCTGAGGGAGATGGTGGAGGTGTTGGCGGAGCCACTGGTGGATCTGTACAGCACCTCACTGGAGTCGGGATGTGTGCCACTGGACTGGAGGATGGCGCATGTAGTACCATTACACAAGAGCGGACCAAGGGATGAACAGGGTAATTATTGCCCGGTAAGTCTCACCTCCATAGTGTGCAAACTTATGGAGACAATACTAAAGGAAAGACTGGTGTCGTACCTGGAGGACAATGGCCTCCAGGATGTGAGGCAGCATGGGTTTGTTTCAGGGAAGTCTTGTCAAACCAACCTGATACAATATTATGACTGGGTGACAGGTGAGCTGTTTAAGGGTCATGTGGTGGATGTTCTTTACTTGGACTTCAGTAAGGCCTTTGATTTTGTGCCTCATGGGCAACTTGGAGAGAAGCTAATTGGTGTAAGGGTAGGGACAAAAATGATGAACTGGATTACAAGCTGGTTGAGTGGGAGGCTGCAATGGGTGGTGGTGAGAGGGGAGACTCAACTCCAAGGCCGGTGACGAGTGGGGTGTCACAGGCTCTGTGTTGGGGCCAGTATTGTTTGGGCTCTTCATATAAGACATTGCACATAGGGTGGTGAACAAGATAAGTCTGTTTGCTGATTACACCAAAATTGGAGCAGTGGTGAATGGAGTCTGGAGAGGAGGGATGGAAGCAGCTGCATAGGGCCTGAGCAGGCTAGAGGAGTGGTCAGAGAGGTGGCTGCTGGGGTTCAATGCAGGGAAGTGTAGGGTTATGCACTTTTGGGTGAAGAACTCAGGGAAAGAATACTGGCTGGGAGGGGTTAAGCTGGGGATCACTGAGGAGGAGAAGGACCTGGGGGTAATTATAACAGGGACCATGGACAACACTGCCCAGTGCAGGAGAGTGGCTGCAAAAGTGAACAAAATGCTGGGGTGCATAGCAAGGATTTTTTTGTCCAGGCAAAGTGAGGTGATCTTGTCCCTCTACAGGTCGCTGGTAAGGCCGCACTTAGAGTATTGTGTGCAGTTTTGGAGGCCATACCTAAAGCGTGATATCAGGATACTGGAGGGGGTGCAGAGGAGGGCAACAAACATGATATGTGGAATGGAAGTGACAGACTATGACAGCAGGCTGAGAGACCTGAATATGTACACACTGGAGGATAGAAGGAACAGGGGGGACATGATTGAGACATTCAAGTATCTGAGGGCAGTCAATAAGGATGGGGCAGATGGGGTCTTTAAGTTAAGGAGGGGAAGGGTCACCAGGGAGCACAGGCTAAGAAAAGAGGGGGGAAGATTTAGGAAGGAAATGAGGAGACACTATTTCATAGAGAGGGTGGTAGCAAAATGGAACGCCCTACCAGAATGAGTGGCATCATGTAAATCTGTGAACAGTTTCAAAAGGGTATGGGATAGAAAACAGGGAAGAGTGAGGGTGGGGGAGGTGGGGGGGTGGCAGTGGGATGACAAATGGGACGGGGGGTGGGGCAGCTGCACCCTAGGGGTGCTAGCTGCACACTCGAGCAGACTTAGACCGGGTGGTCTGTTTCTGCTAGCACATTCGTATGTTTGTATGTTCTAGACCCACAACTGACTTTTTCTCAACACCTAAAAACAGTTTGTCATCAGGTAAACAATAAAATTGGGGTAATACGAACATACAAATATAGGAAACTTGCCAGTAGAAACAGGCCTCACTGTCTATCAAGTCTGCTTGAATGTGCAGCTAGCACCCCCTATATTGCAGCTGCCCCACCCCCTCCCCCTTTCACCTCCTGAAACTGTTCAGCATTGTTAACCCAGCACCCCCCTTGCCCTGTCCCAAGCCCTTTTGAAACTTCCCACCATCCTGCATGCCACCACCTCCTCTGGTATAGCGTTCCATTTTAACACCACCCTCTCAGTGAAATAATGCTTCTTCATCTCCCTCTTGAATCTGCCACCCTCCAATCTTAGCCCATGCCCCCTTGTGTCACTTTGATTCTTCAGCTTAAACAACCCCTCTGTGCCAGATTTGTTTATCCCCCTCAAGGATTTGAAAGTTTCAGTTATATCCCCCAGAACCCTTCTCTTCTCCAGGGTGTACAAACTCAAGTGTCTCAGCCTTTCTTCGTAGGTTCTGCCTTCCATCCCCTGAATTAATTTTGTCACCCTACACTTCACCGCCTTGAGCATCCTGATATCCTTCATCAGATACGGAATGCCAGTATTGCACATAGCACTCCAACTGAGGCCTGACCAAGGACCTGTAGAGGGCAGAATCACATCCTTGTACCTGGACAAGAACCCCCGCTCAATGCACCCCATCATCCTATTGGCCTTAGCTGCAGCCTTCCTGCACTGAACAGAGCTGTTCATGCTCCCTGTTACTATGACCTCTAGATCCTTCTCCTCCTCAGTGACACCGGATAACTTTGCACTTCTTTGCATTAAAACCCTGTTGTCACCATCCCGACAACTCCACAAGTCCGGTTAGGTCACTCTATAGCTTCTGCCACCCCTATGTGGCAGAAGCTGCATTATGACACAGTAATGTTTGAACTGCAAAATAATCTGACCCTTCCTGCCAGAACTGCTATTGGGAATAGTGTTCTTCTATCTGCTTTATGTTATAACTATTTTTTATTTTCTCAGATTTCAAAAGTGGATTCATCTCTAATGAACACTACATTAAATGCTATATGCATGTTTGTACTACGTTTACCGTTTCAGATGCACCATTGTACACTCTATGAAACATTAGGGTGGTTACCACCTAAATATAGCTATGAATTCAATTTGTTGTGTCTAATAGACAACACTCTACACCAGGGTATTATGTCATCACTTTACCCTCTGCTTGAATCAAAACAGGAAGTAAGAACTTTAAGATCATCTAATTATTTTTCTTTAACTGTTCCCAGAGTCAGAACTAGCGTGGGGGGGCATGCCTTTAATGTATTTGCTGCTAGAAGCTGGAATGCCCATCCAAATACCTTGTCAAATGGAGTTACTGTAGTCATGCTTCCTTTAAAGCACATCTTAAGCAATTTAATCGTGATCACGTGTTATAAATGTTTTGTGTGATTTTTGTTATGATATGTGTTCTGCTTTATGCTTAATTTCAATATAATAACTGGTTTCGCTTTCTCCCTTAGGGAAACCTGTGGCATTATTTGCCATTATAAAGGAGTGTTTATGACAGCAAACATGCACTGGGTTTCCCTCGCTGTGCGCATGCGCAAACTACAGCTCTTCCAGGTTTTCACCACTTGCCTCCCAATTGCCTCCTCAGCCAAAACTGCAATGCCACTATGTCTAGGCAGTAAGTAAAGAAAAAAAAAACACTCTTCACAAAATCACATAGTAGACTAAAGAAAAAAAAAGACAAGAAAAACTGAACTGCTGCAAAACGACCGCGGACTGGGCTAAAAGTCATCTGGACCTCGGCCGTACCAGACCATTTATTTTATATAATTGCTGTGGCAAGAAAGCAAAACCCAGCAATTATGTAAAATAAAATTATGGTGGTGTGTAAACTCGAATTTTACACACACTCTCGGGGTTGGATGCCTAGATAAACCCCTTGAGCTTCGCTCTCCGGGTTTATGTGGCATCCAACCCCTCAGATGTGTGTAAAATTCTCGTTACACACACCACCCCATACTTATTCTCTATGTAACATCTTTGGCTATTGTTTCAAGTTTATTGCAGGAAAACTCCATTGAGCAAGCTCATTCACAAGGAGGTCCTGAAGGTCATACACATACAATGGCACATTATACAATAAGTCATATTGATAAGCAAATATACAGAAATGCATACAGTGCACTAATAAGGTAATTCATGGCGAGATACAAGGATATTGTATTTGCCCCTGGTCTTGTATAAAAAAGGGCCTTGGCTTATCTGGTAAACAAAAGCTTAAACAAATAAATAAATCTCACTCCCAGATCTCACAAGGGCCCAAGCAGGTGTGCCACCAAGGGAGGCCATGAAAGAGCTACTGTATGGTGTATGCTACATCATGTCGTTGTCTGTCTCCCTGCTCTCACAGGGTGCCACTGCCTGGCTTTTTTGTCTCCCACATTAGTAGTTTTACTTTATTTATACAAATAATACATTAAAGTACTGTATTTCCTTTGACCCTCTGTTAAATATTATAGAGTATGGTCCCCCTGTACGCATGTTATCACATTTATGCAATAGGCGTGAGCTCAAAAACCATTACATAAATTCATGTATCTGAGCTACTATGTGTATAAATGTAACGTGTTACATTTATACACATAGTAGACACATCATCACTAATCTATAATATTGTTAGACTATCACATGTTATACACTCTCCTCCTCCAGACCTCAGCTGGCATTACTTTACTGACAGATGCTTTCATTTTCTGCCTCATCTTTCAAGCTGCTCCTTCAGTTCCCTACAACTCCACTCTTCTTCACCAGCAATACTTCCATCCTGGCTACTAAATACAAATGGCCACATTATTAAAAATACACATTCAAAACGTTGCTACCTTCAGAACTGCCAAAGTACTCTCTCTCTCACCTCGTGACCAAAAGACAAGCCGCAGAGTCCCAGTCCCCCCCCACACACACACACCTCACTCTAGCTACGTTCACTTTTCATAATATCCTTTCCCATCAAAAATTTGCTCAACAACAGTACCTTTTTTAATTTAAAATGTTCTCATGTGTCCCGTTCTCTTCTGATTGTGTCTCCTTCATTTCAGGTCTCCCACAGCACCCAGTGCTCGCATCTTACCTCGGTCTCTCCACCAAAGTCCGCTCCTTCCTTGGCACCAATTCACACTGAAAACTGTATCTTCTTCCTCAACCACAGGCACACGCAAGAGCAACAAGATAATCCAGCTAAATAAAAACACAACAAATTGTGTCCCTATTGCATACATTGAAAATGTGATGGCCAGTAGATGAATATACAATTTACCTGAATGAGTGGAGAGTGACCTCAGGAACCATCAGTAGTAGATCTGCTATGCTCCGCCACTCATGAGGTTACCTGAGGTCACTCTTCACTCGTTCAGATAAATAGTGAATTCAATGACTGGTCGTTACGTATTCCCCCATTTATTCAAATAAATATTATTAAATAATCAGAACTACCAAGAACTAATCAAGACTAATCAGACCCCTTAAACATAGAAACATAGATGTTGACAGCAGATAAGGACCACTTGGTGCACCTAGTCTGCCCATTTCCCTACTTACTGGATAAGCTGCAGATCCTAGTTAACCAACAGCCTATTTCTTCCTACCCCCCCACAAGAATTGCCTTATGTCTGTCCTATGCATTCTGGAATTCCCCCCTGTTTTGACCCCATGACCCCTCAGGAAGGCCATTCCATGTGTCCACCACCCTTTCTGTAGAAATAATCGTCCTCACATTGCCCCTAGGCTGTCCCCCTCTATCTTCCAAATTGGCACCCTTGTTCTTGCACATCTCTTTTCTGAAAATGCTACCCTCTTGGACTTTGGTAGACCCCTTGGGTACTTAAACATTTCTATCAAGTACTCTCTTACTCCTTAAGGGTATACACATTAAGCTCCTTTAGTCTCTCTTCATATGTCTTCTGGTGCAGACCCTGCACCATTTTAGTTGCCCTCCTCTGGACTACCTCCATCCTGTCTATGTCCTTGCAGAGATTGGGTCTCCAGAATTGCACGCAGTACTCCAGATGTGATCTCACCCAGCTGTTTGTACAGAGGGATAATGACTTCCTATTTTCTACTGGTGATGCCTCTCCCTATACAATCCAGTATCCCCCCAGCCATCCCTACTGCCTTCTCACATTGCTTGATAACCTTTAGGTCATCTGATATGACTACCCCAGGTCCCTTTCCATTTTTATGTTGGCTTGCGCATCGCAAGAAACATCTTGCGACAGTGCGGTTTCTTGGGGCGCAGCTGCTCTTGGGCGAATGCAGGGCACGCATCATTAGGTGCGTCCCTCATTCCCCAATCAGCCTGCATGCCACCGCCACACCATGAATTCATAATGGGGTGAGCACATCAAAGCAAAGGTCCTCTGCAATCGTCATATGCAGCGGTCCTTTGCTTGCCGTGCTCGCCGCCGTTATGATCATGGTCAGTGAGCGGGCAGCCAGCTCATGATTTCCAACATTGGGGGTGCCCAATCCCCCTGTTGGCAACCACCCCATGTTTGTGTGCTGACAGGGGAGCCCACTCCCCGTTGGCATCCTCCCCTCCGCAGATATGGAATGCTGAGGAGGGTGCCCAATCCCCCTCAACTCGCGCCCCCCGCTTTCTTTGCCTCCGACGGGGGAGCCCACTCCCCGTCTGCATCACCTCCCCAACTGTTGAATGCTGAGGGGGTGCCCAATCCCCCTCGGCTCGTGCTCCCCCTTTCTTTGTTTTGCTGACAGGGTGCCCAATCCCCTGACCGGCATTACCCCCCCTGTGTTGTGTGCCGATGAAGGTGCCCAATCCCCATCAGCTACTGACACCCCCTCCACAAAACCCATGTAGGTGGCACGCTGGGAGCCCACCCCAGCATGCCAATTGCCCTGTAATACAAAAACTGTCCCGTGACGGTTTCGCCTTTTTTTTCTACACCTGGAAAACGAAAACCGTCCCTCGTAGTCTACACGCCTCCCTCTCCCCACCCGCTCGCACCTGCTGCACACCTTGCCTCCTTTCACCCCCCCACCCCATACTTACCTCCGGACTCCGGTGCGACGATCTTCACTGGACCGGGAACACGTCTGCACTCTTCAAAGCTGACCGCGAACTGAGGAAATGCCAGTAAGCTGTATAATGCAATGAATAGGGTATTTTCAACTTTGTTGCATATCTCAGGCATTTCTTGGAATTTTGGCACCAAATTTTCAACATGGGGTTTTTGGGGCGCCTCCTCATGAATTCTGTCACTATCATGGCGTTAATTGGTCTTGGAAGGTGATTTCGCAGTCACTGTGCGAAATCACCTTTCGGGACCCATTAATGAAATGACAGTGCCAGTGTTCATGAGTTGGCCTCTCAAAAATCCTATGTTCCAAATTTGGTGGAAAAAATCCAAGAAATGCCTGTTTTACGAGCGTGCATTGCGCAGTTGCTACGCATGCTTGTAACTTTGTGCATTCGCAATATTTTAACGTGGTATTTTCAGCATTGGCATTTTTCTGCACCACCTTGTGAACAGTACAGCTGTCATTTCCCACATGCTGCCCGAAATGTGTTTTCGCACTTCCGGCGCACAATTGCGCAGTCGCTGTGGGAAATCAGTGTTTGGGCCAGATTATGAAAATGACAGTGACACAGTTCATGAGCAGAGCTCCTAGAATGCCTATGTTGAAAATTTGGAGCTGATGCTCCATAAAATGACTGTGTTACGAGCGTGCGTTGGCAGATTGCACACATGCTTGTACCGTCATGCATTTGTGATATTTTCACTCTGGATTTTCACCATTATCATCTTTACACACCTCTTGAAGAACAGTACAGCTGTCACTTCACATATCCTGCCCAAAACATGTTTCCGCACTTCCGGAGCAGAATAGCGTGGTCGCTGGCGAAATCACTTCTTGGGACACTTTGAGGAAATGACAGTGACACTGTACATGAGCAGAGGTGCTAAAATGCCTATGTTGAAAATTTGGTGCCGAACGCCCACAAACTGCCAGTGCTGCAAGCGTGCCTTGCATATTTGCCACGCACCCTTGCAACTCCGCAACTTTCGTATATTTGTATGCCACATTTTCAGCACTGCCATTTAATTACACCTCCTTATGAACTGTGCAGCTGTCATTTTTCACATCCTGCCCAGCATGTTTTCCTGCACTGCACTACCAAACACCCACAGGGACACCCTAATGCCTCTCACTCTCTGTAGGGTGGGGGTGGGTTGGCATCAGTTCAATACTTGACTGCCACTCCTATGCTTCATCTCTCTAACTCCTGCACTGCCAATGGCAGCAAGACAACATTCAGCATTGACAAATGCTTGTTGTTGTTGTTACTACCCCCCCCCACTGAGTACTCTTCTCCTATGTTTTTGTTTCCCAGGTGCATAACTTTGCACTTCTTTGCATTGAATCTAAGCTGCCATACTTCTGACCATTCCTCCAACCTTGCCAAGTCCCTTCTTGTGTTTCGATACTTATTTAATAAGGGTCGGAAGTTTATTGAGTTCTGCCAGACCCATCTGTAAGGTTATGCTGTGATAACGTCACAGGTGAAACTGGCTCTCCTGCAATCAGCTTTTGTCATTTTCTCTATCAGTTTTATAATTTATGTTGAGGCAAAAGCTGACATTGCATCACTGTCCATCCTTCTAAACTACTACTGTTCAGCATTTGTAACAGACAAAAAAAAAAAAGAGAAACTGAATAAAATCTTTAAGTAAAATAGGAATCCAACCTTCCAATGTCAATTTTTTTTTTCAAACAAGCCCATAGGCTACTCCCAGGAGTCAAATACAGTAATTGTAAGATAATCACACCCCTAGGGAGTGCTGTATTGCTTTATGAGACCACGTGGTAAAAATGCAGTGAGTCTTACCATGCAGGACCACAAAGGGAGAAATACACCGAAAGTATATTGTGCATAATTTGGATGTCATGGGAAGCTACTGAAAAGGCAGAGTCTCAGTACCAATGTAAACAATAAAATATATCCAAAATGGGGCAAGACATAATTCTGAAATTATGGCGAGGAAACAAGGAAGCTTATATTTTGAAAAAAACAAACAAAAAAAATTGATTGCTTCATTGACTTAAGTTCCTTATTAATCTTCTTGTGTTACCTCATCTGAGGTTTTCCCACAGATATCCCTCATGGCAGGCTCAAAGGGGAAAGGACAATCCTCCCCTCAGAGACACGCATCCAATGTTGAGCAGGTGGTCCCTGGTGGCAGCATGGATCTGGGGCTGACAGGCAGGGCTTCACAAAGCCCAGCCATTTTCCATATTCTTCTTTCCCCTGCTGTGACCAGACGTAGGTGTGTGGGTGTGAAGACAACACACACGCATCATGTAACCATGGCCCTACCTATCACGCAGTTCACTACCTGCACTACCAACAGGCCTCCACCGGGTGGCAGTTTGAGGCTGAACTAACAAGCCCTCCACTCTCCAGGAGAGGAGAGCAGTCCTTTGGATGCTTGGTCCGCTCCCTCCCCTGGGTGACCCCCAGCAACCCAAGTAAACTCTCAAACCTGGGTCACCAGTGTGGTAGCAGGTAAAGTATCCAGAGCCTTAGCCCTTGGTACCACGGGATTAACATTTCTATAAAACTTTCTTTTGACATGCAAAGTAATTGTTACATAGAAACATAGTGGATGATAGCAGAAAAAGTCCAAAGGGGCCAGATTCACAAAGGGCAACTCAGGACACAAAGCAACTTGCATTAAAAAAATGATGCAAGTAGCAATTACGTCTTGAGTTGTGACATGCTGGGATTCAGAAAGGTAGTCTGCAACATGCTGCAGGCTGCCTGAGCTCAAGTGGATCAATGCACCAGAAACCCCCTTGAGACATGGCATAAGGGGGTTTATTGCAGCAGTTGCACCCTATTCAGGTTAGGTGGTTGCTAAGTCCCCAAATTGGGATTCAGAGACAGCCACCGGTGGACATATATCAATGAACATTTACACTAGCTATGAGCTGGAGTAAGTGGTCTTTGTTGTCCACCAGGGGTTGTCAATGTGCCCCCATCAGAGCACCAGATAGACCTTGTGGGCTACTGCCCCCCAACAGCCCCATTCCCATTCATCCAACACCCTCCTACATGCCCATACCCCCCATGCATAGACCACCCCCATGCCCCAATCCCAACCAGTAGGGGACAGGGGTGCCGGTGTGGGCCATGTCCCTCCCAGTCCCAAAACACACTCCAAAACAATGAAGCTCTTATGGGCTTTTAGCCCTCCCCCCAGTCCCCCTGCACCCCCCCAAATGTCATCCTGTTAGTGGAGAAAATGGAACAGCAAAACCCATAACTTCCCCTGTGGCCTAGCTAGCCCATCCATAACTCCCAGCCCCACCCACACACCCAATAGGTGAGTGGCTACTGGTACAGCCCAACTCTCACCTCCGCAGGCCAGCTGCCAACTGAGCTCCGCGAGGAGCACGTACAATAATTATATGCATTCCATGAATGACAGCAGAGTCAATGGGAGCTGCCAGATAATTACTGTCACGCGCTCTTGGCAAAGCCTAGTAGGTGGCTGGACATGGAGGTGAGAGGCTGTGCCTGTCGCTGACTTGCCCGCCAGGTATATGTGTGCATGTGTATGAGGGGGAAGTGGGGTGGGCTGGCACTGTTGGGTGAGGGGTGGGAGCCACTGGACCACCGGGGAGATAGCAAGTGATGCCCTGTATTCCCATAGGAGGGAAGGGGCGATGGCAAGGTTAGAGGAATGGTCAAATGTATGGCAGCTTAGATTCAATGCTAAGAAGTGCAAGGTAATGCACCTGGGAAACAAAAGCCCAGGTGAAGAATACACAGTGGGGGGTGAGATACTAACAACAACAAAAATGGAAAGGGACTTAGGGGCAGTCATATCAGATGACCTAAGGGTGGGCAAGCAATGTGAGAGGGCAGCAAGGAGGGCTGGGGGGATACTGGGATGCATAGGGAGAGGCATCATCAGTAGAAAACAGGAAGTTATTATCCCTCTGTACAGACAGCTGGTCAGACCTCATCTGGAGTACTGCATGCAGTTCTGGAGACCCAATCTTCACAAAGACATAGACTGGATGGAAGCTGTCCAGAGGAGGGCAACTAAAATGGTGCAGGGTCTGCACCGGAAGACATATGAAGAGAGACTAAAGGAGCTTAATATGTATAGCCTCGAGGAAAGGAGGGAGAGGGGGACATGATAGAAACGTTCAAGTACCTCAAGGGAATCAACAAAGTCCAAGAGGGTATCATCTTTCAAAAAAAGAGGTGTGCAAGAACAAGGGGGCACAATTTGAAGATGGGGGCAGCTCAGAGGTAATTTAAGGAAGTATTTTTTCTCAGAGAGGGTTGTGGATGCATGGAAGGGCCTTCCGGAGGAGGTTGTGGAGTCAAAAACAGTGGTGGAATTCAAGCATGCATGGGACAGTCATCAGGCCATTCTAGGGGGTGGGGGTAGGAAGAAATAGGCTGCTGGTTAACTAGGATCTGCAGCTTATCCAGTAGGTAGGGAAATGGGCAGACTGGGTGGGTCAAGCGGTCCTTATCTGCCATCAAATTCTGTTTCTATTGCGGGGTGTGGGTGAATGGGCATCGGAGCGGAATGGGGGTGTTCCAATAGCCCATAGAGGCATATAGGGTGGCACTATCAGGCTTGGGGGGGTGATTTCCCACACTGGGCTGTAGGACTGTGCATAATGTGGGCATGGGAGGTCACGGACATGTGCCACGCGTCCTTCTGCAGGCGCTTCTGCCACCCGCCTCTCCCATGGCTTGTGGCATTACTGGGGCTGTGTCCTTCCTCGGACAGATGCCACAAGCCACAGGATGCAAGCTCCAGGACTCTGTCCAATACTGAATCAGGCACAGGGTCCCAGATACAGGGGCTGTTGCTGCAAGCTGCCATTAACATAGAAACATAGAATTTGACGGCAGATAAGAACCGCTTGGCCCACCGAGTCTGCCCATTTTCCTACCTGATGGATAAGCTGCACATCCTAGTTAACCAACAGCCTACCATTCTCGCAGTTTGCAGCAACCTTTTGTGAATCCGGCCCCAAAGATCCATCTAGCCCACCTGTAGTTCCCTATCTGTCCCCAGACCTATTGTCCATGGAAGGTTTTGTCCTTCCTGATCCACTCCTTTGCCTCCCTTCCTACTGTCACTAACCTGAGCAACCACCAAACCCTTCATTCCATCCCAGCCATGCTTGAAACCATTTACAGCCTTGGTGCACACAGCCTTTGCTGTCAGACTGTTCCGTGGCTCTACCACCATTCCCATTAAAAACAACTTCCTCATATCCTTCTTAAACTTTCGCCCTCCCAGTTTTTACTCATGATTTCGTGATCCTGATTCTGTACTCCTGCTAAATAGTTCCCTGCAGTTCACCTTAATTATTTCTTTCAGAAACATGAAGGTCTCTGTCATATCTCTCCATCTTGCCTGGTCTCCATTGAGTACATTTTCATGCCTTGAGAGAATCTTCATAAAATCAGCCCTGTTGGCCCTGAATCATCTTGGTCACCCTGCATTGCACCGTCTCCAGCCTCTCCCTGCCCTCCATTAGGCGAGGACTCCAGAACTGAGCACAATATTCACTAATATCACTAATGATTTTAGAGTAAAAGAAGGCAAGATGCCCATAAGTAGCTCCTTGGAATTCCATGTAGTATTTCATATCCCCTCATTTGCTATGTAATTATCCAATCTTTTCTTCAAGATATCCTTTGTTTTACTTACGACTATTTCTACTGGTAACCCATTCCAGAGGTTCACCACTCTGTGTAAAGAAATGTTTCCTTTTAGTCGTGTTAAGCCTGGTGACCTCAAGTTGTAGAGGATGTCCTTGTGATGTTGAATTAATGTTCTTAAAGTCTATATTCAGTTTGGTTCTGAGATTAACGTCTTGTAGTATGGCATATACTGTAGTAACAGTAAATCTCCTTTCTGTCTTCTTACCTCCAAGAAGTATAATTTAAATTTCTTTAGTCTGTCATCATAGGAGCAGTGCTGTAACCCTTTCACTACCTTGGTCATTCTATGTTGGATCTTTCCCAGTTTCTCAATATTTGCCCTCCTATAAGGTCACTAAAGTTGATCATCATAAGCAAGCGGTGGTCTCTCATACGATATATAAAGAGGCATCAACACCTCTGCTTTTCTGCTTTTTATATTTCTTTTAATATCTCCCATTACTCTGTTTGCTTTTGCAACTGCATTAGTACATTGCTCTTTGAAGATGAGGTTACAATCCACAGTAACACCGAGGTCCCTCTCCGTAATCACTGATTTTAACACGGTGTTATTTAACAAGTAATTGTGCTGATTATTGTTTTTGCCAATGTGTAGGACACGACATTTCTTCAAGTTGAAGGACATGCCCCACTTGTATGCCCAACTCCTGCTGCCCGCCAACAAAAGTTCCCTGTCCAGGTCTTCTGCTCCTCATCTGGCACCTACCCACTGCTGCAGCAGTGGCCATGGCTGGGAATTATGATGGCCAGCCCAACTCCTGCTGCCTGCCAACAGAAGCTCCCTATCCAGGTACACTGCTCTGAGCTCCTGGGGACCTGAAGCTGCCTTCCAATTGGACCGTGCAGTTCTGTGTAGAATGCCATAGACTGCTGCTGATACCGGCTCACCTATGATGATTGACTCAATGTTTCCTGCTGTTCATGGCACTCTGACATACTGCTAGCTGCCTAGCTGGGCTTAGTTGTTTTAGGAGAAATTTAAAATGTTACAGTTTTGTACTTTGTTAGTTAAGTCCTAGGCTTGAAACTGTAATTTGGCACTGTTATTGCTCTCCCTAATCTGCCTTACAATCCCTTATGCCTTCCGCCCCCTAAGACGCCTGTCATCTCTCCTATCGTCTCCTCAAACTCCTTCATTTTACCTTTTTTTTCCCTATTTTTTCCTTGTATTGTTTTCCTCTGGATGGTTGGCCTGGA
The DNA here is from genome assembly GCA_016271365.2 of Neoceratodus forsteri. Classification (NCBI taxonomy): domain Eukaryota; kingdom Metazoa; phylum Chordata; order Ceratodontiformes; family Ceratodontidae; genus Neoceratodus; species Neoceratodus forsteri. The sequence goes on from CM028129.1 coordinate 67,714,731, forward strand.
AGATCTCTTGGCGCCATGTTTTAATCGATCTCCACTTAGCCGTCTACCCCTCCATAATCCTATTTTCCCTCTTTGCTTTTCTCTTACCCCCCGCCCCCCCCCGACCTTGCCTTTGTGTGAATCTCTTCTTAATTTTGCCTCTTCCTCCCTCCCACAGGTCTTCCACCCCTGATCGGGCACTGACTTACCGCCTCAGCAGTGGCCACATCTGGTAAGCCTACCAGCCAGCCCATCTCCTGCTGGCTGCCAACAAAAGCTCCCTATCCAGGTACACTGCTTTGGGCTTCCCTGGACCAAAAGCTGTCTTCCAATTGGACTGCGCAGTTCTGTGTGGAATGCCATAGGCTGCCACTGATACCCACTCACCTGTGATTGGCTCACTGCTTCCTGCTGTTCTCGGCCCTCTGCCGTACATCCAGCTACCTAGTTGGGCTTAGTTGTTTTAGGAGAAATTTTTCCTTCCCATCCTCCCCTGCCCTGGCACTCTTTAAATGCTCTTTTTGCACCTCCTCCTTCAACAACACTTCCCCCGTTGGCTGTCGTAATCCCAAAGCTCCTGACTGCCCTGTGACCCACAAGGTTCTTCCTAGTTTATCACTGTTTATTACTTACGAGGGTTTACCCATTCGGAGTTTCCATATCCCAGTTTTTTCTGCCTTTGCCTCCCAGGGCTAACTTAATTTGAGTTATCTTCCCTTAGCACTTTCCCCTCATCTTGCAACTAGCAGCTCTGATCCCAAAATGAAGTCCTTCAGGCTAGTGCTTGTTTGGCTGATAGGGTTCTCAATTTACACTCTTAATCCTTGCTCTGTACCCTTTACGGTAGTTCTCCCAAATACTCTCAACCAAGTTATCCCTTGCCCTATATCCTTTGCACCTGTTTCATCTCCCCACTTGGCCCTCCATTTGTTGCATTGCTCATACAGTGGTACCCTTGCTATTTATATTAAGCACCAATTGGTCAAGCCTACATCTTCCTCCTGCTCTGCATTCCCAATTTCCCTTGGAGCCAAGGTGCTGTTTTATGTATCACTAGGTCCCCTTGGCTTTCGTCTTGATTGCTGTACACTGGCTACCTCCCACACATATAAAAGAGGTTGAACTCGGCTGCTTAGGCTTTTGCTGGGTACCCTCAAAAAACTCTTGCTGATGTTGCTCATTTGTTCTGGTAATACTGGGTTGAACCCAGGTCATATTTCTCCCATCTATACCCCCACTGAACTAGTACACGTAAAAGGCTTAAGTCTACTTCACTTAAATGCTTGTAGCCTTCTAAGGAAACTCAAGATGATTCAGTTGTGGATCTGTCACTCTAAGCCTGACATTATGGTAGTCTCTGAGACCTGGCATAGATCTTCCTTTACCAATTCTGAAATTACTTTTCCCTCGTATAATGTATTCAGGTCTGACAGACCTACCAGAGGGGGTGGGATTGTAACATGTATTAGGGATAAATTCTCAGCCTCTTTAATTGATGCTGCCTCCAAACCTAAGGAGTTCAAAAGCCTGGTCATAAGACTCCAACTTTCTCCCTCCTTGTCACTTTGTGTTATTGGCTCCTTTAGGCTCCCTTCAGCAGGACTTGAACTCTTGCGTTATCTCTGCAGCATTATGGACTCACTGTCTTCTGAAATTATCCTTATGGGCTGGCAGTATAGCCTAGAGGTTAGAGTAATGAGCTGTGTATGAGCTTGATACATCCAACAGACAAACCTGGGTTTAACTCCCACAACCTCCACTTCCATACTGTGTGACTCTCAGCAAGTCACGTAACCTCCCCAGTACTACCGGATCACCCTGAAAACAGGCACTTGTGCCCAGTGAGCCTTACCTGGTTAACAAATAATAAAAAAAAATCATGTTTTCTTATGAGAGACCTCAGCTTTGATTGGCTTTCCGCAAGCTCAAAACCCCTAAAAGATCTTTGTGACAATTATGGCCCGACACAGCTCATCTCAGAAGCCACACTCCCTAACTTTAAAAAACCCAGCTCACAATACTTTACAAGATCTAATTCTAGTAAATAAACCTCATCTTATTACCCACTCTGACATCTTCTTTAATGACATCAGTGATCATTGCTCCATCGCCTTTGTGAGATCGGTCCCAAAACCTATCTCCCCCTCCAGGTACAAAAAGAAGCCGTCACAACTTTAACCAACACGCCTTTCTCTATGACTTTCAGCATTCCCATTGGCAGACATTTTACCTGATCCCTACAATATCTGAGGCCTATTAGCTATTTCAAAATATTGTCCATGAAGTCATAAATCGGCATGCTCCACTAACCAAGATTCACACTAGGAAAAGATCATGTCCATGGTTCTCAACTAGTTTAAAAGCTGAGTTACTTCATAGGGATGTCCTCTGGAACCAAGAACAGAAGTCCAAACTCCCAGCTGACTGGTTGGCTTTTAGAGTGTCTAGGAATCACTGCACCAAGCTTATAAGGACAGCAAAAGCTAATCACTATCGCACTGAACTGGATGCCTCTTCTAGCTGTCCCAAAAAATTTTGTAGAACATTAAAGGATGTCCAAGGACATAGTCCAGCCAGCTCCCTCCCTATGAAAATTACTTCTGGTGATACCTCTGTCAAAAATAAGACTACTATTTTAGAGCTCCTTAACAACCATTTCGCTACTGCAGGGTTAACCTTCGGCATTTCACCTGCCAACACGTTACGTGATCAATTTGGTGCCCAAGACCCAGCTTTTCTAGCCCCTACCACTGCAGCTTATACAGTATCCTTCTCCTTTCGTCCTGTTTCCCTAAAGGAAGTGGAAGACCTTTTACTGAGTCTAGATACCAGAAAGAATGCAGGTGCTGAAAATATTGACTCCTACTTTTTCAAACTTGGCTATCATGCCTTGGCTGCGCCCATCACCCACCTTTTCAATTTATCTCTTGGCCAGGGTGCCATCCTGTTGATCTGGAAGGCTGCGCGTTATCCCTTTGTTTAAGTCCAGTGAGTCTTGTAATTTAAATAACTATTGTCCTATATCCCCTTCTTCCCATACTCTCTAAATTACTAGAAAAAATTGTCAATACACAACTTGAATCACTTGGACTCATTCAGTTTGCTCAACCCAGTGCAGTCAGGGTTTAGACCTAGACACAATATGGTATCTGCTCTTTCTAAGGTGTCTAACGACTGGCTAAATGCCTTAGATAATAAAAATTATGTGTGTGCCTTATTCCTTGATCTGAATAAGGCTTTTGATACAGTGGATCATAACCAGCTTCTGATTTCATTCCGTTACATTGGTCGTGATCTTTCTGCCATGAAATGGTTTAATTGCTACCTAACTGATCGGAGCAGCAAGTAAGGCAGGAGAGAACTTCTCCCCACCGAAGCTCTCCTGAGAGATGTGCTCCAAGGGTCTATTCTAGGCCCTCTACTTTTTGCAATCTACATTAACCATTTAAATTCTGGTATGAAATCTGCAAGTATCCATCTTTTTGCCGATGATACTGTCCTTTACATCACTAGGTCTTTGCCTTCTCAGACCTTCAGCTTGAGTTTAATCAGATTCAGGAAAACCTCTTGCAACTTAAGCTTCTCCTAAATGCTAAAAAAGACCAAAGCCATGCTCTTTTCACCTGCGGTGCATACCTCCAATCCAGATTCTTTAGGCATGATGTCCCAAATTACCACACTTCTAGGGGAACCATTGGAGTTCATTGAGAAGTTCAGATATCTGGGTTTCTATATAGATCATAAGCTTTTGTTTGTCATCCATATTGAGGAATTGGTAAAAAATTAAAGCAATGGCTTGGCCTGTACTTTCGTATCAAGTATCTACTTACTCAGGAGGCTAAAGCTAGACTGGTTCAGATCACCTTCCTTCCTCTTCTAGACTACGCTGACTTCTTGTATGGGCAAGGCCCTAGTACTGCCTTGTCAAAACTCAACACCCTTTACCACCGTGCTTTAAGGTTCATTACAGGCACTCTGTATTCCACTCACCACTGTCACCTCTATTCACTCTTAGGCTGGCAATCTCTCAAATACCGGCAGCAAAAGAAAGCAGCATTTTGGATGTATAGAACTAGTATTAATAAGCTACCATAAAACATATCTGATCGTTTGCCTGCCTGTGCTGTCAGAAGTTATTCGCTGAGAAGCTTATCCTATATTAAACTTGTTATTCCTATAGTCAGAATGCATTTTTGCAAATCCTCCATAATCCATGACCTTCCTGTTCTATGGAACAACCTCCAAAAAACCTTGAAGATTGCCACCACTATAAAATTGCCCACATTTAAACTCTTGTTTGCTTCTGCTTTCATTGAGATGTGCAATTACTTTTGTTGATGTCCATTAGATATAGTATTGTTACCTGGTGTCCTTTCCCCCCTTGACCAGTCCTGTCCCACCTCCTGCTCTTTAATTTTTATACTGCTTCTCTAACCTAACTTTATATTCCTTCTTTTTATTTTGAACATTCCTTGTGTCAGCATGGCTCAGTTGGTAGCACATCTGTCTCTGGACCAGAAGGTCGTGGGTTCTCGTCCCACACCGGGATTGGACTTGCACCTAAAAATCGCTGGCATCCGAATGCAGTATTGGGGGGTGCTGTACTGCTGGGGTGTGCCGTCCTTCGGATGAGACGTTAAACCAAGGTCCCTTCTGCCCATCCTGGTGTTGTCCTGGTGGGTGTCCAGGTGGAAGTAAAAGAACCCAGGGCACTCTTCGCAAAGAGTAGGGAACATTCCCGGTGTCCTGGCCAACATTCCCCTTCCCATAAACCAGTTCATGCAATTATCCAGGCTGTGTGTGGGTGATGATGTGCGATATGGCCACCATCACACATTCAGTCACTTCACTACCAGTCTAGCATTGCTTGTAAAGCGCTTTGGGATACTGTGTATGAAAAGCGCTATATAAATGCTGATTCTTCTTCTTCTACCATTTTATATATTCACTGTGTAGTGCACATTGTATATACTTACTGTGCCTTGTATATATTTGTACAATATGTACTTACAGTATGTTATTACTTTAAATGTGTTACCTATGGATATATATTTATTATTCACTATACTGCTGCTGTCATTGTTTTTCCAAGTGAACATTACCCAGGTCCACCTTGCAAATGAGTTTCTGTCAATGGTGTTTCACCTGGTAAAATAAAGATTGATTGATTAATTGATTGATTGTATGCCTGGTCAGTTATTTTATCTAAATCTGACTGAATTTCCAGGTGCAGCCTCATCAGTGACCTATATAGAGGTAGTAGTAGTAATAGTACCTCCTTTTTCCTGCTGTTAATACATCTTGCAACACTCCCCAGTATCCTATTAGCTTTACAACAGGCTATCTTACACTGGCCTGTAAAGCCCAGGCACTGTGTGCCAATGGGCTACTACCCCTCCCTGTTAGCTCTCTAACAGGTTAAGGGTCCTGGGTCCTGCTACAGTAGTGACTGGGGATTCTATCCCAAAGCTATAGTAAATAGTGCAGTTCCTCCACCCAGAGTAAGTTAGAAGTGGGTCAGCTGACTGGCTGGCACAGCCTCCTGGGATGCTGCACCTACCCACCTCCCCTACTAACCACCTGACACAATGTACACCCAACAGTTTGTTACCACCCTGAACCATAAAACCAGCAATGACTTAGCAGACATACAAACTCCCTGTATGCAGTAATTTCAAACAGTAAACTCACAGCTTTATTGAGGGTGTGGAAGGATAGGAGTACCTGGATGAGGGATAGCTGAGGAAGAGAAAATGGTTATTGGCAAAAATGGTAAACAGTAGCCACATATGCCCGAAGGCCAAACCACCGTCTGGCTGCCCACCCTCACTGGTACCAGTGTTACACCCTGAGAAGTCCCTGGAGTACCCACTAGTTGCAGACTTGAATGTTGCTGTGGGTTGGCCAGCTGTTGGGGCCCAGAAAAGTTGGAAACATGTTTAAATTTAGAATCACACTTCCCTGTTTCAAAATCCAGGAACCGGGTCCTGGGTACTCATGGTTTGCAGGTCTCAACAGTGTTGAAGTAGCAATTGCCAGTTGTCCTGGAGTGTGGAGCTCTGCTCAACTCACGCAGCAATGGGCAGAAGAGAGGATGGACTCTTGTTCCCTTTACAGGTTGGATCTTGCTTGCAGGTCTTGCAGCTTGTCCCCTTGATTGGAGTTCTGGCCACTTGTCACCTTCAGCTGTTTCTGGCCCATCACAGAGCTTGAAGGCAGGTCCACAACGGTCCCAGAAGGCCACAGCCCCACTCCCCACAAGGGTCATAGGTGCTCTAGCACCCCAGTAAGTGTGGGTAACCTCCTGAGACAGTGGATCCCACTTGGAATGGGTTAACTAGCTCCCTACGTGCCTCTGGGTGAGGACTCCCAAACAGTAGGGGCCCACTGCAGTTCCTGCACTGAATCCGTGAGACAGTGACAACCAGGCAGTGCTTCCAATTAAACAGCAGTATCGGGGTGCCAATGGGTGCTAGTCTTCTGATTTGCACTAAGACTAAAGAACTCCACAGGGGAGGTCAAACCCCTGTTACATAGAACCACAGAAACATAGACTTTAACGGTAGATAAGGACCGCTTGGCGCACCCTGTCTGCCCATTTTCCTACCTATTGGATAAGCTGCAGATTCTGGTTTATCAACAGCCTATTTTTTCCTAGCCCCCACTATAATTGCCTTATGGCTGTCTCGTGCATTCTTGAATTCCCCCACTGTTTTTGACTCCACAACCTCCTCAGGAACGCGGTTCCACGCGTCTACTACTCTCTCTGTGAAAAAAATATTTCCTCACGTTGACCCTGAGCCATTCTCCCTCTTTCTTTAAATTGTGCCCCCTTGTTTTCACACATCACTTTTTCTGAAAAATCCTAATTTCTTGGACTTTGTTGAGTCCCTTGAGGTACTTGAAAGTTTCTCTCATGTCCCCCCTCTTCCTCCATTCCTTGAGGGTATACATAGCAAGCTCTTTTAGTCTCTCTTCATATGGCTTCTGTTGCATACCCTGCACCATTTTAGTTACCCTCCTCTGGACTACCTTCATCCTGCCTATGTCCTTGCAGAGATGGGGTCTCCAAAACAGCACGCAGTACTCCAGATGGGGTCTCACCAACTGTCTGTAGAAATGGATTACAACTTCCTGTTTTCTACTGGTGATGCCTCTCCCTATGCATCCCAGTATCCCCCAGCTCGCCTTACTGCCTTCTCACATTGCTTGCCTACCTTAGAGTCATCTGATATGACTACCCCTAGGTCTCTTTTCATTTTTGTTGTTGTTAGTACCTCCCCCCCATTGTGTACTCTTCACCTGGGTTTTTGTTTCCCAGGTACATTACTTTGCACTACTTTGCACTGAATCTAAACTGCCATATTTTTGATCATTCCTCCAACCTTACCAAGTCCCTTCTCATCCTCCCCCCTTCTGTTGTAGATCTTTGTGTCATCTGCAAAGAGGCATACTTTTCCTTCCAGACCCTCTGCAAGTCTCTTATAAAGACATTAAAGATGACTGGTGCCAGTACTGAACCCTGCGGTACCCTACTAGTAACCCCACTTTCTGCAGAGTGAGTTCCATTTACTATTACCCTCTGCACCCTGTTGTGCAGCCAATTTGTTCCCCAGGCTACCACCCTGGGACTCACTCTCAGGCTGGCTAACTTGTTTATTAATCTTTTGTGTGGGACTATGTCAAATGCCTTGCTAAAGCCTAGGTAGGCCATATCCACAGCCCCTCCCTGGTCTACTACTTTGGTCACCCAGTCAAAGAAATCAATTAGATTTGTCTGACATGACCTTCCTGCTGTGAATCCATGCTGCATTGGGTCCTGTTCCCCGCTGGCCTCTAGGTACTCAAAAATTTTTTCTTTCAGAAGTGAGTCCATCATTTTCCCTACCATTGAGGTCAAACAGGTCTGTAGTTTCCTGCCTCTGCCTTGCTCCCACTTTTGTGAAGGGGAATCACATCTGCCCTCCTCCAGTCCTCAGGTACCACACCATCCTCCCATGATTTGTTAAAAAGGGTAGCCAGTGGTGTCACTAGGTCTCCCCTTAGTTTTTTTAGAATTCTGGGGTGAAACCCATCAAGCCCCATTGTTTTGTTCACCTTGTGTTTTAGGAGTTCTTTCAGGACCCTTTCTTCTGTGAATGGACTGGTGTCGACCCCCTTGCCCAGAGTGCTTCTATTGTTTGGTTTAGGTAACTTCTCTTCATCTTTTGTGATTACTGAGCAAAAGTATTCATTCAGTATCTCTGCCTTTTCACTGTCTCCCTCTGCCCACCTCCCCTCCCCTTTATTAAGCTTCACTATCCCTCCCTTGACTTTTCTTTGCTCCCTAATGTGCCTATAAAAGGTTTTATCCTTCTTCTTAACTGAGTTGGCTATCTTTTCCTTAGTTTGGGCCTTTGCTATTCTGACTGCCTTCCCCGCTTCTTTATGCTTTAACTAATATAGTTCCCTGTTATTCTCCTTCTGTGATTCCTTATACTTCCTGAATGCTATCTTTTTCTCCCTAACCTTTTCCGCTACCTCTTTTGAGAACCATAGTGGTTTTTTACTCCGTTTTGTTTTCATTTGCTTCACACAAAGGCTTGTTGTCTCTATGATGGCAGTTTTGATTTTTCTCCATTGTTCTTCCACCCCCTCCTTTCTGCCTATTTGCTAGTGCATTCCTTAGGTAATCACCCATTTTGCCATAGTCAGCCATTCTGAAGTCCAGTATCCTCATTTTTGTATGGCTTGATTCCACAGTTGTGTTTATCATGAACCACATTGTGTGGTGGTCGCTTGTTCCCAGATGGCTACCCACTTCTAAATCTGTGATCCTCTCTCCATTTGAGAGTACCAGGTCCAAGACTGCACCCTCCTGAGTGGGTTCCAGCAGTAGCTGACTGAGACATGCCCACTGTAGGGCATTGAGTATGACCCTGCCCTTGGATGTGGCTGCAGTAAATGTGTTCCAGTTAACATATGGCATATTCAGGTCCCCCATCAACAATATCTCCCCTTTTTCTGCCATTCAGAGAATGCCTTCTATCATTTCCTTGACCATTTCCTCCCCCTGAGATGGGTGTCTGTATACAATCCCAGTGAAGATTGTGGTGCCACTCCCAGACTCCAAATGCCTGCTGTCCTCCCCATTTACCCTTTAGTTCTGTAGCTTTGATCTCTTCCCTTATGTAGACAGCTACTCCTCCTTCTCCTCCTCTTTTACCCTCCCTGTCCCTTCTGTAGATTGTGTACCCTGATATATTGACATCCCAGTCATGGTTCTCCATGTACCATGTTTCTGTGACTGTCTCAATATCAAGGTGTCCCTCTTCTATCAGGGCCACTAGCTTAGTAAGCTTGTTACCTAGACTATGAGCATTGGTACTCATTGCCCTCCATTTAATGTTGGCATTACCCTTTTGTGCCCCATCCCTGCTCTTATTGCCTTTGTATTTTTTCCATTTACCCCTGTCCTGCCCTTTGTCGACCTCTGTACCTTGGTGTTTACTTTACTAACTACCATGTTTTGTGAAGGGAGGCTTGGAATTTCCTTCTTCCTATCAGCACTTCCCCCTTGGCTAGTTTAAAAACTTGCCAATGAAGCATTTAAACCTATCACCTAGGAGCTTGGTTCCCTTCCTGGACAGATGCAGACCATTGTGCCAGTATAGATCCATATCTCTCCAGGTGGACCCCCAGTCCCCAGTGAAGCCAAAACCCAGTGTTCTGCATCAGTCTTTCAACCATTCATTGAACTGCATGGTATAGAGTACCCTAGCCTCACCCATGCCATAGACAGGCAGCACCTCTGAGAAGGCTACCATGCTTGCTACCTGTCTGAGGCCCCTCCCCAACTCCACAAACTCTTCCTGCACTGCACTGATCCCATGCCCAGCTATGTCATTTGTCCCAAGGTGGACAATGATGTCTAGTTCCCTCTCCTGAGATGCTGCTCCTGCAATCCTGAGGATTTGCTTCCTGTCCTTCCAAGCCATAGCACCAGGCAGGCACCTTACATCCCTCTCTCCTTCCTTCCCCAGTTCTACCCCGTAACAAATGAGTCCCCCACCAGGAGCTGTTTCCTTCCCCTGTTGTGTCCCTTGCCACCCTCCTGTGGATCTCCCTTGTAGAGGTTCCCAGCATCCTCTTTGGTCTCCACTGCAGGTGCCATCATAAAGGACATTGCTCCACCAGAATGGCATATGAGTTGTGGAGAGGTACAGCTGGAGGGGTGAGCCTATGTTTCACCACCTTCACCTTCCAAGGGCCCACTGTGGTCCAACCACTCCTCATTCTTGACAACCTCTGAGGCAGCAGTGGTGGCATTGGTGTCTTTGGGTTGGGGTGTCTTCCCTACTCTTTGCCAGTTCAGCCTGGAGATGGGTAACCTCCTCCCTCAGAGCTGACAGTTGCCTGCAAATAGGGCAGCAAAGCAGTTTCCAGAATGTATCCTGGAAAACTGCTGCCCCACAGCCAGTGTATTGCACCACTCCCCACATGTCCCTCTCCCTTCATGCTTATAATATATAAATATATATATATATATATATATATATATATATATATATATGGTATGTGTGTGCTTTCCCTCTATGCACTGTGCTGGGTTATTAAGGATATGACAGAGTTGCCCCTGACCTCTTGAGGAAGTAATGTGAGAATCTTGGGTATAAAGAAAATGTATTGCCTGGGGTGGGTGGGGTGGGGTGAGGAGAAGGAGGTGGGTGACCCACAGTCACCAGTGACCTTCAGAAATGATCAACTACACCACTGCCCCACCACCCTGATCAGTGCTGCTCATCCTTACAGTAGTTCAACCAGCACAACAATTTAACAGACCACTCCACCTACACAAACCACTACACTGAACCCAGGAATAAAAATTAAATCAATCCTCAGACAGCAGTACAATTCTAAATGTTGCAAAACTATCCTTACAAATAGTAGGTCTCTCCCCCAGCGAGCAATCACAGTAAAAAGCAAATTCAGTAGTATTTCACTCCCTCTGGTTATAAAATTAACACTCCTCAAATGGAGTCCTGCAAGCCTCTTCTTAATTCAAATAAGCAAAAATGAAAGTGTCAGTAGAAAAGTGTTTCAAACCTTCCTCAGAGATTGCAAGCAATATTATGTCTTTTTCAGAGCTCTCAGTTCTGAAAAATGAGTATGATTGTGTTCTCTGCAGTATAGCAAACTTTAGCAGCCTCCATAAAACAGTCAAGGCCTATCTGACTAAATTCTAATTGCATGGCTTCTTACAACAGCTCAGTATTGAAAATTCCACCCAGAAACACTTGACCTACTCGTGTCACACCTGTGATACAAGCAGGCCTTTCTGTGAAGACAGACTGCTTTGTCTGGGTTGAATACACAATCACTCCACTGGACCCAGGAATAAAAATTAAATCAATCCTCAGCCAGCAGTCCAATTCTAAAAGTTGCAAAAATATCCTTACAAATACTAGGTCTCTTCGCCAGCGCGCAATCACAGTAAAAAGCAAATTCAGTAGTATTTCACTCCCTCTGGTTATAAATTAACACTCCTCAAATGGAATCCTGCAAGCTTCTTCTTAATTCAATTAAGCAAGAATGAAAGTGTCAGTAGAAAAGTGTTTCAAACCTTCCTCACAGGTCCCAAGCAATATTATGTCTTTTTCCATGCTCCCAGTTCCAAAAAATGAGTATGATTGTGTTATTTGCAGTATAGCAAAGTTTAGCAACCTCCACCAAAAACAATCAAGGTCTATCTGTTCACTTCAGTGCTTGCAGCTCTAACTGTCCATAAAAATTCCTTTTTAGCTTCAGCTGGGACACAACTCTGCCACTCAGTTCAGTCCACACAGCAAAGTCACAGAACCTGGCTAGCACCCTGACCAGAGACAATTTGCCTCTTCAGAATTACTTTCAGAGCCCCAATCTGCAACTCGGGTCTTCTGCAGCAACTAATTAACTTCCCAAAACGAGACAACACAGATCTAGCAGCACAGTTCAGGTTACTAGTGCAGGGTCTCTGCAAAAGATATTTTCTCCAGTTAAAGCAGCACAATTTGCAGTACCCAGAGAGTTTCAAAAGTCAGTCCAGTCTCTCACTCTCTTTCCTCTTTAACTTACTTTCCGCAGCACAATCCACAACTGAGACCTGAGCAAAGCCTCTGACTATCCAATCCCTCTCACACAGAATCCTACTGACTCGAGAAGAGCCCAGGAATAGACTGACTCAAACTCAGAAAATCCTTTGGGTTTCACTTGGGAGTCCAATCTCCTGACTGGCTGTTCGAGCTTATCACTCATCAAGAACAATAGAGGTCAACAGCTCCTGATTTCTTATTGGGGCATGGGTTATGCACCTGAATTAGTGAAACTCCCTTTCCCAGAATCCTTCAGGTCCAACTTTAGGCACCTAAACAATTGACTGGCTGCTGCATTGGAGTCAAAGCTTCAACAACATGTCAGCCCCATTCAGTTCACCAGCAGTTCTCATGTTGTCCCAAATTTCCAGTTCTGGTGCAGCCAGAGAAAAGTCCTTCACCTTTAATTCCCCCACAGTCTATTAACCCCCAAAATGCCCTTTCAAATGAGTCTATGCTTAAATATTCATTGCCCACAATTTCCCTGTTGCTGCTGCCGCAATAAAGTCCCCCCAGGTGGCTGGCAGCGTGCTCATTAGTATTCATGAGGGTTTCATGAATCATTCATTAGCCCTGATTCTAGCTTCAGTCAAACTTCTGTTATCTGCTGTGGACTAACAGACTGCATCATGACATATAAAATTCTCTAGACATATATTACTCAAAAGCTTGCTAACTTCTTAATTAGGATCTGTGCCCTCATGATGGGGTTAAGCCCCTCCCTTGGACAGTGACCTCACATCTTAGGATCACTATAAATTCCTACACTAGGGGCTGCTGCTGCCTTATAGGGCTCAGTTCACATGGGAGGCTTACCCTTGAAACAGCACAGTCCATACTTGTTTGTGAACTAGGACATTTGAAAAAGTTGCTACATTGGGACTCCTTCCATTCACTAGAGACCCACTTATTGAGCAGGGTAAGTTCCTATTTATACAAAATGACAATAACCTGATAAGGTAAAGTAGTGTGTACTAGTTTGGCTGAGAGCGTTCTGTTGGAGTTTTGTCCCCAGTTAATGTTATAAATTTTCCAGACTGTGAATACCAGCTGTATAACAACATCCAATACAGCCCCACAGGTAATGGAACCTTTATATACATATAAAGCAGCATTGTGTAGCCCTGCTGTGGTTTCTGGGATGTACCGGGTCATAATATAGCGTACAGTATTATAGCAAAATCCAGACCTGTGCGTGTCCGTGTTGAACTCCCCTGGAATTAGAATCCTAACTGTGGGAGGTTCAGGGGTGCAGCCCCCTGTAACGGTGGGTGTGGGGGCAGAGCCCCCCACAGAAAATAAAATAAATCAGAATCATGCAACGTGATTAAGATGCACGGCATTCTGCCGTGCGTCATTTTGACCCAGTGCCTTTCTGGAATAGAAAGAGGAATGGAAGAATGAGGGTGCACTCCTCTTCTCCCTTCTTCTGCTAACTTAGTAACTGCAGAACACATACTCTACCATTGTTTATTTTCCCCCATTTTGTGTGATTATTATCTTTATCATATTCTCTCACACAACAACAAACTCTCCCACCTTCTCCCTGGGCAGACGCTTTCTAAGTTCAGAGGCTCCTAGTTTTTAAAGAGCACTTTAGCTACTTCTCTTCCTTTATCGGGGGGGAGGTTAAACCTAAGGCAGAGGTCACCCTGTCACAAAACCAACTTGGTGGGACCTCGACATGTTTTGGAGGCAGTAGTGCGCAGTGGTTTAAGGCTCTGAGCTTCAAATCTGGACACCTGGGTTTGAATCCCACAGCCCCCACTTGCATACTGTGTGACCCTGAGCAAGTCACTTAACTTCCTTGTGCTCCCAGGTTGCATTTGTAAACAAGCTTTCAGCTTAGTGTGTCTCTCATGGTAAAACAAAGGTAAACTCTGAATATTTAAGCAACTGATTATTGTGGGACCAGGTGTGACTACACTGGGAAAAGAAGGGAACATCTAAAGCCATCACAACAGTGGAGTGGTCTGAAACATATGCAGAGGAACATTTTATAACAGACCTAATGCCTTATAGGGCTCAGTTCACTGTAACTGTGCAGAAAGCACCACAAAATGGCTGCAGAACTGAAACAATCTTCATGAAATGGTGGATAGTGGAAAATTCCAAGCATGTCCTTGGTGGATGGTGGAAAATTCCATATCACGCATTTCCTTGTAGTAATGTATGCATGCCTTATAGATGATGTGGCTAAAGTAAGTTAGCATAATAATCAGCATAACCAGTCAGTAAGTGGAAGCAGTATTGTATTTAACATAGTATTAGCATAACCAATCAGCAACTAACAGCAGTATTGTATGAAGTTTACTGTCCAATGAAATTGTGCCATGACACTGTTATGTGTCTAGGCAAGTGTATACGAGAAGGAGGCTTACTATTGTAATCGAAGCTAGGCAATAACAACATGGGGAGCTGGCTCTCTGTATGCATACGTGAATAAATGGTTTGAACTCTGCACAAGACTATTTTCTTTGTCTCTGTATAACAAGTAGGAAATTTCCACGACAATCTTGGCGTAGTCGGCAGGATCTGCACGGCTCTGTTTGGTGGAGTCTTCGCTGGAATAAGACTGAAGCATGCCCGGCGGATGTCCAGGGACATTGCAGGAGACCACCTCTAAAGATGAGGCAGGACCTGCTTGGGCTGTTCGAGGCGAGGACGACCAACAGGACGCGAGATCAAAAAAAAAAGTAAGAAAGTTCTTGTGTTGACTCCAAACTGAGTAAAAGTATTTTGAAGTAGCATAAAAGTAAAGTGGTAAAACAGTGATGTAAAACTCTAGAGATTTAGGCTGTTAAAACAAAAGTAACCTCAGATAAGTTTGAGTCCTTTTAGTACAAGTGGTCAGAAGGCTTGAGTTGCCAGGGCAAAAGTAATCGAAACATAGGTTTGAGCTTTTGTAGCAAAAGTAGTCCAGGACCTGAACTGTTGGGACAAAAGTAACTAAAAGGGGTTTGAGTTTTAACTGTGATGCTAACCTGGGAACAGAGCTAAGCACGAAGGGTGTAAAGTGGAGGCAGTATAGCACAGTGGTCTAAGGCTCTGAGCTGCAAATCTGGTGACATCCAGCAGACCAGACCTGGGTTTGAATCCCACGGCTTCCACTTGCATACTGTGTGACCCTGAACAAGTCACTTAACCTCCATGTGCTCCCAGGTCACTCCTGTAAGAAAGCTTTCAGCTTAGTGTGCTATACCTGGTTAAACAACTAAAAAAAAATAATAAAAAAAAATTAAATAATACATAAACTAAACACAGGACAGTGACATGGGGGCGAAACAAAGCAAGGGAAAGTTTCCTGATCCCTTGCGTGGACAAGTAAAATGTATGGCTGATAAATATGGGAACAACTCAATTAGTGAGGTCCCAGAATGGAACCTGAGAACAGACGGATTATTTCCCCTAACAGGAACATTTAGCCTGGATGTCTTACAAGAAGCAAGGAGCATTCTAGAAAAGGTAGAAAGCAAACAAAAGAAAGTAGTAATAGATTGGACAAAGTTCAATAGATGGGAAAGAGAAGCAGAAAGTAGGTATGAAAGGTCAGTGAAGGGCATAATGGTAAAACAAGGAGGAAAGAAAAAGAAAGCTGAGAAAGCATGATATGCCACCCCCGTATCGGCCCCCCATTTGCTGCCCTGGCACCGGCACCCCCACCCTCTGCCCCACCATTGGGAGGGGCTGAGGGAGGGAGCCACAGGTCCAGGATGAATTTGAAGATGCTGCAGAGGCAGTGGCATGAACGGAGCCCGATACGACTAGCGGGGAGGTAGAACCCCCTAGTAGGCAACCCAAATTCTACCTCCCCAAGAAGTCCCGTGGTGACTAGATCCAACAGACAGGAGGGAGGACCCGCAATTAACATGCCACTAGTATATTACCCCAACCCCTACTTGGCTGATGTTGGGTAGAGAGACCTTGGAGACCTGACAGACTGACTGGCCTTGGTTAAGGGCATACAGCCAGCTGGGAAAGATTTAGATGCTTACACAGAGGAGGATGCAAGCCCTATTTGCAATGTATGACCTGTCCACTCGAGAAATGACTGAGTGTTTCAGGAGAACTTTAAAATTCCAGTGGAATGAGTGCAAGGAAATTGAAATATGGATGCTGCAAGAGACGATAGAGCAAACCAACTGCAAGCAGTTTGAATGGCAGTGCAGACTAAGTTTAAGAAAACTACTGATTGAGCCCATCCACGCTACAAAGCAGAAAACAGGCGAGACAGTGCAGAATATATAGAGAGAGACTGAAACCATATTTAAACAGCACTCGAGGGTGAAGCCTGGTGATACAGCGTATGGAAATTTATTGGGGCATGCCTTTAGTAGTGGACTTTTGCCTGAGATAAAAAAAGGAGCTACAACTGCTTGTATTGGATGGGAGACAAAATCATTAGCTGAGATTTTGCAGTATGCTGAACACTCTGAGAGACAACAGAGGGGAAATGAAAAAAAAGATCAGAAGAAACTAGTAAAGGCACAGCTAATGTACTATGAATGAGGTAGGGGCAGGGGAAGAGGCAGAGGGAGAGGGCAAGGAAGAGGTGGTCCCCAGGCAGAGTGAGGGAGGGGTGATCATAGCCAGTACGCTGCTACCGCTGTAACCAAATGGGCCACATGGCAGAAACTGTCCCAGGAAGAGGACCTGCCCAGTGAACTACCCCTCCTGCTGCCCGACTTTCTGTGCTGACCTTGTAATCCTAACTGCCAATGTACAATCGCTGAAATAGCGGCACAACATCAAGCAATGCTCTCCTTACCCCTGACCCCGTTAAAATACCGAAATTGACACTAACTGTTGACAACAAGAATGTTTCCTTTTGGTAGATGCGGTCGCATCATTGTCTGTGATCTGAACCTGTGAACTGTACCTGTGTCCCAGTGACACTGTGGTGGAAGCAAGTGGTAGCCTCAGGCATACCTATCTTGAGCATCTGACCCAGCCCTGGCTTTGTACCGGTGTAACAAGCTGACGATACGACTTGAATTCCTGTATAGTGAGACTTGCCCTGTAAACTTACTAGGCAGAGACTTATTGGCTAAGTTAAACATGACAATACGTATAAGTAATGAGGGACTCTTTGTGACCTCGGCCAGAGCTGGTATGTTTCCCTTGACAGTGACTGCAAGTGACTCACTGTACTGTTGGAAGCTAATAGGTGAAGAGCAAGTGGGCTCATTGATAGAATGGGCTGCTGAATTGACAGGGGGTGCACAGGAACTACAGTACTATCTCCACTGTACTGCTCACTATGCAAAAGGTGAGAGGGATTTTGGGTACGAGACAAGTAAATGGAGTACTCAACCAATACTAGATGAGTTACAAGTAAAAGATCTATACATAGCACATGACCACTGCGCTGCCACTCTAGAACTTACTGCTGAGCAACAACAAGCCTATGTAGTGGAAGGGGCAGCACTTCACATCTCACTTACAAGGGAAAAGAATTTTAGTGGAAGGATTTGGGGCGTGGGTGGTGCACATGAAAACCTAGCGGTGAGGAGCAAGAAGGTGACAGATGGGTGTCGCCATCGACAGGGTGTTATAAGCATGTTCTCACGTGAGCAAGTGACAGTGCAACTAGAGATAAAGGCAATTGGACAGGTTACAAAGGAAAAAAAAGTAAACTAAATGATAGGTTACCCCTTTGGCAAGATGAACTGCCAGGTAGTCTGGGCCACTTCCAAGACTGATGTAGGATTAATAAAAATGCACAACCTTTATCAGTCACACCAAAGTCCTCCCATAGGCCCCACAAACACCAACCTACCAGCTGGAAGGGAGGCAGAAGAGGGGATTGCGCCTGTGCATGCAGCATTGGTAGAGAGGGTTGCTCGTTACCTATGTCCCAATGCTACGGTAAACACTCCTATTCTACCGGTGAAAAAGCCAGATGGCACCTACCAGTTTGTGCAAGATCTGCGACTGGTAAATGCTGCTGTACATGCCAGAACGCCTGTGGTCCCGAACCCTGTCACTGTTCTGTCTCAGGTACCTACAAATAGTTGTTTCTTTACAGTTATAGATTTAGCAAATGCCTTTTTCAGCATTCCCGTGGAGCCTGACAGCCAAGAGTGGTTTGCGGTTATGTACAGAGGGAAAAAGTGGACATGAACTCGGATGCCCCAAGGGTATGTTGAATCTCCAGCTGTGTTCTTGGCCCAAATGAGTGACAATTTGTCTGCCTTTGTGCCCCCTGGTGGGAGTGTGTTGATACAGTACGTTGATGATCTGCTACTTGCCTCCCCCTCGCTGGAAGCATGTGAGCAGGACTCAAAGGCACTGTTACTCTTTTTGGCTGAAAATGGGCTCAAGGTATCAAAAAATAAACTACAGCTGTGCACAGAACAGGTGAAATGCTTGGGTCCATGCACTGTCGGTGCAGGGCGTGCCCTGGCCCCAGAGCAGACTGAGGCCATTACCAAATTGCCCCGTCCGATAACAAAACAACAAATGATGTCCTTTTGGGCATGGCGGGCTACTGCAGAGCCTGGCTGAAGAATTATGCCTTCTTGGCACAGCCTTGCAAGATGCCATCCATGGCAAAGGTATGCAAATGAAAGATGAGGTCAGGTGGAAAAACAAATTAACGGAAAACTTCACAATTAAAATTGGCTTTAGCTTCAGCACCTTATCTAGGGCTGCCTGACTTTAACAAACCATTTGACCTCTGGGATGGAAAGGCATGGGTTTATGTCTGCTGTACTAACACAATTGCAGCAGAGGATACAAGAAGGCTGGTGGCTTACTACTCTAAGCATTTAGACTCAGTAATCAGAGAGTAGTTAGCCGTGTCTACAGTCTGTTGCCCGCTGCTACTGGAGCAGTGCTGGCCTATTCTGTTGGTGGGGTTTTCCCTCTGGTTGTGCATGCCCACATAGCAGTTCACTCAATTATACTGCAAGCCACTTGTCCATCACTCCTGCTCGCTTACTGCAATATCAGAATGTGTTACTAACCATGTCAAATATTACCCTTAAGCGCTGTACTACCTTAAACCCGGCTACCCTCCTCCCTACCCTGGAGGACGGTGATATACATGACTGTGGAAGTAATTGACTCGGACTGCAGACCTCGACCTGATTTGACCGATGTACCCACTGACTAGCAGACCTGGAACTGTTTGTGGACTGCTTTCGGCTCCATGAGATGGGCAGGGTTGTCCAACTGTGGCATCAGCCGTGTACTGACAACACTACTCTAAGGAGGCCATAAGCTGCGTCCCTTGTAGTCAGCACGGCCACTGAGCTATTGGCATTAACCAGGGCCTGTGTTTTGTACAAAAAACAAACCATTAACATTTACAGGACAGCAGGTATGCCTTTGGAGTAGTGCATGATTTTGGAACACTATGGAAAAACAGGGTTCCTGACTTCGGAAGCCCATTGCGCATGCAAACTATATGAAAACCTGTTGTGACATTCAAAATTACCTGGGGGCTGTAGCAGTCATAAATAGCGCACACATCTGCTTCTGACTTTGTATCAAAAGGAAATGCCCGAGCTGATGCAGCTGCGAAAAGAGCAGCCCTCCTTGATGTTGTCCCACTACCGTTAATGCTTTCTCAAGAAGTAAAACCAGTAAATCTTTTTTCTGCCAGTGATGTAGCTGAAATACAACGATCTGTTGATAAAAAGGAGAAAAAGAACTGGCAAACATACTGCACCTATGATGCCACCGTAAAGCTATGGGTGGCGCCCGATGGGAGACTTTGCCTACCGGCAGTCATCGTTTCCTTTTGGCCGTTGGCTCATGGAGCCGACCATGTGTCAAAGGGGAATAGTGGCTTTTGTAAATAAATATTGTGGTATGTTGTAGGTTTTTCTTTGTATGCTGAAAACTTTTGTAAAAAAAATGTATTATATGTATGCAAAATAATATCGGCAGGGGACTCCAAGTAACCCCCTCTGCCCATCCTTCTCCTACAGGACCGTTTGAACACATAATGATGGACTTTATTGAACTAAGCCCTTGTGAGGACTACGGGTATTGTTTGGTAATAGTGGATATGTTCTCTAAGTGAGTAGAGGACTTCCCTGCTCAAAGAAGCACTGCTTGTGTGGTGCCAAAGGCCCTATTGAGGGATATTATACCCTGTTGGGGCCTACTCTCGTGTATATCTAGTGACAATGTTACTCATTTTGCAAACGAAGTTATCAGGTGCCTATGTGAGGTTTTGAAAATTGATTTAAGAGCTCACTGTGCCTACCATCCACAGTCTGGAGGGGCTGTGGAAAGGGCAAACCAAACCTTAAAGGTAAAGTTAACCAAACTGATGGCAGAAACAGGACTTAATTGGGTGAAGCCTGCCTTTGGCCTTAATGAGTATGAGAGGTAAACCAATGCGGATGGGTCTGTCACCACACGAGATTCTGATGGGTGAGCACTCTGAATGACTAATGCACCTTTCCAAAGCAGGTTAACATTACGGTATAGATAATGAAATGCTTGCCTATTGTTTATCCCATAATGCTGTGTTGTTGAATCTTTTACCCTAGGTAAAGCGTACTTGCCTGTGCCAAATCCGAGCAGCGCTACGCATACAGCCCAGAGACTTTATGGTGATAAAGGACTTTCGGCGAAAGAAGTGGAGTGATCCCCGGTGGCGAGGCCCTTTCCAAGTGCTCCATACCACACAGACTGCTGTAAAGATCGCCGAGACAGACACATGGATCCCGCATCCCATTGTTGGTTGGTGACAGCCATCGAGGCAGATGAAGAAAAAGACTGTTTATTGACCGCAGGGCAGCATGCGTGCTGGGAGCCGCTGTGGTTCTTCTGACTCTGATAAGTATTAAAGTAAACCACAAGACTGTGACATAGCCGCATTGAACTCTACACACCACTAACCTGGTGGACTCTAATGAAGCTACATGTTACTAACACTAACCTAAGTGATTGTGATGTGTGCGCATTTCCCATTTTCTGCTGCTGTGGGACTGCATTTACAGCCTAAACCTGTTGGCGAAAAGCACTTACAGATTGACAGGAGGTTTAGAAACCTTGTGGCCAAGCGACACTGATACCTCTTTTTCAACAAAGGTATTAAATAAGACCAGTCTGTTTAGGGGACACCTATTCTCCAAAAGGTATATCAATCCCCAAACAAAACACATTGTCTGCCCTACCTAGAACATTGATACTCCACCTGTGCTGCTAGGTGTCTGTGCGCCACTAAGAGGTATGCAAAACGTTGGTTCCTCCTGCTGTGCCTCAAATTACACTCGCCCGAGAAGGAACACTGGGGCTTAGATGGTCTGTCCGGCCTGTATTGGGTATGCAGGGACAGAGCTTTGTGTTTTACCAATGGGATGGATTGGGTGTTGCTATGGCCACTCTCACCCAGCTGTACAGGTATATAGGCTTCACATGACAATAACAATGGTAAGGTGTCCCGAAAAGAAATGCGCTTAATAGGCATGGGTGGGTCAGGGGTGCCCCAGTGCACCATAGAGACCCTAGTCTGAAAAGTTAGCTGCAGGATTTTTTTCCATTTTGGGAGCACAACAAGCTATGCATTATATTGATCAACTAAGTTACAAACTTGAGGGCTCTAGTAAACCTCACAAATGAGGGCTCACCCTGCTAAGTGCGAAACTAAAGCATTAAGACTAGTAGCATTACAAATTGGGTCGCTCTTGATTATGTACTAAGCGGCCCAGGGAGGGCTATGTGCAATGATTGGAGAAGAATGTTGTACCTATGTACCAAATGTAGCTGATAACATGACCAAGTTTTGCACAAAGTGCAGCAACTACAGAATAAAATTGTGGCCGAAATAAGTCTGAGGTGACAAATCCCATGGGATGGATTACAAAATGTATTGAAGCCAATGGGGATGAAACAATAATGACATATGTTATGCAGCTAGCATTAAGCGCCTTATTATATATATAGCTTGTTGTACTTTATGTACAAAGCTGCTGCTTACAAAAATGTGTAACACAGCCTGTAACCCACCTACACCAACTGTACAATCATGTGTGATACATAATTACGACATACTAACATACTAAAATGCCAGCAGAATAGGCCTAACGGTCTTTCGAGTCTGCTTGATTGGTCAGCCCCCACCCTGGGTGCTGACCTTGCTGCCCCCCTTGCCTTCTCTGGCTTCTCCCTTCCCAGTTCCGGATATTCTTGCTGCATTGGATTTTGCTTCCAGAACCCTTCCCCTGTATCTGTCCCAGCCTCTTGAACCCCTCCACCGTCTCTGCCTCCTCACCAGCCCCTAGGCAGTGCATTACATGGCTCCACCACCCTCTCAGTGAGTAACACCTCCTCCTTTCTCCCCTGAATCTTCCCCTCCAGCTTCCACATGCCCTCAGTGGCCCCCTCCTTCTTCCTTGAAGCACCTGACTATTTCCTCCCATATTTACCCTCTTCATGTACTTAAGACCTCTATCATGTCCCCCTGGTGCTTCTCTCTTCCAATGTGTACATATTTAGCTCTTTGAGCCTCTCCTCATAGGTCCTGTCCCCCAAGCCCCAAATCATTTTGGTTGCCCTCCTCTGGACCCTCTCCAGGAGTTTAATGTCCCTCTTTAAGTGTGGCCTCCAAAACTGCATGCAGTACTCAAGGTGTGGCCTCACCAAGCAGTTATACAGAGGGAGCATCACTTCCCTACTTCTGGAGGTGATCCCCCTAGCGATGCATCCCAGCATCCTGTTGGCCTTGGCTGCTGCCCTCCTACAAGTCTCCGAGTTGTTCATTTTGACATCCACCACCACCCCCAGGTCCCTCTCAGCCATAGGGACTTGTAGCATTCCCCCAGGGTGTACACTTGGCCGGGTTTCCCCATTGTGGTGGAGTAGCATGTTTCCTGCATTGAACCTCAGCTTCCACTTTTTCTAGACCATCTTTCCAGAGCCTCCAGGTCCCCCTGTGGGCCACCCTCCCCTCCTCCCCATCCACCACCGCCCCAGTTTTGAGTCATCTACAAAGAGACTCATCTCCTCCTGATTCCTGTCCTTATATCAGAGATGTAGGCATTGAACAGGAGGGGACCAGGACTGATCCTGTGGGACCCACTACTGACCCTCTTTGGGGATGAGACTATCCGCCAACTCGACCCTCTGGGTCAGGTCATGGAACCAATTGCCTATCCATCTGATCATCTGGTTCCCCACACCCCATTTCTCGGCTTATCCAACAGGCCCATGTGAGAATATAGTCAAATGCCTTGCTGAAGTCTACAAAGAGGACGTCTACTGGTCTACCAAGGTCAAGGCACTAGTCACCCAGTCATAGAACTCCACAAGGTTTGTCTGATACGATTTCCCAAGGCGAATCCATGCTGTCTACATCATCCAGGCACCCTGACTTTTCGGTCCCCCTAGCCTCTCCTTGACAATGCCCTCCATCACCCTAGCCCACCACTGATGTCAGGCTGACAGGCCTGTAGTTCCCTACCACCTCCCTTGATCTCCCTTGTGGATGAGGCACTATATGCCACCTTCCAGTCCTGGGGCACCACCTTGTCCTCAGAGATGGTGAAAGCTCTGCCAGGGTTTTGCCAGGACATCCATAAGTTCCTTTAGCACTCTGGGATGTAATTTATCGGCCCCGGTGCTTTCTCCGTCTTAAGGAGCTGAGGGCTTCCCTCACTCTCTCTGCTGTGATTCCACTTCCAGTACCTCTTCTTCCTACTTAACCTCCCCCCTCCTGCCAGTGATGCCTCCCCTCTCCCCAGACCCGCTTGATCGGTGGGTCCCCCCTCCTCAGTATCTCTGTCTCCATGCCATGATGCAGCACCCCCATTTTCCTTGGTGGAAACTGAGGGTGGAAGTACTCATTTAGTACCTCAACCTGCTCCCTGGGTCTTGTGCTAGCGTTGGACTGGCCTGCCCGGATACCGGAGAATTTCCGGGTGGGCCCCCCTCATTACAGTACCCCACAATCGCCCGTTTCGCATGGGGGTGCAACAACCTGTGTGATCATGAAAAGCAATCACTCATTTCTTAATTCTTTGCATCATTGCATGCAGCCATGGAGGCACAACAACGCTAATGCTAAGGGCTAAAACTAAGTCTAACAATTAATTCACTGCCAGGTCAGGTCCCGAATCGAATCCATAGTTGTTGGCAATCAATCGACATTCAAAATAAATTAACATAAACGCAGCAAGTGACTGCCTGACCTGAATGGCTAGTAGTAGACTCACCGACCTAGTCACCTTCTGGCGGCGGTGGAGTTGGGCCCTTTGTTGCTCGTACCACGGTGCCAATTGAATCGCTTCAGCTGCAGCTGCCATGCCAGGCTGTGGAGGAGGGGTCGTCAGGCGTCTCGGCACAACCACAGGTCGGCGATGGTAGTTATGTTCAGTTAGATGGTACCGCCCCTAATGGCAGCATCATGCGTCGTCGTCACCGTCACGGCGCCCAGGACGCCACCGTCGCTCAAATGATGACATCACTGCACGCGACGCGACAGCCGGGCACTTAAAAGGACCCCTGCAACACCATTCGGTCCTTTTCCAGCACGCCACTCAGGGAGTCTACTACAAACTGCAGTGCCACTTACTGCTTAGCGTCGTCGGTAGGACGTGTGAAGACTGTGGAGCCGTTTCTTTGTCCCGCGGTCGTCCATCGTTGATTCGTTGGCGTTTAAAGAGCCGGTGGTCTGGTCGAGTCGAGGAAGGTAAGGCCTAAGGCGACGGAGCAGGTAAGGCTGCTCTCCAGGTTTTGGAATGAGCACCAGGAAAGGTGCCATTTAATCTGCTTCCCTGTGCTTTGCTTTGGCTGTTAGGTTGTGCTCTGGCTACTAGAGGGTGCTGCTGTGCAGAACCTGTGTGTGCTGTGTGGCCTGAGTTCTAGCTGTTCCCTCACTCTAGTTCAGGTCTACTGGCCCTTTTTGCTCTTTGCTATGTGTGAGTTTGCAGTAGCACTCTGCTGTGGTTACAAAAATTGTTGGTGTAGACAATTCATAGTAGCACTAGTAGAACAGTGGTCACCGGCTGCCAACTCTCTTTTTGGCTGAAGTAAGCCTGTGACTGCACTAACCAGCAGCTCAGTGCAAAAGCCACATATCACCTTCTGTTTTGTTCTGTTGTGAGGCTTAGTCCAGGTATACTATCCAACCCTTCTAGATACACCTGCTGGCTGCTGTGAGGGTGGGGAGGGAGCAGGGGAAAAAGACAGAGCTGAGCACACCTCAAAACAAAGTGCTTCCATGCTGAAGCTACTACCATGCTGCCTGGTTACAATTTAGAAAAGAAAGTGGAGCACTCGCCATTGCTGCCAATGTTGTGCCAAAATACAAGCGTTTGTGGGCTTCTGTAAGGACTGGATGCTACAACAGGCAGCAGGCCATCAATTAAATAAAAATGTGTCCCCTGTGTCTTTTTCTTAAACTTTACATTATTTTACAGGTTCTGCTGTCTACTCAGTGCCATATAATAAAAATAGCCTTCTTAATCACAATTTTTGATTGACATCTGAAGATTGAGATGAAACTGCATCTATTTTGAACAATCATTATTAGATTCTAGAATGACTGTTTCTGCCTCTGATAAAGGAAGATGTTATTTATGTGACTCAAAATAAATGTGCTGATTACCTAGATGTTAGCATAAAACTCTGTAATTGTATTGCCCCAGATCCCGAGTAGTAAGTATAATACTGTTATTTCAACAGTCTGTACTGTTTTGATTTTCAGATACATATACAGTTTGATCACACTTAAAGCCTGTTTAAGCTTTGTTTGATCACCATCTTTATCACACATAGCACCAGAACAATGTTTTTTTTTTTGGAGGCATGACTGCATCTTGGAATGGAATCAACAGTAAATGAGGACAGTCATTTTTTTCTTTTTTTTCCCAAATATTATTGTAATCCTGTACACCTAAAGGCACACAATTTTAGGTTAAGTAATAATGTGTAAAACACAAAGATTTCCCTTACTGTCTTTTCAGCCACTGTTACTTGAGTCACTCAAGAACATTAGAGCTCGTGTGTAAAAGTAAACAGAGGGACAAGAAAATGTATTGCCTACAGTGTGGTAACCTGTATCAGAGGCACTGCCATTCATAAGCCAAGGCAAAAACAATGATGGTTAATATGTGTTTAAAAAAAAATCTGACAGTGACTCTAGAAGTTCTAAAAAACAGAAGGGCATGACTGCAAAATAGTTTGTTTTACAAAATGTCAGCAGTGGTGGTGGGAAGGAGTATAACTGTCAATTGATGTATCACTCGAAATATATGGTGCTGAAATTTAAAATGTTGGAAAATGTTGGGCTGCTGGTCTTCACAATGTGGGACCTAACAAGATGCAGATGCATATTAAGAAAACTATCTAAATAAGGTGCCTCTGTTTGTGCAAAGTTTAAGATGCTCACCATTCTCCCAAAATGAAACTGGGTGCATGAACAGTCTTTTGTTTGCATGCTAGCAGTTCTGAGATAGAAAACATACAAACATAGAAGTTGTGACAGATAAGGACATAAGGCCCATCCAGTCTGCCCATTCAGTTTTCTACCTTATAAATGTGCCATCGACCCTTTGCTCTGTCAGTGGCCTAGCTATTCATACTCATTTGTTGCTCCCTTATGCCTATTCAAGCCTGTTTGAACCCTGCACTGTATTCATAGCCACCACTTCTTGAGATAGGCCATTCCATGCATCTACCACCCTTTCTGTGAAAAAGAATTTCCTCATATTGCCCCTTAATCGGCCTCACTCTAATCTCATGCTGTGTCCTCTTGTCCTGCTATGTTCCTTATATTGAAACATGTTAGACTCTTTCACCTTGTTAATGCCCTTAAGGTGTTTGAATGTTTCGATCATATTGTCATATTTGTCAGTGTCAGTGGCTCAGTAGGTAGCACACTCGCCGCCGGGAGATCAGAGGGCTGTGGGTTCAGTTCCCACATCTGGCACTTGGGTTAATATCCCAGTACTGACACTGTAATGCAGCATGAGAGGGGTGCTGCACTTCTGAGGTGCCGTCTTTCGGATGAGAGGTTAAACTGAGGTCCCATCTGCCTGGATTGGTGGTAGTTCAGGTGGATGTTAAAGATCCCATGGCACTTATCCGAAAAGAGTAGGAATTTCCCTGTGTCCTGACAAATTTCCCTCATTCACTAAAAATACCACCAACAGCTTAATCTGGTTCAAGGTCAGTTGGCATTCATCTGTATCCCCCTCCCCCGGGTCGTGCCTGAAAATAGGCAGGATTTGTCTAGTGCTCTTACCCGGTCAACAAAAGCTAAATAAATAAATATTACTTCTCTCCCTCCTTTGCTCAAGGGTATACATATTGAGGTCCGTTAATCCTCATATGTTTTCTGATGCAGTCCCTGCACCACTAGTTGCCCTTCTCTGGTCTGCCTCCAATTTGGTTAATGTCATGGTTATGTCCTTGTGAAAGTGTGGCCTCCAGTACTGGACATACCTCAGATGGGAGCTCAACCAGTGTCTTGTAAAAAGAGATTATTACCTCCCTCTTCTGACTTGTGATACTTCTACTAATACACCCAACATCCCCATTGATAGATCTTAACAAGGGTTCTAAATAAATGTTAAACAATATACAGCGAAAGGGGACATCTTTGTGATCCCATTATTGAGTTGGAATTCCCTCGAGATATAACCATTACATAGAATTCTGGCTGTGGGACCACATATAAATTCTTTGTACCTCTAATAAGGCCCCAAGGACCCATTTTCTCCATTGTAGCAAAGGAATGGATGTGAGACCCGATCAAATGCTTTTCAGCATCTAGAAATCAAGGCCAGGGTAGCTGAGAATCCGAGGGCAAAATTTATAATATGATGAATTTTCCTGACAGCATCTTCGCCCCTCCCCTGGCATAAATCCTACTTGCTCCTTTCAGCTTGAAAATTAGCATTACAGACAAACAGCCAGAGAGGAACAGCTTTAAAGAGTTTTTTTAATTCTGATTTGGTTTAAAAATGTAATTTCAGGCCCCATGTGGTAACTCAGATACAAAGTCACTTTTACATTAGTAATATTTCAGAAAAAATGATCACAGTTGCCAAAACTATTAACCTGGTGTTGCCTAATGCAACCTGACCGCCTCCACAAGGCACATGAGACATCGTTTGTGTATTACTAATGCACCTTATAATTTTCCCCTATTCAGAATGTCCTTGCTGTGCTACATAGCTTTCCTCCTTTTTATTCTGCTCATTAACTTCATCCACCTGCTGGCCACATCCTTATTAATGTCAGAGGGATATTGCCTGCTTCAGGGGCAACAGCGTCAGTTGGCCTGCCGGATACAGGAAATTTCCGGGTGTGCCCCTCTATTACGGTACCAACAAATATGCCCGTTGGCATGGGGGTGCAACAACGCGGTCTATGGGGATATCTTTTGTAGTATGGCAGGCCAGGCAGGCAGGGAGACACACTCAAACATTGTGCATCATTCCTGGGTAATTTCCAGGAGGCCAATGCACAGGGGCAAGCGTTTGATACCTTCATTGGCAACATATAAACTAATATGGATGTGGCTACAATTGCAACTTCGAGACGAGCTCAGCCCATGGAGATTGAACTTCCCCATCAGCACAATGGGTCTTGAGGCATGCATGTTGGAGTAGATGAAGCTACACTTCAGTGGGCTTCTTATCTGCTCACTGAAGTGTAGCTCCCCTTTCAACTGTATGCCACTGCATTTTGGAGCATGTCATACACAACTCAAAATGCATTGGCTTACAGGGGTTGAGGGATAAATAGAGAATTCAGGATGCATGGGACAGATGTAAAGCATTCCTAGGGGGAGTAGGAGGAAGTAAGCTGTTTAACAGGATCTGCATCTTATCTGTTAGGTAGGAAAATGGGCAGACTAGGTGGGCCTTAATATCTGCCGTCAAATTCTATGTTCCTATGTTTCAGCTGAACCGTTTAACAGTACTAACAGTACTACCAAGCACGCTCACCCTCGGCTGGTTCGGTCGATGAGAGCTTGATACAGGTTCCGTTCGATGCTTTCGTGGTCAGTTGTGACTTCGTGGAGGACAGAAATCCAGGATTGGAACCAGATTTTCCTACAGACACTGAACCTGAGCAGACTGTGGCTGCCCACACCACATATCCAGGCAGCATCTCTGGACCAAAAATCAGCTTCTCCAGGGTGAGTGAAATTTAACTTTCAGATGCATTTTAACATTTAAGCTGGAGACTGTGCAGTGGATCATATGGTTGTGTTAATGTGGTGGTGGATGGGACCAGGAGGGGTGCGTCATGGGGGGTGGGGTTAAGGTTGTATTGTGAGTCGGCTAATCGCGGCAGGTCGATCTGAGCCTGTAGAGGGGCAGAGTCGTATGCTGGCATGCTGCTGTCGGGAACAAACCAGTTTCAGTGCCTGGACTGGGGGGTGTAGTCATTATGAGCCTGTGTGTGTGGGGGCTGGGGGGTGAGACTCATATGCTGCTCTCTGTAAGCAAACAATGTTGGTGCATGGGGGCTGGACAGTGGGAAAGGTTGGGGGTCCAGGCAGGCTGCTCCACCAGTTAATGGTATAATGGTCAGGTCAGGCAGTGTTCCTTGCAGATTGAATCTGGGCTGGTGACGAGCAGCCCTGCTTGGTAAATCTCCGATTTGAAAAAGCAAGTGCACAGCAGACAGCCGGGGTAATGGACAAGGGAGAAATTGGGTTCTGGTTTTCCTGGCCTGTCTGAGCATGGGTGGAGACTGCTGTATGGGCTGGAATTCTGGACCATCAAGTAGGGTAGTAATGTTAACTTGTGTTGGTGCAGGTGCTGGTGGAAGAAAATGGGCCGTGGACCCCGGTCCTGCGATGTGGGTGGGTGGGGGTGTGGATGTGGGTGGGTGTGTGGTGGGTGGGTGTGGGGGTATGGTTGATTAGTGAACTTCTCTCATCAAAGTAATAAGCTTTATTTATTTTCATCTTTCTGTGGGGGTGGTGGAGCATCTCCGGAAGTTTAAAATAATTACAGACAGTTGCTAATATGATGTGCATTACTTTTTTTTAAGTAATTTTAAGTTTCAGAAAATAAGGACTTTAAAGGGCTGTGCAGTTCATGTCCTGCTTCTGTTTAGATGTGTTCGGACCTTTGACTTGGATTTTCATTCCCTGAGTTGCAATCCCTACTTTCTCTGAATACCTTCCCCCACTCTTCTAGTAACAGGGTGACTCTATGCTTATCCCATACTTCTGAATCCTGTGCTGTTCCTTCCACTACCTCTGCAGGTAGGCTGTTCCATGGATCCACCACCCTCTCTGTGAAAAGATGCTTCTAAGATTTTCTCTAGGCCTCCTTCTGCCTCATGTACCCTTGTCCTTGTGCCCGTTATTTAAAATAATGCTTCCCTCCTGTACCCTGTTTATTCCTCAGTCTTTCCTCCTAAAGGCTTGTGGGTGCAGTCCACAATTTTGTTGCTCTTCTCTTCTCTTCTCTGGACTGCTTCCATTTGTCTTGATGCCTTCCTTGAGATGTGGTCTCCAGGAACCAGACACAGTATTTCAGATCAGGCCTAGCCAGTGATCAATAGTGGCATCATCACTTTAGTCCTACTGGTTATGCCCTTCTTGTACCCATGCCCCAGCACTTGGTTTGCTTCCCCACTGCTTTTTGCATTGTTTGGCTGACTTCAGGTCATCAGATATTATAACCCCAAGTCTCTCTCCTGACTTGGATGGACAGAACCTGACCCCAACACCCCATCCTGTATTCCTCCCTTGGGTTTGTGTGTCCCATGTCCTTTCTGAGATATGGCCTCCAAAACTGGACACAGAACTTCAGATGAGGCCGTCATGCTCCAGTTTCCTTAGGAGACCCCCACACTGGCATGTGACACTAGCAAGGGTGGCGTAGGGTGTGCTATTGACTGTGAGCTCAGTTTTTTACATTCGATGCCAATTTTGACAAAGGAATGCTGCTGCTTCACTAACAAGCACCTTATTAGTCAAGCAGAGGCATTCTTTTTGTCAAAAGCTGCACACAACAGGTAAAAACTGTCCCCTTAGTCAGTGGGCACACCCCACGCTCATCTTGCTTGTAGGCAAACAGGTGCCTGTAGGGAGTCGTGTTTGTTTCCTAAGGAATTTGGAGCTTCTACTAGCGGGCTTAACTCATTGAGACCCCAAGACCCATGTAGGTGGTAACAGAAAAGATATTGCTGAGGTCTTGTCCCACTGAGGATGTCCTGCTTAATTTAAATATTAACAAACCGGGTAGGTGCAATTGACTGCATAGCACCATTGGAAAGGTAATTTTTATGCTGAACAGCTTCTACCACTCATACTTTTGTGTATAGCATACAGTTCAATTTGAGGCATTGTAATTTAATGGCATGCTGATTATGTCTTGCTTTTGCTCCAAAAGCTCCAGGTTACTGTTAAAGTATACAGACCTCCACATGTGGTGGAATTCTCAAATACCGGCGGTCCCGGTGGTGTAGTTGGTCAAGCTGCATGTATGTTAGGGTTTGGAAAAATAATGAACCACAGCTCTTGCTCTTTACCATGTTAGAAGCCTGTAGCACTGGTTGACAGTTCAGCTGAGAGGTTGTGCTTCATTTCTCAAAGTTCTGTAAAGTACGAAACATTGCATGTTTTAAAACATAGGGCCAGATGGAATGTCATGGAAACTGTTTTCCTATGAGGCTGGTCATAGCATGGGCTGCTTTTGGAAGCTTGTGCAGTTTGACTGTGGATGTAGCATGCTACATGCAAAATAGTTTCTACTTCTGTCTGTGGTTTCACCTTCTCACTCCTATCTCTAGGATTCTCCTGTGCCTGTACTATGCATCTTTTCAACCTCCATGGTTAGCCCATCAGCTCACTGGGAACTCTCCATGCATCCACCACCCTTCTGGTGAAGTAATGATGCTTTATGCTGCCACTTAGTCTACCCATTCGAACCTCATGTCATGCCCTCTCATTCCTCTGCCTCTCCTTTTCTGAAAGATGCTATCCTCCAGTGCCCTCTTTATTCCATTGAGATATTTGAAGGCTTTCTCGTATTGGTGTGTGTGTGTGTGTGTGTGTGTGTGTGTGTGTGTGTGTGTGTCTCTCTCACTCTTTCTCTGTATTGAGGTCCTGTGCTCTCTCTAGTCGTATATGCCTTTTTAAGTCCCGTACCATCTGTGTCCATTGTGGCATAGATTTGCCATGAATCCACTGGAGAAAATGGTTGGCGGTGTACTGATGTGCCATTTGGAAATGGTTGGCATTACCTCCTGTTTTTGTAGAACTTTTGCTATGCTATACCAGCGTCTAAAACCCAGTTTCAAAAATATCTTCATTTTCATGGAAAATGAGTTCAAGATCCGCACAATGCCGCTGCTATCATGGAGTAATGTGGGGGATGTTCTTCAGGGATTCTCTTGTGTATAGAAAGGGAAATCTGTTTAGTGGTACTGGGCAACCCTCATGTTGTTATAACTGTCTGCCATATAATTCAACTCCGGATTACTGTAATGGGCAGGTAAGAAGCAGGAACAAGTGGACAGTGTGGTGACTGACAGACTGAGCTTGGCGCACACATCACTAACAGTGTAGCTTGACCAGAGGAGCAGAACTAGCAAGAGTAAATCTGGTTGAAATTTTGGGTTCAGTTATTTTTCCTTTCTGGTTCTGTTTGTTGCGTGTTTGTCGTGTTCTTTTGGTACAGTTATTGCCTTTCAGATAGAACAGTTGTGGAGTTGTCTGGAAGATCACCTTATTGCGCAGTAGAAATTGGTCTTCACGATGTCTGAGCTGAGCAAAGTCAAATCTGGTGCTGAAAGCGGAAACTGGCTAACTTGTCTGCACTGGTGGCAGCATCAAGTGATCAAAACAAAGGAAGCTATCGCTGTTTACATGCATACAAAACAAAGCTACTACCCTCAGAACAAAACTAGTCTTGAGGGCCCAGCTGAAATACAAGGTGGACAAACCGTGGCTCACTGTGTGAGCAGCTGCACACTAGTCAGAATCTAAATACTCAGCAAATACAGCCAGTGGATTCTGCAAAGGAACAGTTGTGCCACTTGATGTTGTGAAGAATCAAAATCCCTATTTTCAATGCCCCAAAAGCTCTGCCTGCGCCAACATGAAAAGGTTGCCTTTGTACAAAGGCATCCAGTTCAACCGGATTCGCAGATGTTAAAGTCCTACTGTACAAACCGTCAAAAATCTACACACGGTTCTTCTAGGAGCAACAAAGTTATACCAAGGAACTGGGTCACTGTACAGGTGGTTGACTGTTTGGTGCATTCTCTCCACTGCAGTATCTGCATGGCATTTTCAGATGTGGAAACTGGGTTTGTTACAGGATACCAAGACTTTAAGCACATCTACCAAGGCATGATAGAACATGAGGATTCCAGAGCTCACAATGCAGCTGTGGATGCGTATCTGGCCTGTTAGTGGATGCTGATGTTGAAAGCAGCTGGTGAACAAAGATATGGTTGCAAGTCGGGAGGAAGAAAGTCCAGCAGAACATAGATGTCATCGCGGAGGTATTGAAGTTGTCAAGTTTATTGGCGCAGTGCCTGCCATATGCGATGGAAAAGCGAAGCTTTATACAGTGTTGCAGGACCCATCCTTAACCATGAAATTTCTTGGAGCTAATTCTTCTGTTGTCCCAATTTGATGTTCCTCTGAATACACATCAAAAAGCAGTAGAGGCAGAGCAAGAGAAGGAAGCAGAGAATGGAGAAAGAAAGGACACTTCAGAAGTGCGTGGCCATGGAGGGCTGATTACCTTGCTGTCAAAGACCACCGTAAATCAAATTGCTCGAGATTATTATGCAGATAATCAGAACAGCATTGTAAGGATGCTATGGACCAGAAGATCAGCATTCAGATGGATACCACACAGGACATTGGTGTGACTGACCAAGCAGCTATCATTCACGGTATGTGAAGGACCTTAAGTTCATGGCGTCTCTTTGCTGTGGTTGAGGTGCAGGACACTTCTGGACAAGGAATGCACAAGGTTTTAAGGAGAACTTTGAAATGCATGGGCAGCGATATGAAGAACATCATGGGGAGTCATTTGATGGTGCAGCCAACATGCGGAGGATTTGTGGGGGTTCTGACTTTGATAAAGGATTCACCAAACAGTGTCTATACCTGGTGTTATGCACATGTTCTCAATTTGTGTGTCTCAGATTGTAGTGGAGCAGTTGTGGAAACAAAGACATTATTTGGTTTGCTACAAAGGACATCCATCTTCATTAGTGAATGCACAAAAGGATGACTATATGGAAATCTAGCATTGATGGTACAGGACAGGACAAACTCAGGCTGACTTCAAAGATTGGTGAAACCAGATGGTGGGCAAAACCCAGAGCACTGGCATGCATCTTGGAACATGAAAACCAAGAGAAGAATCTGTATGTGTCACTCCTCAGACTTTGCTTTTTTAGTACCTCTGGAAAGTTTGATGCTAAAGCTGCCAGTGAGGCAGATTCACTGCTTGACAAATGGAAGAAGTTTGGCGTCATTTTGATAGCCTTTATGTTCATGAAGATCTTTACAGTAATTGGGCCAGTATCAAAGTATCTGCAGACTAAGGACTAGACTATCTTCGGCATGGCGCATGGTGGATCATGCTAAGATGGGTGCAACAGTCTGAATTTATAAACATCCAGCAAAAGCTCCTAACTTTGTTGCTGGAAGACAAGAAAAATTGATGAGTTGGGTATTGAGATTGACCTTGAGGATCATCTGCCAAATAAAAGGGTAGCCAGGAAGAAGAGAATGCCAGGGAAAATGTCAGTGACAGGAGTGGCAGACCCCATGACGATTTGAATGTGAGTGTACACTCGTATTATGGATCAAGTTAGGATGAGCTTAAATGATCGCTTTGATAACAACAAACAACTGATTCTGGATACCAGCTGCATGGACCCGTCACTTGAAAGTATAATTCAGGTGGCATACCAGATGAAAGTCTGCAGAAAGTGGCATTGTTGGCAGAAGTAGACTGTAGCAGACTTAAACTGGAGTTGTTAGCGTTTGCTAAAATATTCAGACAACTGCAAAGATCACTGCCTGAAGAATACACTGCGGATGTGTTGACAGAGGATGTTGACTTTCATGACTCCGAAGACTCCGACACTCGTGAAAGTGAAACTAGTGACCAGAATGGTAGCAACGAGAGAAAGAGATTTGCCATGACAAATACAAGTCCTGCAAGAGATGCCTAATGTGCTGTTATAAAATTTTGGCACAATACAACATGCACTAGTCTGCATTTTCAACCTTGTTCGTGTCTACAGTATTTGTTGACTCTATCGTTTCCAGGTGTCCTGTGAGAGCTTTCAAGCTAAAGATAATAAAGACTCGACTCGCTCATTGCTGGGACAAGAGAAACTGGGCATTCATGATTATGGCCATTGAAGAGACCTTCTTGATGGAGCTTGCGCATGAAGATGTCATCCAGAAACTAATTCAGCGATCTGAAACGACTGGCGAGTACTGTCACCCTGACACTGGAAGGCTACTACTACTGTCACTAGAGGGCCAAAGCTGGATGCTGGGTTGAGTACCCAGGTCCAGAAGGATTCAATGGATTAGACTGGCTACTGTAGAGGCGCTGTGGGCCAGGCAACTGGCAGCAAAATCTATCCGCTCCAAATCTTTACTCTAAATCAAAATTAACCATCGGTAGACAGAAATTGAGGCTATTTGAGAATCTGAAAGTACCATTAGGAAATGCGCTATGGGTAATCCTAAGTAAAGAAAAGGCGGTCCGGGAGGAAAAGCAACAGGATCCTCTCACTCCTGCTAGGACAGATCTGACTGTACAGGCCTCATCCCCCACGGAACCGAAGAGACCTTTATTGTCGATTGGGCCGAAACTGCAGAGGCAGATATCTGGTCTCTGACCTGAATTCAAAAGTGGATGCATACAATTCCCGACTGACTGTAGTTGAAACATCAAGTGGAACAAACTAAAAGTGAGATGGAGGAAGTCAAAAACAGAGAAGGCCATGGTAACTACCATGAACCTGATCTAGGAAAAACACACACTTCAGACTGGGTTACAGACACTCAAACCAGGCTCAATCCATGCATATTCAGATTTTAGGAATGCCGAGGATAGATCACCTGGTGATGTTTATCCAAAGTGGCTTCAAGGAAAACTGTCTGTGGAAGAACCCTGGCACATTTGGCTTGCAAAAGTGTACAAATTACACCTTGAGGATACAGGTCAGATTCAGACCCAACACGCACTCTACTTTTGGTGACAGACAGTGTTGGGACTGGAGACCACATTCTGAGATTGGCCCGTCAGTGGGTTCTCTAATGCAAGATGAAAAGGGGTTTATTTATTTCCTGATCTAAGCTATCGACTCTCATACAACGGAAAAAGTTTGATGGAATTAGAAGGCGACTTAGAGAGAATCATATCCCTCACACAGTGCTCTTCCCTGCCAGGTTGCGAGTGGTATATAACAGGAAGGTCTGTCTGGATATTTTCAGATGCTGTGAGTGCCTTTATATGTATTTCAGCCTTTCCTGCTGAGCTTTGCTCCAGACTATTCAGTTTTTCGAGCCATTATTAAATAATTGCTTAGTGCTGGAAGGCTTTCTAGGAGCCCTAGTGTAAAATGTGATGTCAATTTTCAATATCTTGTTAAACCAGTAGAATTTTGTAAAATTCTGGGCTTTGAGTAAATATAGTTAAGCGTTAATTTAGCTGCCAGATTTCACTTTATTTTAGGAACTACCTTTAGGTTTTAGTATAGCTAATAGCCTGAGTTCAGGCAGGCAAAAGCTGTCCTTTCTGTGGACTTTAGTTTTTTTGTGTTTGAATAAGTCCTACTGCTCATTGCTTAATTTATACAGCATAAGTCTTGATATATTTTAAATCTGGCTATTTAGTTTTCCCATATGTGGTATCAACATATCCTTGATGCACTAATCCTATGTTTAAAGGGCCGTCTAAATTGATTTATGTATGGACTGTCATGGATACAATGTTTTGTGGCTTTGATATAGCAACTGAAAATCTAAAAATAAAGTATATAAAAAAATTAAAAAGACTGGCTACTGTGTTGCTACCTGGAGTAGTGATCTTGTCTGAACTGAAGAAAGGGATATTTACCATGCTGGTCTTCGCTGTAATGTGAGCTGAGTGCATGCAGAAGAGATCCTGAAGCGTAATTGCGTGGAAGTATACATTTTTAATTTCTTCTGACTAAAAACCATTGTATGCACTGTTCTGGTTATTGGTTTTGTTTGTATGGAGACCTTATCATTGAATTTGTACTTTTATACTTTGTATGTGGTAAAACAGATGCACAGTTAGTTTATGAAATAAAAATTACACTCAGGACACTGTTGGCAGACTTTAATGTATAAGTGATCAAATGACAATGAAACACACAATGGATACACAGTTCTGTTTTATTAAAATACAAATTACATGACACTGTGGACAGACTAAGTATAACTGATCAAATGACGATGGAAGCGTATGTAACAGATTTTACTGTGCAGCTAATGTTTAGAATTAGGAAAGTGTAGGGAAAGATTAGGATAGATCTACTTCTGTGTAACAAGCTGTTGAGTCAAAGGCCCATTTTCAAGTCTTTCCATGCAAACCCTTTTTTGAACCCTTTCTTACCATGGCTGGGCCTTTGACACCCATTAACCCCCTTCACCCTCAGTTGCAACATCTGGCAGCTATTTCCTGCTTTAGCTAACTTGAGCACCAACAGCTTAACCTCTCTGGCACTATGCATTTTAGTTGCCCAGTTCATCAATTTCTATGCTAGTTCATAAGAACTATCACCAACCATTTTATATGTGCTGCAATTAAACATATACATTGTCACCCTCACTAACACCACCACCTGTGCTTTTCCTCTTCCTTTTACTCTGGTTGCACCTGGCTGGAAATGTGCCATGACTTCGGTGTGCATAGTACCAATTTGATTAAATTCATGTCCCACAATACAGTGCAGTTTAATACAGCAGCACTAACATCAATATACAATAGAACACTGTTGCACTGTTTACACCTCTAGATGGCATTCAATTGTCCTTTTGAGTCTAGCGTTTTTGGGTTGCATCTGATTTTATTGCCTTTGTAACCAGTCCCTGAACCCCCTTTACTCTGCAGCTGCTGCTCTTTCTCACCTGCCGAACATTCTGTGACATCAATAACACCATTCGAGACCATTCAGATGTATAGCATAGAGTGCGTTATTAAGGCCATAGAACACTTACACTGACTTAGTAGCTGAGTGAAACTGTATGCAAGTAGATATGAGGGAACCCAAAGCAAAATTAAAAATTTTCAAAACTTTGTGAAAATGCCTTGGTGGAAACTTTTCACTGTGTATATAATTAGCGGACACCAATCTCTTCAGATGAAGCGCAACCTCATTTCTGTCTTAAGGCAGAGCATTGTGAGTTGCTGCCTCGTGTTCTTTATGGGCTAACAATAGTAGTTGTAACAATCATGTTGAGGCACATAGGCTGCTTTTGGCAGAATCTTAGCATAACACACATTGCACTGCCTCTTTTCTCCTGTTCACATCATGTTGCCTCACAAATTGCTCAGAGGAAAGGGTAGGAAAGGTAGGGCCTCAACCTCCGGAGGTGCCTTGTCAGGCGTTGAGCTTAACCATTGATTTTGTTTGAAGGGACTCTCGCTCAACTGCAGCCATGTGGCTGGATAAATGTAATGTTGCAGGATCACTTAATGAAACAAGTATTGCTAAATTGGTAACTTGCTTTCCTGCAGTATTGCTGCAGGGTGGGACTAACAGGTCATGGCTAGCAACATTTTGCAAGGTAGCAGAGTTCACTTTAAATCAATGGGACTGAAGCCTCCGAAATAATGAATATACATTTTCCAGTAATGTAATAGCTTTCTTCATAGCATACAATAGCTTTCTTCTGAATAGAATACATGCTGACATCTTGTACTTGTCTACAGCATGCCGTGGTTGGGGGGCCCCCCATGACCCTAACAGGGCCTCCCCTGCCAGTACCAAGGCCCCCCAGGGCCAATTTCTTGGTGGGCCCTTTGCTTCCCAGTCCGACCCTATCTTGTGCCCATCTCTCCCCTGATTTAATCCTGCTAATCTGCCCCTTCACCCTTCGTTTTTACCCAATGTATCTAAAGAACCCCTTGTTCCCTCTCCTGATTTCCCTGGCCAGGTTCTGCTCCTTCCTTGCCTTAGCCACCCTCACCACCCTAGTGGCCCTTCTAGCAATCAGCTCATACTCCCCTCAATCCCTTTCACTCCTTGAGCACTTGAATTGCCTATGGGCTGCCTTGTTCCTGCACCACCTCCTGGACCTCCCTGGTCCACCAGCAGGGATTTTCAGACCCTACCATTTTCGTCTTACTCTTGCACAGTGCTGGTAGCATCTTGCTCCCCTCTCCTGATGATTTTCCACCTACTATCAGCGTCCATGTCTGATCCAATCCCATCCAAATGCTTCTTAGGATCCTTCCCATTTCCTTAAAATCCAGTTCCCTGAAGTCAGTTACCTCCGTCTTTGTGCAGCTTTCTAGCCCTCCTGGGTCCAGGCAGGAACCAGACAGTGGCATGGTCACTCCCGCCAATGGGTCCCTTACTTCCAGGCCTAATCTGGTCACTGTCTGCCAGGACCGCATCCAGTACCATGCCTCCTGGTCAGTTCCCCACCTGCTGAGTTAGGCAGCGTCTTGAAAGACATCCAACAACCTCTGTTCCCTGGTCACAGAAGATGTCATAGTCTCTCAGTCTGTTCCTGGCATGTTTAAGTCCCCCAACACCACCACCATTCCTCTGCCCAGCCTGCAGTGTCTCCCAACATCTGCCACCAGACTCTCCTCCAGCTCCTCCGCCAGGGCAGGGGGTCTATACACCACTCCTATTTTTACCCTCTTGCCCCCCCTTGTTATCAAGGTGACCCAAATTGTTTCCACGGTTCCCTCTGCCTCCTTTACTCCCCCCTATGCCAATGCAATTTTTGACTATCATTGCTACCCCTCCTCCCCTTCCTTCCCCCCTGTCCTTCCTGAACATAGTGTAACCCTTCAGGTTCAGGTCCCAGTCATGTCCTGCAGTGGCCCAGGTCTCAGTGACCACTGCCACATCTACTGCTCCCTCAGTTAGCATCACCTGTAGCTCAGGCATTTTATTTCCCAAGCTCCTGGCATTTAGCAGGACTACCTTCCACCCTTTCCCTATACTTCCATTTCCCCTGCTAGTGTTCCCATGGGGATTCTGTTTTCCCCTGGTCTGCACTTTACCAGTCAGTCTTTTCCTGCAATCCTCCAGCTCCCCAGGGGGGTGGAGACAGAGTCCCTCCTTTATCGGCACCCCCTTGACAGCCTTTTTCTTCCATCCCTCCCCTTCACAAGTTTAAACCCCACTTTTCACCAATAAATCTATTTTCAACTTAAGGATTCCCTCCCCAAATTGAGATGGAGTCTATCTCTACATACAGCCCTTATCCTCCCAGGTCTCCCCCCAATCCCCCATCAACCCATACCCTCTGGCCTCACACCACTCCCTGAGCCACTGGTTTATCTCCCTAATCTTCCTTTTGTGTTCCCCACTAGCCCTTGGCACCGGCAGGATTTCTGAGAAGGAAACTGTGCATCATATGTCATGACATAGTAAAACAAAATGTGCAAGAATTGACTTACTATAACTGTGATATTGAATTTGAGCAGTTGATACAGAGTATCAAAAGGGGGGGTGTAGAGGAAAATTTTATAACAGACCTAATGCTGCACAATGTAACTGTGCAGAAAGCACCTCAAAATGGCTGCAGAACTGAAACAATCTTCATGAAATGGTGGATAGTGGAAAATTCCAAGCATGTCCTTGGTGGATGGTGGAAAATTCCATATCACGCATTTCCTTGTAGTAATGTGCATGCCTTATAGATGATGTGGCTAAAGTAAGTTAGCATAATAATTAGCATAACCAGTCAGTAAGTGGCAGCATTGTATTTAACATATTATTAGCATAACCAATCAGCAATTAACAGCAGTATTGTATGAAGTTTACTGTCCAATGAAATTGTGCCATGACACTGTTATGTGTCTAGGCAAGTGTATAAGAGAAGGAGGCTGACTATTGTAATCGGAGCTAGGCAATAACAACATGGGGAGATGGCTCTCTGTATGCATACATGAATAAATAGTTTGAACTCTGCACAAGACTGTTTTCTTTGTCTCTGTATAACAAGTAGGAAATTTCCACGACACATAGAAACATAGTCTTTGACAGCAGATGAGGACCACTTGGCCCACCTAGTCTGCCCATTTCCCTACCTTTTGGATAAGCTGTAGATCCTAGTTAACCAACAGCATATTTCTTCCCACCCCCCACAAGAATTTCCTTATGTCTCTCATATGCATTTTTGAATTCCCCCACTGTTTTTGACCCCACGATCTCCTCAGGAAGGCCATTTTATGTGTCCACCACCCTCTCTGAGAAAAAATACTTCCTTACGTTGCCCGGAGCCGTCCCCCCTCTATATTCAAATTGTGTCCCCTTGTCCTTGCACATCTCTTGTTCTGGAAGATGCTACCCTCTTGAAATTAGTTGATTCCCTTGAGGTACTTAAAAGTTTCTATCATGTCCCCCCTTTCCCTCCTCTCCTCAAGAGTATACATATTAAGCTCCTTTAGCCTCTCTTCATACAGCTTCTGTTGCAGACCCTCCAATATTTTAGTTGCCCTCCTCTGGACTGCCTCTATCCTGTCTATGTCCTTGCAGAGATGGGATCTCCAGAACGGCATGTAGTACTCCAGATGGGGTCTCACCAACTGTCTGTCAAGAGGGATAAAAATTTTCTGTTTTCTACTAGCGATGCCTCTCCCTATACATCCAGTATCCCCAGCCACCCCTACTGCCTTCTCACATTGCTTGCTGACCTTTAGGTTGTCTGATAACACTACCCAGGTCCCTTTCCATTTTGTTGTTACTACCTCCTTAGGTTTACTGTGGCCTTCGTCAGCACTCTGTAACATCCCGACAGTGAGAGACACAATGCTGAGTGTCTGTATTGTACCATCGGGATGTTGGTGTGGCTCGAACCTTCCATTTGGGGGTTCCACCCCCACACATCCCGTCTCTAAATTTCTAACTCTGAGTCGGAGTTGGATGGGGCAGGGGGGCGCAACACTGGGAGCTGCCCTGCTGGTGTCTGCAGTGTTCCAGCACAGTGACTTGCTGCATCCAGGGGAAATCTGTCGCTGTGCTGGCCTTTGACATTGTGGTGTTGACCTTGTGCTGGTACACCTTCCCCCTCCATTGTGAACTCTTTTCTGGGTTTTGGATTCCCAGGTGCATTACTTTGCACTTCTTTGCATTGAATCTAAGCTGCCATACTTCTGACCATTCCTCCAACCTTGTCAAGTCCCTTCTCATCCTTTCCATCCCCCTTTGTGTATCAACCCTATTGCAAATCTTTGTGTTGTCTGCAAAGAGGCATACTTTTCCTTCTAGTCCCTCTGCAATGTCACTTATAAAGATATTGAAAAGGACCAGACCCAGTATTGAACCCTGCAGTACCCCACTAGTAACTCCCCTTTCTTTGGAGTGGACTCCGTTTACTATTACCCTCTGTGTCCTGTTGTTCAGCCAATGTTTTACCCAGGCTACCACCCTGAGACCCACTCCCAGGCTAGTTAATTGGTTTATTAATTTTTTTTGTGGGACTGTGTCAAATGCTTTGCTAAGGTCTATGTAGGCCATGTCCACAGCACCACCTTGGTCTACTACTTTGGTCACCCAGTCAAAAAAATCGATTAGATTCATCTGATATGACCTTTCTGCTGTGAATCCATGCTACCTCGGGTTCTGTGCCCTGCTGGCCTCTAGGTACTCAACAATTCTTTCCTTCAGAAGTGATTCTATCATTTTCCCTACCACTGAGGTCAAACTGGAAGGTCTGTAGTTTCCTGTCTTGTTCCTGCTCCCACTTTTGTGAAATGGAATCACATCCATCCTCCTCCAGTCCTCAGGTACCACACCATCCTCCCATGATTTGTTAAAAAGGGTAGTTAATAGTGTCACTAGTTCTCCCTTTAGTTCTTTTAGAATTCTGGGGTGAATCCCGTCAGGCCCCATTGCTTTGTCCACCTTAAATTTTAGGAGAACTTTCAGAACCCTTTCTTTTGTTAGAGGACTGGTATCCACCACCCTTATCCAGAGTGCTTCTATTGACTGGATTAGGTACCTCCCCCTCCTCTTCTTTTGTGAATACTGAGCCGAAGTCTGAGATGACCCTTGCCTAAACATGGCTACATAATACCCCCAAAATCAAATGTTTACTGATTAAGAAAAAGTCAATTCATGATAGCATATTATGTGAGATGGAGAAGAAAGTAAAGTCTTTGGTGCGAGGGTGGAGAAGCTGACAGGGGTCCACCAATCCCAGTTGATCTATAAACTTGGATAGTGCTCTTTGTCCCAGGGAAAATCCATATCTGGTATGGTATGTTCGATCCAGGCCATTTATTTGGACAATGTTCCAGTCTCCACTCAGTATGAGTGGGAGATGGGCAAATGGGGCCAATACCATAACCAAAGCGGGAACAACATTGGGGGATCCAAATTGGGGCCATAAACTGACCCCAAGAGGTGCTCCCAGTTCCATAGAAAGCCATGAAGAAAAATTAACCAGCCTTCTGGGGCCTTAATTTCTGCCAAAAGGGTGAAGAGAGTGGATTTAGAAATGCGAAGTGCCACACCTCTTTTGCATGAACTGTTACCTGCCCCAAACACTCTGCCAACCCACAATTTGGTAAGGCAGTCCATTTGGGAATCCAGCAAATGGGTTTCCTGGAGAAATACTATTTGTGGGGTGAGATTACGTAGGTGATGCAAAAACGCATTTTTATGTTTGCTTGCGCGCATGCACAAAAAACATTATGTGGCAGCTTAGGAGAGAAGTGGGTTGTGGAGGTGTGGCACTGTGGTGGCCAGTGCCGGCACTGCATTGTTGGGCTTGGCAGTGCTCAGTCAATGCAGGCCCAGTGTCCTGATGACACTGGTTCTGCAGAGTGCCACCAACTTGTAATGATTTCTCTGCTGCAATCAGGGATTGCCTTGTCATTGTAGCATCAGCCATTCCGCTACAATAAGAGGACGTCCATCATTGCAGGGCAGTACCTACCTTGCCTGGTGCAACATTTTGTCCAGGAGATGGTGGCTATGGTGCCTTAGAGCCCCATGAAAACTGATGGGGGTGCCCAATCCCCTCGTTGGCATGCCCCCGACCCAGTTCATTTGCTGACAGGGAGCCCACTCCCCGTCAGCATAATCCCTCCCCATTTGTTGTGTGCCAAGGGGGATGCCCTATCCCCCTCAGCATCATGTCCCTCTCTCAGTCTTTTTTGCCAAATGGAGGCCCAAACCCCATCGACTTCAGTCCCCCCTCTCCCAAAATGCAGGTGGCATACTGGGAGCCCACCCCAGTGTGCAAAAAACAAACCTGAAAAACAATAACCTTCCTGCGACGTCTTTTTTTCTCTCTCCCTGAAACCAATAATATAGTCCCTTGCAGTGTCTCATGCCCCTTTCCCCAACCTGCAGCCACCCTCTACACACCCTGCCTCCCCACACACACCCTCACCCCATACTTACCTCCAGAGCCCAGTGAGATGATCTTTGGTGGACCGGGAACACGTCTGCA
This sequence comes from Neoceratodus forsteri, assembly GCA_016271365.2. NCBI lineage: Eukaryota > Metazoa > Chordata > Ceratodontiformes > Ceratodontidae > Neoceratodus > Neoceratodus forsteri. Next base: position 67,759,416 of record CM028129.1, read on the forward strand.
CTCTTCAAAGTCAACCATGAACTAAGAAATGCCAGTAAGCTGTATGATGGCATAAATATGGGTTTTTCAACTTTGGTGTATATCTCAGGCATTTTTGGGAATTTTGGCACTAAATTTTCAACATGGGGTTATTGGGACCCCTCCTCATGAATTCAGTTACTGTCATGGTGTTATTTGTCCCAAAAGGTGATTTTTTTGGTGACTGCGCAGAATCACCTTTTGGGACTGATTAATGAAACAACAGTGCCAGTGTTCATGAGGTGGGCTCTCAAAAAGCCTATGTTGTAAATTTGGTGAAAAAAATGAAAAAATTAATATTTTATGAGTGTGCATTGCGCAGTTTCCATGTACGCTCGTAATTTCATGAATTTGTAGTATTTTCACTCCAGATTTTTTAACACTGGTGTTTTTCCACACCTCCTTATGAACAGTACAGCTGTCATTTTACACATCCTGGCCGAAATGTGTTTTCGTACTTCCGGTGCAGAATAGCACGGTTGCTGTGGAAAAACAGTTTTTGGGACAGATTAAGAAAATGACAGTGACACTGTTAGTGAGCAGAGGTCCAAAAATGCCTATGTTAATAATTTGGTGACGAAAATCCATAAAATGACTGTGTTACAAGCTTGCATTGCGCAGTTTCCAGGCACCCTTGTAACTTCTCAAATTTGTAATATTTTCATGCCAGATGTTCAACACTGGCATTATTTCACACCTCCTTATGAACAGTAGAGCTGTGATTTTTCACATCCTGGCCGAAATGTGTTTTCGAACTTCCAGGGCAGAATAGCACTGTCGCTGTGGGAAATCAGTGTTTGGGACAGACTAAGAACGAGCGACTGAGAGAGAGAGAGTGAGCGAACTCAATGGCGCTCTGTCGGGACTGCTGCAGATTTCTTTGTGGGCAGAAAAAGGCACCAGTGCAGGCAGGAGCACAGTACAAAAGGGCAGCCTGCAGTGCCGGGAGAAACAGAATGAGCGAGTGAGAGAGGAGGAGTGAGTGAGCTCAACAGAGCTCTGTCGGGACTGAGGCAGATTTCTTTGTCTGCAGAAAAAGGTGCAGGCAGGAGCCCAGTACTTAAAGGCAGTCTGCAGCACCGGGAGAAACAGAATGAGAGAGAGGGAGTGAGTGAGCTCAACAGAGCTCTGTTGGGACTGCTGCGGATTTCTTTGTGGGCAGAAAAAGGCACCAACGCAGGCAGGAGCCCAGTACAAAAGGGCAGCCTGCAGAGCCGGAAGAAATAGAATGAGCAAGTGAGAGAGGGTGAGTGAGCGACGTCAATGGAGCTCTGCTGGGACTTTAGAGTTGCTCACCCTCCCACCCAGGGTCCTGTGTGGTCCTATATTACAGCAGGGTCTCTGGTGTGGAGACAAAGCAATGACTGTCTACTTTTAGGATAGCTGTAATAATACAGATTTAGTTGTTCTGTTTCTTTCTCTGAGCTGTACTGTTATGATTGCTGTAATAATACATATTTATTTGTTCTGTTTATTTCTCTAACTGAGCTGAGTAATACTTGGAGTGCAATAGGATTTCTAACTGGGCTAAGTGAAACTATATGAGGGCTGAGAACAAAAAGTATGGTAGCTGAGGGATAAATAATGGACAAAGAGGCTTTAGTATTGCTACAGTAATACAGTATCTAATGGATAAGATATGGGACTGAATTAACCCGGCCGGGAAGGGGGCAGTAGGGGGACTAGTGTGGGGGGATCAGTAATTTGAGTAAATAGGGGCCTAACAGTTGTAGTAGGGTACAGAAACCAGGAGTAAGAGCCTGTAACATAAGATGGGGGCCAAAATAGGGCAGGCGCCGCGTGTCAATAGGGCAGGCATCTTTGGAAGGGTGGTGGTGTGTACAGGGTGTGGGTCCACCATGATTCTGGGCTGGGCTTGGAGGATGGGGGGGATGTATGGTCTGTAGATGACTGGCTAGTTTGAGGGAGGAACCGTGGAGGTTAGGAGGAGTCTAAGTGGCAGGGCAGGTGGAGTGGTAGGCATCCTGGGGGAGATGGGATGGCAGGGGGACGGGGAAGAACAACCAGGGACTGAGCAACCGACCCCAGTATCGGAGGCACTAGCAGAAAAGAGAGGAGGGGGTGCCAACGTGAGGGAGGCCTCCTGATATGGGAGGAAGGGACCACGAGGTGCTAGGAGAGAGGCAGATGGCTGCAGGTAGGAAGGACCAGGGGTGGGACTGGGGGCATGGAGGTGAGCGAGTAGGAGGGGAGAACTGGTAAGGGGAAGAGATGTAGGAGGGGTATTGACTAGGAATAGATTCTAGCCTCTGCTGTGGGAGAGAGAGGGGGAGCAGGAGCATACTGAAGGGGAGGGAGGACAAGCGGGGCATGAGAGGGATGGCAACAGGTAAGGGAAGAGATAGCGAGGACAAAAGGGTACAAGAGGGCTAGTAAGGAAGGAGGGGGTGACTGTAGGAGAGAAGGCTATGGGAAGGGGAAGGATGGGAGGGGCATCATTATCGGGGTAGAAGGGAATGGGGCTGTAAATGAACAACAACGGGGATAGAAGAGGGGTTGGAAATCAGCAGGGGAGGAGGGGAGGTCAAAATGGGAAGCCCAGTAGGAAGTAATCAGGCTAGGAAGGGGTTCAAGGGGGACGAGAGGAACAAGGCATATAAAAGGTGTGAGGCAGAAGTAGGGGGTGCAGATACAGAAGTCACAGAGGGTGCAGCTGGTGGCAGTAAGGGGCAGGGAAGTATGAATACTGGCGTGGTGAAAGGGGCATTAGAAGGAAAGGGGTAAGGGATGCCGGGGGTACCCATCCTGGGGGATTCTATACTGAAATGGGTGAGATAGGGCAGAAGGGGGGAAGATACAGTCATATTTGGGTTGAAGCTATCCCTGGGTTGACTGCAAGAGGGGCAGGGCAGGCACTGCTCAAGTGTGCAGCGAGGAGGAGGAAGAAACCTCATTTAGTGTTCTATATGGGTACAAATGACTTGGCGGAGGAGACTGTGGAAGTAGTGAGAGGAAGGTCTGAGGAGTTGGGCAGGCAGTGTGAGGGGTTGGGGGAGTCACTGGCATTCTCGGAGGTACTCCTGGTATCATGTGCAAACACGGGGAGGAAAGGTTAAGATCAAGGAGTTCAATGAGAGGCTGAGGGATTGGTGCCACACCAAAAATTATGGGTTCTTGACTAACAGGGGTAGGGTCTGGGGAAATAGTGACTTGTATGTGGGGGACAGGCTGCACTTGAGGAGGGAGGAGAATATTAAAGGTGGGATTAGAGGGGTATATCTCTACTAAGGTGGATTTAGGCCCAGTGGCACTGAGGGTTGAGGCGCTGGATGCCACACCTTGCGCCACACCAGCGACCTGGGTTCGGGAACAGACTCGAGCTGCCAGGGGCTGGCTGGGGAGAGAAAGCATTGAGCATCCCATGACTGCTCTCTACCTCTTGGGTGGGTGGGTGGGTGTATGGCATCTGCTGTAGTGATAGCTGGTGGAGCCAGCTGCACTGCAGTTGCATGCTCGAGACGGGGGTGTGTGGCGTTGGCACTACATGCCTTTGACACCAGTGCATGTCCAGCTCCCAGGAAGAAAATGGAGGCAGAAAATAGTGGGGCGATCTCACTAGCTGATGGCCGTGCCCTGTACCTCTGGACACGAAAGCGGCGCACCCCTAGGGGTATGGCCGACCCTGAGCAAAAGGCGAGTTTCTCTCATGTGCATGACCTGGTGCAGGAACTGGTGGCTGGAGGTCACTACAGCCCACTCTGTTAGAGGAGAAATAGTGGCATGATAGAAAAACTAAGGTGGATTTAAACTAGTGGGCGGGGGTGGCCAAAAGACTGAGGTTGGTAGAAAGGTCCAGACAGGGGATCCTAATGAGCTCAGCCCCCTAGATGTAGGTAAAGGCGGAGGCGTAGTAACTCCGGGAAGGGGTAGACAGAGTGGTCTGAGTGTAAAACAGAAGGCACCACCACCCAGTAAGAATAAGGAGGAGGAAGGGTGCGGACTACCGGCAGGAGGGACACAGGCCAAGAAGAAGAGTGAGGAGAAGGAAGGGTATGGGTAGAAGGTGGTCTCTTTCAATGCAAGAAGCCTGGGGAACAAAACTGCAGAGCTTCAGATGTTCCTTTCAAAGGGTAAGGTGGACATTGCTGCAGTGACAGAGACTTGGGCCACAGGGTACCATGATTGGGACTTGGTAGTCCCAGGATATAGGTTATATAGGAGGGACCGGGGGGTTGGAAGAGGCGGAAGGTTGCACTCTATGTGAGGGAAGGGATCAAATGCATAAGGGATGGGAAGAAGAGGAGAGGAGAGGACAGAGGCGCTTTGGGTGCAGCTCCTGGACTCCAAAGGCAGAAAGCCGTGGCTGGGAGTAGTGTACAAACCACCAGCCCAATCCAGTGATCTGGATGGGGAGTTGGCAGAGCAGATAAGCAGGGTGTGTAGAAGGGGGAGTGTGATCATAGTGGGGGATTTTAACCTACCAGGGGTTGACTGGAGCACCCCGGTCACTAGCAGTACCAGGGAGAAGGTGTTCCTTGCTGCATTCCAGGATGGCTTTCTGATGGAGTTGGTAAGTGAGCCTACAAGGCTCTGGACCTAATACTGGCAAATGGGGAGGCAGTGATAGAGGTAAGGGTGGACGACCCACTATCGAGTAGCGACCACCAAACAGTGTGGCTCGTTCTTGTGCTGGGCAGGGAGACAGGAGGCATGGGCACTAAAATTGTGGACTTCATTAGGGGGGACTTTGGAAGAATGTGAGCAATACTGCAAGGGAGACTCCAGGATATAAGGTTGGGGATGGATGCAGAACAAAAGTGGGGAGTCATAAAGACTGGGCTAACAGAGGCCACAGTAGCCTGCACCAGGGCCAGGAGTAAGAAGAACAGAGCCAAGAAACCATTCTGGCTGAACAAGAAATTGCTACAAGGGGTGAGGGCAAAGAGGGCTGCATACCAGAAGTACAGGAGAACAGGGACGGGAGAGGATAAGGGGCTTTACTGGAGTTGGTCAAGGGAAGTGGCCAGGAGGCTGAAAAAAGCTAAGGCCTCCAGGGAATTAAGGTTAGCACAGGGCATAAAGGGAGGGGAAAAATATTTTTTTAGGTATGTCAGGGAAAACAGGAAGTGCAAGGAACATATTGTGAGGATAAAGTGGGAGGGGACTGGGTGGAAAAGGGGGAGGAGCAAGCAGAAATTCTACATGAGTACTTCTGCTCCATTTTCACTAAGGAGAGGGATGGTCCACTACCAGCATGGGTTGGGGGGTGGGGAAGGGTGGGGAGGAGGTGACGGACAAAGTGATCTCAGGGTGTAGGGTGCTAGAGAGGCTGAGGGCAGTAAGGGTGGACAAGGCACCAGGTCTCGATGGTATACACCCCAGGGTGCTGAGGGAGATGGCAGAGCTGTTGGCTAAGCCACTGGCAGATCTGTTCAACACCTCCCTGGAAACGGGGTGTGTGCCCCAAGACTAGAGGGTGGCCCATGTGGTGCCCATACACAAGAGTGGGCCTAGGAAGGAGCCAGGAAATTATCGGCCAGTCAGTCTCATGTCCATAGTGGGTATGTTTATGGAGGTGATACTGAAGGAGAGGCTGGTGGTATTCCCAGAGAGTAATGGCCTCCAAGATGGGAGGCAACACGGGTTTGTCTCAGGGAGGTCTTGTCAAACCAACCTAATAGAGTATTATGACTGGGTGACAAGGGAGTTGGACAGGAGCCATGCGGTACATGTCCTGTACTTGGACTTCAGTAAGGCCTTTGATACAGTGTCTCATGGGAGACTGGGGGGGAAGCTGATGGCAGTGGGGGTGGGAAAAAAGCTGACTAAATGGACAAAGAACTGGTTACAGGGGAGGGTGCAGAGGGTGGTGGTGGTGGTGGGGGAGCTCTCAGCACCCAGAGCAGTGACAAGCGGGGTGCCATAGGGGTCACTGCTGGGCCTGGTGCTATTTGGGCTCTTTATCTCCAATATAGCACATGTACTAAGGAGCAGGGTTAGTCTGTTCCCAGATGATACCAAATTGGGGGCAGTCATGGATGAAGAGGACAGATGGGAAAAACTGCAGGGGGACCTAACCAAACTAAAGAAATGGTCAGTGAAGTGGCAGCTAGGATTCAATGCAAAGAAGTGTAAGGTGATGCACTTCAGGGCTAAGAACCAGAAAATGGACTATTGGTTGGGGGGGTGAGGTTGGGGATCACAGAGGAGGAGAAGAACCTAGGGGTGTTGGTAACTGGGAGCATGAACAACTCGGCCCAGTGCAGGAGAGCAGCAGCGAAGGCAAACAGGATGCTGGGCTGCATCGCAAGGGGGTTCTCATTCAGACACAGGGATGTGATACTACCTTTCTTCAGATGATTGGTCAGACCGCACCTGGAGTACTGTGTGCAATATTGGAGGCCATACTTGAGGAGAGATATAAAGTTACTGGAGGGGCCTGCAAAGGAAGGCAGCAAAAATGTTAAAGGGAATGGAAGGAAAGGAATATGAAGTTAGGCTGAAGGAGCTGAACATGTACAGACTGGAGGAGATGGGGGATAGGGGGGATATGACTGAAGTTTTTAAATACCTGAGAGGGGTAAATAAACCTAGTACTGAGGGGATGGTTAAACTGAGGAGTGGAAGAGAGACAAGGGTGCATGTACTAAGGCTGGAAGGGAGACATTTCAAGAGGGAAATGAGGAGGCACTACTTCACTGAGTGGGTGTGTCTAGTTGGAATGTGCTGCCAGAGGGGGGTGGTAACATGTAGGACAGTCAGTAGCTTTAAGAAGGAGTGGGATAAAGCAAGAGTCAGGGGGGCACGGGCTGGGACAAGTGGGGGAGGAACTGAGGGGGAGGAGGCTGGGGCAGCTGCAATCTAGGGTGCTGGCTGCACACTTGGACAGACTTAGGTAGACCGATTGGTCTGTTCTGCTGGCAGATCTGTATGTTCGTTCATATGTAAAATCACAGTGACTCTGTTCGTGAGCAGAGGTCCTAAAATGCCTATGTTGAAAATTTGGTGACAAACATCCATAAAATGACTGTGTTACAAGCGTGCGTTGTGCAATTTCCATGCACCCTTGTAACTTCTGAAATCTGTAGTATTTTCACTCCAGATTTTCAACATTGACATTTTTTCTCACTTCCTTATATGAACAGTACAGCTGTCATTTTTCACGTCCTGTCCAAAATATGCATTTAAACATCTGACGCAGAATAGCATGGTTGCTGTGGGAAATCAATGTTCAGGACAGATTAAGAACATCATAGTGACAGAGTTCATGAGCCTAGGTCACAAAATGCCTATGTTGAAAATTTGGTGAAATAATTCCACTAAATGACTGTTATGCGCATGCGGTTCACAGTTTCCATGTACGCTCGGAAGTTCAAGAATTTTTTAATATTTTCACTACATATTTTCAACATTGCCATCTCTTCACACCTCCCTATGAATGGTATTGTTGTCATTCTTCACATCCTGCCCAATCTGTCTTTTCATATATCTGGTGTACAATGTCACGGTTGCTGTGGGAACTCAAACTTCGGGACACATTGACAAAATCACAGTGTCACTGTTCATGAGAAGAGGTCCTAAATGTTTTCATGAGGTGGGGGTCACAAAAAGGCCATGTAGAAAATTTGTAGTGCAAATATCAACAAATGCCCAGGGCATTAGGGTTTCAAACAATAACGTCCCACCCTGTATAGACTGACAGGCATCAGGGGTGTACCTTTAGACTGCCGACTATAATGCTCATGCTCACACCATTCCATCCACCCACCCTGCAGCCAGTGACAGGCATCGAGGTGTGCCTTGGACTCTTTGGCCCCAGAGTTCACCCCATTCTCCAATATTGCACCCATTTCAGCGTATGTTCTCATGGAGTGGGGTGACTGTAAAGCTGCACACCTCAGCACTTGTCGGTGTCTGCAGGATAGGGTGAGGTGAAATGGCATGAACGTTATGGGTGACAACCAAACGCATACCCCAATGCCTGTCTGTCTCTGCAGGGTGGAGGTGGGGTTGGCGTGAAGTTCAACACTTCCCTGCCATTCCTACTCTGTATCTATCTAACTCCTGCATTTCCAGTGCTAATACCAACAAACAAACATTCGGCATTGACAAATGCTTGTTTTCTGTTGTCCCTGCTCCCTTTCACATTCCAAGTAATGAATACTAGAGAATTAACCATGCATATTGAATACGGTTTCAAAAAGAAAATGAGGAATTGCAAATGTGGTGCACCACTACCCCTACCCCCCAAACCCAACCATAATACCTAATCTAACCCACATTAAATCACCTTGAAACAGGTGCGCAAAACACAAGAAAGGAATTCCAGAAATACTCTAAACTATTTACACAGAATTAACCTATCAGGCCAGGCCTACTGCCTACTCCTAAGAAACAAAGGAACTGTGACGGGACGGAGTTAGTCCTCCAGAACATCAGCCTTGGCCTAATTAAATGTAGCGTGATAAAAAACTCACATTTGGAAAATTGAACTTAAAGTCTCTCAATAGCAATCATAGTATCTGAAATTTTGGAGCAGACTAAATAATAAAGAAATGCAGGAACAAAAAACATATTATAGGACCATCCCTTAAGTTCATCTTGAAATGTGCAGACACATAGCTATTTAGGTAATTGAGTTCAGCCTCCAAAAACTAAAAGTAAATAAAATACAATGAAGGTCCTATTCATTAAAAGATGCAAAGCAACTGGGGAATGATATGTATAATGCAGACATTAGCAACTATTAGTAAAAATTAGAAGATAACAATCAGTGCTAGAGACATCACCTGCAGCACTGAAATTAGCAAAATCCCAGCCCTTAATTACATATGTTTTTTTTTCCTTCTAATTACTCTGACTAGGTTACAAACCCAGCAACTTATTTGGAATGGATTTCATTAACTGCAGGTACTGTGGAACAATTTTCAGAAGGACAGTCTTACAGGATTTAGGACACTGTCCTACATGCTGGGCCTTTGGAGATCTTAGGTCTCAGCTCCAGGCAGCATGGGCAGAGATTGCACGCCTCAAATTTCATATTGAAGGAAATACATTATAAGAACCACCCGCCATTTCCCCAGCATCCAACAGAAAAACCTCGACCGCAGAGGGTAGTTGGTCCAGGAGGTTGGCAGGTGGTTAGGAGGAGCAAATCAGGTGCCCCATCACTCTCTGCTCCAACACATTACCTCCAAAACCATATAAACACTACAAACAGGTATCTGCCTATCTCTGAAATCAAATAAAGAGGCAGAAGACACTGCAGAGCAGGACACTGCGCACAGGACTAACACAACAATACTCACCCAAATCAGGAACCAAAACCCAAAACAAGCACAAAAGAAATCCAAAAAACTACAGTCATAGGAGACTCCATGATTCGGGGAGTTGATACCCATCTCCAGCCAGGGTGATGGTCAGATGTCTCCAGGTACATCTCAGCATGGAGAGACACTGACTAGCATTGCTAAAATTGTTCACAAAGCAGGAGAAAACATTGATGTCTGTTCACATAGGGACTAATGATCTAGCCAACGGTCAGTTGTGGAGACCAAGGAACACCTGACTGGGCTGGGTGACAAACTATCATCTATTTCGTCAGGCATCTCCTTCTCTGAGATCCTGCCAGTCTGGGAGAAGGGAGCAGATGGACGGAAGGTCAGAAGAAGGGGAGATAGGGAGCTAAACACGTGGCTCAAGGACTGGTGCCAGGAAAAGGACACAGATTTGTAGGGAACTGGCAACAGTTCTGGGGCAAAGTTCTTTAAATTTGATGGACTGCATCTGACTAAAGAGGAGTCAGTGCATTGGGGCAGAAGTTTGACATCTTTGCAGAATATTTAAACTAGCAAATGGGAGAGGGTGCAGCACCCCATCGTCGAATGGGAAGAACACCCTCCCCTCAGCTAGTAGTCAAACAGGAATTCAGCCGCGCTTGCCGCTATTTGCATCACCAGGTAAGAAAAAGGTTTGTCTCCCACACGATGCACAGGGGAATGCCAAACTTCACCCAACAACTAACACACCAAAATCTGGCCAATGGAAAATCATGTACACAAATGCTCACAGCCTGGAAATAAGATCCCAGACCTGCAGGCAATAATGTCAGAGGCTAAACTGGACATAGTAGCAATTAGTGAGACGTGGTTTACCAGTAACCACACTTGGGAGACTTCAGTACCTGGCTATGTATTGTTCAGAAGAGACCAAGGTGCAAAAAGGGGAGGGGTGGCCCTGTATGTCAATGAAAATATCAAAGCTACAGAAATTCAGAATACACATAAGGAGCCAGAAGAACTGTGGGTCACCCTGAAACAGGAAATGGGACAGCCATAAGAACTGGGGTTGTCTACAGGCCCCCAGACCAGAGGAGGACATAGACACATTACTGTTAGAAGATATACAAAACATGACAGCTAAAGGAGGTTCTGATAATGGGAGACTTCAACATGCCAGATACAGATTGATCAATACCAGCAGGAACATCTGCCAGAACTAGACTCGTAGTGGATTCCCTGCAGGGGAGGGCTCAAACAACTGGTACAGCAACCCACAAGAGACAGGGCTATCCTAGATCTAGTACTGACTAACAAAGAAGGGATCACAGATCTCAGGTAGAAGGTCACCTGGGGCAGTGACCATCACATGGTATGGTTCAATTTGGCTACTACATCTAAATCATCCCATTCCAAGGCAAAAATATGGGACTTCAGAGGAGCTGACTTTGATAAGATGGCCAACAGAGTTAAGCTAGCCCTGGCAAAAAGAAACACAGGTGAGGAGGTACAGGCAAGGTGGGCTAGCATTAAGGATACAATACTTGAAGCAACATCCCATTGTGTTAGACAGAAAAGGAAGCGCAAAAGAAGAAGGAAACCACTTTGGTTCTCAAATACAGTAGCAGAAAAGGTCAGAGCCAAAAGGCTGGCCTTCAGAAAATATAAGGGAACACAGCGGGATGAAGATAGGAGGCATACCAAACTGCCCTAAGGGAAGCGGGTAAGGCAGTAGGCAGGCAAAGTCCCAAACTGAGGAAACACTAGTACGAACAGTAAAAGAAGGTGACAAGACTTTCTATAGATACATTAGTGAAAGGAGAAAGTCCAGAGGGGTATTGCTAAGCTTAATGGAGAAAAGGAGCATGTGAGGAGGAGGACCCTGTAAAGGCATCTATCCTAAATAGATACTTTTGCTCAGTATTTACTGAAGAGAAGGTAGGCAGGGCCCACAGCTCAACATCATGGACACAGGGGGAGGGAGGTGAGCACTACTCCCTCTCACAAAAGAAAGGGTCCTACAAGAGCTTGCTAAGCTCAGGGTGGATAAGGCAATGGGACCTGATGGCATACATCCCAGGGTACTTAAGGAGCTAAAGGAGGAACTAGCAGAGCCATTAGCTGAATTGTTTAGTGAGTCTCTGAGCACAGGAGAGGTCCCAGAAGACTGGAGAAGGGCTCATGTGATCCCGCTCCACAAGAGTGGTAGCAGGGAGGAGGCGGGAACTACAGACCGGTCAGTCTTACCTCAGTAGTGGGCAAGATTATGGAGGCACTCCTTAAGGAAAGGATAGTGCAACACCTGGAATCCATAGGGGCTGGGATCCAAGACAGCATGGGTTTACAAAGGAAGGTCCTGTCAAACTAATCTCATAGATTTCTTTGACTGGGTAACCAGAGTGGTGGACCAAGGGGAGCAGTTGATGTCGCTACCTTGACTTCAGCAAAAGCTTTTGACACTGTTCCACATAGAAGATTGATAAATAAGCTAGGTAGGCTCGGGTTGGGTCAGAAGTTGGTCAACTGGGTGGCAAACTGGTTGACTGGCAGAAAACAGAGAGTGGTGGTAAATGGTATACAGTCAGAAGAGATGCAAGTCACAAGTGGGTACTCTCAGGGATCAGTCCTGGGGCCAGTCCTATTCTACATCTTCATTAGTGACCTGCAGATGGACTAGAGGGTAAGGCTTGTCTGTTTGCAGATGACACCAAGATCTGCAACAGAGTAGATGATCCAGATGGGGTGGGCAGAATGAGAAGAGATCTGGATAAACTAGCAGAATGGTCAGAAGAGGGCAACTGGATTTAATGCAAAGAAGTGCAAAATCATGCACATAGGGAAGAGAAACCCTGAAGCCACTTATAGGCTGGGAGGGAGTTGCTAGCAGTCACAAAGGAAGAAAGAGACTTGGGCATCATCATCACTGATGACCTAAAATCATCCAAGCAGACCTCTAAAGCAGTAGGTAAGGCTAGGGGGTGTTAGGGTGTATTAGTAGGGGTATCACAAGTCATAAGAGGGAGGTACAATCCCTCTGTACAAGACATTGGTTAGGCCCCATCTGAGTATCATGGCAGTATTGGAGGCCACACCTTCACAAGGACATTAACCAAATCTGAGGCAGTCCAGAGAAGGGCAACCAAAATGGTGCAGGGACTACATCAGAAGACATATGAGGACAGATTAACGGAGCTCAATATGTATACCCTTGAGCAAAGGAGGGAGAGGTGATATGATCGAGACATTTAAACACCTTAAGGGCATAAACAAGGTGAAAGAGTCTAACATGTTTAAATATAAGAAAAATAGCAGGACAAGAGGACACAGCATGAGATTAGAGGAGGCCGATTAAGGAGGAATGTGAGAAATTCTTTTTCACAGAAAGGGTGGTAGATGCATGGAATGGCTTACCACAAGAAGTGGTGGCTATGAATACAGTGCAGGGCTTCAAACAGGCATGGGATAGGCATAAGGGAGCAATACAAATGACTATGAATAGATAGGTCACTGACAGAGCAAAGGCCGATGGCACATTTATAAGGTAGAAAAAGAAATGGGCAGACTGGATGGGCCTTGCGGTCCTTATCTGCCGTCAACTTCTATGTTTCTATGTTTCTATATACAGACCAGAACCTCTGAAGGCAGATAAGGGAAAATTAAAACTCTAGTCTGTATGTAAAAGAACACTCTGCTGATAAGTCCATCCTTAAATTAACATAACATGGAAGAGTAAAATTCAACTTCCTTCACAGGACGTAGAAACCTGTGTGTAAATGAAGGAAGGCAACAGTCCAGTAGTCTGCCTACAAAGAGCGCTTGACTAATTAAATAAATTAATGACTGGTTGCTATTCCTGTTCAGCTGCATGCAGTACCAATCCATCCAGGCTGCCAAGTGTCAGGATGCTCCTCAAGGGAAAAGGTTACAGTTGTTTAGATGCGCTGCACTACTCCAATTCATCCAGTAGATGGGGCTCCATTAATGAAGTGCATAAGGGGATCGTTGTTTATAGCTTTAACCCGCAGTAGGACAAAGCTTAACACAGGTAAACCAAAGTCCCATAAATGCTGCACAAGAATGCGGGACGCATGTCTGATCTTCCTAATAGAGTAGTAAAGATCCCCAGCTTTTAGGATAGTTCCAAGGGCCATGTTCTTGAAGCAGCATGGGGGGGAGGGGGGTAGCAGTGTCAGTAGCTCAGTAGGTAGCACACTCGCCTCTGAGGCTGGGAGATCAGAGGGCGGTGGGTTCAGTTCCCACATCCGGCACTTGGGTTAATATCCCAGTACTGACACTGCAGTGCAGCATGAGAGGGGTGCTGCACTTCTGAGGTGCCGCCTTTCGGATGAGACGTTAAACCGAGGTCCCATCTGCCTGGATTAGTGGTAGTTCAGGTGGATGTTAAAGATCCCATGGCACATATCAAAAAGAGTAGGGGAATTTTCCCGGTGTCCTGGCCAAATTTCCTTCGTTCACTAAAAATACCACCAACAGTTTAATCTGGTTCAAGGTCAGTTGGCATTCATCTGTATCTACCGTTCCCCCGGGTCGTGCCTGAAAATAGGCAGGATTTGTCTAGTGCACTTACCGGTCAACAAAAACTAAATAAAATAAAATAAAACAGAAAAAGTCTTGTCATCCAGATTATACCAATATAGATGTCAAACAGAAAGTAATAGCAGAACGCAGACAACCTGTAGAAGTAGGAAGACTGAGTCCAGCAGTAAAAATTAGGCATTTACTCAGAAGAGCGAGATAACAGCTACCTTATAGACCAGACCATTTATTTGAATAGGGAGTCAGGTATTAGCCCTGAACATGTCTGGAAAAATCTTTGGTGGTTCAGAGGAGCCTTGTTCAGCAATATCAAACTGTTTCTTTCCAGATGGAGTGGTGACTTCCAAGTGGGATGAGTAGAGGAGTCTATGCTGTATTTTGGCTGCCCACAACTTATTAAGAAAAGGGTGATAAGCCGCACTGGTCTGTTGGACTTTGCTGGTGAGATCCTGCACTATTTAGATTCGTTGTCTGGCCCACTGAATCGACTCCAGCTCTCGTACCTTTTTTAAAATATGGTCACTGTCCAGGAAATTTAGCAATTTAAAAATTATTGGCCATGGAGATTCTTTGGGAGGTGGTTTAGCTCTTAGGGCTCAGTGAGCCCATTCTATTACACAGATAGAACCGCTGGGAGAGGGACCGACCAGCTTTGCGCAGATTTTTTGGATGAAATCAAGCATGTTCAGTCCCTCCTCACCTTTGGGCAAACCAAGGATGACCATATTGTTGCATCAATGCCTCCCTTCCAAGTCATCAACTTTCACCTCCAAGGATGCAAGGGATCATTGCAGGTGTACAAGTTCTGGATCTGTTCAGGTACGGTGGTCTTCCAGGGAGGATATCCTGGCTTCAGCATCAGATACCCTGGTGGATAGATCTTTATGGGTAGGCTTGATTTTTTTGATTTCTTCTACCAGCTTAAAAACAACCTGCTTAATTACTAAAAATTTGGAATAAATCTGGGCTGGGGAGAACTCCTTGGAAGTGGGGGGGAGCAGGCTGGAGTGGGGAAGAGCTCCGCTGAGAGTGCTTGGCCTTCAGGGCATCTGCTTGATCATCCTCACCCTCTAAAGGTGGAAGAAGATTTTGCTGAGCTGCGACCTCCATCTATGGATCTGAAGCTTTCAAAGTAAGATCGCTGGTACCTGCTGAGTAGTAAGTTATAGAAGCTGAACATTTTAAAGTGAAAAAGGGGTTTTAATTATAAATTAAAGGCGCAATGCTGGGGAGCTCTTAAAAGGCACAGCTAATGCATCACCGGCATCACGTGACCCTGCCACAAACCCATGCTGTTTACTATCCTATTGACCGTTGCTCTTTAGGAAGTCCACAAGGTCCTCTTTGATAAGTGGCTCCATCAGTTTACTTACTACAGAGTTAAGGCTGACTGGTCTGTAATTCCCCAATTGCTCCTTGTCCCCCCCCCATGTATTGGGATTACATTTGGTACCTTCCAGTCTTTTGGAACTATGCCTGTTGGAACTGAGCTATCGAACAGCCCTACTAGGTGTTCGGTCAGCTCTGCAGCCAATTCCTTGCATTCCCTAGGGGTGCACCGTAGTGTTGTGCGGAATGCAGAAATCTGCTGGTGAAATTAGCATGGAATGACAATTCCATTGGTGGAATTTCCACTGGAATTTCACTGGTTCTTCTGAAAAATTCCACCTGCTTTGATCTGCAGCATAATATTCCATGAAACAGCATTTGTTCCATGGAAAATCATTCCACAACCATTTCTGCAGAAAATATTGAGATCCGCGGCATAACATTCTGTGGAAATGTTGCAGAAAATCTGATTCCACTTTTTTCTTCCACGAAATTCCACCATTCCATTTCATGTACAATTCAGTGGAATTTCAGCAGAATTTCTAAGGTTCCATGAAATTTTAATCTGCTGGAATTTGAAAATTCTGCAGAGCACTACCCCATCCTACCCTGGACATTTATCTACTTTTAAGGCTTCATGCCCCTTCTGGACCCTTTCTCTGCTAAATACTGCCTGCCCCATTTCTGGAATGCTCCTGTTGGTTGACTTGATGCCAGTTTCAGGTAGGGGCTGACTGTCTTCCCTTGAGACAGAGCAGATGTACTCATTAAGGATGGCTGCTTTTTGTTCATCTTCCTCTAGCACCATCCCCCTCTTGTAGCCTAACAATGCCCCCTCTCTGCTTCCTTTCTATAGCAACATAACTGAAGAATTGTTTTTCACCTCCCCTGACCCTCTCCACAATACACAGCTCCATGTCTGCTTTCATAGCCCTGACCATCCTCTTTACTTCCCTAGTTATTATTTGTTTTTTTCCCCATATTCCTCCTCCCTTGCTTTTCCTTTTACTTGACGAAAGCCCTTTTCTCAGCCCTCACTGCTTCTGTGACCCTTTCTGAGAGCCATATTGGTCTGTTGTACCTGTTTTATTTTGTAACAATTCTTGTGCATGACTTTGTTGCCCTGAGAATGGTCCCCTTGATTGCCGCCCCATCTTTCCTCTGCACCTTCAAAGCTGTCCACCCTGGTCAGTTTGTCTCGGATGATCTCCCTCATCTGGTTAAATTTTGCTCTTCTGAAACATATGACTTCAGTTTTTAATAGGGGCATTCTGGTCCCGAGGACCAACCTGAACCAAATGGAGTTATGATTGCTTGATCACAGTGACTTCTCTACCTTCACTACACCTGTAGTACCCCAGAGCTGGGGGCACCACAGAAAAGATGAACCCTTCCCTGAGTATGGGATTTAATATTTTGTTCTTTCTTTCTATTTCCTCCCTGCCTGTTCCAGGACCCCTTTCCCCAGCCTTTTTTTTATTTAAAATTTGTGCCTATGATGCATCGGGGGGGGGCCAAGGGCATGACACATCCCTGGCCATAGACCTGCCAGGGCACAAAAGGCCCAATCCCCTGGTTACCAGTCAGGACCTTCCCTGCCCTAGAGAATGCACCACTGAGTGACCGTTAGAGGGAGAAGTGACTCAGCTGGCAAGGGTGGAGGACTCTTGGGGCATGGACACCTGAACTTACCTTGAGTAGGTCCATGGCTCCTCGAGCATTGCTCCCCTCCAACATGAGATCATCTGTCCAGGCAGTTGCAGCAGTTATGTTTTTATTCCTCTGAGCAAGGCAGCAGTGGTCCACTTGGAAACACATTTTCCCCAATCCGCGGTTTGCCTCTTAGTCTCTGCCTGTCCCTGAGAGGCCACAACAGCAGGTAGTCCATGTGGCAGCGCACCACTCCAGATCACATTCTGCATGTCATCTGCCTCCCTTCTCACAACAACAGTTAGATGGGTAGGGGGTAATGGCTTCCTGATGCTATCTGTCCTTCTCTTCCTGCCTGCACTGGCAGCATCGGCAGTGGTTTGGAGGGGCAATCAACTCTCCAGACCATAAGTGCCTCTCTCCAACTTCCTCTAGCAGCAGCAGCCCTCTGGTACAAGGGGTAAGTTGGTCAAGCACTCAGAAGCATTTTTTGTTAATAGAACCAGTGCAGAAGGGGCATACCATGGGGAACTAGGAAGAGCCATACAGGGAGGAGAACCACGTAACAGGCCAAGTGCCGGGATTCATCAAAGGGGCAGCAGTAAGTGTTGGGCCGAGTACAAATAAATTCATTAATGGTGCTGATTGGTGCAAAGGGAGGCTTAAAACCTGGTATTTGAAAATTCACGCCATGAACACAAGTGGCGGAATACTAAGCCCCCTTAACTTGGACCACCGAGAGGCATATTAAGAGGGTAGACGCCTATAAATTAGAGGCCTACAAAGTTTTTAATTAAGCAGAGAGTCACACCAGATTGAGATCTCTATTTTGGAAACAGTCTAGTAGGAAAAGTCAAAATAGTACAAGAATCATTAAAAGTTTAAAAAAAGGCCAGCCCGGTGGTGCAGAGGGCTGAGGCACTGGCGCCTTACCTCAAGCCACACCGGCGACCCAGGTTCGGGAATGTACTCGGGACACCGGGGGCTAGAAGGGGAAGGAGAGGATTGAGCATCTGTGAGACTGCTCTTCCCTCCTTGGGTGGGTAGCAGGGATGTGTTGCTCTGCAGCAGCCTCCGGTGGAGACCGGGGGCAGGACAGATGCAAAGCAAGGGAAATGTCACCAGAAAAGTGGAAAAATGGCTTTGCGTTCAGCCGGATGATGGCCACCTGGCGATATGATGCCATCAATGTCCTGGAACTCCCAGTGCCTCAGCAGTTCCCCGAGGGCCAAGTATTGTGCTAGCATGCCCCCCTGGTGCCTTCTCCTTCAGAAGAGGGGGACCCGCCTGGTGAAGGGTTACGTCTGGGTTACCCTGGGGATGACTGCAATGTGAGGGTCAGGGCTCTGGAACAAGACGGATCAGATGCAGCCTTGGCATAGCCTGAAGGAGTGGCTGAGGCAGTAGAACATAGGAGGAGAAAATAAATAACACACAAAAAAATAATTAAAAAAACATGCAAATTGGCCTATAGGTAGATATTTGTTTACTCTTTGATAGAAGAGCAGTGCAGAAGTGATCCAACAACGTTTACAGGTTGCACATGAGGTTTTATTGAAGTAGTCTAGCAGAATTTTGTAACAATCATCAAAATGTGAAAAAAAGCATGAAAACTGGAAAATAAGTAGGTTTTCATGTTTTCTTTAAAATAAAAGCAGGAGCTGATGATATTAAGTAGGTCAAAATACAGTTAAGGTACAATTACATGAAAAACGTTAAAAATACGCATACATTTGACTCTGGTCCAAGGATATGTTTCCAGATTATTACAAATTACACAAAATAACCTTTTATACTTTTACTTTAAACCAAGCATGCATACCTTTAGCTTGAAATTAATCTTGTATTGTGTGGAAAAGTGTTTAAAATGATTCCACATTTTGAAGTATCAGATAATTGTGATGTATAGATGTGCCTTCATCTAAAGACAAGCAAACGTTCATTGGGCCCCATTCAAATTGGCTAATGCAGGGCTCGCACCAAGTCCGGTTTCATACACAGTGATTGGCACAGCTGTGCCAAAGCCCTTTGGTGCAATGCAGCCTGAGCCACAAAGGGTTGGCGCAGTTGAGACAATTTCCCCTACTGAACAGCAGTTTGCGCCAAACCTTTGGCATGCAAGCACCATGATATGGGTCCCCCAATTGTGCAAAGTTAGACCGGGGGGAGCTGGTCTAACTTGTGGCATTCGGCACTATGGGCTTGCGGCGGGCATCGTTCCTGAATTACACTTGCCGCAAAGTTTGACGCAAGTCGCCCATTGTGCCAAACCTTCTGTTGCAAGTCCCTTGCACCGATCCAAAACACTTTGTGAATAAGGCCCATTATGTTTCCTTTGGAAATATGTATTACAGATATATGTTTAAAGATAAACATTTAAAAAGTTTGCTTGAAATGGTAATGAAATGGAAACACGATATCTTTACAGTCATTATCTCACAAAAGTGTAAGCACCTGCTACAGTTAAGGGATGAATGAAAATAACATTCTCACACTGTACTTCTTTACAGAAATTACCCAAATACTTCCTGCCCCAAGGAAGCAGTATAGCGCAGTGCTCTAAGGCTCTGAGCTACTACTCCGGTGATATCCAACAGCTCAGACCTGGGTTTGAATCCCACAGCTTCCACTTGCATGCTGTGTGACCCTGAGCAAGTCACTTAACCTCCTTGTGCTCCCAGGTCGCTCCTGTAAAAAAGCTTTCAGCTTAGTGTGCTATACCTGGTTAAACAACTAAATTAAAAAAAAAAAACTTAGTCATCTCTATTATTGTCTCTGTTGCATGATCCTGCACAAGCACACAGATCAGTACATGGAAGCGAGGCATTAAAATATTTGCATGGTGGTCTGCAAGCCTTTCTGCAACCACATTTGATCAACTCTTTGCACAACAAACCTCTCAAGCCCTTTTATTGTCTCCTCAGAAATAGACATGGGTGCATGGGAAAACTCCCGTTGTCTGATTTTAGAATAAACCATCAAACTGTTGTCACAAAATCATGACCAGGACAGTTGACACAGAAGTGGTAGTCCTTTGCAGTAGCAGCATGTCAGTCTCTTCCTCTGGATAAATTATGACTAGCCTTTGAAGTAAAACAGCACTACATGTATATATCCACTCATGGCATTGCAGACAATATCGGAGATCAGAGATCAAAGGCTTTATCATTCTTCCGTGCCTTTACGGGGTGTGATACAGTGTCAGCATTTAGTGGTATGGGGAAGAAGGAAGCTTGGACATATGGAGACCTTCTCCATCTGTTACAGAAGCTTTTCTCAACCTGTCCCAAGCACCCATGTCTAGTTCTGAGGAGACAGTGAAAGGGATTAAGAGGTTTGTTGTTCTCCTCTATGGCAGAATCACTGAGTGCCAACATGTAAACCAGGCAAGGAAGCAGATGTTTACAAAAGAAAGACAGCTAGCAGAGGTTGGCAACTAGACAGTGAGAAAGCCTGGATACCCATTGGAATGTCCTTCTGGAGGCAGCTAAATCATGCAAAGTTGATCAAATATGGTTGCAGAAAGACTTGCAGACCACCATGCAAACGTTTCAATGCCTCACTACCATGTACTGATCTGCGTGCTTGTGCAGGATCGTGCTACAGACACAATGATAGTGATAACTATTTGGTTAATTTCTGTAAAAAAGTATCAGAATTTTTATTTCATTCACCCCTTAACTGAAACAGGTATTTACAGTTTTGTGAGATGACTCAAAACTTATCCTGTTTTTGTTTTATTGCCATTCCAAGCAGTCTTTTTAAAAGTTTATCTTTAAAGATATTATCTGTAATACATATTTCTGAAGATAATATGAGTGTTTGCTTGTCTTCAGATGACAGCACATCTCTACATTACAGCTATCTGTATACTTATACTCAAAACTATACTCAGAAATGTAGACGGAAGAAGGCTCAAGCCCATGAAGTCCATCTCCTCTACCAGGGGTTACTATCCCTATTTACACTGAGAAGATAGGTATTCAACCTACTGTTAAACATCTGAAAGGTTGGAGCCTCCACTACCTCAACAGGTAATGTATTCTAAACTGGAATAATCCACTGGGTATAGAACTGTCTCCTAGGTCTTATGGGGGGAAAAGTCAGCCTTAGTTGTCACTCGTGGCTTCTCAGAGAAATGCCCCTAAATACTGGCCTCATATTAAGACTGTCCATCAACTCAGTGTTCCTACTTATCTGGTATATTTGTAATAAATCACCTTGGTTACATCTCTGTTCTAATGAGTAGAGCTTAAGTTTCCTTAACCTGACATCATAAGGTTCATGTTCTAGGCCACAAATCAACTTTGTAATTTGCCTTTGTACTCCCTCCAGGTTTGCTATGTCTCTCTTCAAATATGGACTTCACAGAGGACTGCAGTAGTCCAAATGTAGTCAAATAAAAGATCTATAGAGTGGCATGATACAGGTGCTGTGTCTAGATATGAAAGACCTTCTTATACAGCCTATTAATCTATTGGCCTTTTTAACAACCTCTGTACAGTGATTGATGAAGGAGAAATCGTTACTTATTAGGACACCTAAGCCTTTCTCACAGTTTGCTACCCTATTGATAGTACTGTTAAGAGTATATTCTCTACCTACATTATTCTGCCCCAAATTTAGAACTGCACATTTATCCAAGTTAAACTCCATGCCATTAGTTTCTGCCCCAATCTGTAAATTGTCCAGGTCCTGTTGTAGGGCATCCATACTTGTCATCACTAACTTCTGAAAAGATTTTAGCAGCATCAGCAAATTTCATTAATTTGCCAGTGATATGATCATCCATATCAGATATGAAAAGTGAAAACAGGGGTGGGCCCAAAACTGATTCCTGGGGGACTCCACTAGTGACCCCCCCCCCGAAACATACCCTCTTATCCTAACCTTTTGTGTTCTGTTCAGAAACCAGTTGGTAACCCACCTGGAAATGCTATGATCAATTCTGATCTTTACCATTTTATATATCAGTGCATGGTGGGGAACCCCATAAAAAGCCTTCTTGTAGTGCAAAAAAAATGCATCCACTGGTCTGTAACTGTCAAGCCACTGGCTGCTATTTTCATAAAAGACCCAGGGTGTTAGTCAAGCAGGACCTATTGTTCCTAAAGCCATGCTAGGTTTTGTCCTCAAGTTGTTTGTCCTGAATGTTACTATCCAATCTATCCCTAATATTGGACTCCATTATTTTTTCCCAGAGTCAATATTAGACTAATGAGTCAATAATTGCTCATAACTGACCTTTCCCCTTTTTGAAAATGGGGACCACAATAGCGGTTCTCCAATCACCTGGTGTATCCCCAGTACTTAAAGATAGGTTAAAGAGCTTGTACAGTGGCTCTACCAGCCAGAAGCTATCCTCTTTAATAAGTCTAGGGTGGAGGTAGTCAGGTCCAGTGGACTTAGAAGTGTTTATACTATGTAGCTTGTTTACAATTTCAGCCTTGGTAATAGGATCCCCTCCAGTTATACTAGGATTCGTTAGATGTATATCAGCTGAGCTGGTATAGACAGAACAAAAATATTTATTAAAGGCATTTGCCATAGTACAAGAATCTGAGCTAACATCATCTCCTATATTAATGGGTCCTATTGATCTGTCCATTGCCCTATCATTAATGTAGGCAAAAAAACGATTTCCCATAGTCATTAGTTTGCGCTAGTCTAAATTCTACATCAGCTTAAGCCTGTTTGATGACCTGTTTACTGATTCTAAGTTCCCTTTTATATACTTTGATATTATACACACTGTTATCTTTTATTCATAATCCTACAAGCTCTTCCATAATCCTTTAAGCTCAATTGATGGCTTCTTTGGGCCTAACACGGGTTATTACCGCTGCTACCCGTGAGAAAGGGCACTCATTTTATGAACCACCCTTTTTGATTTTGATGGTCGCCGCATGGCATAGCATATCTAGGAATCAAAACAACTAGTAATCTTAAGAAAATATGGGATAGTAATCTTAATCCTTTACTAGATAATATCAAAACAATTCTAGACAGATGGTGGCTTCTTAATCTTTCCTTTATGGGTAAAATTGCGGCCATTAAGATGTCCATATTCCCCAACATTTTCTACCTCTTTGCTAACATCTCTTTAATTCTTCCATCCTTTTTTCCTTGCTAAAATTGATAAACTGATAGGTAACTTTATATGGGAGGGGAAAATCCCAAGATTTAATCGAAACAAACTTCGATCTCATTGGAAAAAAGGTGGATTTGGACTCCCTTGGTTCAAAGGTTATCTATGGGCCTTCCGGGCGGCACAAACCATTAAATGGTTTCAGAAATCTTCTCCTCACACCCCACTTTGTATTGCTATGGAATCCACACTGAGCCATGGAGAGGTTCTGACTTCCTTCATTTTTAACCCCCTTTCCTCAAAATTAAAAACTCATCCAATCATATCAGCTTCTGTTCTATATTGGAAGTTAACCCATACATGTTTTAAATCTAACCCCAAACCTTGGTTTTATGCCCCTTTATGGGGCAACTTACTGTTCACACTGGAAGATCATCTAATTTTCTGTCGTTCATGGAGGAATAATGGCATTTTTTTTCTTGCCAATGTCTTGGACCTGAACTCTCTCACCCTTAGAACGTTCTCAGACTTACAGGTCAAATGGAAACTTCCTAAACAGGACTTCTGGAAGTTTTTACAAATTTGAGCAGCTTTCAATTCCATTTCTAATTATATATACAAACACGCTTTTCTAGAATCACACATCTAGCACTGGGCTAATGTCTATACAAAATTAAGCAGCATCATTTACAAAAACATTATTGACAATCTTCCTGATCCATCTATACAAGCTAAAAATAAATGGAGCGCTACCTTTAACTACAATATCTCAGATAAGGAGTAAATGTTGGCATCTGGCACACAACACATTTAAAGATATCCACAGCTCCCTAATACAGATCAAGATCTTGCATCTTTGGTACAGAACGCCTTCGGCACTTCACCGAATGGGCCTGTTAAATAAGAGTAACTGTTGGTGCTGCAACCAAGCTAATGGTGATCTGCTTCATATTCGTTGGTCCTGCACTCCCATTAATAAGCTTTGGTGTAAAATTCATTCATTTGCTTCCAAAGTAATAGGACAAAAGTTTCCCTTTGATCCAAAACCATTACTCCTAGGCCTCTATACTCCGAGTAACTCTTCCTTTCCATATGCACATTTTAGATGGCTAAATATACTTTTTCTTTTGGTTAAACATCTGATTCTTATTAAATGGAAATCTAACCTTGTTCCCTCCCTTTTTGATGTTCTTCAAAGCCTCTCTCATTACGCCTCACTAGACCGTCTATCCCATGTTATTCATGACCGACTCACCGTATACTATCGGTGCTGGAAGGATTACTTTAAATTCATTGAAACAGCTGGTTCTTAAGACCCTAATCCTCAAGACTTATTTAGCTTTCCTTTTGGTATATCTTTACTCTGTTAATTAGATCTGGGTCTCTCTAATACTCTGTTCACAGATATCTCCCCTCTTTCTTCCTTTTTCTACCCTGCACTATTTTCTACCTTTAACATACATCTCTCTTTTATTTATATTCCTCCTCTACTGTATAATGTTTGTATTCTTATAGGTATCACTTCATGTAATGATTTGAAATCCTGCTATAACTTGTTCTCGTACTCATCTTTATCAGTGTCAGTGGCTCAGTAAGGTAGCACACTCGCCTGTGAGGCCGGGAGATCAGAGGGCTGTGGGTTCAGTTCCCACATCTGGCACTTGGGTTAATATCCCAGTACTGACACTGTAATGCAGCATGAGAGGGGTGCTGCATTTTCTGAGGTGCCGTCTTTCGGATGAGACGTTAAACCGAGGTCCCATCTGCCTGGACTGGTGGTAGTTCAGGTGGATGTTAAAGATCCCATGGCACTTATCGAAAAGAATAGGGGCATTTTTATTGAAAGAACAAAACAATAACAATATGAAACAATCTCATTTAACATTTTCCAAAAACACCCATAAACATAAAACATTCTAAATAAAAATCACATTCTTCTTATGACAAATCTAGTTAAACTCAAATACAATGCCCGAAAATCAATAAACAGAACTAAAAAACTTTAACAAAAATACGCATAAAGCAGTTTTCACCTATGTCATTTAAACCAAACAATATGTTTCCAAAGATCCTGAAAAACATTCTTCTCTAATGTTCGCTGCTCATACATTTTTTGTTTACCTACTGCTAATTCTATACGGTTAAAAATAACACTGTAAGGAAGAAGGGTATGTTGTAGAGAAAACTGGCATCTAGCTTGCCACAGGTGATATTTAATACAAGCAAAAATCAGATTTAAGGTACTTGGGTGATATCTTACATGAAAACGGAATAATCACCCAAAACAAGGCTCTGATAAGTAATATGTTTCAAAACTCCCACTCCCACGAAGGCTAAATCTGACCAAAAGACATTACATATGGACAAAAAGCAGGAAATGTTCTAATGTTTCAATTTGATCTGTACACCCTGATCTAATACACATTCTATCCATGATCTGCTTATGTTTTAAATTACCTCGAACTCCAACCTCCCATGACAACAAAGCCACTGCATCCCACATATTTGGGGGTATCCTATGGTCCATTAAGAACCGAAGGGCTTGTGACAGTTTGTGAGGGTACACAAGGGAAATCCACTTGAACATAGAAAAATTAAACATAATTTCTGCATAAAAGTCCTTCCTAGGTATGTCCTGTAATTGAGCCTTTCCTAGTTTCCATTCCGTAATTTCCTTACTGAGGAATCCATAGGAAGGGCTAAAGGCTACCTACTTTTAATAGGAAAACCCCTCCTTCCCAGTTAGACATAAAGGTGAAAAAAAGCAATTGCGTCCAAGCCGACCATGGGTGATCCTGAGGTTTAACCACTGATTGAAAAGCTGCAATCATAAAAATGAAAAAACACCACCGGGTTTATCATCCCCAGACCCCTTGATTTAACTTCAAATAAGTAACTGCCCGCTTAATCGGATTTAAACGGCTACCCACACCATTTGAAAAATACACTGTACAATCTTGTTTCTAATAAAACAGGTACCGGAAAAATGGAAGACACATGTAAAAAATGGGTAATAGAAATTTTTTATAATTAATACCCCTTCTTTTAGAAAACCCCAGGATTTCCATTGTTGAACCTTTTTTCAGCAATAGCCAAGGCTTTCTCCCAATTTAATAATGCTAAATCCTTTACCAAACAGAAGCCCTAAAATGGTAATAGAATCCTTAACTATTATACCCAATATTCTGACAATCAGTAGAATCCCTAATAGCCAGACATTTACATTTGTCTAAATTTAACCTAGTGCCATTTAAATTTGCAAAT
Source organism: Neoceratodus forsteri (assembly GCA_016271365.2). NCBI lineage: Eukaryota > Metazoa > Chordata > Ceratodontiformes > Ceratodontidae > Neoceratodus > Neoceratodus forsteri. The sequence continues at coordinate 67,785,561 of CM028129.1, forward strand.
CCATTAATCACTTGAATAGCCTTAACACCTGACTGGACATCTTCTACCAACAGACAAATATCATCTGCATATGCAGAAATCTTCTGGACCGTAAAATATATGATGGAGATAACCCTGAATTGCCTTGTTATACTCAATTTCTCTTAACAAAGGATCCAGTACAAAAGCATATAATAAGGGACTAATAGGACAACCCTGCCTAACCCCACAATTCATCCGAATTTCAGAGCCTACAACCTTATTGATACTACACAAGAACTTCTTTGTAATATAAGGTATAAATAAACTTAATAAACACTTTTGAAACCCATACCTATCTAATACCTGAAAAAGGAAATCATGGGACACGGAATCAAAGGCTCTAGCCTGATCTAACGTCAAAATGAAACCTGACAACTTCTTCTGTATTCCAAATTCATATGCATCCCTTAATAATTTTAAATTCTGTTGGATTGATCGTTGGGGAATAGCGCATGTTTGTGCAGGGTGAAGCACCCCCTTTGCAACTTCCTGCAGTCTTTTACATAAAATCGTAGAAAGAATCTTGTAATCCGTATTCAGGAGGCTAATTGGTCTCCAATTACCAAGATCTGTAATGTCCCCTGTCTTAAAAATAAAAATTAGAATTGCTAAGTTAAATTTCATATCCCCAAATCCATACTGCAGGATATCATTAAAGACGTCCGTCAGTATACCACTCAGGTCTTCAGAAAAAGTTTTATAGAATTCATTAGTTAACCCATCTATCCCAGGTGACACCCCCACCCGCAAAGAACTTATCGCCCGCTGGACCTCCTGCAGTGCGATAGGACCTTGTAAAAGCTCAACATCAGCCTGAGAAATAGTAGGAACCGAGAAATGTAAGACATCCTCCCAAGCAGAGGAAGGAACAAACCCCTCTCCAAACTGAGAAGCCACCCTTCCCTCTGCCACTACCAACATTTCTGCCACAGACGTTTTTAACTCCCCGACAGAGTTTCGTAGCCCTGACATAAATCTCTTCTCAATCTTATTTTTACACGCCTTATAGGGATCCTGAAAAGGTTGTTGCTGTGTACCAAACTTCAAACTGGCATGTAGGGTTGCTGCCCTCTGATATTGATAATTTAACATATTCTTCTTCACCAATTTAATCTGAGACTGAATCTCTATATCTTTACTTCTTGGGTGCGACTGTAATTTGTAGTATTGATTTCGAAATTCTAAATACTGTAGATATTCCACCGAACCTTTCCTTTTCCCATAAGCTATAAAAAAATCCTTTAGAGCCAACTTAGTATCTGACCACCATGAAATCCAGTCTGGGAAAAACACTGCCACTGATTTACGAAGAAACATAAATTCCTTTAACTGAGCCAAAAACACTGCTTCTGAAAGTAGCATTGAATTTAACATCCATCTGCTTGCAAATGCTGGAAATGAAGCCGGAATCCGATGTAAACTTACGACGCTACATAAGGCATTATGGTCTGAAAATCATACGGCACCACCAAACACACCAAAGGTATTAAACAATTGGAAAGAAAAATAATCAATTCTCGTTTGAAAAGAGGCCCTCTTATAAGTAAAACCTGAAGATAAATGCAGTTTTCTAAAGGCATCTTTCAATTTTGCAACCTCTATTGTTTGAGAAAGGGCATGAGAGTCACAATAAGTTTTTGTTGAACTCCATTTTTATCCGAATATCTAAACTACAGTTCATGTCCCTCCCAAATTACATGCTTGGATGTAAATAGATATGGTTTTACCAAATTAAACAAAGCAATCCTTGCTGTTTTAACTTATGGGCATAAGTATTAATTAGTCTAAAACAAACACCATACACAGACAATCCAAAATCAATAACACCAGGCAGGACATCTAACAACCTTGTTACCTGAACTGCAGGGTTAGAAAATAATATACCTACCCGTCTGCCACATCTTCCCCAAAGACCAAAAGGAAGGGCCTTCCCACCACAGTTTCTTTACTTGAGACACCTCCATTAAAGAAGAAAAATGTGTCTCTTGTAAAAAAATAACGTCCGCTTTTAAAATCTCTGCATTGCTGCAAACCAATTAGACGCCTCTTGTAACTCTTTTGATCTACAACAATTTAGAAATAATCTTCAAACAGGCCATATCAACTATAATTCATCCACTCAGGGTTCTCTTGTTTCCTCTTTCTCCTTTTCTTCTTCCCTTCAATACTTCGTCCACCCTCCTCCTCAATTTCCATACTCAATTGTCATCAGATTTTAGCAAATCTGATACCCCTTCCCCTCTAAATCCGCTAATACTGAAAAAAATTCTGAGTCAAACAAACCCCTCCAGAGCGACTACTTGCTCGGTAACCCTCCGAGGGTCTGAAAAGGGATTTCTGTTGCATTTTCCATGGCTGGGTCTTCTATAGACGTAGGCTGGGCCAAGGAGTCCTTGATAAAATGAGGGGGGACCAAACCTGTTGTGGGTTCAAAGCTGTGGATTGATCTACCAGCTTTCCATTTTCATTAAGGGTATCGACTGAAACCTCCGGGCCGATGCCCATACTGTCTCCACCCTTGACTCCTTCCTTTGCTACTTAAATTTGACTGGGCAGGCCATCCCTAACCTGGGCCTGAGCAATCAAATCCTCCTTATTTAACCCCTTGTCTATTTTGCTCTGCCCACGGACACTGGTGATAGGCATGACCAAATCATCACACACAATTGCATTTGAATTGTTCCTACAGACCACACTATCATGGTCCAATCGCCACATAAAGCACATTTAACTTTGTCATGCACTACTTAAGTGCCTCGACTACCACATCTATAACATGCTTTTGGCTGTCCTGGGTAAAAGCAAACCCACGATCTCTACCCAAGAAAAACTATTGGGAACATGTAAAACTTCATTATTCACCACATGCAGTTTGACTTTAAATTTCCATGCCCGTCCAAATACTCTCTGAGTCCAGAATAGGCTCTGGTGGGCCCAGAACCTCACATCTTTGTTTTAACCAGAATACAATATCCCCCACATTCACACCCTCATTCCTAAACATAACATTCACAGTTTTAAATACAGGTTTAGTAATTGGGATAGCTAGAAAAGGTAACCATAAATGCAATAACTTGCAACTATCATATCTATGCCAAAACTTTTCTAAACTGGCCATTTGTTTAAAACTAATATCAAAGGTATCCTCCCCTCGTATGTTAATTAATGCATAAATATCAATAGGCAAAAAGTTCATAGAGTCCATTAACAACTTCTTTGCCACATAAATCCGATCAGGATGCTCAGGCAGACCCCCTCTGTACCTCAGCCGCACTGCATTTCTTCTTGGGGCTTGTTCCACTTATTCCTTTTGAATAGATCCGAAAACGCGGCCTTCCTCACCTCTTGCTCCTCTGAAACCAGTTCAGTCACGCTATTAGCAGGGGAAATACCCCTCTCTCCTGCACATCCAACATCCCTTCTGAACTAAAGTCTGGCCCGTTTGGGCTGTTTAGCTAAAGTCAAAGACTCACCCTCCTGTAGAGATCGATTTGCTGGATCAGTGTTTGCTGGAAAAGGATAACCATTCTGGATCAGGCACCCATTTACCGTCCGCCTGCTGAAGCCATCCTGCTTGCGATAGAGCCATCTCTTCCGACCAGTCGGTACTCGGACCCTTCTCCAGGCCTGTACCTCCGGTCCCACACTCTATGCTGTCCGGCTTCGTTCCTTCCTCTGTATCGTGGCAGCCACTGGAATAACGGAAACGCGTCCTGACTGCTGTGCCTGTGCAGCTCCGAGTGCCTGTACTGCGATCCACTTCCGAAAGCGACTCCTTCCTAGGGTCGACTCTCCGCCTCATCTCGCCTCCAACACCACAGCAGCCGCCTCCTGCCTCCAACTGCATCCCGCCGAACCTCCCTGGGCCCTCATCTGTTCCAAGGACCTCTCGCTGGTAGCTCGCTACAGGCCTCGCCTGTTTTCCTATATTAGAGAACTCCATCTGCAGTTCTAACGACTGCAACTGCACCTCCTCCTCCTCCTCGGTCTCATAGCTCCAATCTCCGGCCTCCAGCCGGTACTCCACCCCGCACCTATCAGTGCATCTGCCCGAAAGTGGCCATCACGTAGGTCAGCAGCTCCCCTACTGACCAAGACGCAGCAACGCCTCAGAGTAGGGAATTTCCGGTGTCCTGGCCAAATTTCCCTCATTCACTAAACATACCACCAACAACAGCTTAATCTGGTTCAAGGTCAGTTGGCATTCATCAGTATCCCCCCCTCCCCTGGGTCGTGCCTGAAAATAGACAGGATTTGTCTAGTGCACTTACCCGGTCAACAAAAGCTAAATAAATAAATAAATCTTGCACTTAACTGATCCCTCTGAATTCATAATACTTTAATAACTGTAACTCTTTGTTCACTACTTATGATATAAATAAGACAAGCTCTTATTTTATATATGTATATATTTAAGGCATCCTCATTATATTCAACCTAAACTATGTGTTTTGTTAAGTGATACCCTTTTGTAATCTATATGAGGTTTCCCTTTGATTATGTATGTCTGTATATCTTTATATACTTAAAATCAATAAAAAGATAAACTAAAAAAAAGGCAAGGGCACTCATTGGACCTGGTGTACCACCTGGCAATGGATATCTTGGATGTGGAGGCGGAGCCAATCAGTTGGGCTAACCGTCACTCCCTGATACTCCCTTTTGCAGCCCCCCAAAATAGGCCTGCCCCAAAGGAGTTGGTACAGTACCGTCCTTTGAGAGGAGTTACCTCAGAGGGCCTAATGACGGTGCTGGACATCTCGGGTTTCCAGAGGATTGCACTGATCTGGGGCCTCTTGTGTCAGCTTATAATAGGGCTGTTACCGAGGCCTTGGATATCATTGTTCCCATTCGTGTTCACCCTCTCACCTCTCACCCAGGTGCTACCTGGTTTAACGGGGAAATCTGTGAGTTGAAGAGGCAGGGCCGAAGGTTGGAAAGGCACTGTCGGAAAACTCACCTAATGGTGGATAGACCTAGATTGGTGGATCATTATCAGATCTACCAATTAGCAATTTCCTGTAAGAAGGCAGATTTCTTGTCCAGGGAGATTGCTATGGCAAAGAACAGGCCAGCCCAGCTCTTCTGGACTATGAAAAGACTGTGCAATCCAGCCTGCCTTCACTCCGGTCTAGCGTTGACACAAGTTCAGTGTGAGGAGTTTGCACAGTTTTTTGCTGATAAGGTGTCCACCATCAGGGATGAGATCAGCCAGTGCCTTCCCATTGAGCTTTGCATTGATCAGTCGGGTGGTACTAATGCCCATCAGACCTGGTCCACCTTTAGTCAGCTGATAGTTGTGGATATAGTGAGGATCATCCAGACTCTGCAACCTACCCATTGTAGTTTGTATCCAGGCCCTACACGCCTACTAGTGGGAGAGAGGGATCTTTCCAGATCCCTTAAAGAAGGCAGTAGTATGCCCCATTTTAAAGAAACCCTCCCTTGATCCTGACTGCCCAGCTAACCACAGGCCAATCTTGAACTGACCCTTTGTAGGGAAAGTTATTGAGAAGGTGGTTTCTCTGCAGCTGAAAGAATATTTAACTGACCACAATGTGTACGACCCTCTCCAGTCTGGCTTCAGAAAAAGGCTTAGAACTGAAACAGCCCCTGTACAGATACTTAATGACCTTCTGATGGTGAGAGATCAGAGAACCCATTCCATCTTGGTTTTCCTTGATCTCTCAGCAGCATTTGATACCATGGATCATGGGGTACTGCTCGAGCACCTGTGGTTCTTCTGTGGACTGAGAGGGGCAGTTCTCAATTGGTGTAGCCCTTCCTCAAGGGTAGATCCCAGAGAGTGGTTTCGGGGATTTATTCCTCGGCCCCTCATGGACTCCCTTGCGGACTTCCACATGGCTCGGTGCTGTCCACCATGTTATTTTCGGTGTACATTCTTCCATTGTAAGATGGTACGAGTTGAGTTTTCATTGCTATGCTGATGATTCTCAACTGTACATGTCTTTTGTTCCCGCGCAGGAATTAGACTCTGCTGCGGTGTTTAACAACTGCCTACTGGAGATTCAGAACTGGATGAGTGCCAGCTGGCTTTGGTTGAACTCAGGAAAAACAGAGGTATTGGTGGTGGACTCTGGTTATAGGACAACAGGGGCATGGGCAGGAAAACCCTCAGGACTAAATTTTGGGGGACACCACTAATTGCCTCGGGCCAGGTGTGAAACCTGGGCGTGGTATTTGATGAAGGCCTTACCCTGACGGCGCAGGTTTCGGCTGTAGTCAAGTCCTCCTATTACCTTCTAAGGAACATAGCCCAGGTGAAGCACCTGGTCCCACCCGAAGATCTTCCTACCTTGGTCCATGCCTTTGTCACCAGTCATTCTGATTACTGTAATGCTCTCTACCTAGGGCTCCTGGGGGTAGATATCTGCTGCTTGCAGCTAGTGCAGAATGAGACGGCCAGGTTGTTGACTGGAACTTCTGGATCCAGTCGTATAACACCTGTGCTGCATGAACTGCATTGGCTGCCTAAACAGTGGCAAATTACCTTCAAGGTCGTGTTTCTGACCTATAAAGTCCTACATGAGCAGGGACCACACTACCTGAAAGAACTCCTATGTCCTTACTGCCCCATCTGTTCACCCCAATCCTCTAGTGAGGGATTGCTAGAGATTCCCAGGATATCCCTAAAAACATCAGGAAAAAGATCTTTTGCCTTTATGGCACCTACCCTGTGGAATTCTCTACCTCACTAGATACGTGAGTGCCAGACCGTAGAGGGTTTTAAAAATTGTTAAAGACCCATTTATTTAATCAAGCCTTCTCAGCAGCTTATAGATGGGTATATTCTTATGTTTTTTATGCTTTAAATTGTAATATTGTGTGTTTTTATCTTGTATTGTAAAGGCATCCTGAGCATGGGAAGGGCGCCTTATACAAATAAAATACTGATTGATTAATTCTTTTTCTGTTTAGTTGTTTCCTAACCTTATATGTGTACCAAATTGGAATTTTGCCCTTATTATATATTAATTTGCTAGGTACATATTTGTCCTCCAACTCTAGCAGTTTATTTTTGATTTTTACCCAAAAGCAGGTTAGTAGTATGTTGTGTAGTGTCCCATTCCCATTTAACGAGTTCCCACCTTATCGCATTAAAGTTAGTTCTACTGTAATTTTTAATAACAGTTTTGTCATGGACCACTGTAGGTTTCATGCTGTAACTAAAAAAAGAGCACATTAAGGCTGTTATTAATTAATGGTTCTAAACTTGATAGATTTCTAAGGTCATCTGGTCTATTGACAAGGACCGGATCTCATATATTATTGTTCCTAGTTGGAATGCTGACTGTTTGGTAGAGGCCATTCTCTATACACATGTTAAAAAAAAGTTGCTCTTGGTTGTTTGTAACAGAACTAGTTTTCCAGTTTATGCCCAGAAGATTAAAATCCCCCATTAAGAGGACATCTTTATTGTGTAAGAATTTATCAATACTGTTGACAAGGTTAATGTGGTCAGCTGAATCTGTGTCAGGGGGGTCTATAACAGACACCACCTTCAAAATGTACAATAATTTTGAACATTTTTCAGCATGATAAAAGATTAATTTCAAACTAAAGGTCTGCATGCTTGGTTTAAAGTAGTGTCGTAAAGTATAAAGAGTTATTTGGTGTAATTTGTAATACTATGGAAACATGCTGGGGTTTCATGCTGTCCTGGACTGGGTTTTCCATTTCCTCTCTCAGTCCGAGGTTATCTTACTCGGTGACTTCAACACTAACTGGTTAGTCCCTGCCATGGCTTCTATTAGGGATGCAGCTGCGGCCCTGAACTTGTTGCAGGTCACATCCTCTCCCACTAGGATCAACTATAAAACAGGAACAAGCACTGTCATTGACCTTATACTCACTAATTGCCCTGAAACACTCTCTTGCGTTGAAGTCTTACCTGACTCATTAAGCAACCATTTCCCTAACCTCTGCCAGTGGTTGAATGGTTCCATTAAAACCTCTCCTATTTCATCCTCTCAATGTACCCTTAAGAAAGGCATGCTTGGTCAATTCCAAGACTACCTTCTTAACTCTGATTGGTTCCCTCTTGACTCTGCCACTAATATTGATGATGCCCTTACATACTTTATCTCCACATTTTGCCCCCTTCATGACATATAAGGCAAAAAAACGGGACAATCCCTGGGTAATCCTGGCCCTTTGAAAATCATTGGCCCACCGGGATAACCTTTGGCACAAGGCTCTGGGGTCTGGATGTCCTACAGATAGACAGTGCTATTGGGCAGCCAGAAATGTCTGTACTCGGGGACATTAGATGTGCTAAAGCTGAGTACTATACCACCTGCTTTTCTTTCTCCTGGGATAATGGACTAAGTTCTGGCAAAATCTTAAGGCCCTAATGGGTAAAACTAACACCTCCCCTCCCTCCCTATTAAATATCAATGGAGTTACTACCCAAGACCCACTGCTCATTGCAGATACATTCAATAATGCTTTTACTGATCTAAGTACTGTTCTCCCTCTGGATTTCTTCAGTGACCCCATTTACCCTTCTATCCCCCATCCATCATCTGCCCCTGTCAGTATACCTTCCTTTCACTTCAGAGCAATGTCTCCAAGTGAAGCTAAATACTACCTTTCACTAGTCTAGGGCAAGTCCAGATTCAGTGGCGACTCTCTTGATCTAAAATTACTTCATTTAACATCTGATGCAGTATTCCCACCCCTCACTAAAATTCTTAATCTTTCTCTCTGTCTCAGTCAGTTTCCCTCCCAGTGGAAATCTATGATAGTCACCCCTGTTCACAAGAGTGGTGACAGAACTGCCCATGGTAATTATCCCCCCATCTCTCTCCTTCCCCCTATTTCTAAAACCCTTGAAAGAATAGTGAATGATCAAATCTCTGAATATCTTGCCAAGTATAATCTGCAGTGTAGCCAACAACATGACTTCAGGAAGGACCACAGTACTTCCTCAGCCCTCCTGGAGTTCACTAGCTTTATACATAAAGCTCTGGACTGGGGTCAGTTGGTTGGGGCTGTGTATATAGACCTAAAAAAAGCATTTGACATGGTCCACCATGGCTTTCTCCCTGCATCCCGCTCAGGGCTGGGCCTATCCTCTGATGCTACCGCCTTTTTTGATAGTTATCTCTCTGGGAGGTCCCAGAGGGTTAAAATCCTAGATGCCCTCTCTTCCAGTAAGCCAGTTTGCTCAGGGGTTCCACAGCAGTCAATTCTTGGCCCACCCCTGTTTAGTCTTTTTCTAAGTACCCTTCCCCAAGCCTGCTCTGGCAAGCTACTCCTCTACGCAGATGATGCATTTATTTTCTCTAGTCATCCTGAACCCCTTATGCATGAACAATGCATGCAAAATAGCTTTACACAAATCGAGTCCTGGTTCTCCTTTCATAAATTTATAATCAGTTACAAAAAGACCAAAGTAATGCTGTTTGCAAACCACCAGAATAAACATAAAGGAGTGTCACTAAACATCTGAAATAGTCAACTCTCATCACTTGAGCAGGTTAGGAGTTTTAAATACCTCAGGATCACCTTAGACTCTTTCCTTTCCTACCAAGAACATATTAATCTGGTTTGCAAAGCAGTAAACACCAGAATCTGCCTCCTCTACAGGCATAGGAGCTGCCTGACAAATGACGCCTTCCACCTGGCTGTCACTAGTTCCATTCTGTCCCTAGTGGATTATGGTACAGTAATCTATGGATCTGCATTTGACACTGCTCTTTAAAGAATAATGCTCTATCTCAATAAAGCATGTCACCTCATAACAGGAGCACCAAAGCTAACCCATACCTGCAATCTTTACAGTCAGGTGAACTGGCTAAACTTTAAGGACAGGCTTGACTATCACACCTGCCTGTTGGCCAAGAAGCTTACTGCCTCACTTTCCCCTCCCTCTTTCCAGCAGCTCATCTCCCCTGCCCCTACCTCTTGTTCTGCTAGGAGTTCTGATAAGGCACATTACCTAGTCCCTTTCTGTAAGAAATCCCTAGGGCTGTGAGTGTTCTTCCACAGGGCCCCATCCTGCTCAATGGCCTGCCTCCTCTGGTTTCCTCCACAGTTAAATTGGGCCCCTTTAAAACTAAACTTCACCAGCACCTACTCTCTGTGAATAGTTGGGACTGTGCATAGCTTTCACTGGTCAATCTAGGACTGCTCATGGCTTGTCCCTCAATTTACCCCTGCTCCTCCCCATCTTATCTTGGTCTAATTTCTCCCTCCCTACTCTGTTCCCCTCCTGACTTTTACTCATCCTTTACCTGCATCTTTCCCATTCCTCCTTCTCTACACCTTACACCCCTTTACTCAACTTTTCTCCCTGCCACCCCAGCTGTCTCACAGCTCTCCTTAACCGACTTCCTTCCGGTCTCCCTTTCTTTTCTTTAATTTCCTATCTGTTTATACAGTTAGCTAGCACTGCCTGCACCATGTTTGTTTCATTATCACGTACTCCGCCCTCAGTTATGATGCACTTATGTATAATGCACTGCATTACTTGTATATTCTTATCCTACAGTATGTATTATGTACTGTATTAATTCCCTGTAATGTTTCATATCCTGTCTGTTTTACATCTACTCACCATGTTGTTTCTTTGCCATGCACTTCTCCCTCATTTATGATGCACTTATGTATAATGCACTGTATTATTTGTATACTTGTATCCTATGTATAATGTACTGTAGTAATCTCCTGTCATTTTTTTTTGTAACCTGCCTGTTTGTAAATCTGAAGTGGAGCCTTTGAAAAAGATTCTTTGACTCAAAGGGTTGTAATTCAAGTCTTCAATAAATAAATAAAAATATTTGTGGACCAGTGAATCAAATGTATTCATATATTTGGTGTTTTTCATGTAATTGTACATTATTTTGACCCCCTTAAAATCATCGGATCACGTGTGTCCTACTATTATTTTAAAGAAAATATAAAAATCTACTTATGTTCCAGTTTTCATGCTTTTTTCACATTTTAAATGATTTTTGCAAACTTCTGCTAGACTAAAACATGCACCATTCAGTGAATATAGGGTGGGGTCTAGTATATTGTGCCTTATTAATATTCATTAGGGGTGGTGGGACCAGGGCATAGATGCCCAAATGAACAGGGGCATAGGGGCCAAAGCTCTGGTGGAATGAGGTTTGTATCTCCTGAAAGTTTAGGATAGGCCAGATGAATCTGGATGGAGAGGTAGGACACTTAATCAGGCACCAAGATGTAAATGGCTTATATACAGGGGATTAAAGGGACAACAGGATAACTATTTTTGTACAGTGCTTCAAGACAACAGAACAAGCAAGCAAAAAACAACACAATCAGGGCCAAAAACTGGCCTATCCTATAGCAGTGGGTTAACCTTTTCAGTTCAAGTCCGAGTGCACTTTGCAGAGATGTGACAAGACAGCTGACAAACCAAGCTTAGGCTTCATGATGTGTTGACTGATCAGCAATTGAGGATAGGCCCTAATAGGGTGACCCAACAACAAAGAAAGCTGCTAGCTGGATGATAAAGAACTTGACAATCCTTTGTGACGCCTGGTGAGAAGTGAAAGTCCTGAGTGAAGGGAAGCTAAAGTCTCCTTGTCAAGCAGATGGTTCACTGGCCGATCCACAGCAATGACCACTGGTAGGGCCCCTGCATTCAGGTCACCTCCCAAGGGGAAGACCATTGGCAATGCAATCCTCAGTGCAGCCTCTGTGGAGCAGCACTGGTATCCATATGATTTGCAGACAGGCATCAGAATAAAAAAATGGCTGGACATAATAATAATGATAATAATAATAATAATGATAATCTTAATTTTTATGGCGCCTTTCAAATACCAAGGCATCAAACCAAATTTAAAATACATCATGATGTCATCTGTGGTCTCTCACCCTTAAGTCAGAGTGACTACTAAGCTGACTCACTTTTGTATACTTGGCTTGTGGCTCTCTACAGCCCACTGCAGGACTGATGTTGGGATGCCAATGTGAAGATTCAAAGTGGATCGAAGGCGCTGGAGGCAGGTTTGCTGAAGATGGAGGAGTGGCCGGGGACCTCTCTAAGTTGAAGCTGAGTGCTGAAGGAGCTGATCCTGATGACTGAGATGAAGTCTGACATCAAAATAATGAAGCCAGAAATAAGAATCCCTATCCCACTGAATGACCGATGGCCCTTATGCTTGATCTGGGGTGGCTACTAAGCTGACTCACTCAGTGCCCTCACTAATGGCTAGCCACCTCTATGACCCAGTCCCAAACATCTTGGCATTTCAAATTACTCAGGGAAAAGTCAAAGTAGAGACACCACAGGAACACACAGAAACATAGAAATTGACGGCAGATAAGGACTGCTTGGCCCATCTAGTCTGTACATTTTCCCTACCTACAGCAATACCAGAGATCCTTCTTGATCTTCAGCTTTTACCCTCTCTGTCCTATTTCTAGGCTTTCCCAATCAACACATTCAGCACATTGTAGGAGTCAAGGCTAAGCTATGAGTAATTACCCCACCTGGTGTAGTTATTAGTCCAGGCTGCACATTACCAGAACATAGGGCACATGGTACACAAGGGATGCAATCCAATAACACAGTTCAGCTTTTAAGCAATGCAGTTGAGTTCACAGACAAAAGAGTTCAGTCTCTAGGGGGCAATAGGCATGCTACAGCACAGTTCAAATCTATGGAGAAAATATAGCGCTCAGATCAGTTCATGTTGGGGGGGGCTCAGGACAAACTAGCATAGCTCAGTAGACAATTTAGGACCTTTTGGCAGTTCACTCCAGGAGGATGCTGTGCCTTAAAATATCTTTCCCCTCCTCTGACTGCTTCTGTAGAGCCCCTGTTAGGAACAGAGCTCCCCCTTAAATAATGCTTATAAAGCCCTCCTCTTCTGACCCTGCCCTGGTTCTTTTGTACCTCTATGTCCTAGCCCCACCTCCTAGAATGAATATTAACAAGGGCCTATGTGCCAGCCCCCGCCCCTCATGCACCAAATAGCGTGCATCTCCAAAATAGGGTCTGTCAATATGGTGCGGCTCTCTGCTGCTTAATTAAAACCTTTGTAATCTTCTAATTTATGGGCTCCTGCCCTCATAATCAGCCTCTCAGCAGTCTGATTTAATGGAACTAAGTGCTCCGCCCCTCAGGCTTGTGACACCAATTTTCAATTGCGGGGCTTGAAGCCCACTGAAGCCCATCTCCCTTTAGAAACATAGAAACATAGAATTTGATGGCAGATAAGGACCGCTTGGCCCACCCAGTCTGCCCATTTTCCTACCTAACAGATAAGCTGCAGATCCCAGTTAACCAACAGCTTACTTCCTCCTGCCCCCCACTATAACTACCTTATGTCTGTCCCATGCATTCTTGAATTCCCCCACTGTTCTTGACTCAACGACCTCCTCAGGGAGGCTGGTCCATGCATCCACAACCCTCTCCATGAAAAAATATTTCCTCACATTACCTCTGAGCCGTCCCCCCTCTATCTTCAAATTGTGCCTCCTTGTTCTTGCACGTCTCTTTTTCTGAAAGATGCTACCCTCTTGGACTTTGTTGATTCGTTTGAGGTACTTGAAAGTTTCTATCATGTCCCCTCTCTCCCTTCTTTCCTCAAGGGTATACATATTAAGCTCCTTTAGTCTTTCTTCATATGTCTTCTGGTGCAGACTCTGCACCATTTTGGTTGCCCTCCTCTGGACAGCCTCCACTCTGTCTATGTCTTTGCAGAGATGGTGTCTCCAGAACTGCACACAGTACTCCAGATGGAGTCTCACCAACTGTCTGTACAGAGGGATAACAACTTCCTGTTTTCTACTATTGATGCCTCTTCCTATGCATCCCAGTATCCCCCCAGCCTTCCTTACTGCCTTCTCACATTGCTTGCCCACCTTTAGGTCATCTGATATAATTACCCCCAGGTCCCTTTCCATTTTTACTGTTGTCAGTATCTCACCCCCCATTGTGTACTCTTCCCCTGGGTTTTTGTTTTCCATGTGCATTACCTTGCACTTCTTTGCATTGAATCTGAGCTGCCATACATTTGACCATTCCTCAAACCTTGCCAAGTCCCTTCTCATCCTTTCCACTCCATCTTGTGTATCAACCCTGTTGCAGATATGTGTGTCGTCTGCAAAGAGATATACTTTTCCTTCCAGTTCCTCTGCAATGTCACTTATAAAGACATTAAAAATGACCGGTCCCAGTACAGAACCCTACGGTACCCCGCTAGTAACCCTCCTTTCTTCACTGTGTACTCCATTTACTACTAACCTTTGCGTCCTGTTTTCTAGCCAATTTTTTTATCCAGGCTACCATCTTGGGGCCCACCACAAGGCTGGCTAACTTGTGCATTAATCTTTTGTGTGGGACTGTATCAAATGCCTTGCTAAAATCTAGGTAGGCCATGTCCACAGCCCCTCCCTGGTCTACTACTTTGGTCACCCAGTCAAATAAATCTATTAGATTCATCTGACATGACCTTCCCATCATGAATCCATGCTGCCTTGGGTCCTGTGCCCTCTGGCCTCTAGGTACTCAACAATTCTTTCCTTCAGAAGTGATTCCATCATTTTCCCTACCTCTGAGGTCAAACTAACTGGTCTGTAGTTTCCTGCCTCTGTCCTGCTCCCACTTTTGTGAAGAGGAATCACATCTGCTCCTCCAGTCCTCAGGTACCACCCCATCCTCCCATGATTTGTTAAAGAGAGTCTCAGCGGTGTCACTAGTTCTACCCTTAGTTCTTTTAGAATTCTTGGGTGAATCCCATCAGGCCCCATTGCTTTGTCCACCTTCAATTTTATTAGTTCTTTCAGAACCCTATAAATGGACTGGTATCGACCCCCGTCTTCAGAGTGTTTCTCTTGTTTGGTTTAGGTACCTCCCCCTCCTCTTCCTTTGTGAATACTGAGCAGAAATATTCGTTCTGTATCCCTGCTTTTTCACTGTCCCCCTCTACCCACATTCCCTCCCCTTTATTAAGCCTCAGTATCCCTCCTTTGGTCTTTCTTCACTCCCTAATGTACCTATAAAAGGTCTTATCCCCCTTCTTAACAGAATTGGCTATCCTTTCCTTGGTTTGGGCCTTTGCCTTCCCAGCCTCTTTCTGCTTTGACTGATAAAGTTCTCTTTCCTGCTCCTTCTGTGTTTCCTTATATTTCCTGAATGCTATCCTTTTCTCCTTAACCTTCCCTGCCACCTCTTTTGAGAACCATAGCGGTTTTTTCCTTCGTTGTGTTTTATTGATTTGCTTTACACAAAGGCTTGTTGCCTCTGTGATGGCTGTTTTGATTACTCCCCATTGTTCCTCCACCTCTCCTTCTTGCCTGTTTGCTAGTGCTTTTCTAAGGCACTCTCTCATTTTCCCAAAGTCAGCCCTCCTAAAGTCCAATACTCTTGCTTTTGTATGGCTTGATTGTATGGCTGTGTTTATCGTGAACCTCACTGTTTGGTGGTCGGTTGTTCCCAGATGGCTACCCACCTCTAAATCTGAGATTCTTTCTCCATCCCCATTTGAGAATACCAGCTCTAAGATTGCTCCCTCCTGAGTGGGTTCCAATACTAGCTGTCTGAGGCATGCCCTCTGTAGGGCATCAAGAATGACCCTGCTCTTGGATGCACCTGCAGCAAAGGTGCTCCAGTTAACATCTGGCATATTCAGGTCCCCCATCAACAATATCTCCCCTTTTTCTGCCATTTTAAGGAAGCCTTCTATCATTACCTTGTCCATTCCCTCCCCCCTGAGATGTGGGTCTGTATACAACTCCCATGCAGATTGTGGTGCCATTTCCTGTCTCCAGGGTGACCCAGAGTGCCTCATCTGCTCCCTGTTTACTCTTTAGTTCTGTTGCTTTGATCCCTTCCTTTACATAGAGAGCTCCTCCTCCTCCTCCTCCTCTTTTACCCTCCCTGTCCCTCCTGTAGATTTTGTATCCTGGTATGTTGACATCCCAGTCATGGTTCTCTGTGTACCATGTTTCTGTGACTGCTGCAATATCCAGGCAACCGTCTTCCATCAAGGCCACTAGTTCAGGGAGCTTGTTACACAGACTACGGACATTGGTACTCATCACCCTCTACTTTTTGATAGCCTTACCCCTTTTAGCCCCATTCCTGTCCTTACTGAATTTGCCTTTTTTTACATTTACCTCTGTCCTGCTCCCTAATAACTTCTCTACCTTGGTGTTTCCTCACTAATTACCATGTTTTGTGGGGGGAGGCTGGGATTTCCGAGCTTCTTTTCGGTGCCTCCCCCATTGGCTAGTTGAAATGCTTGCCAATGAAGCATTTAAACCTCTCACCTAGGATTCTGGTTCCCCTTCTGGACAGATGCAGACCATCGCACCAGTATAGGTCTACATCTCTCCAGGTGGCTCCCCAGTCCCCAATGAAGCCAAAACCCTGAGCTCTACACCAGTTTTTCAACCACTCATTGAATTCCCTGGTGAGGAGTTCCCTAGCATCACCCTTGCCATAGACAGGCAGCACCTCCGAGAAGGTTACCGTATGCGCTACTTGTCTAAGACCCTCCCCAACTCTACAAACTCCTCTTGCACTGCTCTGATCCCATTCCTAGCCAGGTAATTTGTCCCTAGGTGGACAATTACATCCAACCCTCCTTGTACAGCTCCCTCCCATGATCCTGAGGATTCGCTTCCTGTCCTCCAAGCTGTGGTGCCAGGAAGGCTGCCTACCTCTCTCCCTTCCTCCCCATTTCCAGCCCCCTAATGATTGAGTCCCCACCAGGGTTGTTTCCTTCCCCTGTGGGGTCCCATGCCACCCTCCTGTGGGTCTCCTTTGTGAAGGTTCCCAGCATCCTCCTTGGTCTCCACTGCAGGTGCCTCCATAGAGGAACCACTATCCACCAGAAGAGCGAATGAATTGTGGAGAGGTACAGCTGGAGGGATGCAACTCCATTCCACCACCCTCTCCCTCCCTGAGCCCACCCTGGTCCAGCCTCTCCTCTTTCTTGGCAACCTCTGAGGTAGTGGCATTGGCCCTGGTGGTCCCTGGGTGGGGGAGGAGGTCTCACGAATCCTAGCTAGGTCAGCCTGGAAATGGGCAACCTCCTCTCTCAGACCAGAGAGGTGCCTGCAAATAGGGCAGCATCGCAGCCTCTAGAATGTCTCCCAGAACACTGCCGCCCCACAGCCATTGCACTGCACCACTCCTATCATGTCTTATTTTGTGTCCCCTCTCCTGTTTCTCTGTATGCTTACTCTCTCCTCTCCTTACAACTCTCACCCTTCCTGTTCTGGGACAGCAACTTTCTATCTTCTTTAGTAGCATCCTTCTTCCTTGCTCAATGTCAGACCACCATCAGCTGGAGGGGAGAGTGAGCTACTTTTTTCCTTTAGGGTTGACAAAACCAATGTTTCTCTATGATCCTTCCCTTCCTACTGCCAAACAGGAAGTTCCTGTTGACAGTCAGATCCAGTGGCTATAAAAGTAGAACTGGCTTATGGTGGGTGGGTGGAGGGGTGGGATGGAGGTCAATTAGTAAGAAAAAAAGCTAGCAACAGGAAGTTGTAATTTGATTCACCTGCTTTTATAGTATCTAAGCCACACCCCCAATTAAGCTCTCTCTCCTCCTACTGGTTTAGCAAAGTCAGCTGATACGATACCCTTCCCAGCACAAAACACACACTGAATTTCTTTTCTTTCTTTCTTTTTTTAACCCTAAATAAGACCCCTTCTACTTCTAATAAAGTATCTGTCTACTTAGTCTCAACAGACACTGACTCCTGCTGAGATATAAGTTTTAAATTTATAAGAAAATGTAGCTTTTTAGTTAGCTGCTTTCTGCTCTACAAGCAAGGCTAGCAACAGGAAGTTGTAATTTGAGTCACCAGCTTTTATAGTGTCTAAGCCACACCCCCAATTAAGCTCTCTCTCCTCCTACTGGTTTAGCAAAGTCAGCTGATACAATACCCTTCCCAGCACAGAACACACACTGACTTTCTTTCTTTTGTTTCTTTTTTTAACCATAAATATGACCCCTTCTACTTCTAATAAAGTATCTGTCTACTTAATCTCAACAGACACTGACTCCTGCTGAGATATAAGTTTTAAATTAATAAGAAAATGTAGTTTTTTTTAGTTAGCTGCTTTCTGCTCTACAAGCAAGGCTAGCAACAGCCTTTGCACTGATTGGTACCATTAATGAATTTATGGGCACTCATCCCAACAGTCACTGGTGTCCCTCAATGGACCCGGTACTTGGCCCACTACACAGTTTTCCTCCATCTTTGGGGCTTCCTTTTTCCCTGTGGCATTCCCTTTCTGCACCCATTCTACTAACAAAAAAATGCTTCAGGGCACTTGGCCCACTCACACCTTGTACTGGAGGGCTGCTGCTGCTAGATGAGGTCAGATGGATGCACCAATAATCAGGAGAACTGCGTGCTCCCACCCGGACTGCTGCTGATGTTTCCAGTGAAGGAGGAAGAGGAGGAGGACTGATGGTGTCAGGAAGCCATTGCTCCAACCTAACCAACTGCTGCTGCAAGAGGGGAGGTGGGTGGCATGTGGAACATGATGTGGGGAGGCATTCTGTCACCCAGGCTACCTGCTGTTATGGCATCTCTGGGACATGCAAAGACTGAGAGGCAAATCATGGATCAGGGAAAACATGCTGTTGTAGAGGCATTGGTCAGGAAGCATAGGCAAAACAATTGTAAAATTCACAAGCAGCATTTCATTATTGTCAATAACAATAAAATAAAAAATAAAATTGAGAAGGATAACTCTAGATACAGGCAGTTCAAACAAACAGAATTCCTTCATTTGAGAGTCTCTTTAAAATCCCCAGCTCTCTCTCTATCTCTAAACAAAAGATTACTCTATTTTTATAAGATGATTTTTTCCTGGCACATAAATTCTGCATCCTGTTTTTGAAATTTACACCACCTGTGTTCCACAAAATGTATTAAGACTTTGTCAATTCCTTTTCTGTGATCAGCCTGAAAAGTACATTAGTTTTCTTAACAGGTGCAACAAATTAAGACATCCTGTACCAGGACAGATGTCTAGATGATAATTATGTAAACAAGCTTGTGGAGATCAAAATGCACCTTAAGGTTAATCCCCTGTATTCCAGATAAACCCATAGAGCTTTCTGCATTCATTTCAACAGTATAATTATGTACATTTGCAAACCAAAAGATCTCAGTTTCACATAAGCATTCACATGTATTTTTAGTACCAGAGGAGCAAGGGAAGAAAGAAAGAAAGAAAGAAAGAAAGAAAGAAAGAAAGAAAGAAAGAAAGAAAGAAAGAATAGAAACAGCAAGTGAAGGATGATAGAAAACAGGAAAATTGTGGGACCATTGGAGTGGCCAATTCTTAGATGCCACAAGGAAAATTTGATTTCACAATCGGACAGACAAGAGATAGACAGGTTACAGAATAGGAGAGAACAAATGAGATCCTTGCTTTTAACTCTGTCTGAATAACAAATGGGAGAGGGTCTTGTCCCAACCCTGTCACACTTGTTCCCATGTGGACCACTGCTGCCATGCTCAGAAGAAAAAAAAACAAAGCTGCTGCTACCTCCCAGACTGCTGAGCTTACACTGGAGGGGAGAAATGCTAGTGGGGTCACAAACTTGCGTAAGGAAAGTTCATGCAGCCATGCTCCATGAGTCTTCCACCTGTGTAAGATGAGCCACTTCTCCCCAGTGGTCAATCAGTGGGCCATTTTCTAGGGCATGGAAGGTCTTGGCTGGTAGCTAGGGGATTGGGCATTTCATGACCAAGGGGAGGGTCTCTGCCAGGGCTGTGCTCTGCCTTGGACACCTGATGCTTCAAAGACACACATTTTAAAATTAAACAAAAAGCTGGGGAAAGGGGTACTGGGACAGGCAAACAGGGATGATAAAGAAAGAAAAAGATTCAATCCCAGGCTCATTAAGGATTCCTGCTTTTCTGTGGTGCGCTCCAATTCTGGGTCACTATACACCCACCATTGCAAAATCAAGAATGGCCACCTGTCTAGTGGGTTTCTTAACCAGGTGCAGCAGCAGGAAGTTCTGCAATGTATCCAACATGGCCTGACTTATGGTGCACCTGGCCACTGGAATATCCCAGTCGATATCGGGTAGGTTCAGATCACCCACCACCATCACTTCCCCTTCTTCACTCCCCTTGCCAGCTCTTCCTTAATCTCCCTCTTTCTCTCTTCTCCTTTTTTTTTTTCCAATTGTTTAACCAGGTGAGACACACTAAGCTGAAAGCTTGTTTACATGTGCAACCTGGGAGCACAAGGAAGTTAAGTGACTTGCTCAGAGTCACACAGTATATGCAAGTGGGGGATGTGAGATTCAAACCCAGGTCTCCAGATTTGCAGGTCAGAGCCTTAAACCATTGTGCTATAGTGCCTCCCTTGTCCTGGTGGTCTATAGATCAACCGCCCCCCCATATTTTTATTGCCTGAGGGTGCTGTGAGGGAACCCACAGTGCATCTGTTTCTCCTTTGCTTCTCCTGATGTGTTTATCCTCCAGAGCCTCCGTGCCCTCCCTGACATTTAGGGCTACTGCCCCTTCCCCCTTTGTTTTTCCCTTTATCCTGTCTAAACATTGTGTAACTTGGAACTGACAAGTCCCAGTAATTTTTCTCTTTGACCCAAGTTTCCGTGATGGCTACAAGGTCCACCTCAGTGTGTGCTGCCAATACCTGGAGCTCACTGATTTTATTATCCAGACTCCTGTTATTGAGGCAGACCCCCATTCAAATAGCTCCAGATTCTTTTTTGCTGTTTTGTGATCCTACACCTGTATTTCTTGCCATTCTCTTTACCTTCTAATTTTTATTACTTGCAAAACCTGAGAGTCTACTCCCATTGCTCTTTCTGTACACATTTTTGAACCTCAACCTTATTTTTATCGATCTCACTGCTACCAGTCACCAGTACTGGGGAAGCACTAACTAGGTCCCCCTCCCTTAGTCCATTTATCATGATTCCCCTAGCCTCAGTGCCCCCCCAGTCAGTTTAACTGTCTAACATAGATGTCAAACCTCTGTCCCAGCATGCTGGTCCCCTCTCTTGTCAGGTGAAGGCTATCACCTTAAAGAGCCTCCTATCCCAGAAGTCACCCCAGTCCCCCACAAAATAGTACCTTTTCTCCAGACTCCATCCCATTCACCATTCATTTACTTCCTCTATCTCTTTTCTCCTTACTCTATCTTTACTTTCCCCCCACTCCACACAGGGAGGACCTTTGAGAAGGCCAGGGAGGCTGAGTACGCCTACAATCTGTCCTCCAGCCTCTGAAAGTTCAACTTCACTTGTTCCACAGGCTGGTTCCAAGATCATTGCTGCACTAGTGTACTAGCACCCCAACCCCCCCCACCACCATCCTCCCTATTATTTCTATGTCCCCGATGGCTAATGCTCCAGGAAGGCATGTGACCATCACCCACCCATTCTGCCCCCACCCACCATGCTCTCTACGCCCCTGATCATAGAATCCCTGACCACTATGACTCTACTAGCTGCCTTCTTCTTAGTCTCACCCCTGGGGCCAGCAGGTCATCATTTTGGGGAAATGAGTGGTGCTGAAGTACAGTGTTCTATTCAAAGCTTTGTAAGAAACATCATTTCAGCTTCTATGGTATAAGAGTTAAAGAGCAGCCAATGCCTTCAACAAAACTTTTGCAAAACATAATGTTTAGACACATTTCAGCTTGTATTTCAGATTAGGTCTGTATATCTCCTCCTCATTATTTATTATCGACGATATTTGCATGAAAGCAGGATCTTTGCTCCTAAATGTTTCATCTATTCCAGTTGTTTTCTTCATACCTGAGGTCATAATGCACTGCATGTGACATCCCAGTAACTCCCTTGGCAACAGACTGTGATGTAACAGCAGAGGATTGTGACTTGAAGTAGGGAGTAAGCTATAAAGGCAGCCTAACTCTAAGGGATAAAGATCATGTATTCATGCAAATGTCCTCAGTGATAAATAAATGGGAGGAGATATCTGTAGAATATATATGGAATGCAAGCTGAATTGCATCTAATTATTATGTTTTTCAAAGTTATTGTGGAGGTGTCAGCAGCTCTTGAAGCACTCCTGTTGGGGCCTGTTTATAGTTTGTTCCCAAGAGCTCCTCAGCTACATATTGTTTGTTTAATCATCATGCAAGCACAGGCACCTGATTGTTGATAAGCAGGAAGCCTAGATTCCCAAAGTGTTAAAGGTCACTCACCACGGGACTGGCAGAGACTGAGTTGCTTTGTTATAAACGCAAGGTTAATAAATTTGAAAAGCTTATTACATGAATAGTGACATACAAATCTCGGAATTAGGCTGCCAAGGAAATTAAACAACAAAACCAGCATATTTTATTTGCATTGGTCTTTATGTACAGAACTAAAAAGGTGCAATGAAAAGGCTTATTTTATATGTCTGGTTAGTCACATTTGAATACTCTTTTTTTTGCTGCAGTAGTTACAGTAATTAACAAGAGGATTCATGCAAGAGAAGGTGCAGAACATCAGCGGAGGCAGCCTAAACAGCAGCAGCAGCAGCAAGTGTAACAGAGTAGTTTAAAATTAAACTCATTTCATTTCATTTTTATTTTATACTGGAAAGGCATGTGGGCAAACTGCTTGTTTTCACAAGTGTCCAGTTGTGCAGCTGTAACAGAGCTGGGTATATACAATTTGTAACAAACACATGGTTATGCATCTATAATATGAGACAAAATGTATGATGCAGGAAAATTAGGCACAAAGTACAGGACGAATCATATACAATGAAAGACAGTGTCGTACATTGTGGGAAAAAGGAAAAAGCAACTTACAGTATGTAGAGTGACCATAATATTAATAGCAAGTCTATACAATAAGTGCACATTTACATAAGTAAACCCAATGGAAGCGGGTGGGAAAAATAATACAGAGAAAAGCTTAGAAGGGGAGGGAGGCATAGAAACAGTGAGATGGACAGGATTATAGAAAATGAGGGAAAATAGTATAAAAATTGTAGGAGTATTTGTGTAGGCAAGGATGAAACTCAGGCAAGTTGTGAGACTTGAGATGTATGTTTTACTGTTCTGACTTTTCCCCTTTTCCCCTTTTCTTCTGGAAGAATGGGATATCTGTGTCACTGTTTTCACTAGGTATATGGAAGGACCAGTATTCCCGAAGCTATACTGAATTTCTTCTTCTGTCAATAAAGGACCTGCATCATGCAGGCCATTGCAGATTTGATTAAAAAAATCTTGACTGCCATCTCCCAATATTGTTCAGCTAACAATACAATGTCTCACATGTCAGTTAGTGTGGAAGTGCATCCAGTCCTGACCTTTATCATGCTGGTTCCATTCAACTTTATGTTTTCTCTGAAGCTGAGATATTAAAAGCTCTGCTACAGTGGAGGCAGAAGCTGAAACCAGACCCTTGTGGGCTCCGTTTAAAAACTAGCAACTAATGTGATTTATGAGCCAGCTACTCTAATCTAGTCCCTACTGACTAACAAAGCCCCCACTCTGGAGAAAATCACAACAGTGCCACCCCATATACAAAGCCAGAGAAAGCACAAACCCATCAAGCTACCAACCTATCACATTTTTGCCATCCTCTAAAAAAGTTTGGAGAAATTGGCATTTAAGTTACTTCCAGCATGCATGGATAAGAATAATCTCTCACAAAATCAAACTGGCTTTCCTAATGGACTCTGTACTTTGACAGCTTTGGTCAGATTAAAGGAGAACTACAGTCAAAATGTATTGTAAAATACAATATATGGAGCAGTGCTTTGCTTGTGTGTTTAGTCTTAGTCCATCTGTTCCTTTGTTTGCTGTTATGAATTTTTTCTAAATTTGCCTACTTGTTTTATGCCCCCTGAGGGTCTCCATGCTTGCTCCTTTAAATACCTGTCCTTTTGCCACAGTGCCTCCAGTCCTAAGTGGAAGGGATATGTTGGAGAGCATTGATTCAGTGAGTGCTTGCTTACTGTCAGTTTACAAAGTGGAACCCTGCCAATAAGTGCCTCTCCTTGTCCCATATGAACTGGTAAAGGCTACATTCACAGTTTGGCAGATACCCGAGAGACAACTGAGTGGGCTATTCTTTAAGGAAGCAGAGTTTTCACTAATTAATCCATTGATGACCTTGGGTGATCTGCGTGACTGATTATAGCTGAGTGTGAGTTGATGAAAAAGTAGCTTTACAAACAAAGTATCCACTTTTGTTGGCTAGAACTAGACACACACCTTGAAACAAAATAATTGGATAAGACAGAGATATTTTGTTGAGGCTGGTTCCATGTCGCCTCAGTGACAGGAAATTTGTCGACTGTCATTATAGCGACGGCAAAATGCCGACAATTGGCATTCTACCGTCACTGTATAAAATATTTTTTTTTGCGGGGGCTTCACCACCCATACCCCCCATGTGGGGGACTCTACCCCTTGCACCCCCGCCGCACTATAGATTATCAACCCAGAGTCAGAGTTGGTTTGGGGAGGGGGCGACCTCCCCAGAGACAGCAGTGCCAGGAATTAAGCAGACCAACACAGCGAACAGCCGATTCTGTCACTGTGATAGTCTCCACGTTTTTCTGTCTCTGTGGTGACAGTATATGGTTGAGGCCAGAACAACAGGCACTAAGCAGTACAATGCGGCTGCAGGCAGGATCAAAAGTATCAATGGTCTCAATGCATCACTATCACATGGGGCAAGAAACATTTAGGGCTATACATGAACATGATCCAGGTATGCCTGAGAGGTGGCATGTGCCCAGCCTTGCCAGCTGTGCACCCCTGGACAGTTGCACAGAATGTGGCTTGCACTAATACATGCCACGATGTAGAGTCTGTCTGCAGCCCTGCTGTCCCAGCATGCTGCTGCTGCACAGAGGCAAATCAGAAGACAGAGCTGGGCAACCATCAGACACCTGACAAGGTCCCATACTGGATCCCCTGCTCCATGCAGAGCAGGGGATTCTGGGACACCATGGGATGGCTGTTTTTTAAAAAGAGAGTCAAGCACTCGAATGGCTGCCCCAGCCTTTTTCAAGACATGGAAGAATGCCAGAATGGCTGGGCCAGTCCTCCCAGTCAGCCTAGAGGGCTGGGGCAACATGGTAGGGTGATTCCCCATCCCACTGTAGCTGGTGGGTGTAAACTGAGGGTGTGTGCAACAGATACAGCAGGGTCCCTGCTGCTGTATGCTGATCCCCCTTACCTGGTATTCCGTGACTCCGTTAATGGCATGGAGTGCAGGCAAGAAACACAGAAACATAGAACTTGATGGCAGATAAGGACCACTTGGCCCACCCAGTCTGCCCATTTCCTTACCTAACAGATAAGCTGCAGATTCTAGTTAACCAACAGCCTACTTCCTCCTACCCCCTACTAGAATTGCCTTATGTCTGTCCCATGAATTCTTGAATTCCCCCACTGTTTTTGACTCTACGACCTCCTCAGGAAGGTTGTTCCATGCATCTACAACCCTCTCTGTGAAGAAATACTTACTCACATTACCTCTGAGCTACCACCCCATCTTCAGATTGTGCCCCCTTGTTCTTGCACATCTCTTTTTCTGAAAGATGCTACCCTCTTGGACTTTGTTGAGTCCCTTGAGGTATTTGAAAGTTTCTATCACGTCCTCCCCTCTCCCTCCTTTCCTTGAGGCTATACATCATAAGCTCTTTTAATTTTTCTTCATATGTCTTCTGGTGCAGACCCTGCACCATTTTGGTTGCCCTCCTCGAGACAGCCTCCACCCTGTCTGTGTCTTTGTGGAGATGGAGTCTCCAGAACTGTACACAGTATTCCAGATGTGGTGTTACCAACTGTCTGTACAGAGGGCCAACAACTTCCTGTTTTCTACTGGTGATGCTTCTCTTTATGCATCCCAGTATCCCCCCAGCCCTCCTTACTGCCTTCTCACATTGCTGGCCCACCGTTAGGTCATTTGATATGACTACCCCAAGGTCCCTTTCCATTTTTGTTGTTGTCAGTATCTCACCCCCCATTGTGTACTCTTCTCCTGGGTTTTTGTTTCCCAGGTGCATTACTTTGAACTTCTTTGCATTGAATCTAAGCTGCCATACATTTGACCATTCTGCCAACCTTGCCTAGTCCCTTTTCATCCTTTTCACCCCACCTTTTGTATCAACCCTGTTGCAGATCTTTGTGTCATCTGTAAAGAGGCATACTTTCCCTTCCAGTCCCTCTGCAATGTCACTTATAAAGACATTGAAAAGGACCGGCCCCAGTACTGAACCCTGTGGTACAACACTAGTAACCCCTCTTTCTTCACTGTGGACTCCATTTACTATTACCTGCTGTGTCCTGTTGTCCAGACAGTGTTTTACCCAGGCTACCACCCTAGGACCCACTCCCAGGCTGGCTAATTTGTTTATTAATCTTTTGTGTGGGACTGTGTCAAATGCCTTGCTAAAGTCTAGGTAGACCATGTCCACAGCCCCTCCCTGGTCTACTACTTTGGTCACCCAGTCAAAGAAATCAATTAGATTTGTCTGACATGACCTTTCTGTTGTGAATCCATGTTGCCTTGGGTCTTGTGCCCCACTGGCCTCTAGGTACTCAACAATTCTTTCCTTCAGAAGTGATTCCATCATTTTTCCTACCACTGAGGTCAAGCTGACAGGTCTATAGTTTCCTGCCTCTGTCTTGGTCCCACTTTTGTGAAGGAGAATCACATCTGCCCTCCTCTAGTCCTGAGGTACCACACCATCCTCACAAGATTTATTAGAAACGGTAGTCAGTGGTGTTACTAGTTCTTCCCTTAGTTCTTTTAAAATTCGGGGGTAAATCCCATGATGGCCCCATTGCTTTATCCACCTTCAGTTTTAAGAGTTCTTTCAGAACACTTTCTTCTGTGAAAGGACTAATATCAACCCCCCTATCCAGAGTGCTTTTATTGAATGGATTAGGTATCTCCCCCTGCTTTTCCATTGTGAATACCGAGCAGAAGTTTTTGTTCGGTATCCCTGCTTTTTCACTGTCGGTCTCTGCCCAACCACCTTCCTCTTTATTCAGCCTCAGTATCTCTGCCTTAGTCTTTCTTTGCTCGCTAATGTACCTATAAAAGGTTTTATTTCCCTTCTTAACCGAGTTGGCTAATGCCCCCAAATATGCCCCTGTACCAGCTCTGCTTGTAGCTATGAAATTGGCCAGGAGATCCTTTGTAGAAGGGACATGCGTCTCTTCCATTAATGCAGACAGGGGTCTTTGCTCCCCAACCCCTTAATGCATAGGGGCCATTGTAAGTAAAAGAAAGGTAATAAAAGAACCATGGAGATTCGCAGAAGCTACAAAACAAATAGGCACATTTAGAAAACATTTTAAAATTGTTTGATTTTTAACTATTTTTGTGACTGTCATGTTTTTGTTGTTGTTTAGTATTTCTTCTGTATTACAGTTTCATCTCTGGAAATCAATAAATAATATAAAATTGCAAAAAAAAAATCATAAAAGTATACAAAGGAAAGGATACATTAGTATCACACACTCAAATCAAAACACCCTACACAACATATTTGTAAATTTCGAGTATAGTTCTTCTTTAAGGAACAAATTGTTAGAGCTAGTTGACAAGGGAAACTTAGTTAATGCTAATATGCCCTTACTAATGTGAACAAGACCTTTGACCTGCTGGACTACTCACTTCTGTTACAAAACTATTTCACATTGGTATAGTTAACTGCACTCTCCTTTGGTTTGAAAATTACCTAGCAAATAATTTTCAACAGGTCAAGATAGGAGACTTTCTCTCTTAACTTTTGCTGATTACAGTGTGTGTATGTGTGGGGGGGGGAGCTTATGGATCTGCCCTTTTTCCACTGTTTTTCTTAATATCTGTAAATGAAATACTACAGGGGTGGGATATTCAGAAGGTTCCATGGCGCAACACATTGCTGCGCATTGCGAACTCACTGATGCATCCTGGCATGATATCAAAAGGGGAAAGTGCGTGGCACAAATCCGGATGTGCCGGGGTGCATCAGTAATGTATGCAGCGCATGCAGTGGGGGTGTGCCCATGCATACTCTGCATATCCCGATATTCAGCCTGGGATGTGCTGAGCAGATGCAGGTGCAACCCCTACCTGTGCCGCACACAGTTGAGCCAAAAAAAAACAGGAGCAACAGCTGGCCACCCACAGGTGAGCTGCTGTATTGCAGGGTGCAGCACGGCAGCTGCCAGCTGTGGGTGGCCACCCGTGCTCCGGTGGCACCATCCACAGTGGTACCAACCCCCATGCCTGATCATGAGCATATGTAATAAAACACAACTTCCTATATCCCTGGTGGTCCAGTGGACCGCTTCCAGCCCAATCATGGGCATAAGTATTAAATAAAACATCCAAACCATCCCTGATGGTCCAGCGGTACCTCCCCTCCCCATCCACCCAATGAGCTCCCTGCCCGCAAGCCGCCTGGCCACCCGCCAACCGCCTGCATACCAGTACAAATGTATGTTTGATTGGTCTCACAGCATACGATGGGCATGACTACCTCTACTACAGTCTAGATATGTGACCATTCACATATCTGACCTGTAGTATGGTACAGTCTGCATGCCCATTGGCCCACACTGTGGACTAATGGGTGTACAGCCGTACTGTACACAGGCAGTTGTCGGGTGGCCAGGTGGCTTGTGTACGGGGAGCTGCCACCCACCACTGACCGGGGAACGGGTGATGGGGCCCAGTGAGCGGGTGGAGGGGGTACCACTGGACCACCAGGCATGGTTTGGATGTTTTATTTAATACTTATGCCCGCGATCGGGCTGGAAGCAGTCCACTGGACCACCAGGGATATTGGATGGTTTATATTAATACTTATGCCCGCGATCGGGCATTGGAGCACGTTGCCAGTGGGGGCAGGGGGCATCGTTCCCCTATGGCTTCTGCCTGGCAGGGCGATAGGCACAAGTTGCCAGGGATCGTCGTACCTGCATGCAAATGGGGCCAAAATTTATTTATTTATTTATTTATTTAGGAGATTAACCAGATAAGCATACTGAGCGTACATCCACTCGTTTCCAGATGCGACCTGGGGTTACAAAGCATAAAGTGCACGAAATACATTTGGTACATAGGCAATGTTGACGAGGAACAGAGGCATGGAAATACAATACATCAGCTACATCAGGCAAAATGAGTGTGGCAACAGGTCCAGAGATGTTTACAGACAGGACTTATGCATACATATTAGTTACAAGATTAAACTCTGAGTGCTTAATATAATGGGGTCAGAGTCCATAGACATGGCTTGCAGAGACCATGGAGAGAGAGGACAGAAGAGGTATGGGCATTAAGAGTAGGAGTTAATCAGGAGTTATTTGCCTGGGCCCCCATTAAGTCACTCTTGGATGCTTCAGTTTAGTGGGTCTGACCTGCAGGTTACAGTTACAAGAGACTGAGAAGTGGGCATGAAGAAGATTGGTCAATGACCTATGTGTGGTGGAGGACTGCCTGATTGCTGCTGGGAGATTATTCCAGAGTGCGGGCAGTCTGTATTTGAAGGCCAATTGGCCCTTAGAGGTGTGCATGAAAGGGACTTGTAATAGATATGAGTCAGAGCCCTGCAAAGAGTAGGCCAGGGAGGGTTGGGTTGATAGAACAGAACTGAGATAGGAGGGAAGGGAGTTTGACCAGTGTTTAGCTACTAGATTAGCGCCATGGAGCTGTCACCTGGAATGAAGCGAGGGGAGACCTAGGGCGGCATATAGGTGGCAATGATGGGTGGTGGGGGGACATTCTAGGATAAAGCGACAGAAGGAGTGGAAAAGGGGGTACAGGTTGTCTAGGGTTGATGGAGAGGCTGCGCCATAGACAACGTCGCCATAGTCGAAGATTGGGAGTATCATTATGAAAACTAGCTCTCTCCTGACTGAGGTGGTTAGACACCCTTTGTTATGGTAAAGGGCTCCAAGTTTCGGGTGGAGTTTTTTCTGGAGGGAGTCTATATGGACAGAGAAGTCTAGGTGACGATCCAGCCATAGCCCCAGGTACCTAATGGAGGTGCAGGATTCCAGGGTGGCTCTGTCAAGTGTTCGAAAAGTGGGTAGAGCCGGTAGCCTGGAGATTCTGGGCTGTGTGCTGAAAGTTAGGGATACGGTTTTCTTTGCATTGAGGACAAGTTGGTTGGAGCTAAGCCAAGTTTGGACAGCGTTGAAATCCTACTGAAGGGTAGAGTTTAGAGACTCTTTTGAGGGGCCGGAGGCATACAGTACAGTGTCATCCGCGTACATTTGAATTGCAGAGTTTGGGCATGATAGAGGGAGGTCATTTAGAAATATGGAAAAGAGAAGAGGACCCAGGATGGAGCCCTGGAGGACCCCCATGGTGACTGAGAGTGAGGGGGATATTTGGGTGGCAATTTTGACTGATTGCTTCCTTCCAGAGAGGTAGTCTTGAAACCACCTGGAGGATAGATCGGATACGCCAGCATCTTGAAGTTTTGCTATAAGTTTAGTGTGAGAAATGGTATCGAAAGCTTTGGCAAGGTCAATGAATATGGCCGATGTGATGTGCCCTTTATCCATAGCTGAGGCGATATCATTGGTAAGTCTGAGGAGCGCAGTTATGGTGGAGTGTGATTTCCGAAAGCCAGACTGAAAGGGGGTGAAGAAGGAGGAGTTGTCAAGGAATTGCGTGAGTTGTGCTAGGGCTATTTTTTTCCTGCAGCTTGGCCAGGGTGGGGAGGAGAGAGAGATAGGGCAGTAGTTCCCTGGCTCGGCTGGGTTACCCCCCTTTGGCAGTGGTATATGGTTTATATTAATACTTATGCCCGCAATCAGGCATTGGAGCACGTTGCCAGTGGAGGCAGGGGGCTAATGGCCCCATTTGCACCTTGCATGCATTATGGCCCCATTTGCATGTCCACCACTGAATACCGCAGTTGCTGCACCTAGCACAATGTCACTTTCACTAGCGCATCCCCCTGCTCCTCTCTGGCCACTTGCGCTGGCGCAGTGCCACTGTGCCATGTGCAATGTGGGTGGCCACAGTGCCATATTCAATGGTGCTGAACCATGGTGCAGCACCATTGAATATCACCCAGTCCATGCCCTGGCACATCCCAATTGCACTGCGCCTGGCTTGCACCCCTGCCAGGTGCAGTTCTGAATATCCCACCCCAGGTGTGCAAACATTGTCAAGTCCTGATATATGCTGATGACATTGCAGTGGTTAATGCTCACCATACACTAGATGTCAATCACCCGTTATTACTGAGCAGCTAGAGTACAGTATTCTTTATTTGCCTCTGCAGCTGAAGGGGGAGATGGAGACTGCAACAGCATTGAGGTGAGGTATGAGAGAGTGCACCCCTGCTTTTACTTTAAATGGCTTTTCTGATGTTACATATGGTTTTCCATGAATATTGACCTGTATACCGTGTTTGCTATATTTTGAGCTGCATTCATAATGGTAGTGATGTGCAGAATTTTCAAATTCCGGAAGAACAGAATTCTGCAGAATATTCAAAATTCCACTGAAATTCTGTCAAATTCTGCCAGAAATGGAATGGCAGAATTTTGCAGCATAAAATAGTTGTGGAATGATTTTCCACAGAAACAATCACTGTTCCGTGGATCTCAATATTTTCCACAGAAATTGTTGTGGAATAATTTTCCGTGGAAAAATTAATGTTCCACGGGATCACTGTAGGCGGAATTCGACAGGCAAAAAAATGAAATTATGGTGAAATGGTTATTCCACATGAATTCCACTGGCAGAATTCTGCATTCCACACGGCATTACCTAGTTGTATTACCTTTAGTGGAGGCATTCTTTTTCTGTTATTTATAAGTTTCTCCTATGACTGGTACAGTCTGCTGCTGTCTGAGGTATGATCGATGTGCTGCGTCATGGACAGCTCACCAGGAGTGAAGAAAGGTCCCTATTTTACATACTATTTGTGTCCATTAGTGTCTTTTTGTCACCGGTTTGGGAGGCTACATATGGGGATTGGAGTGGGTAAAGGAGCTATGCAGCAGGTGCAAGAATCTAATCTGCTGCTGTGAATAGGGAACAGTTTGTGAGCAGTTTGGTGTGGAGTGCCGTATCTTGTGATTTTTCTGTGGGATCAGGACTTTGTAAATCTTGTTGTTAGTACAGTGGTCACTGTAAGGGGCATTATTAGGGGCATTAAATGGATAAGAAAAGCCTAGTTCTATTTAAAAAAAATATTCTGTTGATGATGATTCCACTTTGTATGAACACTGGTACACTTTGGTGATTCATGCTCTTCGGTTCTGAATGCATGTGCGCCACATACATACAGTAACATGCTATTGTTAATTATAAGGATTCTCTACAAATAGTAGCATTTCTTTTAAACACTGGCTTTTGGCTGTGATTTTTATGTTCATGAGTTGTTTGGTTCATGTCAGCCCCACTATACAGTAGTCAGACACTGATGTCAGTATCGGTTTCCCTAGCACTGCATTATCAGACTTCCTGGGTACACTCATTTGTCTCTTCAATTAGTGTCAGGGTTCGTCTTTATATTTTGCTGATTTGTAGTTAAATTTCAGCATATGTTTTGATGTTTGTATATGCATTTTTGAATTTTCATTGTATGATATTGATTTGGTCAATGTGTTGTATTGCTACTTTTAAGGGGTGTGTGAATACCGTAATTCAAATATTCGAATATTCGCTGAGTATTTATATGCGGTAGGGGTCTCAATTATTCATTATTTGTGCTTTGTTATTCAGCCACTGGAACACGGTGTGTGACTTAAAGATCTCCTGAGACTTCCTATCCAATCAGAGACCACTTCGGAATCTCACCGATAGCAGGTCATGTGACCCATCACTGACAGAACCTACTTGCAAGAGGCAGATGTCTGAGCTGCTGTAAAAGAGCAATCTACTTTCATCCATGTGATTATACAAAAAAAGCTTAAATCTTAATAGTTTTTGTTTCTTTTCTAAATCCCAAGCTAGAGATACCCTCTCTAGCTTGGGATTTAGAAAAGAAACAAAAACGACTAAGGTTTCTGTCACACTTTTGTGTGATAATGGTCAGTGTTTCTCAGGATAACTGCTCGGAGTGTATTGTTACCTAAAAGTAAAAAAAAACTAGCACAAAACTAGGCCTGTTTCCACTCTGAAAGCAAGTTGTCAGAGCCTGGCCAATAGTACTGCCTAGTGTTGTTACTGCTGTCATCATTTTGCAATCTCTTTTCTACTTGCAATTATTTATGGTAAAAATGATTTATTGTGAAAGAGCAATCTGCATCCATCCACTGGTTAAAATTAGACAAAAAGCAAACCTCCTGACAGTTTTCATTCCTTTTCTAGATCCAAAGCTAGAGCTGATAATTTCTTTCCCACTTTTGTGTGATCATTTTCATTTATTTCTCAGGAGAACTGCTAGGAAAGTATTTTTTTTTCCTAAAAGTGAAAAACAAACAAACAAAAAAAAACAAGTTGTTCTATGCCAGGCCTTTTTCTGCTCTGCAAGAAAGAATAAGTCACAGCCTGTTGCAAATCCTCCTGATAAAGTAAATCTCATTAGATGTAGAACGATGGAGAGAGGCAACTCAGTCAGTCAGCAGTTGCAATTTGGACAGAACCAAAAAGTACAGAACATTTCTAATATCAAATTGTTATTTTTTTTCCATTCAAACCACCTATATTAACCTCAACGTTTCATCAATAGGACTTGTTTAGGTGGATTGTTTAACTGTTATCATTTTGCTATTCCTTTCTCATTTGCAGTTATTCATCACACAAATAAACAAACATTTGCCAGTGCTGAATGTTCTCGCATTTGCTGTGTAGTTGTTGGGCACAGATAGTGCTGAAGCAAAAATTAACAAATTAATAACAAGAATAACGATAGGAGAAATTGTTATGATTGGGAAATGAAGAGGTTCTCATCCTCTTCAACATGCCACCTACACCTACACCCACACGGCTTGACCCCACGCTCCTCCTAGGAGGCAAACCAAAGCTTCATAGGGAAGTGTGGAAATCTAGGTAAGGTGGGGTCTGACCAGTTGTGGTGGGTATTGGGAGAAGGCGGGGTGGTGTGCAAGAGGAATAAATCCTTTGGGTAAATAATACCTGAATATAATCACAAACACACTAAAACTTTGAAAATAAAGTCATTTTTCTTACCTGTGAGTTGGTCTGTGTTTCTGACTCCATCCTGTGCGTTTGTCTGATGGTTATAGATAATCTGCTTGGGTTCTTTCTTGTACCCTATGTGTGTAGGGTTTGGGATCTCTGATTAAACTTATGACCCAATAATTACCCCAGCCCTTCCCCTCTGATAACACCCTCCTCTGTATTCAGAACATCCTTGATCCACCTCCTGTCTGCTGACACCCTCACTCATCTGTATGTACACCCTGCTACAGTATGCACACCCTGCTACAGTATGCACACCCTGCTACAGTATGTACATCCTGCTACAGTATGCACACCAACTACAAGTACCACTGTCTCTTCTCCCATCTGCTGAGAACCACCATGCCCCAGAATTACTATTCCTACTCCCTCCTCCCATCAACTGATACCCACCCTGTCCCAATACAAATACCCACACCCCCTTCGATCAGCTTTTGTCTACCCAGTCCCAATATAAATACCAGTACCCACTCCTCCCATCGATTGATACCCACCCTGTCCCAATACAAATACCTGTACCCCCTCCCATCAGTCTTCCTCTACCCTGTCCCAAAATAAAAACCTGTACCCACTCCTCCCAACTGCTGATACCCACCCTATCCCAATACAAATACCCCTACCCTTCCTTCATTTAGCTACACAGAAAGGGTGGTGGATGCATGGAACAGCCTTCCAACAGAGGTTGTAGAGGCTAAAATGATTGGTGAGTTCAAGAATGCATGGGATAGACAGAAGGCAGTCCTAGTGATAGGAAAGAGAGGGTAAGCTGATGATCATTTAGGATATGGAGTTTAAGTAGGTAGGGAAATGGGCAGACTAGGTGGGTCACGCAGTCCTTATCTGCCATCAAAATCTATGTTTCTATGTACAAATACGAATACTACTGCCCTTCTGCTGATACTCACTCTGTCCCAATATGCATACCTCTACCACCTCTTTCCATCTCCTGATACACACCCTGTCCCAATACACATACCCCTACCCTCCTCCCATCTGTCATCTACCTTTTTTCCAATACAAATACCCCTACCACACCTCTCATCTACTAATACCCATTACCCACCCTGTCACAGAATGAATGACCATACCCCCTCCTTCCATCTATTGATACCCACTCTGTCCAAAATGAAAAACCCTTGTTCCTCCCCTTCCTCCTATTTGCTGATACCCGTACTGTGGTACATTTACATTTTTATCATCTTGGCTCCATATGCCACTGATGTGCTTCTATGTAATATTTCATTTTCCCATTATTTTTTATGTCATAATATGTTAACCAGCTGGTCATAGTGGAGCTGAGAATTTGGCTGTTATTGGAAAGAAAGCTGCATCTGGCAGCTCCCACTGCCACTCACACCTATAAAGGTTGCCAGCTCATGCTCGATCTCAGTCCCTCCCTCTTGAGTTGGTCATCCTGATAGCTGCTGTCTGTGGTTTGGAGGGAATGGCCATCAAGGAGTTTACTAAATGGGATATCTAAAAGTACTGGGGATAACGGGAGAGTTCTCTGTCTTCAAACAACAACTCAAAGCCTTCTAATGTATGACTGACCACCTGCCCTGTTAATTTTCTGTGGTGCGGTCAGATCTGACAGTAAACAAAAACATAAAGTCACAAAGAAAACATAGGGGAGGAGAGAGACAAAATTACTTTCTCCTTATTCTAGCCAGAAGTGACTTCGAGATTTTTGTCTGACTTTACACAAAAAAGAGTGCCACAGTGGCCAATATGGCCAATTAACAAGCCCACTCATAGGAATGGGAAGAGTGCCACTGCAGGCAGCCAAAGAAGGAGTCTGCTTGGCAGACAGTGAAAATGCAGTGCCCACTGTGGGTGGCCAATTAAGGAGCCCGCTCAGCGATCATGGGAAGAGTGCTGCAACAGGATGCCATTTATGGAGTCTTCTCAGTGGCTTCAGAAAAGTGCTGCCTGGTGTGGGAACCCAAATAAGAATCCGGCTTGACAGTCATGGGAAGAGTGCCAGTACAGCTGACCAGTAAAGGAGCCCATTCACCAGGCATCATAAGAGTAATGCAGGTGGTCAGTTAAGGAGCCCTCTCAGTGAGCATTAGAAAAGTGCCACCTGCCACAGGTGGCCATTAAAGGAACCCAATTAATGGGCATTGGAAAAGTGCTGCCTGATACAGAAACTAATTAGAGAGCTTGTTCAGTGATCTTAGGAAGACTGCTGCCACAAGTGACCAATTAAGGATCCCAGTCAGTGGGCATGGGATGAGTGCTGAAGCAGGCAGCCAATTCAGGAGCCCACTTAAGGCTCATCAGAAGAGTGCCACCACTACTGGCCAGATAAGGAGCTCACTTGGCAGGCATCGGGAAAGTGCCACACCTGGCAGGGGAAAGATGGAGGTATGGACAAGAGGGAGGATGAGGAGCAGGTTGAACATGATGACATTCAGCAGGCTGGTGGGTGGCATCTTGTAAATAAAAGAATAGAGCTGTGTCATCGAGGCACAGGTCAGGAAGCATTGGAAAAAACCAGGAGCAGTTGTAGAATTCACCAAAAATATTTATTTACAGTAGTAGTAACAT
This sequence comes from Neoceratodus forsteri, assembly GCA_016271365.2. Lineage (NCBI taxonomy): Eukaryota > Metazoa > Chordata > Ceratodontiformes > Ceratodontidae > Neoceratodus > Neoceratodus forsteri. The sequence goes on from CM028129.1 coordinate 67,822,241, forward strand.
AAAAAAAATAAACTTTTTCAGTATAACTATGTACAGAGGAGAAAAACAGTAGTTTTCCTTGAGTCTCTGTGCCCCTTTTTCTTCTAATCTGTTTTGCAGTTGCAGCTTAGCTCTTACAAGTCCTTTCAACCCCCATCCTTAGCAAGCATCCTGTTTTTGTAAATATCAAGCAGGAGCTGCTAGAACACAGTGTGTTTCTTGAGTTGAGGCCCCCTTTTGCACAGCTTTTGCAAAAGACATACAAATTTAACTCTGGTAACCTCTAGCTTCCAACAGCTTTTTTGCAGTCATCTCAAATTATAATTATATACATTTCAACAGTAGTGCTATATATTTTCCAGACACAAGGGATCCCAATACCAGTTACATTTCCACATATTGATTTGCACATATTTTTATATTAGCAGATATGCAAGGGAGGAACAGCAGACAGCAAGAGAAAACTGAGAGACAGGGGTCTGGATTCACAAAGGTTTCTAAAGATGCAAAACCTTCCCTAAGTCCACAAAACTGCCATAGCTACAGGAAAAAAGGGAAGATTGCTCTGAGCACTATTCACAAAAATCTTCACAGCAGTGAAAAAAAAAAAACACTACGGATCGTGAAATAAAGTGCAGCTGCGGAAGTCCCTGAGGAAAAAAAGGTGATAGATAAGTAAGGCACAGCCCCTCAAAGGCTATTCTCAGCCAGTTCTCTTCCACAGTTGAGGAAAAAAATGTTACTCACTTTGGAGTGAGGTGTAGCTCTCCCTCAGCAACCTGCAGTAGTGCCCCAACAATTTAACTCAATTATGGTGGAGGTGAGGCACAGGTAATAGCATCCCAGTGGGTATAGCAGTGGCTGATGTTACAGCAACAGTAGCACACATTGCCATGATATGGCATCAGACAACGACCACCAGACCCAGTGCAGCCCATGACGGAGCCCCACAGGCAGTAGAGCCTGACCAGCCTGCAGTGAGTGCTATGCCTGCAGGCAACAGGAACACCCCAGGGAGGGACGACCAGCAGTGACAGTTGGCCACTGTGGTGCCATGGTAGCAATCATACCTGTGGTGCTACAGTGGTCCCAGTTGGGGAACTGGTTGCTGGTCTCTGTGTTTGTGCTTACAGCTACATGCTATGGCATACTGTGTTAGACTGCTGCTCCAGCTAATTGGGGTCACTATTGTTGTTCCTCAGCCATTCCCACAGCTGCAGAACTGCAGTTGCAGCTGTGCAGCACTTGAGCAATTTTTGCAGCTGCTAAATTACTGCACCAGCACCACTTTTTGTGGAAATCCACAGCTGTGCAGTTTTTTTTGTGTGCATACTGCACAACTGTATTTCTGCAGTGCTGCAGGCATTTTTACTGCAGCTGCAGGAATTCTGGCTTCCTTTGTGAATCCAACCCAGTGAGAGGCAAAGAATTGCGAGACTGTTTGGGTTGATCAAGTCTGAAGTCTCACAGGAAAATTTGGCTGAGCAACCAGACAGAGAAGAGACAGAAAAGGAAAGATCCTTGCATTTAAACACTTTCTCCATAACAAATGGGACAGGGTCCTATTCCACCCTATTACATACACCCTCTTCCTTAAAAGGGAACCTGTTTTATTAAACAGGTTTCCAAAACTTTCTATTCTCTAATAACATTTGCTGCTTTCAGCAATTAAGCACATGTGCATTATCTGTTTTCTATAACAGTACATCAAACAGTAAAGTTCAAACCCATACATTTGTTTTCTCAGCCTTCAGAACCTTCAATTCTTGATCCATATCTTGACAGAAAATCAGCATTGCTATTCTCTTTGCCAGATTTGTGTATCACCGTTAATTTAAATGGCTGTAGCGCCAGGTACCACCTTGTGATTCTGGTATTTTTATCTTTCATTTGGTTAAGTCAACAGAGAGGATTGTGATATCTTACAAGAACAAAGTCAGTTCCTAGCAAATAAAACTTAAGGGACTCCATGGCCCACTTTGCTGCTAAACATTCCTTTTCTATAGTGGAGTACCTTTTCTTTCTGTCATGCAACTTCCTACTTATGTAGAGAATAGGATGTTCCATCCCATCTATATTTTGACTCAGTACTGCACCTAGGCCTACCTCTGATGCATCTGTTAGTAGCAAAAATGGTTTCTCAAAGTCAGTGTCAGTGGCTCAGTAGGTAGCACACTCACCTCTGAGGCTGGGAGATCAGAGGGCTGTGGGTTCAGTTCCCCCACATCTGGCACTTGGGTTAATATCCCAGTACTGACACTGTAGTGCAGCATGAGAGGGGTGTTGCACTTCTGAGGTGCTGTCTTTTGGATGAGACATTAAACTGAGGTCCCATCTGCCTGGATTGGTGATAGTTCAGGTGGATGTTAAAGATCCCATGGCACTTATCGAAAAGAGTAGGGGAAATTTTATTGACAAAGAAACAAAACCATCACAAAATAACATAGTCCAACAGAAAAAGAAAGGAGTAACAAAATTCACTTATCATCACATAAAAAAAGAGATAGCTCAATTAACAAAACTAAAATTTCTCCACAAATTAACAATTTTCTGTGCTGAAAAAGTCAGTTTATCCTTTGTTTTATGATCATTCAAATCTGAGTCAACATACAATACAACTGTAAGATGAGAAGTAGAAATTTGTTGCATAATAAACTTAATACGAGCTTGCCATAAATAAAATTGAAGAAGACCAAAAAAAACATTTAACGTACTCCTATGATAGGTACCCCAAACACCTGAATAATCCCCAAGAATGAAGGTACAATAAGACAAATAATTTAAATGAGGCATATTCCAATGAGCTGCTGCAAAACGCCAGAAATCCTGACTATGCTGACATTCCAAGAAAAAGTGTTTTTGACTTTCTTCAATATTAATGCAATCCTCCCTTAAACAATATCTTTCACTCAGAGGTTTGTATTTTAAATTCCCTCTAACCCCCACCCTCCCATGCATTGATAACCATATTATGTCCCATATCTTAACTGGTATTCTAAAGTCTGTTAATTTATGCAAAGCAAACTGCATTTGAGAGGGTGAACTATCCGGAAAGATAAGAACAACTTTCAAGAGATCGATACAATAAGAGTATAGAAAGATTTCCAGTCAAAGATTGTAGCTTTTGTAAGGAAATCTTCCACTGGAAAAGTTTCTGAAAGGTAGAAACCCATATGATGGTAGATCATCAGAGGCTATGATTTTAGGGAAATATAGACCACTTAAAGAAATATTTATGCCATATGGACTGTGTCCAAAAATGGCATGGTAAAGTCTCAGACTTCCAGATAAAAGAAAAGGAAGAAAACAAAAAAATCGAGTGAAAGAAAACCACAGGATTAATCATATTCAACCCTCCCTTATTCCGCTTAAGATAAGTAAATTCCCTTCTAACTGGGTTTAACCTATTTCCCCAAAGCATTTGAAAAAAAATACTATATAATTTTGTTTCACAGGAGGTTGGTGGTGGAAAAAGATGACTAATGTAAACGAAAAAAGGTAACAGAAATTTCTTTATAATCAAAACCCTTTTTTGTTTCCCAAAACGCCATTGTTTCCACTGGTTAACCTTTAATTCCCCATTCAATAATTGTTTCTCCCAATTAAAAAGAGCCATATCCTCCATTCCAAACCAAATCCCAAGTATCTTCTGAGGTGAGGTTGACAAGGATACTATAACAAAGTGATAAATCAGGGAGTTTAGGGCCTAATGGTAATATAAAACTTTTATTGAAATTGATAGAAGCCCCTGAAAAAGTCCCATAAAAGGAGAAAATATCTAATGCTTTATGTAGTGATTTGTCATCCGCTAATAACAAGGTTACATCATCTGCAAAAGCAGTGATTTTAATTGGGTCTAAATGAGGGAGAGGAGCAATACCTATAACGCCGGGTTCAGAGATTATACCTCTAATAACTGGATCCAATACAAAAGTGTATAAAAGGGGACTGAGAGGACAACCCTGCCTGACTCCTTTATTTATCAATATCTCAGAGCCAATGAAATTATTCACAAGGGGAGTAGTAACAGCCTGGTCATATAATTTAGATATCCAGGTAACAAATGTACGAGGAATCCCATAGTGTAATAAAATGAAATAAAGATAAGAATGACTAACATTGTCAAATGCTTTGTTTGATCTAAAGCACTACCATTTCAGAATTTGTAAAGTTACTTCTTTTTGTAAACAAGTCTCTAATTAAAAAGGTTATGTTGAATCTTTCTTTGAGAAATTGCACAAGTTTGTGTAGGATGAATTAGAAGTCTGGCTACTTTTTTTAATCTAATATTCAAAATTTTGGCTAAAATCTTGTAATCACTGTTCAGTAAACTAATAGGACGCCAATTTGTTAATAATGTCCTATCTCCTTTTTTATAAATAAATTTCAACAGGGAAAGAGAAAATTCCTTACAAGAATGCTCTGAAAACAAAAAGGAATTGTAAACTAAGGGTAAAAAATAGCTCATATAAAGTAGACAGGATTTATAGAATTCATTAGGAATGCCATCAATCCCTGGAGAAGATCCAGTGTTCAGTTGCTTAATGACATCAGTTACTTTGTGATGTAATAGGAGCAATTAGGGAATGTAACATATGATCCGACATCAGGGGCAGAAAACCAAATTGTCCCAAAGGAAACTGATCTAACGGTGATGAGATGGGATGAGAAAAAAAACCTGATACATGATGTTGAACTAGTGCCAACATATCTAAATCTTTAGTAAGAAGAGTACCGTCTGAGTCACGTAAACCTGCCATAAAGGTATCAGTCACTCGTGACTTACACGCTTGATAAGGATCAGAATTCGGACAGTGTTTTATACCAAATCTAAATTCTAAATCTAGGGATCTAGCCCTATTATACTGAAAAATTTTCATTTGTTTTTTTATGTCTGAAATTTGTAAAGTATGGGCAGCACGTTGTTGGGGAGCTAAGGACATAAGTTTATATAATCGATTTCAAGAAGTAAGTAATTCCAATAATCTGAATCAACTTTTCCTTTGCCCCACTTCTGAAAAGAATTTTATTTCTTGTTTTAGCTGCATCCACCACGCAAAGGGGAAGAAAAAATCCATTGTGGAATATTTGGATGCAAAAGAATTCCAATTTAGAAGAGTAAACCGACATATATAAGAAGGAAGTATTAAGTTCCATCGGAAATATTGGAGAATAATTTGGGAGGTAAATTCTCCAAAGAAAAGGTACAAAGTAAAAGAAAATGGTCAGAGAATTCGTAGGGACAACTAAACAAAAATAGGATACAAATAATGAGAAATAAACACCATATCAATCCGCGTTGCATATGTGTGCCTATGATACGTTTCACCAGCTTGTGCATGCATACACCTGTAGGCATCTTTGAGATTGGCATCTTTAACCAATTTAGCAAGAGCAGTCAAATCACAATAAATTTTTTTTCCTTTTGACTTAATATAATTAGCATCTATAGAGCAATTAAAATCCCCCCCCAAACAATATGTCTTGTGGTAAACAAAAAGGGTGTAAGCTCCTCAAACAGGGTAATACGACCAGTTTTTGTTTGAAGACCATAAATATTAATCAGACGAAAATAATAAGTATTCAGGGAACAATCTAAAATCAAAATCCTACCAGGGTGCACATCAATTACCTTAGAGATCTTAAAGGCATTGCTACAAAATAGGATACCAAGACCATCAGCTACATCTGGTCCAAATGTCCAATAGGAAGGGCCTATTATCCATTTCCGTTTTAGTTGATTAATATCCCACAAAGAAGAGAGCCTAGTCTCCTGTAAAAATAACATCTACTTTCAAAGAAGTTAAATAAAGAAATATGGGTAACTGTTTTTAAGGCTTTCAAACTACAAACATTAAAAGTAGCTACTTTTAAGGTGGACATCTAGCGATTTTAAGTGCTATTCTTTTGACTGACTTTTCGTTTTTTCCTTTTTCCTTTTTTTTTCTTTAGCTAATTCCGTGGTTTTGCTATCCTCATCATCCGTAATAAGTTCAGAAATATGGGACGTATCTGATTCAAGATCCGATATCTCTAATGTCGTCTTGCAATGGGGAAAAGGAATTCTCAGTGGAAATAGGTACAGAAGAAGTTTGTTTAACAGAAGCCCGTGTGAAGCGTCTATTCTTAACAAGTTCAAAAGGAGGAGGCATAATTAAAGTAGAGGAAGGCTTACCCCCCTCGCAGGCCCTAGGCCTGGTTTGTCTATTGGAATTTGAGAACCCTCAGGGAGGCCTGATCCTTCAGTAGTAGAATCCATGGGCGAAGTAGAAGTTAAGGTGGGGGATATAGAAGGAGTGGGAGGAGTAGATTCCTTAGATCCCTTATTGGTTGCTTGGGCCTTACGTAGCAAACCATCATGGTCCAAGCCTCCTGTACAATTACGTCTTGCCCAGGGACATTGGTGATAAGCGTGGCCTTGCTCATCACACAAATTGCATTTAAATATGTTTGTACACCTATCTGCTGAATGCCCAAACCCACCACATAAAGGACATTTGAACATGTCACACACACTACTAACATGCGTCCTATCCCCACATTTGTAACAAGCTCTTGGCTGTCCTCCATAAAAACACACCCCCCTATCTTTACCAAGAAAAAAACTATTAGGTAGGTGTACAATTTCCGAGTTATTCTGAAAGAGTTTTACTTTAAATTTCCACCCTCCTGTCCAAATTCCTTCAACATCCAACAAGGCCTCAGGGGGATTTAAAACATCACACCTAGTTTGAAGCCAGTGATAAATGTCACTGACGTTAACCCCTTCATTTCGAAACATGATAGTAACAAAACGGACCAGAGGTTTAGAGAGAGGTAGTGCAAAAAAAGGGCCCCATAAGGGTGTATTTTTTTGTACTGCATATTTTTCCCAAAAACGCTCCATATGAGAATTGGATTGAAAACTAACATCAAACGAGTCTTCACCCGAAATATGTATAAGAGCATATATATCCTTGGCCAAAAAACCCATTGAATTTTTTAACAAAGTTTTGAAAACAAAATACCTATCTGGATGTACATCCAAACCTCCTTTGTATCTAATTCTGATAGCATTCCGTCTAGGAGCCTGCTCTAACTTATTTTTAAAAATTCAGACATTGGAAGTTTTGAAATGTAGCAGAAACAGAAGGAGCAGCAGTCTCAGTGATATCATGTTCAGTAATAGAGGTGTTTGGCTTAGAAAAAGCCAAAGCACTCTCCCCACCCTCTTTTATGCTGCGTTTAAGTAGGTCAGTATCACCCTGTACAGTTGCAGTCAAATCCGTAGCCTGGCTATCGTCGGCATGCATAGTTACCGGTAACGACCAAGATGATGAGGGTATCCAAGTACCTGAGTCCGTTTTGCGCCAGCCAGCGTCAGTTAATGCCACTTCTTCCGACCAGTCCTTCAAGCCATCGGAATCCGAATCCCCCAGTAAGCCAAAGCGCTGCCGCAGGATACAGGAAGTACTCGGTCCTTCCCCAAAATTTGTCTCCCCGGAAGTGCTACCTGTCAAACTCGGTTCCCCCTGGAGCTCCAATACACACTTTCCATCTGATTTGGTGTCCGGTTTAGAAAGCTGCACCTGTATCGGGACCGATGAATCAGAAACCGCCGAGAGGCCTTCCAAAGAGACAACATGCGGATTTGCAGGGTTAGCAATTGGTACCATACACGAATCAATAACGGGAGCTGCAGGTAAGGAATCGCACATAGCTCCAACAGCAATATCTTTAGGTAAGGTAGCCACTACGCCATCTCCGACTTCCATCTCTTCTCGAGGCTGAATGCAGTCTGCCATCCCACCTCCGTGACGTCAGGACGACTCCCAGACTAGCCGCCGACCAGCAGCCAGTAGGGGAATTTCCCCGGTGTCCTGGCCAAATTTCCCTCATTCACTAAAAATACCACCAACAGCTTAATCTGGTTCAAGGTCAGTTGGCATTCATCTGTATCCCCCTCCCCCGGGTCGTGCCTGAAAATAGGCAGGATATGTCTAGTGCACTTACCCAGTCAACAAAAACTAAATAAATAAATAAAAATTAAAAAGTCTGGGCTTCTTAAAACAGGGGCTGAACATAATGCAGCCTTAATGGCTTGAAAATCTTCATCACACTCTGGGGTCCATTTCACATTATTCGGGTACCATTTTTTCATTAGTTCAGTGTGGGAAGTAGCTAATTCAGCAAAGTTGGGAAAAAAATCTCTGATAATAACCAGCCAGTCCTAAAAATGACCTGACATGTTTCTTTGTTTTATGGACAGGGCTGTTAGCTACAGCTTCTATTTTAGAAACCTTGGGCTTAACTTCTCCATTTCCCAACACATAGCCCAAATATCTGGTTTCCTGCATGTCCAATGCACATTTGGTAGGATTAATAGTCAGACCTGCATTTTTGATAGCTTGGATAACTGCTCGTAGGTGCTCCAGGTGGTTTTTCCAGTCTGGACTGTACACCACGACATCATCCAGGTATGCAGCACAATAACCAGTGTGAGGGGATAAAATTACATCCAATCAAGCAACTGAAGCAACACAAGCAGCTCACCTGAGTAGCTGAGGAAGCCGAATCTCCAGCCTGATAACTTTCGAGGCAGCTCCCCCCCCCCCAAGCTAGGCACTCGGGACAATCAAGCAACTGAAGCAACACAAGCAGCTCACCTGAGTAGTTAAGGAAGCCGAATCTCCAGCCTGATAACTTTCAAGGTAAAGAGAGCCTCTTCTCTTCGTCTGGACGCTCCAATACCACCATATTAAACAAGTCTGCTCTATATTAGCTGCTTGGTATATCTGGCTTTAAGGTGTAATCAGCAATTAGCTCCAAATACCACCATATTAAACAAGTCTGATCTATATTAGCTGCTTGGTATATCTGGCTTTAAGGTGTAATCAGCAAGGCAACTCTAGGGAAACCAGTGAGTCCCTAGCTTTACACTTCAGCCTTAGTAGCACAAAGAGAAGCAAATAACAAGCCCACCCAGTGGTGAACAGGGAACAAAGTTCATAAAATATAAGTGTTCATCAGGTAGCACCCCTCTGCAGGCGTCCTACCTGTACAGCACTACTTCCCTGGGATCTTGCTCACCACAATGTATTGGCCCTGCCTCATGCTCTGCCTGTGCCTATCCCCACTAGCAGTGCACTTACCCACTTACCCATCTGCTAGTCCGCACTGTGCCCTGGCACCCCTCCCTCCCCTTGCTTCTGAACCTGCTCTCCTGCCCCTTGGGACCTCTGTGTGTCCCCGTCCTCCCTGCCTTCCCCCTAGCTTTCTCTTCACCTCAGGCACATCTGGGTGTCTTCTTATTCTTGCTTTCCCTTCCTGTACCTCCCTGCCCACCCCCTGCTCCCTTAGCCTCCCTCCCCCTCTCATGTCAATCGTGGAAAACCTCTCACCATCTCCCAGCCAGGGTGTTAGTCATGCTACTACTCCTGTCGGGAACATTCATCCAAACCCTGGCCCGGGTTCCCAGGAACTCCCAACTCATCACCACAGGCCCATGCATGGTCTCCATGAATATCTGTAGCCTCCTAAAAAGTTTGACTCACTACAATGCCTGGTCACATCAATTAACCCTGATGTCATCACCCTGGTTGAGACTTGGCTGTCGAAATCCTCCCCTGACTCCCTAGTCTCCCTTCCTGATTTCACCCTTTTCCGGTCCGACCGTGTTGGGAGACAGGCCGGCGGCTGTGCTATTTATGTCAAGGAATCTCTCCCCGTACTAGCCCTGCCCGCTCCCATCCTTGACTCCAGGGCCCAGGCGCTTATGCTGAAACTAACCCCTGACCCTTTAAAGGGACCCCTTTATCTGACTACTGCATACGTGCCCCCCAGGGACCAAACGCAGGCCATTGCCTCTCTTACAGAATACCTTACCTCTCTACCTCCTTCCGCTGATCAAATTCTGGTGGGTGACTTAAATGTCAACTGGCTCAGCCCCTCCTCCTCCTCTACCAGAGACTCCTTTTCTGCAATAGACCTAACGCAACTAGTTACCCACCCTACCAGGACTAACCCCAAGAGAGGCTCCAGTACCCTGCTTGATGTGGTACTCACCAACCGCCCTAATCGGATCCCCAATGTACAAGTCCTCCCAGACTCTCTCAGTGATCACTCCCCCATTCTATTCCACTGGTCATCCTCAGTCCCCAAACCCATAGCACAGTCCACATGCCGCAAGCGCTCAATACCTGGTGGACTGATAAAACTTAAGGAACTTCTGTCCCAAATTGACTGGTCTCCTATACAGGCAACTCCTGACATTGACACAGCTCTCCTTCTTTACCCAAACTTTTAATAATGCCTGTGATATCTTTGCCCCAATGTTGACCCACCGTTCTAAAAAGGCAGAATGCCCCTGGTAACCCAGCTTTGATCCACCAGCTCAAACATAGGGACAACCTATGGCACCTGCCAATTGAGACTGGCTGGCCCAATGACAGGCGGTTATATGCTGCCACCCGAAACAAGTGCACTCAGGCCATCAGAAAGGCCAAGTCTGAGCACTATCGGTCCTCACTCATTGCCTCATGGGGGAACCCCAGAACCTTCTGGGATAACATTAAACAGTTAAATGGGACTGCACACTCCCCCCACCCACCCAGATCAATATTAATGGTGTGATCTCCTCAGACCCAGCCCTTATAGCCAACCACCTCAACACCTCATTCACTGACCTTAGGCCTATCCTCCCTACAAATTTTTTGACTCTCCTCTCCCAGCACCTGCTGTAAATCTTTCTCACCCTTATTTTCTCCTCTGCCGTGTTTCTGCCCAAGAACTTAGGCCGCACCTTGTCACTGCCCTCAAGAGTAATAGTACAGGCAGTGACACCCTGGATCCGTGTATCTTACGGCTGGTCTTAGACACAGTCCTTACCCGATCACATGCCTCATCAACCACTCTCTTTGCCTGGGGAAGGTTCCAACTGCCTGGAAAGTCGCCACTGTCACCCCTATCTTTAAAGGTGGTGATAGGACTGTGGCTGGAAACTATCGACCGATCTCCATTCTCTCTCCTCTCTCCAAGGCCTTGGAAAAAGAGGTGGCCTCTCAAATCTCTGACTACCTCTCCACCTACAATGTCCTTTGTCCTGAGCAGCATGGCTTCCGAGCGGGCCACAGTACCAACACAGCCCTCCTAGAGTTCTCCAACTTTCTCCACTCCTCCTTAGACACTGGTTCTCTGGCTGGTGCTGTCTTCATTGACCTCTCTAAAGCTTTCGACACTGTCTCCCACCCCCTCCTTCTTGATGCCCTTAGTCTCTCTGGTTTTGCTGCTGGGCCTATCTCCTGGTGCACCAGTTATCTATCTGACTGCTCACAGCATGTAAAAATTAATGGGACCTACTCAGACATCTGTCCCATCTTTTCTGGGGTTCGCCAGGGCTCCATTCTGGGCCCTTACTATTCTCCCTTTACCTTAACACCCTTCCACACTCTTGCTCAGGAACATTCTATTGTACGCTGATGATGCAGTCATCTTTGCCTCAAGTTGTAACCCTATTGCCCTCAGGACTCGCTGCAGAAGTCCTTCACTGAAGCCGAGGGCTGGTTCAAGAACATAGATTGGTGATAAATCTTAAAAAACAAAAACCATGTTCTTCACTCATCCCAAAACAAGTCCTGCAACTTCAAACTCCTCATTCACTCTGGGTCCTATTTCCCACTCGAACAATTTGCTCCTATAAATACCTAGGGATCCATTTTGACCCTCCTCTCCTTCCATGGACACATCGCTGCCCTAGCCACTGCCACTAATATCCGGATGGCATCTTAACGTATAAACACTGCCTCCCCGGAGGCTCTTCGACTGCAGCCACCTCCTCTATCCTGTCCCTAGTGGACTATGGACTGCCGTGTATGGTGCTGCTGATCAGACTGCACTCCATAAAATTCTTTCTACTCTGAATAAGGCCTGCAGGTTAATTACTGGAGCACCTAGGCTGACCACACACCTGTCTACTGCACGCTAAAGTGCTGGTACTTGATCTTGATGAGCGCCTCAAATATCTGACCTGTACCCTTACAAAAAGACCTCCTTGGGCTATCCCCACCAGGATTGACCACCACCATACCCGCTCTGTCCCACTAGTTCATACTCGGACCTCTGGGAAAACCTCTCTTGTTATCCCTAGAGCTAGGACCTCTCACGGCCAAAGAGCCTTCAGCTTTAGGGCCCCTCTGGTTCAACACACTTCCCCCTCCATCTCCGAGCTCCAACTATATATTGTCTTCAAAACTTCATTACGTAACCACCTTATTAACACCGATGCTGTAATTGCCACTAGTCAAAGCCGCACTCAATACTTATGACAAAGCTTATTACTAAGCTGCTAAGGACAACATAACTCTGGTATTGTTTGCATCAATCCTACCTGTACCAGCTTGTTTGTATCTATGTCTTAAGTTACTGTTATACTTATGTGTTATACTGTTATACTGTGTATTTTCATTTGTCTTACTGGGACAAGGTACCTTTGTAAATTAGCCTATGGCTCAAAGGTTTTCCAAACTGCTGTTTAAATAAAATAAAATAAAAAATAAATCCATGTACCGCTGAAATGTAGCTGATGTACCATGTAATCCAAAGGGCACAATCGTGGACTGATAGAATCCTATAGGGGTGGCAAATGCAGTTTTGTCTCTGGATTCTTTAGCTAAAGGTATTTGCCAGTAACCCTTGGTGAGATTGAGGGTACTGATATACTTTGCACTTTCCAGTCTGTCCACCAAATCATCTATTCTGGGCATAGGATAACTGTCAAATTCTGACACTTGATTGAGTTTCCTAAAATCAAGGCAGATTCTAACATCCCCTTCTTTTTTGTTTACAATTACCAAGGGAGATGGTCAAGCACTCCTCAACTCGTCTATGATACTTAATTCTTTCATTTTTTGTATTTCCTTAACCACATCAGCTCTAAACCACTCTGGCAACCTGTATGATTTTTGCCTAACAGTACGAGCATTCCTTGTCACTATTATGTGCTCGACCCCTTTTGCTCGGCCTGGTACCATGGTAAAAGTACTGTTACATGTCTTTAACACATTACGAATGTCTACAGTTTGTTCTGAGGTTAAAGAAACATTCACCTTTACAGCATCAACATTTACAGTTTGTTCCAGTCTATCATATGCTACATCAATATCTTATCGGTTTCTGGTAAAACTAGCAAAGCAGCTTTTGGCATTTTTTCAGCCCATTTCTTGAGGAGGTTGGCATGGTATATCTTAATAGGAGTTTTCCTGTCAGGGGTCTTAGTTTCGTAGTTAACAATGCCAGTACGTCTAAGAACCTTAAAAGGCCCTTGCCACTTCATTAACTGCTTATTTTCTGTTGTAGGTAACAGTAGCAAAACCTTTTCACCTGGCTCAAAAACCTTTCCTTTTACCCCATGATCATAATATACCTTCTGCTGGTTTTGGGCCTCTTCCTGATTACTATGGGCAATTTCAACATATTTTGTAAGCTTCTTTCTTAGGGCACACATATAAGAAGATATAGATTTTTTCTGGGTGGGGTTATCTTCCCATGTTTCTTTTATCACATCCAGTGGCCCTCTTGGCTGTCTACCATACAGCATTTCAGATGGTGAAAACCCTGTTGATGCCTGTGGCACTTCTCTGTAGGCAAAAAGTAGGTAAGGCAAGTACTGGTGCCAATCTTTCCCTTCCCCTCCCCTTTTACAAACCTTTTTAACATGCATTTTAGGGTTTGGTTACAGCAAAGCAAAGCAAAAGCAAAGCAAACTTTATTTATATAGTGCCTTTCAATATCAAGGCGCTGTACATAATATAAATTACAATGTTAAAACAGATTACATTATAAATGATTTAAAATCAGTCAGTCGGGGAAGGCCAGAGAAAATAAATATGTTTTCAGCATAGATTTAAGACTACTGATGGTCAGGCATTCTCTTAACTGATGAGGTAGAGAATTCCAGAGGGTTGGTGCTGCAAATGAAAATGCATGAACTACAGATGTTTTTAGACAAACCCTGGGAATCTCTAGCAATCCCTCATTGGCGGATCGGAGAGGGTGACTGGGGGAGTAGGGAATCAGGAGATCTTTCAGGTAGTCAGGTCCTGTTTGTATAGGGTTTTAAAGGTAAGCAAGCCTACCCTTGTAGGTGATCCACCACTGAACTGGCAGCCAGTGCAGTTCACACAGCACAGGCATAATGTGGCTGGTCCTGGAAGTACCAGTCAACAGCCTGGCTGCAGTGTTCTGCACCAGCTGCAAGTGGCAGATCTCAACCCCAGACAGCCCTAGGAAGAGGGCATTGCTGTAGTCAAGAAGAGTAGTAATGAAGGCATGGACCAATGTTGGAAGGTCACCCGGTGGAACCAGGTGTTTCACCCGGGCGATATTCCTCAGATGGTGAAATGAGGATTTGACCACAGCTGACACCTGAGATTTCGGGGTCAAGCCATCATCAAAAAAAATGCCCAGGTTACACACCCAATCTGAGGTAGTGAGCTGGACACCATCAAGCCATAGACTCAACATGTGCCCAGCTCCCAAACCCACCACCGGGTGACCCGGGTCAAGAACCAACACCTCAGTCTTATCCAGATTCAGTCTCAGCCAACTCAAGCTCATCCAGTCTTTGATCTCAGAGAGGTAGCTGTTTAACATAGAGATCGCATCAACCTGTCCAGGCACAAAGGACAACAATGCTCAACAATACCGTTTGTCTGAGGGTGAAAGGGGAGGTCCTTATGGCAGTGATAACTAGCAGTCTGTACAGCTTCTTAAGCAATACAGCACCAAAATTACTACCCTGATCAGTAATAATTTCTGTAGGTATGCCCACTCTGCTGAAAATTTTTGCAAGCTCTGCTGCAACTTCTGGGGCTGTAACAGTACACATTGGAACTGCTTCTGAGTATTGAGTAGCATAGTCGCATACTACCAGGATAAATCTATTACCCTTTTTACTTTTGTCTAAAGGACCAATCACATCCATGGGCAACTCTCTCAATAGGCACATCTATCAAGGGTAGGGGCACCAGGGACACCTTGTCTTTTCTAGTGACTGGAGCTACTTTCTGACACTCAGCACAGGAATTACAATAGGTAGCAACATCTTCATGAATTCCAGGCCAGTAAAATCTATACAGCAATCTGGCAAGGGTGCGATCCCTCCCTGAGTAACCAGCCATAGGACTATCATGTGCTATCTGTAACAACTCTGTTCTATACTTCTGTGGTATAATCAATTGTTCTGTCTATTCCTGTGTCTGAGGGTTAACCCAAACTCTGTACAGTAACCCATTACATTTTTTAAACATTGTCCACCCTGTTTTGGTTTCACCCCCAGCTGCTTAAAATAACCCTGGTGAGAAACATTGTCATCTTGTTCTGAAAGAAAATCACAATGAGTTATCAATTTTGTTTCAGCATTTTTATACGTTAACCTTTTAGGTCCATCAGTCATTTGTTGCCATAGTTTCTTCAGGCATTGTCTTTCTTTCATGGATTTCCAGATCTTGGAGCTGTGCTCAAACAAGTCAGAATCAAAATCTTTGAAAGGAAAAGTGTCCCCACCATCTGAAATTTTCTTTGCCTGAGCGCTTGTCACCACTGCTGCTGAAACATCAGGATTTACTCTCTCTTTGATCAAATCCTGGAAAGTAATTTCCAATAATCACAAGTACAGGTAACTTTGGTACTACCCCCACTTTCATTTGGTGTGACACACCCTTAAAGGTCAGAGTCACTTGGGTGGTGGGATAGTATCGAGTGTCCCCATGGATGCAGATGACACCAGTACCTGGTCCCTTTGCTCAGTGTTTTCCCAGTACTTTAACATGCACTAGGGTCTGTCTGCTTCATGAATCAAGGAGTCCCTTCACAGTCTTATCCCCCACCTTCACATCTGCTAAGTACTTGCCCCATTTTGCCAAGGATGAATCTGCTCCAGTGCCACTCTCCTTACTACAGCAGTTTCTTGCAAAATGGCCTGGCTTATTACAGTTATAGCAGATAACATCTTTGGGCACAGATTTCTTACCCCCACCAAAGTTCTTATCAAGCTTGGAGTTTAAATGGGAAAAAGAGTGTCTTACCAGTGCTTAGCTGTTACCTCACTGCTGTGGCATCTGTCTGGCCATTTGGTAGTCCTCGGCCAAAGAAACAGTCTTTTCCCCACTCTCTGTTTGGTGTTCCTTTATGCACCACTGCACATCTGTAGGCAAGATGTTGATTAATTGCTCCATGGCAAATGTGCGGATGATCTCTGGGACTGTTTTGCTCTCTGGTTGGATCCATTTTATCAGGAGTTCTCTGAGTCAGGTGAAGGCTTCTCGAGGACTGTCAACCGAGTTGTACCTCAGAGATCGAAATCTCTGCCTGTATGTCTCTCCGGAGATGTCATACCTTTTCAGGATTTCGCTTTTCACCAGGTCATAGTTTTCTGACTGTGCAGTGTCCATATTGCTGTAGACAAGCTGGGCTTTCCCTGTCAGGTAGGGTAACAGTCTGATTGTCAATTGCTACTTTGGCCATTGACAGGCTGTGGCAACTCTTTCAAAAGTTGTCAGGTATGCCTCAATATCATTTGAGGGACACAACTTGGTAAGCTTAATGGCTTTTAAGTTGCTTGCATTTTGTTGCTTGTCTGGATCTGTGCCTGATCCTCTGCCTTTGCTAGCTTGCAAGGCATTCAGCTATCACTGCTCCTGTCGCTGCATCTCTTTTTCTCTCTGCTTCTCAGCCTCTTTTTGTTTTATAGCCCACTATTTGAAAAAGTCCATCAGGCTTTCAGGTTCTGTCACTGCCTGTTCTTTTTCCATAACTTGTGCTGGCTGTACATTATACGTGGTTCAGAGCTCAGTGCTTGTGTTACATACTGTAGGTTTGAGTTTGGATACAGAGGCCAGACCAGTAAGTAGAATAATGCTTCCAAGGTATAGTTGTATGAATGAATAGTGCTTAGGTACTTAGGCATGGACATGAGTAAGTCAATGATTATAGTACATGATGAACTGACAGTAAGATGGTTCTGATACTGGAACAGATGCGTTATTCGTTATGAGTTGATGGTTTGGCTTTACTATGTATCCCACCATAGGAAGGATGGTTAGTTGATTAGGATGTGACACCCCACAAGGAAAATATGATATCCATGATTATCTCCTCCAACTCCGGAGAGTATGGTCTTATAAGCAGGTGACACTCTCGATGAACCTCCAGGCAGTGGAGCGAAGCAGGTGGGATGTAGGAGCATACAAACCTCCAGGCCCAAACTGGGCGTGGCAGGCTGACAGAAATTATGAAACTCCGGCCCGATGCTGGGCGAGGCAGGCATGGTGTACAAATAGTAGAACCTCCAAGCCCGAAGGTGAAGCAGGATCAAGGTGGAAGTGTACGAACCTCTAGGCACAGACAGAGCGAGGCAGGCATATAGAAATGGTGAACCTCCAGCCCGATGCTGGGCGAGGCAGGTGGAGTAAGAGAGCAAGCTAGAAAGCTGTATGAGCACAGATGAGCTGATCTGAAGGAGCGTTCGAGTGTTAGGACCTTGCAAGGTAGAATATATGTAGTTGGCAGAATTCTGACAGGCAGGAGCAGAAGGCAGGAATGTGAAAATAGAGCAAGCAACGGAACAAGTTGTGAGCAAGGGACTTGCACGTAGGGTGGTAGCAGTAGTAGTCATCATGGGACTTGCATGAAATGTGAATGAAGTAGCAAGGAGTAGTACTAATAATACATGTGGTACATGGGGAACTGGTGAAGTACGTAGCTAGTGGGGAAGTAGTCCAACCCTGTGAACGTTGTTGTCTGGTGACCCAACAAGGGAAGTATGGAGGCACGATTATGAAGTCGGTGGTCAAGCTGGCTTGAATGATAATGCATCAGATACAGTGGGTAATGACTTGAAGCCCATCCCCAGGGACAGTGAAGTTGATAATACATAACGTATCCTGTGCACAGACATAAACGTAGCTCTAAATGTGTTCCCGTCCGTAGCTCAATAATCACATAGAACTAGGAATGTTCAGAATATCTGCTCGGTGGCTAGGGCAGCACTACAAAAGATGTTCAGAAAAACATAATGCACCATAATAGCAGCTCTAGGGCTGAATGCAGTAGGAAGTAAAAAGAACTACCTTATTATGAGATGGAACGCAGTAGCTGTAATTGTTCCAAGAATTGTAGGCAAGCCAGTGGCTCTTATGTGAGATATTGAGTAATAAGCAATTCAAGTAGTAGGTGCCTGCCTTGGTTGCTTTTGGTTTGACCTAATGAAATCAGCCAGGAAAGCAGCATGGTATCAGTAGACTATCATTGAACCGGAGAATTGATGACGTCATCACAGGGAAGGGAGAGAATGGTACGTAGGTAGCAAATCATGAGTGCAAGAACTAGGTATTCTAGTGAAGCTAGGCGAGCTCCTATGCCTGCCCATAATAGAGTGCTGTGACTTAGAATCAGAGGTCTGGACACTACAGTTAGAAGGAACGGTATGAGAATAGGAACGATATGGCAGCCAGCGGTATCCTGGTCTTGGCATGACATGTTTGAGGAGTGAGCAGTCCTAGGCCCAGGTAAGGGCCATTTGAAGATCAGGCTAAAGTCCGTGATGTGCATACTTTGGGTCCGTAGGTAGACAGGAGGCAGAGTAGCAGGCTCGGATAGCTACGTGTGTCCCCCAGCAGAAGTCAAATGTAGCCAGCTGCAGGAGATAGCGAGTAAGTGCGAGCAGGAATCCAAACAGCAGGCAGGTTCAAGTAAGCGAAACATACATATGACAACAGAACTCAGCAGAGCATGGGCGACAGCTACTGAAAGCAGAGGCAGAGAAGCAGAAGGCATAGGCAAACTACAAGGCAAGCGAAGGTAGCAGGAGGAAATGCTCAAAAAGGGAACTAGAAACAACAGCTCACGGGGGGGCGACAAATGGCAAACGAACAGACGAACAAGCGGGGAGAGCACAGCATCAGCAGCGCCTACTAGCGAGTACGTCTCACTCTAAGCAGAGCAGCAGGGCTCTGCTGCTTAAATAGGTTATGGGGGAGGAGCTCTTCCCCCATATAACCACAGGCAGAGCCTTCCAAATCTCAGACTAGACTTCTTCCTCTGCTAGTTTGGCTGCCATTCTCCTGGTAACCACTCCTGGACTTGCTGCTACAGAATCCATACCTTCCTCTGTGCTTCCCTGGTATTAGGACCAGTACCCAAACACAAAATTCCTGTCTTAGGGTATGCATGGCTTAAATCCCACTTAGGCTGACACCATCTGTCATTGAGGCACAGGTCAGAAAGCATAGGGAAAACCAGGAACAGTTGTAAAATTCACCAAAAATATTTATTTACAGTAGCAGAAACATAAAAAAAAGATAAACTTGTTCAGTATAACAATGTACAAAGGAGAAAAAACAGTAGTTTTCCTTGAGTCTCTGTGTCCCTTTTTCTTCTAATCTTTTTTGCAGTTGCAGCTTAGCTCTAAGTCCATTCAACCCCCATCCTTAGCAAGCATCCTGTTTTTGTAAATATCAGGCAGGTGCTGCTAGAACACAATGTGCTTCTTGAGTTGAGGCCCCTGATTACACAGCTTTTGCAAAAGGCTTAAAAATTAAACTCTGCTAACCTCTAGCTTCCAACAGCTTTTTGCAGTCATCTCAAATTATAATGATATACATTTCAACAGTAATGCTATATATTTTCCAAACACAAGGGATCCCTATATCAGTTATATTTCCACATATTGATTTCCATATATTTTTATATTAGTAGATATGCAAGGGAGGAAAAACAGACAGCAAGAAAAAACTGAGAGACAGTGAGAGGCAAAGAATTGCAAGACTGTTCGGGTTGATCAAGTCTGAAGTCTCACAGGAAAATTTGGTTGCGCAACCAGACAGAAGAGACAGAAAAGGAAAGATCCTTGCATTTAAACACTTTCTCCTTAACAAATGGGACATGGTCCTTTTCCACCCTGTCACATGCTGCACTATGATACAATAGGTGCAGCTTCATCCTTTCAACTACACAAAGTTTCCACCAATCAGCACACCTGAATTCCATCACTGTAAGCTTACTGAGCTGCATTGGATGCTACAGTGACACACTTCTGGAGCCCCTGAACTGCACTGGATGCTACAGTGACACACTTCTGCAGCCCCTGAGCTGCATTAAATATTACAGTGACATGGCTTTGCAGCCCCTGAGCTGCATTGGATGCTACAATGACACATCTCTGCAGCCCTTGAGTTGCATTGGATGCTACAGTGACACACCTCTGCAGCCTGAGCTGTTCTGGATGCTACAGTGACACATCTCTGCAACCCTTGAGTTGCATTGGATGCTACAGTGACACACCTCTGCAGTCCCTGAGCTGCACTGGATGCTACAATGACACACCTCTGCAGCCCCTGAACTGCACTGTATGCTACAGTGACACACCTCTATAGCCCCTGAGCTGCACTGGATGATACAGTGACACACCTCTGCAGCCCCTCAGCTACACTGGCTGCTACAGTGACACACCTCTGCAGCCTGAACTGCTCTGGATGCTACAGTGACACATCTCTGCAGCCCCTGAGCTGCAGTGGATGCTACAGTGACATGCCTCTGCAGCCCCTGAGCTGCACTGGATGTTACAGTGACACACATCTGAAGCCCCTGAGCTGCACTGGATGCTAAGAGGCAGTATGGTGCAGTGGTTTAAGGCTCTGAGCTGCAGACATAGAGATCTGGGTTTGAATCCCACAGACCCCACTTGCATACTGTGTGACCCTGAGCAAGTCAGTTAATTTCCTTGTGCTCCCAGGTTGCACCTGGAATCAAGCTTCAGCTTAGTGTGCCTCTTCTGGTTAAACAATTTCCCCTTACCTTTCTACAGTGACACACCTATGCAGCCCGAGCTGCAATGAATTTTATAGTGAAACACCTCTGCAGCCCCTGAGCTGTGCTGGATGCTGCAGTGACATGCCTCTGCAGTCCCTGAGCTGCACTGTATGCTAAAGTGACACACATCTGCAGCCCCCAAGCTGCACTGGATGCTACAGTGACATGCCTCTGCAGCCCTTGAGCTGCACTGGATGCTATAGTGACACACCTCTGCAGCTCCTGAGCTGCACTGGATGCTATAGTGACACACCACTGCAGCCCCTGAGCTGCACTAGATGCTACAATGACAGGACTCTGCAGTCCCTGAGCTGCACTGGATGCTACAGTGACACACCTCTGCAGCCCCTGAGCTGCACTGGATGCTACAGTGACACACCTCTGCAGCCCCTGAGCTGCATTGTATGCTACAGTGACATGCCTCTGCAGCCCCTGAGCTGCACTGAATGCTACATTGACATGCTTCTGCAGCACCTGAGCTGCACTGGATGCTGCAGTGACATGCCTCTTCAGCCCATGAGCTGCACTGGAGGATACAGTGACACACCTCTGCAGCCTCTGTTTTCCCAGGCAGATATAAGAGTTTTTTTCATGTTTCACATGCAAAGAAGCATAACATGGAGCACATGGTGGTGCATTTCATTTGGCCAGCACAAATTTACATTGCTCAAGTTGGCTCATCTGAGAATTAGGCAAGGAAGTTGCAAATAATCCACCCAGCTGTATTGTTTTAACTAAATGCAGATTACAGCAACTAGGAAGTTGCGTTTTGACCTGTAAGTTTGGGTTTGGTTTTCAGACTGTCTACCTTAAACCACCTGTCAGAACAGTGGCAACGTTGCAGCTCAAGACATTGGGGAAATGGCTTCAGGAATGGATCTAAGTCATAGTCGGGCTGGTGTGACGGGAATGAGCAGCACAAAAGATGGTTTCTGCCCTAGGAAAGGGAGGGTTGTGCCTCCTGCTTCTATATCCCCACCTGGGGTCCACACGTGTTGATGCAGGTGGGATGCATGCATGAGCAGGTTGAAGAAGCAGAAATGTAGAAGCAGAACTTTTTGATAGAAACGGACAGGTTGGTCCATCAAGTCTGCCCTACTTTCCCTATTGCAGTAACCCTCACTATAACGAATTGTCTGGGATCCATAAAATGCATTCGTTATTGTAGCCAATTCGTTATAGCGAGGACATCATGATAACAGTGCAGCTTCATATTAAAGTGCACCATCAGTGGATACTAAATCAAAAAGCAATCATTTCCCGATATTTCTTTTTAAATGGCAATGATGCCTCTAACCAGTGGCTGAATCCTGAATGTCGTGTTCTTTGGGAGGAAAAGTTATTTTATCTTTCCATCCCAGGATCATAGCAATTTGTTTTTTCTGAGGTGTAGTCTAACTGATGGCACAAATTCAGAAAAGAACCAGTTCCAGAAATTTTCAGAAGCCTTCCACGTGGTGCAGCTATTGGAATCATGTACGGACATGTCATCCCCGGACATACTGTCACGGTCAATATGCACAACGATAAATGGAGAGGTCAAATGGTCGCTGCTTCTGTTAAAGAGAGGGTGCAAGTTAAGCAGTAATCTTGCACTGATAGAACACCACTGCCTGTAGTCGTTTACACTAGAAGTTCGGAAATCCTCACAGAGCCTATCTGGCAGTTTAGATAGAGCAGGACCAACCCAGGAATGACAGGAAGTCGAAAAAAAAGGAAGGGGTCCCATACTGAACCGTAGCTTCCAAAATATAGACTACATATACAAACAGACTCGAAGAGCTCCATAAGCAGCAGAAATACAGTACAGAGTAGAATTGTGTATCGAATGAGGAGATCAAACAGGAGTGTTAAGCTTACAGGCTCAGTGCTAAAGATCAAATTAGGAGTCCAGCATAAGGAAAGCTAACAGTGTTAAGGATTTCCTATATGATACAACACTGCATGAGAGCCAAAGTTCTTAGAGGGCTATATAGTCATAGAACTCCAAAGCAGAAATAAGTGTGTCCAGCCAGCCAGCTGGCGCAGAGGCATGGCGGCCATCTGCAGAGCCGACGATCTAGGTTTGGGGATGGATCTAGGTGTTGGAGGGACGACTGGGGGAGCAGGATTGGGTGTTTGCAGGAGTGCTCTCCTGCTGGGGTTGAGTGTCCGGCACAACATGGAGCCCCAGCAGAGTCTAGGGGTACCACAAGTGCTCCTTTGCCTGGGGGGTGGGGCAGATGCTGGCCGTTATTCCATGTCCTGGCCCCCAAAAAACCCTGGAAAATATCCTGGCTGCCCGCTAATGAGCCGGCTGCAGCGCTGACCCCTCTGGCGACCTAACTCTGCCACTGGTGGCCCCATTCGGGGAGGTCAGCCGTGAGCATGTGGGGATTGGTTGCTGCAGCAGGATGAACCCCGCTTATGGGTTAGGGGAAGC
Organism: Neoceratodus forsteri; assembly: GCA_016271365.2. Classification (NCBI taxonomy): domain Eukaryota; kingdom Metazoa; phylum Chordata; order Ceratodontiformes; family Ceratodontidae; genus Neoceratodus; species Neoceratodus forsteri. Next base: position 67,845,486 of record CM028129.1, read on the forward strand.
TGGGGAAAAATGCATACTAAAAAAAAAAAAAAAAAGAAAGAAATGTGCCCAAGCCGCATCCATCAGTGATCTTAGAAAGGCATCAGTAGGTGCTCCTTACAGTCATAAGTATTTTGCTCCTTAATGAGCACATTGAGTGCGGGCCACAGAAAGGAGGGAGTCCAAGCCATCAAGAGTCTGGTAAAAATGGTAAAATCTCATATTGTAAAGTGTTGCACGTAGCAGTGTATGGATAATTTTAATTTTTTTTTTATGGTTCTGGTAGTTCAGGAACTATATAGATAAAGGGCTGAATGGAGCAGTTTGTAAGGCGTGGTGCAGTGTTTGTAAGTGCGTTTGCATTTTCTTTTTGGTATGGTATTTTACCCTGACTCAGAATGAGCAGCGAAATGGTCACCACTAAATCGTTGTGGTGTCTCTGTTTTGCCCCTGACTAATTCGGCATGCGATGACAAGTGTTCTCATTGAATTGACTGCAGTGTAGCGTCCGCAACAAATTTTACTGTGACTATATGTCCGTATGCCATTGGAATAGGTGACAGGGAGGGAAAAAAGGTTTCTATGGTGGAAGCATCGTGGTTTGGCAAATTTGCCCATGACTAATGCGGTGCCAGTGGTGTTGCAACAAAAGAGAAGAGTAACATGATCCTCGCTTATTTAAAATCTTAGCCGGCATTCTCCTTGTTACAGACAGCAAGAGTCGCATCAGGTAGGCACCTCCAGAACAAGCCAGTCTCATCGGCATTATAGAGCTGTTCTGATTGGTACTCACCACGCTCGATAATGTCGTTCAGTTTTGGTAAAAATTCACTGGCAGCAGCAGCATCATCGCAGGATCGTTGTTCTCTGGTTATGCAGACACGTCTAATGCTGTGTCTGCACTGAAACCTTGAGAGCCAGCCTGAGGATGAGTTAAAATGTGTTTCTGGACCGTGAATCTCATGAGCAAAATGTTTGGCTTTCTGCTGCACAACTGGACCAGACACAGGCACCCCATTTATACACTGATGTATGAACCACAGCTGGGTTGCCTAGTCTATTTCATTTTAATCTGACCGCCGCATTTTCTTTTGTTGTAGTCCACCTATTTCATGACACATGCTGGCAAATTCCCGAAGGGACTGCTCCTATTTATGTCAGGTCCAGATCGTTGATTTTGAAAACCCTATCTAAGTGAAAGCTTTGCTAAACTTTCACCACTTTTTTTTTTTTGTATTTATGCTTTTAACCCCTTCTCCACACCCCGGTCGGCCACTCCTTTGGGTCTCCTCATGGTCCTTCCTGTTGGCTCATACATCCTCATACCAGCTACTAGCCTCTATCATGGCCCCCTGGCAATCCCAGCGTATCCCGTCACAGGGTGGTTCCCCCTCCTATGAGAGGGAAGGCATCAGTGGAGGACAGTCAGCACACTATTTTTACATTAGCCCGGGTGCCACTGAGGGAGTGCCGACAATCAAGGCCTGACAGCAGTGGGGGACCAGAGGAACCATCATCTGGTCAGCCAGGGCAGTTTCCTGGGTTTTCTCCCAGGGAGTGGTGTGCCACATGACGTCAAGGCATACACCGACGTCCACCACTCCCCCAATGTGTCAGCTCAGGCTAACATGCTGTACTCCCAGCCTCCACCAGGAGTCAGTAGGTGCCGAGATGCACCCCCCCCCCCGAGAAGGTGAGCCATCCAGGGCCTCTTCTTTCCTTCTCCCCCAGCCGGCCCTCTAGCGACCCGAGTCCATTCCCGAACCCGGGTAGCCAGCGTCGCAAGCAGAAATCCAACTGCTGTGCTGATGGGCCAACTCTCTTTCACCACTTTTAAGACAATCTAGTACAGAGAGTTTCAACAAAACTGAATAACTGGAGAGCTTCATTTTGTCTGGTGTTTGTTGTGGTGAAGTGGTTGAACTGGTACCTGTGCTTGCTTCCAAATAGTCACTAATGTGGTTTGTAGTTGTAATTACAGCATAGGTATGTACTATGTACTATGTACACTCTGGGCCCTATTTTTGTCACAGGGTCCCTCCCTTCTCCCTCTCCTCTATGCCCATGTGCCTATTCCACGCATGCTTGAAGCTCCCCACCGTTTTCACTTCCACCAGGGTGTGGGCAGGACAGTAGTGTGGTGGGTAGGTAACTGGCTGGGTGGCAGGACACAGAGGGTGGTGGTAAATGGCTGTCACTCCACAGAGGGAAGAGTGACCAGTGGGGTACCACAGGGATCAGTGCTGGGACCAGTCCTATTCAACATCTTCATCAGTGACATTGCACAGGACCTAGAAGGCAGAATTTCACTGTTCGCTGATGACACAAAGCTCTGTAACAGAGTAGACACACCAGAGGGTGTAGACAGAATGAGAAGGGACCTGCAGAAACTTGAAGAATGGTCAGGGGGTTTGGCAGTTGAAATTCAATGCAAAGAAGTGCAAGATAATGCATATGGGGCACAAAAACCCTGGCACAATATATCAGTTGGGGGTGAGAATATAGCATGCACCAAGCAGGAAAGGGATCTTGGGGTTATCATCTCTGATGACCTCAAGGTAGGGAAACAGTGTGACAAAGCAGCAGGTAAAGCAAATAGGATGCTGGGATGTATAGGCAGGGGCATCACCAGCAGGAAAAGGGAGGTCATAATTCTGCTATACAAGACACTAGTGAGGCCCCACCTGGAGTACAGTGTACAGTTCTGGAGACCATACCTACGTAAGGACATCGACAGGATAGAGAAGGTTCAGAGGAGGGCAACAAAGATGGTGCATGGATTGCATCACAAGTCCTATGAAGACAGGTTGAAGGAACTGAACATGTACTCCCTGGAGGAGGAGGGAGAGGGGATATGATAGAGACATACAAGTATCTCACAGGGAGGAACAGGGTGCAGGAATACACTATTTTTAAGCAAAAAAGATGTTCCAGGACTAGAGGGCATGAGATGAAGTTGGAGGGAGGATGATTCAGAGGAAACATGAGGAAGAATTTCTTCACAGAACGGGTGGTGGACAAATGGAACACCCTGCCAGAGGAAGTGGTGGGGGCTGAAACAATCACGGGATTTAAGAATGCATGGGATAGACATAAAGGAGTTCTGGAGGTCAGGGGTAAGGGGCAACAGACTTCTAGGCAAACATAAACTGAACTTACAAGCTCAAATGGGCAGACTGGGTGGGCCATAGGCCCTTATTTGCTGACACTGTCTATGTATCTATGTATCTATGTACCACTTCTTCTGGCAGACTGTTCCAGGTACTTGCCACACTTTCTGCGAAGTACTGTAAAATGGGTAATTGGAAAACAAATCAAATTTCACGGTTATGGGTTTTGAAAGTCAAATACGCAAACATGAGTTCATGCTCCACGTCATGACTGAACTTTGGTATCCCTGCTCCTGTCACCTGTCAGTCAGCAGCCACTTACAATTCTCATTAGACTTCAATGTACCCTGTAGTAACCCTGCATGTCACCTGTCGATCTTCAGCCACCCATTGCGGTTAATTTGCTTTAAACTGAGTGTCAGTTCTGTTCTGTTGTAACTGAGTGGAGGTTCTGTTCTGTCCTGTGATGCGGTTAACCTTTATTTTGAGTTTCGAGGTGGTGGTGGTTCCATGGAGGTTCTGTTCAGCTCTGCGTACTACTTTGCTTATACTGTACCTTATACCGTAACAATTAGGAATGTCTCTTGTACAGTGGTTACAACACTGCAGACCCTTAAAGCGTGACTCTTCAGTCTTGGAGGAGTTAACTGCAGATTGATTGAGTGAAGGTACTGGGGTACCACACAAAACAGCAGACAGTGTGGTTAAAGAGACTGAAAATGTATCCTTCCCCATTAAACGCAGGAGAACTGAATATGTATCCTACTTGCCAGAGGTTTGTTTTGAGCTGGGGAAATATGATGCCACTAATGGGGCAATGAATGCTGTCAGACATTACCAGGTGAAGTACAATAGTACTGTCAATAAGAGTACAATTAAACAATTCAAAACTGATTACCTAACAAAAGTAAAATCTGTACGTGATCCATCCCTACTCCCCAATGTGCTTCCCACCAAACCAAGAGGTCCTCCTACACTTTTGATGGAAGACATGGAAACAGAATTTTTAATCTATTATAAAACGTTGAGAGCTGAAGGGGCTGTTGTGAATGCCCAAATTGCTATAGCAGTGGCTGTGGGTGTGGTGAAAGCACATGACCAAAAAATGCTTGCTGAATATGGCGGTCCTCTTGATTGTTCACGGTAGTGGGCATGGCAATTCTTAAACAGACTAGGGTTTTGCAAGAGAAAGGGCAAAAAAGTAGGTCGCACAACTCCCTTAGACATCCCTCAGTTAAAAGAGACATTCCTGAAATGTATGCGCACTGCCAGTACGCAGGAGCTTATACCTGTTGAATTAATAATCAACATCGATGAGACTGGAGTAAATCTTGTTCCTTGCTCCCAGTGGACAATGGAGGAGGGCGGAGCAAAGCAGGTTGAGGTCACTGGCTTGGGAGACAAGGCCCGTGTCTCTCTGTTGATGGGATGCAGTCTGGCATGACAGCAACTGCTCCCCAGGTGATATATCAGGGCAAAGCAAACCAAAGTCACCCCGCCTGTGCATTCCAACAGGGTTGGCGCATCACTCACTCGGATAACCAATGGGCAAACACAGACACAATGCTGGTGTACGTTGGTGCCATTTTGCTGCCGTATATTGCCTCTGTAATTAAACAATGATCTGCCAGCGGAGCAAAGATCCATACTTATCCTTGATCTTTATAGAGCACACACCACCCGCCCAGTACTAGATAAACTTGGAAATTCAGCCATTATACCCATATTTATCCCTGCTTCCTGCACTGATTTGTTACAGCCTCTCGATATTTCCATGAATAAGATCTACAAAGGCAATCTTAAGGCTTGCTTTACTGACTGGTATGCTGAACGAATAACAGACAAGCTTAGTCTTGGGACACCATTTGAAAACATAAGTGTAGACTTCTGCATGAGCACCCTAAAAATACAATATGGCAAGTGGTTGGTTAAAATACTCATTGACCTCAAGTTCCAGAAAAGAAGATTGTCTCTGCGGTTTCGAAGAGGCAGGCATTAAAGCAACACAAGACAATTTCTTAGAAAGCATACTATGTCATTTTCTCACAGTCACCAGTAATACTGTTCATTCATTCATTCATTCATTCATTCATTCATTCATTCATTCATTCTTAGCAAAAAAAATCATACAGTGGTTTTATTTCCAGGTCTCAGTGGTTTCTGGGATGTTACAGCACTTTGTATTGGTGGAAAGTGAACTAGAAATAGGTGATATGCCAGATGCAGACACTGCTGAGACCGAGACTGCTGAGACAGAACGAAGTACAGTACGCTGACTACAGAGAAACAAGAAAGAGAACATAACAGGACTGCAGAGAGAGAACCGGAAAGAAGAGTTAAGACAACTGCAGACTGTCTGGTTGTTTATTTATTTTTCCTGCTGCTTAATGTATTCAGTCTCTGCTTCTGCCTACAGTTACACAAAGTACAGTGAGGGACTTAGCCAGGGATTTACATTGCGCAGCACACAGTTGTAATACAATTGTAAACTACTCACTGTTTACACAAGCTGCTGAATGCTGTTTCTGTATACTGTAATGCAGTTGCTTATTTTGTTTTTTTTCTTTCCTTCACAGGCTCTCTGGTTCGGCTGATGGGAAGAATACCTACAGCGCATGTCACTAAAGCAATACCTAATGATTAATGTTTTTGTATTGTATATTTGCCTTCCCACTTATGTATAAATACAGATACCTGCACGTTACCATTGGCATTCTTTCTTTAGTGTGGTTAAATTGTTTGTGCTGGTAATAGACCCATGAACATAACAAGATTACATTTCCTTATGTATTTCCTGTATAACAGTATTTTGTAACATCGCTCCTAAACTGCCCCCACCACGCTTCATAGCATGCCCGTGTGTTCTAGTGTTCCTCCTCTGAAACAGGCTCCCTTCTTGCCCCTTGTTCACCTGTGTGAGGTACTTATAGGTCCCAGTCATGTCCCCTCTGGCTCTCATCTTCTCCAAGGAGTACATGTGGAGCTCCAGAAGCCTCTCTTCATATGGTATCTCATGCAACCCACGCCCCATTTTGGCAGCCCTTCTTTGGACCGTTTCCACCTTGTCAATGTCTATGTGGCGGTGTGGCCTCCAGAACTGGACACAGTACTCCAGGTGGGGTCTCACTAGTTAGCACTACAGTGGTAATACGTATTTGCTTCTCCTGCTAGAAATCTCCATCCCTATGTACCCTAGCATCAGGCTAACTTTTCTTACTACATTGTCACACTACCCTGCCACTTTGAAATCGTCAGATAAGATTACTTCAAGGTCCCACTCTTGTTTGATGACTGTAAGTACCTCCCACTCATCTCTATTTCTTTTTTTCCATCTCTACTCCCAAACCAAATGATACTTACTGCTACAGCATTGCGATAATCTGCACTTTAATTAGTGAGCTGAATTGTTGTAGATGTCGTACTTCCACGCTTTTTTTTTTTTTCTCACTCTACGTTTTGGACATCATGTATCATGGATTATATTATCATTTCTACCAACTCAAAAAGAAGAAGAAGAAGAAGAATCAGCATTTATATAGTGCTTTTCACACACAATGTATCCTAAAGCGCTTTACAAGCAATGTTAGACTGGTTGTGAAGTGACTGAATGTGTAGTGGTGGCCATATCGAACAGCAACACCCACATACAGCCTGGACAATTACATGAACCAGTTTATGGGAAGGGGAATGTTGGCCAGGACACCTGGGAATGTCCCCTATTCTTTGTGATGAGTGCCCTGGGTTCTTTTACTTCCACCCAGACACCCACCAGGACAACACCAGGATGGGTAGAATCATCCGAAGGACAGCACACCCCAGCAGTACAGCACCCCCTTAATACTGCACTTGGACGCTAGTGTTTTTTTAGGTATGAGTACAGTCCTGGTTTGTGATGAGAACCCATGACCTTCTGGTCCAGAGGTGGATGTGCTACCAACTGAGCCACCCTAAATTGTCCTCAAAACTGTCTGTAATTGCTGTTTATACAATAGGGGTGAGATGATATGCCATTCTTTATTTTAGTGTAAAACCACCACCATGCGATGTCACACTCTGCCGACATCACCAGAGTGGAATAACAAACAATAAACCCACTGTGGTTACCTCATCAGGAAATAAACCACTCTGGCGGCCTCATTAGCCACCTGCTGCTCTCTAGTTCACCTTTTCTTGGAGCTGCATTCCCAGCACCAATTAAACCACTCTAGCTGTGTTATTAAGCACCTGCTGCTCTCTTCTTCACCTTTTCCTGGAGCTGCATTCCAGCACTGAATTTCACACAGAAAGGAGCACAGGACTTAACAGAGCACAGAAAAATATAGCAGTTACCATTCTGGCCAAACTAAAACATCAAAATGTTTTTCAGTTTAGCAGAACAGATTTCTAAATTGAAACTACCTACTAAAATTAACAAAAACCACACACTTAAACACATCAAAATATACAGAAAGTAAGTAGAATACATACTGCACAATCACTCACATCCCTATTGTATAAATGGCACACATGATAGGCAGATTGTGGGATCTGGAAAATATTCTCCTTCCTGTAGAGCGAGCTCCAGATACTGTCACTTGTGCCTTCGGCACTCGTGAGTATCCAGAGCTCACTCTGCAGGAGTGAAAATATTTTCCATATCCCACTCCTGCCCATCATGTATGCCCTTTATAGCTGGATTTACCTTCTCTCATGTCTTACCTGTATATTTGTATATATCTGTAACATATGTAAATCTTGTAAATATCTTCCCTATGTAAACCAGTTTCCCTCGGGTCACACCTCGAAATATGCCTTGGCTCAGTGTGCCTTTCCTTGTTACCAAAGTGTTAAAATAAAATACACAGACCCCAGGTCTTAGACCACTCCTCTAGTTTCACCAAATCCCTTTGCATTTCTCCACTTCCTTCCACATGTCCACTCAGGTGTAGATATTTGTGCTATCCACAAAGATACACCTTTCCCTCCAGTTCCTTAGCAATGCCACTTATGAAAACATTGAAAAGGACAGGACCTGATACCAATCCCCTGTGGTACTCCACCAGTCACTGTCCTATCCCCGAGTGACTGCCATTTTCCTCCACCCTCTGCCTCCTATACTTCAACCAGTTTGATGCCCAGTTTACCACCTTCTCCCCAATGTCCAGGGTTGCTAAGTTTCTTAATCAGCCTCCTGTGTGGTACAGTGTCAAAGTCCTTATTAAAGTCCAGATAGGCCACATACACTGCCCTCTCCTGATCTACCTGCCTAGTCACACTGTCAAACAAATCTATAAGATTTGTTTGACATGATCTCCCGCCCATGTAGCCATGCTACCAGTGGTCATGCAGCCCATTTGCCTGCAGGTGCTCTGTCAGCCTCTCCTTCAGCAAGATCCTTTAATTTTCTTACCACGGATGTGAAACTGACTGTTATTGCTAGTATCCTCCCTGCTGCCATGCTTGTGCAGAGGGACCACACTGGCCCTCCTCCATTCCTCTGGAACCAAATCTCTCCCCAATGAGGTGCTAAATAGTGTTACCAGATGGGCAACGGGCACCATACTCAGTTATTTTAGTACTCTTGGCTAGATCCTGTCCAGCCTCATCATCTTGTTTAGGTCTTCCAATCCCTGATGGACTCTCTCCTCCGAGAATGGACTTCAGTTCACCCCCCCAGTGCCTACTGATACATGTTGGTCCATTACCTCCACTCTCCACTGTGAAGACTGAGCTAAAGTGCTAATTCAAAACTGTAGCTTTTTCTTAATCTTTTTCTCCCCCCCCACCCCACACTCCTGATCCTCACTATTCCTCCCGTTACCTTCTTCTTTTCAGCAATGTACCGGAGAAAGTCTTATCCCCTTTTTTGACCTCCTTGGAGATCCTCTCTTCTGTTGTGCCTTAGCTGCCTTCACCCTCTTCCCTGCTTTGCTTTTTTATTTAGATATACCTCCCTTTCACCCTCTGTCTGGGTCTACTTGTACTTCTTAAAGGCTGTTTTTTTCTCCACCTTATGGTCTTAGCCACATCTTTTGAGAAGCATGCGACCTCTTCCTCTCTTCCTCCTCTAATCAATGTCATTTCCTTCAAACAGTTATAGTTGCCCTTGTTATTCCTTCCTTTATTCTTTTCCATTGTGTCTCCACTACCTCTGACCTATGCCTTCATAAAAGTATTTCCAATGACTGTCACACATTTATTTAAAATTGGTTCGCCTGAAGTCCAGGATCTTCTTCCTAGTATGACTTTTCTCCTGCCTAATCCATATGCCAAACCACACTGGACAATGATCGCTTGAACCCGTGAGGTTATAGACTATGACATCTGCAGCGCTGTCCCTGTTCATAAGTACCAGGTCCAGGTGCACTACCCTACACCTAGTGGGTTCTATAACCAGCTGCCTGAGAAATGCCCCTTGTAGGGAGTTTAGGATGGCCTTCATTCTTGATGTTGCTATGGCCAGAATGGCTCAGTCTAATCTATCAGATTAAAGTCCCCCATAACCAGTGCCTCCCCTTTGCTTGGCATTCTTCAAATGGTCTACCCCAAAACCCTGTCCAATCTCCTTCCCCCGGTGCTGGTGGCCTGTACACCACCATGTAGATAAAGGTCCCAGATCCTGTCTCCAAGCCAACTCCAGGAAACTCCAGCCCTTCCGCAAACCCATTTTTTTACTGTAGCTCTGTGGCTTTTATACCTTCCCTCACATATAAAACAACTCTCCCTTTCCTCCCTGCCCTATCCTTGGTGGAACCCAGAATGCCAAATTATAGCTGTGAGTGTTGGTGAACTATGATTCTGTTATGGCCAGCAGATCCAGCTCTGCCTCCGCAATGGTTGCCTCAAGGTCAGAAATTTTATTTCCTTGGATCCTTGTTTTGGCACACATGGCACACATAGCTCTCCACTCCTTTTGTCCCTCCCTGATCCTACTCCGCCCTCCCTTCCCAATTCCATCCTTCGTCCTTCCCTTGTCCCTGGTACTGTCCTCCCCATTTTCATTCTCCCTCTAACCACCCTGCTTAACTCTTCTCTCCACCTTAGAACCATCTCCCAACAAGCAGTCCCATCCTCACCCTTGTCCCTCTGTCCCTCTACCCTTGGGGAATTTACTTTACCATGGCATCTGTTCTCTACTGCTCCATTTTGGGGGGGGGCATTCACTGCCTCCTTCATGTTTTCTGTCTTTCCCTTGGCTAGTTTAAATGTCTTTCAAAGTAGCATTTAAACTTTCCACTCCAGATTGCTGTTCCCCTCCTGGATGGATGGAGGCCATATCCTTTGTATGGGTCTTCATCCCCTCAGGTATGACCCCAGTCCCTGAAGCCAAACCATTCCTCCCTGTACCATGACTTCCACCAGTCACTGAAGATGATGATGCATAGTTCCCCAGCCTCTCCCTGGCCATATACAGGTATCAGCTCAATGAAGACCACCACATGTGCTACATGCTTCAGGAACTTCCCCAGCTCCCTAAACCTCTTGTGCACCACCACAGCTGTGTCCCTTACCAGGTCATTAGTCCCAATATGGACAATGACATCCAGGTCCCCCTTCTGCCCCACTGCCCTGCCAATTCTGAGTATCTGTTCTCAGTTCTTCTTTGCCTAAGCTCCAGGAAGGCACCTCACCTCCCTCATTCCCTCCTGTTCCCAAAATTGCCCTCCTAATGATGCAGCCCCCCACCAGAAGTTGTTTCCTCTTTAGCTGGGGTCCTCTGTCTCCCAACTTTGGGCCTCCCCTATGATGGACCCCCAGATCCTCCCTGACTACTACCACAGGTGCCACCTCTTGGCAGCCACATCCCACCAGAGTAGCAAAAGAGCTGTGTATTGGTACCAGCTGAGGAGTGTGTTCCTTACCCATCACCCCCACCCTCCCAGAGCCCACCACAGTCCTCCTTCTTGGCACCCTTTGAGGCAATAGTGGTGGATGTGGTTGGCCCTGGGTGGGGGAAGAAGTCCTCTGAATCTTAGCCAACTTAGCCCAGAATGTAGTGACCTCCTTCCTCAGCCCAGAGAGGTGTGTACAGATGGGACAGCACCTCAGTCTCCAAAAAGTCTCCCTGAAGAATGTCACTCCACTGCACCACTGCTCTCATTCCCAATACTGCACTCCCTGTGACCTGGAAAAGAACTTGTGCCCTTATCCCATATAGGGTGTTTCTAGATTTCCTGTTTTTCTGTCTGGTTTACCCCTTGTTGCTATACTGTTAATATGGTTTTATTTAATCTTCCCCTTTTGCTTCTTAAGAAGACCTTTCTTGCTTTCCCCTTTTGTTTAGCTTATCCCTTTGTCACCTAACCCTAGATAAGGTGTATTAAGTTTCTCCTTTTTCACCCCTTGCTTATCCTTACCTGGGAGAGTTTTTTAAGTTCCCCTTCTTCAGTTCTAACTTTAACAGTAGCACATATTGTCATCTAGTCTGGAGTAGAACTAGTCATCTTACAAATTGTGTTGGGAGGTTGTTCTTTAATAAGTCTGAAGCTGTGCTCATGCCAGTGTACAGATCATACATAAGACCCCATATCGACTACTGTTCCCAGTCCTGGGATCCTTACCTGAAAAAGGATGTTGAACTCTTGAAGGGAGTGCAGCGCAGACTCACCAATGAAATCCCCAAGGTCAAAGCTAAATCATATAATGACAGGATAAAGGAGCTGGGACTATGGACACTAAAATTGAGAAGAGTTAGAGGAGATTTACTTTGCTTCTATAAAATATTTGAAGATAATGATCTAATGACTGATTTAGGTCTTAGATATAGGCACTGTCTGCATGTTTTTAGATGGCATGGGCACAAACTTCTGGAGAGTACCCCCAGAACCAACTTAAGGAAGTATGCTTATATCCTGAGATCTGTTCGATGGTGGAATCATCTGCCAAAGGATATAGTTCACTCAACTAACTTTTCAGACTTTAGAAATTGGCTGGACTATTTTCAGAATGGCAGCGGATATGGCTGCCTCATCCACGGAACAGAGGTGGACAGCTATTATGGACACCTGGCCTTCTGCTGTCATATAACCACAGTTTAAACCCTTTTATCCCATTGCCCCAGATAGGTTGTCATATCAATATCCTCTTCAACAGGTGCTTACAGTTTCTGTACTCCTTTACACAGGTGACAACAAATATGCAGGTCATATACCTTTTCTTAATGGACTGGCAGAGTTCCCTGCATGTCTGCTGTCACCTGCGGACACTTGCCAATGCCTAAGACACCAATCGTGTCACTGTTCCACTCCTGTTCTGTTCCACTCAGGTTCTGGGACATGAATCTGATGAATCATGAAGCTACTGCTAGCTTTTGCCAGAAAAGAATCTTGCTTTCAGAGCAAGAAGCAGCAGACTAAAAGACTAGAACTTTTCTTACTAATAGAATGCTTCTATCTCAGCAGGAGTCAGTGCATGTTGTGATTAAGCAAACAGATACTTTATTAGAAGTGGGGTTCTCATTTAGGGTAAAAACAAAACAAAAGAAGTCAGGGTGTTTTTCTGTGTTGGGGAAAGGGGACTGTATCAGTGAGGAGAGAAGTTAATTGGGGGTGTGGCTTAGGATTAGAAAACCAGGTGTCTCCAATTATAGTTTCCTACTGCTAGCTTTTGGCAGGAAAGAAGCTTGCTTTCAGAGCAAGGAACAGCAGACTAAAAGACTAGAGCTTTTCTTATTAATAGAATGCTTATATCTCAGCAGGAGTCAGTGCCTGTTGTGATTAAGCAAGCAGATACTTTATTAGAAGTGGGGGCTCTCATTTAGAGTAAAAACGAAACAAAAAAAATCAGTGTGTTTTACTGTGTTGAGGAAAGGGGACTGTATCAGTGAGGAGAGAAGTTAATTGGGAGTATAGACAGACAGTTGGTGAGACCCTATCTACAGTACTACATCCAGTTCTGGAGACCCCATCTCCACAAGGACATAGACAGGATGGAGGCAGTACAGAGGAGGGCAACTAAAATGATGCAGGGTCTGCAAGAGATCCATATGAGGAAAGACTAAAGGAGCTTAATATGTATACCCTTGAGGAAAGGAGGAGGGGCATGATTAAAACTTTTAAGTACCTCAGTGGAATCAACAAAGTCCAAGAGGGTAACATTTTTCAGAACAAGAGATGTGCAAGAACAAGGGACACAATTTGAAGATAGAGGGGTAATGGCTTAGGGGCAATGTGAGGAGTATTTTTTCACAGAGAGTGTGGTGGATGCATGGAACTGCCTTCTTGAGGAGGTTGTAGGGTCTAAAACTGGGGGAGAATTCAAGGATGCATGACACAGCATAAGGCAATTCTTGTGGGGATAGGAAGAAATAGGCTGTTGGTTAACTAGGATCTGCAGCTTATCCAGTAGGTAGGGAAATGGGCAGATAGGTGGACCAAGCGGTCTTTATCTGCTGTCAAAGTCTATGTTTCTATGGGGTGTGGCTTAGAAGTAGAAAACCAGGTTTCTCCAATTAAAGTTCCCTACTGCTAACTTTTGGCAGAAAAGAATCTTGCTTTCCAAGCAAGGAGCAGCAGGCTAAAAGACTAGAACTTTTCTTACTAATAGAACACTTCTATCTCGGCAGGAGTCAGTGCCCATTGTGATTAAGCAAACAGATACCTTATTAGAAGTGGGGGATCTCATTTAGGGTAAAAACAAAACAAAAAAAAGTCAGTGTGTTTTTCTGTGTTGGGGAAAGGGGACTGTATCAGTGAGGAGAGAAGTTAATTGGGGGTGTGGCTTAGAAGTAGAAAACCAGGTGTCTCCCATTACACTTCTCTACTGCTAGCTTTTGGCAGAGAAGCATCTTGCTTTCAGAACAAGTCATTCACAGATTTGGAACTGTCTAGTACAGTATGCCCTGCAAGGCCACAGGTCCACACTGGGGACCAATGGGCTTACAGCCCATACTGTACCTGCCATTCCGCAGGCAGCCCGGAGGTATGCAGGTGGGATGCTTGCACTCACCCGATGATGAGGGAGAGTGGGGTGGGCAAGGGTTCTGTGTGGGTGGGAGGGTGGGGTGCCACTGGATCACCAGGGCATTTCAGTATGGGATTTACCCAATCGTGGCAATGGGCAGGGGGTTCCACCAGGACCGCCAGGGATGGTTATAATGACATAGATCGGGGAATTGGGGACTTGGGTGGAAGGGGGGCCACTAGACAACCAGGGATATATCTTTCAACATATGCTGTGCAATTGTGGATATGGGTGGGGAGATTCCACTTGACCACTAGGGATCAGTGTGTGCTTGCAGACGGTGTTCTGGGTGGGTGGGTGGTCACCCACAGCTGGGATGCTGTGTTGTGCCCTGCATTACTGCAGCCTATCTGTGGGTGGCCAGGAGATGTTCCTACTCTGCACAGGCTCAACTTTGAGCCCCCCCATGCAGCGCAGTGCAGGGCTGCTTCTGCATATGAGCCACACATCCTGGGCTGAATATGCATGGGCATGCCCCCTGCATCTGCGCCACATAGGATTACATTGCGCCACGGTGCATCGAGATTTGCACTGCATCAGGATGCCCTTTCAATATCCCATCAGGGCACAATGTGGGGTTGCGCCCCTTTGAGTATCCGGGCCAGTGTGTTTTTCTGTGTTGATGAAAGGGACTTTATCAGTGTGGCTTAGGAGTAGAAAACCAGGTATCTACAATTACAGTTCCCTACTGCTAGCTTTTGGTAGAAAAGAATCTTTCTTTCAGAGCAAGAAGCAGCAGTCTAAAAGACTAGAACTTTTCTTACTAATTGCCCTGCTTCCCTCACCTCCACCCTCACACCCTTTGCCAGTTCTACTTTTATAGGCACTGGATTTGACTTACAACAGGAACTTCCCGTTTGGCAGTAGGAAGGGAAGGATCACTGAGCCACATAGGTTTCGTCATTCTTGAAGTAAAACAGTAGCTCTCCCTCACCCTCTAGCTGCTGGAGGTCTTACTCTGAGCAAGGAAGAAGGAGACTACTGAAGAATACAGGAAGTTCCTGTCCCAGAACAGGAAGAGAGAGATCTGTAAGGGCACATAGGCAGTAGGAAAGTAGGTGGAAAATAAATAGAGGGAGCAGAGAGTAAGCATAAAAAGCAACAGGAGAGGGGCCACAAAATAAGACATGATGGGAGTGGTGCAGTGCCATGGCTGTAGGGTGGCAGTCTTCCAGGAGACATTCTGGAGGCTGTGATGCTGCCCTATTTGCAGGCACCTCTCTGGTCTGAGGGAGGAGGTTGCCCATCTCCAGACTGACCTGGCTAGGATTCGTGAAACCTCCTCCCCCCCCAGGGACCACCAGGGCCACCGCTGCTACCTCAGAGGTTGCCAAGAAAGAGGAGCGGTTGGACCAAGGTGGGTTCAGGGAGGGAGAGAGTGGTGTAACAGAGGTGCATCCCTCCAGTTGGACTTCTCCACAATTCATACGCTGTTCTGACAGAGAGTGGTTCAGACCAAGGAGGATGCTGGGAACCTTCATGAAGGAGACCCACAGGAGGGTGGCACAGGACCCCATAGGGGAAGGAAACAACTCCTGGTGGGGGACTCAATTGTCAGGGGGTAGAACTGGGGGAGGAAGGGGAGAGGGAGGTAAGGTATCTGCCTAGCACCACGGCTTGGAAGGACAGGGAGTGAATCCTCAGGATCACGGGAGCAGCTGCATGAGGGAGGGAGTGGGATGTTATTGTCCACCTAGGAAGAAATGACTTAGCTGGGAATGGGAATCAGAGCAGTGCAAGAGGAGTTTGTAGAGTTGAAAGGGGCCTTAGACAAGTAGCATGTACGGTAACCTTCTCGGAGGTGCTGCCTGTCTATGGCAAGGGTGATGCTAGGTTACTCTGCACCATGGGATTCAATGAATGGTTGAAAAACTGGTGCAGAGCTCAGGGTTTTTGCTTCACTAGGGATTGGGGTTCCACCTGGAGGGATGCAGGCCTACACTGGTGTGATGGTCTGCATCGGTCCGGAAGGGGAACCAGGATCCTAGGTGACAGGTTTAAATGCTTCATTAGCAAGCATTTAAACTAGCCAAGGGGGAGGCACTGAAAAGGAGCAGGGAAATCCCAGCCTCCTCCCACAAAACAAGGTAGGTAGGTAGTGAGGTAAACATCAAGGCAGAGAAGTCATTTGGGAGCAGGACAGGGATAAATGCAAGAAAAAGGCAAAGGCAGTAAGAACATGGATGGGGCTAAAAGAGGTAAGGCCATCAGAAAATGGAGGGTGATGAATACCAGTGCCATAGTCTGTGTAACAAGCTGCCTGAACTAGTGGCCTTGATGGAAGAGGGACACCTGGATATTGTGGTAGTCACAGAAACATGGTACACAGAGAACCATAACTGGGATGTCGACATATCATGGTACACAAGCTACAGGACGGACAGGGAGGGTAAAAGAGGAGGAGGAGTAGCTCTCTATGTAAGGGAAGGGATCAAAGCAATGGAACTAAAGGATAAACAGGGAGTAGAGGAGGCACTGTGGGTCACCCTGGAGACAGGAAATGGCAACACAATCCACATGGGGGTTGTATACAGACCCCCATCTCAGTGGGAGGAAGTGGACAAGAAAATGGTAGAAGGTATCCTTAGAATGGCAGAAAAAGGGGAGATATTGTTGATTGGTAACCTGAATATGCCAAATGTTAACTGGAGCACCTTTGCTGCAGCCACATCCAAGAGCAGGGTTATTCTCGATGCCCTACAAGGGGGCATGCCTCAGACAGCTAGTATTGGAACCCACTCGGAAGGGAGCAATCTTAGACCTGGTACTGTCAAATGGGGATGGAGAAAGGATCTCGGATTTAGAAGTAGGTAGCCATCTGAGAACAAGTGACCACCAAACAGTGTGGTTCACGATAAACGCAGCTATGGAGTCAAGCCATACAAAAGCAAGAGTATTGGAATAAGAGGGCTGACTTTGGGAAAATGGGACAGTGTCTCAGAAAAGCACTAGCAAACGGGCAAGAAGGATGGGTGGAGGAACAATGGGGACAAATTAAAACAGCCATCACAGAGACAACAACCCTTTGTGTGAAGCAAATCAACAAAACAAAATGAAGGAAAAAAACACTATGGTTCTCAAAAGTGGTGCTGGGGAAGGTTAAGGAGAAAAAGGTAGCATTCAGGAAGTATAAGGAAACACAGAAGGAGCAGGACAGAGAACTGCGCCAGTTAAAGCAGAAGGAAGCAGGGAAGACAGTCAGAATAGCAAAGGCACAAACTGAAGAAAAGATGGCCAACTCGGTTAAGAAGGGGGGATAAAACCTTTTATAGGTACATTAGGGGGCGAAGAAAGACCAAGGGAGGGACACTGAGGCTTAATAAAGGGAAGGGATGGTGGGCAGATGGTGACAGTGAAAAAACAGGGATACTGAATACTTCTGCTCAGTATTCACAAAATAAGTGGTGGGGGAGGTACCTAAATCAAAGACTAGAAACACTCTGGATAGGGAGTTTGATACTGGTCCAGTCATTGAAGAAAGGGTTCCGAAAGAACTGTTAAAACTGAAAGTGGACAAAGCAACGGGGCCTGATGGGATTCACCCAAGAATTCTAAAAGAACTAAGGGTAGAACTAGTGACACCACTGACTACCCTTTTTAACAAATCATCGGAAGATGGTGTGGTACCCAAGGACTGGAAGAGGGCGGATGTGATTCCACTTCACAAAAGTGGGAGCAAGACAGAGGCAGGAAACTCCAGACCTGTTAGTTTGACCTCAGTGGTAGAGAACATGATGGAATCACTTCTGAAGGAAAGAATTATTACATTCCTAGAGGTCAGTGGGGCACAGGACCCAAGGCAGCATGGTTTCACAGCAGGAAGGTTGTGTCAGATGAATCTAACAGATTTCTTTGATTGGGTGACCAAAGCAGCAGACTAGGGAGGGGCTGTGGACATGGCCTACCTAGACTTTAGCAAGGCATTTGACACAGTCCCACACAAAAGAGTAATATATAAGTTAGCTAGCCTTGGAGTGGGTTCCAAGATGGTAGCCTGGGTAAAAAATTGGCTGGACAACAGGACGCAGAGGGTAATAGTAAACGGAGTCCACTCTGAAGAAAGGGGGGTTACTAGTGGGGTACCGCAGGGTTCAGTACTGGGGTTGGTCCTCTTTAATGTCTTTATAAGTGACATTGCAGAGGGACTGGAAGGTAAAGTATGTATCTTTGCAGATGACACAAAGATCTGCAATAGAGTCAATACAGAAGGTGGGGTGGAAAGAATGAGAAAGGACTTGGCAAGGTTGGAGGAATGGTCAAATGTATGGCAGCTTAGATTCAACGCAAGAAAGTGCAAAGTAATGCACCTGGGAAACAAAAACCCAGGGGAAGAGTACACAATGGGGAGTGAGATACTAACAACAACAAAAATGGAAAGGGACCTGGGGGTAGTCATATCAGATGACCTAAAGGTGGGCAAGCAATGTGGGAAGGCAGTAAGGAGGGCTGGTGGGATACTGGGATGCATAGGGAGAGGCATCACAAGTAGAAAACAGGAAGTTGTTATCCCTCTGTACAGACAGTTGGTGAGACCCCCTCTGGTGTACTGTGTGCAGTTCTGGAGACCCCATCTCCTCAAGGACATAGACAGGATGGAGGCTATCCAGTGAAGGGCAACTAAAATGGTGCAGGGTCTGCACCAGAAGACATATGAAGAGAGATTAAAGGAGCTTAATATGTAAACCCTTGACAAGAGGTGGGAGAGCAGGAATGTGACAGAAACTTTCAAGTACCTCAAGGGAATAAACAAAGTCCAAGAGGGTAGCATCTTTCAGAAAAAGAGATGTGCAAGAATAAGCGGGCACACTTTGATGATAGAGCAGGGATGATTCTCAGAGGTAATATGAGGAAGTATTTTTTCATGGAGAGGGCAGTGGATACATGGAACAGCCTTCCTGAGGAGGTGGTGGAGTCAGAAACAGTGGGAGAATTCAAGAATGCATGGGACAGACATAAGGCAGTTCTAGTGGGGGTAGGAGGAAGTAGGCTGTTGGTTAACTAGGACCTGCAGCTTATCCATTAGGTAGGGAAATGGGCAGACTAGGTGGGCCAAGTGGTCCTTATCTGCCGTCAAATTCTATGTTTCCATGAATGGGAATATGCCACGTTAGAAGTGGTTCCTTTTATCCTCACTGTGGGACCTCCTCCAGGCAGGACTTTCTGCTGACTCCTAATTGATCCATGCCCATCAGGTAACCCTTCATTGTCCTTAGGTAGCTACCAGCCACCACCCAAGTCTCCATGATTTAGAATGTCCCTCCCAGATGGCTTCTTTGCTGACTGCTGATGGCACTAGCTGTAGCGAGTGTGCAGCGAGGGGATGTGGATTTTAATCCCAAGCTCTTTAATCAGGGCTGCCTGCTGACCCCTGATTGGTCCATGCTCACACTTGACCTTCCCAGTCCTTAGGTAGCCTCTGACAATGGCTCTGAGGAGAAAGAAAAAGCTTGCATTCTGGAACACAAACAGAGTCTTTAGAACTGGGTATAGTTTTAAAGACCCTTTGTTTGGCCAAGGTAATGCACAAAAAGAAATTACTCCTGTTTCATTTCCTTGTAATACGCCTGTTTAGCTCTTAGTAGTGTTATGCTTTTTGATGCCTTTGATTAGCCTGCTGTTAAGTAATAAATACTCTTTGCCATTCAGCCTTTCATTTACTTTGAACTGAGTTTGTATTTCTTATTCTTTACTTAAATCCCCTGCTCCGCCAAATTGTGATCTGTCAGCCTTTTTAATTTTTTTAACCCTCTATATTCCCAGACACCTCCCATTTTAGATATTAGCAGCTGATATTGGTGTTTTCACTTGCTTGCAAACACACCAAAAGCTTCCTGCTTCAGCTGAAAAAAAACCTGCTCTGTGCAGTATCTCATTTAAAGCATCAGACCCTCCCATTTCAGGTCTTAGCCAACACCCACCTGATGCACAAACACCCACACTTTTAGTTTTACAAGCACTTCTTATCAAGTCTCAGTGATTTCAAATGTCCCTCACAGATAGAATTTCCACTTGTTGTTTCTTGTACTAGCTGGAGTGAGCGAGCAAGAAAGCGCAATGATGTTGGTGCATCTGCTTACCAGCACCTGAGGACATCAGCGGGCACTCTCTCAAGCATGGTACAAAACCATAAAACTGGTTCAACCAATGAAACATCCCACCCACCCCTATCATAAGTCCTACTACCCTGTCTCCAGAACTCCACTAAATGCCTCTGTCTCCAGCTGCTGCTGCCCAAAACATGGGACTGCACCTGCTGTAGTTCTGAAAGACAGGGCCTAGAATCATTGGGGGAAGCCTTGGGGGTACACCAGTGCTGCACTATTGCATGGAATCCTGGGAGAAGTAGCAGTAGGATGGTGCTCCAGATCAGGGAAAGTGGCATTGGCAGTGACTGAAAGAGGTATGAGTTAGTGAGTCAAAGAGAAGAAATGTGTTTAAAAAAAAAGTGTCCAACTTGGAAAAAAAAAAAACCTTGACATGGAGCACTGCAGCCAGTCAGTGCAAAGTAGGAGAATGAAGCTACTTATCTGACCTTACACCATTGCTTAGTGCCATGATGACAGAGCCCTGCCTTCCCTTCCAGGCCTTGACACAGGCTGTAACTCCACTCGTCTGAGTTGTCTTCCTGATAAGAATCACCACTATACTACCACATGCACAAACTGAAGCAAGCAGTAACAGGCCACTGCCTACACTTCATGCCCACATTCTGGCCAGCCCCGTAAAGTTCTACAATGATTCTGCCACGTGGCACATTGTAAACAATAAGAATGACAGCTCTTTGTGTGTCAAGGCGAATGTTCGTCATTGATTGGCAGGGCCTCACCCATCTGAATGCTGTAAATAAGAACAATAAAATTTGTGACACAGTCCTGGAATACCCACTGTCTTTAATGGAGTGGGACACAATAAACTCCTGTTGGTGCAGAGTGAGTGATTAATAGTTCTCGTAACTCTGCCATGTGTAGACTGCTGTAACCCTATTCTGATGACACAGGCCTTCACTTTGGCACACTTTTTCATGTACTGCAGCTAAAGGACCCTTATTATGGATTTTGTGATGTTCTTTTTATCCTTTCTCTGCATTATGTGCTTCTTAATCCCATCCACAAATCTGTGGCTCCCTCTTTCTCCTTACCCCTTGGGTCTTCTGCTGTGGACTGCCTCTGACACTACACCCCACTCAATACCCAAATATCCTCAAGAGGGAGAAGGCATCCAGCTTCAAATAGTTGAGGAGATGGGATGTTGAGCTCACACAGGAAATGATGTCATCTCAAAGGAGCTATACCTTATTTCCCAATACATGCTATGTAAATGCTCCAGTGGATGGCAGGCAGGGGACAGGAAAGGAGGCTGAGGTCTGTGTAATTCCCTTTCCCCTGGACTGCAACACATCAGTCATGCAATGGCAGGCACCACCAACCCTACCTGAAGGCCCTGAGCATCTACTGGGACTGTGCTCAGACTTTGCCAGTCAAATCGGCTGTGCCCCAGTTAGCCCTAATTTCAGAAGTTATTCTAGGTGCACTCATGTAAGTTAGAGCCAGACAAAAAAAGCCTTCCATTCTTAGAATAAATTTCCAGGCCATGAAGGGGTCAAAAATACAGGACTTGATTGCTTTACTCCTCTGAAAATGTTTAATTACAGTCAATTCCACTTTTATGCAGTTCAGATGTATGCAATATTTGGATACATAACCACATTTTTCTTCAGTCTCAAATCATGTGCTGTTCAATGGTGTTTATTGTTTTTGGTTATTTATCACATTTCAGTTGCATGCAACTTTTGTGCCTCTTTTTCTAGTATTCTGAACTGGCTGAGGGGGTAATTGCTCAGAATTGGGGTGCAGTTAAGTGCTAAAAGGTGCTGATAGTGTTGCTTAAAAGGTATGAGGAGTCCTATACACTCTGCATGCTGCCAGTGAGACAACTGAGAAACCAGTAGAACTGGGCTCTCCATGGAACATGAAGTGCAGCTGCTTGATAAGCCTTCCCTGCCTGGGACTAATAAGACAGTCAATTACTGTACTGATAAACATACCTCCCTACAGGTTTTTAAAATGTATCTTTCATTTTCTGGATGTATGGAATGTTAGATGCATGCACAAATATTGCTGTCCTCAGCAGTGTGCATACAAGAGGAACTGACTGTACATCCCTGGGGTGGACGGCGCTTTGTTTCAGTACATGAATCAAAGCCACCTGGAATCACAGCTTAGCCATCCAGGCCCAGATCTACTTGATTCTAAAATGAAGTGGAAGAAAGGACTACTGGGAAGAAATCATGAGCAACTCATTCATGCATTATTTATTTATTTATTGAAATGTTTGAAAACTCAAGACATTCCCATTCTGGCTCTGTTCTAGTTTTCACTTTATGCCCAGGATTCCAGCAATTACATCTCCCTTGAAAAATTCAGTGGAAGGTATTCTTTGCACCTTCCACCTCTGATGACTTGAACACACAGGAAGACTAACCCAAACACGAACAGAGATTTAGAAGTTTCACTGACTGTTACTGGCCTTCCTCCAAGAACCTTGCTTCTGCTTCCCAGCTAATTAACCTTTACATGAGATTGTCAGTTGCCATGATGCCAATTAATGTGTGGCATTTTGTCTAACTTATAATAAATACATTGCAGTCTGTGGCATCCTGATGAAAAAATGAGGTTCTGCATCTTCTGAGGCTATGCCAGCAAGCAACATTGTAATTAATTACACTGTAACATTAGTAAATAAGAAAGCTTATCCCAGTCATTTGAGCCTCACAGTTTAAAGCTGTCACTCAAGCTCATTGCCATTGACTGCATCAGCTGTTCAAGGCCAAGACCCAGCTCAAAGGACAGGCCAGTTCCTCCAATAATTCTTCTCTTCCACTGCAACCAATGTTGCCTTCTCTTCTGTGACCGCAGGCCACCCCCAGTGCATACTGGACCAGGTAAACAATCACAATGACAACAGAGACAATGAAAAGAGTGATCAAGGAGAGCATCTTGATATTCTCCAAGCTGAGAATGTTCAACAGAGAGTCCAGCAGAGGCTGGGCTACTGAGCATAATCACAACTGCTTTAGGGCTTCTATCATAGACTGGGAGCGGGTTGAGAGATGAGAAAAAAAAGGGTCTGCAACCTATACAAATTAATGAAAATAAAATAAAAAAAAAACACTATGTTGTGTTGTGATAGAAAAAAAAAAAGTTTGGGGGGGGTCCTCGACCTCCATTGACTGTGATATTGGAAGATAAAGGGCCCAATTCCAAGATGTCTTATGCATGGCGCAACCCGAGTTACGCCAAACTCCATGGTTTAAATCGCAACTTGCGCCATGTGTTATGCTGTTTGTTATTCCAAAAGGTGCCTTGCACCATGCCGTATGTGGGTTGCGCCAAATGTGAGTTACGCCACCCACTACGCCTGTTACCCGCAACGGCTTGGCCCAAGGGTGGGTTATGGCAGCAACTGCCCCTTATTCCAAAAAGTGGCTGCCATAACCTACTTACATATTCCAAAAGCCGCAATGGTGCAGCAGAGTTAGACTATCATGGAGATGGTCTAAGGGGCATCCATTCATGTCAATTGACAGATGCCCAATCTGCAGTGTCACAACAAAGGTACTGCAGTGCTCCCCGTGCCCCCTGAACACATTCATGCCCCCTACCCCCCGAATGTTGGGGATCCCCGGGGTCCGATAAGCAATGTGCCCCCCAAACACCAGTGCCACCTGGCCAGCCCCCCCAATGCCCCCTGGTGCATGCTGCGGTGCTACCAGGCGGGGGGCTACAGGGGGTCAGTTCGCAGCGGGCTGTGACTTGCGGCATGCAGGGTCATTGCACGATAGACAGATAGATAGATAGATAGATAGACAGACAGACAGACAGACAGACAGACAGACAGATAGATACTTTATTTATATAGCATCCATCTCTGTAGATTCTGGACGCTGCACAATATATACATACAATTCATACAAAACATTAGAAAAATACAAAATTACAACGAGATACAACTGGGAGCATACACTTATGTATCTATCCCATAATCCAACTAAGTTTAAAAACATCATCAATAAAAAGCTTGCTGGAATAAGTATGTTTTGAGGCCCTTCTTAAAGGCTTCTATTGAGGGGATCTCCCTAAAATAGCCAGGCAGGGAGTTCCACAGGGTAGGCGCAGCCGCCGAAAATGCTCTATCTCCTGAATGCCGCAGCCTAACCCTGCTAACTCCGGGGAGGCTACCTCCAGCAGAATGGAGGGCCCAGGCCAGATGATAAGGAAGAAGGAGCTCTTGCAGATATACTGGACCCCTCTCGTGCAGGGTCTTATAGGTCAACAGCCCTATCTTGAAGACAACCCTCCACCGGACCGGCAGCCAGTGCAGTTCGCGGAGCACTGGGGTGATATGTTCACATCTTTTCACCTCTGTCAAAAATCTCGTTGCTGCTTTCTGCAACAGCTGCAGTCTGCGGAGGTTGCCTCCCGA
This sequence comes from Neoceratodus forsteri, assembly GCA_016271365.2. NCBI lineage: Eukaryota > Metazoa > Chordata > Ceratodontiformes > Ceratodontidae > Neoceratodus > Neoceratodus forsteri. The sequence continues at coordinate 67,869,998 of CM028129.1, forward strand.
TAACCCTAGGTACAGGGCATTGCAGTAGTCCAACCTGGAAGTGACAAAAGCATGCACCAGTGTGGTCAGGTCATCAGATGGGATCAGGGCTCGAATTTGGGCAATATTCCTGAGATAATAAAACCCACTTCTCACTACGGCCGACATCTGAGCATCAAGTGTCAGGCCATCATCCAGGATTACTCCCAAATTCTTCATCTGTCTAGGGGGGGCTAGAGGCACACCCCCCAGCACAAGGTCAGGGGGTAATACCACACCCCCCTACCCTGATGACCCGGTTCCACCACCAGTACCTCAGTCTTGTCTGGGTTAGGCCTAAACCAACTGTGAGTCATCCACAACTGAATTTCCTCAAGGCAGCTATTAAATACAGAGTCTGACACCTAGGTACTGGGTGCACAGGACAGGTACAGCTGGGTATCATCTGCATAGCAGTGAAAACCCAGCCCATACCGCCTGATAATGTCCTCCAATGGCAGCATGTACACCATGAACAACAGAGGCGACAAGACCAAACCCTGAGGAACACCACAGCAAAGAAGTTTCAGGTTACATGAGAAAATTCCTATGGTTACCCTCTGCAGTCTGTCTGTCAGGTATGACCGGAACCAGTTGATGACATTTCGAGGCAGGCCACACCAGAACTGCAGGTGGTCAAGTAACACCTCATTGTCTACAGTGTCAAATGCTGCAGAGAGGTCTAGGAGGACCAAGATGGTATGGTCCCTCATATACATCACCATCAGGAGATCATTAAGCACTCTCACCGGGGCCGTCTCCCTACTATGCCCTGCATGGAACCCAGATTGGAAAGGCTCATAGACAGAGGAAGCAGCAAGATGTCTCTCCAGCTGCACAGCCACCAACCTTCCCTAAAAATAAGAGGTTCAAAATGGGTCTGTAGTTTCTGAGGTAGTCCGGGTCCAGAGATGGCTTTTTCAATAGGGGTCTAACCAAGGCCTCTTTCAGGGCCAGAGGGAAGATCCCACTCCTCAATGAACTCCAGATGACCTCAGCAACCACAGGACCAATCAGGTCCAAACATTCAACCAAAAGGCAAATTTGACCTGGATCTAAATCATAATGTCTCAGCCGCAGCTTAGAGATTATCTCCACCACCTCCCCAACCCCAATCAGCTCAAACTCATCCCAGACAGGAGAAGTGTTCTGGCACAACTCAGGCCAGACCTTGCATCCCTTTTGAGAGATGTTCAATGAGATCTCAGCCCTGATGGAGGACACATTGTCAGCAAAAAACAGAGTCAGCTCCTTGCACCTTGTGCCAGAACCTACCCCACCAGCGCACAGTCAGGCTGGATGTAAAACCTGTTCACTGTGTGGAAGAGCTGAGCTAGACTGTTTCTCACTGTAGCAATCTCTCTAGACAGAAATTCCACCTTTTTCCGGGAGATTGCCCCCTGATAGTCCATATGATGTAACCTCAGAGCCAATTTGTCCTCCACCAAGCCAGATCTCCTGCAGTGCCTCTCTAACCTCCACACCCTAGTCTTTAAACCTCGGAGATCCTCATCATACCAAGGAGGTTTCCGATGAGTAGACAGGGGCCAGACACGCAAGGGTGCAATTGAGTTAAAGGCCACACCGATCACCCCATTATAGGCTGCTACTGCCTCCTCTGACCCAATCGCACAAGCTACCCCAACACCCAATAGGTCTAGTACTGCCAATAGGTCCTCTGAGGATACTCCCCTTAACGATCAGTACCGAACCATCTCCATAGAGGCAGGACCGTCTGGGAGGGGGGTCCTAAATGTGAACCCCATGGTGCTATGATCCAATCAAACCTCTGGATCTACACTAAGGTCCATAATATCTATATCAGAGGAAAAAAACAAGTCAAATATGTGGCCACCTGGGCGTGTCGCTGTTGTTACCTTTTGTGTCAGGCCCAGTGCCCCCATTCTCCCAAAAAGGATGGTCCCAAATTTTGATGGCCCCCCATTGACCCAGGCATTGAAGTCCACCAAGATCAACCACCTGGGGGACTCCAACACCAAGTCCACGATGAGCTCCTCGACTGCCCATAAAAAATCCCCTTCACTTCCTGGGGGATGATAGAGCAGGAGGACACTGAAGTCTGCACCAGCACCCCCTCTGGCAGCCACACACTCTAAGGAATGTGTAAGACCCACAGGCAGCACCTTGAGGCTCAGGCTAGATTTAAAACTAATGGCCACCCCCCTGCAATCCTTCCTCTGGCTGTGTATCACAGAGTACCCAGCTGGCACTGCCGCCTCGAAAATTGGGGCGGCATTTTCATCCAGCCAAGTCTCCGTGATGCAAGCCTGGTCGATGGAGGATATCAGGTCTGCCATTATGGCAGTCTTGTTCCTCATCGATCTGGCATTGCACAACACAGCCCAAGAAGGATGAGGTGGAGCAGTCGGACCAGCTATCTGTCCACAATTTAGGGTGGAGCCCTTGGGTATGGGAACCAGATATAGTGACCCCCATTCAAGCCCCATTTTGCCCCAGGGCATCTCCTTGACCTTACCACTGAAATCCCAGACACTCCAGCAGCCACATGGAAGACATTCTGATGGGCCCCCCCCGAGCTATCCTTAATGCCCCACATCTAAAGTAGGTCTCAATTGGCAATACTGGAAGCTTGAAGGGGCAGAGGTCCCAAAGGTCATCACCTGAGTAGCTGTGCCTTATGGGCCACAATCCCCAGCACATTTCTTAAAACAAACCCACTCTAATAACTCGCACTCCTCAAATACTCAAACCCTCCCCACCCCAACACAATACAGACTCAAATTTTACAATCACACACCTTTCACACACCATACATCATACACCTTTAACACACAAACACCCCAACCACACAACAAAAAATAATAGTTCTAAAGTCTTCCAAAAATTCACAAACAGGGACAAAAGAGTTCTTCACTTCTTTAGTCTGAGTCCCAGTCTTGGAAGCACTCTTCCATGAAAATCCAGAATCAGAGAAATATGTCCAGATATTGTAACTTGTATAACTACTGTGGAGCTCTCACCGCCACAGCCCTGATAGCTTGAATACTAAGAGGCTCTCACCCTCTTAGCCCTTACTAGTCTCTTCACTTTAAATTAATCAGAAAATTGCTTGTGGTGCTAGCCTACGCCTGACGCAAGTCACAGGACATAGGTACGGCTCAGGGTCCCGGGTGTAGTGCCGAATGGCTCAACTCGCATACACCCACGAATTGCACCATGCATCTTGGAATCGGGCACAAAATGTTTAAAGAGCTGCTGATGTCTTTAAAAAAACGTTGAAAATCATAATACAGATAATTAGGTACAATTCAGCTTCCATTCAATATATATTCTAAAGATTCCTCCTCTCCAGTATTTATTACTAAAGACATTTGCAAGAAAGCATAATTTTTATCCCTCAGGGTTCATCTAGTTCTACAACTGACTTCCTACTTCAAGTCATGATCCTCTGTTGTGACATCACAGTCTGTTGCCATGGGAGTAACTGTGATGTCACAAGCAGTGCATTACGACTGCAGGTAGGGGGGCAGCAACAGGAATACTTAAACTCTTCAAGAGAAAAGATCCTGTTTTCATGAAAATTACCTCAGTAATAAATAATATGGAGGAGGGACACAGAATTAATGTGAAATACAAGTTGGACTGCACCTCATTATTCTGTTTTGATAAAGTTCTCCTGAAGGCTCCAGTTGCTCTTTAAAACATGCCCCATAAAAAGCTCAGTCAATATTGGGGGAGATACCTAATCCAGGCAACAGAAGCACTTGGATAGAGGGGTTAATATTAGTCCTTTCACAGAAGAAAGGGTTCTGAAAGAACTCTTAAAACTGAAGGAGGATGAAGCAATGAGGCCTGATGGGATTCACCCCAGAATTCTAAAAGAACTAAGGGAAGAACTAGTAACACCACTGACTACTCTTTTTAATAAATCATGGGAGGATGGTGTGGTACCTGAGGACTGGAGGAGGGTGGATGTGATTCCCCTTCACACAAATGGGAGCAAGACAGAGGCAAGAAACTACAGACCAGTTAGTTTGACCTCACTGGTAGGGAAAATGATGGAATCACTTCTGAAAGGAAGAATTGTTGAGTATCTAGAGGCCAGTGAGGCACAGGACCCAAGGCAGCATGGATTCACAGCAGCAAGGTCATGTCAGACAAATCTAATTGATTTCTTTGACTGAGTGACCAAAGTAGTAGACCAGGGAGGGGCTGTGGACATGGCCTACTTAGACTTTAGCAAGGCATTTGACATAGTCCCACACAAAAGATTAATAAACAAATTAGCCATCCTGGGAGTGGGTCCTGGGTGGTAGCCTGGGTAAAACACTTGCTGGACAACACAACACAGCAGGTCATAGTAAATGGAGTCTACAGTGAAGAAAGGGGGGTTACTAGTGGGGTACTGCAGGGTTCAGTATTGGGGCCGGTCCTCTTTAGTGTCTTTATAAGTGACATTGCAGAGGGACTGGAAGGGAAAGTATGTATCTTTGCAGATGACACAAAGATCTGCAATAGGGTTGATATGCAAGGTGGGGTGGAAAGGATGAAAAGGGACTTGGCAAGGTTGGAGGAATGGTCAAATGTATATCAGCTTAGATTCAATGCAAAGAAGTGTAAAGTAATGCACTTGGGAAACAGAAACCCGGGGAAGAGTACACAATGGGGGGGTGAGATACTGACAAGGGCTGGGGGGATACTGGGATGCATAGGGAGAGGCATCACCAGTAGAAAATAGGAAGTTGTTGGCCCTCTGTACAGACAGTTGGTAAGACCACCTCTGGAGTACTGTCTACAGTTCTGGGGACCCCATCTCCACAAAGACATAGACAGGGTGGAGGCTGTCCAGAGGAGGGCAACCAAAATGGTGCAGGGTCTGCAACAGAAGACATATGAAGAAAGACTAAATGAGCTTAAGACATATAGCCTCGAGGAAAGGAGGGAGAGGGGGGACATGATAGAAACTTTCAAATACCTCAAGGGAATCAACAAAGTCCAAGAGGGTAGCATCTTTCAGAAAAAGAGATGTGTCTTTGGGGGCACAATTTAAAGATAGAGGGGGGGATGGCTCAGAGGTAATGTGAGGAATATTTCTTCACAGTGAGGGTTGTAGATGCATGGAACGGCCTTTCTGAGGAAGTCGTAGAGTCAAAAAAAGTGGGGGAATTCAAGAATGCATGGGTCAGATATAAGGCAATTCTAGTGGGGTGTAGGAGGAAGTACTCAGTTGGTTAACTAGGATCTGCAGCTTATCTGTTAGGTAGGGAAATCAGCAGACTAGGTGGGCCAAGCGGTCTTTATCTGCTATCATATTCTATGTTTCTATGTTTCTATGTATGTTTCTAGGATAGAAACTTTCAAGTACCTCAAGGGAATCAACAAAGTCCAAGAGGGTAGCATCTTTCAGAAAAAGAGATGTGCAAGAACAAGGGAGCACAATTTGAAGATAGAGGGGGGATGGCTCAGAAGTAATGTGAAGAAGTATTTTTTCATGGAGAGGGTTGTGGATGCATGGAACAGCCTTCCTGAGGAGGTCATGGGGTCAAAAACAGTGTGAGAATTCAAGAATGCATGGGACAGACATAAGGCAATTCTAGTGGGGGGTAGGAGGAAGTGGGCTGTTGGTTAACTAGGATCTGCAGCTTATCCATTGGGTAGGGAAATGGCAGACTAGGTGGGCCAAGCGTCCTTAACTGCCATCAAATTCAATGTTTCTATGTTTCAACAGTCTCTCAAAAAGGTAAGCCAAGTGTAGTCATTAAGGAAAAATATCAGCAAAGAATTAAAGTAAAAATATTATTGAAGTTCAGTACCAAAATATTTGGAATTGGGCTTGTTCAAGTGAAAGAATTCCCGAAGTATCTGCCTCAGGACACACATAACTGGGAAAAGACAGAAACTAATGGTGCAGTGCAGGCTTCACTTCTGTGTACAGAACCCATGCTTCTCAGAATCCTGCAGGGATTCTTAACTGTTGAGAGCCAGTGGGCTTGAAGGCTTCCTTTCTCAGACAGCCTTGGGGAGTGCTCCCACTGAGATGAGGCAAGGCTCCCTGCTACCATCACCCAAAACCCCTTTAGCATCGTCCATGACCCAGCCCAGCTGACTGACAAAGCTATCCTGTCATGTGTCACCAAACACCAGCATGTGCCAGGGTTCCCCCCACTGTCAGTAAGACTCCCCCTCTGCCCTGTCCATGATGAGCAGCCCTGGAACCACCATGTGCCCAGTAACCTACTCATTATTTGCAGCAGGAGTGAGTGGGTAGAACAAGCCAAGAGCTGTCCCTCTGCCAATGCCATAGGATGATGTCACTTGACAGGCTGTTGACATTGTTGAAGGGGAGGGCTTCTTCATCTGCTAATCCAGGAAACAAATTGTGGCTATGCAGATAGCTATTTTATTGAATGGGAGCCCCACACTTGCTTTGGGAAACCCAAAACAGGTGCTCTACCATGCTGCTGCTGGTTGGGGAAAGGGGCTAGTATGGATAAGGGGGGAGGGGAGGATGAGAAGCAAGCTGAACGTGAAAGCACTCAGCTGTTTAATGAGTGGTATCTTGTGAATGAAAGGATGGATCCGCACTATCATAGGTGTGTCTTTATCCTTTCAACTACACAATGTTCCTGCCCATCATCCAGGCTGAACACCATCACTGTAAGCTTGCTCCTCATTGAGCTGTCAGTGATGAGCCTCCTGCAGTGTGAGCTGCACTGGGTACTAAAGTGACACACTTATGCAGATCCTGTGTTGCACTAGCTGCTACAGTGGTACACCTCTGCAGCCCCTGAGCTGCACTTGATGCCACAGCGACACACCTCTGCAGCCTGAGCTACACTGGAAGCTATAGTGACACACCTCTGCTGGCCCTGAGCTGCACTGGATGCTACAGTGACACATCTCTGCAGCCTGAGCTACACTGGAAGCTATAGTGACACACCTCTGCTGGCCCTGAGCTGCACTGGTTGCTACAGTGACACATCTCTGCAGCCTGAGCTACACTGGAAGCTATAGTGACACACCTCTGCTGGCCCTGAGCTGCACTGGATGCTACAGTGACACATCTCTGCAGCCCCTGAGCTGCATTGGATGCTACAGTGACATGCCTCTGCAGTCCCTGAGCTGCACTGGATGTTATAGTGACACACCTCTAAATCCCCTGAACTGCACTGGAGGCTAGGGAGCAGTGTGGTGCAGTGGTTTAAGGCTCTGAGCTGCAAACCTGGAGACCTGAATTCCTCAGCTCCCACTTGCATACTGTGTGACCCTGAGCAAGTCACTTAACTTCCTTGTGCTCCCAGATCTCACCTCTAATCAAGCTTCATTTTAGTGTGCCTCTCCTGGTTAAACAATTCCCCCTTCCCTTCCCTTCCTACAGTGACACACCTCTGCAGCCTGAGCTGCACTGAATGTTATAGTGACACACCTCTGCAGCCCCTGAGCCGCACTGTATGCTACAGTGACACACCTCTGCAGCCCCTGAGCTGCACTGTATGCTACAGTGACACATCTCTGCAGCCCCTGAGCCGCACTGTATGCTACAGTGACACACCTCTGCAGCCCCTGAGCCGCACTGGATGCTACAGTGACACGCCTCTGCAGCCCCTTAGCTGCACTGGATGTTACAGTCACATGCCTCTGCAGCCCCTGAGCCGCACTGGATACTACAGTGATACACCTTTGCAGCCTGAGCTGCACTGGATGTTATAGTGACACACTGCTGCAGCCCCTGAGCTGCACTGGGATGCTACAGCGAAACACCACAGCAGCCCCTAAGCTGCACCGAATGATACAGTGACACAGCTCTGCAACTCCTGAGCTGCACTGGATGCTACAGTGACATGACTGTGCACTTCCTGAGCTGCAATGGATGCCACAGTGACACACCTCTTCAGCCCCTGAGCTGCACTGGATGCTACAGTGACATGCCTCTGCAGCCCCTTAGGTGCACTGGATGTTACAGTCACATGCCTCTGCAGCCCCTGAGCCGCACTGGATGCTACAGTGACACAGCTTTGCAGCCTGAGCTGCACTGGATGTTATAGTGACACACTGCTGCAGCTCCTGAGCTGCACTGGGATGCTACAGTGAAACACCATAGCAGCCCCTAAGTTGCACTGGATGATACAGTTACACAGCTCTGCAACTCCTGAGCTGCACTGGATGCTACAGTGACACACCTCTTCAGCCCTTGAACTGCACTGCATTCTACAGTGACACACGTATGCAGCCCCGGAGTTGCATTGGATGCTACTGTGATGTGTCTGTGCAGCTGCCTCTCTCCCAAGTAGCAACATGTTCACTTTGTGCTGCACACGCAAGCAAGCATAAAAAGGCTACTGGATTTTATGACTCTTTTTACATCCTTTCATTTCATTTTCCAGGAAGATCCAAGAGAAAGGCCTCACAGAACATTTATTACAAAGTACCATGCTGGTCTCCTTGAAGAGATCCTGAACCCACTAGGAGACCAACATGCCACTGGCAAAATGTTTTGATTGTATGGCCTCGCCGATGGGCCAGGTTCAGGAACAGAGCTGTGTAGGTGCCATGCGCTGGTGCAGACCCGACTGAAAAAACTTCCCACTGTTTCAATGATGGCTCATAGAGCCTGAACAAGGTATCTCCCATTCCCTGTCTGATTCCAGGGCAGGTTATAACACCGTCTGTTTTAAGGAGGTGGAAGACCAGAGTTTGCTGACTGAGCAGAGTGAAAGCACCTATCTTTACCTGAGCTTTGTTTTCTTCTCGGTTGCCTTGTATTTTTCTTTGGGGACACTGAGCTTGGAGTTACGGTAGTCAAATAGCAAAGCAGCAAGCTCAGTCGTTTAGGTGCTCCTAGCCCCCTCAACTATTAACATTTCTCCCTTTGTCTCTCTTTTCTCTACTCTTTCCACTCACAGTCTTGTCACCTCTTCTTTTAAAGTTGCAGGCACCCCCTTTGATTGCCACACAAAATATTTTCTTATTGTTTTTCTTGTTTATCTTATTGTATACTGAAATGTCATTGCTTACTTATCCACCCTGTATACCAGTCATTTTTACACCGACTATTCTATCATGTTACATTGTCAGCTTATCACACCCTGTATAATACACTCTTTTGACTGTACATTACTGTATTTAAACTGTAAATGTATTACAATCAGTTGAACTGCTTTGTAATGTAATCTCCCTGCTCCCTCTCTCCCAGGTCATACCTGGAAATGAGCTCTGGCTCGGTGTGCCTCTCCTGGTCAACAACGTTAAATAAGTAGAGAAAGTAAAATAAAAAATTAAAGTGGGGAACAAACAGCAACAAAGACAAAGCAAAGAGCAGGGCACAGCTTGTTTTTTGGACCTCCGCCCCCTGCCCACAGCCCAATAACTATATAGGCTACAAATACACCATCTGACTGACATCACAGGTGGTGGGTAAGCAGTAGCCCTAAGGGGGTGTGTGTAAATAGTGCATCTGGGTGTTCTTAGCTGGTGGCTGGGGGGTTTAAACATTGCATCAGGAGTTTGGTAACTGAGATGGGAGGTAAAGCTTGAAAATATCCTCAGGTAGCGAGGGACAGGAAGAGAGAGGGGAAAAGTAGGCAGCTCTTAAGGGGGTTGTGGGCAAATTGTGCTTCTGGGGGTTGTTAGCCTGTAGGTGGGGGTTTAATTATTGTATCAGTGGATTAGTAACTGAGTTGGAAAAGTAATATCCTCAGATAGTGAGAAGGGGAGAGAGAGAGAAAAACAGGGTCTAGTAATAGGGAGTAGCTATACTGGGAGTAGTGCAGTGCAGTGGCTGTGGGCCGTCAGTTTTCAGAGAGACCTTCTGGACACTGAGGTGCTGCGCTATCTGCATGCATCTCACTGGGCTGAGAGAGGAGATTGCCTGACTCAAGGTCATGATGGCTTGACTTTGGAGGACCTACTCCCTCACTCAGGGACCACCAAGTCCACTCCACTGCCTCAAAGGGTGCCAGGGAGGAGGAGCGGCTAGACAACAGTGTGCTCAGGGAGGGTTAGGGTGGTGGAGCGTAGGCACATCCCAAATCCCATACTACTGTGGAACTCCTATGGTGCACTGGCAGGGTGGGACTGTCCCACAGGGGCACCTGAAGTAATGGCTGGGACGTATGTGGAGGTCCTCCATGGTGCAGACCCCAAGGGGGTTAGCAGAGGACCCCATAGGAGGAAGAAGAAAATCCTGTTGGGGGACTAGATAGTAAGGGATATACAGCTGGCTACAGGTAGGGATGAAGAGAGGTTGGTAATGTGTCTTCCTGGTGCCACAACTTGTTGGGATGGAAGGAGGATGCTAAGGATCACTGGAGAGCAGGGAGGCAGGAAGGGAGAGCTGGATGTCATTGTCCACTTGGGGACAAGTGACCTGGCTGGGGAGAGGCCAGAAACAGTTCAGGAGGAGTTCAGAAAACTGGGGAGCGGTCTTAGGGAAGTGGCACAGTCTGTTACTTTCTTAGAGGTGCTACCTGTCCATGACAAGGGGCATGACAGGAGATCTTCAACTTATGGTTGAGGAAATGGTGCAGAGAAGAGATATTCGGATTCTCTGGGGACTGGGACTCCACTTAGAGGGATAGAGGCCTGTACTGGGGTGATGGCCTGCACCCATCTAGGAGGGGAACTGAGATCTTCAGTGAACAGTTTAAATGCTACATCAGTAAGCATTTAAACTAGCTGAGGAGGATGGCAGAACAAGGAAGAAAGACATAGTCTGTCCCCCCTACACACTTACAGAGTCAGCAGTGGGAATACAGAGGTAAGGAGTCCTAAAAGGAAGAAACAGAAATAGGTAACCAAAGAAGTCATGTGATGCCTGCGTATTGAACAGTCATCCCCTGATCGGCTCTGTGCTCCTGGTATGAATATAACTACTTTTTACTTACTTAAGCAGCTGTTTTTTATTTAATTTTTAGCCCATTACAATCTTCTATCAATGGAAAAATCTAGAGGCTCAATCAGTTGTGATGGAGTTTGTCTCTGATGCGGATACTAACATACTAACATACTATTTGCCAGCAGATTAGGCCTTATGGTCTATCGAGTCTGCTCGAACCTAGATCCTTTGTTGGGTGCCGAGACCCTCCCATCCCTTGTTCTCTAGAAACCCCTATCATCCATCCCAACCCCCCCAGGACAGGCCATCATCTGATACATCCACTTTCTGTGTCTGTCCCACCATCTCTTGAAGCCCTCTACAGTGGATCTCTGAACCAGCTCACCAGGCAGTGCATTCCAAGGTCCACCACCCTCTCGGTGAAAAACCTCCTCCTCTTTTCCCCTCACCTTCCACCTTCCAACTTCAAACCATGCCCTCTGGTGATACCTCCCTGCTTTAGTCTAAAGATCCCTCCATGTTTACCCTATTTATTCCTTGAGGTACTTGAAGACCTCTATCATGTCCCCCTGTCTCTCCTCTCCTCCAATGAAAACAGGCAGAGCTCCTCAAGTCTGTCCTCATAAGTCAAATCCCTAGCCCTCGTATCATCTTTGTTGCCCTCCTCTGTACCCTCTCCAGGAGCTGTATGTCCCTCTTCAAATCAGGGTCTCCAGTACTGCACACAGTACTCAAGGTGTGGTCTAACCAGTCCATTGTACAGTGGCAGAATCACTTCCTTGCTCCTAGGGTGATCCCCTTAGTGCATCCCAACATCCTGTTTGCCTTGCTAGCTGCTCTCCTGCACTGCTCAGAGTTATTCATACATGTATCCACCATGACCCCTAGGTCTTTTCCCCTAATGAGGGCCTCCAGTGCCTCCCTCCCAGTGTGTACCTGTGTTTAGGGTTTCCCCGACCAAGATGCAACACCTTGCACTTGGTGATATTAAATTTAATTTCCATGTGTGAGCCCAGCTTTCCAGGGTGTCCAGGTCCCCTTGCAGGGCCACCCTCCCTCTTCTCCCTCAACTTCTGCTCCCATCTTGGAGTCATCCATGAAGAGACTCATTTCACACCCTATACCCTCCCTGATGTCCGATATATATGCATTAAACAGGATCGGACCCAGGACCAAACCCTGTGGTACCCCTACCAACCTCTCTAGGGTTCGAGGCTCCCCACAGACCACTACTCTCTGAGTGCGTCCAGCTAGCCAGTTTTCAATCCATCTGACCATCAAAGGGCCTACTCCTAACCCCATCAGTTTCTCCACCAGACCATTGTGGGGACAGAGTCAACGCCTTGCTGAAGTCCAAGAATAATACATCCACAGGCTTACCCTGTCCAGTTCTGATGTTACCCATTCATAGAACTCCACAAGGTTGGTTTGACATGATCTACCTGGCACAAGCCCATGTTGCCGATATCCAGACCTCCACCTCCTCCAAGTACACCCCAATCGTTCCTTTAGTATACTCTCCATTAATTTTCCCACCACGAAGTCAAACTGATGGTCTATAGTTACCTAGTACTTCCTCAACCTCCTTTATGGATTGGTACCACATGTGCCTCTCGCCAATCACTAGGTACCTCCCTGTCTCAAGTGACCTGCTGAAAAGCTCCACTCAGGTGCAGCCAGTATGTCTGCCAATTCCCATAGTACTCTCGGATGAATGCCATCCGGCCTGGAATTTGTTTTCTTTAGGGCCTTGAGGGCTAACCACACCCTTTTGGTGGAGATAGCATCATCCGTCCCCTCCCCCTTACTGGTCTTTTTATCCTTATCCAGATGTGACACCCCTGGGGTACCTTTCCCTCCCTCTTGCTCCATTTCTGTTGCTCCCCTGATCCCACTCCCTGCAGCTTCTATCCCCTTCATGCCTTGCTTTGTAGATATCCCATCCCCCTCCCTAGTGAACACAGAGGCAAAGTACTCGTTAAATACCTCTGCCTGGTCCCTCGCCTCTTCCACCCACCCTCCTTCTGATCTCAATCTGCTGAGATGGCCCTTAGTTTTTCTCCGCTCCCCAATGTACCGGAAGAACCCCTTTTCCCCTCCATGTATCCCCTGTGCCAGCCGCTGCTCTTTACTGGACTTTGCTCCCCTCACGTCTGGGTGACTTTTCTAGATGCAAGCTGGTACATTTCCTTATCCCTATCCCTCTTGTTGTTTTATATTTTTTGTAGGCCACCTTCTTTTCTCTGACTGCTACCTGTACCTCACTGGACCACCAGCATGGTTTACGTGACCTTGCTCCCTTACGTTTCAATTTAGCGCAGATCCTGACTGCCTCATGAAGTCCCCATTTTATGACCTCCCATCTCCTTTCCACACTTATCGTTGAGGTAATCCCCTTCAAGTGATCCTTGAGAATATTTCCCATGCCCATAAGTCTGCCCCCTGAAGTCACTGCCAGTGTCCTAGATCTCCCCACTCCCCCATGCTTATTTGAAACCAGACAGTATTGTGGTCACTCCCAGTCAGGGGTCCTGTACAACTATGTCCTTACCAGATCCCCATCTGCCAGAACCACATCCAGGACATGCCCCTCCCTTGTGGGCTCCATCACATGCTGTTAAGAACACATCCTGGAAGCCATCCAGCAGCCTCTGCTCCTTGGCCACCCTAGAGGACATGGTCCCCAGTTTGTACCTGGCATATTAAGGTCCCCCATCAACACCACTCCTTCCCCTTTTGGACCACACTGGGCAATGATGTTCCAGCAAACCATCCTCTAGAACCTCACTCATCCCGGGGCCTATACTACTCCCAGCTTGACCTTATCTCCTGCTGGGGATCGTAAGGTGACCCATAAGGCCTCCACGTTTCCTCTGCCTCTTCTACCATAGCAATTTCTATATAATCTCTAATGAACATAGCCACTCCACCCCTCTGACCTCCTTTCTATCCTTCCTAAGCATAGTGTACCCCTGTACATTTAGGTCCCAGTCATGGTTTTGTTGTTACGTCTCGTGACCGCGCCTACATCCACCCCCTCGAACAGCATGGCCTGGAACTCCGGCAACTTGTTTCCCAAGCTCCTGGCATTTACTAACACCAACCCCCACCCCTTATCCCTGATCCTCTTTGTCGAACCCCACCCAGATTCCTTGTACTTCCATCCTCCCCCTGCTCCTCCTGAAACCTCCACCTCCAGTCTGTTTCCCCCCTCCCCCTCTTGGGCTTGTGGCTACTCCCCTCATCTGGAGGAGAGGGCTTCTGGTCAGCCCCTCCCTCATCCCTTCCCCCCCTTACAAGTTTAAACCCCACCTTTCTTGTATGTAGTCAGCCATCCCCTGTTTAAGGACTTCCTTCCCTAATGGGGCAAGATGAAACCTGTCCTTGGCATATAGTCCCTTATCCTCCCAAACTCCATTTCAGTTCCCTAACCCAACCCATTCTCTCACCACTTCCTGAGCCAGTCATTAACCTCTGTAAGCTTCTTTTTTTCTCCACTGAGGCCTTTGGTACTGGCAATATCTCCGAAAGAAATGTTGCATCCATTATCCTGACAGACTCTGGCAAGTTCTTGGAACCTTGCTTGGATTTCAAAATGCTATTTCCCTCTAGATCATTAGTTCCCAAATGCACCAGAAATCCGGTTTCCCTCCACAATCCTAACCATTTCATACACCATGAACTTTGCTCTGTGCACTGTCAGCCCAGAGATACTCACTACCTTCACCTGGCTATGGCATCCACCTCCTGTCCCTCAATGGATACCCCTAATCATCGAGTCTCCCAGTAACAGAACCTTAACACACGCCATCATCCTTATGGTTACCTCCACTGTGCCCTCTCAGCCCCCTTTATTCAGATCTCAATTTCATGGGAGTCTTCCTGCCTTATTAGAGACCCCCTTGTCACCCTCCCCTTTCTGCCTCCCTTGCTATTTTGCCCACTTAACTCAAACCCCCTCTGAATAGGTGTCCCCTTTAACCCTCTCTTATCTGAACCATTTATCCTGGCCCTGATGGTTTCCCCTTCCCCCACACCACCATCCTCCCCCCTTGTAATAGTACCCCTGCTTCCAGAGGCTCTCTGTGGGTCCCCTTTAGCTAGGGCCCCCTCCTTGGTACTGACCTCCCAGCAGAAGGGGGGCTCCTCTCCCACCTCCTTGTCTCCCAGTTTCTCTCCAATCATGCTCTCCTCCCTCATGTCTGGAATATGTTGCATCTCCCCCATTTGCTTAACATATATGTTTCCCCTTCTCCCTCTGGGACTATGTCTATCCTTTCCATAGCTGGTCTGTGATGCCCTATGGGTATCCGACTCCCTCCCCCCGGCCTCTGTATAAGTTTCCTCATTTCCACCAACCCCTTCCTCCCCCTCTAGGTTGCTTAGTAGCTCAAATTTATTGTGACACTCTATGTCAGCCTCCATCAAGTAACCCGAGTTTCCCCTGACTGCATCTCTAAACTGACCCTCTTCTGATACTAGCAGGCAAACTGAGTCTGTGTCACTTCAACAGTCATGGCCGAAATCACCCAGGAAACAGCCTACTCCAGATTCTCCCGATGAGAACCTGATAAGTTGGACTTGATTCTTGCCAATATGGCTGGTCTCAAACTAACACGTAACAGGGTGGTTGATGATCTTCAGCTATTAAAGCCAACTCTGGAAGCATTTACTGTAACTGACAATTAGGGGATGCAGAGACAAGGATTAGTTCCCTGGAGGATACACAGAATAAAGAGAGCACAGAACTGTTGGACCTCCTCAAACACATCACCAAGCTTTAATTAAAGGTGGATGATTTAGGATCGCAGAGTTTTCGCAATACTCTAGTAATCATGGGGTCCCTGAACAATTGGAAGGGAACAACATGTTACACTTTGTACAGGACCTTTTAAAAGAAGTTGCCAGTACACCTGTGGCAGGCCTTGATTATGTGATCGAGCGCGCACATCATTCCCTCTGCCCTCAACCTCCTCCTCACAGAAAACAAGGGCTATTATCTTGACATGCCTTAATTTTCAGGACAAACTCCGTATCCTATAGCAAACGCGTGCCAAACACCCACGGATGTGGCAATGATGACCTCTACTTACTATGTTTGCTTGCACGCATGTGCAAGAAACATAGTGCCATAATCCGAGTTTTCGGAGGTGTGGCAGCCCTCTTCCATTTCAGTCAGTGTGTTGGCAGGTGCAGCCGCCGTTCTCCAATGCCTGCTGGAGCTGTCTATTACAGCTCCAAAATGCAGTGGAGTACAGTTGAAAGGGGAGCTATGCTTCAGTGAGCAGCGATAGAAATCACCTGCTCATGCGTGCTCCCCTACACACACAAACACACACACACCGAACGCGCTCGCCGTACCCCCCACTGTGTAGCCGGCGGGGTGCCCAATCCCCGTCGGCTGTCTGCCTCCCAAACACAGTTACATGTGCCACGCTGAGTGCCTACCCAAGCGTGGCGCGTCGCCATAGCTGGCGGGGTGCCCAATCCCCGTCGGATCCACTGCCCCCAAGTACAGGTGCCGCTGGGAGCTCACCCCAGCGTGGCAACCATCTTATTGCCGACGGGGTGCTCAATCCCTCATCAGCTCCATGCCCCCCTACCACCAGCCATCCTTGTACCACTCTGTGAGCCCACCCCAGCATGGCAAACATCCAGCGTCATCATGTAAACAAAAAAAAAACCTGTAACAAAATGGTCCTTGCAGTCTCTGCCCCACCGCACTCACCCACTGGGCACCTGCTTCCCACACCCCTCACCCCATACCTCCTCCGGACTCCGGTAGCAGCGATCTTGAGTGGACCGGGAACACGTCTGCACTCTTCAAAGCCGACCGCGAACTGAGGAAATGTCGGTAAGCTGTATAATGTAATGAATAGGGTTTTTTCAACTTTGCTGCATATCTCAGCCATTTTTTGGAATTTTTGCACCAAATTTTCAGCATGGGGTTTTTGGGACCCCTTCTCATGAATGCTCTCACTGTCATGGCGTTCATTGGGCCCGAAGGGTGATTTCACAGTCACTGTGCAAAATCACCTTTCGGGACCGAGTAATGAAATGACACTGTCACTGTTCATAAGGTGGGCTCTCAAAAAGCCTATGTTGAAAATTTGGTGAAAAAATTCCAAAAAATGACTGTTTTACGAGTGTGCATTGTGCAGTTCCTATGCACGCTCGTAAGTTTGTGAATTTTCAATTTTTTCACTCCAGATTTTCAACATTGCCATTTTACCACACCTCCTTATGAGCAGTACAGCTGTCATTTTTCACATCTTGCCCAAAACATGTTTCCGCCCATGTGTAGCGCATCAATGCAGTCAGTGTGGAAATCAATGTATGGGACACATTAAGAAAATCACAGTGACACTGTTCATGAGCAGAGATCTTAAAATGGCTATGTTGAACATTTGGTGAAAAAATTCCTAAAAATGACTGTTTTACAAGCGTGCATTGCGCAGTTCCTACGCACGCTCGTAAGTTTGTGAATTTTCAATAATTTCACTCCAGATTTTCAACATTGCCATTTTATTACACTTCCTTATGAGCAGTACAGCTGTCATTTTCACATCTTGCCTAAGCGTGTTTCCGCCCATGTAGCGCAAAATGGCGCGGTCGTGTCAAAATCAGTATGTGGGACACATTAAAAATCACCAGTGACACTGTTCATGAGCAGAGGTCTTAAAATAGCTATGTTAAAATTTGGTGAAAAATTCCTAAAAATGACTGTTTTCAATGCGTTGCGCAGTTCTATGCACTTCGTAAGTTTGCAAATTTTCTATATTTTCATTCCAGATTTTCCACATTGCCATTTTATTACACTTTCTTATGAACAGTACAGCTGCCATTTTCACATATACTTCCAAATGTGTTTCGCACATGTAGCGCACAATGGTGCAATCGGTGTAGCGAAAGCAATGTTTGGGACAGATTAAGAAATCACAGTTACACTGTTCATAAGCAGAGGTCTTAAATGGCTATGTTGAACATTTGGTGACAAAAGTCCATAAAATGACTGTGTTACGAGTGAGCATTGTGCAGTTTCCACGCACCCTCATAAGTTCATGACTTTGTAATATTTTCGGTCCAGATTTTCAGCAGTGGCATTTTTCCACACTTCCTTATGAACAGTACAGCTGTCATTTTTCACAACATGGCCGAAATGTGTTTTCACACTTTCAGCGCAGAGATGCATGGTCGCTGTGGGAAATCATTGTTCGGGACAGATAAAGAAAATCACAGTGACACTATTCATGATCAGAGGTCCCAAATGCCTGTGTTGACAATCTGCTGTAAAAATCCCAACCTAATTACATTACTGGTGTCGTTGCACAGTTTCTATCACACTCGTGACTTCACCAGTTTTTAATATTTTGACTGCAGATTTGCAACATTGCCATTTTTACACCTCCCATGAACAGTACAGCTGTCATTTTCACATCCTGTTCGAATGTGTTTTGCACCTGTGGTGCTAAATGCCGTAGTCACTGTGCATAAGCAGCTTTTGGCTAACAAACTGATATTGCCACTGTTCATGAGGTGGGGGTCACACAAAAAACATGTTGAAAATTTGAAGTGAAAATACCAATGAATGCCTGAGGTGTTAGGGTTTCCAACCATAATGCCCCACCCTGTAGAGAATGACAGGCATCAGGGGTGTGACTTGGGATTCTTGCCTGTAATGCTCATACCATTCCACATCCTGCTGTGAGAGGCATTGAGGTATGCCTTGGACTCTTCGCCCTAAAGTTCACCCCATTCCTCCTATACCGCACCCATCTCACGTATATTTCCTGATGGAATGGGATGCGATAAGGGCCAAAGACCCAAGGTACACCGTGACACTTGTCAGTGTCTGCAGGGTAGGGTGTGGTGAAATGGCATGGCCATTATGCCTGACGACCCAAAGGCACACCCCAATGCCTGTCACTCTCTGCAGGGTGGTGGTGGGGTTGGCTTCAGTTCAATACTTCACTGCCATTTCTATTATGCAGCTCTGTAACTTCTACACTATCAATGCCAATGCCAGCAAGCAAACATTCGGCATTGACAAATGCTTGTTTTTAGAGATGTGACTCCTCTGGTTTGAGCAAGACAGCTGGCATAACAGGACATTAAACAGATGCTGTATAAGGCAGGCATAAAATTTCACATGAGATACCTGGCACGCCTTTTTGTTTCTACTGCGTCAGGTACACTGGAATTTCAATCTGCAGACCAAGCCCTACCGGAGCTGTTAAAGCTTTTCCCCAAACTCTCCTTTTCTGTGTCTGTGAATTTGAATACCTGAGGGGGGCTTACTGGTTTTCGATCAGTGTTCCAAATTAATCAATAATGGGCAACTTTTGCTCCTGCTTTAATGTTCCCTTTTAGTTCTGCCTTCGCGACAGATTGCTGGTGGGGATTTTCTGTCCTGTATGTTCCCTCTGGGCTGAACTTGTCAATATTTCTCATTTCATTGGACTGGCTAAAGCATTCAATTCATACGGCTTAAATGGTGATTTTGTTTATGGTCCCCCCCTACAGAAAGGCTACTCTTAGTTTCCTGGACTGACTTCATAGTTTCAGGCTGGCAGCTTTATTTTGAGGACGATTTACATTAGCCTGATTCTGTGGCTTGCTTTGGGGTATTACTATATTGCATGTCTAGCTGTACTGGATATTGTGTTTGATTTCATTTGCTGCCCTCTGGGGACTGAATTGAACACTGCTGATCTATTGTGAATGAATCTTCTTCATTGGGGGAACACGAAACCGACCCAATTTATGGGGTGCAGAGAGTCACCTAATCTAATCAAACTAAATTTAATTTACTGGCAAAACCCCTTTTTTTCAGCTGTTTTTCTACCATGCTTTTTCTGTGCCATATATTGTGCCCCTTTTGATTTTCTTCCAGGTTGTACAAGCTGAGTCTCTTGACAAGTTCACCAAGACACCAATGAAATTTGCTTGGGGAGTGCTTTCTCCCCACATTGGCTATGTTCCCTACCCTCTCCTCCTCTGATAAGTTGGAGTTCACCAGGGACTGGTTCCAGGTTTTTGTATCCATGTTTACTGTTTTTGCTTGTTGTCTCTTTTAGCCCTTCATTTGGCTTGTTTGTTACTGGTGTCTCTTTTTGTTCTATCCCATACCTCTCAACTGCTATGAGTTTTGCATAGCGCTATGATTTTCACACTCAAATTTACCCTTGCTCTGCATAGTTTGACTGATGTTCTTAATAATGTTAGAGCTATTTCTGGACACACAAACTATTAAATGATTGAACTAAAGTGATAGAAACAATCTTTATCACTAACTATATGGGGCCCACTATTTGTAGACATATTATTGTTTAAAATAAGAAAGTGCTACACATTCTGGCCCTTTGCTATGATTTTTGAAGGCCAGTGCTATGATTTTTAATGCTGAGAGGTTGAGAGGTATGCTCTATCCTGAGCACAAGGAATTTTGGTGTACAGGGTGGGTGGGTTACTGGTGGTTGTATAGGGTTACCAAGGGCATGTCCTACCTTATGTTTTATAGGGAGTCTGTTCCTTATTTTTTTTGTAGCTATTTGTCACTTTCCTATCATTATTCATCCTTCTGTATATTGTTGTTACCATGGCTACCCCCTTTTTAACTTGTGTTACTTGGAATAATAAAGGAGGCAATTCTCCCATGGAATGTACCAGGTACCTTAGCATCTGGTTACTTTTAAGCTGGACTTAGCTTTTTTTCAGGAAACTCACTTGGTAGCTCAGAATTTGCACTTTTTTCACAGGTTGTGGGTGGGCCTTTAAGTTGGAGAGAGTAATAGCTGTCACAGGGCTAGTTATTTTATTTCGTAAACACCTTCCAGTTCAGGTTCCTACTGAACATGCTGACCTTGAAGGCAAATATCTTCTATTGCACGTTTTAGTTGGTACCTCTGAAATGTTGGTGGGTAGTATTTATGGACCTAATGCCAATACTCTGTCCTTTCTTGTTAACTTGATGAAAATTATTTTGTCTTATGCCTCCTTACCGAAAATACTTATGAGGGACTGGAATCTCTCAATGGACGACTCCTTAGATAGGTTGGGGTCTCTATGAAGGGGTCTTTCCTCAGCACAAAAGGCAATGCAGGATCTATTAGACAATTGTGGCTTGGTGGACCTATCGAGAATTCTTCACCCTGGTCCACCATACCCATTCTCACATAGATTACGCTTTGGTGAGCCCAATCTTTATTTCACCAGTTCACTATTGTGAGATCCACAGCCCCTTAATTTCAGATCATGCCCATTTTCTCTTTATGTTGGTCTGTCTCCGATTGTTGAGAGGGGCAGACGTTGGAGACTCAACAATCATATTTTAAAGGATGAATGGTGCTGTAATAGGCTAAAACAAAAAACGCAGACTTTTTTATGCACTTAATATCCCCTCTGTGCAATCTCTGGCCACCTGTTAAAATACTTATAAATGTGCTACCTGAGGGGAACTCATCTGTTTGGCTTCCTCTTGGATTGAGCATCGGGAAAATAAAGCTCAGGACCTACTTCACACTATTCAACACCTAGGGAACAAAATTAGTTCTGCTTCTCCAGAACAGGAGTGGATTCAACTGAACCAAGCCCAAGCTGCTTATGTTGAGCTAAATAGAGAGCAAGCCAAACATGCCTTGTTCCATGCCCGTCTCAATTACGAGATGTATGGGGAGAAAAGTAGTAAACTTTTGGCTATAAGAATTAAAGAAGGTGAGATGGCACACTTGGTCCAAAATATCCGCTCCAGTTCAGATGACACAGCATTGATGGCTCCCAGAGATATTGTGGAAAAATGCAAACTGTTTTATGCCAAGTTGTACGAGACAGAGGTCGAATCACCTGAACTGCAGATCCAAATACAAGATTTCCTATCTGCTGCCAACCTCCCTCACATGGCCCCTGATTTAGCTGTTAGTTTATCTGCACCTATTTCTCAGTTTGAGGTGGATAAAGCCATTCCGTCCCTTAACCTGGGCAAAGCTCCAGGTCCAGATGTTTTTTTCCCCTGATTTTTACTCTGTTCTAAAAAAGGAATTGATCCCTCACTTAACAGAATTTTACAATTTTTGTTACCAGCATAATGCCTCCCAGGTGAAGTTCCTAGATGCATTTATTACCCTCATCCACAAATCCGGGAAGGACCCTCTCAAAGTTGGTAATTACCATCTGATTTCCCTGCTAAACATCGATGTTAAGATCCTTTCCAACATTTTAGCTAGCAGATTGACTCTTGTTTGGCAACCGTTAATCAGCACCTCAAATCGCATATTCAGGAGGAAATGTATTATACGAACCACCCGCCATTTCCCCAACATCCAGCTGAAGCACCCTGACCACAGGGGGTAGTTGATCTGGGAGGTTGGCAGGTGGTCTGGGAGGTTGGCAGGTGGTTAGCAGGGGCAAATCGGGTGCCCCATCACTCAGTGCTCTCCAATGTATCACCTTCACAAACCATATAATAACTACAAACAGGTATCTGCCTCTATCTCCAAAATCAAATAAAGGGGTAAAGGACACTATAGCACAGGAGCTAGCTCAACAGAACTCACCCAAAACAGGGACCAAAACAAAAAAAAAGCAAAAGGAAATCCAAAACACTTCTGATCATAGGAGACTCCATGATTCAGGGAGTTGATACCTACCTCCAGCTGGGGGGTAATGGTCAGATGTATCCCTGGTACATCAGCATGGAGAGACACTGATCACATTGCTAAAATTGTGCAGGAAGCAGGAGAAAACACATAGGTACTAATGATCTCGCCAGCCAGTCAGTTGTGGAGACCAAGGAACATCTGAAGAGGCTGGGAGACAAACTGTCATCCATTTCATCTGGCATCTCCTTCTCTGAGATTCTGCCATTCAAGGAGAGAGGGGCAGACAGCCGGAAGGTCAGAGACGGTAGATAGGGGAGCTAAACATGTTGGCACAAGGGCTGGTGCCAGGAAAAAGGACACAAATTTGTAGGTAACTGGCAACAATTTTGGGAGCGAAAGTTCTTTAAATTCGATGGACTGCATCTGATTAAGGAGGGAGTCAGTGCATTGAGGCAGAAGTTTGACATCTTTTCAGAATATTTAAACTAGCAAATGGGGAGAGGGGTGCAGCACATGATGCATCAAACAGGAAGAACACCCTTCCCCCCTCAGTTAGTAATCAAGCAGGAGTTCAGCATGTTTATAGTTCGTTTACATCACCAGGTAAGGAAAAAGGTCTGTCTTCCCATATGACATGAAGGGAAACACAGGACCTCGCCAAACAACTAACACACCGAAATCTGGCCAATGGAAAATCATGTACACAAATGTCCACAGTCTGGGAAACAAGATCACAGACCTGCAGGCAACAATGACAGTGGCTAAACTGGACATAGCTATTAGCGAGACATGGTGCACCAGTAAGCACACATGGGAGACTTCAGTACCTGGCTATGTACTGTTCAGAAGAGACCGAGGTGCAAAAATGGGGGGATGGAGTGGCCCTTTATGTCAATGAAAATATAAAAGCTACAGAAATTCAGAATACACGTAAAGAGCCAGAAGAACTGTGGGTCACCCTGGAAACAGGAAATGGGACAGCCATAAGAACTGGGGTTGTCTACAGGCCTCCAGACCGGGGGAGGACGTAGACACATTACTGTTAGAAGATATACAAAACATGACAGCTAAAGGGGAGGTTCTGATAATGGGAGACTTCAACATGCCAGATACAGATTGATCAATACCAGCAGGAACATCCACCAGAACTAGACACATGGTGGATTCCCTGCAGGGGGATGGCCTCAAACAACTGGCACAACAACCCACAAGTGACAGGGCTATCCTAGATCTAGTACTGACTAACAGGGAAAGGATCACAGGTCTCCAGGTAGAAGGTCACCTGGGGGCCAGTGACCATCACATGGTTTGGTTCAATTTCGCCACTAGAACTAAATCATCCCATTACAAGGCAAAAATATGGGACTTCAGAGGAGCTGACTTTGATAAGATGGCCAACAGAGTTAAGCTACCCTGGCAAGAAGAAATACAGGTGAGGGGGTACAGACAAAGTGGGCAAGCATTAAGGATGCAGTACTTGAAGCAACATCCCATTGTGTTAGAGAAAAGCAAGAGCAAAAGAAGGAGGAAACCACTTTAGTTCTCAAAAACAGTGGCAAAAAAGGTCAGAGCCAAAAGGCTGGCCTTCAGGAAATATAAGGTAACACAGCGGGACGTAGTTAGGGAGGCATACCAAACTTCCCAAAGGGAAGCAGGGAAGGCAGTAAGGCAGGCAAAGGCCCAAACTGAGAAAACGCTAGTACAAACATTAAAAGAAGGGGACAAGACTTTCTATAGATACATTAGTAAAAGGAGAAAGTCCAGAGGGGATATTGCTAAGATCAAAGGAGATAAAGGGGAGTGTGTGGAGGACCAAGGAAAGCATCTATCCTAAATAGATACTTCTGCTCAGTATTTACTGAGGAAAGGTGGGACAGAACCCACAGCTCAGCACCATGGACAGGAGAGACGGAGGTGTGCACTAGTCCCTTCACAAAGAAGGGTCCTACAAGGCTCGCTAAGCTCAGGGTGGACAAGGCAATGGGACCTGATGGCATACATCCCAGGGTACTAAAGGAGCTAAGGGTGGAACTAGCGGAGCCATTATCAGAACTGTTTAGTGAGTCTCTGAGTACAGGAGAGGTCCCAGAAGACTGAAGAAGGGCTCATGTGATCTTGCTCCACAAGAATGGTAGCAGGGAGGAGGCATGGAACTATAGACAAGTCAGACTTACCACAGTAGTGGGCAACATTATGGAGGAACTTCTTAAAGAAAAGATAGTGCAACACCTGGAATCCATAGGAGCACAAGATCCAAGACAAGCATGAGTTTACATATAACAGGAAGGTCCTATCAAACTAATCTCATAGATTTCTTTGACTGGGTAACCAGAGTGGTGGACCAAGGGGGTGCAGTTGATGTTGCCTACCTTGACATTAGCAAAACTTTTGATACTGTTCCACATAGAAGATTGGTCAAAAAGCTGGGTAGGCTCGGGGTGGGTCAGATGTTGGTCAACTGGGTGGCAAACTGGTTGATGATCAGAAAACAGAGAGTGGTGTTAAACAGTATACAATCAGATGAGATGCAAGTCACAAGTGTGGTACCTCAGGAATCAGTCCTGGGGCCAGTCCTCTTCAATATCTTCATCAGTGACATTGCAGATGGACTGGAGGGTAAGGTTTGTCTGTTTGAAGATGACACCAAGATCTGCAACAGAGTAGATGATCCAGATGGGATGGGCAGAATGAGAAGAGAGCTGGATAAACTGGCAAAATAGTCAGAAGAGTGGCAACTGGGGTTTAATGAAAAGAAGTGCAAGATCATGCACATAGGGAAGTGAAACCCTGAAGCCACCTGTAGGTTGGGAGGGGAGTTGCTGGTGATCACAAGGGAAGAAAGAGACTTGGGCATCATCATCACAGATGACCTGAAATCATCCAAACAAACCACTAAAGCAGTAGGTAAGGTTAGAGGCATGTTGGGGTGTATTAGTAGGGGTATTTCAAGTCATAAGAGGGAGGTAATGATCCCTCTTTGTAAGACACTGGTTAGGCCCCATCTGGAGTACTGCGTACAGTACTGAAGGCCGCACTTGCACAAGGACATTAACAAAATGGAGGCAGTCCACAGAAGGGCAACCAAAACGGTGCAGGGACTGCATCAGAAAACATATTAGGACAGATTAAATGAGCTCAACATGTATACCCTAGAGCAAAGGAGGGAGAGAGGTGATATGATCGAAACATTCAAACATCTTAAGGGTATTAACAAGGTGAAAGAGTCTAACATGTTTCAATATAAGAAAAATAGCAGGGCAAGAAGTCACAGCATGAGATTAGAAGGAGGCCGATTAAGGGGTAATGTGAGGAAGTTCTTTTTCACAGAAAGGGTGGTGGATGCCTGGAACAGCCTACCTCAGGAAGTGGTGAATATGAATACAGTGCAGGGCTTGAAACAGGCATGGGATAGGCATAAGAGAGCAATACAGATGAGTATGAATAGCTAGGCCATTGACAGAGTAAAGGCGTAAGGCACATTCGTAAGGTAAAAAAAATGGGTAGACTTGATGGGCCTTGCGATCCTTATCTGCCATCAACTTATACTAACATACTAAAATGCAAGCAGAATAGGCCTAATGGTCTTTCGCGTCTGCTAGTTTGGTCAGCCCCCACCCTGGGAACTGATCTTGCTGCCCCCCTCACCTTCTCTGGCTTCTCCCTTCCCAGTTCCAGATATTCTCACTGCATTGGATTTTGCTTCCAGAACCCTTCCCCTGTACCTGTCCCACCCTCTCTTGAACCCCTCCACCGTCTCTGCCTCCACCAGCCCCCTAGGCAGTGCATTCCATGGCTCCACCACCCTCTCAGTGAAGTAGCACCTCCTCCTTTCTCCCCTGAATCGTCCCCCCTCTAGCTTCCACCCATGCCCCCTAGTTGCTCCCTCCTCCTGCCTTCGAAGCACCCTGACTGCTCCTCCCCTATTTACCCCCTTCATGTACCTGAAAACCTCTATCATGTCCCCCTGGTCCCTTCTCTCTTCCAATGTGTACATATTTAGCTCTTCAAGCCTCTCCCCATAGGTCCTGTCCCCCAGGCCCCAAATCATTTTGATTGCCCTCCTCTGGACCCTCTCCAGGAGTTTAATGTCCCTCTTTAAGTGTGGCCTCCAAAACTGCAAGCAATACTTGAGGTGTGGCCTCACCAAGCAGTTATACAGAGGGAGTATCACTTCCCTCCTTCTGGAGGTGATCCCCCTAGCGATGCATCCCAGCATCCTGTAGGCCTTGGCTGCTGCCCTCCTACAAGTCTCCGAGTTGTTCATCTTGACATCCACCACCACTCCCAGGTCCCTCTCAGCCATCGAAACTTGTAGCACCCCCCCCCAAGGGTGTACATTTGGCCCAGGTCTCTGGCCCCCAGGTGCAGTACCTTGCATTTCCCTGCATTGAACCTCAGCTTCCACTTTCTAGACCATATTTCCAGAGCTTCCAGGTCCCCCTGTAGGGCCACCCTCCCCTCCTCCCCATCCACCACAGCCCCCAGTTTTAAGTCATCCGCAAAGAGACTCATCTCACTCCTGATACCTGTCCTTATGTCAGAGACGTAGGCGTTGGACAGGAGAGGCCCAAGGACTGATCCTTGTGGGACCCCATTAATGACCCTCCTTGGGGATGAGACTATCCCACCAACTATGACCCTCTGGGTCTGGTCCTGGAGCCAATTGCCTATCCATCTAATCATCTGGTTCCCCACCCCCATTTCTCCCAGCTTATCCAACAGGCCTTCATGAGGAACAGAGTCAAATGCCTTGCTGAAGTCTAGAAAGAGGATGTCCACTGGTCTGCTCAGGTCCAAGGCACTCATCACCGAGTCATAGAACTCCACAAGGTTTGTCTGACACAATTTCCCTGGGATGAATCCATGCTGTCTATCGTCCAGGCACCCTGACTTTTCAAAGTCCCCCCCGAGCCTCTCCTTGACAATGCCCTCCATCACCTTGCCCACCACCGATGTCAGGCTGACATGATATGTTTCTGTGTTTCTATGTAGAGAACAGACAGGCTTATCTAGAGGCATTTACTTTCTGATCACATGAGAAATATTTTTCATTTACTTTAGGCGTCCATGGAGTCCCGCACCCCTGCGGTGCTGGTCTCCCCGATGCCGAAAAAGCTTTTGATCGAGTCTTTTGGCAATCTTTATTCCAAACATTGACTGCTTTTGGGCTTCCTGATGCTTTTATTAAATGGATTCCTCTTTTACATTCTATCACCAGAGCTTGTATTTTCTGTAACAGAGTTTGATAGACTCTTTCGCTTTGAGGAGAGGTACGAGACAGGGTTCTCCGTTATCCCCGTTTGTTTAATCTTTATTTGGAACCCCTTACCAGACATTTTATCCCACACCCCATGATATCTGGAATTCCTATTGGTCCTCAAGCTTTCAACGTATCATAGTATCATAGTAAAAGCCAGCAGAATATGCCCCATGGTCTATCGTGTCTGCTTGGAAGCTAGCCCCCTACTGGGAGCTCGCTACTCCATTCCCCAGCCCCAGAGGTGGCCCTCCCTGGCCTCAGCTTCCCCCTGTACCTGTCCCAACCCTTCTTGAATCCTTCCACTGTGGTCTCTTCCACCAGACTCCTGGGCAGTGCTTTCCATGGTTCCACCACCCTCTCTGTGAAGAAGTGTCTCCTGTGCTCCCCCCTGTACTTCCCACCTTCCAGCTTCCACTTGTGCCCCCTGGTAGTTCTCCCCTTCTTAAGCCTGGACACTTCCCTGGCTCCACCCTTATTTATCCTTTTTACATATTTGGAAGTCTCTATCATGTCCCCTCTGTCCTTCCTCTTCTCCAATGCATACAGATTGAGTTCATCCAGTCTCTCCTCATAGGTCCTACCCTCCGTGCCCTGAATCATCTCGGTCTCCCTCCTCTGGACCCTCTCCAGCAGCCCTATGTCCTTCTTAAGATGGGATCTCCAGAACTGCACACAGTACTAAAGATACTGCCTAACCAGGGCATTATACAGAGGGAGGATCACCTCCCTCCTCCTGGAGGTAATCCCCCTGGTTATGCAGCCCAGTATCCTGTTTGCTTTTGCTGCAGCTCTTCGACAGTTCTCTGTGTTATTCATTTTGCTGTCCACCACTATCCCTAAGTCCCTCTCACCCGATGTGACTTGCAGTGTGGTCTCCCCCAGGGTGTATGCATGTCCCGGGTTTCTGACCCCCAGATGCAGCACCCTACATTTTCCTGCATTGAATTTCAGCCCCCACTTCCTTACCCACCCCGCCAGGGTATCCAGATCCCCCTGCAGGGCCTCTCTCCCCTCCTGCCCATCTGCCAGTGCTCCCAGTTTTGAGTCAACTGCAAAGAGACTCAACCTACTCCGAACACCCCACCCGACGTCCGAGATAGAAATTGAACAGGAGAGGTATGCAGATGATATTCTGCTTCAACTTACCCACCCTCTGGTCTCTCTTTCCCAAGTGTTGCTGATCTTTATGGATTATGATGTCCTGTCTGGATATAAGTTGAATTTGTTTAAAACCGTTATCTTTCTGTTGAATTTGATGACACATAAAAATGATTTACCATTGGAGCTTCGCAGTTGTTGGTCTGCAGATGATCTTAAATATGTAGGCATTCATTTGTACAGGGCACTGGAAAATTTATTGAGCGTAATTTCCACCACTTGGTCAGCACCCTCAGGACAGACCTGCAATGCTGATAATTACTCCCTTTGACTTTATGGGGTAGAATTTCCATGATATGGATGAATATCTTGCCTAGGATTCTCTACCCTCTTAGTATGATCGGCACTCCCTACCCAAGGTTTGGTTTCTGCGGTTGCAACAGTCAATTTCTGAGTTTTTATGGAAGGCTAAAACCCTGTATTGCTTACACAAAGTTATCCTTGGTGAGATGTCTTGGGGAACTTGAGCTCCCAAACTTGTGTTGGTACTGTTTGATTTCACAGGCGAGCACGTTTCTAGCATGGTGCCTCCTAGAAATGGGGATTACTGTTTTGCAACAAAGTGTGCAATGGAAGGAGATAGAATTCTATTACTGTGGTACCCATGACATCTCCCCAATGGCTTTAGTGCATATACCCTTTGTCAGAGCTGCCTTCTGAGCTGAGGAGTATTCCAGTTGGGTGGTAGGCTTGGATTAATTTGCAGCTGTGCCATTTGCTTAATTTTGTCCCTCAGCATGATCCCAGACAACCGATTAGGCAAAATCCTATTCTTCAGATTGCTAATAAGTCCATCCCCTTGACTTTTTTGCAATGTTATACCTGTCAGAGTATATCTGATCTCCTTGCTGGAGATCAGTTTATCTCATTTGAAGAATTCAGTGCAAGATTTTCAGCACCGAACTCTGTGGTTTTTGATTTTCCCCAACTCCTGCACTCCCTTCACAGTTTTTTGGATCCATGTGCTTGGGGTTTTTCTGACAATTTGAATTATTGGGCAAGCTGGCTAAGTTGGTGAAAAAAACCACATGCTGTATCTACCCTTTACAAAACACTTGGAGACATGATGGGAACTGCCTCACCTGTAAAGTGTAGTTATTGGGCAAGGGAATTTCCTGGTTCCCTGTCTTTTTTGAAGTCTCCTGCCCAATGGGAATTTATTCATCAGCCTATTAAAATTGATAAACTTAGGCTGATGCAGTATAAGATTCTACACAATGCTTATTATACACCACAATGCTTGTTTGTCCTCGGCAGGACTGAGACTCAATGTGTGGGAAATGTAAGGCTCACGATGGTACTTTAAAACACTTGTTGGGACTGTCCTTCTATATAGGAATTTTAGAATCATATGAAATCTTGCTTGGTCCTCCTTCTTGGGCTTCAGGAGAGTTTTACTCCAAAACTGTGTATTTTAGGGATAGGCATTTGGCAATTGGTAGGGTCTCCGAGATATCTCATGGCTTTTATTTCAGCAGTAGCTAAGCTGGTGATATTGAGACATTGGGTGGATACACAAGCTCCTAGCTATAAAGAATGGCATGTGGACATTTTAACCATTTTAAGGATGGAAAAATCCATAGTCAGCTTATGCCACACCCTTCTGTCATTTAAGAATAGATGGGAGAAATTGAATACCCTACTCCTATTGAATTAAATCTGAACCTACTTTGCCTCCTTCTTATTAATATAGACTCCCTGGGCTTCACTTTTCACTTAATTGTTTTTGGCTGTTATTTGTTTGACTCCCCACTGGTACCCTATTTTTAAGTTTGTGTGCATTGAGTGAGTGCGTGTTAGTCTGGTACACCACCAAGATTTGTCAGTGGCTACTATTCCTGTTCTTGCAATTAATTGTTCATAACCGTATTCTGCTATTGACATTATTGCACCCAGTGTATTGCTTCTGTTGTTACAGCCTGTAACCATGTGTATGGCTATGCTGTAATTTATTCTGTTTTACTGGATCCCTCTGCTCTTGGATATTTTTCTGTAAAATTCTTAATAAAGTTTATTAAGTTAAAAAAAAAAGAAAGAAACAGGTAACCAAGAGGACGAGGGAGGGGAAAGAGGAAAGAGGAAAGATAATAGTGGAGGAAACTGGAGAGGGAAAAAGGGCAAGATGAGAGGAGGTGGCAAAACAAAATGGAGAGCCATGTGTGCAAATGCTCGAAGTCTGGGCAACAAGTTGGTAGACCTAGAGGCCACCATGACAGCAGGAGACGTGGACATAGTAGCAATTACAAAGACAAAGTACAATGAAAACCAAGACTGTGATGTAGCCATACAGTACTAGGGTATGCTTTTTTCAGGAGGGACAGGGTAGGAAAAAAAGGAGGAGGTGTGGCTCTTTATGTGAGGGAGAACATAAAGGCCATGGAAATCCGGGGGGACAGGAAGAAGCAGAGGTACTGTGTGTCACTCTGGAGACAGGGAGGGGGCTGCTATGTAAACAGGGGTGATCTACAGACCTCCAGCACAGGGAAAGGAGGGAAATAAGGATATGGCAGAAGAAATCCAGAAGATGGCTAACAAGCTTGAGGTATTTCTGGTGGGGGACTTCAGTCTTCCAGATGTGGATTGAAGCCTCCCTGCTGCAGTAACAGTTAGAAGTAGGGAAATGCTAGACTCCCTGTAGGGGGCATTTCTCTGGCAGCCAGTTAAAGAACCCACTCATGAGGGGGGATACTGAACCTGGTGCTGTCAAACAGGGGCAGTGTCACTGACGTCACAGTGAGAAGCCACCTGGGGGCCAATGATCATCGTACGGTGTGGTTTAACATAAGGACCAGGCCAGAATCAAACCACACTAAAATGAGAGTCTAGGACTTTAGGACGGCCAATTTCAAGAAAATGTGAGAGTGCCTCAAGGAAGCCCTAGCATGAATAAGGAAAATGGGTGGGGTAGAGGAAAAATGGGCAAAGATAACAAAGGCCATTGAGAAGGCAACTAACCACTGTGTCAGGCAGGTTAAAAAGATTAGGAGTAAAAAAGAGACCATTGTGGTTCTCCAAGGAAGTAGCAGAGATAGTAAAGGAAAAGAAGTAGGCATTCAAAGGGTACAAGTTGACACAGAATAAAGATAGGAAGAGTTATCAGGAAAAACAAAGGGAGGCAGCGAAGGCAGTTAGGAGGGCAAAGCTTGAATGAGGAAAACATTGCCAACTCAGTTAAAAAAGGGGTAAAACATTCTTAAAATACATAAGCAAAAAGAAGCAAATCAAGGAAGGGATAGTAAGTCCAAAAGGGGAAGGGTGTGGGGGAGTGTGGAAGAGGACCAGAAGAAAGTAAACATATTGAGCAAGTATTTTTGTTCAGTACTCACAAAATAAGGGGTAGGTGACGGGCCACATATAGGAGAAAAGGGCATTAGGAGAAGGGAGGTAGACACTAGCCCTTTTACAGAGGAGAGAGTCTTCAGGGAACTAGTTAAACTAAGAGCAGACAAGGCAATGGGGTCGGACTGGGTTTGTCACAAACGCACTCCGCACATCAGGCCCGATACTCCTACAGTGCCAACCTCTAAGTGCAATAGCATGAACAGGAGACAAAGAGGGTAACCCACCTGTTTGTTTTTGGATCCAAATCACCTACCAGCCTCGAGTTGCTGGCTGGTTGCATCGGCGGCCATTCAGGGGAAGAGGAGCTTGCTTTTTTTGCTGCAGTCAGCGGTGGGTGGGAGAATTTGACTGCATCAGCAATCGGGCAGCTGGAGGGAGCAGCTGATACAGGCCACAGTCAGCAGCTGAGAAAGCAGTGTGTGGAGTAGCTTTTGTGGGGAGGTTTAACCTCCTAACAGGTCCTTGGCCTATGGACCTATTGGGACAGTGCTGAAATCGAGTGCCTTTACAGGAGAAAAGGCACCACACAGCCTGGCTTTAAAAAAAGCCATGCTGGGCTGTAGACTGCAGTTGCTGGCTGGTCGCATCAGCGGCCATTTGGGGGAAGAGGAGCCTGCTTTTTTGCCTCAGTCAGCGGCGAGTGGGAGAATTTGACTGCATCGGCAGTTGGGCAGCCAGAGGGAGCAGCGGATACAGGCCGCAGTTGGCGACTGAAAAAGCAGTGTGTGGAGTTGCTTCTGTGGGGAGTTTTTTTCCTCCTATCAGGTCCTTGGCCTAAGGACCTATCAGGGCAGTGCTAAAATTGGGCAATCTATCAGGAGAAAAGGTGCCACACAGACTGGCTTTAAAAAAAGCCGTGCCGGGCTATAGACTGCAGTTGCTGGCTGGTCGCATTGGTGGCAGTCTGGAGGTAGAGGAGCCTGCTTTTTTGCTGCAGTCAGCAGCAAGTGGGAGGATTTGACCACATCAGCGATCAGGTAGCCGGTAGGAGCAGAGGATACAGGCCACAGTCGGCGGCTGAGAATGTAGTGTGGGGAGCTGCTTAAATGCCTGAGTATGTAGGAGCAAGGAAGATAAAAGGAGGAGTCAGCAGAAGGAGTGGCCAATGGTCTTAGAGTGCAGCTGGAGAAACAGGGAGCAGCACGTGGATCTCACAGCTGGGCAATGGAACATTTCTTCATGAAGGAGCTGTAATTGCCTGATTGACTGAGACTCTGCAGGAGAAGATACTCAAAGACCTGGGCAAGCTGGACTCATTTGGTAACTATGGACTGACTGGGTCTCTGCAGGGAAAGATATTCCAAGAACTGGACAAATTGAGACTTGTGTGGTAATTATGGACAAAGCGCTATTGAAAAGTGGTACCTAGAAAGTCAAGTACTGCATAAATGCATTGAATTGCTGAGCGGTAGGATAGTTATCCATAAAATTAAGTGCTGCTAATATATCTGTCTTGAATTAGGAACTGCAAAAGGGCAGAATTGTACTTGCATACTAAAGTGCTGACTAAAAGGGACTAGGATTCTGCTCAGAGTGGTGGCAAAAGCTGGAGGAGTGAGGTACTTGAATAGGGAGAGCTCAAATTGTTGCACGACTAATTTCCAGTCTAGCTGGCATTGATATGGAAAGGCAGCACTGCTGGAGGGGCAACCAAGGGGGTGGCCTCTTTGGTAGGATGGTAGAGTGTAGTGGATGTGGAACAGCTATAGTACTAAACTGGGCTTGGAGGTTTTGTGGTTGCATGGTGTGTAAACAATTCACACAGTTGAAGGAGGAAATAGAATTGGCGTAAGGTGGGCACTGTGCAGGAGGAGGAAAGGGGGGGTGAGGGGGGAATGTCAGTATAAGCCAGGGATGGAGAGGGAGGGGTTGGGGGATGCACCGTGGGTCTGAAAAAAAGGACTGAGAATACAGGGGCTTGGAGAAAGGAGAAAGGGAGGGGGACAAGTGGATACAACAGGGCACGGGAAGAGGAAAATAGCAAATTTAGAGGTGAGAAGAGGAATCCGGAGAAAGAAGTCAAGGAGACAGCTAGGGAAAAGGAGGCATGAAAGATAGTAGGACCAGGTAAAAGAAGGCAGATGTCTACAATTAGGGAACAGACTTCAAATAAGGCCTTGAGTGGCAGCAAAAAAGGTAACATGGGAACAGAGCAAGGTAACAGATTTGCGCTCCTCGATCCACAAGTAGAAAAAGTAATGGAGAGCGAATGCAAGGAGCCAGCAGTGGGGGAAGCAGGGGAAAGGAAGTTAGGAGGCACAAAGAATGATATCTTAGGAGCAGGAACACTGGATGGAAAGGGGAGAGACCCTTTGCAGACACACCAGGGTAAGGGTTTAGAGGAGCCTGGGCCCAGGGGAGGAAGCAGAGAGGAGTCTATGGTTGGTGAGGCTAGGGTAAGGGAGTTGAAAGAGCTAGGGATGGGGGAGAGAATTCCTTCTAGGGGGCCAAAATGTATACAAAATTCAGAAATGGAAAGTTTGACGAGAGGGGAGGATCACATCTCAGACAGAGAGGAGGAGGTCAAGGAAATGGGGTGGGTCTGTGCAGGAGGTGAAGGGGAAGTCTGTTACAGGTCCCACAGTGGACAAGGATGAGGGTGGAAAGTGTGGTGGAGGAAATAGAGAAAAAGGGCAAGGAAGTGAGGGTTATAGGAACAGGGAAAGGTGGCAGAGTTCAGAGGGCCATGTGGGGGGTGTCCCCTGGAGGGGGAAGGGTGGTGGAGGAAATAGAAAAAAAAGGTCAAGGAAGTGAGGGTTATAGGAACAGGGAAAGGTGGCATAGTTCAGAGGACCATGCAAGGTGGGGTCCCCTGGAGAAAGAGAGGTGCGGGGGGGGGATGAGTGGTAAAATTAAGGAAAGAACTGAGCATGGAGGTTCAGCCAGGAAGCCTAAGGAAGGCAGGCAAGAGGGGTAGCCAGCACAGCAGAAGGCTGACAAGGAGAAAGTACTGATAGTGGGGCACTCAATAATAAAGATCATTGGAGGGGGAGAGAAGGTTAACGAGGAGAAACTACTGATAGTGGGGACTCAATAATAAAGGGCATTGGAGGGAGGGCAAGGTTAAGGAGAAAAGTACTGATAGTTGGGGACTCAGTAATAAAGGGCATAGGAGGAGGAAGGTTAACAGGAAAAGTACTGATAGTGGGGGGCTCAATAATAAAGGGCATGGGAGGAGAGAGGCAAGGTTAATGAGGAGAAAGTACTGATAGTGGGGACTCCTTAATAAAGGACATGGGAGGGAGGAAGGTTAACGAGAAAGTACAGATAGTGGGGACTCAGCAATATAAGGCATGGTGAGGGAGGGCAAGGTTAATGAGAAAGTACTGATAGTGGGGGACCTCAATAATAAAGGGCATGGGAGGGGAGGAAGGTTACAGGAGAAAGTACTGATAGTGGGGACTCAGTAATAAAGGGCATGGGAGGGGGAGCAGAAGGGGCAAGGTTAACAAGGAGAAAGTACTGATAGTGGAGGTCTCAGTAATAAAGGGCATGGGAGGGGGAGGGAAGGTTAATGAGGAGAAAGTACTGATAGTGGGGACCCAGTAATAAAGGGCATGGGAGGGGAGGGGCAAGGCTAATGAGAAAGTACTAATAGTGGGAGACTCAGTAACAAAGAGCATGGGGGGAGGGAAGGTTAACGAGGAGAAAGTACTATTAGTGGGGGACAGAGTAATAAAGGGCATGAGAGGGGGAGGGAAGGTTAACAAGAAGAAAGTACTGATAGTGACAGACTCAATAATAAAGGGCATTGGAGGGGAGAGGCAAAGTTAACGAGAAAGTACAGATAGTAGGGGACTCAGCAATATAAGGCATGGTAGGGGGAGGGGCAAGGTTAATGAGAAAGTACTGATAGTGGGGGACCTCAATAATAAAGGGCATGGGACGGGCAGGGAAGGTTAACGAGGAGAAAGTACTGATAGTGGGGGACTCAGTAATAAAGGGCATGAGAGGGAGGGAAGGTTAACGAGAAGAAAGTACTGATAATGGGGACTGAATAATAAAAGGGCATGGGGGAGGGAGGTAAGGTTAACGAGAGAGAAGTACTGATAGTGGGGGACTCAATAATAAAGGGCATGAGGGAGGGCAAGGTTAACGAGAAAGTACTGATAGTGGGAGGACTCAGTAATAAAGGGCATGGGAGGGAGGGCAAGGTTAATGAGAAAGTGCTGATAGTGGGGGACTCAATAATAAAGGTCATGGGAGGGGGTGGGGCAAGGTTAATGAGGAGAAAGTACTGATAGTGGGGGACTCAGTAATAAAGGGCATGGGAGGGGGAGCGGGAGGAGCAAGGTTAACAGGGAGAAAGTACTGATAGTAGGGTACTCAATAATAAAAGGCATGAAAGGGGGAGGGAAGGTTAACGAGAAAGTACTGATAGTTGGGACTCAGTAATAAAGGGCATGGGAGGGGGGGCAAAGTTAATGAGAAAGTACTAATAGTGGGAGACTCAGTAACAAAGATCATGGAAGGGAAGGGAAGGTTAACGAGGAGAAAGTACTGATGGTGGGGGACTCAGTAATAAAAGGCATGTGAGGGGGAGGGGCAAGATTAACGAGAAAGTACTGATAGTGGGGACTCAGTAATAAAGGGCATGGGAGGGAAGGGGCAAGGTTAATGAGAAAGTACTAATAGTGGGAGACTCAGTAACAAAGATCACGGGAGGGAGAGGCGCAAGATTAACGAGGAGAAAGTACTGATAGTGGGGACTTAATAAAGGGCATGGGAGGGAGGAAGGTTAATGAGGAGAAAGTACTGAGAGTGGGGGACTCAATAATAAAGGACATTGGAAGGGGGAAGGATTATGAGGAGAAAGTACTGATAGTGGGAACTCAATAATAAAGGGCATGGGGAGGGAAGGTTAACAGAAAGTACTGACAGTGGGGACTCAATAATAAAGGGCATGGGGAAGGTTAACAAGAAAGTACTGATAGTGGGAGACCTCAATTATAAAGGACATGGGAGGGGGAGGGAAGATTAATGAGGAGAAAGTACTGATAGTGGGGGACTCAGTAATAAAGGGCATGGGAGGGGGAGAGAAGGTTAACGAGGAGAAAATACTGATAGTGGGGGACTCAATAATAAAGAGCATTGGAGGGGAGGGAAGGTTAACGAGGAGAAAGTACTGATAGTGGAGGACTCAATAATAAAAGGCATAGGAGAGGGAGGAAGAAAAAATTACTCACCTTAGTAATTATGTTTCTTCTAGTGGAGTCTTGCTGTATTCTGACTATTGCAGTTAGGTCCTGCCTCTCAACTGCCCCGGAGAACAAAGGGTTAACTTTTCTATGCCTTGCATAGTACGTTCATCATGAGCTCGGTTGAAGCCCCTGTCTGTTGTTGTTCAAACTGCAACTGTCAGATCTTTATGAGCAAAAACTCACTAGGTGTTCTGTGTGGAAACTGTAAAATTTTTACTAGCCAACTGGCAAATATATAATGTCTTTGGTTCTCAAAGGAAGACTCAAGTCAAGAAATCCAAAAACAAAAACACATCCAAAACACAACATTCCACCCAAAGAAAAAAAGGGTGTAAAATGGACACCCCTAGGGTGCCAACACTGCTCCTGCCCACCCACATCCCAAAAACTAGGTTCTGAGAGGGGAGGCGGGGGGAGGTCAGAATACAGCAAGACTCCACTAGAAGAAACATAATTACTAAGGTGAGTAATTTTTTCTTCAAACAACATGAAGTCTTGCTGTATTCTAACAACAGACTATAGCGGTACCTCCATGGAGGAGGACAGAACCTACTTTGGAAATAGGCTCTGAGTACTGGTGTGCAAACCGAGCATCACTCCTAGCCCGGATATCCAGAGAGTAATGTTTGGTGAAAGTATGGACTGTTTTCCAGGTGGCGGCTTGACAAATTTCTAAGAGAGGACTATCCCTGGCAACAGCCAGGGAAGCAGCTGTACCTCTTGTGGAATGAGCCCTCAGGCCTGAGGGTGGAGTTCTACCCAGTTTTTCATAGCAGAATTGTATACAAGAAACAATCCACCTGGCAATAGATCTCTTAGTGGCAGGCTTGCCCTTACCAACTTCTCCATAAGTGAGGAACAACTGGAGGGATTCAAACCTGTGACCCTTGGTACGCTCTATGTAGTAGCTAAGGGCTCTTTTAACATTAAAACTGTGTAACCTCCTCTCTCCTGAGGAGGAATGGTCAGTGAAGAAAACAGGAAGAGATATAGACTGGCTGAGGTAGAATTCTGAAATCACTTTAGGTAAGAACTTTCTGTTAGTTCTAAGGACCACTTTATCTCTGTGAAAAGAGATGAAATCAGATTCCACTGACAGACTTGCCAATTCACTAGATACGTCTGGCAGAAGTAATGGCTACCAAAACACAGTTTTCCAAGTCAAGTACTTAAGCTCTGCTGAGGACAAAGGCTCAAAAGGGGTTGCATAAGCTGAGCAATGCAAACATTAAGGTCCCAAGCAGAAGCAGGATCCTTAAGGGGGGATTGGTGTGAAGCAATCCCTTGGAAAACTTACAGAATACAGGATGGGATGACAGAGAGGAAGACTTGCCTACCAACAGGAAAGCAGAAACAGCTGCCAAGTGTACCTTGAGGGTAGCTGATCTGAGACCTAGGCCATTAAGATGGACCATATAATCCAGAACCGTAGGCAATTCAGCAGAGTCTGGAGAAATATTCATCTTAGAACACCAAATGCTGAATCTTATCCATTTGGAGTTGTGAGTCTTTTTTGGCTTTCGAGAAGCCTTAAGGATATCCAGAACACCTTGGGAAAGATGCAGATCTGCAAACTAACTCTTCAAGAGCCAAGCCTTGAGATTGAGAGACTGAAGATTCGGGTACCAAATCC
This sequence comes from Neoceratodus forsteri, assembly GCA_016271365.2. Lineage (NCBI taxonomy): Eukaryota > Metazoa > Chordata > Ceratodontiformes > Ceratodontidae > Neoceratodus > Neoceratodus forsteri. The sequence continues at coordinate 67,909,023 of CM028129.1, forward strand.
TCCCCTGAGAGGATGTTAACAGGTTGTAATTCCTGGGAAGAGACAGGAGAAGATGGACTGTTAGGGACAGCAACAAGGGATACCATGGCTGTCTGGCCCAGTCTGGCTCAATCAGAATCACTTTGCATGGTTGTGACCTTATTTGACTAACAGTCTGAACAGGAGAGGGGGGAGGGAACACAAAGAAATTTCCCTTCCCAGTTCAGAATCAGATCATCCAGGGGGACTGAGCCCAAGACTGGTGGTCTGCAACAAAAGAGAGGAAGTTGGTGATTGTCTGGGGCTGCAAAAAGATCTATCTCTGGAGTGCCCCATCTTGAAAAAAATCACTTTCAACACCAGAGGATTTAGGGACCATTCGTGATGGCTCTTGGATATTCTGCTCAGTGCATCTGCTAGGACTTTGTCCTTCCCTGGGAGGTGAACTGCTATCAGAGAGGTTTGCAAGGAATAGGCCAGGGACCACAACTTCATTGCTTCTGTGCACAAGGCCGTAGACCGAGTGCCTCCTTGTTTGTTGATGTACCACGTGGTGGTGTTGTCTGTTCTGACCTGAACCACCATATTCTGTACAGATTTGAAAAAAGCTTGCAGTGCCAGAAACACTGCTCTGAGTTCCAAGAGAATGATGTGAAGCAGAGATTCCTGAGGTGACCACAGTCCCTGGTGGTAAGATCCCCCAAATGGGCTCCCCAGCCCAGCAGGGAAGCATCTGTGGTGAGGACCACTGAATGAGACTGAGTGACAAATGGAACCCCTTGTCTCAAATTGTCCTGATCCTGCCACCATTGCAAGGCTTGGATCAGGGTTCGAGTCACTGGAATTAGTTTGGTAAGGGAATCCTTTCTTTGGGACCAAAAGGCTCTTAAGTGGACCTGAATGTCCCTCATTTGGAATCTTGCTCCCTGGACCACTGCTGTGGAAGCTGCGATGTGGCCCAGTAGCTGAAGGAAATGACTTGCTGGTCGAGACACCTGAAGGCTGAATTAAGATGTCAGTTCCATAAGGGTCCTTGCCCTTTCCAGGGGAAGGAAGGCTCTTGCCTTTACCGTATCCAGTTCTGCACCTATGAAGGTGAGAAGCTGCACTGGTTCGAGAACTGACTTTGGTAGGTTGAGAAGGAATCCTAAAGAAGTGAGCACTTGCTGGGTCACTTGCAGATGTGACTTGACTTGGTCTGGAGACTGACCTACTATGAGCCAGTCATCCAAGTATGGGAAAATGGAAATCTTTTGTCTTCTTAGGAAGGCAACAACTACTGCCAGGCACTTTGTGAAGATCCTTGGGGCTGATGTTAGGCCAAAGGGCATTGCTGTGAATTGATAGTGGCCTGAGGGCAACTCGAACCTGAGGTACTTTCTGTGAGAGCACCTGATGGGAATGTGAAAGTAGGCATCTTTGAGGTCAAGGGAGGCTAGCCAGTCCTCTGGCCTTAGAAAGGGAAGGATAATTCACAGGGTTACCATTTTGAATTTTGGCTTTAAAAGATGTTTGTTCAGATATCTTAGGTCCAGGATGGGTCACCACTCTCCTGTCTTCTTGGGGGTTAGGAAGTACCTGGAGTACAATCCTTTGCCCCTGTGTAGGGTGGGAACTCTCTCTATAGCTCTGAGAGCTAGGAGAAGAAACCTCTGCCTCTAGGGCAGGGTCTCTCAGAGATTTGCAGGTGGAAAGATCTGGCTCTCATCTTGGGAAATTTTTGAAGCTGAGAACCAGTCCCTGGCTTACTACTTCCAGGACCCACTTGTCTGATGTAAAGACATCCAGTCCTGGACAAGTAAGCCAGCCTCCTCCAGTATGGGAGAATCGAGACTGGGCAGACCCATCAGGGTGTCTGCTTGGCAGGGGCTTTAGGCTGGGGGTGGATGCAGGCCTGCTCATCCCCCTGCCTCTCCCTCTGAAGAACCCCTCTGTGAAAGGAAGAAAGGGTCTGGTAGCTGGTAAAAGGCCTTTGAAAAGGCCTGCCCCTACCCTGGGCTGCTGCCTTTGAGGGTTACCTGCCTCTCCTTGGCCTGAGCACTCCTGTAAGTGGTCCTGTATTCATCCATTTTCTTCATGTAATTCTCTGTCTGCTCCCCAAACAGAGAATTACCCACTACAGGAAAATCCATGGCCTTAGCCTGGGTATCCTGTGAAAGGTTAGTGCATCTGAGCCAAGCCATTCTCTGAAGAGCCACAGATGCAGCCATGACTCTTGATGATACATCATTGCAGTCCACAGCAGCATGAAACTGTACTTTCAATGCCTCAATCCCATCTGCAGCCACCTGCTCCAGCTCCTTGGCAAGCTGGGTGGAAGCCTGTTTAGCCAGTGCCAGTACAGTGTCCTACCTGGACTTCTGGTACCTGGCTATATAGGCCATATAATTAGCCTGCCTGAGTCCCAAAGATGCTGCCATATATTGTTTCTTTGCCATGGCATCAGTCTTCCTGGAGTCCTTGTCTGGGGGGTGTGATGCCAAGGGAATGTTTGCCTTATCACAGGCAGCAGCCTATACAACCTCAACATGGCTGCATTGCTGAAGAAGGGACTCCGTGTCTGAGCCTGAGAGAGTATACATCTTGTCCATTCTTCTGTCCACAGGAGGTATAGAATTAGGAGACTTAAGAATTTTTTGTGTCTGTTTCCCAAAAGATTTGTGGAGGGGAATAGACAGTCTGCTGGACTCTGGGATGTCCATCATTTCAACATAATCAGGCTCTTCCTGATCTTCTACTGCCTCCTCCACAGGAAGCTGGAGGGTATCAGCCACCTTTCTGTAGAACATGTAGTGAGAAGGGGACTCAGAAAGCCTAGGAGAAGAAACACCTGAAGGTCTGTCTGGGGAGATGTCCGGGTCAATAGGCACATCCAGACTTTCACCATCACCATAATCATCCTCATACACTCCCTCCTCCTCAAACTCTGGTACATAAAAATTCTTCCAAGGTATAATCCGGAACCGGGGGAACCGACCGAACTGAGCCCCTGCCAGATGGTGCCGGTTCGGTCGGAACCAAACTAAGTGACTGCACAATCCTAATCGCCTTGACTATCTCATCGGCAGTTGGAGTATGAGATTTTGGGTCCGAACCGGTCGATTTGTCTTTCCTTTTTCTTTTTGTTGGAACTAATTCCTCAGAATTGGCTCTCCTTTTGCCCGAAGAAGTATCGCCCTGGTCAGAGGGCAATCCTTCTGGTTCAGTCAGAACCGAACCCGGCTGGCCATCCGGGTCAGCAGACGTCTCGGCCTCCCTTTACTTCAGTCTACCTAATCTCTTTTCCAGGGTAGATTTGGGAAAATTCTTGCAAATTTGGCAGTCTGAATCGAGGTGGTCAAACCCCAGACAATAAACACAGGCGGTGTGGGGATCGGCCTTAGCAGAGACCTCCCTACACACACTGCAGTGCTGAAACCCAGTGGGCCCAGTTTTCTTCTTGGGTTTCTCAGACATGGCCAACCTAACCAAAACTTACCCTTTTTTCGGCAATCCGTCAGGCAAGACTCCCCTATCGGTAAGGCTGTAATAAATTCACGGCTAAAATGACTGTTTTTCACGGCACCTGCACAACAAAATATGCCACTTTTCACGGACACCATTCATGGAAAAAAGTGAAAAGAAACGCATGAAAATAAGTTTGGTGAAAGGATACTTTAATGTAAATTATTGTCACTTTGTTAATAACAGAATTAAAACGTCAATAGTTAATAAATAAATTGTCCTGCAACATTGCACCATAGCGGGAAAATGAGCGCTCAGCGCAAGTAATATCAATTCGAGATAGATTCTCAAATTGGTCCTTGCAGTCAGTCCAATATTTTAAAATGTCTTTTTATTGAATTACATCAGTGCCTTGAATATTGCAACCTGTACAATACAAAATATACCCCGATATGTAGAAGGTCCCCTTCTCATATTGTTGGTATTGCTGCTTGGGCAAAAAATACACTGCGGTTTCAAAATGTTTACAGCTTGCTCCTCTGCTCCCCTACACTAACTGAGACTAACTAAAGCTAGCTCCTTTTAACAGGATTGCAAATGAAAATGTGTCAGTAACTAAGATAAGTAGCAAGTTGCTCAAGCTAATGGAAAAAAACACGTGAACAAAGTGCAGCAATTTAGACAACACAGAGAAGCCCGGAGAAGACAATTAAACAGTTTACAACTAATTACATAGCACGTTATGCTTGCAGACAGTAGTCTTGTCATTGAAAATGAAGCACAGTGCCTGAGATTTCTAGCAAAAAATAGCGTTTTTTTAAATACATTATCAAAACCTTTCCGAAACACGGTAAAAGTATGAAATTAGTCAATTTCATGGTAATGCCTGTAATACACGGCGATCGTGAAATCTATGCATGGCGTGAATTTCTTATAGCCTTACCTATCGGTTCCTGACCGTGTCATGGGTCTTGGAAAAAAACGTACTTAAAACCCATTTTTTTTTAGAACCGATACGGACCGGTTACCACACACTAAAGTAAAGCACAAGTTTTACCTCAAAATGATCGGTTCAGCCGAATTGATCCGCAGTTTACAAGTTCCACACAGAAAACAGAACAAAAACCTATCTAGTACTCACAGTACCACAGACAGAGACTTGAACCGACTATGCAGAAACAACAATTCGGTAGAAACTGACCGAAAACCGACACTTCAACCGACTTTTGAACCGAGCAGCAGGAGAAATCTCCGGAGTGACTGTTCAGTGAGGCGGACTAAAGAATCTGACGTTTGCAGTTTGAACAACAACAGACAGGGGCTTCAACCAAGCTCGTGATGAACAATCTATGCAAGGCATAAAAAAGTTAACCCTTTGTTCTCCGGGGCAGTTGAAAGGCAGGACCTAACTGCAATAGTCAGAATACAGCAAGACTTCATGTTGTTTGAAAGGTTTAAGAGGAGAAAGTACTGATAGTGTTGGACTCAGTCTCAGTCATTAAGGGCATGGGAGGGGGATGGATGGTTAACGAGAAAGTTTTGATAGTGGGGGACTCAATAATAAAAGGCATGGGAGGGGGATGGAAGGTTAATGAGAATGTTCTGATAGTGGGGGACTCAATAATAAAGTGCATGGGAGGGGGAGGGGCAAGGTTAACAAGGAGAAAGTACTGATAGTGGAGGACTCAATAATAAAGGGAATTGGAGGGGGAGGGAGGGAAGGTAAAAAGGTGCAGGGGTATATGGACTAAATGCTTACCAGGGATGAAGGCAAATGAAGTTATTCATTACATTCCGTCCTGGGGGAAAACCCATTACAGAAACACCCACCTATTATTCCATCTAGGGGCAAATGATCTAGCGGGAGGTAGAGTAATGGAGGTGCAGACTAGGTTTGGGGCCCTGGCCAGGTTCTACAGTGGGGTAGGGTTTAAGTCACTTACATTCTCGGAGGTGCTGCTGGTTCCGAGAGCAAGTTCTGACAGGAAGCACAGAATAGAGGAATTCAACGGCTGTCTAAAAGGCTAGTGTGCAGAGAGAGGGTTCAGATTTCTGGGAGACTGGGGCAATACATGGAGGGATGAAAGTCTCTTTGTTCAAGATAGGCTTCACTTAAATCGGGAGGGAGTATTTGTGCTTTGATGCAGAATGGAGGAATTCCTGCAGGGTAAGCTAAATTTAAACTAGAGCAGGGGGGGTTCAGGACTATAAAAGTCTCTGATGGAGGTTTGGTGGGACAGACAGCCCTCCCACCGAAAAGCATAAGTCGAAACAAGAATTGGTACAGGAAAAAATATATATACTGGAGGGAGAAGGGAGGGGTAAGATAGAGGGGGATCAAGGACACAGGGGACTAGGAAAGTGGAGAGGAATGTGCACAAATGCATGGAGCCTGGGCAAGAAGGTGTCAGACCTGACAGCAGTCATGGCTGAGACAGGCCTTGATCTGGTAGGGATAATGGAAACTTGGGGTCATGGGGACCAGGACTAGGACATGGAAATACCGGGGTACACATTGTTCAGGAAGGACAGGGAGAATAGAAGAGGAGGGAGGATAGCACTATATGTGAGGGAGGACATCAAGGCAGTGGAATTACAGAGTAGAAAGGGAGGAGTAGAGTCCATTTGGGTAGCATTGCCTATAGGGAAGGGGGAGGTGGTTTGTGTGGGTGTGATTTGCAAGCTGCCCTCACAAACTGACATAGAAGATGAGGAGTTGCTGGAGGAAATAATGAGAATGGCTAATAAAGGTGAGGTGCTGTTGATGGGGGATCTGAATCTACCCGACACGAGTTGGGACACTTCCTCGGCCAAATCAGGTTGGAGCAGAGCTATAGTGGATTGTCTGCAGGCAACTCTACTGAGGCAGCTGGTTAGAGAATTCACTAGGGAAGAAGCTTTGCTGGACTTAGTCCTGACAAATGGAGACAGGGTGGGTGAAGCTGATGTGGAAGAACACATTGGTTCAAGTGACCACAGTGTTGTCTGGTTCATTGTGCATACAGCTGTGGTGGGTACCAGAACCAAGGCAAAAGTGCTCAACTTTAGAAGGGTAGACTTTACTAGCATGGGGGACTATGTGCAGGGGGGCATTAAGGGGGGTGATTTGTGGAAAGGGGGTGGATGGTATGTAGGAGGGTATTAAAGAGGCCATTATTGGGGCAACTGATATCTATGTCAGGAGGGTTCATAAGACCGGGAGGAAGAGGAAACCTTGTTGGTTTAGCAGGGAGGTGGCAGGCAGGGTTAGGGAGAAGAGGAGGTCATTCAAGAAATTCAAGACAACACAAAGGGGGGGAAGACTGGGAAATACACCAGCAGAAGCAAATGGAAGCAGGCAGAGAGGTGTGGAGAGCGAAGGCCAAAACAGAAGAGGAAATTGCCAGGTCAGTCAAGACCGGAGACAAAACTTTTTTTAGGTATGTCAGTGAGAGGAGAAAAACTGGTAGAGGGATAAACAGACTTAGAACCAAGGAGGGGGTCTAGATTGAGGATGATGGGGATAAGGCACAGTTATTAAATAAATTCTTTTGCTCAGTATTTGGGGTACAGGGGGAAGGGGATTTTGCAGACAATAGTACAGGAGTTAAGGCAAAGATGGGGGTTTATATGAGCCCGTTCGAGGAGGAGGCAATCTTGAGAGAGTTGGAGCAGCTATGAGTGGACAAGGCCATGGGGCCGGATGGGTGCATCCTAGGGTGCTGAGGGAAGTTAGGGATATTCTGGTGGCTCCCTTAGCAACTCTTTATAGCAGGCCCCTGGAGACAGGGGAGGTCCCAGAAGACTGGAGGATGGCAAACATTGTCCCTCTTCATAAGGGGTGTGATAGAGAAGAGGTGAGTAACTATAGGCCTGTGAGTTTAACATCCATAGTAGGCAAAATTATGGAAAAGTTACTGAAGGGCAGGATTCAGCAGTATTTGGAGGAGATTTGGAGGAGAAGTCCATCTTCTTCCAAGTTGTGTACTGGGTGTGCTTTGAAACAACTGAGAAGCTGCATGGGATATACTATATTGGACTAGATATCTGTAACTAATCGCTCTCTCTTGCTTACATCTGAGAGAAGTTTTATTTACTTTTACATTGGTATTGCTTTGTGTTTAATTATTTTAGTTTTTAATTCAGGAAGGGGGTTTTCAAAACTGCTTATCTTGTCAGCATCTTCAGAAGGGCTGAAATAACTGCATATTTGATTTTCCTTTGTGGCTAACTGGACTGATTACTAGAATTCTGTGACAATCTGCATCAATATATTTTGCAATATTTGGTGGTGGTTGTGTGATTTAAAATAGCAAAGGCTGCAGTTTGTAATTGGATGCCAGACATAGCCTGAGGTGGGGGAAATTGTCTTCACAAGTCAGGAGTGTGCATCACAGCCAATTGTTCTAGCTTGACCATTTCAGCATTGATCAATTACTATAAACTACTGGTGTGATCCTGTTTCAGACAGAAGTCCATCTTCTTCCAAGTTGTGTACTGGGTGTGCTTTGAAACAACTGAGAAGCTGCATGGGATATACTATATTGGACTAGATATCTGTAACTAATCTCTCTCTCTTGCTTACATCTGAGAGAAGTTTTCCTTACTTTTACATTGGTATTGCTTTGTGTTTAATTATTTTAGTTTTTAATTCAGGATTTTCAAAACTGCTTATCTTGTCAGCATCTTCAGAAGGGCTGAAATAACTGCATATTTGATTTTCCTTTGTGGCTAACAAACCACCAGGCTGTTTTGAGGCTGGAGAGGTTTACCTGTGTCTGACTTGGATGTCTGTATTTTTCTCTGTTTGATTAGCAGGGTATTTTCTCTGTCAAATTGTTGTGTAGGGTATCTTGCTGATAGGAAGGCACTCATTGCAGTGGTGGGTGAGAGGTTTTAGCTGATTGTTTTGTGAGGGCACAGTTTAGGCCAAACCCTTCCCACCCCTCACCCCACCCATCCCTGGAAATAGTTCCTTTATACCTGAGGTTCTGACATCATTTCCTCAAGAGTGCAAGGTGCATATCACTGTCATATCCTCTCTAGCACACTGCATTGACAATATAAGCATACACATTGTATAATATATATATTTCTATATAACAAACCAATCACACACATGCACACACACACACACACACACAAACAAACAAACAAAAAAGTAGATAAACATGTGGGGAGTAGTGCAATGTAATGGCTGTGGGGCAGCAGTATTCTGGGAGTCTTTCTGGAGGCTGAGATGCTGCCCTATTTGCAGACAACTCTCTGCCCTGAGGGAGGAAGTTGCCTGTCTTCAGGCCGCACTGGACAGTAGTAAGGAAACCTTCCCCCAGGCCACACTGGACAGTAGGAAGGAACCTCCCCATCCAGGGAGCACTAGCACCACCCACCACTACCTCAGAGGTTGCGAAGAAGCACAGCAGTTGGACCACAGTGGGCTCAGGGAGGGTGAGGATGGTGGAACAGAGGCACACCCAGTCAATTGTTCCACTCCACAATCCATACACCATTCTGGGGAGCAGCTCTCCATGGATGCACCCATAGAGAGAAGACTGATGACAACTGTCACAAGGGATGCCCACAGGAAGGAGGCAGAGGACACCACAGGGAAAGGAAGCTGCTCTAGTGGGGACTCACATATTAGGGGGATAGAACTGGGGGAGCTGGGAAAACTGGAAGTAAGGTGCCTGCCTGGTGCCATGGCTTGGAGGGACAGGAAGCGCATCCTCAGGATCACAAGAACAGCTGCAAGGGAGTCTGAGCTGGACTTAATTGTCCACCTAGAGACAAATGACTTGGCTCATCATGAGATAAGAGCAGTGCAGGAGGACATTGCAGAGTTGGGGAGGAGCCTAAGACAAGTAGCACACACAGTATCCTTCTCAGAGGTGCTGCCTGTCAGTGGCAAGGGGAAGGTGAGGGTAATTAGCACCATGCAGTTTAATGAATGGTTGAAAAAATGGTGTGGAGCACAGGGTTTGGCTTCATTGGGGACTGGGGTTCCACCTGGAGGGACACCAGCCTATACTGGCAGGATGGTCTGCATCTGTCCAGGAAGTGAACAAGTCTTTTGAGCAATCGGTTTAAATGCTTCATTGGCAAGCTTTTAAACTAGTCAAAGAGGGAGGCACTGATAAGAAGCAGGAAAATCCCAGCCTCTCCCTACAAAACAGGGTACTAAATGAGAAAAAGACCGAGGTAGAAAGGTCAGTGGGGGATGCTGCAAAAGAAGGTAAAGCCATCAAAAAATGGAGAGCAATGAGTACCAATGCTCGTAGTCTGAGTAACAAGCTTCCTGAATTAGTGGCCTTGATGGAGGAGGAACATCTGGATATCGTGGCAGTCACAGAAACATGGTACACACAAAACCATGACTGGGATGTAAACATACCAGGATACACTATCTACAAGAGGGACAGGGAGGGTAAAAGAGGAGGAGGAGTAGCTCTTTACATAAGGGAAGGAATAAAAACTACAGAACAAAAGGGTAAACAGGAAGGAGAATAAGCACTGTGGGTAAATTTGGAGACAGGCAATGGACCACAATCCGCACAGGGGTTGTATACAGACCCTCTTCTCAGGGGGAGGAAATGGACAAGGAAATGATAGAAAGAATACTTAGAATGGCAGAAAAAGGGGAGATATTGCTGATGGGTGATCTGAATATGCCAGATGTTAACTGGAGTGCAGTTGCAGCAGCCGCTCCGAAGAGTGGAGTTATTCTAGATGCCCTACAGGGGGCATGCCTTAGACAACTTGTATTGGAGCCCACTCAAGAAGGAGCAATATTAGACCTGATTCTCTCAAATGGAGATGGAGAGAGGATCACAGAGGTAGAAGTGGGTAGCCATCTGGGAACTAGCGACCATCGAACAGTATGGTTTGGCTACAAATACAGCAATAGAGTTGCTTTCACAAAGGCAAAAGTACTGGACTTTAGAGGGCTGACTTTGCTAAATGGGTGAGTGCCTAAGGAATGCACTAGCAAATGGACAGGAAGGAGGGTGGAAGAACAATGGAGAATAATAAAACTGCCATCACAGAGGTAACGAGCCTTTGTGTGAAGCAAATAAGTAAACAAACGATGTTAGAAACCACTATGGTTCTCAAAGGAAGTGGTGAAGGTTCAAGAGAAAAGAAAGCATTCAGGAAGTACAAGGAATCACAGAAGGAGCAGGACAGAGAACTGTATCAGTTAAAGCAAAAGGAGGCTGGGAAGCAGTCAGAACAGCAAAGGCCCAAACCGAGGAAAAGATAGCCAACTCAGTTAAGAAGGGGATAAACCTTTATAGGTACATCAGGGAGTGAAGGAAGACCAAGGGAGGGATAGTGAGGCTTAATAAAGGGAGGGAGGGTGGGCAGAGGGAGACTGTGAAAGGCAGAGATACTAAACAAATATTTTTGCTCAGTATTTACAAATGAAGAGGGAGGTACATAAAACAAACAGTAGAAACACTCTGGATACAGAAGTTGATACCAGCCCATTTACAGAAGAAAGGGTTCTGAAAGAACTCTAAAACTGAAGGTGGACAAAGCAATGGGGGCCGGATGGGATTCATCTCAGAATTTAAAAGAACTAAGGTAGAACTAGTGACATCACTGACTACCTCTTTAACAAATTATGGGAGGATGGGGTGGTACCCGAGGACTGGAGGAGGGCAGATGTGATTTCCCTTCACAAAAGTGGGAGCAAGGCAGAAGCAGGAAACTACAGACCTGTTAGTTTAACCTCAGTGATAGGGAAAATGATGGAATCACTTCTGAAGGAAAGAATTGTCAAGTATCTAGAGGCCAGAGGGGCACAGGACCCTAGGCAGCATGGATTCACAGCGGGAAGATCATGCCAGATGAATCGGATAGATTTCTTTGACTGGGTGACCAAAGTAGTAGATCAGGGAGGGGCTGTGGACATGGCCTACCTAGACTTTAGCAAGGTATTTGACACAGTCCCTCACAAAAGATTAATATACAAGTTAGCCAGCCTGGGAGTGGGTCCCAAGATGATAGCCTGGGTAAAGAATTGGCTGGAGAATAGGACACAGAGAGTAATAGTAAATGGAGTCCACTCAGAAGAAAGGAGGGTTACTAGTGGGGTACCAGTCAGTATTAGGACCAGTCCTCTCAATGTCTTTTATGCTTACATAGCAGAGGGACAGGAAGGAAAGTATGTCTCTTTGCAGATGACACAAAGATCTGCAACAGAGTTGATGCACAAGGTGGGGTGGAAAGGATGAGAAGGGACTTGGCAAGGTTAGAGGAATGGTCAAATGTATGGCAGATTAGATTCAATGCTAAGAAGTGCAAGGTAATGCACCTGGGAAACAAAAACCCAGGGGAAGAGTACACAATGGGGGGTGAGATACTAACAACAACAAAAATAGAAAGGGACATGGGGGTAGTCATATCAGATGACCTAAAGGTGGGCAAGCAATGTGAGAGGGCAGCAAGGAGGGCTGGGGGGATACTGGGATGCATAGGGAGAGGCATCACCAGTAGAAAACAGGAAGTTATTATCCCTCTGTACAGACAGCTGGTGAGACCCCATCTGGAGTACTGTGTGCAGTTCTGGAGACCCAATCTCCGCAAAGACATAGACAGGATGGAAGCTGTCCAGAGGAGGGCATACTAAAATGGTGCAGGGTCTGCACCGGAAGACATATGAAGAGAGACTAAAGGAGCTTAATATGTATAGCCTCGAGGAAAGGAGGGAGAGGGGGGACATGATAGGAATGTTCAAGTACCTCAAGGGAATCAACAAAGTCCAAGAGGGTAGCATCTTTCAAAAAAAGAGGTGTGCAAGAACAAGAGAGCACAATTTGAAGACGGGGGGGGCGGCTCAGAGGTAATTTAAGGAAGTATTTTTTCACAGAGAGGGTTGTGGATGCATGTAACGGCCTTCCGGAGGAGGTTGTGGAGTCAAAATCAGTGGTGGAATTCAAGCATGCATGGGATAGTCATAAGGCCATTCTAGGGGTTGGGGGTAGGAAGAAGTAGGCTGCTGGTTAACTAGGATCTGCAGCTTATCCAGTAGGTTGGGAAATGGGCAGACTGGGTGGGCCAAGAGGTCCTTATCTGCCGTCAAATTCTATGTTTCTATGTTTCTATGTTAATCAGCTTATTGATAGGCATCAGCATGGATTCACCAAGGGGAGGGCACGTCAAATGAACATAATAGAGTTCTTTGACGGGGTCACTAGGGAAGTGGACCAAGGGAGATCGGTGGATATTGCGTATCTTGACTTTAGGAAGGCGTTTGAATCTGTTCCACTTGGGGGACTGATCTATAAATTGGATGGACTGGAACGGGGGGGAGGGTAGTCAGATGGGTGCAAAACTGGCTAACGGATAGGAGTCAGAAGGTAATAGTAAATGGTGTTGCCTCAGGGGAGGGAAGGGTCACAAACGAGGTTCCCCAGGGGTCCATGTTGGGTCCACTGCTGTTTAACATATTCATGGCGGATATAACTAACAGTCTAAGGGGTAGGTTGTGTCTCTTCACGGATGATATGAAGATCTGTAATGGGGTGGAAAACCAGGAGGGGAGAGAAGATAATATGCACAGGGACCTAGGCTTATTGGAGGACTGGTCCAAAAGACGGAAATTGGCCTTTAATATAAAAAAGTGCAAAATTATGCACTTGGGGAGGAGAAACCAGAATGAGACTTACTACCTGGGGGGTCTGGCACTGGAATAGACTGAGGAGGAGAGGGACCTGAGAATTATTGTTTCCAGGGACCGAAGGGTAGCTAAACAATGTGGGCAGGCGGTAGCCAAAGCTAGCAGAATGCTGGGCTGCATCAGGAGGGACATCACTAGCAGGAAGAGAAAGGTTATCATCCCCTTATATCAATAGCTGATCAGACTGCAGTTGGAATACGGGGAGCAATTCTGGAGACTGTTCCTGAAAAAAGACGAGAAAAGGCTGGAGAGGGTGCAGAGAAAAGCGTCTAAGATGATGGCTGGGCTTAGTCACCTGACATACAAAGGTAGATTGAGTGAACAGGGAATGTACTCCCTGGAGCACAGAAGGGATAGGGGGAATTTGATTGAGACCTTTAAATATATTAAGGGGAGAAACAGAGAACCAGAAGGGGACTTTTTAAACTAAAGGGGCATAAGAGGACCAGGGGGCATACGCTACCGATAGAGGGAAGCAATTTTAGGGGAACAAAAGAAAGAACTTTTTTACTGAAAGGGTGGTGAAAAAAATGAAATTAACTCCCAGAGGAGGTGATGGGGAGGTCACCATAAGGTGCTTTAATAGAGCTTGGGATGGCCACATGGGTCTGGTACCGGGAGGTTGTGGGAGGAAGTCCTAGCCTTCTGCTAGGCACCTTGGGCAGACTTGGTGGGCCAGGCAGTACTTTTCTGCTGACATGTTTCTATGTTTCTGTGTTTCTATGCATGAGTCCTGGGGTCAAATGTGAACCTTATGCTAGCACACCCAAGTAACAGGATCAGATATATATTATCTTCAGGGACATGCAATACAGTCCTTCACCCAGTGGTACCCAGCCAGGTTCCCAAATGTACCCTTACGGCTCAATATGAGACCTAGGTATATTCATTCCTTTAGCAAGATAGTAACACATCCTTTTGAGCTCTTAACAGCTGTCAGAATTAAACACTGTTCCAGCATTCACATGCAAAAGAAACTGCAAAGGCACAGGCAGAGTTTCAAGGAAAATAGTGTTTACTAAAAATTTAAAATAGATAAAATACCAAACTCAGAGCATACACATCAATATTTATAGTCAACAAAATAATTGGAAAATTACAGAACAAAAAGCTCCTGCAAAATACTTAAAAATTCCAGCTGACTTATATCTTTCTAGGTGCCTAGTTTCAGTCTAGACACCCAAGTTCTCACTCTTGTGGAATCCAGAGATAAAAAGCATTTTTCTCTTCAGATGCTTGACTATTTCAAAATCCCTTTCCCCATCACCTTGGTGAGGTCACAGTTAGATCCTGCAATAATTCTTAGTATAATTATTCAAAAGGATGATATGTTACTACTGGAAAAATCAGCAGTTAGCAATTTTTAAAATATGAGTTTTTCATCTAAAGCATTTCCTTTGATGTCTCTTTCTGCTGGTTTCCTGTTTTGGAAGAATGATTTCAGATTTATGACTTTTAACAAGGATCTGTTAAAAAAGTTGTCTTCTTTCAGGATCATAAAATTCAAACCTTTCAGCTCTCAAAAGGCATATTTTACGATGTCTTATCACCTGGCATCTGTCAGGAAGCCCTGCGTGTCAAGACAGGACAGGAACCCTTCAATTAGTGGTTCCCACTGATCAGTTTATGACATCCTGCTGTTTCAGTCACACTGACACTTTTGAGGACAAAGGGCAAGCCTCCTCCCAGTGGCTGACTGTGTCCTAGGCAGGCAATCACATACACATGTATCTATGATACAAATATTATACATATAATAATAAACAAGTGGCAGAGCATCACACCGTTCACCCCAGGATACTGAAAGAACTAAAGGAGGAACTGTTTGCGCCTATGATGACCCTGTCCAGTCCATCATTGGATATGGGAGGAGGGTTCCAGGGGACTGGAGTAGGGCAGATGTGGTCCCACTAAACAAAAGTGGGAATAGGGAGGAGGCAGGAAACTACAGACCTATAAACCTGATTTCGGTGGTGGGCAAGGTTATGGAAACACTACTTAAGGAAAGGATTGGGGAATACTTTAAAAACAGTGGATTGCAGTATCCGAGACAGCATAGGTTCACAGGGGGGTAGATCTTGCTAAACAATTCTGATAGTATTCTTTGACTGGGTTACCAGGGAGGTGGATCAGGCAGGAGCGGTGGATGTGGCCTACCTGGATTTCAGTAAGGCCTTTGACACCGTTCCACACAAAAGACTGGTAAACAAGCTGGGCAGCCTCGGAGTGTGTCCAAAGATAGTAAAATGGGTATGAAGTTGACAAAGTAACAGAACTCATACAGTGGTGGTGAAGGGAGTTCACTTGGAAGAAAGTATGATAACCAGAAGGGTGCCTCTGAGGTCAGTATTGGGACCGGTCAAGTTTCATGTTTATTTTTATATTTTACCAGGATAAGGCTCTAGGCAAAGCCTGTTTTCAGGGCCGTTCTGTTCACAAGGTACAATACATAAAAATGTTTCACATATCAAGTCTCATCATAGACACAACGTTAACGCACAAATTATACTCATTATTGTATTAAATGCATTAATAACATGTACACTTAAAAGGACAGGATTCCAGGTAAGCAGTCTTAAATCTTTGGTACGTTAGCATATTACATAGAGTAGGGGAAGCGAATTCCATCTATTTGATGCAATGTAACTGAAGTACATTCTTCCATATTTAGTCTTGACATGAGAAACTTTCAGTCCTCTCCCTTTAATATCACATAAAGGATAAATAGATGCATTAGGTGTCATTTTAACTTTAAGATATTCAGGGGCTAATCCTTTAGCACATTTATATAGGAAATTACTCAATATTCTATCACTTCTTAATTCCAAAGAAACCCATTTTAATTGGATAAGCATATTACAATGGTGATAAGAAATATATGGACCTTTCAACCCAAGGACAAATTTTACTAAACAGTATTGGCGCCTATCCAGTTTTTTCAAATTATATTTACTTGTAAATCCATAGATAATGCAACCATTATTAATTAATGACGTTATTACTGAGTTTACTATTTTTTCCTTTGTCTCCTGTGACATACAGTCTTTATGTCTGCAGAGGGCCCCCAATTTTTGGGAAACCTTAGCACATGCATAATATAAATATCAAAATTTAATTCTGAATCGACCCATAGGCCCAGATATTTATAAGAACTAACTTGGACTAGTTCCAATCCCCCATTACATTTTATAGATATACTGTAACTGATGGTAAATCACTAATCCTCTTTCCTGATTTGTATTTAAATATCATTGTGTTTGTTTTCTTTATGGTCATAACCAATTTATTATCCTCTAATCATTGCTCAAGTTTGTAAAATTCATGTTGTAGAGTTATTTCTGTGATAATACAATCTTTCACAGAACAAAGTAGGACCGTATCATCAACATATAACTTAACATTACTTCTAGTGAGGATTTTAGGTACCTCATTGATAAATATGACGAACAGAAACAATCCCATTATAGAACACTGAGGCACGCCTCTAATCACTTTCTTAAACTGTGATGTTATTCCATGGTACTTACTACTTGATTGTGCCCATATAAATATGATTCAAACCATTGTATTGCCTCTTCAATAAAGCCCTTATCTTCTGTCTTGTACAACATAAGTGGATAATCCATGGTGTCAAGTGCCTTTGATAAATCCACGAACACTGCTCCCATGCACTGTGTATCATCCAGTGCACGGGAGACAGTGTCTGTGAAGTCCATCAAGGCCATATGTGTAGACTATAAAGGCCTAAACCTAGACTGCTGAGGTGCTAGGAGGTTGTTTTTACTCAGAAATGTATAAACATGTTTATAGACTTCTTTTTCTAATATCTTTGAAGCAACAGACAATGTGGCTATAGGCCTGTAGTTATCTGCCAGTTGTGGATCCCCTTCCTTAAAAACTGGAATCATTTTCAAATTTTTCATTTGGGGAATTCCCCACTGCACAGACTCATGTTAAAAAGCTTTGTTAGGGGTAAAGCTACCTCATCTGTTCCTTCTCTCAGCAGTCTGGTTTCCAGATCATCCAACCTCCCCATCCCCGATTTGGATATATTTAGCATTTTTAAACATTTTCATATATCTTTGGAATCCAGAAAACCTAAATATGGGGCATTCAGATCCCTGTACTTTACCCTCAACGTTACTCTCAAAAGTACTATTAAAGGGTTTTGATTTTCCCATCAGTGTCTTTATTAGCAACATCGCAGAGGGGCTAGAAGGAAAGGCATGCCTGTTCACGGATGACACAAAAATCTGCAACAGAGTGGACACACTGGGGAAGAGGGGAGGGATGAGAGAAGATATGAAAAAGCAGGAAGACTGGTCAAGGGTTTGGCAAGTGGCCTTCAATGCCAAAAAGTGCAAAATTATGCACATGGGGCACATAATCCCAAGGGCAACGCATCATTTAAGGGAGCGAGGTGTTGACAACAACAAAACAGGAAAGGGATCTGGGGGGTCATCACATCAGATCATCAGATGACCTGAAGGTAGCAAAGCAGTGTGATAAGGCAATGGGAAAGGCTAGTGCAATGCTGGGGTGCATAGGGAGAAGTATCACCAGCGGAAAGAATGAGGTAGTGTTACACCTGTATAGACCAATGGTGAGGCCCCACCTGGAGTACTGTGTCCAATTCTGAGGCCCCATCTCAAGAGAAACTTTGATCGGGTTGGAGGCAGTACAGAGAAGGGCAACAAAAATGGTGCATGGCCCACATCAGAAGCCCTATGAGGAAAGACTCAGGAAGTCCTACTCTCTAGAGGAAAGGAAATGAAAGGGTTGACATGATAGAAACATTCAAGTAATTCAAAGGTATCAGTAAAGTACAGGAGGGTGGCATTTTGCACAGAAAGAGATGCTCAATTATAAGGGGGCATGTTATGAAGCTGGATTGGGGGAGACTTAAAGGGGAAGTGAGGAAATACTTCTTCTTAACGGAAAGGGTGATGGATTTCTGGAACAGCCTCCCAGTAGAGGAGGTGGTGGGTAGTGAAATAGTGACATACAAAATTGCCAGCAGGTAAAGTCCTTATGGTCTATCTCATCTGCCCAATTGTGCAGCTAGCAGCCCTTATACTGCAGTTGCCTCTTCCTCTCCTCCCTCCTCCAGTGATTGTTCCCCTTACCCTGTCCCATCCCCTTTTGAAGCATCCCACTGTTCTACAGGATACCACTTCCTCTGGCAATGCGTTCCACCCAGACACCACCCTCTCTGTAAAAAAGTGTCTCCTCATTTCCCTCCTGAACCTTCCCCCTTCCAATCTCAGATCGTGCCCTTCAGTGTCCCTCCCCCTCCTTAATTTGAAAACCCCCTCCATGCCCACCTTATTTATTCCCTTCATGTACTTGAGGGTTTCAATCATGTCCCTCCAGCCCTCCTTTCCTTCAGGGAGTACATGCCCAACTCCCTCAGCCTGCTCTAACAGGGTAAGTCCCCTAGCCCCTGGATCATTTTTGTTGCCCTACGCTGCACCCCCTCCAGTAACCTAATGTACTTCTTCAGGTAAGGTCACCAGAACTGCACGCAGTACTCCAGGTGTGGTCTAACCAGTGACTTGTATAGAGGCAGGATCACCTCCCCCCTCCTGGAAGATATGCCTTTGGCAATGCAACTCAGCATCCTGTTGGCCTTTGCAGCTGCCTTTCTACACTGTGCTGAGCTGTTCATTGCTCCCGTTATGGTCACCCCCCTATCCTTCTCTTCTGTCTTGGCTAGTTGAATCCCCCCTAGCTGTAGCGCCTCCTTGTGATTTTTGCACCGAAATGTAGCACCTTGCATTTCTTCACATTGAACCCCAGCTGCCAAGTGTCTGACCAGGCCTCCAATTTTGCCAGATCATCTTGCAACCCCTGCTAACCTTCTAAGTCATCCACTACTGCTTTCATCTTGGTGTCATCTGCAAACAGACTGATCTTGTTCTTAATGCCTATTGAGATGTCTGCTATGAAGATCCCAAACAACACCAGCCCCAGTACAGAACCCTGTGGCATCCCGCTTGTCACCTCCCTGAGAGATGAGCGCTCCCCTCCCACCACCACCACCCTCTGCTGTCTTCCTTGCAGGCAGTTCACTATACATCCCACCATCTTCGCCCACGCCCCTGTGCCTTCCAGCTTACTGCCTAGCCTCCCATGCGGCACCAAATCAAATGCCTTAATGAAGTCCAGATACAGGATGTCCACTGCATGGCCCCTGTCTAATTTCCTGGTTACCCAGTCATAGTACTCCACCAGCTTGGTCTGACAGGATCTGCCGGAGACAAAACCATGTTGTCTGCTGTCCTGCAGCCCATTAGCCTCTAGGAGGGAAACCGGTTTCAAACATGCGTGGGATAGACACAGGGGGAAAGTAGTAACAGGGCTGAGGGGCAGAGATCAATTAGGGTCTACTGTAGCACAGTAGGTAGGGACCTCATCAGTGAGCATATCCCCAAGGCCTCCCCCTCTTCTAATGTTGCCAGTTAGGACACTAAGCTATATCCTTTACCTACACAGGAGACAGTGCATGCCTCCTGCACTCCTGGCTCCTCACAGCTGTCCTACAACCAGCATCTATTGCAGAGGACAGGTACAGTGTGGCACACATTGCTACCTGCAACATCATCAAGCATGTCTTTGGAATGCTCAAGATGTGGCTCAGGTGTCTTGTTCATTCCAGCGTTACCCTACAACACATTCCTCATAAAGCCTGTGGCATATTCATTGCCTGTTGCATACTACATAACATAGCAATTATGGGATAGGCCTGCCGCCTGAAAGGAACACCCTACAATGAATGCCAAGACAGACGACCAGGAAATGCACGAGCAGCTTGACAGGTGTGACCCCAAGATGGCCAGGAGGTCACAGGAGTACAGAGCCTGCCCATCACAAACCTCTTCTGACTCAGAAGGAGAGTACAGATCACACAAGAAACTGTAATTTGTTTTGATAGTGTATTCTGTAAACAATATACATGAAACAGAAATATAAGGCTTTACAGGCATGTGGGTGTGAAAGGGGATGAAAAGAAATAACATGCCATCCCAGCAAGGGGAGGGGGGTCAAAGGAGGATAAAAAGAAATGAGTTGTCATCCCAGCGGGGGAAAGGGGGTTCAAAGGGGCATGAAATTCAATGAGCTGCCATCCCAGAGGGGGGATGAGAGGGACAAAAAGAAATAACATGCCTTCCCAGCATGGGGGGGTTCAAAGGTGGATGAAAATAAATAAGCTGCCATCCCAGCAAAGGGGGTTCAAAGGGGGATGAAAAGAAAACAGTTGCCATCCCGGCGGGGGGGGGGGCAGAAACTCTAGGCTAGTCAGGCAGGTGTTGGTAAAACATGGGTAAAGTGAGTGGGGTCTGAGGTGGCATGTGTGATAGGGTGTGGGAGCAATATGCACCCTAGGTGTATCCCCTACCACCTCCCCAGGTACACACGGTATGCATGCACTGTACCGGAGGGTAGGGGGTCCTCATCCATAGAATGACGGATACATGTTGGCATGGTGTTAACCACTTATGGCCATGGCTTCAGCGGGTACTGATCCTGCCAAAGATTAAGTCATGGCTTGGCTTTAATGGTGTCCTGGGTGTGCTGGCCTGCCTGGGTGCCAGCACTGCGTCCTGTGCTGTTACACTGAGATATCCTGTATATATATATATATATATGTGTGTGTGTGTGTATGTATATAGATATATATATCTATTACTATCATGCCACTACAGTTAGGTTTGAGTACCCCATTTAAGATTAAAGTGTGAAATTTTGCAGCTTACTAACTTTGCCACTGTATGATGGATTTGCCTGAATTTGGCAGGCATAGAGCAGTACCATAGATCTCAGGATCTGTCAAGGTTTGTACTGGTCGGATTGTGGAGTTATAAAGCGACATTCTATAGTGCATTTACACTTTTTTTCGCATTTTTTGCTTGTGCCTACAGGTCGCACGGTTTGCTTGAACAGTCCAAAACCTCCAGAGAACATGCAGCTGGAGTCCCCGATGTGCCTTTCGAAGATTTCGTGAAAAAATATTAAATGGTTCAAAAGTTAATCAAAAAACAGGTTTCCCATTATAGTCAATGGGAAAAGTTAACAAAAAGTTTGACAGTGTCGCAAATGCAGTTGTTAGTGTCGCAAATGACCCCTGTAGTGTCATGAGTCAGCCATTTTTTTTTCAGTTAGTGGTCACAGAAATGCTTGGCATTTAAATGTGGGACCCTCTAGGGACACAATTATTTTTGTGTCCACCTAGTCGAGCCCTGAGGATGCTAGTCATGTCTTTTTTGGGGGGTTAAACACCCCAGAAATATGTTTTTCAAATTTGGGTACTCTGTAGTGTCACAAAGTATTGTTGAACTTGCGACACTTTCACGATTTTTGTTTGTGAAAGTGTCGTGATTTGTGACACTACTTTACGACACTATGGCCAAAATAACAGGAATTCTTTGCCACCCTGCTGCAAAACAACGGTTTGGTCTTTTGGGCTGAAATTTGAAGGGAAGCAAGCCAACATCCCACAGATGTGCCTTTCAGTGGTTTGGTGACAAAATATTGCAAGGATGCAAAGTTATGGTACTCTGAATTTGATAATTTTCCCCATAGACTAACATTGCATCATCCACCGCGCCTTTTGGTGCCAGTATCTCGGAAACCCTTCGAGATACAGACTTTTCGTCAGAAAAGTGCTTAGCCCCCCACTAGGAAGCTAAGCACAGAACTAGCCAGGAAAGTCATAAATCATATGAAATTTAATTTTTTTTTTCTACGTCGTAAGGTTCCTGAGATATAAGCAATTTAGTATTCCAAGTGCTCATTTTCTGCTCCAAGGCCCATTATTATGCATACATTCTTTGTACTCACTGTGTTTCTCTATGCAGCTGTTGGACAAAAACAGGGTGTGCACTTCCATTACTGTTACAGTTAGCGTTTCCACTTGCGTTTCCGTATCCATTTATGTTAGTGTTCCCGTGTACACCACTGTGTGCGTTTCGCTTTGCGTTTTCGTTTGCGCTTGCGTTACTGTTACCATGTGCATTTCCACTACTGTTTCTGTTTGTGTTTTGTTTTGCATCACCGTGTGCATTACCATTTGCATTAGTCTTTCCTTTGGCATCATTGTTGCTGTTACCATTACCATTTGCATTTCCAATTGCGTTACTGTGACCATGAGCATTACGGTTTGTGCTTCCGTGCCCGCTTGCTTTTGCGTCTCTCTTTCCTTTACCATTTGCGCTTGTGTTTCTATTACCATGTGCATTATCGTTTATGTTTGCATCACCATGTGCATTACCATTTGCGTTTGTGTACACGTTCCATTTGCATTTGTGTTTCCTTTGGCATCATCGTTGGTGTTACCATTAGCATTTGCATTTCCAATTGTGTTACCATGTCCATGCGCATTACGATTTGCATTTGTGTACATGCTTGTGTTTGCATTTCTGTTTTCAGTAACGTTTGCACTTGCGCTTCTATTACCATTTGCATTACCATTAACATTTGTGTCACGATGTGCATTACCATTTGCGCTTGCATTATCATTACTTCACTATTTATAGTGCACATTCTCAAAAAGAAGGGAAATTTATGGCAAAAAACTCCATTTAATGCATCAGTTAGGGTTGTTCCAGAGCAACAAAAGAAAGGAAATTCAATGCTAGGGTTTCCACCCCCCTTGCACCCCACCCCCACCAACAGGCATCAGGGTGTGCGTTGGGGTCATCGGTCCTAACATACTAACATACTAACATACTATTTGCCAGCAGATTAGGCCTTATGGTCTATCAAGTCTGCTCGAACCTAGATCCTTAGTTGGGTGCCGAGACCCTCCCATCCCTTGTGCTCCAGAAACCCCTATCATCCATCCCCACCCCCCCGGGACAGGCCATCATCTGATACATCCACTTTCTGTGTCTGTCCCACCCTCTCTTAAAGCTCTCCACTGTGGATCTCTGGACCAGCTCACCAGGCAGAGCATTCCAAGGGTCCACCACCCTCTCAGTGAAAAACCTCCTCTTTTCCCCTCACCCTTCCACCTTCCAACTTCAAACCATGCCTCTGGTGATGCCTCCCTGCTTTAGTCTAAAGATCCTCCATGTTTACCCTATTTATTCCCTTGAGTACTTGAAGACCTCAATCATGTCCCCTGTCTCTCCTCCTCCAATGAAAACAGGCAGAGCTCTCAAGTCTGTCCTCGTAAGTCAAATCCCTAGCCCTTGTATCATCTTTGTTGCCCTCCTCTGTACCCTCTCCAGGAGCTGATGTCCTCTTCAAGTGTGGTCTCCAGTACTGTACACAGTACTCAAGGTGTGTCTAACCAGTCCATTGTACAGCGTCAGAATCACTTCCTTGCTCCTAGAGGATCCCCTTAGATGCATCCCAACATCCTGTTTGCCTTGCTAGCTGCTCTCCTGCACTGCTCAGTGTTATTCATACATGTATCCACCATGACCCCAGGTCTTTTTCCCCTGTTGAGGCTTCCAGCACCTCCTCCCAGGGTGTACCTGTGCTTAGGGTTTCCCGACCAGATGCAACACCTTGCACTTGGTGTGATATTGAAATTTAATTTCATGTGTGAGCCCAGCTTTCCAGGGTGTCCAGGTCCTGCAGGGCCAACCTCCCTCTTCTCCTCAACTACTGCTCCCATCTTGGAGTCATCCGCGAAGAGACTCATTTCACCTCTATACCATCCCTGATGTCTGATATGTATGCATTAAACAGGATTGGACCCAGGACCGAGCCCTGTGGTACCCCACTACCAACCTCTGTAGGGTTCGAGAGCTCCCCACAGACCACTACTCTGAGTGCGTCCAGCTATCCAGTTTTCAATCCATCTGACCATCAAAGGGCCTTACTCCTAACCCCATCAGTTTCTCCACCAGACCATTGTGGGGACAGAGTCAAACGCCTTGCTGAAGTCCAAGAATAATACATCCACAGGCTTACCTCTGTCCAGTTCTGATGTTACCCATTCATAGAACTCCACAAGGTTGGTTTGACATGATCTACCTGGCACAAACCCATGCTGCCGACTATCCAGACCTCCACCTCCTCCAAGTAAACCCCCAATCGTTCCTTTAGTATACTCTCCATTAATTTTCCCACCACCGAGGTTAAACTGATGGGTCTATAGTTTCTGGTACTTTTCCACCCCCTTTATGGATTGGTACCACATGTGCTTCCTCGCCAATCCCTAGGTACCCTCCCTGTCTCAAGTGACCTGTTGAAAAAGTTCGCCAGGGTGCAGCCAGTATATCCGCCAATTCCCATAGTACTCGGATGAATGCCATCCGGCCCAGGAGATTTGTCTTTCTTAGGGCCTTGAGGGCAAAACCACACCTTTTGGTGGGGATGGCATCATCCGTCCCTCCACCTTACTGGTCTTTTATCCTTATCCAGATGTGACACCCTGGGGTACCTTTCCCTCCCTTTTGCTCCATTTCTGTTGCTCCCCTGATCCCACTCCCTGCCGCTTCTATCCCCTTTGTGCCTTGCTTTGTAGATATCCCATCCCCCTCCCTAGTGAACACAGAGGCAAAGTACTCGTTAAATACCTCTGCCTGGTCCTCGCCTCTTCCACCCACCTCCTTCTGATCTCAATCTGCTGAGATGGCCCTTAGTTTTCTCCGCTCCCCAATGTACCGGAAGAACCCTTTTCCTCCATGTATCCCTGTGCCAGCCGTTGCTCTTTACTGGACTTAGCTCCTCACCATACGGGTGACTTTTCTAGATGCAAGCTGGTACATTTCCTTATCCCTATCCCCTCTTGTTGTTTTATATTTTTGTAAGCCGCCTTCTTTTCTCTGACTGCTACCTGGACCTCACTGGACCACCAGCATGGTTTATGTGACCTTGCTCTCACGTTTCAACTTAGCGCAGATCCTGACTGCCTCATGAAGTCCCCTGTTTATGACCTCCCATCTCCTTTCCACACTTGTTGTTGAGGTAATCCCCTTCAAGTGATCCTTGAGAATATTTCCCATGCCCATAAAGTCTGCCCCTGAAGTCCACTTCCAGTGTCCTAGATCTCACCCCACTCCCCATGCTTATTTGAAACCAGACAGTATTGTGGTCACTCCCAGTCAGGGGTCCTGTACAACCATGTCCCTTACTAGATCCCCATCTGCCAGAACCACATCCAGGACATGCCCCTCCCTTGTGGGCTCCATCACATGCTGTGTTAAGAACACATCCTGGAAGCCATCCAGCAGCCTCTGCTCCTTGGCCACCTAGAGGACATGGTTCCCAGTTTGTACCTGGCATATTAAGGTCCCCCATCAACACCACCTTCCCTTTTGGACCACACTGGGCAATGATGTTGTCCAGCAAACCATCCTCTAGAACATCACTCATCCCTGGGGCCTATATGCTACTCCCAGCTTGACCTTATCTCCTGCTGGGGATCGTAAGGCAGACCCATAAGGCCTCCACGTTTCCTCTGCCTCTTCTACCATAGCAATTTCTATGTCATCTCTATGAACATAGCCACTCCACCCCTCTGCCCTCCTTTCTATCCTTCCTAAGCATAGTGTACCCCCGCATATTTAGGTCCCAGTCATGGTTTTGTTGGCCCACGCTCTTGACTGCCCCACATCCACCCCCCGAACAGCATGGCCTGGAACTCTGGCAACTTGTTTCCCAAGCTCCTGGCATTTACTAACACTAACCCCACCCCTTATCCCTGATCCTTTGTCGAACCCACCCAGATTCCTTATACTTCCATCCTCCTGCTCCTCCTGAAACCTCCACCTCCAGTCTGTTTCCCTCCCCTTGGGCTTGAAGGCTACTCCCTCATCTGGAGGAGGGCTTCTGGTCAGCCCTCCTTATCCCTTCCCCTTACAAGTTTAAACCCCACCTTTCTTGTATGTAGTCAGCCATCCCTGTTTAAGGACTTCTTCCCTAATGGGCAAGATGAAACCTGTCCTTGGCATATAGTCCCTTATCCTCCCAAACTCCATTCCAGTTCCTAACACCCCTAACCCATTCTCTTCGCCCCACTTCCTGAGCCATTCATTAACCTCTGTGAGTTTATTTTTCTCCACTGAGGCCTTTGGTACTGGCAATATCTCCGAAAAGGAAATGTTGCATCCATTATCCCGACAGACTCTGGCAAGTTCTGGAACCTTGCTTGGATTTCCATGCTATTTCTTAGATCATTAGTTCCCAAATGCACCAGGAAACCGGTTTCCACAATCCCTAACCATTTCATACACTATGAACTTTGCTCTGTGCACTGTCAGCCCAGAGATACTACTACCTTCACCTGGCTATGGCATCCATCCCCTGTCCCTCCCAATGGATACCCTAATCATCGAGTCTCCCAGTAACAGAACCTTAACACCGCCATCATCCTTATGGTTACCTCCACTATGCCCTCTCAACCCCCCTCCCACTTTATTCATGATCGCAATTTCATGGGAGTCTTCCTGCCTTATTAGAGACCCCTTGTCACCCTCCCCTTCTGCCTCCCTTTGCTATTTTGCCCACTTAACTCAAACCCCTTCTGAATAGGTGTCCCTTTAACCCTCTCTTTATCTGGAACCATTTATCCTGGCCCTGATGGTTTCCCCTTCCCTTCCCCGCACCCTCATCCCCCTTGTAATAGTACCCCTGTCTCAGGAGGCTCTGTGGGTCCCCTTTAGCTAGGGCCCCATCCTTGGTACTGACCTTCCTGCTGAAGGGGGGCCCTCCCACCTCCTTGTCTCCCAGTTCCTCTCCAATCATGCTCTCCTCCTCATGTCTGGAATATGTTGCATCTCCCCATTTGCTTAACATATATGTTTCCCTTCTCCTCTGGGACTATGTCTATCCTTTCCATAGCTGTTCTGTGATGCCCTATGGGTATCTGACTCTCCCCCGGCCTCTGTATAAGTTTCTCATTTCCACCAACCCTTCCTCCCCTCTAGGATGCTTAGTATCTCAAATTTATTGGACACTCTATGTCAGCCTCCATCAATAACCGAAGTTTCTGACTGCATCTCTAAACTGACCCTCTTCTTCCTCTTGCACTGTTCACCTTAGAGCTCCTTCCCACAGTCTGCTGTTTTAGGCTTCCGCACAACAGCCCCTCCTGACTCTTCCTCCAGTCTCCTTGAATTCAGAATTTCACCCTGTATGCTTTCCTTAGCATCAACTTCCCTATCTAAGGGTCCTCTGTCCCTAATATCCCCCTTCTGCTTGCTGTAGCATAATGTCCTGTAATTTCAGAGCGTTGCCTCAGCCTCCCTCAGCCCCACCCTTCTGCTGCCCATATCCACACCCCTTATCCTTGGACACCCCCAGCTCCCACAGCTTACTCCTCAACCAATATACCTCACTCCTGATACAAGATAGCTGTCTACAGAGTGGCAGCCTCCTCTCTCCAGGCCCAATTTAGAATTATTGCCATCCCACAGCCTGTGCAGCCTACAACCCTTCCGAAGATGCCTGCCATGGTGGAATATGGCCACCCTGATTATCCCCTCTGTTTATAATAGCACACCCCTTTTCTCAGTCCCTTTCCTGAGTACAGTTTCTCTATACTGACCGTAGTTATTTACAAACCCAATTTCAACCCCACCAACAAAGTTCCTAAAGTCTCACAAACACATACAGTCCAGTATGTGTTCAGTCCCACTAACAGTGTGTGTAAGCAGACCCAGGTACCGTATGATGTCACAGGCCCACCAACTCCTGTTGCTTCAAATTTCAGTCCCAAACAGAAATACTCAGCCCTTCAATCCCAACCCCAGTGGCTTTTCAGTATTTAAGAAAGCCTACAAAACAGGGTGGGTGGGAGGGCTCTTACCAAACACCAGGCAAACAACACATTTAAATTACCTTCTAATTTTCCCTGCCAAACATCTATCCCCAAACCTACAATATCACAGCCCAAGTATCAGTTCAAATTCAAGGTAATAATTTTAACACATAGAACTAATTTCACTAACAAACTATTCAAATATTTCAGTTTAAAACAAAATATAACTCCTGACCTCTTTTCTACCAACCTGTTGCTTAAGCTCCCAAGTGAACAATGAAAGCCACAGTAATTCCTGTTTAAAGACAAGTTAATTGCAGCTAATGTCCCTCCTCCAAACACCAGGCAAACAACACATTTAAATTACCTTCTAATTTTCCTGCCAAACATCTATCCCCAAACCTACAATATCACAGCCCAAGTATCAGTTCAAATTCAAGGTAATAATTTTTAACACATAGAACTAATTTCACTAACAAACTATTCAAATATTTCAGTTTAAAACAAAATATAACTCCTGACCTCTTTTCTACCAACCTGTTGCTTAAGCTCCCAAGTGAACAATGAAAGCCACAGTAATTCCTGTTTAAAGACAAGTAATTGCAGCTAATGTCCCTCCTCCAAACACCAGGCAAACAACACATTTAAATTACCTTCTAATTTTCCCTGCCAAACATCTATCCCCAAACCTACAATATCACAGCCCAAGTATCAGTTCAAATTCAAGGTAATAATTTTAACACATAGAACTAATTTCACTAACAAACTATTCAAATATTTCAGTTTAAAACAAAATATAACTCCTGGCCTCTTTTCTACCAACCTGTTGCTTAAGCTCCCAAGTGAACAATGAAAAGCCACAGTAATTCCTGTTTAAAGACAAGTTAATTGCAGCTAATGTCCCTCCTCCAAACACCAGGCAAACAACACATTTAAATTACCTTCTAATTTTCCCTGCCAAACATCTATCCCCAAACCTACAATATCACAGCCCAAGTATCAGTTCAAATTCAAGGTAATAATTTTTAACACATAGAACTAATTTCACTAACAAACTATTCAAATATTTCAGTTTAAAACAAAATATAACTCCTGGCCTCTTTTCTACCAACCTGTTGCTTAAGCTCCCAAGTGAACAAGTAACTCTCATACCTTTCTCCTATACTGCACCACCTCAGCTTGTTTACACATGGGATGGGGTAAGAGTTAGGACCGATGACCCCAACACACACCCTGAAGCCTGTTGGTGAGGGTGGGGTGGGGTTGGCTTGCAAGGGGGGTGGAAACCCTAACATCGAATTTCCTCACTTTTGTCACTGTGGAACAACCCTAACTGATGTATTAAATGGAGTTTTTTGCCATGAATATATACATCTATCTATATATATATATATACATATAGGTGTGTGGACAGTATTCAAGAGACTTGGGGGTGCACTTAAAATAAGGTCTGTATTTTACTCATAATTTATTAAAAATACAGAATTTGTGCTCTGTACTGTTGCCAATATGGTCAAGAGATAGTGTGCATAAACAAAAGGGTGTATGTATTTTTATTTTATTGTGGCAACATTTTAATAATGAAAATGCAAAGGCCAACAAAATGCTGGGTTGTATTGCAAGGGGTATATCCTCGAGGAGGGAGGAGGTGATTCTGCCACTGTATAGGTCATTAGTTAGACCACACCTGGAGTACTGCGTGCAGTACTGGCGTCCGTATCTGAAGAGGGACATTAAGTTACTGGAGGGAGCGCAGAGCAGGGTGACAAAGATGATCAAGGGTCTGGGGGACTTATCATATGAGAGGAGGTTGAAGGAGTTGAACATGTACTCACTGGAGGAGAGGAGAGACAGGGGGGATATGACTGAAACCTTTAAATACATGAAAGGAATAAACAAGACAGGTACAGAGGGGCTGTTCAAAGTAAGGGAGGGGAGGGCCACCAGGGGCCATGATATGAGACTGGAGCGAGGAAGGTTCAGGAGGAGATGAGG
This sequence comes from Neoceratodus forsteri, assembly GCA_016271365.2. Classification (NCBI taxonomy): domain Eukaryota; kingdom Metazoa; phylum Chordata; order Ceratodontiformes; family Ceratodontidae; genus Neoceratodus; species Neoceratodus forsteri. The sequence continues at coordinate 67,938,815 of CM028129.1, forward strand.
AGACACTTTTACAGAGAGGGTGGTGGCTGGGTGGAATGCGTTACCTGCAGAGTGGTATGCAGTAGAACAGTGGACTGCTTCAAACGAGGATGGGACAGGACAAGGGGAAGGGTTAATGAAGGGGAAGGGTGGAAGGGAGGGGCAGCTGCAGAATAAGGGGTGCTAGCTGCACATTCGAGCAGACTTGATAGACCTCTAGGCCTTTATCTGCTGGCAAATTTCGTATGTTCGTATGTTCGTAAAATAGCCTTAAAAGAGGCAGCCATTTTGTGACATGGCTGTGCTACACATCTTGGTGGCCATTAAATGTACTGTTTTTAAAGCAGAATTCTAAAGTTCCTTTTTAGTGGACAGAGTGGATGTGTAACTGTCCCCCAGTGATTATTGATTTTATGCAGATAAAATTACATTTACATGACACCACATGTAATTTATTACTTTCATGCATTACTGTGGTGTCTTATATAGCCGCATAATTTTTTTTGTGTATTCTGCCTTTATACTTTGAGGTTTTTTTTCAGTGTCAGTTCACATTGCTTAATGTGTTTCTCCCACACAAATCTGCAATCTTAATATAGTGGTACATAGACCCTGCTAGGGGCAGCAGCATCATAAGCTGTGGCTCTTGCTATCGTGTCCATGTTACCCCCTGTGGATGATGATGATGCTGGTATTGGTACAAATAGCTGGGACCTGAAGGTGATATCAAGCATTCAGTTTTGGTACTCTGGCTCTAAGCAAAACTGTTCTCTTCCCACTGCTTCTTCCCATTTACCATTCTTAAAAACAGGTAGAATGAAGCATCGTCCATTTTAAATCTGGTGTGCTGCACAGGAGTTTGGATGTATCTCAGAGGTCTCCAGTCACTAGAAAACATGCTCTTCAGCATTCTGCTACAAAACAGCAAGTTAAAATTCTGGCAGGCATATTAAATAGTGACTGGCTAAAGTGCAGCAGTTATTCTGTGTCATTTTGGGGACAGAAAAAGTCAAGCATTCAACTTAAGACTTCATGGTCCTGCTGTTTGTGAAGGGCCCCTCTTCAAAACAGAGGATGATTGGATTAGTGGGCTGTGCAGCGCAATGAGTATATTTTAAAGTTTTGTTTGGGAACTACTGTATATCAGCAGAACTTTCCTCTGGTTCTAGCACTGTGTAAATGGGCCATATTAAATAGTATAGTTTAATGTTGTGTATGGGAAGTATAACAGCAGAACTTTCTTCTGGTGTGGTTAGTGTTTTAAATGGGGCATATTAAATAGTATATTTTAAAGTTTTGTTTGGGAAGTATATCAGCTGAACTGTCCTCTGGCGCTGGCACTGTTTAAATAGGGCATATTAAATACTATCTGGCTATAGTGCAACAGTTGTGTTCTATCATCTTTGGGGGCAGAAAAGTTAAATTTGTTTGTTCTCTCATGGCCAAGCTGTTTGTGAAGGGTCCCTCTTCAAGATGGGGCTGTGCATATAGGTGACCAGTCTAATCAAATAGAGTTTTGTTTGAGGTTTATAGTTTTTTGTTTACAATCCATCCAGCTGGTTTTCATTGTATAATTAGATTTTTTCAGAATATTGCTAATATTGGTGAACTTTCCCCTGCTGATGACTTCAATCATGTTTAAATGGGGGAAAACAACAACACCTGTGGGGTTCCTACTGGTAAATTCTAAGAATGTGTTTTTGTCGAATGAATGCTGCACCTGTTGATGGCTCTATTTTAGAAGTGTGTATGTGGAATGAATATAAAAGCAGCACTCTTAAAATGTTTTAAATAAAAATGAAAGCAATTTGTGAGAGATGCTTGTAATTTTTAGAAAGAGGTCATGCTGGCTCTGGTTAATGTAGGTGTGTGTGTGTGTGTGTGTGTATATGTATATGTGTGTGTGTGCGCGTGTGCGTGTGCGTGCGTGTGTGTGTGTGTGTGTGTGTGTGTGTGTGTATATGTGTATGTGTATGTGGGGGGGTATTTTAAAAATGATAAAGTTGCCTTTCTTAATGTAAGATTATAAAGGAGCATCATTGTATTGGCATACTGAACTAGGGGATCAGGTCTGGGTGGTGGTATAATATATTGGAACTGTTTGAAATAAAAAAAAAAACTACAGCAATGGGGCCTACCTCAAAAATGCTTCTTATGGCATTGGTCAATTCATTTGAGTTTATGGGGGTTACCACATGTAGGAATGAGACTGCTTCTAAACTAGACATCACGTGGTGGCATAATATGTTGGAACTGTTTAAAAATAAAAGAATACAGCACTTGGGCCTACCTCAAAATGGCTGCTCATGGGGGGGTACCATGTGTAATAACTAGGTCAGTGCCTGAGTGTACTAGCGCCTGTAGGGCAACATCATTGTTTTGGATTCATCTGGCAAAAACATTTTCCTGATTTATTTATAATAAAACTGTTTCTAAATTAGATGTCTAGTGATGGCACAATATGTTGTAATTGTCTAAAAATAAAAAATACAGCACTTGGGCTTACCTGAGAAAGGCTGTTCATGGCATTGCTTAGTACATTCAGAGGTATGGGAGGGATACCATGTGTAGTACTGGAATCTGGTCATTGCCTGGGTGTACTAGTGCCTGTTGGGCAATATCAGTGGTTAGGATTCATCTGGCAAAAACATTTAGCAGATTTATTTATAATGAGACTGCCTATAAATTAAATGTCAAGTGTTGACATAATGTCTTGGAACTGTTTGAAAATAAAAAATACATCACCTGGGCCTGACAGTTTGGATATGGCATTCCATGTGCAGTACAAGAACCCTGCAGCAGTGGTGTTCCTGTGATGCACATGGTGGGAAGCACAGGGTAGGCCTGTGTGATATTTTGGCATCATTTTCCCCATAATGGCTGGCACTGGGTTGCCAGGGGATGCCATGTAGTGCCTGTATCTACAGTTATCAACACCAGACAGATTGCCCGGGTGCTTTCTGGTTGGTAACTGTGGTTGAGCCTGGCCTCAGTTTGACTCTGTGGAGGTACAGTGATGTCAAAATGACCCCTGATGTGACTCAGGTCCGCTGTGTAACATCCAGCTGTCTCTTGCCTTGCCTTTGCTTGTTCATGTTGAACTTTGGTGTATTATTTTACTTGTAGAGTAGTTTGGATGTGGCATTCCACGTGCAAAACAAGAACCCTGCTGCAGCGTCATCCCTGTGATGTATGTGGTGGTGAGCTTAGGGTAGGCCTATGTGATATTTTGGCATTATTGTCCCCTCAAAGGTTGGCATGGAGTTGCTAGGGAGCATCATGTGGCACCCTCATGCATAGTTATCAGTATCAAACAGATTGTCTGGGTGCTTTCTGGTTGTTAACTGTGGTTGGGCCTCTCCTCAGTCTGGCTCTGTGGAGCTACAGTGATGTCAAAATGACCACTGATGTGGCATGGTACTCATCAATGTGTATTGGCTGTTTGATTGATAATAAGCCACTAATAAAAGTTGTACCAGGTATTTCACAGTTGCATTGCTACTGTGGTGTCCGCATTACCCACAGTAGTTTTATGCAATAGAGATGGTCACATAACAAATCAAGTACAACCAAGTGATTTGTTCATGTTTATTTTTCTTCTTAATGTCCAGCTTAAGTGTGAAAGGCATGTAGGTTGGGCATAAACAGTATTAGCATGAAGTAATGAAACTTTGATAACCTCCTGTTTGTATTTTTAGTGCTGTCTACATTGGAGGATATATAGCAACACATACATATGGAAGAACATCAAATCGTTAGATGTTGCAAATGAACACACTTAAATAGAAGACAGAGACACTGCATTTGAAAATTTTATTTATTGCTAGAAATGGGAAATAATGGATAATGGACACCGAGTTACCCACAAAAGTAGTTTACTTGTCATAAGTAACTGCCATTTTTCCAAACTTAGAAATACAGAACTATCTTTATATTTTGTATTATGCAACTACCACATATACACATTAAAATTAAGGTTGAGTCATGCCTAATTATAAAACTTTTTTTGAGTGTATGAATGTCACACTTTGTCCCTCAAATACTGTCCACACAGCTATATATGTATGTATATACTGTATATATATATATATATATATATATATATATGTCTTTTTTGTTAGTGTGTGCATGTGTTTACCTTCTATGCAGTGTGCTGAGCTGTTAAGGATATGCTAGTTGTATGCACCTTGCCCTCTTGGGGAAATGATGTCAGAACCACTAGTATAAAGGAAATGACACTTTTGGGATGGTGGGGTGAGGGGCAGCATGGGTGGGACCAAGCCCATGCCCTCCAGAGACAATCAGCAACAGCTCCAACCCACCACTCCGGTGAGTGCTGACCTTCCTTTCAGCAAGACAACCTGTACCACCCCAGTGAATGCTGACCTTCCTTTCAACAAGACAACCTGCATAACAATTTAACAGAGAATATACCCAGCAAAAAACAATTATAGTCAGAGAAAAATGAAGCAGTTGAACCCAGTACCTATGATGTAAGCCTTCCCTGACCCAATACAACCTGGTGTTCAGTGCTCTGAAGACAATCAGAGAAAGCCAGTTTATACCACCTAAGGCACTTTCTGGTAATGTTCTTTGATTTTGCAACTATATTTAAGATGTACTAAAGGTCTCACTGGAAATGAGCTTGCCTCAGTCAAGTTGTCCTATTCATTGTTTTTCTCAGATGAATAAAAATGTTTACTACTAGTACTACTAAATCTGTGATCCTCTCTCCATACCCATTTGAGAGTACCAGGTCTAAGATTGCTTCCTCCCTCCCTCCCGAGTGGGTTCCAACACTAGCTATCTGAGGCATGTCCCCTGCAGGGCATCAAGAATGACCCTGCTCCTGGATGTGGCTGCAGCAAATGTGTTCCAGTTAACATCTGGCATATTCAGGTCCCCCATTAACAGTATCTCCCCTTTTTCTGCCTTTCTAAGGATGCCTTCTATCATTTCCTTGTCCATTTCCTCCCTCTGAGACGTGGGTCTGTATACAAGCCCCGTGCAGATTGTGGTGCCATTTCCTGTCTCCAAAATGATCCACAGTGCCTTCTCTCCTCCCAGTTTACTCTTTAGTTCTGTTGCTTTGATCCCTTCCATTATGTAGAGAGTTACTTCTCCTCCACTTTTACCCTCCCTGTAGATTGTGTACCCTGGTATGTTGACATCCCAGTCATGGTTCTCCATGTAACATGTTTCTGTGACTGCCATGATATCCAGGTGTCACTTTTCCATCAAGGCCACTGGTTCATTAAGCTTGTTATCCAGACAATGAGCATTGGTACTCATCAATGTCCATTTTTTGATGGCCTTAACCCTTTTAGCTCCATCCCTGTCCTTACTGCCTTTGCCTTTTTCTCAATTTACCCCTGCTCTTCTCCATATTGACCTTTCTACCTTGGTGTTTACCTTGCTAACTACCCTGTTTTGTGGGGGGAGGCTGGGAATTCCCTGCTTCTTATCAGTGCCTTCCCCTTGGCTAGTTTAAAAGCTTGCCAATGAAGCATTTAAACCTATCACCCAGGAGCCTGGTTCCTCTACCGGACAGATGCAGACCATAGTGTCAGTATAGGCCTGTATCCCTCCAAGTGGAACCCCAGTCCCCAATGAAGCCAAAACCCTGTGCTCCACACGTTTTTCAACCATTTATTGAATTGCATAGTGCGGAGTACCTTAGCCTCACCCATGCCATAGACAGGCAGCACCTCTGAGATGGTTACTATGCATGCTTTTAGTCTAAGGCCACTCCCCAACTCCACAAATTCATCCTGCACTGCTCTGATCCCATGTTCAGCTAGGTCATTTGTCCCTACAGTAGGTGTACAATGATGTCCAGCTCCCTCTCCCATGCAGCTCCTCTTGCAATCCTGAGGATTGTCTTCCTGTCCCTCCATGCTATGGCATGTGGCAGGCATCTTACCTCCATCTCCCCTTCCTCCCTCAGTTCTACACCCTAATAACTGAGTCTCCCATTGGGAGCTGCTTCCTTCCTCTGTGGTGTCCCATGCCACCTTCCTGTGGGTCTCCCTTATGGAGGTTCCCAGCATCCAACTTGGTCTCCACTGTGGGTGCCTCCAGAGAGGAGCCATGCTCTACCAGAATGGTGTATGAATTGTAGAGAGGTACAACTGGAGGGATGCACCTCTGTTCCGCCACCCTCACCCTCCCTGATCCCACTGTTTTCCAACCACTCCTCTTTCTTGGCAACCTCTGAGGCAACAGTGGTGTCCCTGGTCCCTGGTGTTCTCTGGGTAGGGGAGGTTTCCCTACTCCTTGCCAGGTCAGCCTGGAGATGGGCAACCTCCTCCCACAGAGCAGAGAGTTGCCTGCAAATAGGGCAGCAGTGCAGCCTCCAGAATGTCTCCTGGAAGACTTCCACCCCACAGTCAGTGCATTGCACCTATTCCTACATGTCCATTATGGGGTGATACTCCTCTCACTAGAATGGTTTGGGCAACCCCCATGGTGTCTGCCACCATGGCTGCAGCCTCCTGTGCAGTGGAAAATAGGTGATACATACTGGCAGACATGTCCTGCCACAGTTCATGAATGGCTGTGACATTTGCTGCATGGCATGTCTCTGCACGCTGCTTGACACACTGCATTTTGCAGTGCAGCATGTGGTGTATGTGTGCCAGCTCCTCCTGTGTGATCTCCTGTGCTCCCATGGCTGACTGCAGCAGCTGCTGGTTGACCAGTGTCTTCTGCTGTCACCCTGGACTGTCCTTTGGGACAGGGTCAGACTGCACACTTGGCTGCTGTGGGGTCCGTATTTGCACCACTGTCAATGCAGTGTTTTGTTGTGGCTGGTGTGACACAGCAGTGGCTGGGCTGGTGGGATTTTCCTTGGGTGCACTTTGGTGGCCATGGTGGCTGCATGATCATAGGGTGGCACAGCAGTGACTGTGCCAAGGGCAGTGGGTGCATGTCCCACTGCAATAGCAGTGCCAGGAAGGGGTGGTGGCTGGGCCCTATTGATGGGGGTACTGTCAGGGGAGGGCAACCCCCCCACCCCCGTCTGGGGTAGATCCATCTCTTCATCACTCCTCCACAAAAGTCTTGTCTTCCTTATTGTCATCAATCTCTGCTCTCTCATCCTCACTGGAGTCACTGTCCTCTGCAGCATGGCAGCCAGCAGGGACAGCTGCCACAGTGATGGACTTGTAATATCTTGGATGGTGTCCACTATGATGGACTGAGCTGTTGAAAGAGAAAAGAGAAATGCAGCAATGTAATTTACATACCCATGTGCGTGCCATAACAGCATGCATGCTCAGTGCACTGTGTCTTGACACCCATGCTGCTTTTGCAGTGCAATGCCCATACCCTCCCACAGGACTGTATACACCCCACACCCAATCACCAAAGATCACACCGGTGATAACACATGTGACACCGTAAGGGATTACCCCACAGATGTCCAGAACACCAGTATACATGAATACGACCAATCTGTCACACATCCAACAGTCAGGGGCTTCCAGGTGTACAGGTGGCCCGACAGCTAATCCAATGCAGTGGACAACACAATATATCAGTAGGAGAGACCAGGGAGACACATTTCTGTGAACATTACATGTAACTATGATACAGTAGTTCTGTGTGTTCCCCATAATTATGCCATGGAAAGACCAGGGCTTCCTGGTGGGTCTGTCTAGCCTGCAAACAGGTACGACATGACAGTCAGGGTATGCAGCAGTAGTGACCCACGTGCATTATATTCCTGACCATGCAGGATGCATGACTATGCCTACTGTTGGATTGGTACACATGCCACAGATCTGTGAATTGCATTCTGTGCCTCCACCCAGTGTCTGTCTGTCCAGCATCAGAATTAACAGAACCCCCCTTGCACACAACACCACCACTGGTGTATGCATGCACACACATGCCCAATGGGATTGTTAAAAGTCAGTCACTCACACAAATGCGCTGGTCTCACTTGGCTCTTGTAGCCACCTTCCAGCACACCAGTAAGCACAGTGGCCCAGAGGGTTGAAGCTATTGACTTCTCTGCAGGGACTAGAGTTGCTGCTGTTGCCTCCAGCCCACCAACTTGGGCCTGTATGTCCTGTCATGCATTGGCCAGGATCTGTCCCGTACAGTGTTTGATATCTCCAGCTATTTCTTCACCCCCTCCACCGAGCGGTTTCAGCTGTCAAATTCATTTACTGCCTTGGTGATATCTAACCAGGCCTTCTTTATCTTGGCCTTGGTGCCCCTTGTCTTTTTTTTTTGGTGTGACATAGGCCTGGGCCAATGCCTGCACCTTGCTCTTAGAAAACCTTTGCATTGTCTATCTGTTGGAAATGAAGAGAAAGTACAGATGTGAACTTTACATACACACAGTCGAGCACTGAACAAGGTACATTGATGTGAAAGCCTCACAGACCCATAGCAGAGACATGTAAATGTTCCAGGATGGCTCCACCTAACACACAGTCAACCAGGTGTGTGACACAGACCTCAGCCAAGTGCTGATGCAGTCATAGTCTAGTCCAGATACAGCATCAACACAGTGCTATGATCACACATGTCCCTTTGTAAGCCATTCCACAATACATTATGTCTAGCCCCTTTAAGTTCTGCTGTAGAACCTAGGTGGTGCACTTTGCTCCTTTTATATGCTTCAGGCACAATTAGGCATGCAGATGAATGACTAGATTCCATTAATGACATGCTAATGTGGATTTTGCCCCTGGAATGTAAAATGAGCTCATTTCCATACTCTGCTTTAACATAGCAGGTTTGCTCCAAGCACTATCATACTTGCGTTAGTGCTAGCTCTGCTGTTATGATAGTGCAACGTCCATGTATGGAGCAGACTTGGCATTACATGTTGTGGAGAACGTCATCATATGGCACAGGCATGCGGTCTATGCTGTTGCACAATGGTATTGCGTAGGGCTTTGCAGGACTGTGCATGCACACACGTACACTGTGCACCTGCCACATCATGCCTTCTGTGCACTGAAGGACCCACCCACCCCAACCAAAAGTATGCATTGAGCTGTGCAAAATGACATTAGCACAACACTAATAATGACATATATTATGCACATAACAGGCCACACCCATAGAGCCAGAGACATTTCACTAACTGACTGGGATGGCTGGTAGTCACTAGTGAGATAAATGGTGGACGGAAGGAAGATAGTTGTTCACTAGAAGGACACTCATTAGCCAACTACAGAGTTGGCCACCACTGTTGACCTGGTGGTCACCAGGAAGGACCAGCTCCTGGGTGTGGAGGCAGAGGCATCAGAGAGGCTAGGTGTGAAGTCTGCATCTCTATGAAGAGGCATCTGGGACAAAGAACAGGAGTGGTCAGGACTGGGGGACTAGTGCAGGCACCTGTTCAATGACACTTCAAGGAGGGAGTCCAGGTGCCTGCAGGAACTCAGGAATATGGTGGAGAGTGGCACTGTACTGTTGTTTCTATTGTGTGTTACTGTTTCCATGATACTGTACTGCTGGGTTACTGTGTCTGAGGAACGGTGCACTGCACCTGTGTGATCCTATTGTGTCCACTCTGTCCTATAGGACCAGCCTAGCTGTATAGCCCTCTATAACTAAGACAGGTGTATTGGATTAGTGTCCCAGTAGATTTCCCCATTGGCCTGTACAATATAGGAGACACTGTGCATCGCAGATCCATGGCACTAAGAGTGTGTGCAAACATATTAACATGGGTGCTGTCATAGTGTCAGGGAGGATGACAGAGTCATGTGATGTGGTGCACTGTACATGCAGCTATGGTGGCAAGTGTATGGAGTGACATTTTACAGAGGCCACCGTCCCTTCTGTATACACTGTCTGTGTCATGTAGGATGGGTGCTGGTACACATATGCCAGATAATGCACATTATGCTATTACACTGTGCTGTGTGTGGCACTCTTGATCCTGCCACTGTGTTGGAATACACCTACGGTACAATGCCCTCCCCTACTATTGCATAGGTATGCTTCCTGTGTCCCTGTTGTATGAGACCTGGGGCTGCATGCATCCTGCTCCATACTGTGAGGTGTACTTGGCCTGCTGATGACAAGTATGGGTATGTTGGACAAGGGTGGTGTCGATGGTTGGATATGGGCATTATATGGGATTTTGTACACAGTGCTAGGCCACAACTAGAGCAGTGGGATGTAGCATTCCTATTTCATCTGGGACCTGGCTTACTGGCCTGTGTGGGGTGCCATGAATGTGTACAATGGTAGGATGTGGTCCTGCAATTTCCTGTCTATCCACAGCATGTACATGTGGCTGTTGGTGCACAGTAGTGGTATATCGGTGTGTGTAATGTTTGTGACTAGGTTGAATAAGGCTCTGTCCCATTTGTTATGCAGAAAGAGTTTAAATGCAAGGATCTGTTCTATCCTCTCCTTTTCTGTCTCTTGTCTGGTTGTGCAACTAAATGTTCTTGTGAGACCTAGGAACTTATCACTCTTACTGTCTTGTGATTCTCTGCCTCTCACTATCTCTCTGCCTTCACTTGCTGTTTCAGTCTTTTCTTCCCCCTTGCATACCTGCGGTTATAAAAGTATATGTGAATATTTATGTGAGACTGGGATCCCTTGGTTTGAAAATGTATTTAGCTATATTATTGAAATGATTACAAAAAGCTATTTGTAATTTAGGGGGTTAACCTGAGATGCAGTTTGAGCCCCTTTCAGGTTTGTTTGCAAACTCTTTTGCAGAGCTGTCAGCAGAAGACCAGCCTGGGACACTTCAGTTTGCAAGCCTGTTCAGCAAAGAAACTGACAAGAACTGTGATACAGATGTCTCCTTAACAGGCTCAGGATGAAGAAGTTAATTGTCAGGCAAAGACTTGTTATGGAAAGAGCAGCAATATTTTTGCTAGAGAGACTGAATCTTGGAAAATGGAAAGAAACCCTCAAATGAAGTACTTTTGTTTTCTCTATTCATACTGCCCTTGTATATCGCTATCCTGAGCAATTTTTATGTTTGCTTGCTTGCATGCACAAGAAACATGTTGTGACAGCTTGCTGGAATAGCAGGTTGTGGAGGTGCAGCTGTGTTGTGGCCAGTGCCACGACTGCTTTTTAGGGCTTGTCTGTGTGGCATCAATGAATGAGCACGCTGTCTATGACAGCAGCTCAAAAGTGTGCCACCAACTTGAAATAATTTCACAGCTGCAATGAGAGAGTGACCCGTCATTGCAGGGTGTGCCTTGCCTGGTGTAACATTTCAATAAACATGGTGGCAGCTGTCACTGTCTGCCTCTCATAGTCCCGCCTGAAAGCTGACATCGGGAGTGCTCAATCCCCATCGGCATGATGTCCCTGGAGTTTAATTTGTAAGCTGAGGGGATGCACAAATTCCCCTCGGCATCATACTCTCCTCAGACACAGACCCATTTTATTTGCTGATGCGGTGCCCAAACCCCATTGGCTTCAGTAGTCCCAAAGCACCCAGGTGGCACACTGGGAGCCCACCCCAGCATGCCAAATGTCATGTAAAAAAGAAAACCTTCCCACAAAGTTTTTCTTTTCTTTTAACCTGTAAACAAGAAAATGGTCCCTCGTTGTCTGCGGTGCCTCCCTCCCCCAACCTACACCCACCCTCTGTGCACCCCACCTCCCGCATCCCCCCCACCCCATACTTACCTCCGGAGCCCAGCACAATGATCTTTGGTGGAGTGGAAACATGTCAGCACTCTTCAAAGATGACCGTGAACTGAAGAAATGGCGGTAAGCTGTATACAGTATACACCTGATTTTACGAATTCCGGTTAATCGAATCTCCGGTTAATATGAATTCGTTTTATGCCCCTCTAGGTGGAGTATTAAACGTAACTAGCTTTAGTGGCCATGATGTTAACTGAACAATGTGGTGGTAATTAAACTCTGTTGGCACTTGTTGGGTACTAATTGTTCACACATAAGAACCGTACATCTGCCCTAATCCTCATTATACAATGGCATGAAATAATCCTGGAGATTGATTGGCCAGTCTAGGACTGGAGCCGTGATGTTATCCCAGTACAACATCACAGCTCTAGTCCCAGCACAGAAACGACAACATGAAATGTAAAAATTAAAAATAAAACAAATCATTCCACGACCGCAATTAATGACCGTCTCATTCCCGCTCACCACCCGACCTTATTTGCTTCGCTCCCACCACCGCTAACAATTTCTCTGCATCTTTCTCTGCTCTCCTCGCTACCTGTAAAAATAAAAACCTGCACCACAAAACAAAACTGTGCTTTCTTACTGCTGCACCCTGGTGAAGTACGTAGTAACCTAGCGCATGAGCATACAGAATTTGCACTCCTTCACCCGCGCACACTCCTACTGCCAAACTAAATTAAAAAAAAGAGTTTTCAAAGAAAGGCAATAGTCTGAAAAGAAAGCCATACCTCTACTTCACCTTTTTTTCTCCACAACAACTCCGTGGCAGCCGCTATGAGTCGGCTTGTCAGCTAACCTCGGTGGCTCAGTCAGCACAGCGCCTAACAGCTCTGTAGCGAGGGTAACCTGAGAGGCAAATACAATACAGAACATTCAGCCAGCATCATCTAGTGGTCAAACTGTGGACTTTTTTGTGAAAACATATACCTCCACACATGAAAAAATACAAAAAATCCCCATAAAAACATCATTTTTATTCTATTTTATTGTTTTAAAAACAAACGAGCCATTGTATAATAGCAATAATGCACTCCAGGGCGTGTGTTGTGCTGGGATAACGTCACTTCTGGGGTGATTAGTCGCTCTCGGCCTGCGGCCTCGTGCCTAATCACCCCAGGCGTGATGTTATCCCAGCACAACACATACCCTGTCGTGCATTATTGCTTAATTAGCACACCCATTGTATGCAGTGTTACGACATGGCCAAACATAAGCGAACAGCGATAGACATATCACAGAAGCTGGCGATTATTGAATATTTGGAAAGTGGGGAAAAAGCAGTGGATGTTGCCCGTAAGTTTGGCATAGGCAACTCCTTGGTTTGTGACATAAAGAAAGCCAAATGGAAGATCTGAGACTTTGCCTCGGCCCTTGACTCTAATGACTCACCAAAGCAAAGAAAAACCATGAAAAGCTGCCGAGATGACCAATTAGATTGAGCGCTGGACCTCTGGTTCATGCAGAACCGTACCAGATGATAACTAGGATGACAGCGATGAAATCAAAGTTCCAACCGCCACTGAAGCTGTAACCACATTCGATCAGTGTCCTTCTTGGTTGGAGAGCCAACCCGACAGTGATTATCTCCACATGCTGTTACTGAGACAACTGCACTTAAAGGCTGTCAAGAAAATGAATGAATCAAAAAGACAGCTAAGTATAACTGATTTTTTCAAGTAGTGCTCTAACACCTTGTTCTGCTTTGCTTGGACAGTCTCGATATTTGATTGCAGCACAGTACTCTACTGAACTCACTGATTTCAATGTTTGTAAGTCTGCAGTGCATAAAAGATACCTGTAATAAAAAATGTTAACATTTTGACTACCCCTCTGCCAACATACTTATTTCAATGCGGCTTCTGATTTTCTGAATGTTTTTGGTGTCCCCCAGTGCGTTCGTAAAATCAGGAGTGTACTGTAATGGTATAAATGGGAGGGGTCAACTTAGGTGGATATCTCAGCCATTTTTGTGACTTTTGGCAGTAAATTTTCAACATGGGTTTCTTGGGACCCCACCTCATGAACTCAGTCACCCCCATGTCATTATTCAGTCCCGAAAGGTGATATTGCGGTCACTGCATGGAATCACCTTCTGGGACAGGTTAATGAAACAACAGTGTCACTGTTCATGAGGTGTGCTCCAAAAAAGCCTATTTTGCAAATTTGGTGAAAAAATTCCAAAAAAAAATGACTGTGTTATGAGCGTGCGTTGCGCAGTTCCCACGCACGCTTGTAACTTTGAGAATGTTTAATATTTTCACTCCATATTTTTAACATTGTCATTTTTCCACACCTCCTTATGAATAGTACAGCTGTCATTTTTCACATCCTGCCCAAAATGTGTTTTCGCACACCTGGCACACAATGGCGGAGTCGCTGTGTGAAAAAATGTTCAGGACAGATTAAGAAAATCACAGTAACAGTGTTCATAAGGAGAGATCCCAAAAAGCACATGTTGCAAATTTGGTGAACAGATTCCAAAAAATGACTGTTTTACCAGTGTGTGTTGCGCAGTTTCTATGCACGCTCATAACTTCACCAATTTTTATGCTGATTGCGCCCAGTACAAGAAACATATTGGGACAGCTTGCTGAGAATCAGGCTGTGGAGGCAGGGCACTGTTGTGGCCAATGCCCCCACAGCCTGCAAAGGCTTGGCCCACTTCCCCCAATGCCATGGCAGGCTGCTGTTGACACAAGTTTGGAACCTTTGCACCAACTTTTGACAATTTAGCCGCTGCAATCAGGGGCCACCTCGTCATTGCAGTGTAAGCCATCTGCTGCAATGAGGGAGCGACCCGTCATTGCAGGGCGGGATGTAAAAACCCTGATATTGTTTGTGAACATGGTGGCAGGTTGCCACTGTGTTCACAAACAATATTAACCCCCCTCCTCCATGTTTTTCTGCCGATGGGGGAGCCCACTCCCCGTTGGCATAATGTAGCCCTCCCCCTGTTTAACTGTCTGCCGACAGGGTGCCCAATTCCTGTTGGCAAAAAGGAATCCCCCCTATTGTTGTTTGCCAATGGGGAATTGCCCAATCCCCATCGACACAAAGGATTCCCCCGTTCCAACTATCTGTCAATGGGTTGCCCAATCCCTGTTGGCAAAAGGAACCCCCCTATTGTTTGCTGACAAGGGTCGCAATGATCCCCTGTCTTCAGCTACAGCTAACCCCCAAAAAGAAAGCCGTTGGTGGCACGCTGGGAGCCCACCTCAGCATGCCACATGGCCCTGTAAAGGGAAAATGGTCCCGCTGAAGTCTTTAGTTTTTCTTTGTACCTGAAAAAAAGAAAACTGTCCTTGTAGTCTCGCGCCCCCACCCGCAACTCGCACCCACCCACTGTGCACCCTGCCTCCCCACACCCCCCTCACCCCATACTTACCTCTGGAGCTGGGTGCGATGATCTTTGGTGGCCCCGGAACACTTCTGCACTCTTCAAAGCTGACCACGAACTGAGAAAATGCTGGTAAGCTGTATAATGTAATAAATAGGGGTTTTCCAACTTTGCTGCATATCTCTGGCATTTTTTTGAATTTTGACACCACATTTTCAACATAGGGTTTTTGGGACCCCTCCTCATGAATACTGTCACTGTCATGGCGTTAATCAGGCCCAAAGGGTGATTTCACGGTCACTGCATGGAATCACTTTTGGGGGCTGAGTAACGAAACGACAAAACCAGTGTTCATGAGGTGGGCTCTCAAAAAGTCTATGTTGCAAATTTGGTGAGAAAAATCCCAAAAATGACTGTTTTACAAGCGTGCACTGCGCAGTTGCTGCGCATGCTCGGAACTTCATGAATTTGCAATATTTTCATGCCAGATTTTCAACACTGGCATTTTGTCACACCTCCTTGTGAACTGTGCAGCTGTCGTTGTTCACATCCTGGCAGAAATGTATTTTCACACTTCCAGCACAGAATAGCACGGTTGCTGTCAGAAATCAGTGTTTGGGACAGATTAAGGAAATGACAGTGACACTGTTCATGAGTAGAGGTCCTGAAATGGCTATGTTGAAAATTTGGTAACGATACTCCATAAAATGACTGTGTTATGAGCGTGCGTTGCGCAGTTTGCACTCACGCTCGTAACTTCATGAATTTATAATATTTTCACTCCAGATTTTCAACATTGCCATTTTCCCACACCTACATATGAACAGTGCAGCTGTCATTTTTCTAATCCTGGCCAAAATGTGTTTTTTTTTCAGTTCCAGCGCAGAATAGAGCGGTCGCTGTGGGAAATCATTGTCCGGGACAGATTAATAAAATGACAGTGATAATGTTCATGAGCAGAGGTCCTAAAATGCCTATGTTGAAAATTTGGTGATAATAGCCCATCAAATGAGTGTGTTACAAGTGTGCGTTGCACACTTTCCATACACCTTTTGTAACTTTGCAGATTTGTAATATTGTCATGCCACATTTTCAACAATGGCATTTTTTCACACCTCCTTAGGAGCAGTACAGCTGTCATTTTTCACATCCTGTTTGAAATGTGGTTTCACAGTTGTAGCACAGAATAACGTGGTCGCTGTGGGAAATCAGTGTTCGGGACAGATTAAGAAAATGACAGTGGCACTGTTCATGAGCAGAGGTCCTAAAATCCCTATGCTGAAAATTTGGTGACAAAACTCCAAAACATGACTGTGTTACAAGCGTGCGTTCAACTGTTTCTACGCACCCTTGTAACTTCTCAAATGTGTAATAATTTCACGCCACATTTTTAACAGTGGCATTCTTTCACACCTCCTTATGAACAGTACAGCTGTCATTTTTCACATCCTGGCTAAAATATGTTTTTGCACTCCTGACAGAGAATAGCACGGCCGCTGTGGGACATCAGTGTTTGGAACAGATCAAGATGGAACGAGTGAGAGGGGGGAGTGACCGAGCTCAACTGAGCTCTGCCGGGACTGCTCTGGATTTGTTTGTGGGCAGAAAAAGGCCTCAACGCAAGAGGCCAGTACAAAAGGGTAGCCTGCAGCACTGGGAGAAACAGAACGAGAGAGCAAGTGAGGGAAGGGGTAGTGAGCGAACTCACCAGAACACTGTCAGGACTGCTGTCGATTTCTTTGTGGGCAGGAGAAGGCGTCAATGCAGGCAGGGGCCCAGTAGAATAGGCCAGCCTGCAGCAGTGTGAGAAACAGTACGAGTGAGTGAGACAGGAGGACTGAGTGAACTCAATGGAGCTCTATCAGGACTGTTGCGGATTTCTTTGTCGGCAGAAAAAGATGCCAGTGCAGGCCATACAAAAGAGCTGCTTGCAGCACCAGGACAAACAGAATGAGCGCGTGACAGAGGGAGACTGAGCGACCTCAACGGAGCTTTGTCGGTACAGCTGCAAATTTCTTTGTGGACAGACAAAGGTGCCAATGCAGGCAGGAGCCCCGTACACAAGAGCTGCCTGTAGCACCAAGAGAAACAGAATGAGTGAGTGACAGAGCAATAGTGAGCGAGCTCAATGGAGCTCTATTGTGACTGCTGTGGATTTCTTTGTGGGCAAAAAATGCGGCAACGCAGGCAGGAGCCCAGTACAAAAGCCAGCTTGCAGCGCGGGCAGAAATGGAATGAGTGAGTGAGAGAGGGGAAATGAGCAAGCTCAATGGAACTGTGTCGGGACTGCTTCAGATTTCTTTCTGGCCAGAACAAGCCACCAATGCAGGCAGGAGCCCAGTACAAAAGGGCAGCCTGCAGCGGCAGGAGACACAGAATGAGCGAGTGAGGGAGGGGGAGTGAGTGAGTTCAACGGAGCTCTGTTGGGACTGCTGCAGATTTGTTTGTGGGCAGAAAAAGGCAGCAAGGCACGAAGGGGCCCAGTGCAAAATGGCAGCCTGTAGTGGTGGGAAAAATAGAATGAGCGAGTGAGAGAGGGGGAGTAAGCGAGCTCAACAGAGCTGTATTGTAACTGCTGCAAATGCTGGCAATGCAGGCAGGAGCCCAATACAAAAGGGCAGCCTGCAACACGGGCAGAAATTGAATGAGCGAGTGAGAGAAGGGAAGTGAGTGAGCTCAACGGAGCATTGTCAGGACTGCTGCAGATTTCTTTGTGTGCAGAAAAAGGCGCCAACAGAGGCAGGAGCCCAGTACAAAAGGGCAGGCTGCAGCACCAGGAGAAACAGAATGAGTGAGTGACACAGGGGAGTGAACGACCTCAACGGAGCTCTGTCAGAACAGCTGTGGATTTCTTTGTGGGCAGAAAAAGGTGCCAATGCAGGCAGGAGCCCAGTATGAAAAGGCAGCCTGCCGCACTGGGAGAAACACAACGAGCGAGTGACAGAAAGGGAGTGAGCGAGCTCAGTGGAGCTCTATCATGACTGCTGCAGATTTGTTTGTTGGCAGAAAAAGGCAGCAATGCAGGCAGGAGCCCAGTACAAAAGGCCAGCCTGCAACCCCGGCAGAAACGGAATGAGTGAGTGACATACGGGGAGTCAGCAGGCTCAACAGACCTGAGTCAGGACTGCTGCAGATTTCTTTGTGGTCAGAAAAAGCCACCAACAGAGGCAGGAGCTCAGTACAAAAGGGTAGCCTGCAGCGCCAGGAGAAATGGAATGAGCGAGTGAGTGAGGGGGAGTCAGCCACCTCAACGCAACTCTGTTGGGACAGCTGCGGATTTCTTAGTGGGCAGAACAAGGTGCCAACACAGGCAGGAGCCCAGTACAAAAGAGCAGCCTGCAGCTCAGGGAGAAACAGACTGAGCGAGTGACAGAGGGGCAGTGAGCGAGCTCAACACACCAACGTAATTAACATTCAGCATTGACAAATGCTTGTTTATGTTTGTACTCCAGATTTTTAACATTGTAATTTTTGCACACCGTCTTATGAACAGTACTGCTGTCATTTTTCACATCCTGCCTGAAACATGTTTTCACACCTGTGGCATACAATGGGCGCAGTCGCTGTGCGAAATCAACGTTCGGGACAGATTAAGAAAATCACAATACCACTGTTCATGAGCGGAGGACCCGAAGTGCCTATGTTGAAAATCTGGTGTAAAATATCCCCCAAATAATTGCATTACGGGTGTGCGTTGTGCAGTTATTCGCACACTCATGACTTCACCAATTTTTTTTTATATTTTCACTCCAGATTTTCAACATTACCATTTTTTCACACCTCCTCATGAACAGTACAGCTGTCATTTTTCACATCCTGTTCGAAATGTGTTTTCTCACCTGTGGCACCAAATGGCGCAGTTGCTGTGCAAACTCACCTTTCGGCTGATGAACCGATAGTGCCACTGTTCACGCGGTGCAGTCACAAAAAGCCTATGTTGAAAACCTGAAGTGAAAATAACAAGAAACACCCAGGGCATTAGGGTTTCTGACCATAACGTCCTACCCTGTAGGGACTGACAGGCATCGGGGTGTGACTTGGGATTGTCGACAGTAATGCTCATGCCATTCCACCCCACCCCCACCCTGCAGCCAGTGATAGTCATCAGGGTTTGCCTTGGACTCTTTGGCACCAAACTTCACCCCATTCTCCTATACTGTACCCATTTCAGTGAATTTCCTTATGGAATGGGGGTGAGTGTAAAGTCCAAACACCTCAAGGCACACCTCAGCACCTGCTAGTGTCTGCAGGGTAGGGTGAGGTGAAATGGTGTGAGCATTATGGGTGACGACTCAAAGGCACACCCCAATGCCTGTCCATCTCTGAAGGGTAGGGGTGGGGTTTGCATCAGTTCAATACATCACTGCCATTTCTATTCTGCATCTGTCTAACTCCTGCACTTTCAATGCTAATGCCAGTAAGTAAACATTCGGCATTGACAAATGCTTGTTTTTATTGCATTGTTATTGATAATAATAATAAAATACTACTCGGAAATTTTATAACTGCTCCTGGTTTTTTTCTGTGCTTCCTGACCTGTGCCTCGATGATAGATGATGTCAGACTAAATGGGAATTGCACTAACTCTAAGCTAGATGTTCTGTTTGTGGGTTCTGGAATTGGTGCCAGGGAAGCATAGCAGAAAGAGAGAGATTCTGCAGCAGCAATTCCTGGAGTCACAACCAGAAGAATAGCAGCCAAACTAGCAAAGACAGAAGTCCAAGCTGAAACTGCAGAGCCAGCACAAGTGATGAAAAAAAAGAACAGGCAGTGACAGAACCTGAAAGCCTGATTGTCTTTTTTAAATGGTGGGATATACAACAAGAGATGGAGAAATGGAGAAAAGAGGCGAGCATGTGGCAGGGCTGAATAAGATCCTGTCCTGTTTGTTATGCAGAAAGAGTTCAAATGCAATGATCTGTTCTATCCTCTCATTTTCTGTCTCTTGTCTATCTAGTTGCACAACCAAATGTTCTCGTGAAACCTACGAACTGGTCACTCTCACGGTCTCATGATTCTCCGCCTCTCACTATTTCTCTGCCTTCACTTGCTGTTTCTGTCTTTTCTTCACACTTGCATATCCATCGTTATAAACATATATGAGAATCTTTATATGAAACTGGAATCCTTTGGTTTGAAAATGTATGTAGTTATTTATTTATTTAGTTTTTGTTGACCGGGTAGGTGTGCTAGACATAGGAATGACTATTTTCAGACACGATCTGGGGGGTTACTTAAGTAGCAGTACAATGACAAACACAGCATGAGAAGGTAGAAACAGTACAAAATAATCATAGCAAAAAGCATAATATGTCAGACAGCAATCAAAAATAGTACAAATAAGAAAGGTAAGTGCAAGGGGTAAGTAAGCCAAAACAGTACAAGAGCTGACAGATTAATATATAAAAGAGTAGATAAAATAGGACCAGACAGATGGGGAGGAGAAGGCAGAAGGGATTAAGTCAGAGCAGGGAAAGGCAGGGTTTAGGGCGCAGGAAGCTGAAAGGTAATGTCAGGTTAAGGTAAGGAGCAACTAGCACACCAAGCTGGGGAATAGAGGCCAAGTAGACTAAGGAGGGTTAAAACACAAGCAGGCAGCAAGTTTAAATTGATGTGACCTCAGCTCTTTTTTAAAGTGACCATGATTTGGTGCAAGACACGCAGTTAGGGGATGTAAGTTCCAAAATGTAGGGGTAGCACAGGAAAAGCACAAGTGCCCTTGAACGTGTTGCATCTAGGGATGTGCAGCGTTAATTGATCTATAGACCGTAGGCCGTAGGAGGATGATTGGGTGAGTAAGAAGGAGACAAGTGATAATGGGGTGTTAGATCTAATAATGCTGTCCAACAATGAGCCAAATGGGAGAAACCATTGGTTTGAGGAGGAAGGTCAGCATAGAGCTGACAATGATATTTTAGTCATGGGGATGCCGTGCACACCTGCAGATGTTATTATATGTTGTGTCCCATCTGCGTAGGGAGGCCTTGGAAGCATTGACAAAAGTTACGACACCATAGGTAAGTGATAGAAGTAAAATACCTCTGCCAATGGCCAGCATAGCAGAGTGTGTTAGGACACGACAAGTCTTGTAAGCAATCCCAATTTCAGTATTCACAGATTTGCAGGTGGCTAGTAAATGTTGGTTAAAATTAAAGGACCCATCAAGTAGAACCCCAAGATATTTGAAAGAGCTCACCATCTTCAGTGGTGAGTCATCAATGCAGATTTCGGGCAGTTTTAAGCTTGGCAGCGGTGCCAAAGAATATAGTCTAAGTTTTACCCACATTAAGTGTGAGCTTGTGACTAGCGAGCCAGGATTTGGTACTTTGGTACTTTTGGTACTTTGGTGTATAGGACAAAAGAAGGCAGGTTGCCCATCGTGGTTGTCCTCCATATACATGGAACATTAACTCAAAACCCTTCCTAGCAACCATTTATCTAAATTATCTTTAAACATTAAAATGGTGAATCAACTATATCCTGTGGTAATGTATTCCATGTTCTGGGTGTTCTGATTGTGTAATAGTTCAGTCTTTTACTGCTATTAGCTCTCATAACTTCCAACTGTCTATTGTGAAGTCTAGCCGCAGTTTTACTTGTAGAATATTCAATACCACATATCTGCATTTGTTCCTGATTCCTAAGTATTTTAAAGAGCTGAAGTAAGTCACCTCTGGTTCTTCTTTGCGTAAGGGTATAAAGTCCTGTTTTATTTAGTCTAGTACCATAGTCCAAGTTGGTTAAGTATGGAATAAGATTCGATTGGATATTATGAAAGGCAGATGAGAGTCTGTGGATAATCTCAGATGTATTCTTGGAGTTATAGCACAGGTCAAGATCATCTGAGTAAAGAAGAGATGAACCATAGGGGATGTCCTGCCCAATGTGATTGATAAAAATAGAGAAAAGAAGAGGACATAGAAACATAGAACATAGAAACATAGACTTTGATGGCAAATAAGGACCGCTTGGCCCACCTATTCTGCCCATTTCCCTACCTAGTGGATAAGCTGCAGATCCTATTTAACCAACAGCCTATTTCTTCCTACCCCCCCACAAAAATTGCCTTATGTCTGTCCCATGCATTCTTGAATTCTCCCACAGTTTTAGACCCCACAACCTCCTCAGGAAGGCTATTACATGCGTCCACCACCCTCTCTGTGAAAAAATACTTCTTCACATTGCCCCAGAGCCGTCCCCCTCCATCTTCAAATTGTGTCCCCTTGTTCTTGCACATCTCTTTTTCTGAAAGATGCTACCCACTTGGACTTTGTTGATTCCACTGAGGTACTTAAACATTTCTATCATGTCCCTCCTCTCCCTCCTTTCCTCAAGGGTATACATATTAAGCTCCTTTAGCCTCTCCTCATATGGCTTCTCTTGCAGACCCTGCACCATTTTAGTTGCCCTCCTCTGAACTGCCTCCATCCTGTCTATGTCCTTGCAGAGATGGGGTCTCCAGAACTGGATGCAGTACTCCAGATGGAGTCTCACCAACTGTCTGTACAGGGGGATAACAACTTCCTGTTTTCTGCTGGTGATGCCTCTCCCTATACATCCCAGTATACCCCCAGCCCTCCCTACTGCCTTCTCACATTGCTTGCCAACCTTAAGGTCATCTGATATGATTACCCCCAGGTCCCTTTCCATTTTATTTTGATGCGCGTGTGCAGCCAAAATCTTGTGGCAGTAGGGATTTGGAGTGTGGTCGCTGTTCCATTATTACGGGGCATGCAGTAAGTGCGTCCGCGTTGTCCTATCAGTCTGCATGCCGGCACCACACCATGCATACATAATGGGCGAGCACATCTAAGAAAGGTCTGCAATCTGAGCAACGCTCGTCAGATACAGCGGTCCTTTTTGCCATGCTCGCAGCCATTATGTGCATGGTCGCGAGCGGGTGGCCGCTTAATGTCTGCTGACTTCGGGTGCCCAACTTCTGTCGGTTAACCCCTGTCTCTGTGTGCTGATGGGGAAGCTCACCCCCATCGGCATAACCCCCAAATGTCGACGTTAAGGGAGGTGCCCAACCCCTCAGCTCGTGCCCCCATTATCTTTTGTGGCTGACGGGGAGCCCACTCCCATAGGCATAAAACCCCCAGTTGTTGAATGCCAAGGGGTGCCCAACCCGTCGGCATTACCTCCCTCCCCATGTTGTGTGCCACGAGGGTGCCCAACCTCTGTCGGCTACTGACACCCCAAAAACAGTTAGGTGGCCCACTCGAGCCCACCACAGTGTGCCAAATGCCCTGCAAAGGAAAACTGTCCCACAATGTTTTTTCTGTTTTTTTACCTTAAAACGAAAATGGTTCCTCATAGTCTCGATGCCCCTCCCCCACCCGCACCCACCCACTGCACACCCTGCCTCCCTCACCCCCTCACCCCATACTTACCTCCGGAGTCTGGCATGATGATCTTTTGTGGATCAGAAACACGTCTGCACTCTTCAAAGCCGACCGCGAACTGAGGAAATGCCGGTAAGCTGTATAATGGAATGCATAGGGGTTTTTCAAATGAATGCATATCTCGAGCATTTTTGGGAATTTTGGCCCCAGATTTTCAACATGGGGTTTTTGGGACCCCTTCTCATGAATTCTTGCACTGTCATAGCGTTATTCAGTCCTGAAAGGTGATTTCGTAGTCACTGCGCTGAATCACCTTTCAGGACTGAGTAACGAAATGACAGTGCCACTGTTCATGAGAGGGGCTCTCAAAAAGCCTATGTTGCAAGTTTGGTGGGAAAAATCAAAAAAATTACTGTTTTACGAGCGTGCATAGCAACTGCATAATGCACGCTCGTAAGTTAGTGTATTCGCACTATTTTCATGCCAGATTCTCAACATTGGCATTTTACCACACCTTCTTGTGAACCGTACAGCTGTCATTTTCCACATCCTGCCCAAAATGTGTTTTTGCACTTCCGGCGCAGAATAACACGGTCGCTGTGCGAAATGAGCGTTCGGGACACATTACCGAGGCTCATACTAGCACAACCCACTCCAGGAGATAAACTTCTCTTCAGACATTGGCCACTAGATCCAAAGTAACCAGGCGCCCCTTACAGAACCTTTAGTGCTGAACTGGTTACTCCAGATGGGGACTGCCCACCCTTTGCTTCAAAATTTATACCCAGTCATTCTTTGAGTTACACCTTAAAACTTCATGAGCACACTTAGGTAAATGCTTCTTTGAATGAACTTTCACATCCAGCATTTAAGAAACACTACTCTGGGAGTGTAAGAAATTAAAGTCCTGAACAATGTGAATCAGTCTGCCTCTGGACCCCACAATTGTCAGCAAACTTTAAACTGAGAACAGTCTCAAACTTCAGAACAGAACAGGTGTACCTTTCCCTCTTAGCCAGAGAAACACCAAAGTATAGGTACTTTCTTCAGGAAGCACAAAGTCTAATCTACTCACAGTTAGAACATTAGAGGCAGCTTCAAATTGTCCTGGATCAAAGAGGTGATTGCCCCTAGGAGCCATTCTCTAGCAGTCCTTTTCATCCCTTTGGGGATGAAAATCAGGAGATCCTGCTGTAGACAACAGTTTCCACCACTTCTCTTAGTAGACTGGAGACTTTCAGGACTAGGGTGAGAAAATAGGCTCTCCTCTCAGAGTCCACACTGCAGCCCTCACTCCTCACACTTCAACTGCAGGCCACTGACTACTCTTCACCCACACTCTCTCTGCTGACAACTGACTACTCCCCAAGATTCTAAAATACCCCACTCACAGCCCGCTTCTGTGGCTTATGCTGCTGCGAGAGTTCTAAATGATCTCATCCCTCTCATTTCTGCTGAAGCCAAGTAAACAAGAGAGTGAGTAGGTGAAAACCCCATTTAACTAGTTATTTACCAGCTGCCTTTCCCTACCTAGCACTGACACTGATGGGATTCTAGTAACCCTAGAAGAGTGGGTGTTTACAATTGCATTTGTATTGTGCTGTCCTGAACAATTAAAAAAAATGTTATTCTATTGTTATTGATAATTATAATAAAATGCTACTTGTGAATTTTATACCTGCTCCTGGTTTTCCTATGCTTCCTGACCTGTGTCTCGGCAATAATGTTTAGGGTTTATGGTACTGTGTCATGTGTTCTGCTGTGTGCCATTGCTCACGTCTCCTGTGTTCTCCTCCGAAAACACCATGGCCCAGCAGAGCCAGGCCAGGGTACACAGCACAAGTGTAGATGCCAGGACCAGTGGCAGGAAGCGGGAACTCAAGACCATGACAGGGCCCAGTGGGGACAGCCAGCAGAGGGATGTTCTGCTGACACATGTCCACATAAGTACTCTGCATTGTGTGTTTTGCCCTCTGCATTGCGTGTTTACAACATGATTCTGATGTGAGAAGAGGATGTCCATTTCTGTCTCAGCAGGCTTCTCATATGCCAGTGGGGGTAGCGCCCATGCAGTTGTGATTGGTGACACTCACTTAGCCCTTTGGGCATTGTCCCACCAGTGACATTGCAGTGTTTCTGGGTTGGTGCCATCTATCATCTTGTTTACCATTGTGAGAGGCATGCTGCCGTGTGTGCATGTTGTGTGCCTTGGCATGCACACACCATGCGATGGCATGTCCCCTATGTCACAGACCTGGTACATGAGGGTGATGGCAGTAATGCTCACAGTCCCAGGTTGTACACCTGTCAGTGTAAGTTGAGTCTGTCATGCCGCATTGCTGGGTCTAGATATGCATATCTGTCTGGTGGTGGTAGGAACTTGCCTCTGTTGTATGGTAGACCCCTGTAACATGCTGTGTGTGGCATACAACATCTCAGACAGTGTACAAGCAACAGTGCCAGTCCCACAGCTAGTTGCACTGGTCACCATGCCACTGCATCCCACCAGAGCTGTCCTTATGTGGAATGGGGTCCACAGTAGGAGCAGTCACTGATGGGCCTCTACTGAACCATTGCATTCTGATTCATAGTTAGTAGTGCCTACCCAACACAGTAATGTCCATTGTGTATCATTCTACAGTACATGTAGGATGCTAGGGATACATTGCAATGCGCTGCATGACAACCCAGTCTGTATACAGCTGTGCTGGTGTACCACCATTTGTGTACCTGGGCCCCACCCCTGCTCTTGACCAGAGTGGATCCTGTGTGCGTAGTGTCCTGCACACCTGCGTGGAACTGTGTGCTGGATGCCTGGTCTGCAGGGTGCTGGGTGTGTGGCTGTACCTCATGGCCATGTCTGCTGTTGCACTGTTTATTGTGATCTTCCTTTCTGTTCCTGGGATATGTGCTGTTTCCATGTCTGGCATGTCCACCAGTGTCCCATGTCCATTGCACGCCCCTGTCTGGCTCTTTTGCAGCACAGAAAGCTTGTGCATGCAGTCCTCTACTGTTCAGGTACACACTGCTTTCACTGGTATGTCACAAACATTCAGTTGCGGCTGTGCAGCTTTATCCACCTACATGTGGCATTTTGACCCATGTCTTGTCTGGATGTACATCTGTTGTGCACAGTATGCCATGCCTGTGTCCCTCATCCAGTGTGCACAGTAGGCTGAGTTCAGTGTATTTCTTTCTATATGTGCCTCAAGGGATGCAGGTAGTAGAAGGGCTCGGATGCTGAGTTAGGAAAGGGATGACCTGCTGCGTAGGCAGAGCTATCTGCAGCATATCATGATCTCACATTTGGAGGAGAACACATAGGTGATAGGGGATATGGCTGTGGTGCTGCAGACATTGCACCCACCCCCACCTGCTGAAGCCCCATGAGGGATGTACTTTCCTGTTTCGTTTCCCACATTCCTTTTATGGGCAGTTGCCCTTTCTCCTTTTGTTGCCTCCTCCTTCCTTATATGGGTGGTTGCCTTTTTGTTTATTTCCTCCTTTTCCTTGTATGGGTGGTTGCCCCACCCCATGGCTGTTGTCCTTGTTTTTTTCTATTGTATTTTTTTATAAAGCTGTTTTTTTGATACCTGTACTGCTGTGTTGTGTGTCTTTCAAGGGTGCTCTCATCTCACACCCTCAGCTGCCCCCCATGTTCAGCGCTATACTCAGTGCTATATTCAGTGCTGCTCTAGTGCATCGGACTGCGCTGGTGCTATCCACGCTATGCCAGCACAGTGCATTTGCGCAGCACATTCACAGCCCTATGTTCAAAAATATTAGTGCCAGCTCAATACCTTTGAATATACCTCGTGTTAGCTACTGGTGCTACTGCAAGCACAGCGTTAATGCACATGTCTGGTGAAAGGAATAACTAAACTATCAACTGGTCGGTAAAATAGAAACATTTTTTTTTCTTTGCCTCAGTCCCAAATGAAAGTGTGACCGTTGAGGGAGGGTGGGCAGTGCACTTGGTAAGTGATCTCTTTTACACTCAGCAACTCACTGCTGGAGGGGTAATGAGAACAGAAAGTGTTCACTTACAGTATATTGAATACTATTACAGTTAAAAAACAGAAGCCTTATATTACAAAAAAAACAGATTCCTTTGATGTCATAAACCTCTTGAGCTTCACTGTTGAGGTTTATGAAGTCACAATAATCCCTCAGTGGATTTATAGCACCATAATAGCTGCCATTGGTTATTCTATTTGTATTTATGAAGTTTCATTTAAGCAATATACTATGACATGGAGTGGGTATATTGGTGGATTTACCATGCCTGGTGTGGTCTGGTCACAAGACGCAGCCGAGTGACAACCACACCAGATGTAATGAAATCCACCCATCTACTCCCTGTCATAGTATATGTATTATAATGTTCAACTTGTTTTTAGTTTTTATAGTAATATAAAACTTTTACAGTGGGTATACTGGAGGATTTATCACAGTCATGTGATGTGGTTTGACCAATGAGGTTACAGGATTTTCATACCCCATTGTATAACAATCAATATCTCATCGTACTACACATCAGATATTAAGAATGAGGCACATTAAAAGCAGTACAAGCCAGCTTAAAACTGCATTATATACCTCATCCATTTCAGCAGCTGTTCGGGCCGGATAAAGTCAAAAATGACGGAATTAGCATTGGTGGGCTAATGGTACGGAGATGTCCTTACACTGCTTTCTAGACAGCAGTTGCGCCATTGGTACTAAGGAACTCACTGGTCTGGTAGTAGAAACTCATTCCAATGCCTTTTATTTTGTTTCTGTACTGCACTGGATGTCATGAGTAATGATTCTGATTTGACTGGCAGCCCTGGGATTAGAACTGAAATCCGTTTGCAGCAGTAGGCAATCCTCCAACTAGCCCACGAATTTGGTGAGCTTCTGCAACATCCCTCTAATTGGTTGTAGAGTCCACCGGGAAATGATTATCATTTGGTTCATGTGCAAATTAACAGTCTGCTGATGTACACCTGCCAACAGAGTCAAGAGAAGTCCACTTTGTTCAAAAGCTGCACATGGATGTAAATATACTATCACTATAAATTCACAAACCATCTCTTTTTGTGACACTCTACATATAGAAAGTATAATTTGCATCTTATTTTATACATGTGAACACTACATCCTCCCACGTGGAGGGATTATAAAATGAAATTCATTTGAAATGAAAGCACTCAAACCTTTTATAATTCAGATTGATTATATTTAACTTCTTACAATTACTGCAAGCATGGATTTAAAATCAAAATGCTGTCATAATAAATTCACTGTAAAGCAAATTATTGTGGTCAAAAACTGATTAGACAAGGGGAAGGAAATTTCCTGCATCCCAATTGGCTAAGTGCATTCCAAAGCTCACAAATTGGAAGCACGGAGTCACGTGGTGCAGGTTTCATGGCGGCTGCCTGATTGCGTTTGTCCCGGCCTCCCGCTCCATTACGAGCTTAATCTGCCCAGTTTAGAGGGAGCTACAACACCACTACAATACAATTTGTGCGTCTGAAGCCTACTTGAAAGCCTTGCGAGTGTCCCCGGTGCCGATGGATGCTGAAATGAAAAAGCAGCCACCGAAACACACCCCTCCGGCGTCCCCAGCTAAGGCCCTGCCTAAAAAGGCTAGAACTTCTTCACAGGCAGGCAGGCAGGAGAGTGAAGGGGGTAATTTGGACAAGGAGCCCTTGACTTTGGCGCAATTCCTAGCCAAGATCAAACCCTTTCGCTCCGAACTGTGCACTGTGACTGAGGAGCTCAAGGCAGTTACCCAGGCATTGGAGGATTTATCCCGCCGAACAGGAGACACAGAGGTCAGGGTCACCTCTTTAGAGAGGCGGGTAGAGAAACAAGAGCCTGAATTAACTTTCTTAAAACAAAAGCTTAATAAAGTGGAGATGAAGCTAGAGGACCTGGAAGGAAGAAGCAGGCGCAACAATATGATCATCGTCGGTCTCCCTGAAAAGGAAGAAGGCCCTGACGCCATTGCGTTCATCCAAAAGTTCCTTCATCGGATTGCAGGCCCCATGCCCTTCAGGGGCAATTACATGATAGAACGGGCCCATCGTGCGTCGAGAGCCATGCCTCCAGCCGGTTCTCCGCTCCGTATCCTGATCTTTCGCTTTTTAAACTATCAAGAGAGACAACATGTATTTGCTAAAATTAAAGATCTCAAGGATGTTCGGTGGGAGGAGTCCTCGTTAAGAATTGCCCAGGATCTCCCACTATCGGTTCGGCAAAAGGAGAGCAGAGTACCATCAGGCAGTTACCAAGCTGATTGCTGCAGGCATCCACTTTCGGATGGGTTACCCAGCGCGTCTGCAGGTGGCCCTGTCTGGCCAGTGGGTCAGTTTTGAAAGTGCTCAAGCAGCGGAAAAAGGTCTGCAAGAAGCCCTTCCGACTTGTTTAAAAAGAAGTAAAGACTTTACTATGGCAGTGCTGCTGGTTTGTCTAGAAGTGCATGGAGATGCTTCACTGTAGCCTGAAGTGGAGAGCTTGTTGCCCTAATGGGGCAGTTCGTAGTTTTTTTTTTGCTGCAATCTGTTAATGCTGTGAGACCTCGAGCTAGTCTGCCCTACCTGCGAGTGGAGGACTGTTCATTTGCATCCCAGGGGGAGTTTCCTTACGTGCTTTCACTTTCTGTCTTGATATTGCTGGGACAGTAAATCGAATTCAAGAGTCGGTCGGTCCACGCCTAAGTACCCTGGGTAAAGTGATCCTGTGGAAAGGTGGTAGTGCGTCACGATGCCTTAGGAAGCTTCAATTAAACATTGGTGGGACCGGCTGAGATCAATTCCAGACGTTATGGTGTCATCTTTTGGCATGGCAAACTTACAGGGGACTGTCGATAGCTCTCTCGGGGGAGTGTGTGCCTGTTTTTGCCACCAGCATTCCCCGTTTGCTTGGATCCAGACTGGGGAGATCCCGTTTTCGGAAATTTGTGGATTGCAGCTTTCCTGAAGGGTCTGATTGGAAGGTGGCTCGGTCGTCTTGTCCAGTAGCCACCAGAGATGCTTTCAGGGTCATGTTTCATCACCGGGTGTCCTCTGCAGGGAGTTTTGACAGCCCAATTGCCCTGCTTTCTCTGGTTTTTGCAAGTTACACTCGGGTGCCATACTCCCTATGGGTCACTCTCCACCTTTCCTCCTTTCAATTTTTATTGTTGTTGTTTTGTCCATTCCCACTACATGTATCTGGGGCTCTTTTGAGGGTGCTGTTTTTCATTTGGGGAAATCAGTCCTTTAGGGGAGCGTTCAAACAGTGCCATTTCTGTTTCTCCTACCAGGTGTTTGCTATGGGACTGCATGGACATGAACTTCTGGACATTTTCAATACGGTCTTTCAAGGTTTAAATGGTTATGGTGTTTTTAATCCGTAGAGTTGATTAAAGGCCTGGTTAACGGGCAGTTAGTTTAGTGGCATAGTAGCGGGGGGTTTTCTTCTTTTTGGGGTATGTAGAATACAGGGGGTGGCGTAGTTTAGTCAGTGTGGGAGACCTTCCCATTTACAACAATTTGTCAATAAGTCTCCTACTCGGAGGGGCATTAGAGTTGGAGCAGTTTGACCCCAGGTGGGTCATATTCCGGGATGCTGGGTGGTTCTCTCTGGGGGGGCGGTTAGGTTCTTGGGCATGGGGAAGCATTGCTTAAGGTGTTGTAGGAGAGTAGTCTCTCCTTTGCCGTAAGGCAATCGCTTGTTGTGCACAGTGGGAGGGGGAGGTGGGAGAGTAATCGGGAGCTTTGGAACTTGTGAACTCATGGGCCGGAGGTGGTTTTGGGTGGGTGGGGAGTGTGGGTCTTTTATCAGTTTAAGTCAGGGTGCGGTTTATTCGATGGGGGACAAAAGGGGTTGTGTAGGGATTAGAATAGGGGAGTGGGAGAGTAAGGGGATCCGGGTTGCATCAAGGTTTGTAGGCAGTGGCTCGGGAGGATCTGCTCGTGAGGGAAGGCCTAGGGAGGTAGGTAGATTGGGAATCCAGTCAACAACGAATAGTTTTATAATAGACTACAGGGACTATGGGTAGTATCCAAGAGTTTATCTTGTGGAATATCAAGGGGGCCAGGAAGGACTTGAAGCGATACAAGGTTTTGCGACATTTGCAACTGCAGAAAGCTCAGATAATATGTTTGCAGGAAACACATTTATTGGAGAGGGAAGCTAATGCTTTGAGACGTCAATTTGTAGCCCAGGTATACGCTGCTGGGGATAGCACTGCTAGTAAAGGAGTAGCCATTCTAATATCTAGGAACACCCCTTTTGTCTGTGAGGAAAAGCTGGCAGACCCTGAGGGCCGGTACATATTAGTAGTCAGGCTTGTTAGCCAAACTAGGATGGTGATAGGTAGCATATACGGTCCAAATGGAGACTTGCCCCGTTTTTTTGCTGACTTACTCAATGTTCTGTCTCCCTTTATCCATCTCCCAATATTTTTGGGAGGTGATTGGAACATGGTGTTCAATACAGAGTTGGACAGAGAAGGCAGGCGAGATAGGGGCCTCTCTCTGGCTCAAAGAGCCCTCAGGGAGTTGGCAGACAACTTGGGTTTGTGCGATCCGTGGAGGGTCTTGTGCCCCTCTAAAAGGGAATTTACATTCCTGTCTGAAGTCCATAAAACCAGGTCTCGTATTGACTATTTTTTAATGAGTCAGTGCATGCTCCCTGGTTTGGTCGATTGCACAATCATGCCGGGGGTCATCTCGGACCACTCGATGATCCGATGCTCCCTTAATCTTCTATCTAATACCCCCAAGCAGACCATCTGGAAGTTTAATAACCAGTTCCTCAGGGTACCGGAGATCAGAGATAGTATTAGCCAGACTATAGAGCAGTATGAGCAGGAGAACTGTAACACGACGGGTAAGGGGGACATGGAATGGAGTGCATTAAAATGTGTTTTAAGGGGGGAGCTTATTAAGCTAGCGGCTGCCAGAAAGAAAAAGAGAGAGACTTTGGTTAAGCAACTGCTTACCCAGATTAGGGATATAGAGAATATTCTTTCAAGGTCCTCACCAATGGCATTAAGGGAAAGGTTGGCCAGGCTCCGACACCAATATGATGACATGTTGAGAGAAAAGGCAAGAATATGTCATTAACAAAACGAAAGCCCTATATTTAGACCAGGGGGAGAAGTCGGGGCATCTATTGGCCATGTGCCTTAAAGCGACCAAAACATCTAGAATTATTCAAAGTATATCATCCCTTACCGATGGATCGATTAAAACCACCCCACATGAAATAGCCAAAGAAGTTGAAGACTACTATAGGGCTTTATATGGCCCCATGCCTAATAGACCAAGTGACGAGGTAATTAGGGCGTATCTGTCTGGGTGCAATTTACCGCAGATAACGGAGGAACAGAAAGCATTGCTTACCGTTCCGGTCTCTGAGTCTGAAATCCTTAATGTGATTCAGATGCTCCCGGCTGATAAAGCTCCCGGACCGGACGTTTTTTCTCCGGATTTTTATAAATGTTTTAGTAGGCAGTTATGCCCAGGATTAAAACGTCTTTTTCACAGTATTTTTACCTCCGAGAACATTGACGGTCACCTTTTTGAATCCCTGATAGTGCTCATCCCCAAAGATGGGAAGGATTGAGATCAGGTTCCAAACTATAGGCCCATTGCCCTGATTAACTATGATATAAAAATTTTGGTGAAGTTACTAGCGGTTCGTTTAGCGAGGGTGCTTCCTAGGCTAATCCATCCGGATCAGGTGGGATTCATGTCGGGTAGAATGGCATCAGATCATCTCCGCAAATTATCTCACATCCTTTCAGCTTCCAAAGACAGTAATACCCCAGGTGGTTTGTTGTCTCTCAATGCTGAGAAAGCATTCGACAGGGTGGATTGGAGGTTCCTGTCTCTGACCATGGAGCATTTCGGCTTCCCGGCCCACTTTATAGACATGGTGTTTGCGTTATATAGGTGGCCGTCTGCCAAAATATATTGTAATGGGGTTTTTTTGGCAAGCTTCCCTTTACTGTCGGGGACTAAGCAGGGCTGTCCTTTGTCCCCTCTCTTGTTCAATATTTATTTAGAGCCGCTGCTGTGTAGTATCAGACAGGAACCCAGAATCAAGGGGATTAAAATTGAATCTCTGGAGTTTAAGGCCTCTGCCTTGCATGATGACATCCTACTTCATATCAGCCATCCTCGATCCTCCATTCCAGTAGTGCTTGATCTTATTGCCTCTTATGGCAAACTATCCAACTATAAAATCAACATAGGGAAAACTCAGTTCTTCCCGCTTAATGTTAAGACCTGTAAATCAGATATTTTACAGTTGGGGATTCATTGGACTCCTTGCGTTCTGAAGTATCTGGGCATCATTTTGACTATTTCAGAAGCCAAAATGGTGAGACTTAATTTGGACGCCCTCAAGGTAACTATAAAGCAGGATCTGGAGAGGTGGAGCAAACTTCCACTCTCTCTCTGGGGAAAAGTCAATATAATAAAATGAATGTGTTGCGAGAGTTTTGTACCCTTTAAATATGCTTAAAGTATGGCTACCTTTGAAGTGGCACAGAGCGCTCCACTCAATTATCTCGGACTTCATCTGGGTAAAGAAAACACCCCGTAGAGCTTATCACAAACTTGCGGCTCCCAGGTAGAAGGCCGGTTTAAGGCTCCCGCATTTTGGACTATATCACTGGGTAAGTAACCTTTGTAAATATTTACGCTGGCTCCTGCCTCCTAGGGATCTGAAACTTTTACCGTATGTCCCTTCTTGGGTTAAGTTGGAAACAGACTTAATAAGGGAGGCCGGCGTGGACCCAAGGCTCTTCTTTTTATCCCACTAAAATCCCTCCCCTCTAGCTTAGCTACTACCCCAATTAGGCTCTCTCTACGTACGCACATCCAAATGTGTGCCTCTCTCCGCTACTCCCCTTGCGCAGACAGCCTTCAGCCTATATGTCTTAACCCTAATATGAGGATTGGGGGGAACACGATAAAGGTACCCTGGCTTCCTTTTTTGGAGGGGTTAAGGGTGGCAGATCTCATGCAGGGTGACAGGTGTTTAAAAGTTGCAGAGGTACTAACAAAGTATAATATAGGACCTAATCAATCCTTTAAACTATACCAACTTACTCATTTGTTAGGGAGGTTCAAATCTAAATTAAAAGTGGGAAAGTTTAATGGGACATGGTTTGAACCCCTGATTCATTGGGTCTGGGAACCGCATGCAGTTTCCAGGGTTTATAAAGCTCTCTTTGAGCAGGTCTACACAGACATTGGTAATAAACCGTGGTACTGGGTGAACTGCCTAGGAGATCAGGGTCGAAATTGGGACAGGGTCTGGCGTCACACATACCAGTATATCACCCAAGACAGACTGCGTATTATGCAATTACATTTTTTAAATAACTTGTTCTGGACCCCTTCCAAGTTATACAGAATTGGGCGTGCCCCAGATGCTCTATGTTTCCGGTGTCATCAAACGGTGGGGGATCTCAAGCATATTTTTTGGGATTTTCCACCGGTAAAAGAGTTGTGGGATCAAATTAAGCAAAAGGTGGACTCAATACTGAGCATTGAGTCTTGCTTCACTCCCGAAATCTGTCTTGTAGGGGACTCTACTGACATTGCTGTTAAGCCCCGAAGATACTATATGGCTTTGATTTCATCTTCAGTTAAGAAAATTGTGTTAAGGCACTGGTTGGATAATACCCCACCCGGCTATGTGGAATGGTTACAGGAATTGCTTTTCAATTTGAGTATGGAGAAGTTCGGGGCCAGCAAAGAGGGGCAGTCTTTTGAAATTTGACCGAGTGTGGGCCCCCCTCCAGGCCCTTTACTTGCTCCATTCATAGCTAGCCGTTGTGGGGTTAGTAGACCCTGACTTGTTCCCTCACGGGCAGACCTGCCTCAGCCTTTGCAACCCTGGTAGGGGGGATAGGGAAGTTAGGTGGGGGATGGGGGAGGGGGGTGTTATTAGTTTGAAAATGTTTTGGTAAGTTTCTAATGGTATATGTAAGTGGCACAGTGTGGTCACGGATCATTTCATGTAAAGTTTGGTTTCCTCACTTGTGTGCCAAATGTCTGTCAATAAACTTGAATTAAAAAAAAAAAAAATTGAAGCACACTATTCCTCCGTCTGTTTATTTTGACTTGTCCTCCTTTTTTTCATCTTTTTATTAGGTAAATATTTCTTGGCTGAAGAATTTGTTATCCCCCTATGTGACTTCATTGCCATTCTTGCCTTAAGTCTTCACTTTTTCCTTTATTGTACGTATTCATGCACTACTCTGATGACTACTGTTTTTCTACACTGTATTTGAAACTATATGTACTATTTTTTGTTGTCCTACCCAGGACCTCCTTGCGAATGAGCTTTGCTCAATGGAGCTTCTCCTGGTAAAACAAACAAATAAATAAAAATACTGGTTCTCACTTCTACTGGCATAAAAGGCATCGCACCCAAATGACTGCATCTATTCCTCCCAGAAGGTTTTTCCTTTTTTTATGCCAATTTCTGCTAGCAGTCTTGGAATGGAAAAAATACTGCACCCTTCCATTTGTCAGTACTTTTCAGAACAAAGAAACTTTCCTAAAACCGCACCCAACCCAATACAATACTGTACATGTAAAACAAATCGCTGAATCCCTCTACTTTTTCATTATCGACCTGTAATTGAAGGCCTTGAAACCTCTGGCACTGCTGTCCCAGCATATTCCTCACAAGTTCCTGGTGACAAACAGAGTGCTGTCTCTCATTACACATGGAGCTCTCTCAACTATGTTCCACTTCTGTATAGCCCTGTTGCAAAGTTTAAATTCACCTCCGAATTGCAGTAATGTTGCATACTTCATGAAGATTTTGTTTAGGGCATACTACACAATTTGCCTGATTGTACGAACTTTACTAAGCAGATTGATGCAATTTGCTACTGTGCAGTGAATTTTGATGCAAAGCGCATCAACTGTCACAGTAAAATTCACCATGATGTGTGTAATGTGTAGTGCCTCAATTCATTTAAGCAAAATTTGTGCAATGGCAAGAATTTTACTATACAGATGTTTGTTATTGATGTACCAGCGATTGTGTAGTTTATCTGAGCAGCGTAAGTACCTTGACGTAATTCCTTCCTGAATTCGACAGTACATCATGGAACTTTCGCTGGTCTAGAAATATAATTATTAGTCTGTCTGAATCTGGGGCTGCACCCCCCCCCCACTTCCCTATAAAAGATAAGAAAAATATACAGGGATGTGGGGGCAGAGTGCCCCAGTTCAAACAAACTAATAACTACATTTCCATCATTTACATTTCTGTAATACAGTACTAAATAAGACTATCACTAATATATAAAAGTAATGTGAATACCAGCTACATAGTTTATGGCCAGCATACACTGATCTGATAATCTACACAAAAGCCTGTGTACCTGTGGGAGAGAAGTACAAAAACAGCCCTCCACCTTCCTCCGCAGACCAATCAGCTTAAATGACAATCCCCATTTCCTGACCCTCTGAAACAAATCCCAGTCCCCCTGCTCTCCCCAGTGTCCACAGTTTAAGGTTTTTGCTGGTTTAGCAAAAAACTGAGTCCCACGATGGGTGACTGGCACAACTCACCTGCCACCATGGTTGGCTGCTGTCTTCTCCTGCTTTTTTTGTTGTATTTGTTGTAAAAAGAAAAGTTTTTCACCACCCCCCCACACCAGCCCCCAACTCCCCCCCCAGCACCCAAATCTAATAATATGAAGCCCCACCAAGTGCAGCGAAGGTGACCAACACAACCTTTCCCCCTCTATGGCTGACTGCCTTCTTCTGAATGGAAGTGCTCCTACAGTTGCTCGCATAGTAAAACACCTGATCACATGATACATCAGAACAAGTACGGCAAAGACTCAACATACACATACAGTAAAGGAACAAAATAACCACAAAACACACAGGCTGAGCTAACTATGATCCTGGGTAAATCTAAATACAATTTCTTTAATGAACGACCAGATAAATGGACAATGACAGCAGAAAAAAAGTCTCTGAGCTCATCCAGTCTGCCTACCCTTCATAACTACTCTGGGTACAGGCCCTAGTGGCCATCCATCCATTTTGTTTCCGCCCCCCTTTTAACTTTCAACTTACCCCATAAGTGTCTCATCCCTGGTTGAAACTGTTCACTGATTTGGCCTGTACCAGTTCCTCTGGCAGCTTGTTCTACGTGTCCCCCACTCTTTCTGTCCTCCTATCCTTACTTGCATAGCAGGGTGGTCTGCTTACCCTGCTGAAGATCAAATTGAATGCCTGGCTTTAGGACTTCTGTTGTGTGTGATGGTATGTGGGACAGATGAACATTCTGCCTGTAGAATCCTGCAAAGGTTTGAATTCCAGTATTCCATGATAAACAAATATTACATCAATCAAAGGTGTAGCAGGACAGATGGTTGAGAAGTTGGGAATGAAACTACTTTTTACTAGTTACTATAAACAAAATACACCTGATTTTAATTTAAAAAATGTGCAGTTCGAACATTTTGTGCGAAATTGCGCACTTTGGTTCTCCAGGTTCGCCCCCCATTATGTTAAAAAAAGCAATGCTTACAAGGCAGCAGCACTGCAAGCTCCTAGGCTCATGGTCCCTCATAAGTCATGTGGTTCAACAGAGGAGAGGGAGAGACATGTCACGTCTCCGAGTGTCAGCCAGCATGATTGGTGGAAGAGGGACAACAGGCATTAATGCGGGTGTCCATTGGAGCAGGCTGGTCACAAAACACGTGGGTTGCTGCCAGTTCTGTTGAATCTCTCAGCACTGCAATGTGTGTGAGAGGAGAGTCACAGCATGAGAGGCTAGTCTGCTGCTTCACAAAATCGTCGATTGAGATGAAACTTGTAATTAACTTTACTCACTGTTGTATAAAAGAAACAGAGTTTACTAAGATGGGGAAATATTAACTAAAATAGCTGAGGGATGGGATTAGGGAAGGAGAAAGTACAGAAGGGCAGGGTTTTCTTCCTGGGAGTCGGGTGGGACGACGCATTTGCACTACTGGGGGCTAGTGTAGGTGCACAACTAGTGGACATGGACACTACTACCAGAAGTTGCTGTGCAAAACAAACTCAGTAAGCATAAAAAAAAATTGGACTGCAGGGAGTTAAACAGAAAGCAAAGTACAGGGCAGCAGACTCAGCAGGAAGACATCCCTGAGCGAGCTGAGTGCTGTGTTCGCGTGCTGCTGTTTTAAATCTGATCTCTTCTCAATCTCTACTTAAGCCAGATTAAGACAGAACAAACAGATAAATGAACCAAACAGCCAGCAATTTTCCAGCACTGAGTTGCAGCGCAAAGCTGGTAGGGTTGAATCCTATGCATCAACTTCCTCTTGCGTACTGTGTGACCTTGAGCAGGTCAATTAACTCCTTGTGCTCTAGGACCTCATGAGCTCCGGCATAGTGTGTCTTTCTGGTTAAACAGTTTCCCCTTTCCCTTACATTTTACTCCTGTCCCACTACTTTGGTAAATCAATTTCCCTCTATTTTCAAAGTCAAACTTAATGAAACCAGCAGTGCTGTGCTGATCTGTTAGGGACGGGAGTAAATTTCTGTTTTTAGCACAGCTACTCAACTCAGTCAGCAGTGCTATACTGACCTGTTTGGGAAGAAATCTCCCTGTTTTCACAAGTACACAAGGAAAGGAAAGGAGAAATATACACTTCAAAGGAGAAGTTGTTTAACCAGGAAAGGCACACTAAGACAAAGCTTGTTTCAAGGTGGGACCTGGGAGCACAAGGAAGTTCATTGACTTGCTCAGGGTGATACAGTAGGCAAGTGGGGGCTGTGGGTTTCAGATCCAGGTCTGCAGCTCAGTGCTGTAAACCACAGCGCTATACTGCCTTCACAACACAACGCACCTACTAGTGACCTGTTTGTCATATATCATCCCTGATCTTTATCACTTGCTAAATCTGTTTCAACACAATTTTACAGCATTTACTGGGTATAAGCAGGTTCTGCAATATATAACCTGGTTCTACTTTAGTATAAAAAAATCCACATATTTTATTTTGCATGTTTGGGAACATATATATAGTACTAAGATTCTAACTTTAAGAATGGTAAGGTTTGCAAAACTTTGTAGCACTGAAACAGAATCCAATGCACCACAGCTTTACAATACATACCATTCTTAGTACTGCATGTACAGTACTTTCCCAAACATGCAAAAACAATACATCTGTGGATTTCTTAATTAAGTAGAACCAGATAAAATGTGGTTATATATTGTAGAACCTGGTTATACCCTGTAGAACCTGGTTTTACTTGGTAGAACATGGGTTTACATGGTAGAACTTAGTTTTACGTAGTAGAACTTGGTTATAAGTGGTAGAACCCAGTTCTACCTGGTAGAACCAGGTAGCACCTAGTAGAACTTTTTTGGGTTCTGCTCAGAAAGTTCATGAGGTAGAACTTTAAGAGGTTCATGCAGCCCTAGCAGGGACACCACCCACCTCCATCCAACAGCGGAACCTACCTAAAGGAACTAGGGAACACTAACTACGGCTAACTAACATTTATGACCTGAGGCATGGAGAAGAGAAAAAAAAACATTTGAGGAGGAAATATCTTGGGATCCAAGGCATAGGTTGCCTTCCCTCTAGGCTAGGGATGTTTTGTTTAGTGACAGCTCTGCTGCAGCAATTTAGAAAGCCAATTAAGGGGGGGGGTATTCCAATTTGGAGGAAAGCTGTCACTCGATCCCTCTAACAGGAATGCCATGTAAGGTTCCGAGAGTGCTCTGCAACATCGGGGGTAACCAAGGCGAGAGGAGGAGAGTAATGACTGCTGAGGCACTCACCTGGTCAACCTGCCCTAAAAACAAACCAGGTGAACCACAGGCAGTCACAGGGAGAATGTGGTGAAGGTGCCTTGCTAGTAGAATACTAGAGCCAAAGGAGATTGCTGTAACCACCCTTGATGGTTAGTCTTAAATTCTACACCAGGAGCTGACATTGAGTCTCAAATGGCTAAAGTCAGGCCCGGAGCAAGGACATTCCCAGCTATGGGCCAGGTGAGAAGGATCCTGCCCCAAGTCAGGCACGCTCAAGATGTGGACTTCATAGGTGCAGAGTGAGACCATTGGCTGCAGGGAGGCCCTGCACCATGGAATGGCTATGGCTGGCATGCTCCAGAAAACAATTGAGGATGAGCTAAATGAAGTGTTGCATGCTGGGACCCTTATGTAGGTCAGATATGGTAGTAGTGAGTGTTGAGCAGATGAATTGCTTGAGCAATGAGTGGACCTGCACGTAGGTCAGTAAGCAGAGAAAGCAATGGTCGGACCTGCATGGAGGTCAAAGGAAGCAGCAAACATGAATAGCAGGCAAGCCAGCCAGGCGATCAAGGAAGCCAATGAAAGGTGACAAATACTCGGAGGATTTTAGTAGTAAAAGCAGGATTCGAACATGAGTTAGTATGCCACACGGGGCCACGGTTCCTCAACAACACTTCCAGTTCCCGCCATAGGAAAAATGAGAAAGCGATGGGAAGGCGCAGTGACCCACATGCAGATATTAAAACTAGTTTACAGCATTAGCGGTAGCTTAGTTGACCTCTAGAGTATAGTAGCAGTGTGCAAACGTAATAGAGCAGCATCAGTATTGAGTAATTATGAGTTATAGGGGTAGCAAGTCAAATGAACATACACTGTAGGGAGCCAATACTCTGAAAGTAGCAAATTAGCTAGGCAGTGCAGTGAAAACAGCAGCAATGAGGTACATGGTATAAGTTCAGGAAACAGGAATGAGCTGCAGGGGTTAGGGCTCAGAGTGAGTCTGAACCAGGTGAAAACAATTAAGGTGCATAGCATGGTGAGCAGCAGCAGGAAAGCAGCTTGAGCTGAAACACACAGATAACGATTGCAGTTGCAGTGAAAGTAAATGGGAGCAAGGACATAGACAGGATAGAGGCAGTCTAGAGGAGGGCAACTAAAATGGTACAAAGTCTGCAAGAGAAGCCATACGAGGAAACACTAAAGGAGCTTAATATATGTATACCCTTGAGGAAAGGAGGGAGAAGGGGGACATGATAGAAACTTTTAAGTACCTCAGTGGAATCAACAAAGTCCAAGAGGGTAGCCTATTTCAGAAAAAGAGATGTGAGAGAACAAGGGGACACAATTTGAAGATAGAGGGGGATGGATCAGGGGCAATGTGAGGAAGTATTTTTTCACAGAGAGGGTGGTGAACACATGGAACAGCCTTCCTGAGGAGGTTGTGGGGTCTAAAACAGTGTGAGAATTCAAGAATGCATGGGACAGACATAAGGCTATTCTTGTGGGGGTAGGAAGAACTAGGCTGTTGGTTAACTAGGATCTGCAGCTTATCCTGTAGGTAGGGAAATGGGCAGACTAGGTGGGCCAAGCAGTCCTTATCTGCCATCAAAGTCTATATTTCTATATGTTTCTACAGCAGAGAGAAGATTTTCTTTGATGGTATCTTCCTCTGCGGGGCCACATTATGGAACTGTAATCTGTCGCTGTGAGGACCACCCAGAAAATTTGCAGGCTGAGACCACCTGTCTTGCTGTGCCTCATTAGTGCCTATATAAGGTGGGCATCCCCAGCATGCCTCCATTCCTTCTCCTGCTGTCAACCACTCATTGATTCACCACTGCTGAAGAATACCATTAAACTTGAAAAATTTTGCTGCTGCTGCTCTCTCAAGTTTGTTATTTAACACTTTAATTTCATTCTGCTACCGATGGACAAGGAACCTTTGTTCTGCTGTTGCCACGGTGGTGTTGTGACAATTTATAAAGATAATGACCACTCTGTGTGTATTCATTACCTCAGCAAAGACTACAACATTAAAGCCTGCTCTATCTGTCAAGGACTTTATCAGGTAACTGGAAGATTTTTTTTTATTTTATTTTCATTTTGTTAACTGAGTAAGGACACTGGAGCAAGTCCTTTTTCACATCTGACCCAACACAAGAATAAACACATTCACAAAAATATGAAATTACACATTAACACACTACATAAACATGTACAAGCGTCTGATTCCTGTAAATCGCTTTTCAGGTTAACTTTAAAACTTTGTAGGGAGGAACCAGATCTTAAACTTTCAGGTAACAAGTTCCAAAATAAGGAAATAGCAGCAGAGAAGAAGTGAGACCCAGCTCTAGATTAATATGGTAAGGTTTGGAGGACAGTTTCTTTAAAAGATCTCAAATTTAAAGTGGTGTCTCAAACTGAAACCAATTAACTGAGATGTCACAAGAAAGAGGTAGAGGTTTATCTAAAGCTTCAAGAAATGGAGAAACAGATAGCTTCACCATCATCAACCGAATCTGTATCTGGTTCATCATTGGCATCACTGATATGTCGAAGAAAAAGGACAAATCCACTAAGTTGGCAGAAAAGCACCACCACTTGGAGAAGGAGAAGCATCATAAAGTCAAGGCAGCTTCCCTAGATCATTCTCGTTCCACTCTAAGAAGAGATAAGTCCACAGACAATGATGGAATCCAGGGTAGGGCGATAAGCCCTGTTGTATCCCTGAATGTCTCTCAATTACCAAGGCTGGGGTCTAGCACTGGCTCACCTCCCCTGCAGGGCGATTTGCAGCCTAATACCACCATCAGGCACAGTCCCATTGACAGTTTCACCATCATTGACCCCTTCAGGGCCCATCAATGACACAGCTCTTTTATCAGATAATATCCGAAGTTTTCCATTGACTAACGTCATCTCCGTTGGTGCCCTCAGCT
This sequence comes from Neoceratodus forsteri, assembly GCA_016271365.2. Taxonomy (NCBI): domain Eukaryota; kingdom Metazoa; phylum Chordata; order Ceratodontiformes; family Ceratodontidae; genus Neoceratodus; species Neoceratodus forsteri. Next base: position 67,981,855 of record CM028129.1, read on the forward strand.
GTGTCACTGTTGACTTTACCATAAATGCTTTATTTCTCTGTCCTCACTGCCATGCTGGGCCCTGAACCACCTCCATTGACATGACACCTGTTTATGGTTTGGTGTAGGAAGATTGTTCCTTTGATGACTGGTCTGAGGCAAGTTTCAGAGCTGCCTTGTCTTAAACCAGTTTCCATGCCACCTGGCCTGAGACCAGTTTCTCCTTCCAGCTGAGCTGCTCTGGCACCAGTTATTGTCACATATGTGTCTAACCACAGGCTTGCTAGGCAGTAGCTAGTGTAGTGAAGTGGTTACTGAACTAGGCTGTGATCCTGAAAGTCTGGGTTTGAATCTCACTTTCCTCTAAAATTCTTTTGACCCCAAATTTCACCGGTGTGGTGATCCATGGCAGTGTGGAACCGGTAATAGTAAATCTACACTAGTGGGAGCTGATGCAGGAAAAAAAATTAAGTGCAACAAAGAAAGCTCCTGTACAGCGGTGAAACTGTCCCCAGACCAGGTGTCTCTGAAACTGATCTCAGACCAGGATGATCCCAGATCAGGTTGCACTGAAACTGGTCTCTGACCATTCATCAGGGGAACAGACTTCCTGCAGCTTGATGGTTAATCCTCCATTATCTCCTCATGCCATTGACCCTCTATTGATGACGGTTGATGAAGAACTGGAATATAATCCAGAATACTTGGCAGAGGAGGAGGAGGAGGAGTAGAAGAAGGAGGCAGCCCTCAATTAAGAAAAGGAGGAAGTAATTGATGTAGTAGGCTTAAACTCTACTCTGTTTTCCTGCTTAGAGGAGAGTGTGAAAAACATTCCACATCTCCACCGGAGAATGCCTCATTTCAGGCCTTTCTCAAACAGGTACAGGAGAATTGAGGTTTCTGGCAGAGGCGGAAGAGTCCTACAAGAGAAATCTCTATGAGTTCTTGGTGGTCTCTGCCTTCCCTACAGTTATAATTCCTCTTGTGCATTGTACATTAGAGGATGCCGATGTGGCTGCTTGGCATAGGCCAGCTTAATTGCCAGCTGTTCCCAGAAAGGCTGATAAACAATATCCAGCACCAGCCCCATACAGTAAAGCCACATTAGTCATCATAGCTCGGAACAGATTCAGCAGTGATAATCGCTGCTAATGACAGATAACAAGTACCCCAGCACATGAGTCATCTTCCTCCTGATAAGAAGCGAGGAAACCGGACATGGTGGGAAAGAGGACTTTTGCCTCTGCTTCCCTTGGCCTAAGGATTGAAAATTATCAAGCTGACATGACAAAATATAAGAACTGCCTTTGGAAGATGATGGCCTCCCTGGCAGATAAACTGCTGGAAGATCAGGACAAAATATCAATCAATCCATTAATCAATCAATCAAAGTCTTTATTTAACCAGGCGATCACCGTTGAGCAAGCTCATTTTCGAGGTGGACCTGGGTTTGTTAACAAGGAACAAGGGACAATATACATGGGATGCAACACACAAGAAAATAGTAATAATACAAATAAAGTGAGATACAATAATACAGTATATACAAAGTATCAGCAGGTAGCATTGACAGCAGTATATGTTTGGAACAGAAGATACAGCTAGTTTTGGGTAGGACACAATTTTTCATAAAAGTAAAGAAATATACATATCAGGCGCACCGAACACAAATAAAACGTAATATAAAAAGATATATAGTGATACGGTATGGAGAATTTAGAGCTGGAACCAGGGTCAAAGGAATGTGGAAGGGACAGATACAGGGGGTAGAAAAAGGGGAGAGGAAGAGTCGATTATAGATGTGATCAGTCTTTTAACAGCAGTAATTAGGTGTGCTTGGACTTATAGGAGTCACTATTTAGGGTAGACAGGCACAGGACTCCTTATTATGATGTAGATATAGAGATTTAAAAGCTGCTAGGCTGATGGGGTGAGTTAATTTCAAAGTTTTTTGCAGCTTGTTCCACAGATGAGGGAGCACAAAGCTGATGGCTGCTCTGCCAATGCGAGATTTTGTTTTGTAAACATAAAGGTAGATATATGAGATGCTTCTCAGGGCATACTTCCCCAGAGTGCACAAAGGTAAACAGACAGAGATATACTGGGGCAGTTTATTTGTGATAGTTTTGTATGTCCAAACCACAGCATTTTTTTGCCGTCTATAAGCAAGGGATGACCATCCCACTGCCGTGTACAATGCACAGTGGTGGGTTGAGTATGGAAAACCCGTGATAAATCTTATGGCTCTGTGATAAAGCGTATCGAGTTTGACTAGGGTACCTGCAGGACCCTGACTATATAGAAAGTCTGCGTAATCCAATAGGGAAAGAAATGTAGTTTAAACCAGTTTCAGTTTAGCATCTCTTGTGAGGAGATTATTAATCCTAAAGAACAGACCAAGTCTTTGTCTAAGTTTCTTTGCCAGTTCTTCTAAGTGATCTGTGAAAGTAAGCCTATGTTCTAACCAGACCCCAGGTAATTGAACTTTGGTACGTAGTCCAACTGCTCACCTAGAATGGTAGTGATCTGTGGGAGTGTCCCAGCAATTTCAGAATTTATTGCATTTTGAAGGGGCAAGAGGAACATTGCTTTGGTTTTTTTTTGCATTTAAGAGCAGTTTCTGGTTTATAAGCTGATGTTGCAGTAGATTAAATTCATTTTGAAGGGCTTTACAGGCTGCTTCAGGTGTGGGGCTACTAGCATAGAGTACCATATCATCTGTGAATAAGTGTATTTGTGCTTCTTTGATGGGGGCATCTACATTGTTAATACAAATGGTGAAGAGCAAGGGACCAAGAATGGAACCTTGCGGTACACCCCTCAATAGGGGTTTTGGTGGAGAAACTTCCCCTTCTGCCATTACTTGTTGAAGTCATCCTGAGAAGTAGTTGGAGAACCATTTAAGGCATAGGGAATCCAAACCAATGTTCTGGAGGGACGACAGAAGCAGTCTGTGATCAATGGTATCAAACGCCTTGCTTAGGTCCAAGAAAAATGCGCAGACAAATTTCTTTTTGTCTAATTCAAGCTGCCAGTCATTTGTCACCTTGGCTAGAGCAGAGATTGTACTATGCTGTGCTCTAAAACCGGATTGTAATGGGTTGAGCAATTTTTCTGATTCCAGGTACTTCCGAAGCTGGGAGTTCACTATTTTCTCCAACATCTTTGACAGGATTGGAAGTAGGAAGATTGGCCTGTAGTTATTGAGGTCACTAGGATCTCCTGACTTAAACAAAGGGACCACAAGTGCATTTTTCCAAATGGGCGGTAGGTCAGCCTGGGACAAGGGTAAGTTGAAGAGATGAGTAATTGGGACTGCAAGGACACAGTAGCCGACCTTTAAGAAGTACAGGTCAATGAGGTCGGCCCCAGCACTTCCGCTAGTGTTCACCTGAAGAAGATCTTCAACTTCTTTCAGGGAGGTAGGCTGCAGAGAGAAGGATGGACTGGGGATGGGTTATTCTTGTGTATCCAATCTAAGTTGTTGGTGGAAGATATTCGCGGGAGAGGAGTCAAAGGCTAGCCCTGCAGTGGCAAAATGATTATTGAGAGCATCGAGGATAGATGGTCTGTCGGAGATGACAGTATTGTCGATCAATAATTTAGTAGGTAGGGAATTTACAGTGGTGTGACCTTCAATGTCTTTGATAGTCTTCCAGAATTTGGGGGCATTTCTTGAGGAGCTCTCCAGCTGAGAGCGGTAGAAATTAGCTTTGGCTTCTCTGACCATTTTGGTGCAGAGGTTCCTCACCCTCCGGAAAGAATTCCAGTCATTTATTAAAGTAGTTTTCCTAGCAGTTCTCCAGAGTACATCCCTACTCCGCAAAGCATCTTTCAGGTCTTCTGTAAACCACCGACAGGGTTTGTTTCTGGCATGAACTTTTACTATGGGAGCATACTTGTTGAGAGTCCCTAGCACAATTTCTGAGAAAATATCATAAGCCGTAGTCAGTGACTTGGCTAGACAGAAGTTCTGCCATCGCATAGAGTCTCTTAGGTCAGATATATACCCATGGAAATCAAAGTTGCGTATGCACCTTTTAAAGGAGAATTTTGGTACAGTTGTGGATTTAAGAGTGGATCTTACACACGCGATGAAGCAATGGTCGCTAATATCAGAGAAAAAGATGCCAGCATGGGAGAATAAATGTGGTTTGTTAACTAAAATGATATCCAAGAGAGTACTGTTATTAGGGTTGCGCTTGTTATGATAAGTAGATTAGTTTATTAGCTGTGACAACCCAAGGGAATCACAGAACATTTTAAGTAGGATGGATGCACTGGAGAGCCAGTCTAAGCTGAAGTCCCCTAGTATGATACACTCAGAAGATGCCGAACCCAGGATGTTTTCGAGATGTTTTAACAACTGTAGTCCAGCTGATGGGGCTCTGTAGCATCCTATTTTACATAATGAGACACCGGTGGCAATTTCAATCTTTAATGACAAGCTTTTGAATTCTTTAAGGACAGAGGTTGAGTCAATTATGGAGGCAGGGAATTTATCCTTGATGTAAATAGCTACCCCACCACCTCTGGTTTGCCTGTTGACTCGGAACAAAGAGTAGGAGGGGATATTAACTCCGTTGTTACTGGTTGCCGGTCGGAGCTAGGACTCCGCAATCACCAGAACATCTGGAGCAGTATGACATACCCAGGCCTGAACTGAAGTCATTTTTTTTAATAGGCTACATACATTAACATGCAAGAATGTAAGCCCCTTGAGGCTTTGTAGCTCTGCTGGGGGATTCCATGGGTGCCAGAGGGCTGGATTAAGTGCAACATTTCCTGAGCATAGTAAAAGCAGGAACAAGAGTTTCCTACAGAGTCCTAGGAGAAGTGTGGGTGGCTGGGTCTTCTTTCGGTTATGTGATTTGTCTGTGGCAGTATAGGGAGTTCTGAGGCTAGTTCCCAGTTTTCCTGATGTTGTATACAATAATACCCTGACCGAGAGAGTCAATGGGAGAAGGGGGGAGTATGCAGAAGATGGTGTAGCCCTGTGGGCAGGCTGTAGGAGAGTTCCTGTATGCCGATGCAGGTGAAGGACCAGCAGCGGGCTAGGGGAAGTTAGAGCACATACAAGTTCTTCTACTTGATAGGAAAAGTCCCAGTCGGACAATGTAAAAAGAGAGCCATTCTCCACTCTAGGAGTTATTTTTTGATTCACATTCGGGTCCAATACATGTAAGATGAGCAGAGACAAGCATAGAAGCAGGTAATATGCCCTCATTATGAGACTATCACCCAATGGGCACTACAAGTGAGGGCAAGAGAAGTGATTCTCAATGGAGGAGAATTTCTTAATCCCTGCAGAATACTACTATAGGCAGTGGAGCCTGAAGCAGTAATTCTTAAGTACATCTCCTAGTCAGGCTAATAAGAAAAGAGTTCACCTCACTATAGAGTAGTACTGGGGCAGAGAGGCTTTGAAGCAAATTTCTTACCTACTACTCTGGAGCAGACTAAGTACTGGAGAGATCACCTAACCTAAATCAACTGCCTTAGCAAGACAGGATATGCTAGTGAGCAATAAGCAAACCTAAAGTACCAAAATGGTATGCCTCAGCAAGACAGAATGCGATAAATTCCCCTCTCTCTCTCTCCACTGCACACGCTCCTGATTTACCCTCCAGTGTCACCCTTTGTTATTACTGTGACTCACAATCTGTTGCCCTGTTCCTTCCCTCAGATCTGTCAGCCTCTAAGCGGGGAAACATCTGAGCAGCCGGGGCTACCTGGGCCAGCCATCCACACAACCACTGCTCACCGCCAAGGAACCCTCCTCTTGTTGGTAAGCTGCCAGGCCGAACTGGGAGGTGCTGAAAGGCTCCCATTGGCCGCTCCCTGTTGCTTCCCTCTCCTGTTGGACTGTTGTACTCCGCTCGGCCACTGATTGGCCCTGCAATCTTGACTGATTCAAACTGTTTTGCTGGGCTCTGCGCCCATAGATTTCAGTGGGTTTTGGAAGAAAATTTCCACCCACCCCCTCTCCACCTCCCACATTAATTAAATAGGCCTTAGCCCAACCCACTTCTGCCTAGGGAACCGCCCTTTCGTTTTCTATTGGATACTCTCTCTCTCTCCTGTACCTCCTCTCTTTACTGCCCACTCCCCCTCCTCCCTGCTCCTCCTCTCCCTCTGCTAATGAACTCAGTCTCCTCACTGCCTCCGCCTCCTTTTTGTACCTGACACCCTCCTTATATCTCCTAGTGCCAGTCACTCCGTCACTCCGTGACTGGCCAACCCCACCTTTGGCATTCCATAGCTCCCATGCACCCTTTCACTCCTGAACTCTATTCTAGAGCTGCTGCCTCCTGTCTCCCTGTCTTGTTACACTCTTTAATGCCCCCCACTACCTCTCTGCTACATCCTCCTCTTTTGCTACTGCCCTTGTCTCCTCACTGCCCCACCCTCTGCCCGTTCTCCCTCAGCCACCTGCTTACCTAGTTCCCCTGTCCCCCGAGCCTCCACCTCATTGCCTACCTCCTGCCACTTTCACTAGCTGCCTCCCACCTACCCAGCACCCTGTGCCCGCTCTCCCCCATTCACATTGAATCATGTATGACAATGGTACTCTGTACCCCTTTCTCCTCACCTTATTTGCCCTCTTCCTGCTCCTACATCCCCCCTGCTCATGTTTCCCCACTGTTCCTAACATCTACCAACTCACGCTTTCTCACCCCCTCCATGGTATCCTCCCTCTCGATCTCATGTACCCACCTTGGGCATCTCCAATCACTATGAAATGGCTCTCTCCCCCAAATGGCCATTGGGTACTTCCCCTGTCCACCACTACTACTGCCACGCTTTACTCATGGCTCCACCCATTTACTTGCCCTGGTGAATCTCAGAGTTCTCTGGCCCCAAAAAATAGGTGCCAGTCATTGGTATCTCACACCAGTACTCTAAAACATATACTTCTTCTCCTGCTATTGTCGGGAAACATTCATCCCAATCCCAGACCAGCCCTTACAATAAGAACAACTCAGAACAATCAACCAGGATCCCTCTCAATAATCTCACTTAACATATGCAGTCTTATTTACAAAATTGACACCCTTCAGACTTTTGCCTGCCAGCATAACCCAGACATACTAGCAGTTGTAGAAACCTGGCTCTCACCTTCGGTTCCTGACCATACTATCACCCTCCCTGGGTATAATGTCTACCGGCTTGATCGAACATCAAAAACAGGTGGTGGCTGCACCCTGTACCTTAAGGACATGATCCAGGGGCACCTCATCAACTTAACCCCCCAAACCACCACTGCACAGATTCTTCCTGTCAAGATCCTTCTCGGTGCACACAATAAAGCACCACTGCACAGATTCTTCCTGTCAAGATCCTTCTCGGTGCACACAATAAAGCCATCACAGTTGTCACAGTCTACATTCCACCGAGAGAGCAAGGTAATGGGCTTAATGCAGTCCTGGAGTTTACCAAATCTCTCTCATCTGATTCAGAAATCATCCTCCTCGGTGACTTTAATATTAACTGGCCTGCTGCAGAGGCAGGGGCATACAGGGACTTGATAGTGGCAGCAAGCCTTTCTCAGATGGTTAGCTCCCCAAACAGGACAAACTATAAAATGGGTACCAGCACCCTTCTGGATTGGATCATATCAAGCCATCCCGCCAGGATCACAAACACCACTGTCCTCCCTGACACACTTAGTGACCACTCCCCCGTCATCTGCTACTGGTCCAATAAATTCATCAAGCCTCCCCCAAAGCCATTACTAGCCGGGTTCTAGCTAGAGGCAAGCTACCTCATCTCAAAACCTTCCTTCATCAACAGGATTGGTCCCCAGTTCTCACTGCAACCAATGTGAACACCGCACTGGAACACTTCATCAGGATCTTCAACCAAGCATGCAACATATTTGCACCCTTCCAGAAGTGCAAGGCCAAAGCCCTATATAACCCCTGGCTCACCGGAGACCTACTTAGAAGACTAAAAGCTCGAGACCACCTTTGGGAGATTGACAGAAACACTGGGAGACAAGTTGATATTGTTAACTATAAACGTGCACGAAATGACTGCACCAAATATATCCGGGATACGAAGACCACCTATTTCCATAATGCTCTCACTAACTAATGGGGCAATGGTAGGGACTTCTGGAATAATCTTAAAGAAATCACCAGGAAGCAATTTAAATCAACCCCGTCAGTACTCAGCATAAATTGTGAAACTACACTTGACCAGAAACTCATTGCTGATACATTCAATGACACCATCACAGACCTCAGTGCTGTAATCCCACAGGGTTTTTTCAATGAGGTAGTTCCCCTTGCCCCCACAGCCACCTCCAGCCACCCTCCCTTCTACTTTAAAGCAGTAAAAATGCATCAAGTCTGCAGCTACGTTACCAAAGCCATTTGCAACTCCAGAGCCAGCAGTGACTCCCTCGACCTCAAACTGCTATCATACCCACTTGAAGAAGTACTCCGACCACTGACCAGGATCTTCAACCTCTCCCTCAGCCTCAGACAGTTCCCTGACTTATGGAAATCTGCCACGGTAACCCCAATTCATAAAAGTGATGACAAAACAGCTACTGAGAATTACCATCCAATTTCCATCCTACCTCCACTCTCCAAAGCCCTAGAATGGATTGCGTCAGACCAACTCACCGACTTCCTAGACAATCACAACATCCTGTGCAAGGAGCAACATGGCTTTAGAAAAGGTCATAGCACCTCCACAGCGCTACCTGAATTCACTAGTGCAATCCATCACTCACTCGATAACAGTCATCTTACTGGGTCCACCTGCATCGACTTAACTAAAGCCCTTGATACCGTCAAGCACAATGTCCTACTTGCCCAGCTTCGATTAGCAGGGCTCTCACCTAACTCAGTGAACTGGTTCAAAAGCTACTTAGACAACCGCTCCCAAAGAGTGAGAATTGCTGGCACACTCTCAGACCAAAGACCAGTCTGGTCCGGTGTCCCACAGGGCTCAATCTTGGGCCCCCTCCTTTTCAGCCTTTTTCTGAACTCACTGCCAGAATCCTGCCCTGAACAGATCCTACTCTACGCAGATGATGCTGTAATCCTGGCATCCCACCATGATCCAGTTCATCTACAAGGTAACCTCCAACAGGCCTTCTCTGCAGTTGAAAACTGGTTCATGAATCACAGACTTATACGTAACCAGAAAAAAACAAAGACCATGATCTTCTGCAGCTCCCAAAACAAACACAAACAATATCAGTTCTCCATTAAAACCAAGCAAGGAATCACCCTTGAACAAGTTCATACCTTCAAATACCTTGGCCTCACCTTCGACTGTAACCTCTCCTATGTCCCACACATCAATAACGTGGCAAAAGTAGCCAACACCAGGATGGGACTACTATTCCGACATAGGAAACATCTAACCCCAGAAGCTCGGTCCATAGCTATCCAGAGCTCCATCATCAGCATCACTGACTACGGTCTCATGATCTGCCACAACCTCATCTCTCAGGCATGTTTCGACTTCCCTCAATCAAGCCTGCCGACTCATTACTGGTTCCCACCATCTCACCCACACCTACGACCTCTACTCCAAAACAGGTTGGCTGCAACCGAACAACCGAATCAAATACCAAACCTGCATCACTGCTAAGAAAATCATGATGGGAAAGGCACCACCAGGAGTCAGCACCCTCCTCAAACCCAAAATCACCAACCGCAACACCAGGAACTCTAAGCCCCAAATCCTTCAAATCCACTGCTGCTGCACGTCCCAAGGCCAAAGGTCGTTTGCATACAGGGCTCTGAGTTGGCTGAATGAGCTCTCTAGTGACACCTCATCCACAGCAATGCTTGGAGCATTCAAAAAAAAGCTCTGCCACTCCATAACTGGCACCTCCACCTATGCTTGCACCCCATAACATCTTAATTCCCTACGCTGCTTCTGACCTTATAGGTGTCAGTTTCTGCCCTCTCTTCTTGCACTTACCTGTCCAGTGTAACTTCTAATGCTTTTGCCCTGTGTCTGTCCTGGCAAGGCCCCTCGGCTGCCTCACCCTGACCCTCTACACGTATGCCTTCCCCTACCCTCAGCCCTCTCCCCTTCTTGCCCTCTTCCTCCTATTGTTTCTTGAGTTACTTATCGCTCAGTCTGATTTTGTCAAGTAAAGTTACTGTCTAAAACCATGTACCTGTAACTGTTTTATGTTTTAGAGTCTGTTACCCTGTAACCAGCATGACGTGGAACCTTTGTAAAAGAGCCTTGGCTCAAAGGTACTTTGTAATCCTAGATGCAAATAAATAAATAAATAAATAAAGCTGCTAGAAGGCTTAGTTGCAAAAAGAGGATGGGAGAAATTGCAGTTGTTGACAGTAAGTAACCAATAAATTGAAACATCAGATAGGAGTGGGTGGAGACTGTGTGCATTTAAAGGAGGCCTAGGAGGGGGAGGGGGGTGGGATGGAAAACCAAGGGGAAGTTTGCAGAGCTAGCACTGAATCAGTGCACATATAGTTGGAGAGAAACAGACTGATGGGGGAGGGCAGGATGGACAGAACAGAGACAGGGGAGAACAGGGGGACAAAGGAAGATGATTAAGAATGAAAGTCAAGGGCAGGAGCCTTAGGCTCAAGACAGAGGCGACACAGATTTTACAATTCACTGAATTTTCTAAGTCCATAGCAGGAAGCATGTAAACCCAGTACAGTCTTAAATAGGATTAAAAAAATATATATTAACAAAGCCAGTAAAACTTTTTTACAAACTCAGTTCAAGGCAGTGTACAGAGTGAAAGCTTAATTGGGGAAAAATCAAAGGGAAGTTTGCAGAACTAACACTGAATCAGTGCACATACAGTTGGAGAGAAACTGCAGCGGGGGGGGAATGGTAAGTTACTTTACACAGGCCAAGCAGAACAGGCTAAATTAAAATATATAAATTAGAAGCCGAGTGCAGGGATGCAGGCTTACATTAAGCCACACGTCTCGGGTGCTCCTGTCTCAGGTGAGTGAGACCAGCCAATCAGGGAGCTCTGCACAGGCGTGGAGCCAATAGCGCTACCCTGAGAAGGCACTGAAATTGAAAACAGCAAATTGCAAGTGATGATCCGGTTCAGCGTTCACACAGCCCAGAGAAATTGTGACAATTTTTCAAGCGTCGTACCTTATCTATCTCTTTGGGGGGGTGGGTGGTTCAGGCTCCTTGCACCATAGAGGTACTATGGCTGGATCGTGACTGCTGCCCGTGGGAGCTAGTGGCACCTTATCTATCTCTTTGGGGGGTGGGTGGATCAGGCTCCTTGCACCATAGAGGTGCTATGGCTGGATCGTGACTGTTCATATTGGCTCAGCAGACTATCGCTAATGGACAAGATGCTGTAAAGCACCTGCTCAGTCTGCCTATGATGCTTCATGTGCTGCTGCCAGGGCTGCTGCTTCTGGAATTTGCCTTTGCCATACTCTTGGCTAAGGGTGGCTGGTTTCATCTCTGATGTACAAGAATCTGTACGGAATGCTCCCTTTAGAGGAAAACAATTATTTGGAACTGATGTCGAAAATGCATTTAGAATTTACAGTCCTCAAACATTACTTGAAGTTCCCTACATATTTTGAACCCTAATCCCCAGGAAAGGCGTAGAGGTTCTTTTTGCAGACCCTAAGCCAGACCAGGCTGTGGCTATTCAAGAGGCCCTGAACATATTTCCCAGAGACCTTGACCATCTATTTGGACTGCACCGGGAGGTTTTCTGCCAGAAGGAGACTATCTACTGGAATCTGAGGTGCCAAACCCTGATACGTGGTCAAAACTCATGTTATTTTCTTTTTCTTTTAAATTTATTTGGACAGTGAGCGTGTCCGGTTTATCTTCAAAGGGAATCAAGTGAGAGCACCTGGGGGTCGAAAGTATATTTTATTTTGCTTGACTTTCATGCTTATTTAATTTGTATCCCTTGGTGAGAACAGGGGTACTTTTGTTTTACTTTAGTTTTTAATTTACTTTTGGTTTAAGTTTCATTTATTTCTTCAATATCCTTGTGGATTCCTTTTGGTACTGTGTCATCCTGCCTCCTTGGACTTATACCATCTAGTGAGACTTTGGAGCCTGGACTGACATTTCACAATTTTAACTTATTATAGTTTTATTTTGGGATTTAAGTGTTTATATAGTTTGGGGTGGGTGGGGGTATTTTATTTGCATTTTAGCTGGTTGGGTATTGTTTTAATTCTATTACTGTAATTTCGAGGGTCCTTTTAGGTTGGGTGCCTGATTATTGTGCATTAGATATTGTTTTCGATTGCAAAATGTGTAACTCCCCCCCCCCGTCTTGTGCTATTCGTCCTCCACCCTCTGCGCCCTCCATCCCTTTTCTCCCCCTCCTCTGTTGTGGTCAACTTACCAGTGCTGCCGTGCACTAGGTATTGCTCGTAGGAGGGGGTGGGGGATGGACATTGGAGGTTAAATGAGCACACCACTCACATTCGGGTGGTTAGGCCTAGAAGACGCCCTGGGGTGAAATTAAGTCTGGAATGGGGTGCTCCCTGTCTAGTCCCCATACCCAAGGGCACTGCCTTTTGTGGCAGACAAGTAGCTGGGGTGGCCCTTGAAGCCCATCCAACTCGAGCAGTGTTATGAAATGCCAGATCTGTTAAAAATAAGACTGCAATCACTGCAGATCTTGTTGGAACAACCGATCTGGCTTGCATCACCGAGACCTGGCTGGATGAAAATGCTAGCCCCATTTTGGATGCTGCAAATCCGGCCGGGTACTCAGTGACACACCACTCGAGATTGGATCGCGGGGGGAAGGGAGGGGGTGGCGGTCTGTTTCAAGATCGAGTTGGGCCTCACGAGTGTACCAGTTGAGGAAGCTGAATCATCTGAGTGTACTGTGGTGGTGGATGTGGGTTGCAGGATAGCTCTTGTCTACCGTCCACCTGGGGATGAGATGCGATTCCTGCAGGAAGTAGCAGATTTCATCACCGACATGACATTGGAGTCATCCAGATTGATGGTACTGGGTGACTTCAATGCCTGGGTCAACGACGAACACTTGCAGTTTGGACAACATTTCCTCCAGCTAATGACATCTCTGGGCCTTACACAGGTTTTTACCTCTGCCACCCATGAACATGGTCACTCTCCCGATTTGGTTTTCCTCCTGGGGATCGAGGCCCCCGAGTTGGAGGTGGAACTGGTCAGTTGGTCTGATCACTACACTGTGAGGTTCAATTTTTGTGCTCCCCTTCGAAGGCCTGCCCCTGAGGAGATGGTCAGTTTTTGCCCTTTACGGGAAGTGAGCTCTGAAGATCTAGAGGTGGTGATTGATCTCTTGGAGTTTCCTGTGGCCAGCTCAAGTCCAGAGATGTTAGTGGTGGCCTATAATAGGGCCATTTCTGTAGCTCTGGACTTGATTGCTCCTGTCCGTGTTTGTGCTCTTCTCCTTAGCCCTCGGGCCCCGTGGTTTGATGGTCCCTGAGGGAATTGCGGTGAGTAGGACCTAGCTTAGAGCGGCGTTGGTGGAAATCCACCCTGGAGGCTGACCACCTTAGATTGGTTGAGCATTATCAGATCTACCAGTCAGCGAACTCCTGTAAGAAGGCAGAATTCCTGTCCAGGGAGATCGCTGCTGCTCAGAACTGACCAGCTCAACTCTTCCGAACTGTTGACAGGCTGTGCAACCCAACCTGTCTGCAGCTCTGAAGACCTTTCTCGTAAGTTGAGTGTGATGAACTGGCTTGGTTCTTTGCGGAAAAGGTGGCTGACATCAGGTCAGAAATTCTCTCGACCCGCTCTATGGGGGTTACTGATGATCGGTGCTCAGTTGCCTCACCTCAGACATCCTGGAGTTCCTTTGCCTTGCCCAAACCTGTGGATGTCATGCACGCTGTAGTTTGGGTCCGTGCCCAACTTCCTTGATTATGGGTTGTTGGGATTTGATCGGCCCGGTCCTGGTGCAGATAGTCCTTGGAATCTGGTAAATTTCCAAGCTCCCTGAAGGAGGTGGTGGTAGCCCCACCCCCAAAGAAAGCTTCTTTGGACTTGGATCTTTCTGTTAACTACAGACCAATCTCAAACCTTCCCTTTATAGGGAAGGTGATTGAGAAACTAGTTGCAATACAGCTGGATGACCACCTGACCATCCATAACATCTACGAACCTCTCCAGTCCAGTTTTTGAAAGAGGCACAGTACTGAGATGGTGTTGGTTCAGGTGCTCAATGATCTCCTGATAGTGAGAGATTGGAGAAGCCATTCTATCTTGGTGCTCCTTGATCTCTCCTCAGCCTTTGACACTGTAGACCATGGGGTGCTGCTTGGACGTCTGGGGTCCATCTGTGGACTGACAGATACAGTCTTCAGGTGGTTTACATCTTTCCTCACTGGCAGGAGTCAGAGAATGGTGTCTGGAATTTTTTTCTCAGATCCATCCTCCCTGCCTTGTGGGGTTCCTCAGGGTTCAGTGATGTCCCCCATATTGTTTGCAGTGTATATGCTGCCCCTCGGAGACATTATAAAATGGTATGGGCTGAGGTTTCACTGTTAAGCTGATGATACCCAGCTCTATCAGTCTTTGGCCCCCAACCAGGATAGAGCTGTCTCTGTACTTAATTCCTGCCTTGTTGAAATTCAGGACTGGATGAATTTGAGCTGGTTAAAGTTGAACTCTGAAAAGACTGAGGTGATGGTAGTGGACCCGGGTCACCGGATAGAGGGGTCATGGGCTGTTCAGCCCTCTGGAATTTTTCTTGGGGGCTCTCAGATCCTAACCTCTGAATGGGTGCAAAACCTGGGGGTAATGCTTGATGATGGGCTGACTTTATGAGCTCAGGTGTCGGCCATCGTCAAGACTTCCTTTTATCATCTTAGGAATATCTCCAGGATTAAGCACCTGGTCCCATCCAGGGACCTGCCTACTTTGGTCCATGCTTTTGTGACATTGTGCTTAGATTATTGTAATTCCCTGTACTTTGGGCTGCCTGGGTGTTGCTATCTGCTGCCTGCAGCTCGTGCAGAACGTGGCAGCACGATTATTGACGGAAGCCACCCGAACCTCTCATATTACACCTGTGCTGTGCGATCTGCACTGGCTGCCGATTAGTTGGTGGATCACCTTTAAAGTCAGTTTACTGACTTATAAAGCCCTACATGGACTGGGCCCTGACTACTTGAAAGAGCTCCTTGTGCCTTACCGCCCGATGCGACAGTTGCGTTCGGCTGACGAGGGGTTGCTAGAGATTCCGAGGGTGTCTTTGAAATCTTCAGGGGCCCGTGCATTTATGCCTGCGGCCCCGACCCTCTAGAATTCTCTACCCTATCAGCTTCGGGAGTGCACGACTGTGGGGGAGGGCTTAAACAGGTTCTGGAAACCAATTTATGGTGCCATGCCTTCGGTGGCACTGACTAAATTTAGATCCTCTGACTATTTTACTGTCTGTTCATAGTTTTATCATGATCTTTTATCTTTTTGTAAAGCACCTTGATGGTTGAAAGGCACATGTGAGAAATAAATTTTTTATTATTATTATTATTATTATTCCTTGCCTAGACTGCAAACCTGCCTGCTGGTGCCCATGCCAGACTTACTAAAGGTAAGACCAGAACCAGCCCCATCACTGCCCCGGTACATTCTGACTCCCCTCCTCTTCCTTTAACCTCACTGCCTCAGGAAGTCTTGGTGAGAGGCCGAATCTACCTCTTCTTACAAAAGTGGAGGGAGATCACTACAGATGCCTGGGTACTGGAGGTGGTTTAGCAAGGAAATGCTCTAGTGCTCCTTCCTGTTCCTGTGTGTATCCCCATCTCTTGCCCAACAGATATGTACACCCTGGAAGAGAAAACAGAGAGGAGGGTATATGATATAGATGTATAATATATCTCATGGGGTAAATAAGGTAGAAGAAGGGAGCATATTTTAGAGAAAAACATGCATGAGAACAAGCGGGCGTGCAATGAAGCTTGAAGGGGGGCTGCAAGAGGGATGTAGGGAAGTACGTCTTCGCTGAAACAGTGGTGGATGCCTGGAACGGTCTTCCAAAGGATGTAGTGGGTGAGAAATCTGTGGTGTGTGTCAAGCATGCATTGGGATAGGCACAATGGAATCTTAGTGGAAAGCAAGGGTGGGGGAGGGAGCCAGTGGCAGTATAGACAGGAAGAAAATGGGCAGACTGGGTGGGCCAAGCAGTCCTTATCTGCCATCAAGTTCTAAGTTTCTGTATTTATCCTCATGGGCATCTTGCCTTCCTGCTGGAGGAGGTTCAAACCCTCCTCAAGAGGGCTGTGGAACTCATCCCATTTTCAGGTACTTCCTAGTACCAAAATGGAGCAGGGATCTAAGGCCAGTATTAAAATGTCAAGAACTGAATCATTTTATTGAACACAACGTTTTGAATGGTCTATCTGCAGTCCCTCCTCCCTTTTTGCTACAATGGAATTGGATGGTTGCTCTGGATAAGAAGAACACATACAGTACCTTCATGTCAAGGTCCATAGGTCAAAAAAAAAAAAAAAAATACTCTACCTGTATTTCATGCTCTAGGGCTTTCACACTACCAATTTTGTGTCTTGCCCTTTTAATTATGCTCTGCACCATTTGTATTTACAAATGTTTTTGCAGCAGTGATAGCTGCCCTCTGCAGGGAGGGCCTCAATGTCTTTCCTTACATAGATGACTGGTTGCTGAAAGCCAGTCTCAGGAAGTCATAGTCTATGCACCATTTTGGACCTGATAATTATTCAACCGCCTGGGTATTATGGTCAAAGAACCAAAGTCGGTCCTTACCCTGTGCCAGAGGCTTCAATATATAAGGCAGTTCTGGACACTGGACTGGGCAAGACATTTCTGCTCTCTGACCATGCAATGGCACTGGAGGCCCACGCTCAGCTAGTATCATCCAATAACTATGTCTTGTTAAGATGCCTTCTACAGTTAATCAGGATCATGGCAGTAGCCATACTGATTGTCCCGCTAGCTTACTTCCACATGAGAATCCCTCAGTGATTAATCAACCTGATGGCAGCAGCCATACTGACTGTACCTCTAGCTCACCTCCACATGAGGATCCCTCAGTGGTTCCTCAGGCAGCAGTGGGCACAACATTCAGATGAGTTGGAGTATCTCATACAAGCGACTATTCCTCTCCATTGCTCCCTGCTGTGGTGGTTGGAACGCTCCAACCTAGAGACAGGATCCCCATTCCTCAGGCCCATACCCCTCCTGCTGATGACTGTGGATGCCTTGGGTTCATTATGGATGCCCATCTGGGCCCCTTCTGAGCTCAAAGTCAATGGACCCCTCTGGATATGGGTCTGCACAGCAGCATTATGAAGATGAGGGCTGTTCTGCATGGCCTAAAGGCCTTCACCAGCGTCCTTCCAGGGAACCAGCTGCTGATCCATTCAGACAATATTTCAGTGACATACTACATCAGCCACCAAGGTGGAGTACATTCGTACACTTGTTGCATTGAGGTGATAAGAGCTTGGCACTGGGCAGTGAAATATGACATATTTCTGTCAGCAGTGTTCCTGAATGGTACCCTGAATGCACTGATTGGTTTCCTGAACACACAGGTGGTTTGCCTCAGTCAATTCCGTGCACTCTGCCATCCATGAATGGGAACTCTTGGACTCCATCATGGATGACCTGTGTGAAAAATGGGTTCGATCAGGAATAGATATGTTTGTATCTCCATACATTGCAAAATTGACGCATTTCTGCTGGCTCACACCAGTGCCTGGAGTTTTCTGGTGAGATGCATTGCCCTTCTTCTGGAAAGGGAGGTTTCTATATGCTTTCCCCCATTACATCTAATGCAGAAGGTTCTGGTGAAACTACAGACCATGCAAGTCACAATGATTCTGGTGGTCCCTTACTGGCCCAGACAAATTTGGTTCTCTCTGCTCCGGCAACTAGCAGTGGAACTTCCTGTCCTCCTCCCCATGCGAGTGAGACTTCTGAAACAAAAGCAAGGTGCTCTGGTGCATCCAGATCTTCGATCCTTGCACATCCACACCTGACTCCTGATGACATAAAGCTTTCTCATTTTGGGGGCTCCCTAGCAGTTACTGATGTTCTACTGTAAGCCATTTACACGATACAACCACTCACAAAAATGTAAACATTTTATGGTTCTGTGTACTGAGCATGTACTGAATCCCTTTACCTGTCCAGTTAATAAAGTGTTGGACTAGCTCTTGTCCCACAAGATTCAGGACTGGGATATTTCTCTATTAAGGTCCATTTAGCTGTTGTGTTGAGTTTTCATGTCCTCACAGAGGGCAAAACAGTGGCCCTGATGGCGGTTTCCTGCAGATCCCTAAGAGGTATTCTACTAATTCACCCTGGACTGAGATCTAGTTCCATTGTGGGACTTTAAGTCTTAGGGACCATGACTGAACCTCCCTCTAAGCTTACTGCTACATGTGAGCTATGCTTTCTTTCTTGGAAGACACTGTTTCTAGTGGCCATGATGTCTGCTAGGCACATTTCAGAATTGCATGATCTGGTTGCAGAACCTTCTTTCATTCCTTTGCACAAGGATAGGGTTACAGTATGCACTAATCATCATTTCCTTTTGAAGGCAGTGTGTGAGAGAGCACTAAATCAGACTACTGACCTTCCTGTTTATTTCTTGTCTCCTACAAATAGTGGGGAACATCGTTTACATACACTGGACATCTGGAGGACACTGCATTGGTACTTGGATCATACAAAGAATTGTAGAAAACTCTCACAACTGTTTGTAGATTTTGCACCCAGAATGGTGGGCTTCCAGATTTCAAAACAGGGCCTGTCCAAATGGTTGGCCAGTTTATTACATTTTGTTATCAGAAGCGAGCAGCTTCCTGGTCCTGTCCGTGTTCCCTTCACCGATGGGGTGGCTACTTTAGTGGCTTGTTTCCAAAATGTGTCAGCTGCTGGCATATGTGCTGCTGCCCCTTGAAGTGCTGTTCATACATTTACTAAACACTACAGTCTGTACATTGTTTCTCATAGACATGCCAGTTTTGGCCTCAGTGTTCTGCAAGGCTTCCGTACTCATGATCACTAGATCCTGCTGTCCTCTCTCTGTACTTGTTACTGCTTGGAAATGGTTCCATGATGTGGGTCAGTGAAAGGAGATATCCTCAAAGAAGATAGAATAGAATAGTTACCTATCGCAACAATAGATCTTCGAGAGACTCTCCTCCATTGAGCCATAGCTTTCCCTTCTGCCTTCTCCCCTGTCAGGTGATGGTGGCTATTCTGCCTGTTCCCGCAAGCTGTTTCTCCTCTTGTCATATTCATGAGGTGGGGTAACAGGAGGGCTATGTTTTCCTGTTGACCTCTTTGTCCTACCCCTTGTCCTACAACTTCCCTGTCTTTCCCTCTGATTACTCTCACCTCACCCTACTTTCCTCCAGGCCCTTATGAAGGATTGTTTTCCTTCCTTTCAGTTATGCATCTGTTTCTCTGCTTCTAAGCTGTTACACTGTTTGTTATTGTTGTTACCCATCTGTTGTTTATGGTGCTTTACTCATTATGATGTCCCTGATTTTTTTCTCCTTTTTATCCATTTGCCTGACTTTGAATATTGTTCTCCATTTTTATATTTTAACAAAAAGTTTAACATTAAAAGACAAGAGAGCTATGCTGAAAATTATGAGCCAAAAGCTACACACATGTAAATGTTATGTGTAAATGTTGAACAAATTTAACATTTCTTCATAACTTCATTGTTTTGTGGCATTTTGATACTAAAATGTCAACCCAGTCTGTTTATGACCCCTCCTTCCGAACATGACAGGTGTCATTTATGGAATACTGGCTGAAACATCATTTTGTGCCACAAGTACGAAAGCACATTTTGGCCAGGATTTGAAAAATTGCATCTGTCTCATTCATGAGGTGATGTGAAAAATGGCTATTTTGAAAATTTGGAGTCAAAATATTGAAAATTATAGTTATGAGCAAGGGTTGAAATAATTTCTATGTACTGTCATAGCTTTTTTTTTTTTTAGTATTTTGATCTTTATAGTCTTCTGTGATCCAACCTCAAAAACCTATAGGTGGACATGTTCAAATCGTACCCAAAAGGTAATTTTGCAGTGTGATTGCAAAATCACTTTTCAGGATGGATTTGAGATACTGTATTTCACTGACCTTGTTCATGAGGTGGAGTCCCAAAAAGGTTATGTTAAATGGCCAAGTTATGAGCACAAGTTTAAAATAAATTGAAATACATGGACCCTACAATACTTATTTTCCTCAGTCCTTGGTCCAGTGTTGAAGAGTGAAGACGTGTCTCCGGTCTGGAGAGGATTACAGCATTTTACCCCAGATAGGTAAGTAAGGGGTGGTGCGATGTGTGGTGGTGGGTGTTAAGTGATGGAGGTAAGGTTGGTGGTGTATAATGGCAACAGGGAGTAGTGGTGGCAACCAACATCAATAGAAACATAGAAATATAGAATTTGATGGCAGATAAGGACTGCTTGGCCCACCTAGTCTGCCCATTTTCCTTACCTACTGCAACACTACAGACCCTACTTGATCTCTGGCTTTTCCCCCTCTTTCCCTATCACTAAGGTTCCCATATGCCTATCCCACACATTCTTGATTTCCTCTCCACTGGGAAGCTGTTTCAGGCATCCACCACTCTCTGTGAAAAAGTACTTCTCCACATCTCCCCTGAGTCTACCCCCTCCAGATTCATAGCATGACCCCATGTCCTTGATCATCTTTTTTCTTTTTTCAATTTAGCAAACTTTATTGAGTATTTAAAAAACAAGAAACCAAGTAACATATCCAACACATACTTTAAAAGTTCAAGCAATATTTAATAAAGATACTTAAACAACATTCAACCCCTCAAAAACAAATCCCCCCCCCCCAATAATGCACCCATCCACCCAGAGCACACTAGCTATTATGTCAAAACAATAAAAAGAAAAATTCAAAACAGGCAAGTAATACTGAGCCCATTAATGAGAGGAGATGGAAATTCAGACCAACCGACCCCCGCTTATGGACTCGCCGATACAGTTAGTAATGCATACAGAGGTTCCCATCGTGATTTGAACCCAATATATCTATCTTGATTGAGAACAGTTTGATTTTATGTCTCCAGGGCCTGCAATATTTATTGATGCCACTCCCTGTAGGAGGGGATTGACTCATCCAACCAATGATGGCAGATTATGATCATAGCTGTAACAGAGGTCAGCGACACATAGGCCCTGCAAGGACCAAACAACTCCACTGGGTATAATACCCGACCAAGCATACCTGAGGTGTAAAAAAAAGAATCCAGTCCCAAAAAAGAGTCTAATGATTCTCGGATGGAGTACCAAAAGGGTTTCACCTACTCACAATCCCAGAGCATGTGTTTAAGATGACGCTCGGCGAGCCCACAGCAGGAACAGGTTGCTGAAATATTCCTGCCCATCTTAAAAAGTCTGTGTGGAATGTAATACAGATTGTGTAAAATACAACATTGCAACAGATGATAATGGCCCTCTTAAACATATTTGTAGAGACATTTTCAAATGAATTGCCATTCCTTTACATCAATATGAAGACCCAAAGCCTGCTGCCAATAAAAACATGTCCCCATCAACCTGCTCGGGTCTTTCTCCTAGAGATGACAATAACATTTGGAGACAGCATGAGATTATTCTGCAAGAGGCAAAAGGTCTCAACGTTTAGGATTGATCTGGGACAGTCAAGGGCCAGGACGCAAAAAAGAAGCAACTGATTTGGTGAGCTGTAAATGTTGAAAAGGATGGTGAGCATCTTTTTTTCTGAAAAATGCTTCCCTCATGAACCTTATTTATACCTGTGAGATATTTGAAAGTCTCTGTTATATCCCCCTTCTACCTCATTTCCTCCAGGGTGTACATACTGAGGTCCTTTGGTCTCTTCTCACAGGGCTTTTGATGCAGACCACT
This sequence comes from Neoceratodus forsteri, assembly GCA_016271365.2. Taxonomy (NCBI): domain Eukaryota; kingdom Metazoa; phylum Chordata; order Ceratodontiformes; family Ceratodontidae; genus Neoceratodus; species Neoceratodus forsteri. The sequence goes on from CM028129.1 coordinate 68,003,718, forward strand.
TTCTTTTTTACAGGGTGTAAAAAAAGAAATAAAAAAAGACTTTGCGGGATGGTTTTCTTTATTTCAGTTAGTGACACTGGAGATGGCAGCCCAGTATTGATTTAATATTTTTGGGACATGAGAAGGGATGGGGAGGTAGGAAAGGTACTCGGCAGAGGGTGGGAACTGTTTGAAAGGGGAATGGGGTATGGGAAGCAATGGAGAGGTGGCAAGGATACTTGGTGGAGGGTGGCATCTGTTTGAAAGGGGCATGGGGCATGGGAAGTGAAAAGGAGGTGGAAGGGATATTTGGTGGAGGGTGGGATATCTTTTGCCATTCAGGGAGGAGGGCGACAGTGGTCTGGTAGTGACACAGCTCAGCTGGCTGCTTCTGGCGTCACCCAGCTTAAAGAATAGAGCAGCCAGCTCTGGATTGGATGAGCTCTTTCTTTTCAACTGCATGAAGTTTCTTCCCAGCAGGCCAAGAACAGTGCCATCATCAGCCTGGCTGATCGGTATGGGGTCATGACGTCATAGGAAGAATCATGTGGCAAACTACGCCACAGTCATAACAGCGTAACAGAGTCGGTGAAAACACCAACCGAATCACAAATAGCACAAACCACACATCTCAATGGCACAAACTGTGATTTTTTTTTTGTGAGGGGCTCCACCCACTGCACCCCTTGACATGGGGGGATTCACCCCCCATACCCCCTGGAATTAAAATAAGTAACTCCGAGGGAGTGTGAACTGAGGGGATAAGGGGAAACTCTGGAGGGGATAAACTTAGTCTTTATTTATTTTTATTTATTTAGGTCTAGGATTACAAATACCTTTGAGCCAAGGCTCTTTTACAAAGATTCCACATCACTTACAGTAATACAGGAAAACAATATGACAACAGTATAAGCTAAAACAGGACAGTCATCTGAATACATGTAATTGCACAGAATATTAAACAAAATTTGGGAAGGTAGGTTACAGAGACAATGAACGAGGTGGGGAGAGGTGAGAGGACAACGGGGGGGGGGGACACAGTAGGGTCAGAGCAGCCAGGGGCATTGTGAACATAACTAGGGAGTACAGACAGTGGGGGAGGTGGTAGTGGGAGATCAAGGGAAGACGAGTGCTAAGTGGCAGGAGAATGGATGAGACTTGGGTAAAGTTCAGGGGGGCCATTTAGATGAGGCAATCATAGTCTGTGGCAGCATAAGAAACATTTTAAAAAGTATCAGAAATGGGGGAATCAAACCCTGATTCCCAGGTCCACACTGCCCCAGGGGTCTGTACCTTAGCCACTCCACCAGGGGAGTGGCTCAAACAGGCACAGCATCTAAAGATACTTCACTCCTTCTTGCAGTCCATAGTGAGTGACAGGGTAGCGATAGTTCCCTACTGCTATTATACCCATGTCGTTTTAAATTCACCCCCACTTTATACTGTGCAGTTATTGCTGTGCTGTGTCAGCAGTGCTATATTGACCCGGTAATGGCTGGGCATTGGTCTGTCACTATCGAGCCCCCTGCAGCCTGAGCTGCATTGGACCCGACAGTGACACTCCTCTGAAATACGGTTCTTGTAACAAAACATTTGCTGAGTATGCATGCAAAAGCAAACATAAAAAGGACACTGAGGCAATTAAGAGAGTGCAACAGAGGGCCACCATAATTATCCGCAGTACAGGGGACAAATAGTGATGTACGAAGTCTATAAAATTCACTTTATGAAGCACTTCATGAATTTTCCTCATCTTTGCTTCACTGGAGGGTGCATTTTGCATCATGTTCCCCTGGTGACGTGCCCTCCTTCACCCAGAAAATGCAACATGTACCGGAATCTCCCTGGTGTACTGTAGGTACTGGCAAAGCAATACTATGCAAAATTTTCACTAGGCAAAGTAGCACTTTGCAGGCAAAAACGAATGTGGTGCTTAAGATTTTGAAAACAAAATTGATTGAAACATGTCACCCACTCCCAGCCACTGTGGCACACTATTCCCAGCCCCTTCCACCACCCAGACCCAGAAAAATAGATAGGATTCCAACCCCACCACTGTCTTGCATCTATGTCGCTCCTCTCACCCCATCCCTAATAGTCCCAGGGAAGTCTATTAAAATGCATTGATCCTTTACCCCCCCACCTGCACCACATTAATGGAACCTACACACACACGCACACCACTCACCTCCTGCCACCCTGGAACTGTCCCACTGGAGTCATACAGATCATCAGGAACCCCAGCCCTGCCACTCTGTAGCACCCCACCTCCCTCTAGCCACAAGTTAATGAAGCCAAGAAATATGTCAAAAGGGTACTAGGTAAAAGTCACCTGGGTAGTGACAACATCGACATGAAATTGGTGGCACTCACCCTAGAAGAGGTAATAGCACCCATTAAAAACATTTTCAATGAATCACTCATCCTAGCTACTTTTTCCCTCTCTCTGGAAAAATTCCCTCACTACACCTGCACATAAAAGCAGAGGCCACACAACGACATCTGACTACTGGCCCATCTCCATACTATTCCCCCTATTCAAGGCCCTAAAGAGCACAGTGTCTGATTAATTGAATGAGTATCTTCAAAAATGCATTCTGCAATGCCCCCAACAACATGGGTTCTGCAAATGCCATAGCACCAACACTGCCCTTATTGAGTTTTCGAGCCTCCTACACATTGCTGCTGACAGTGGCCACCGAGTGGGGTCTAATTTTCATTGACCTCACTAAAGCATTTGACGCAGTGGACCACCACTTACTGCTGGAATAGCTACTGGAACTAGGACTGTCCCATGTCTCCATTGACTGATTCAGAGACTACTTCACAGGTAGAACCCAACGTGTCATGTTAGGTCCAGCCCAGTCTGGTGCCAAGAAGGTTTACCTAGGGGTTCCTCAAGGGTCCATTCTTGGACCTCTGCTGTTTAACCTATTCCTAAACACCCTACCTGATGCCTGTCCATCCAAAATAATACTCTGACGAAGCCATAATAATTAATCACAACCCTCAACTTGACCAACTCACCAAAGACATGCAAAACAGCTTGAGGACTGGTTTGCCAGTCAAAAACTATTGCTTAACTACAAAAAGACAAATATTATGCTGTTCTCTAACCCACATGCCAAAAAGAAAAACCTTCAACTTAACTAAGTAAATAACAAGAATGAATCCTTGGAACAAGTGAAAATGTTCAAGTACCTGGGAGTGCACTTAGATGACTCCATGTCCTTCACCTCCCACATAGATACTATAGTCAGAATCGTAAGTTCCAAGCTAGGGATCCTGTTTAGACATAGAAGTTACCTTACCCTAATGGTTTTGTGACTAGCTTGGTGCCGTCCGTCATTGATTGTAGGCTGGTGATATATACAGCAGTGCTGCCTCTGACTCTGCACTCAAGCATGTCAGAACTGCTCCCAACAAAGCCTGCTGACTCATCCTGGGAGCAGACAGGCTTACCCATAAGTGTAATCTTTATGACCAAACACAATGGCTGAAACTACCTGGGTGTGTAAAGTACCAGATCTGTCTCATGGCTGGGAAACAAGGCTCTATTGGGTCTAGGCCCTCCAGCCATCTGCAATCTTTTACAGTTCTTTTACTCAAAGCACTCAACCAGAGGCACAGCTCGGAGCTCACTCCTTGTACCATTCTGAAGAACCGCGCTGGCACAATGGTCCTTCATCTGCAGATCCCCACGCTGGCTCAATGAACTCCCCGCTAAACTTGCTGGAGCAAACTATATCAACACCTTTAAAAATTGACTTAAATTAAATGGTGTTAGCACTTCTGTATGCCTGGATTGAAGACTATGAGCAGGTCTGATATCTTATATCTCATACACAGTTTGTCAAAGTTGAAAACTCAAAAAAAAAAATATTATATGATAAAAAAAAAAAGACTTAAATCTCCACCTAGCCAAATCAAACAGATGTGACTGCTTAACTGAAAATTAAATGGGGCACCATCTAAAACCAGCAAAAAAACTCACTCCCACTGGCCATGCAGTACCGTGGCCCACTTGACTGGAGTTGATATTTGTTCCTAATCCCTCAGCCCCTGTCCTCTCCTGCTACCCCCCCATCCTTCCACCCCAGTGCCTCCCTCAGCCCTGCCCTCTCCTGGCTACCCCGCCTTCCTCCCCCCCCCCACTTTCTCCAAGTTCCATTCTCTCCAGTAACACTCCTACTGTCGATTCTGTAGCGACAATCCCCTATTTCTGGGTGCTAAGAGAGTGTCTCTCATGTTTTCTCTCTTCTCCTATTGTAGAGCACTCCAATTCTTAGAAATATGCACTGATTAATTAATTTTTACTGGATGTTTAAGTTTATATATGTTGTATATATGTATACCCCTGATGTGGATGAAACAGCTGGACCATTTGCTACACTCAGCTGAGTTATGTAACCCTTGATGTAGAACCTTTGTGTCATCGAGGCACAGGTCAGGAAGCATAGTAAAACCAGGAGGGATTAAAACAGTGGGGGAATTCAAGAATGCATGGGACAGACATAAGGCAATGCTGGTGAGAGATAGGGTAGGAAGAAGTAGGCTGTTGGCTAACTGGGATCTGCATCTTATCCAATAGGTAGGGAAATGGGCAGACTAGATGGGCCAAACTGTCCTTATGTGCCATCAAAGTCTATATTTCTATGTTTCTATGTAGGAGCAGCTTCAAAATTCGCAAATAGCATTTTATTTTTCTCAATAGCAGCAAAATAAAGCATAAAAATTATTTAGTATAACTATTTAAAAAGGCAATACAGAGAAAACTAAGTCCTTCTTCTGAGGGTATCTCTTAATTCCAAGTTTCAGTCTCAGTCTCTCACCCTCCTTGTCTCTCTAGCAGAAGCATTGGTGCTCCTTTTATAAGTCTTTCTCTGGGAACTCATTAGGAGAGCCTTCTTCTCACAGAATGTTCTTGTAAGTTTACAGAATGTTCTTGTCAGTTTTGTTCCTTGCAGGTGCAGCAAAACAGTACATAGTGACCCAGAACTAATTTCTTGTGTACAGCTCTGCAAAAGGCTTAAAAACTGCATCTCAGGTTAACCCCTTGTGTTCCAAATAGCTTTGCAATCATTTCAACAGTATAACTATATATAGTTTTAAACAAAGGGATACAGTTTCAAACAAAGGGATCCAAGTAGCACTTATAGTTTTACACAGAGATTCACATATATTGTTATAACTGCAGATATGCAAGGGGAAAGGAAAAATACAACAGCAAGTGAAGGCAGAGATAGTGAGAGCCGAAGAATTGCAAAACTGTCAGAATGATCAGTTCCTTGGTCTCACAAGAAAATGTGGCTACTCAACCAGACAGACAAGACACAAAGAAAGGGAAAGGGAACATTGTTTAACCATGAGTAGCACACTAAGCCGAAGTTTGTTTACAGATCTGACTTGGGAGCACAAGCAAGTTAAATGACTTGTTCATGATCACACAGTATGCACCTAGGCGGCAGTGGGGTTCAAACCCAGCTTTCTAGAGCTCCAGCTCAGAGCCTTAACCCACTGTGCTATACTGATTTCTACAGACAGAAAAGGAGAGGATAGAATAGACCCTTGCAATTAAAATCTTTCTGCATAACAAATGGGGCAGGGCCTTATTCAGCCGTGTCACACACTGTAAATGAGCTTCAAGCTCAAAGGTTGTTTCCAAATACCTAAAATAAAAAAAAATTATATGGATACTTTGATATTGCACACAGTCTGAACTGCTCTAGAATGAATGTGTCATGATGCCTTCACCTATAGTAACACTTGACTGGTTGACGAGCAGTGAGGACTCCACTCATTCATTCTACTGCAGGACACTGAAGAGGGTGAGTGTACTGTTCCAGCACTGGATGATTTTCCTTTCTTACAAGTCAGACTGTCTGCATATGTAAAGGTTGGTAACATGCATTAAACAGCATTTTAAATAAAAATAATTTTGCCATTTGAAGCTGGGGTGAAATCAGGAAACTCTGCCTGCTATGCTTAGCACAAAGTTCCCAACTTTGCACAAACTTCACAGGCATAATAATCATTTGCTGCATCTCTAGGGATAAGTCTAAGAGGAGAGGCTGTTTGCCCCTTAACATGGTCACCCTGGAAAAACAGAGGCCGAGAGGACATGATTTGAGTCTCTTGCATACCCAAGGGTAACGACAAAATTGAACAGTCAGAAATGTTTCATATGGGGTGCTGCCACAGGATATGGGAACATGACCTGAAGCTTTGTGGTGGTAAATTCAGGGGTACATACTTTTTTCTTCCTGAGCGTGGTGAACATATGAAACAGCATATCGGTATAGGCAGTAGAAATAAAGGCAGTATATGCCCTTACTGCACTCTTATGATCATAGATAAACCATGGCTGTTCATGGTTAAAGTATGGTTGTGCATGTTAGCAACAATGGTAATTCAGTTTGTCCATGATTTCTATCACAGTTAACCTACTGTTAACTCCCTTCCATTCCCCTCGGTTGCAAACGTAGGAGCTAGCTGTCAGGTTTAGCCAAAATAAAACATTTTTAAGAACCACTGTCTGTCTTTTTTTCCTCCTCTTACGTGCCCCAGCTACAAGTCTGACTCACACCTGTTCCACCTTCCTCCCCAGAACAATTACTGCTGCCGTTGCAATCACTTTTATCAGGTACATATTCAGGATTTGTGTCTGTCCCCAGGCAGCACAAATTACTTTGCTTCTCCTTCCCTGCCTGTGTCACTGCCTGCTGCACCCATTTCTTTTTGCTTTTCTATACAATTATTGCTTGCGTCGTAACCCTTGCAGTGCCACTCTGTGTTGTTCCTACAATATGCGATACAATAAATGCTGTTTGTACAGTTTCTTCTACATGTCCAGTTCCCGCTGAGATATAGGGGCTCAGGCCAACCCTGCTCCAGTCTGCTTTTTCTTTGTTGCTTCTGAATAATCCCACAATTCCCATCTCCTTGCTCTCTCTGCTGCACCCTTGCCTTTAGCAGATACTCCTGAAAAGTACATGCATTTTAATATTATTTTAACTTTAGTTTTTATGGGTAGGCTTTGCCCATTATTCAATGTGGGGGAATAAACTCCTCCCACTACTCCAATAAAAAGCCAGTCTCCCCTGCAATCTACGCTCAGAGTGGTTTGAGCTCATGAGCAGCTGTGTGTTCCACGTGGCCGTGCTTTCTTTCTTCTCCTACTGTTAATTTTTCTTGCTCTTTTCTGCCGCTGCTCTCTTTTGGCGTTTCCGTCTCTCCCCTTCCTTGTTGCTTCTTTCTCTGCATTCTTGCTCCACTTTTTGCCTGCCTTCCTCTCCCATCTCCATCAGTTCACTGCTCCCAGTACATTTTTGTCAGCAACTCTCCCTCTTTTCTTTTCTGCTTCCCCTCCATCCATCTGCCATTTTTCCTTGCCACTCTGTGGCATTCTCATTCTGCACTCCCCTAATCCATACCTTTTCTCCTGTGCTCATTTCTTTCTCTGCCTCCCAATCTCCACTCCCTCTTCTTTACGTTGCTCATTGCTTCTTTATGTTGTACGTGGTCCTTTTTTGGGGGTATCTTCATTTCGCTTCATCCTTGGCTCTCTCTCTCTCTCTCTCTCTCTCTCTCTTCCAGGTTTGAGTCACAGCTGATATCACCAACTCCCAGCTTCACCACACTGCCTCCTCATTCTGCAAAAATCCCTACTCCCTTTCTGCTGCAAACTCCCACACATCCCACACCTCATTTGTAGTATACGGATTTCACCATCAGTTTACACACTCCATAATCTTGTCACTCACACTAGGTACCCAAGGTGATTCTCCTATCCATATCAACACTGCATGCTACAGGAAATCATATATTGTGATTCTGTTTAAAACCTATGCTATGTTGCTGTGTTCTCCTGCCAATCAGCTTGGTATTTGATCCCTTACCTGCCCCAAATTCAGTCTGCCTTGCTGATTTTCTGATTGGGCTAATGTAAGCACTAATAAACGCCTTAAAAACAAGATCTATAGTTTCATTCTCTTCTGCTCCATCAATCGCTAGATGTTAGTGTAACTCTGAGGGGACTAAATGCTGCTTATGAGCGTATCCAAGCACATTCCCTATGAACAATATAATTACCAAAGTACCTTCTATTAAATAAACCCTTTCCTAAAGTTTTCTCAGTTTATTTAGACATAAGGAGGCTTATGCCCATCAGGAATGTCTCCCACGACAGCGTGAGCATATTTATTTCCATCCAAGATATACGTCTAGTCTTGACTTAAATATTTCACATAAAGGGGCATCTACCACATGTTGGGGCAAGTTGTTCCATGCCTTTACTGATCTCATGGTGAAAAAATTATCTATTTTTGTGGTTTGAATCTTGAGACTCTTTAATTGTTTATTATGGCTCCATAAATTTAGAGCTCTATTGTTATTTCTGATGTTGCATGATTGCTTTAAAGGGGCACTGTCAGCCTTGACCTTCGTTTTATGGAGAATTACGTCAGTGTGCCTCTATGCACACATTGGTCACCTATGATGCACAGAATAGATATAGATATACTTTACCACTGTTCTTACTACTATTCATTTTTTCAAGACTATCCACTTTCCTTCAGGTCTGCAAGTACCGTCCTGGAAGCATAAAGGTAGTCAAAGAGGCGCATCTGACACTGGCTTTGGCTGAACCCTGATTTTACACATGCCCGATGACAAGCTAAATACAGCATATCTTATGTTGCTGTACTAGACCTCGTGTTTTAAATAAAACCAGTGCTGGAAAGTTAAAAAGCTTTTAAAAGCAATTCGCCCGAAATCTCACGCACGCGTGAAAGTGGGATGAAGGACACATTCACGCATGTGTGGGGGCGTCCCGCTTTTTCCACATGTGCGAGATTTTGGCAACTGCTTTTAAAAGTTTTTTTTTTGCTTTCCCAGCACTCGGTTTTATTTCAAAATGGGCAGGTCTAGTACAGCAGCAGAAGATACATGCTGTATTTAGTTTGTCATCATGGGAATGTGTAAAATTAGGGTTCGTGCTGGCGCTCAGCGTCAGACGTGCTCTCTTGGCTACCTTATGCTTCTGGGGGATGGGGTACGTGCAGACAGACCAGAAGAAAAGTGGATAGTCTTAAGAAAAATGAATAGTGGTAAGAATACTGCTGTAAAGTATATCTATGGATATTCTGTGCATCATAGGGGATCAGTGTGTGCATAGAGGCACACTGATGTAATTCTTCAAAATAATGAGGGTCAAGGCTGACAGTGCCCCTTTAATTGAGGATCAAGTAAGATACTGTATAACTGAAGCAGGTCTCCCCTTTTCTGTCTCTTTTTCAGACTGACTAGACCTGTCTGTACTAGCCTTTCCTCGTAATTAAGATTCACTAGTCTTGGAATGAATTTAGTGGTTCTTTTCTGAACCTTCTCCAACAAAAACACGTCCTGTTTTAAATACGGACTCCAAAAGGGGGAGCAGTTGTCCAAAAGGGGGCGTATGTAAGATTTATACAAGGGTAGTATAATTTGTTCATTTTTGTTAGTAAATTATCTTTTCACGCAATTTAAAATCCTGTTTGCAGAAAGGGCAACATGTTTACAATGATCAGTTGCAGACAGTTGGTTGTTTATTATAACTCCCAGTTCTCTTTCTTTTCCCTCATCGTTTAGCTTAATATTGTACATAGTATACTGATATAGCAGGCTGTTCCTTCCGAAGTGTAGGATGACACATTTATCAGCATTTTATTTTCAATTGCCCAGGATTCTATGTGCTTAAGATCTTGTACCATAGAGGCATACTTGTTAATTGTGTTCACTTCCCCATCCAGTTCAGTGTCATTGGTGAACTTTATTAGTGACCCACTAGTTCCTAGTACACTAGGGGCATTATCATTTGCTATCCATGCAACTTGACAAAAGGAAGATAGCCCACTCCCTCTCAAATTTTCTGCTGTTTCCTGACATTCCTTCTCTTCTGCTCCTCACCTATTTTCTTGTAGTCTGTCAGTTCCCGTTTCTTAGCCTCATATCCCATACCTCCATATTATTCTCCTCTGTCTCCATGTCATCTATCTACTATGGCCAGCCTTCACTGGTAGATCTAATATGGCAAGCCTTCACCAGTAGAACTACTGGGCTTCGTCTCCCTAGCTCATACCTCAAGGAGGTCTATGAGTGTAAATAGGGTTTGACTTCGTCCACCAAAGGCAAGAGTCTGCAATTTCAGAGTATCAGCAACTCATCAAACTCACATTTCAATTCTCATTCAGTTACTCAGCTGATCATACCTTAAGGGTTGATTTCATCCACCAAGGTAATCCTGCAATCTACAAAGTTCCCATGTGAACACAGCCCCTCTGGAGCTGTTTCATCCATGACTGTGTTCAGTGATCGGCCCAGTTGCCTGGGTTTCCAACTATTATACCTTAGGGCTTGACTTCCTCCTCTGAGAGTGACTCTGCACCCTCAGCTTTAAAGTGAAAGCAGTCCACTGGAGTTATTTCCACCCATGAAAATGTCTAGTACCTGGCCCTAGCTGCTGAGGTCTGTTTTGTTCCTTAACATTGCCAGCAGCGGCACCTCTCTTTGAACTGCAGATCAGTCCATTATCATCTATTCTTCAAGATTCAAGTTCCTTCACTTACATTACAAAGCACATATTGGCGCCATGATTTTTCAGTCCTTCATTATCATGTTCAGAAGAAAAAGGTTCTCAGTATGCCCTCAGACTTCTTCAGACACGCATCCTTCTGGCACAGACTTTTCCACTTCTATCGATTTTTTTTAATAGTATCTTTATTATTTGCCACTGAAACCAAGGAATAACAAAATACAAAACACAAACAGTAAATCATCTGTAATGCTTCAGCACAAAAATTAAAATACATAAAAATGAGATATGATAAGAAAATTAAATACTGGGGATCACGTGACGCTAATGGAGGTGTAGCTGCTCTTGAAGTGGGCTCCCGATCCCGATCGAATACTTGCCAGCACTAGGGTGTTTTACACCTCAGCTACTGCATTAAATTACCTTGAAGCGATTCGTGGTACACTAGAGATCGTCTTTGGCTGGTTTAGAGTGCAGAATGCAGGTCGGCGAGCAAGAAGTTGAGGCGAAGCGGCCGCGTCGTAGTTCCTCTCCACAGGCGGCCAAGGAAGATGACTCATCGAGCAAAATCCACAGCGATCTGGCTGTAATTAAGGAGGCTCTGTTCAGGTTGGTGGATGATGTAGCGGAATTCAAACCCGCCTTAACGCAGCTGGCACGTCGGGTTACCGACACCGAAGCACGGATTACCCTACTAGAGAGTGCAGGAGAAATCGAGGCCTGTCATTGCAGAGTGTAGAAATCCATAGCCGTTAGAGGACCGCTGGATGATTTGAAAATAGGAGCCAGCGCAACAACTTAGTGCTCCTGGGGCTGCCTGAAGGGAGGAAGGTCCAACATGCTGGTATTCTTGCAGAAGCTATTAAAGAAGATAGCTGGGCCCTCACCAAATGGTCCAGAGTACGTAATTGAAAGGGGGCATCGTGCCCTGAGAGCCCGACCTCTGCCTTCGGACCCTCCAAGACCCATAATATTTAAACTTTTAAACTACCTGGACAGAGAGCATATTTTATGGGAAACAAGGAAGGTTTCTGTATTGCAATGGGAGGGCAAGAAACTACGGATTACACCTGATTTGACGTGGAAAATGAGGCAAGCTAGGGCCTCCTTTCACCCCATCACATCAAAGTTGTGGGCGGCGGGCATCCGACATCGTATGCTTTATCCAGCCAAGCTAGAGGTTACTACCAAAGATGGGACGAAGCGCTTCGATAGTGCTGATGAGGCCCTAACCTTGCTCCGTGAATTATTGCCTGATCTGTTTCTGAAGAGCTGAGCCATAGAGGGCTAAACTTACTCTTCAACGGCTATTTTCCTGGCCAGGAAGTTCTTTTTTGGACATTCCGAGTTGTTATAATGTTAAGTTTCGTAGCTGGGGCATTTGGTCACATTATGTCTCAGTTCATGGATTTAGAATATTGCAGTTCTATTTAAAAGATTTTCCCACTTTCCGTTATGTTTAATGGAAGGACTTTGCGAATCTTATAAACATGAGGATTACTGATGTTGACAGCAACTAGCAAAGACGCTGAAAAACTGAGTCTTTTCTTTGACTGTTATTATTTATGTACTTGGTTTGTATAGTTACGTCACTACCATTATGACTTAGGGAAGGGGGATGGAGTACTCTATCTAACTGGGTATCCGTGCTGGCAAGTTTGCATGTTTATAGTTATTATATTATCTATTTTGGGATAGGGGCCCTACCTCTATGGTGCACTATGAACCGAAATGTATGGAGGTGGCTTCGGCCTGGGGGTGTTTATATGTTATTCATTTTGGGGGTTAATTTGGGATTTGGGGGGGCAGGGAGGGTATTGGGATGTTAAGGGATTATTGGGGGAAGGGCAGCTATCCATATTATGGTTTGGATATGTGAGTGGCTATATGGTCTCTAGTTTAAAGTTTTTTACGTGGAACATTAAAGGGGGGAAGATAACTGCAAAAAATATTTAGTTTTGAACCATCTAGCTCGTTATCATCCTGCAGTGGTATTTTTACAGGAAACCCACGTTTTGTCGAGTCATCTTTCCCACTTCAGGAAAAAGTGGGTAGGTCAGGTATTTGGGGCTGGCTATTCTTCAGCTAGCCGAGGGGTGGCAATCCTGATTGCTCGGGGGGTTCCTTTTACACACTCGGAAGTAATTATTGATCCGAATGGCAGATTTGTTATAGTTTCGGGCACTTTGGGAGGAGTGAATCTGGTATTGGGGTCTATTTATGGGCCCAATGTGGAGTCCCCCTCCTTTTTTGCTCATTTGGCAGTGATTCTATCTCCTTTTAAGGAGAGAGTGATTATATTGGGTGGGGACTGGAACCTAGTCCAATCAGATAGACTGGATAGATCTGCAAGTAAGAGATTGAACTTCTTCAGCCCAGCAAGCTCTGGCTGAATGCACCTCTTTAGGATTAAGATCCGTATGGGTGTTTAATCCTCAACTCGGATTATACCTTTTTCTCACCGGTCCATAACACCTTTTCCAGGATTGATTACTTTTTGGTGAGCCAACAATGTGTTTCAGAGATTACTGAGGTATTGATATTGCCTAGAGTAATCTCGGACCATTCTCCAGTTCAACTTGTATGGAATCCTTCCCATATTTCAAAAAAGACCCTATTCATGGTCCTTAAATAACAACATATTTAAAGATGCCCAAACATTAGCTAGATTCAGATCCTTTGTGCAATCTTCGATTAAAGTTAATTGGGCCTCAATTTCTAACATAGACCAATCATGGGCCGCTCTTAAAGCGGTTTGGAGAGGGGAGCTAATCAGGATTGCTTCAGTGAGGAAGGAGAAGCATAACCAGGAACTCTCCAAATGTTTATTTATTTTTTTTTTTAATTTTCCTTTTTACGCCCTGAGCCGCCTGCCGCCTTGTCCTTCAGCCCGGTCACGGGCCGCCGGCTTCTGCCCTCCAAATCGGCCACAGCCCACCGATACCCCGTGGCTTGCCCCCCACGGTGGGGCCCGCGGCATCCGGCCACATGCCGCGGGCACTGGGATTAGGTCGGGGGGCCTGGCCTGGAGGGCACATTGAAGCCGCGGCGAGCATCATCTATGGCAGCAGGCGGCTCCTTCTTTTTCCTGGTTTTCTCCCTGAGGAGGTGGGGACGTGCAATGACGCCAGCGTCCGCCCCGCCTCCTCCCCCCCATGATGAGCGTCGGCTGCGTGGGGACTCCCAGTCTCCACCAGGGGTCCCCAACGCACCGAATGCTGCCTGCACTCTCCCCCCAGAGTAGGAGAGCTGCCCATCGGACGCTCAATCCTACTCCCCCCCGCCGACCCTCCGACGACTCAGATCCATTCCTGAACCCGGGTCGCCGGCGTCGCAAGCGGAAATCCTACCGCTGCGCCGACGGGCTGGCTCTCCAAATGTTTAGATAGGATTAAAGCACTTGAGAGTGTCCAGGAGGATATGAGATCAGGAACCCAGGATCAGGAACTCTTTACGTTGAGGGCATGGTATGCGGGGAGCCATGAAGGAGAAGGTGATAAGTACTTTGCGGAAAGTGAAAGCGGCCTATATTGGTCTGGGCAATAAAGCCGGGAAATTATTGGCCTGGCAGCTAAAGCAAAAGGCTGAAGCTAGATGGGTGCCGGGCCTGAAGCATCCTGCTTCTAGTTAATTGGTTACTGACCCTGAAAAAATTCTGCAGATTTTCACGACTTTTTATAGGGAGCTGTATTCGAGTCAGCCGTACTCTTCTCATGTTTTCTCTAAAATGAATGCTTTTTTGGCTGATACGCCACTCCCACAATTGTCACAGGAATCCAGTTCGCACTTAGTATCTCCTATTTCTCATGACGAGGTTTTGTCGGCTATTGACTCGCTGAAGGCTGACAAGGCACCAGGGCCTGATGGGTACACGCCCCAATTTTATAAGTTATTTAAACAGGAAGTAGCACCGCTTTTAACCCAACTTTTTAGTTTCTGGTCTCTTTATGGGGTTAAGGAGAAATCACTTTTTGAAGCCAGGATAATCTTACTACCTAAGCCAGGCAAACCTACAGATCAAGTGGGGAACTATAGACCTATCTCGTTGTTGAATATAGACATAAAAATTTTTGCCAGAATACTGGCTTCCAGACTTAAGAAGGTCTGGGGAGAGTTGATTAGCCCGGAGCAAGCTGGCTTCGTTGAGGGTCGCACTGCGGCCGACCACTTTAGGAAATTATTTTACCTAATCTCTGTGACTGCTGACCCGAATATGGAAGCCTCCCTGATTTCCTTGGACGCGGAAAAGGCTTTCGATCGGGTGGAGTGGTCTTTTATGTTCGAAGCCTTAGCTAAATTAGGCATTCCCCAACATTTTATCCAGTTAATTCAAATTCTTTATACCTGTCCAACGGCTAGAATTCAAAGCAATAATTTAATTTCGGAGACCTTCCCACTTTTAAGAGGTACCCGTCAAGGATGTCCCTGACCCCCTATTTATTTAATTTATATTTAGAACCCCTAATTAGAGCTATTAAGGGCGACAATGGAATTCAGGGTATTAGGATTGGAGGCCAGGAACACAAACTGTCAGCTTTTGCTGATGATCTTCTATTACATATTCGGGACACAACAGCGTCACTTCCTAGAGCCCTGGACCTTATTGAAGCTTATGGAGTTTTTTCAGGTTTTAAGTTGAATTTGGACAAATCAACGTTATACCCACTGTCAGCCTATCTGGCTAAGGGATGGTGTCTGAATTTAGGCCTTCAGTGGCAAACTAATTCTTTAGGATACTTAGGTATTCAAATTTCTAAAAATCTGGAGGATTTGGCCCGGTTAAACTTGAAGCCTACCATTAAATCCATTAAAGTAGATTTAGATAGGTGGACAAAGCTCGCCCTACCTTTTTCAGCGAGATGTAACATTATTAAGATGGTAGTATTGCCAAAAATTTTTTATCCCCTTCTTAATTTGAACATATACCTCCCTAATTCTTTCTTTATGGAATTGAGTAGACTATGTTCGAATTTTATATGGGAAAACAAACCTTCTCGTAGAGCTTACTTTAAACTTTGTAGGCAACGTAAAATGGGGGGTCGGCAGTTACCTGATTTCTTTAAATATTACTTAGCAATTCATGCGGCTAGGGCTGTCTTTTGGACAGATAAAACAGATGGCTCTCCTATAGGCCTAGTGTTGGATAGGACCTTTGCTAAGGATTTAAAGTTTGATTTGGAATCCCTTGTATATATTCCTTGGGTCAAAGTCCCAGAAAAAGTAAGGAACACGCCTCTTGGGTGGGACATCAGGGCTATACATCAGCTTTACGCGGTTTTAAAAATTAGCCCGCGTTTTGACATTTCCCAGCCCCTGCTGAGGAACCCTAATTTTTTAATTGGGAACCAGCCAGTGGTCAGGTTTTCTCATCATTTTCACCTAAGTTGAGGGTGTCAGATTTCTATGTAGGTAACTCTATACTCCCACTTTCTCTGTTAGCGGATAAATTTGGGGTTAAACCCAAATCCTTGCTAAGACTGGCTCAAATAAGAAGCAGTATCCAGTCTGTTTTTAGCAAAGGTTCTACTTCAGTCCAAGTGGGGGACTTATGGGATAATCTTTCTAGACTGTGTCTTTCAGGTAGATTGGTATCCAAGATTTACCAATTTATTACTACGAAGATGAGTTCTAATTTATCTCCAATTTCTTTCTATTGGAAGGTCAATTTGTCCCTGGATTGGCCTGAAAAAATGTGGGAAGAAATCTGGGCAGATGCTCATTCACTTATAAAGCAGGATAGGCTAAGAGACATCCAATTTAAGTTGTGACATAATATTCATATGTCCCCAGCTAAAATGCATCGGTGGAATAGTCAATATTCCCCAGCATGTGTGAACTGCAATGGTTCAATTGCTACTACTTTTCATAAGTTATGGAGTTGTCCTAAGAGTGCCATGTTGTGGGAGATGGTTAAACAGGGGTTGAAACCCTTCTGTGATCTCTCAATATTTTTCACACCAGAAGTTTGTATTTTGGGGAGATACAATGTGATCTCACAACACACTTTGAAGACACGAATGGCATTAATAGCATTGGTCACCAAATTGGTGATACTCCGTCATTGGTGTGAAGTATGGTCACCATCCCTTAAGGAGTGGTGGGAGGAGTTTTTAAATGCATTACATGCCGAAAGAGTGGTATATTTATCTACACACTCCTTACATAAATTTGATAAATGCTGGGAAAGTTTTACCCACCAGTTGAAAGAAAGATATGGATATTAACACTGATTCAGGACTGTCTCATTTCACCTCTTTTGGTGAGTTATAGACTACCCTTGTCTTTCTTTTCCATGTTATGTAAGGTAGTAGCCGTATTAAATACCCTTTCTTCCCTTTCCCAAGACCGGTTATTTTTTGATTTAAGAAGATCAGTTTATTTATTAATCACCTTACTGTACTTATCTTTATGGATAGCTGCGGGGAGGTGGGGGGGGGATGGGGATATTTGTGGGAATGTTGTCTTCTTTTTTTCTCTCTTTTTTATTATATTATTATTGTTTAATGGTTGGTTAGCTTTTGTTGGGGGTTTTGTGCATACTGTTTAAAATGGAGATCTTATTGTTGCCATTGTTTCTATGCACATGTTTGTTATGTGTTTCAATAAAGTGCAGTTAGTGGCAGAAAATTAAATACATATCAACAACAGAAACACTTTAAGTATGCATCTGCACAATCAAATACACTGTACCTGTAAAGTAACTGTGAATTATACTTGTACCATCTGAGTGGCCTAGGTCATGCCTGAAAATGGTCCCTGGGATCAGCGCACCTACCCAGGTAACAAATAAATAAATAAATAAAAAGGGGGAATAAAATGTTCTTTTTACCTTACAGGGGGAAAAGTTCAAAAGTATTGTTAGCACAATTTATAAGATGTGCAACCCTCATAAATCCAAGATAATGGGGTCCAGGATGGGAAAATTCTAAATTCCTAAATGCCAAAAAATAAACAATAATTTTAGCTATCATTTAATTAAATAAACATCTGGAAAAGGAATATGTAACAAACTGAAACTTGTGGGTAATGAGGAAGGAATATCAAATAAAGATGAGAGGACCAATAAAATTTCATCACTGAAAGGTTTCAGGAGAGGACACGACCAAAAAATACGAACATGGTCTGCAGCATTGTCCCCACATCCCTGCCAGCAAGGAGCTAAAGGATCACCCTGGTATTTAGCCATAATTACTGGTGTCTGAAAAAAACACATCCGGCATGTCCAGGAGAACTCCCTCAAATAAAAAGAGACAGTAAGTTTAATAAAAGTAAGAAAGTATCTTTCCCAAAGTAAAAAGTCTTGGGACTGTTGAAAGTCACTTCCATCTAGTTAGTATTGATAAGGTAGACTCGGTTGAATGTAATCGAAGCACAGAATAAATAAATCCAATTAGATGGGGACATGACTCTGCCCTTTGATGCTGCTGAATTAAAAGAAAAATTGGGGACAAACATTCAGGGATTTTTTTTTTTTATTTAGTTGTTTAACCAGGTATAGCACACTAAGCTGAAAGCTTTTTTATAGGAGTGACCTGGGAGCACAAGGAGGTTAAGTGACTTGCTCAGGGTCACACAGTATGCAAGTGGAAGCTGTGGGATTCAAACCCAGCTCTGGTCTGCTGGATGTCACCAAATTTGCAGCTCAGAGCCTTAGACCACTGCGCTATACTGCCTCCAAGTTTGTCTATGAGATAATGATAACATTTCAAGAAAAGCCCGAAACTGCAAATACCTATTATAATCAGACGAGGGCAAGGCATATTGCACCTATAATTCTAAAAAGGGCCATATCCCCTGCGTTCCAAGAACTTGATGATAGTACACCAAGCCTATTCTGGCCCAGTATCATAAAAACAAATCTGTATTTGTCAACGGGTTACGAGAATACTATGCTAATGCTGTTACAAATGTGTATTCAGCATATGAAAGATATTGACGTATTTTATTCCAAATCTGAAAAGGGACTTGCATGTATCTAGCGAACTTAGTGATGGGCAGATATCCTTGAGGGATCAAAAAAAAATACGATTAAGATTGTAAAGATCATTAATGGTGAATTCAATATCCTTCCAATAACTGTGGTAGGTATTTAGCAACCATAAACACAATATTCTCAGTTGACATGCCATCACGTGCCAATGCAAGTTAGGAAGGTAGAGCCCACCTCAAGATATAGGGAGGTGTAAAATCACTAGGGGGAATCTTAGGCTTTCAACCAGCCCAAATAAAATGCAATATCATCCTTTGCCAATCTCTTAAATAGAATGAGCTGGCATAAATTGGTAGAGTTTGGGGAAAAAATTAAATGTGGGGTAATACATTAGAACATATGATCTTAATTACCTGAAAAAAAAAGAAAAATGATAATCAGACCAACAACTAAGATCCTCTACAATTACTGCAGTTAGGAACTCAAAATTAAACAATTCCAAATAATTTAAATTTTGAGGGATATGTACACCTAAGTATTTTTTGTTGTAAATTTTTTATTGTTTTCAAAAATGAACAGTACACTAAATAATGCTGATCAAGTACAATACAGGAAACGGAAAAACAAGTAAAGGAAAAAAGGGAGAAAAGCAGACCAACATATCTACACAAGGTTACAGAGTGCAGTACTGAGCTGTATGGCAATATAAAGCATTATGATATAATAAGAATACAAGAGGGTGCAACCCAACCCTTACAAGGGGTGGGGGGTTGCCTAGAGGATAGTGAAAGGGCATGGGGTAAGCCAAGGCCTTATCAGACAGGTGCTTTCTACAGAGTAACCCTGTGAAGGGGGCAGTACCCTGACCCTGGTCTGGGATTAGGAGTAAAGAGAATATTTTTTACAGGTGTGTCACTTACCCCACACTTTCCTCCTGGATCTTGGGGATGAGAACAATCGAACCTCACACTTATCTCTTTGAGCCCTAGTCCTCTCATCTTCAAGGCTTCCAGTGAGACCCAGGGAGATGTGGATTCACTCAGCAGGAACAGGGAATTCCCTACCCTGTGAAACACAACAAACATAACACACACAAAGAAACACTTGCTCTGTGACAGGCTGAAATTCCTCAGATTATTATTAACATTTAACTTGGAAGCAATAACCTCAAACAGGAGTTTGTATGACTAGAAGTGTCTATCCTCTATCACAGGTCAAAGGAAATGTAGTTTGACAGTGTACAGTTTTAAGGGAGCAGTAACAGGGGGAACACACAGAATTTTCCCTCTATCCAAAATGCTTGGACTGTGGTGGTTGAGGACCAGGCTGACGTCAGTCGCTGATCAGCGTGTCCTACCCTATTCCAATCAGAAGGTTGGCATATATCAAGTAGCCAGCACAGTTAGAATTTAGCCATTTGATAGGTTTATAGATGGGAGATCCTGTGCAGTGAGGCTAGAGAGGTCAGAAAGGCCCAAACCTCCTCCATTGTAGGGGCCAGTGCAGAGTGTCATTTACAGACAATAGTTCTCTTGGTTTGTACAGCCAGCAAGGCCAGCCATCTACATTCAGGTGGTGTCATGGGAGGGAGAGCCATGCTGATCCCCAGTATGAAGAAACTGGGTGACTATGGGATCCTTCTTTGGAGCACCTTGGAGGCAATATGACACATCTGTTTCCAAAGGTTCTGCATGCTGGGGCAGGACCAAAGTATGTGGTGCAGGTCGCCCCCCCTCCCCGGGGCCTGGCACCTCCAGCACTTGTCAGAGTCAAGGAGCTTAGCTTTGTGAAGCACATAAGGGGCTTTGTACCAGCAGTGTGAGACCTTATTTTGAATTAACCTAGTGGGGGCATCCTTGTACCACTTGTGGGCATCTTTCCAAGCTTGATCCCAGTGAGTAGAGGTAATAGTACAATTGAACAATTTTTCCCATCTGTCCCTAGACTCTTCTGATTGTGAGTGGAGGCTGTCCAGCAGTTTAGCATATAATCTGCCTGCTAAGCCTTTGACAATGCAACCAGGCCTTCAGCTCAGATGGGTTTTTATATGATGTGTTAAGACCTAAAATGGCCTTGACCGCAGCTCGTATTTGAAGGTACTTCCAAAAGTCTGTTTGGGGGAGCCCCCATGTCTCCTGTAGGGTGTGAAAGGTGGCAACCATGTTTAGGGGGAGTTCACCGATGTCCCCCACCATGTGCATACCCCTGACTTTCAATTGGGTCCATGCCACTGTCTCCTTCTCTATGGTGATGGATGGGTTCTGCCAGAGAGGCGCGTAAGGGATGAGGAGAGGGTCAATGCCCAGCCTTGCATGGGTGGAGGTCCAGATTCACCTGGATGCTTCTATAGTTGAGGGGGAGTACACCCGGGAGCTTTTCCTGGAAAGAACAGGAGAGAAGAGGCCACTAGTGGCCCTTTTAGGTCCTTTTCCATGTGAACCCATTAGGGGAGGGGGAGACCCCTGTCTGGAACCAGTGGGTAGTCTGAGCCACTTGGAAGACCCACTAGTAACCTTCCATCCATGGGAGATTACACCCACCTTGAGACCAGTGAGCCCTGAGTTTATTAGGGCTGAAGTGGGGTTTGGCTCCTTCCCAGAGAAAGTCACCTATCAGTTTGTCTGTGGGTTGGGCCCAGTTCTTAGGCAGAAAGATGGGGATATGGGCTAGCAGATAGAAAAACCTGGAAGTGGTGATCATTTTTATGGCCGCTATCTTTCCTGCTAAGGTGAGCCTGAGCAGCTTCCGTCTTTAAAATTCAGTCTTGGTGGAACACAGTAGGGGTTAGATATTAGCTCCCCATATGCCTTCTATGTTAGTGGTGACTCTAATGCCCAGATAGGTGGTTCCCTTGGGTGCCCACAGCAACCCAGAGGAGATAGCAAAGTGCTAACTGCAAGGGACATAAAGGGGCATCATCTGTTTTAGCCTTGATTAGTTTGAGGCCTGAGTGGGCCGCAATGGACTCCAGAAGGACTAAGGGGAGGGAGAGAGTGCTGGACATCTGCAAGAGGAAGGAGCGGGTCATCCGTGTACATGATGGCAGGGTATGCTGTGTCACCAGTCTTGATTCCTTTAATGTTCAGGTGCTGTCTGATTGCTGCTTTGAGTGGTTCAACCGCCAAAACAAGTAAGAGGGGGAAAGGAGGCAGCCTTGTAGGGCCCTCCTTTCAGGTGGGATCTGGGGTGATATAATGCAGTTGGTGGTCACCTGGGCTTTTGAATTGGTGTAAATGACCTGCACTCCAGCTCTGTACCTCTCCCCAATTCCCAGGTGGGCCAAGACCTTATACAAATAGTCTCATTCAAGGGAGTCAAAGGCTTTTTCAAAGTCAACCACAATAGCTGTGGCTGGTGGCTGGCGTATGAAGGCTGCATGCCATGTGCATAAGGTTCATTAGTGACCTGATGTGGCCAGAGCTGTGATGGTCTGGGATGAAGCCCACATGAGAGGGATGGACAAGGTCTGACAGCAGGGGACTCAGCCTGGTGGCCAACACTTTGCCGTGCACCTTACTGTCCACATGTATTAGTGAGATCGGCGTTTAGCTATCCAGGTTGGTGGGGTCTTTACCCTTTTTGTGGATGACTATGATGTTTGCTTCCTGTAGAGTGGGTGGGAGAGCCCCTTTGGTTTCAGCTTCAGTCAGGAGAGGGGCCATTTGAGTTATCGGTGCCTGATAAAAGTTATCTGGGTACCCGTATCACCCTGGAGATTTCCCTTGGCGTAAACTCCAGATGGTGGTTTCCACCTCCTCCTGGGTCTGGGGGAGTCAAGGACCCCAACCTGTTGAGGGGAGAGTTTGGGGAGGTGAAGATTGTCCATGAAGGACTGGGTACCTGTGGTGGGTAATTTTTTATTTTATTGAAGTTTCGGAATTACGATCCTTTGAGTCGATGACTCTTGTGCAAAGGCTCCATGTCAAAACACAACAGACACAACACTTAAGACAATTTTGTACATTGCTCACACAGCAGGACATCACATTAAGACAATTAATACATGGCTACCTCATACAGAATAATTTACATTGTTTAGATTTGTTTCACTAGGGTAGCTATGAATCCTATGTCATCAAGCTGAAGAGTGAATGGATACTGTTTTGGTGGGCCCACCCAGGCATAGGGTCAGAAGTCTACGTCCCAGTGGGTGTGTAGGCCTAGATTTGAGTCATGAGTGCCACTTGTTTTCTATCAGAATCAGAAATGTGGGAGGGATGTTTGTAACAGCCACATGACTCCGAGTCAAGGAGCAGTCTCTTAATGCCCATTTTAAATAGGCCAAGGCTAGGGGCCAGGGTGATGGAGGAGGGAAACTCATTAAGCCAGCGGGGAGCACGATAACAGAAGGACCTTTTCCCTAGTGAAGTCCTACAGTGGGGGACTAAGAGAGGGGTGCTATCCCGGTGTCTGGGGGTGCTCCTGTGTGGGGAAGGTTGGATGAGGGGGTGAAGGCCCACGAGTGCAAGATCCATAAGGATCTTTTTTGGCTTGGAGGCAGGTGTGGTACCTTAGTCTCCATTCAAAGGTCAGCCAGTTTGCTAGCTTGTAGAGTTCGCACGTATGAGTTAATATATCACAGCTTGTGACTAGTCATCAGGCTTTTGTTGAAGGCTAGATTGATGCTGTTTAGGGCTATGTGGTCGTCCATGCCATATATAATTATCCCATAATCGACCAGAGATAGGACTGAGCTGGTAACTGCCAGCCGTAGGGCCTGGGGGGGAGGCAGTGTTTGTGTCTGCAGAGAATGCCAAGCCGGGTGTTTACTGAGGAGGAGAGGTGGTTAATGTGTAAGTGGTAGGTGAGGGATGAGTCCAGAGTGATGCCTAGGTATTTGAAGTCAGGAACCTGTTCAATACAGATGCATTGGGAATTAGAGATGGATAGCTGGGCATTCCTGTAGGGGTTTTGGCGGAAAGCAAAGATCATTGATTTAGTTTTGTTGTAGTTTAGTATTAGTCAATGTTCAGAAAACCATGACTCAAGTTCTCTGAAGCACCTTGCAGGGTGATTTGTAGTGAGTTCAGATTTGTCTTTTTCCAATACACTACAGCATTGTCTGCATATAGCAACAGTTTACCACTGCAGACCTTAGGAAGGGTGTTCAGAAAGAGGGTGAAAAGTAGTGGGCCTAAAATGGACCCTTGAGGGACACCAGCAAGAACTGGTAGAGTGGCGGACAGGGTGGTGTTGATTTTGACTTGTTGTGTTTGGTCAGTAAGATAGTTTTTAAACCATGAGATTGCTTCAGGGGTGAGATGGAGGGAGGGGAGAAAGTGGATAAGCAGAGCATGACTGACGGTGTCAAATGCTTTCGTCAGGTCAACATAGA
The DNA here is from genome assembly GCA_016271365.2 of Neoceratodus forsteri. Taxonomy (NCBI): domain Eukaryota; kingdom Metazoa; phylum Chordata; order Ceratodontiformes; family Ceratodontidae; genus Neoceratodus; species Neoceratodus forsteri. The sequence goes on from CM028129.1 coordinate 68,027,532, forward strand.
TAGCTCCTGCTATTGACTCCTGTTCCAGCGCCTGATGTATGTAAGATGTAAATTCGAAAAGAGCAGTGGTTGTGCTGTGCCCTGCTCTGAACCCATGCTGTTCTAAGCAAAGCAGATTGTAGTTGGTCAGGTATTCGGTGAGCTGGTCTGACACGATTCTTTCAAGGGCTTTCGATAGGAGGGAGAGGATAGCGATAGGCCTATAATTACCAGGATCAGTCGGATCACCCTTTTTTAGGATTGGTGTGATCATTCCACTTTTCAATAGCTTAGGGAATTGACCTAGTTGTAGTGAGCAGTTTAGTATTTTGGTGAGGTGAGGGAGGGTCTCATCAAGAGTTAGACGGAAAATGTTAAGGTCAAGGGAGTCACTGCTGTACCTCCAGTTGTGTAAGGTTTTGGTTAGGTAGTGTTTAGCTTTGTTAAAGGAGATGATTCTCAGCCAGACAAGTGGGAGGGTAGTAGTGGGGGAGATATTGAATAGGCCTTTGGGGATGGGGTCAAGACGTTTGGTGGTAGGATGCGGCTGAGATCGGAGAATGAGTTGTTCAATACATTGGATATGGTGGTAGGGTCATTTGAGAGAGTTCCATGGTCAAGTATTTGTGTAGGGGTTGGGGAGACAGTTTTCCCACAAATCTCCTTGACATTGCACCAGAAGTTGTTCCCAGAGCTCCAAGTGGTGGTGAGAGATTGCTTATAGTAGTTTGACTTGGCTAGCCGAATAGCCCAAGTGCATTTGTTTCTTGCCTCTTTATAGAGTTGTTTGTCATGAGGACGTTGGGAGTTCAGCGCCCTGTGCCAGAGGTTGTCTCTGTGGTGCATCTGTTCAAGTAGGGCCTGTGAGATCCATGGAGTGTCCCTATTTTTAATAACCTGTCTTGTGAAAGGGGCAAATATGCCACAGGCAGTGTTGAAGATTTTAATGAAGGAGGTAAGGGCAGTGTCGACTGACTGGGCAGTGTGAACCAGTGCCCAGTCACAGGAGGAGAGATAGAGTTTGAGGCGATGTAGGCTATCTTTTTTGACGTGCCTTTGGATGGAGATTTTGGGTTGGCTGGGAGTGATTTTATTCGACCAAGAGCATGAGACTGGGGAGTGGTCACTTAGCAAGTCTGAGAGAACTTTAATATTGGAGAGGCGATCGGGACGGTTAGTAAAGATAAGGTCAATAAGGGTGGACGACCCTGATCTGGGATCTTGCCTGGTGGAAGACTGGACAGCCTGGGTCTGGTCGAAGGCATGTACTGCATCTTTGAAAAGGGCAGATGCGTGGGATAACCAGTTCACATTAAAGTCACCCATGATAATCCGTTCACTCCTGGGGAGGAGTTGGGTGATGCTGTCTAGGATTGAGTCAAAGGCTAGCTTCTGGTTGGTGGGGGGGATGTAGACAGCCATGATGTAGAGTGGTTTCCCAGGAGTGCCTAGGGTGGCTTTGATCATAATGGCTTGGGCCCTGTTTGCCAACGAGGGCAGTGGGGCCAATAGGGGCTGCAAAAAGGTTCTGGCGTATATGGTACATCCACCACCCCTCTTGCCTGATCTGTCAGCTCTGAAGATGGCATAGTCATTTAGGGAGACAGATGCATCCGGGATATTCTTGGAGAGTCAGGATTCAGATAAGACCAAGATGTCAGGAGAGTGTTGGGCGATCCAACCTTGAAGTTGCGGGAGCTTCTTAGGAAGGCTGCAAATGTTAAGGGAGGACAACAGAAGTCCACCTTTCCCTTAACCCATGGGGACACCAGTCGATGCAGGTCCAGGATTGGGGTGTATGTTACATGAGATGAGAAGGAGGAGGAGGAGAGCATGGTGGAGAATAGCTTTCTGTAACAATTTGGATGTGGATATACGGAGGCAAGGATTAGCGGTAAATTTATAGGGCCTGACTGGTATGGGGATGGTAAGGACTATTTGGGATAAAAGTGCTTGGGAGAGGAGAGGATTGGGGCAATTTAGCATGCGATTCTTAGTGGGGGTTGCAGCTTGCACCAGTAAGGATCCACTTTTAGTACTGCTTAGGTTTGAGGAATAATTGGTGCTGCGCTGAACTAGGGCGAGAGGATACCGGAGATGTGCCCAGGATGTATTTCTGGGGTAGTGAGTGGTGAGGCATAAGTATTGGTCCCCGTATGGGAATTTAGTCTACGGGAGATGTGGGTGAAACTGACAAAAGAATGTAATTAATAAGGTAGTTTAGTTTAGGGTCCACAGGACGTATGCCATGCTGTCAGCTGGGGAGCTTAACAGTGAAATAATTGAGAGGGAGCCCTCTAGTGTTTGGCTAATATAAGCTGCAGATTGGAAGGTGAGCTGATTGGTTTTGAACGATCAGGTGGTCAACAGTATAAAGCTAAATGTTGACCAAGGGTGGTGGAGGGGGCAGTGAGGAGCCGGCGTGTAGCACCGTCGGGGATCAATTTTGGCAGTTTCAGCTGCTACACAGTGGGAGCAGCAGGGGATCTTGCGGTCTCTGGGTGTACCTGCTCATGGCTACTGGAGAGGGAGGGCTGCTAAACAGACCCTCTCGACCTTCTTGCTGTGGGAATGAGTGAGTGGTGGAGTAAAGTTCTGCATAGAAGAAGGCTATAACATTGTTTATGTCCTGTAGGGTATTAACCACAGTTCCCTGTTTGCCCTTCAAGCCTGATATATGTCTTCTTCCTTGTTATCTATGGAGTTGATATGCCAGCACCTTACCTCCTTTGTCAACCCCTTCCCAAAATGTGTGCCGGAGGTGAAGAATAGCCACTTCAGCCTTTCTGTTTAGAAGTTGGTTGATCTCAAGGTGGAGTCCAAGAACTTCTCTGCCTGTGGGGGAACTGGGAGATGGGGAGGGCATAGTTTTGTATATAGTTTCTGCTTGGGCTAGCTGCTGTTCAAGATCTGCTAGCCATTTTTCCCTTTCTGTGCACTTAGCCACAGCATGCCCCTTATTACTCCCCCTCATGGTGGCTTTAAATGCCTCCCAAGTGTTTTCTGCCAAGGTGTCCATAACAGGGTTATTATCTAAAAAGAGGGAGGCCTCATTTCTAGCCCAAGGGATGAAGTCTGGGTTTTTAGTGAGTAGGGGGTCAAGTCTCCAACTGCTGGTTGGGGGGATATAGGGTCCCAGGTCACAATCAGTTGTACTGGGGCATGATCCAAGATCACCCTGGGCAGGATGGCCACATCAGTAGCATTTTGGAGTAAAGGTGGGGACGTCAGCCAGAGGTCTAGTTTGCTGTACACTGAGTTAGACTCAGAATGAAAAGTGTAATCCCTGGCCTGGGGGTGGAAGAGCCAACCATTTGTCCATAAGCCTGTGGTCAGTCATTAGTTGCTACAAAGTCCACCCTCCTCTAATGTTGGATTCCTTCCCAGTATCATTCCGGTGAAGGTAGGGGGCAAGGTTTAGATTAAAATTACCCCACGAGGAATACTGGGCAGTTGGGAGGGATGAAGGCACTGATGGTCTCAGCAAGCCAGTGAAAAAATTGGGGCCTGTCTTGGTTGGGTGCATTAACGTTACATAACACCAGAAGGTCATACTGGGTACTGAATTGGCTGCCACCCATCTGCCATTTGGGTCAGCTAACAAAGCTGCCAGGGTCCATTGAAGGGATTTATGAAGCAGAATGGCCACCCCATGCTTTCTGGTGGAAGTCCCTGCGTGCACTTCCTGCCCTACCCAGTTTTTCATTATTAGTGCATGATCTCCCTGGGTCAGTGTGGTCTCTTTTAGGAAGGCCACTTGTGACTTTAGATGTTTTAGGTGCGAGAGGACTTTTTTCTTCTTGATGGGGGAGTTCAGCCCCCTAACATTCTAAGTGTGAAAGATAGTGTGTCCACCATGGGGCTACTGGGGGTAACACTTGTGCAGCTTCGCACCCTGTGTACCCAGCTCAGGTAAGTCACAGTGGCCCTCCCCCATAGACCACAAAACTGGTACAGTACAGGAGTCCCTGTGTCTAGGCACAGTCACTTACTAAAAGTCCCTGAAAAAGTAGATAACCTGTGTAAGTTGTTGTACTATACTTCTCACCCCACCTGGGGGGATGGTACTTATGCTAAAAGGAGTTTGTTATACCGTACAACACAAATCTAGATGTAATCAAACCTATATACAGAAAGTTAGTAACCAAAATGGATTTGAAGGTCACAGTCTGGTCAAATACCGGCTGCAACTGTGGCATGTGGCAGGCCAAACTGTCTTTCGGGGGGGGGGGGTTGATGAACAAATAGTGGGCTAGGTCAGCAAACTCTTTGGAACACACAGCGAGCACTCTAGTCACGTGGTTCGACTGTGGATTAATGAGATTGTCAAGTGCTGGGGAAGACCTAGGAAATGGCGTCTACCCAGTGCTATGGGCTGTGATCTATATCTCCAGGGCAATATTTGTGTGCCAGGACTGAAGTTCATGGCTTTGGGACACTCGAGCTGTACTAAGGAGATGTGGTAGGACAGTTCTGGCTCAGGTGGAACACCTGAAACATTGGGGGGGAGGGAAAGGGGAGCTGATTTAAAGCTGAGTGGAGCCTGACACTTACATGCTCCATCACATAAAAGGACAGGCAGAATCATGTAGCCCTTTGTGCACTTAGTTAGCTATAAGCTTCTGGGAATTGCTAACTCCCCATCTGGGGGGAAGGGGAGATGTTCCCGGATGCGTGATCATCCTCTGTGCAGGGTGGAAAAATAAGCCTGCTTGTAGGTGGAGTAGGGAGGAGGGAGAAGGGAAGAGGCTGCAGGACTGTTATGGGCATAGGGCTAATATACAGAGGGCTCATTACTCTTGTGCACTATTCTGCTTTCGCCCACTTTAGGCCAGATATGAACATAACAGTTGAAAACTGGTAAGAAAAAAAACACATTAATTCTAGTACATACACCATTGAGGGGGGAAGTGTCGGGGGGGGCAAGATAACAATTTAACCCTGCCCATCTTCTATACCCAGCAGCTAGCGGGTGAGGTCTGACCTTTAGCCTATGACTGACTCTGAAGGAACGTTAAGGCCCATGACCCCCCACCCCTTTTAACTTTTTCCCTTATTACTTCCCTCAATGACACAGACCCCAAAAGGCAATGTACTTATCTGAAGTGCCATCTTCAGATGGGTTGTACATTGTAGGAGTCCTTCGGCATAACAACCTCCTCTTCTTCAGTGTGCAGCAGCGTGACTCCTTGGACTGGGCCTGCACGCGATGCAGAGTCCACAAGTTCAGGTACTGGCAGGCTGAGATCTGCCCACGCTGCCTATGACTGCTGCTCTGGTGAAATCTCCTGCTCGGGATACAGCGGGGTGGACAGTTCCATTTCAGGGAAGCCCTCTTTGCCATTTGGTGGGGAGATCTGGGCTAGTACGGAAAACCAGTTATGGGTGAATTAAGGGCTTGTGTACTCCATGGATCATGACTCCTCCAGTGAGCCTGGTCTACTGAGCTGCTCCTCCTCCTGGCATCATGGACACAGGGGGAAGGGAGGTGAGCACTACTCCCTTCACAAAAGAAAGGGTCCTATAAGAGCTTGCTAAGCTCAGGGTGGATAAGGCAATGGGACCTGATGGCATACATCCCAGGGTACTTAAGGAGCTAAAGGTGGAACTAGCAGAGCCATTAGCAGAACTGTTTAGTGAGTCTCTGAGCACAGGAGAGGTCCCAGAAGACTGGAGAAGGGCTCATGTGATCCCGCTCCACAAGAGTGGTAGCAGGGAGGAGGCGGGGAACTGCAGATCAGTCAGTCTTACATCAATAGTGGGCAAGATTATGAAGGCACTCCTTAAGGAAAGGATAGTGCAACACCTGGAATCCATAGGGCACAGGATCCAAGACAGCATGGGTTTACAAAGGAAGGTCCTGTCAAACTAATCTCATAGATTTCTTTGACTGGGTAACCAGAGTGGTGGACCAAGGGGAGCAGTTGATGTCGCCTACCTTGACTTAGCAAAGCTTTTGACACTGTTCCACATAGAAGATTGATAAATAAGCTGGGTAGGCTCGGGTGGGTCAGAAGTTGGTCAACTGGGTGGCAAACTGGTTGACGGGCAGAAAACAGAGAGTGGTAGTAAATGGTATACAGTCAGAAGAGATGCAAGTCACAAGGTAGGTACCTCAGGATCAGTCCTGGGGCCAGTCCTCTTCAACATCTTCATTAGTGACCTTGCAGATGGACTAGAGGTAAGGTTGTCTGTTTGCAGATGACACCAAGATCTGCAACAGAGTAGATGATCCAGATGGGGTGGGCAGAATGAGAAGAGATCTGGATAAACTAGCAAATGGTCAGAAGAGTGGCAACTGGGATTTAATGCAAAGAAGTGCAAAATCATGCACATAAGGAAGAGAAACCCTGAAGCCACCTATAGGCTGGGAGGGGAGTTGCTGGCAGTCACAAAGGAAGAAAGAGACTTGGGCATCATCATCACTGATGACCTGAAATCATCCAAGCAGACCTCTGAAGCAGTAGGTAAGGCTAGGGGGCGTTAGGGTGTATTAGTAGGGGTATCACAAGTCGTAAGAGGGAGGTACTAATCCCTCTTTACAAGACACTGGTTAGGCCCCATCTGGAGTACTGCATGCAGTATTGGAGGCCACACCTTCACAAGGACATTAACCAGATTGAGGCAGTCCAGAGAAGGGCAACCAAAATGGTGCAGGGACTGCATCAGAAGACATATGAGGACAGATTAACAGAGCTCAATATGTATACCCTTGAGCAAAGGAGGGAGAGAGGTGATATGATTGAGGCATTCAAACACCTTAAGGGCATTAACAAGGTGAGAGTCTAACATGTTTAAATATAAGAAAATAGCAGGACAAGAAGACACAGCATGAGATTAGAGGGGGCCGATTAAGGGGAATGTGAGGAAATTTTTTCACAGAAAGGGTGGTGGATGCATGGAATGGCTTACCACAAGAAGTGGTGGCTATGAATACAGTGCAGGGCTTCAAACAGGCATGGGATAGGCATAAGGGAGCAATACAAATGACTATGAATAGATAGGCCACTGACAGAGCAAAGGCCAATGGCACATTTATAAGGTAGAAAAAGAAATGGGCAGACTGGATGGGCCTTGCGGTCCTTATCTGCCGTCAACTTCTATGTTTCTATGTTTCTATGTCTCTTTTGTGTGGGTGCTCTCTCTCCATTTGTGGGATACCTGTTGGGGCCTCTTGTGATTCTGGGTGGGGGGGCCCTAGAATCTAATTCTTGGTGTGCCCCCTTCTTCGTAGTCCAGTAGGTGGGCCTTGCTGGTTTCTCCTCTATGGTGATCTGCGGTCAATAGGAGTGCTCTGCAGGGTTACATTTTAGCCTTGAACTGGGCTGCGTCTCTGACCACTGTTAACTGTCCAGGAATTGGAGATGTATTCTGTAGCTGCCTCCAGTGTGGTGAATTGTAATGGGGTGCCATTTTGAGTGATTAACAGGACAGCCAAGTATCTTAATGAAAAAGGCACCTGTAGGTCATGAAGCCGCCACCGGACGTCGGTGAAAGCATTTCTTTTGGTTGCGAGCTCTTTCGAGTAGTCCTGAAAAATCATTATTTTATGCCCATTCCAGTCCATGGCTCCCAGCTTTCTGGCCCTGGACAGGATTGCCTTCTGCTCCACAAAATTTAGAATCTGGGCCAGGATTGGCCCAGGTCTGTCACTGCTGGAGGGCCTGGCAGCAGAGAGAGATGCGCCCATTCTATGGAGATGTGGGTACTGTCCAAGAGCCGCAGGATTTTCAGAAGGGCTCTTTGTTGAAAATGCACAGTCCTGCCCTCATTATGGCCCTCCAGGAAGCCCAGGAGTTGAAGATTATTGCAGTGGCTCCTGTTCTCCATGTTATCCATCTTATCTTGTAGAGCCTTGATTTGTAGACCCTACTCCCGGAGAGTAGTGAAGTGGCCATCCAGATTTTCATCGTGCACTGCAGTTTTCTGCTCCGTTAGACCCATCCTAATGTCCGGGTGGTGGAGAGTGGCCACCGCATTGTTAGAGGCTACTGTTAGTCCCTCAATATGGTTCAGGATATATGTGAACATGCCACGGAACGAGGGCTAAGGGCTGCCCAAGCTGCTATGCGTCATGCGGTCGAGACATGAAATTTAGGACCAGAGCCAGAAGACGGTTTCCAAGGTATGGTGCATTCCCAAAAATCAGTTGCAGATAGATTGAAGCTTCTTGAACCATTCGGTTGTTAGTATTGGTTGTAAATCCTAGTATAACAGGCAAGAATATGAAATCTGTGCTCCGGGTAGAAAGCCTGGTGAAATTAACTGGCCATCTTGCTTGATGGATAAGCCACGCCCTCTACACCTAAATATTTTAAGCAATTTCAATTCCAAGAAACTGGAAGCATAGTTTTGATCCAGGGGTTGGGGTGCAATTAAAAGTCAACAATTCCATTTTTCTTTATTCATTCGGAAACCCGCTAGAAACTCAAAACGGCATAACAACTGAAAAACAGACAAAAGAGACAAATTAATTTCCAATAAAGTGAGCAGAATATCATCTGCAAATTGAGAAATCTTGTAATCACGACTGTCAAGTGGAATACTTGCAATAAAAGAAGAAAGGCATATATATGAGGCAAGGAGCCCGATGTAAAGTGCAAACAATAAAGGTGATAAAGGACACCCCTGTCTAGTTCCTCGCTCTAAAGAAAAGGACAAAGAACAAGAACCATTGACTTTTACCATAGCCATGGATGAAGAGTAAAGTTGCTGTTACAGAGAAATAAAATGTAGAGGGAGTCCAAAGAAATGAAGAGTATGCCACAAAAAGTACCATTGAACCCTATCGAAGGCCTTCTCCACGTCCAAGCTGACCAGGACCTTAGGAATCGAAGGCCTTCTCCGCCTCCAAGCTGAACAGGACCATAGAAATCGAAGGCCTTCTCTGCATCCAAGCTGACCAGAACCATAGGAATCAAAAGGTTGGAGACATGCTCTAATAACAACAGAGCCCTACGGACATTGTCTTGTACATACAAATCCTGTTTGGTCCTGGTGCAGCAAGGATGGGAGAAGGCACTCGAGCCTGCACACCCACACAGACATAAACAATTTATAATCAGAGTTTAAAACCGAGATGGGATGATAGGAGGAAGGAGAAGTGAGATCCCTACCCGGCTTTGGAAGAGTTGAAATAATAGCATATTTCCAGGATGGTGGGGGAGAATCACCACTCTGAACAGAATCAAATACCCATAAAAGGATCAGTTTTTTAGCAACGGGAATAACACATTAGATTTTTAGAATTATGAAGGGTATCCATCAATACCAGGGGCCTATCCTGTTTTAGCCTTTTGCACAGCTCGGATAAGTTCAGCCTCAGTAATAGAGGATACTAAACTTCATATCTGGTACTCAGACAGCTTAGGGAGACTGGCCTGTATTAAGAAGGAATGTATCTGGGATTGTGACGGAGGTGAAGTTTTCAATTTATATAGGGAGGGAGAGGAATTAAAATGGAGGGAGGACAAAGGATGAGGAGGTGAGGGAAGGGGGAAGGGATAGAAAAGAGAGGTGATTAGGTACCTAAGCTGGTCCCCTAAACTAGTCCCCTTCAGGATGCAATGAAACCCTGCAAGGGGATCAGGACTAGAAAGTGGGAGAAAAAAGAAATAAGAGGATACAGAAGATGCACCAGATGCTGCACCCCTTCAGGATGTAGAGAACTCTGCAAGGATATCAGGGCAGGCAGGGAGGACAGAAGTGGGGAAAGGTCAGGAGAAGGAGAGAGGGGAGCTACAACCTTGGAGAGTAGGGTAGGGGTGTAGGGGATATGTCAGGGGGTCAGGGGGAAACAAAAAGGGAGGAACCAGGCAACCATGTGACAGATACAGGAAGGTGACTGCAGATTGTTAGGGTAGAAGGAGAATCTGCTTGGGGAGGGGGGAATAGTGGGGTTAGAGACAAGTGCAGTTTGATGAATAGAAGTTGTGTAGAGCTAAAGATATAAAGTACATGGATGAGGAGAACTGGATGGGGTGGCAGGGAGTTCCAAAGCTTTGGGAAATGGTAGGAGAAAGCTTGCTGTTCAGTGGAGGTAGAGCGATGAGGAATAGCTAGAAAGCGAGCATCGGTGGATCTGAAAGGGTGGGAGGAGGGGGCAGCAGCACAGAAAAAGACAGAGAGGTAGGAGGGGAGTGTCCCAAACCAGTACTTGGACATGAACTTGGTGAAGTGGGAGAGATGCTCGCTCTCCAGGGAGGGGAAAGTGAGAGTGGTACAGGGAACAATGATGGGAACGAAAGGGGGCATCAAGAGCAAAGCGTCAGAAAGCATTGAAAAGGGAGTCCAATCTGGTGAGGAAAGACTTGGGGGCATCACTGTAGCCTATATCACAATAGTCAAAAATAGGGAGTATCATTTTCTGGACTATATTACGCCGCACCAGTACCAGTAGGAAACTATGGTTCCTGTAGAGGGCGCCAAGCTTGGGGCGCAGTTTTTGCAGGATGGTGTCAATATGTGCAGAAAAGTTAAGGTGTTGGTCGAGCCAGACACTCAGGTATTTAAAAGAGGAGATGTCCTCTAGAGTAGTCCCGTTGAGGGTGTGGAAGGAGGGGAGGGAGTGCTTCATGGAGAGTCTCTGCCTAGTGCCAAAGGTCATGGAGACTGTCTTCTTGGCATTAAGGAAGAGTTGGTGTGAGCTTAGCCAGTGTTGAACATTGATGAAGTCAAGCTGTAGTTTGTAAGTCACATGAGAGGGAGATTGGCCAGAGGTGACTAGTACCGTATCATCAGCGTACATATGGATTGAGGATGATGAGCATACCGATGGTAGGTCATTAAGGAAAATTGAGAATAGGTGAGGGCCAAGTATGGAGCCTTGGGGCACCCAAGTAGATATGGGAAGTGGTGGAGATACAGACTCAGCTATCTTCACTGACTGAGAGCGACCTACCTGGTAGGCCCTGAACCAGCTGCAGACTGATAGAGACAAGTCACCTGATGAGAGGGTTTTGAGGAGGATGGAGTGGGAGACAGTGTCGAAAGCCTTGGCAAGGTCAACAAAGATTGCAGAAGTGACAGGTCCTTGATCCATTGCTGTATGGATAGAGTCAGTGAGTCTAAGAAGGGAAGTGGGTGTGGAGTGATTCTTTCAGAAACCAGATTGGAAGGGAGTGAAGAAGGAGGCATCGTCAAGAAAGAGGAAAGTTGGGAGACAGAAACATAAGACTATGATGGCAGATAAGGACTGCTTGGCCCACCTAGTCTGCACATTTCCCTACCTACAGGATAAGCTGCAGAGCCTAGTTAACCAACAGCCTATTTCTTCCTACCCCCACAAGAATTGCCTTATGTCTGTCCCATGCATTCTTGAATTCTCCCACAGTTTTAGACCCCACAACCTCCTCAGGAAGGCTGTCCATGCGTTCACCACCCTCTCTGTGAAAAAATACTTCCTCACATTGCCCCTGAGCCATCCCCCATCTTCAAATTGTGTCCCTTGTTCTTGCACATCCTTTTTTCTGAAGATGCTACCCTCTTGGACTTTGTTGATTCCACTGAGGTACTTAAATGTTTCAATCATGTCCTCCCCCACCCCATCCTCAAGGATATACATATTAAACTTCTATAGTCTCTCCTCGTATGGCTTCTCTTGCAGACCCTGCACCATTTTAGTTGCCCTCCTCTGGACTGCCTCCATCCTGTCTATGTCCTTGCGGAGATGGGGTTTCCAGAACTGCACGCAGTACTCCAGATGGGGTCTCACCAACTGTCTGTACAGAGGGATAACAACTTCCTGTTTTCTGCTGGTGATACCTCTCCATATACATCCCAGTGTCCCCCCAGCCCTCCCTACTGCCTTCTCACATTGCTTGCTAACCTTAAGGTCATCTGATATGATTACCCCCAGGTCCCTTTCCATTTTTGTTGTTGTTACTACCTCTTTCCCATTGTGTAATCTTCCCCTGGGTTTCTGTTTCCCAGGTGCATTATTTTGCACTTCTTTGCAATGAATCCAAGCTGCCATACGTCTGACCATTCCTCCAACCTTGCCAAGTCCTTTCTCATCCTTTCCATGTCTCCTTGTGTATCAACCCTGTTGCAGATCTTTGTATCATCTGCAAATAGGCATACTTTTCTTTCCAGTCCCTCTGCAATGTCACTTATAAAGGTGTTAAAAAGGATTGGACCCAGTACTTAACCCTGTGGTACCCCACTAGTAACCCCTCTTTCTTCAGAGTGGACTACATTTACAATTACCTTCTGTGTCCTGTTGTCCAGCCAATGTTTTACCCAGGCTACCATCCTGGGACCCACTCCCAGGCTGGTGAATTTGACTATTAATCTTTTGTGTGGTGTTCCTGAAGTTTATCCAGAGTGGGAAGGAGAAATGGGGCAGTAGTTCCCGGGAGAAGAGAGATCACCACCCTTTGGTAATGGGAAAACTGTATCATGTTTCCAGGCTACAGGGATAGAAGTAGTGTGGAATGACAGATTGGGGAGATCTGAGAGAGGGAGGGAAATAGGAGGTGCTGAGAGGTACAGCAGGTTAGGGTCAAGGCCATCAGGAGACTGACCATTTGATGGGTTGAGGGAGAGTAGTGCATTAAGGGTATCATTTGTTTAGTGTTTCATGATAGGCTTACTTGTTCTACTAAACAGCCTCCAGCCCTTCTCACCTCTGGCCCATGGCTACTGATTGCACCTATTCCTCACCCCCTTTGTTCCGTCACAGATCACTCCCATCCTCCATCAGGAATTACCTGAACATGGGTCCTTGGCTCTCACTTCATTTGCAGTGCCTGCCAGGTTACCTGTAAAATTATAGCAATTATGTGGTCACACCATCCCTTGTCTCAAAAATGCTGCCTATCTGCCACAGGCAACAAATGTATCTATTTGTCCCAGCATGCTAAGAACAACTCCTCTCTGCCCTGCAACTGGTATGTGAGTCTCTCCAATGCTAGAGTTTGTATCACCAGGGCTTTACACTGATATACTGTTGGTTGTGCATGGATACACTTCCTGGCAAGTGTCAGCAAGACCCTAACCACTTTATAATATGCCTCCCAACCCTCCCCCAATCTTCCATACTGAATAGCAGTGCGGGCACTGTATCCGCAACCTGTATCCCCATTGTCGCTGACACCTCCTGTGCCACCCTTGACCAGGAGGGTCGCAGATCCCTGCATTCTCAGAAGTAGTGCATGTATGTCCCCAGTGCACTATTACACCTTTCACATGTGGGTGGCACTGCAGGGTTGAACCAGTGGACCATGACTGGAGAGCAGTATAGCCTATGCAGGAACTTAAATTGTGATTCCTTATGTTTGTTGCATATTAAGAGACCCACATGTATCCTCAATACTGTTGCTCACTGCTCCTCAGAGATCTGAATCCCCATACCCCTTTCCCATAGGAGTTTGACTTTCCCCATTAGGTTCGGGAATAAGTCCCTATTTTAGCATACCAATCCTGCCACTAATCCCTTAGGAGAGAGTTTAGCCCTCATTAAGGAGTCATCCAAGGGTCCTAAGGTAGATATATCCCCAACCTCTCTACCTCTACTCAACCCATATGCCCGCACCTGGAAATACCTATACCTGTGTGTCATAGGAATACCATACTGATCCCTGAGTTCCTCCATCATCTTAATCCCTTCTCTGGTGTACAGGTCTCTGAAATTGAGCTTACTGAGCACTCTCCTCTCCTCCCAGGACTGGAACTCTGCCTCTTCCAGTCCTGGCTAAAAGGCAGGGTTCCCTACTGCTGCAGTTAAGCATGTATTTTCTTGTTCCACCCTCTGCCTTTTTCTCATCTGCTCCCAGACATCCAGTGCCCATTCCACTAGTGGGTTTCTGTTACGCACATGGCTTATGCCCTTTTACCCCGGGTCTAAGTATGCTGGCAACCTCACTGTTGCCTCCTCTCCCTCCAGTTCCACCCAGCTTTCCTCTCCCCTCCTATGTACCCAGTTCTGAATGTATCTACCTTGAATGGACAAGAAATGTCTGAGAAACGAAGTCCCCTCTTCACCACACTCCCCGTCAATCTCAACAAGCTCATTCTGGGTCTCTTGTTCTGCCATATAAACCTGCTGAACTCCTGCTACAGAGCTTTAATGTCCCCCTTTGTCAGCCCCATTGGAAGCATTTGCATCACATACAGGATTCGAGGCAGGACATTCATTTTTAACAGGTTTATCCACCCCATCCAAGAAATGGGTAGTGGTCTCCACCTCCGCTATCTGCCCCTATTTCCCACATTAATGGCCCATAATTTAACCTGTATAGGCTAGCCAAGTTCCTCTCTACCTTAATACCTAAGTAAGTAAGGCTATTCTTTACCTCCTTGAACGCCCACGCATTTTCCTGAGGTTTTCCCACCCTTTCTGTTATTCTGAGCATCTCTGATTTGGAGAGATTCCATTTGTACCCCGAGAAGGCCACAAATTTATTTACTGCCTCCAATAAAACTGGAATTATTGTGCTTGGTTCAGTGACAAAAAGCAATAGATCATCTTTGTACAGAGTGATCTTATGGTGACCTCCTTCCAGATCTACCATCCCTCTGATTCTGGGTTCTGCTCTTATATGTACTGCCAATGGCACAATAGCCAGGGCAAACAGAAGTGCTGACAAAGGGCACCCCTGCCTTGTCCCTCAATGCAACTCAAAAGCCTCATAGCCCCCACCATTTACCAGGATCTGTGCAGTAGCTGCTGTGTATAAGTTTCACCAGGTTCACATCGGCTTCCCCAACCCAAACCTCTCAAGGACCTCGAACATATATGTCCATTCAATGCAGTCAAAGGCATTCTCGGCATCCATGGACAGCACCATCACTTGTCCAGGATACCGATTCCTCCAATGAACCACATTCAGTAGCCTCCTCATATTGTGATATGAAAGCTGTCCATGAACATAGCCCATCTGGTCCAAGTGCATCAATTTCAATTTCAAGGCAGCACCATTTCCAGTCTCCTGGCAAAACCTTAGCGAATATCTGCATATCACAGTTCAGGAAAAAGAAGGGCCTGAAAGATGTGCAGTCCACAGGATCCTTGCCAGGCTTAGATAACACACATATCATAGCCGGCACACAACTTGCTGGGACCTGTCCCTCTTCCACCACCTCCCCTATCATATCTGCCAGGGACCCAGCCAGTTCCCCACCCAACTCCTTGTAGTATTTCATCACGTACCCATCTGGTCCCCCAACCTTCCCTCTTCATTTAAGCAACCGCCTTCCCAACCTCTTCCCTGGTTACTATGCCCCCTCCCACCCATTTTCTCTCTCTGTTCATCTGACAATTTTGGAATGTGCTCGGCCCTCCTTGCCTCACTCTCATGCAACACTTCATGCCTGACGGACCCAAGACCTCTATACACTCCAATGGTCAACACCTCTTCTCATTTGCTCCAGTCACAAAAATGGACACACTAAAGGAACTTCTCACTCTCAGTCCATCTAAGGGATCCTCACTTGAAGGGCTCAACCCTAAACTCATATTCCTCTCCATTTATGCTATCTGCTCTCCTCTATCTGCTCTACTCAGTCTCTCTTTTTCAACCTCTACAGTTCTCTGCTCATGGAAGCATGCCGTTGTCCTCCCATTACCTAAAGGAGGTGACCCTTCCTCTCCTGGGAACTATAGGCCCATATCGCTCCTACCTATACTTGCCAAATTGCAGGAACATCTAGTTGTCACTCAGCTTTCTTCCTTTCCCTCTGATTCTGACTTCTTCACCCCCTAACAATCTGGTTTTAGGAAGGACCACTCCACCACCACTTCCCAAATTAGGATCACGGACTCCATTCTCACCGCAATGGATAGTGGCCTAATAACATCAGCCATTTTTGTCGACCTTGTAAAGGCATTCAGCATAATCTCCCACCCTCTCCTCTTAGACAACCTGCGCATGGCTGGCTTATCTGACTCAGTCACTAGTTGGTTCGACTCCTATATAACAGGTAGGACGCAGTCAGTCAAAATTGCTGACTCCACATCCCCCCCCTTCCTATTGCCACCGATGTGCCTCAAGGCTCAGTACTTGGCCCTGTACTCTTCTCCATCTGCCTGAATGATCTCCCGTCAGTATGTACCACCACATCAATCCATATGTATACTAACAATACAGTGCTTTTCTATTATGGCTCCTTCCCTGCCGATGTTGCTTGCAATCTCTAACGTGACTTTGAAAAAGTCCAGCTGTGGTTAAGCTCCCATCAGCTCTTCCTCAATGCCAAGAAACCAGTCTCCATGACCTTTGGCACTAGACAGGGACTCTCTTGGCTACCAAACTTGCCCTCCTTCCACACCCTTAATGGTACAGTTCTCAAGGACACTTCCTCCTTTAGGTATCTTGAGGTTTGGTTAGATGAGCATCTCAACTTTTCTGGGCATATAGACTCCATCCTGAAAACATTGTAACACAAACTAGGTGCACTATACAGGAGCCAAAGTTGCCTACCATTACCAGCTATGAAGGAGCTCATTAAGAAAATGATCCTACCTATTATTAACTACTGTGGTGTAGGGTATAGTGCCGCACTGCTCTCCACCTTAACTAGATTGGATACCCTCTTTAATGCCTTCTGTCGTTTCGCCCTAGACTCTCCTCCTCTTACCCACCATTGTTCTTGCTATCGATCTCTTGCTCTACCCTCGCTGGAAAACAGACGCCTATTACATTGTAGGATGTTCATCTCCAAATTCTGGTTTGGTTTCCTTCCCCCTTACCTATCAGCTTCCCTGGCCTCTCACCCTCCATCCTAGCGCTCTCTCAGGTCAAACAATTCCCTCACCTTGGTCATTCCTAGACATTCCACCACAATAGGCCAAACTGCCTTCTCACACAGGCTCCCCAAAGCTATTAACACCCTGCCTAGTGAAACCAGACACTCCTCCTCCACCTGCTCCATCTCAGTCTCTCTCATTAACTTCCTCTCTCCTACCTGCAACTGCTCCTAACAACCCTTCCTTCCCTCCTTCCTATTGCAGTCTTATTCTATTTAGGTTATTCTATTCTATTCTATTCTATTCTATTCTATTCTATTCTATTCTAGTAAGGCTCTGAGCTGCAAACCTGGAGATCTAGGTTTGAATACCACAGCCCCCACTTGCATACTGTGTAACCCTGAGCAAGTCACTTCCTTGTGCTCCCAGGTCGCACCTGTAAACAAGCTTTGAGTTTAGCGTGTCTCTCCTGGTGAAAAAAAAAAGGTTATTATCTAATGGAGTACTGCACATTGCACTTAGTAAATCAACTTTTGTACAACAATTTTTTGTATGTTGTTGTAATTCATGTATTTTACCCCTGTGCTGAGTAAACTGACTGTATGCACTCATTCCTGCATTTTCGTATTTGATCTTGCGTAGTTTTAGTTTTATATCTTTGTCTGTCCCATGAATATCCATGCTGTGTAGAATTTTGATTCCTGTCTTGCCTGTTAAAAAAACAGACAAATTTATGTTGTTTGACTCGCACTCCACTGTATCCCTTCCCCCCAGGATGCTCCGTGAGACGAGCAATTGTAATTGTTCAGTGGGCCTTTCCTGGTGAAACTTTTCAATAAATAAATAAATAAAATAAATCTGCAACTCATCCAAATACTCCTTAGCCAGCTGCGCCATCTTGCTGCACTCTGTCTTATATATCCGCTTGCAAAACAAGGTAAACGCTTTCCTAATCTTCTCACGCATGGTTTCCACCCGCCCTTGCTGGTTCCTTGTTGCCGTCACTACCGTTTTTCCCTGCTGCCCCCTGGCCAATCTTGCCAAAATAGTGCGTAGCCTATTCCCCCACTTATACACTCTCTCTCTCACATAACACAGTGAGGTGCCCACATCCCCAGTTACTAGTAGGTTCGGGGCCCCCCTGAGCACCAGCAGTTCCCCTCACAATTGCTCTGTCAGGGACACAGCCATTCTCCTTTCTGCCTCCTTTAGCTGCCTCTCTAAGATTTGTTGCCTATTCCTTTTCTGCACTTTCTGATTTGCCATGTAGCTAATAACTATGCCCCGCATGTATGCTTTACCTGCTTCCCAATGTACTGTCTAAGATGGGGCCTTGGCTGCGTTTCCTTCCTTGTATATATCACACTGCTCTTTTAAGTATTCCTTACACTTCTGTGAGGTAAGCAGATGTTTCAGAAACCTCTATCTGAATTTGCCCTTCCCTCCCCCCTAAATAATGTCACAATTACCATTGCATGGTCCGAAATGTGTATGGGGCTGTGTGATACATCTATGATTCCCTCAAACCTCCCTCTCGCACAGTAGATGTAGCCCAGCCTAGACCAAGTGCTATGGAGGTTTGAAAAAAAGATGAACTTTTTTTTGTATTCTATTTTATGCACCCATCTCGGTCAGGGCATCCTTCCAAGATGCCCATTTGGCTGTGGCCTCTCACTCCCTGCCTGAACCCCCCCACTGTCAGTACACTCCCCACCCAGCGACCTCCAGTAAGGCCTAGTCCCCTGGCAACTGGCTACCCCCAAGGGAGGGCATGCCCACCCTTGGAAACCTTGCAGACTCAAGGGGCCTACCTGTTGGCTGGATTGGTGCCTGAGGAGTTTCCTGGTGCGCTTGGGCCAGCGTTGGGATGTGTGCCAACCCCTGGAGCCCTCTTCATCTCCGCTGGCCAGTGGAGGATTTTCTTTGTAGTACCCATCCCTCCCTGTGAGCGTGGCGTGCAATGATGCCATGGCGCATGGCAACCCTACTGGTGTCTGCCACGCTCACCCCACCAATTTGGTCTGCCATCCTGTAATACCCCTGATCTCCATCGGGGGCCACCAGGATGCCAGACAATCCCACAACCCACCCCCCCAGAAAGGAGAGCAGTCCACCAGATGCTCATTCCTCTCCTGCCCCTGCTGACCCCTGGTGCCTGAGTTTGCTCCCAAATCCGGGTCTCCGGCATGGCAGGATGTGTGGCATCCAACACCTCAATCCTCATTGCCACCAGGCCAAAAAAGATGTTCTCTTAGCCCCTGGAGTTACCGCCTGCCTAGTGTCCACCAAGTCCACTCCTTCTCTCCATTGGTGCAGCCCTCCTTCATGTCTACCCACCCCCATGGAGTGATCTAGGCCGGGCTCCATCACATGATTAAAATCCTCTCCCATGTATAGGGTGGGGAATTGTTCTTTAACCAGGACATCCAGTAGGTTACTATAAAATTGCATATCAAAGTTTGAGGGTGCATAGACACTCGCATAAGTGACCTTTTCTCCCCTTACAGTGTCCCACACAAGTATATACTGGCCCTCGATGGGGTCTGCTACCACCCTTTCTACCATAAATGGCAGACTTCTATGTAATAACATTGCAACTCCACTTTTGTGAGAGCTGTAGGAGGCGACCCAACAGGTGTCCACCCATCCCCCCCCACCAGTTTCTGATGCTCCTCATCAGTGAGGTGGGTCTCCTGTAGCAGAGCCACCTGAGTGTCATGCTTCTTTAATGCCAAGAGCACCTTTTTCCATTTTTTAGGACTGGCAAAGTCCTTTATATTCCAGGATGCAATGACAGTTTTGTTATTCATATTTGCCCACTATACTTCTCTTGCTACCCCTTCTTAATCCTTCAGGTGATTGCTCCCACCATCCATGAGTTTCCTCTCTTTTAAACATTTCATAAGCCTCATAGTCATACTTTACCAGCTGTATGTATAAAAATAACGGTAATATTCCCCACCCTTTTGGCTCTGTATAGAACTAGCATTGGCAGTCCCCCCCCCACACTTTGGGCCTGCAAAAGGCAGGGCCCCAAAGACCAATGTTCCACTTTTGGATCCAAGTACTTTAGGATCAGAGCATTTACCTCTACCATAGCAGGTCTGACTGTGTGATCCCCTAGCTGCCAATGAGTTTGATGGGACATAAAAGGGAATGCAAATCTGAAAGCTTCTTTTCCTGATCTTTATGTTGAGTACTAGAATAGGCTATATAATTGTATCCTTCAACACAGCTTCAATGTATCCCATAAAATGTTTGGAGTGGTTCCTTCAATGTCATTTTCACTGAGAAACTGAGGAATCAGGGACTTAAGCCTGACCACCAAAAGCAGATCACACAATAAGCCAGGATGCAAACACCAAATAGACCGCTTATCGTCCTGTCCCAAAGCAAAAGTAAGAAGTACGGGGGCATGATTGGAAAGCAGTATAACACCATGTATAATACCATGGTGCACTGTGTTAAGTGTGCTGATATGCTCAACCATCATAAAAAAATAATCCAAATGAGAGAACATACCATAGCCTGGAGAATAACGAGTAAATTCTTTAACTTTTGGATAAATGAACCTACAGACATCCATCAGGCCTAAAGCCTGCAATGTTTTTACAAAATATTTAGAGGCCACAGAGCAATGAAAAGCTATAGGTTTTGAGGAGTCATTGTCAGGTGTCACTGTCAAATTAAGATCACCCCCCCAAAAGCACCTGACATATATATGGTCCAGCAACACTGTGAAAAAGTTAATGAATTCCTGACTAGAAGGAGGAAAATAAGTATTAACAGGAGTTATGGGATATCCATCTAATGAACCCATTATAATTACATCTCACCTGCAGAATTGCTTACTGAGGACCAGGGTATAAATGACAGATCCTTACGACATAGTACTAGAACCCCTCTCTGTCGGCCTGATTTATGTGATGAAAAAAAATTACTCAGAACCAGATTTATTAAATTTCTGGTGCTCCTTATTAGAGAGATGTGTTTCCTGCAAAAAAATTTAATTAGCACATTGATGTTTAAAATACTGAAGTAAACAAAAATTCTTATTTGGATTATGTACACCATTTACATTAAACAATATTATTTGAACAGAATTAACCATAACCTGCTATTACTAAAAATAAGAACATCTACACTGAATAAAGAGTTGCTTGAAAGTTTCAACATCGGTACCCATCCTGGAACACCCGTAGAACGCCACACATAGTGAACAGAATATTGTCCTTTTTCACTGAATTCCATATAGTAATCATATGAACTAACATAACTTACTAACCATTGCCAAATGTAATGATCTGTGAATAAGCCTAATACTGCCTGAAAAAATATCAAAATATCAGAACACCCCTAATCCAGGAGAGATAGAAATATATACAGTATAACACTAAAAAACATACATTCTTAGCTCATACTGTAACAAAGCTGTTAAAATCCAATTTACTATACAGAGAAACTTGCTTCAAAAAATATTCCCCAACCTAGCTCTAAAGCCCTGGAGAGAAACAGTAAACAAAATAATTAGTATATTAGAATAAACCTTAAATCGTAAGATACCCAAAAAAGTCATCCAGAAACCAATACCTGAGTTGCTTCTACCAACTGGCCTGAAGTAAGAACAAGTAACCATTTTCATAAACTCATAATTACAACCACCTACTATATGCCTTCCAAACATGGGAGCCTATTTAACATTTAGGCAAGGCAAGGCAAAGTTTATTTTTATGGCACCTAACCCTGGAGGCTCTGGGTGCCTCACAATCAGAACCAGCAAGAGAAATAAAATAAACAGATGAATACAATTAAAACAATAGCAAAAATGAATAATACAATGAAGTCCATTAATAGCTCAGTTAGAATAAGGCTCCTAGGCAGTGCTAAAAGAAAAAATCAGCACTGCTGAGGAAATAGTCTGGATAATCCAGAGATTCCCTGGGTTATACCAAACCCAAAGCAACCAAAAGATACATACATCAAAAATGATTGTGGAGACTGCTGTGCAGCCCCTAAGGGCTCTGGCATATGTAAAACATCACTAATAATTAATTTTGGTAGATACCAAGAGATAGACATAAGAAGGGGAGATTATTTGCCGCAAATAAAGTGGGAGCAGACAAACAATGAAAGAAGGAGGAGGGAAGGGACTGAGTAATTTTAAAAACCAGGAGAACCTAACAGAAATGTAGCATTTAAGATGGGAATTTGGGGAAAAAAAACCCATGTTATATCCCATTTAAACACCTATAGTAAAACAGCAGAGTATAGACCCCAAAAAAAATGGAGAGGGGGGAGGAAAAGGGCCTGTCTACTCCTGCTGACAATAAATCAAGCAACCTATTTACTCAACTATAGAAATTAATTAAGCAAATTGAACATGCAGAAGAGAAATGAATAACATACTGTAGATTGAGGTACCTAACTTAACTAATTAAAGTGTCAGCGATAATCAAAGTGAATGATTTAGAAACATAGAAGTTGATGGCAGATAAGGACCGCAAGGCCCATCCAGTCTGCCCATTTCTTTTTCTACCTTATAAATGTGCCATCGGCCTTTGCTCTGTCAGTGACCTATCTATTCGTAGTCATTTGTATTGCTCCCTTATGCCTATCCCATGCCTGTTTGAAGCCCTGCACTGTATTCATAGCCACCACTTCTTGTGGTAAGCTATTCCATGCATCTACCACCCTTTCTGTGAAAAGAATTTCTCACATTCCCCTTAATCGCCTCCTCTAATCTTATGCTGTGTCCTCTTGTCCTGCTATTTTCTTATATTTAAACGTTAGACTCTTTCACCTTGTTTATGCCCTTAAGGTGTTTAAATGTCTCGATCATATCACCTCTCCCTCCTTTGCTCAAGGGTATACATATTGAGCTCCATTAATCTGTCCTCAATGTCTTCTGATGCAGTCCCTGCACCATTTTGGTGCCTTCTCTGGACTGCCTCAATTTGGTTAATGTCCTTGTGAAGGTGTGGCTCTCCAATACTGCACATGAGTACTCCAGATGGGGCCTAACCAATGTCTTGTACAGAGGATTATTACCTCCTCTTACGACTTGTGATACCCCTACTAATACACCCTAACACCCCTAGCCTTACCTACTGCTTTAGAGGTCTGCTTGATGATTTTAGGTCATCAGTGATGATGATGCCCAAGTCTCTTTCTTCCTTTGTGACTGCTAGCAACTCCCTCCCAGCCTATAAGTGGCTTCGGTTTCTTCCTATGTGCATGATTTTGCACTTCTTGCATTAAATCCCAGTTGCCACACTTCTGACCATTTTGCTAGTTTATCCAGATCTTTTCTCATTCTGCCCAATCCCATCTGGATCATCCACTCTGTTGCAGATCTTGGTGTCATCTGCAAACAGACAAGCCTACCCTCTAGTCCATTCTGAGGTCACTAATGAAGATGTTGAATAGGACTGGCCCCAGGACTGATCCCTGAGGTACCCACTTGTGACTTGCATCGCTTCTGACTGTATACCATTTACCACCACTCTGTTTTCTGCCAGTCAACCAGTTTGCCACCCAGTTGACCAACTTCTGACCCACCCCAAGCCTACCCTAGCTTATTTATCAATCTTCTATGTGGAACAGTGTCAAAAGCTTTGCTGAAGTCAAGGTAGGCGACATCAACTGCTCCCCCTTGGTCCACCACTCTGGTTACCCAGTCAAAGAAATCTATGAGATTAGTTTGACAGGACCTTCCTTTGTAAACCCATGCTGTCTTGGATCCTGTGCCCCTATGGATTCCAGGTGTTGCACTATCCTTTCCTTAAGGAGTGCCTCATAATCTTGCCCACTACTGAGGTAAGACTGACTGGTCTGTAGTTCCCCGCCTCCTCCCTGCTACCACTCTTGTGGAGCGGGATCACATGAGCCCTTCTCCAGTCTTCTGGGACCTCTCCTGTGCTCAGAGACTCACTAAACAATTCTGCTAATGGCTCTGCTAGTTCCTCCTTTAGCTCCTTAAGTACCCTGGGATGTATGCCATTTCTCAGACAAAACACTCTCTAAAGAAAACTGTCAGTACCTAAGGAGCCCCTAAGTTATGAAGTTACTAATACCCAAAAGAAATCCCTTAAAAAAGAGAACTCCACTAATCACAAAGACCTGGCGATATTGTTAACAGTCCCACAAAATGTATAGGGGCCAGCAGTAAAGGACATTCCAAACACCGATATATAGAAACTGCTGCTGACACAAATTAGTGAAATGCAGTTTCTCACCAAAAATAAAGTCGAGTTCAAAATATATCTAAAGTGTAAACATATAGGAACAGTCCAATAAAAAAGATGTGGACTTGTACTTGTCAGCAGCTGGGATACAAATACCCAGGAACCAAATCACAATAAAGAAATGAGCATAGATAATCCCCAAAGTATTTCATAGACCCAACTGGCACCTTGTAACTCCCCCATTGGAACACTCTACCCTTCCTGAAGTCAACCCCCCAACATATCACTCCCAGTAACAAGTGGATACCCCAAAAACAGAACAACTCTTACCCTACCAATAGAAACTGAGTATCCATCTAAATGAATGATTCAGTCTCTCTGTAGTCCAGTAGTGATTGTCATAGCCAAATATGGAAGTAAAAATGAGGAAACAAATGCTGCGTGGTTCTGAAGAGCAGCAAAGTTCAACTTAATAGAATAATGCACACATCAATTCTAACTCAGGTGACCAGAGTCTGGACTAAAAAGATGAAAGAAAAATAGGTACAGTGTTAACAATGCATAGTATCATAGATACCATATAACTAAGCCATTTGCTACATGAGAATGACCAGGCTAAATCTACACCGCCACTAAATAGCATTACATAGAGAACCCAAGATCAGGGAGCTAGTAAGTTGAAGTTAAAATACCGCCATAACCCCAGAAGTATTTTCAAAGCCCTCCAATCACTCCGTAGACCCCCTCGCAACCCATATCCAGCCCTCCCAATGCCATACCACCCCTCTGCCCGAGCCAGGCAAAATTCAGCAACCCACATTAAAAGAAGAATCATGTGTGCATGTCCAGAAAGGATATCAGTCCATCAAAGTTCAACCAAGCAGGGCCCTGATTTCCTGTTATAATAACCACTAGGTCACATCTGTGGAAGGTGGTTTCTGTCCTATCCACAGGGAAAACAGAGCTAAATCAGTATCACACCAAGTCCGGGCACCAAACCCAAAGCAAGTCAATCTTGAGAGTCTCTCCTGAAGGAATGCAGTAGGGATCATATTTCCTCCAAGACTGGCTCTTTCCTCTGTTTCTTCCCCTCAGGGGAGGCCTTCACCAAGGATTCTTTCTGGAGCACCCTTTTGTCTCTGAGCTCCTGCACCTCCATGGAGTCCTCCTGCAGCAATTCCTATTCCTGAAGAGCACAAAGGGCTGTCTCATAGTCCTCAAATACTCGCATCCTGTCTGGGAAGAAAATTTTCAAGCAGAAGAGGTAAGGAGTGGTAAATTCCACACTGTGTGACCTCAAAGTGTTGAAGAGTGGGACAAATGCTCTTCTTCAACGAAGGACAATAGCAGAATAATCATTGGCCAGTGTGATTCGATGACCCTGGTAGATGAGCTGCCCTTTTCTCCAAACCCTTGTGAGCACTGCTTGCTTGGTAGCATAGTTGAAGAAATGTACAATAATTGACCAATGGCGAGCACTGGGACCCTTAGCAGGTGATGAGAGACACTGATAGGCTCTCTCAATAGGCAGAGGTAGGAGATCGGAAATGTCCACAACAGAGCTTAACAGTCCTTGTGAAAAATCCAGCAGGTCACCCTTTCCTTCCATGTCCTCAGGCAGCTCATAAATCTGAATACTGTTTCAGCATGACCTGTTTTCTAGGTCATCACATTTCTCATTTAAACTCTGAGTCTCCTGCAATAGACAAGTGAACAGCCATTCCAAACTATCTACACAGCTGTCCGCATCAGAGACCTGCTGTTCCAGTTGATGCATTTTTCCATCTATTGTAGAAACTGAGGAATGCAGCTCATTGT
Source organism: Neoceratodus forsteri (assembly GCA_016271365.2). Classification (NCBI taxonomy): domain Eukaryota; kingdom Metazoa; phylum Chordata; order Ceratodontiformes; family Ceratodontidae; genus Neoceratodus; species Neoceratodus forsteri. The sequence goes on from CM028129.1 coordinate 68,053,200, forward strand.
AGAGTGTACGGGTCTCATTCCTAAATTCATGGAGTTCCAACATCAAGGCAGCATTAGTCAGCTGTTTATCTTCCTCCTCAATACCTGCCCCCATAGTGAAGAGATCCATGCTGGTTTGTGGCACAGGTGCTGGGCTTGTTGTTTTAACCACCTAAGAACTATGATTTGCTGACCTCCAGTGCTTTCCCATAACAAAAAAACTGCTTTTGAGTAAATTAAATTAATCTGCTGCAGAATTACCACTGAAATAATGAAAAGTATGCCAGTCCCAAACGAAGCTCCTAACTCAGCCTGCCATCACAGTAAGTTGTGTAACTGGAAGTCACACTTCTGTCAATCTTTCAGCTTTGTGTTCTGAAGAAGGTCCTCTGGGCTCCCCTCAGACTTCTTCAGTCATGCATTCACTTAGCCTAAGACCCACAAATCGCTAATTCATAAAGATTAATTTGTCTCACACTTTATGTCTAGCTGAAAACTTTAGCATTCTGCCTTCATCTCAACCCAAAAATAGAAACCATTTAATTTCTTTCTAGCTGCTACATCTCTTCCATCCAGCAATCCTGCTCACAGCAACCTGCTAATTTCCCAGCCAGTTTCTAATGTTCCTCTCAAATATGAGAGACTAGTTCAGACTCACCACACCAGTATCAGAGTTCAAGCATATCATTTCTCAAAGCATGCCTTTTCCAGCTTTGCAGTACTCACGATCCTTTCATCCTCCAGTCATCTCAAGAGGACGATGACCGTACAAATATCTAAAACGCTCTGTTTACTCAAGAACTGCCTACTTGACAGAATCCAACTATTAATTAGTTCATCTCCCTTTCATTTTATCTAAGTCATTAGGAAGGATAGCACAAATGGACAAGCAGTTAATCTGCTATCCTTTCTCAGCTCGCCTCACACCATCATCTCCCAGTCTTGCAAAAATCTAGAATATATTTTTACCTCCAGATGGTGTTGCAATGTGCCTTGCTCCACATTTCATCCAGAAGTGAAGAACTAGACTTGTTTATCTTGGCATCCAAACATAGATAATGAGAAAGCACTTCAACAAGTATCATTGGTTATTATCCTCAAAGCTACGGCTGCATTAGCCATTTTACTTTGAACCTGAAATAAGCTATCCTGATTAACAACCGTTTAATTTTCTCCTGCTAGCCACCAAGCATATTATTATCTTGTGCAGCTCCTTGTCCATTCGACTACTCTTGCCCTTATCAAGATCTCATGTCTCACCATCTATTCTAGCCAGACTGATAGATCAGCAGAAGCAACTCCTGCTTCCTTCTCCTTGAAGCATTTCTCATGATTAAACAACTCTTTTTTTCTTTATTTGGCTAAACAATGAAAACTCAGTAAGTATTCAAGAGGCAAATGAATTGTATTACCACACCGATAGAAGCTCCTCAAGCTCAGGCAGCCAATTTCATCTCATCAGCAGGATTCTGGTGACAATGTATCATGTCCCATTCTAAACCATGACAATCACCTTCATTTTGTTTTCATGTCTACAAACCCTGTTTAATATCTCCAAGTATTATCTCCTGCCTTCATCATCAGAATTCAATGGGGGCATTACTAACTTATGGCAGTGCTTCTACTTCCAAGTATCTCTGAATCATTTACCTGGCTCTCTAAATTGCCTCCCTTCAGGACTGGTAACAACATCTCCTCTTGGATCCATTGCATTGTATGGGAACATCTCTAGTCTTGTAAACCATCTTAATCTTCCAGACAATCAGCTAAAATGGACATATCAGTAAAAGCAAGTTGTCGACCTATTCCAGCAAGATTAGTCATTAGGAGACTGACCTGGTTATATGTGTATATATCTACTTTCACATGCTTCATACTCCTGGCAACATAAACAAAGCAGCTGTCCCTTATCTATATCATTTTAGGTTTCTATTAATACTTCTTTTCCTTGATTTTTCAGATCTCCTCATAACTTTCCATATGATCATCAGCAAGCATAAAATATCTGGTCTACCTAGCAGTTGTTACTCAATCAACTCAAATTCTGCTGCAAGAGATATTCCTTATTTTATCCCTCAATCAGCTCACCTATCATGCCTCAAAGTTATCATGGGACTAAAGCTATATTAATCTAGCACCCCATGCTTCATCATTAACTCCATTTCTGTCTTCAAGTTATCTCAAGTTTGCTTAGATTTTTATCAAATCATCAGTGAACCATTAAAATGACTTCCTATCAATGAACTTCATTTCTGAAACTCATCAAACATGCTGCATACTACATCTCACCCATTGATCTCTTTAGCCAATTGTCTAGCCTCCTTGACTCTGATGAATTATTTATGTCATCAGCTTCTTCTGCTGAGAATCTTCAGAGAACAATTCAAGAGATCATGCAGATTATTATATCAAGCTGCTTCTATCGTCAAAGATGTCTGTCTTCTTACAGGTTATTGCACGAGTCATCTGCTAGTGCCTAGCTTTCAAACAACTCCTACTATGCCCATTGTTTTGAGTATTCTTTGATTTATTCTGTTTTTTTTAGTACTCACTCTCAAGCAATTCATACTTCAATTTAAAGTATTCCTTATTTCTACCTTCAAACCAACTCATTGATCATGCCCTCACATCTGTTATGCTGCCTCAAAACCATTGTGCATCTTACAGTTATTCATCCAGAATTCTGTGCTTCTTTGTCAAATCCATCTATCCTCAAGATTTCTTTTACATCAACAGTAAGGCAGGCAAAGCCCCAAACCGAGGAAACACTAGCACAAACAGTAAAAGAAGGTGACAAGACTTTCTATAGATACATTAGTGAAAGGAGAAAGTCCAGAGGGGGTATTGCTAAGATCAAAGGAGATAAGGGGGGGCATGTGAGGAGGAAGACCATGTAAAAGCATCTATCCTAAATAGATACTTCTGCTCAGTATTTACTGAAGAGAATGTAGGGCAGGGCCCACAGATCTCCATCATGGACACAGGGGGTAGGGAGGTGAGCACTAGTCCCTTCACAAAAGAAAGGGTCCTACAAGAGCTCGCTAAACTCAGGGTGGACAAGGCAATGGGACCTGAAGGCATGCATCACAGGGTACTAAAGGAGCTAAGGGTGGAACTAGCAGAGCCATTATCAGAACTGTTTAGTGAGTCTCTGAGCACAGGAGAGGTCCCAGAAGACTAGAGAAGGGCTCATGTGATCCTGCTCCATAAGAGTGGTAGCAGGGAGGAGGCAGGGAACCACAGACCAGTCAGTCTTACCTCAGTAGTGGTCAAGATTATGGAGGCACTCCTTAAGGAAAGGATAGTGCAACACCTGGAATCCATAGGAACACAGGATCCAAGACAGCATGGGTTTAGCAAAGGAAGATCCTGTCAAACTAATCTCATAGATTTCTCTGACTGGGTAACCAGAGTGGTGGACCAAGGGGGAGCAGTTGATGTCACCTACCTTGACTTCAGCAAAGCTTTCAATACTGTTCCACATTGAAGAGTGATTAATAAGCTGGGTAGGCTCAGGGTGGGTCAGAAGTTGGTCAACTGGGTTGCAAACTGGTTGATGGGCAGAAAACAGAGAGTGGTGGTAAATGGTATACAGTCAGAAGAGATGCAAGTCACAAGTGGGGTACCTCAGGGATCAGTCCTGGGGCCAGTCCTGTTCAATATCTTCATCAGTGACATTGCAGATGGACCGGAGGGTAAGGTTTGTCTGTTTGCAGTTGACAACAAGATCTGCAACAGAGTAGATGATCCAGATGGTGTGGGCTGAATGAGAAGAGATCTGGATAAACTGGCAAATGGTCAGAAGAGTGGCAACTGGGGTTTAATGCAAAGAAGTGCAAGATCATGCACATAAGGAAGAGAAACCCTGAAGCCACCTATAGGCTGGTAGGGGAGTTGCTGGCAGTCACAAGGGAAAAAAAAGACTTGGGCATCATCATCACTGATGACCTGAAATCATCGAAGCAGACCACTAAAGCAGTAGGTAAGGCTAAGGGGATTGTAAGGGTGTATTAGTAGGGGTATCACAAGTCGGAAGAGGGAGGTAATAATCCCACTTTACAAGATACTGGTTAGGTCCCATTTGGAGTACTGGAGGCCACACTTTCACAAGGACATTAACCAAATTGAGACAGTCCAGAGAACGGCAACCAAAATGATGCCTGGACTGCATCAGAAAACATATGAAGACAGATTAATGGAGCTCAATATGTATACCCTAGAGCAAAGGAGGGAGAGAGGTGATATGATCGAAACATTCAAACACCTTAAGGGCATTAAAGGGGTGAAAGAGTCTAACTTGTTTCAATACAAGAAAAATAGCAGGACAAGAGGGCACAGCATGAGATTAGAGGGAGGCCTATTAAGAGGTAATGTGAGGAAGTTCTTTTTCAGAGAAAGGGTGGTGGATGCATGGAACTGCCTACCTCAGGAAGTGGTGGATATGAATACAGTGCAAGGCTTCAAACAGGCATAGGATAGGCATAAGGGAGCAATACAGATGAGTATGAGTAGATAGGCCATTGACAGAGCAAAGGCAGATGGCACATTTATAAGGTAGAAAAAGAAATGGGCAGACTGGATGGGCCTTGCAGTCCTTATCTGCCATCAGCTTCTATGTTTCTATGTAACAGTAAGCTCCAAAATGCCTCTGTATCGATGTACTCTGTTCTGGAACTTGTCAGACATGCTGCATACTTCAATTGTTCTGGTGTCATTAGCCAATCATCCAACCTTCTCATTTCAAAAGAGTTGCTTACATTGTTATTTATGTATTTATTTATTTGCTTGTTTGTTTATTTATTTCATCTAGGATTACAAATACCTTTGAGCCAAGGCTCTTTTACAAAAGTTCCACGTCAGATACAGGACAATACAATGGTACACAGTGGGGTAAAGTGCAAAAAACAGTATAACAGGTGATAACAAAGTGAATTAAACAACAGTTTAACATACAGTTGCAAAAAACATAGTTAAAAGTAGAGTTTGCCATGGGCAGTTGTCAGTCAGAATGCAACAGCAGGAAGAGTAGCAGGGTTGGGTGGTAGTGGGGAGGTGGATAAGCTAAAGAAAGTGGAAGGAAGGGAGTGGAGCAATGAGTGGCAGGTGGCATGGAATGCTGAGATGAGAAGAGAGTTCCAGCTAGGTATGACAGTCGCAGGTGCCGGAGGCAGAGAGGTGGAGGCGGAGGCTTGATTTAAAATGTCCTAGCTTTGAGGCAGAGGCGATGTCTGTGTTAAGGGTATTCCACCAATAAGGAGCCTGGTAGGCAAAAGAGCGTTGACTCAAGGAGGTTCTGCAGTGTGGGATCATCAAGCGATGAGAATCCGAGCCTCTCGTGTGATGGGAGTTACTACTGAAGCTGAGGAGAGAAAGAACTCCTGGCAGTGCCAGGGCCATTGTGATCTTTTTAGCCATTATGCAGGTTTGATATTTTATGTGATTAGATAGTTGTAACCAGCATGACTGAGCGTAGAGGTCACATGTGTGTGTTAGTCGGCGAGACCCAGTGACTAGACGACATGCTTTGTTGAGTGAGGTAGAGATACGTCTAAGGGCCGTAGTTGTGGCCGCTCCGTAAATGATGAGGCCATAGTCGATGATGGAAAGAATTGAGCTTTGCACTGCAATACTCAGGGCAGCAGGAGTTAAGCTAGAGCTGTGCCTGTAGAGAAGACCAATACGCATGTTGGCAGTTTTGGCGACATTGTCAGTATGGGACTTGTAGGACAGGTTACAGTCAAGAATGTTCCCTAAGTATTTGAAGGAATGGACCTGTTCGATAGTTGACCCATTCTGGTTTGTTATGATCAGTGGAGGAGACCTGTATTTGCTGTGAGAGTTTTGAAAGAGCATAGATTTGGTCTTTTTATAGTTGAGTATAAGTTTCTGTGAGCTGAGCCATTTTTCCGCTGCTGCGAAACTGAGTTGGAGATTGTTTTGCAAGGAGTGCTGGTCCTTGTGGGAGGAGAGAATTACAGCGTCGTCCGCATAAAGAATACATCTTCTACAGAAATCCACATGGATGGCATTCAAGATACCCTACTTCTACTTCAAATCCCGACTATTTTCTCACAGAAATTCTGATTATTATCTGATTTATTATAATTGGTGCCTAGAAGCTTTCGACCTGCTCATGCTATTTTTGCTTCAAGCCTTCGTCAACCTTTCTGACTTCATCAATCATATAGCAAGTCTCATCTGAAAACTCTTTTATTATGACCTGGACTGGATTCTCTTGCTTGTCAGGTCAGTTCTCCACATAGAGTCAGTACCATCAGCATCCATATTGACATGCCTGCTCTGTTAACAAGTGTCTTGGAAGCTGAACCTTCATGCTAGAAATATTAATATAAAAGAAGTAGTCAAGCATTTAAGATCATCTCATAGAAACATGAAACATAGAATATGATGGCAGATAAGGACCGCTTGGCCCACCCAGTCTGTCCATTTCCCTACCTGATGGATAAGCTGCAGATCCTAGTTAACCAGCTGCCTACTTCTTCCTACCCCAACCCCCTAGAATTGCCTTATGACTGTCCCATGCATGCTTGAATTCCACCACTGTTTGTGACTCCACAATCTCCTCTGGAAGGCCGTTCCATACATCCACCACCCTCTCTGAAAAAAATACTTCCTTAAATTACCTCTGAGCCGCCCCCTTCTATCTTCAAATTGTGCCCCCTTGTTCTTGCACACCTCTTTTTTTGAAAGATGCTACCCTCTTGGACTTTGTTGATTCCCTTGAGGTACTTGAAAGTTTCTATCATGTCCCCCTCTCCCTCCTTTCCTCGAGGCTATACATATTAAGCTCCTTAAGTCTCTCTTCATATGTCTTCCGGTGCAGACCCTGCACCATTTTAGTTGCCCTCCTCTGGACAGCTTCCATCCTGTCTATGTCTTTGCGGAGATTGGGTCTCCAGAACTGCACGCAGTACTCCAGATGGGGTCTCACTAGCTGTCTGTACAGAGGGATAATAACTTCTTGTTTTCTACTGGTGATGCCTCCTATGCATCCCAGTATCCCCCCAGCCCTCCTTGCTGCCCTCTCACATTGCTTGCCCACCTTTAGGTCATCTGATATGACTACCCCAGGTCCCTTTCCATTTTTGTTGTTGTTAGTATCTCACCCCATTGTGTACTCTTCCCTGGGTTTTGTTTCCCAGGTGCATTACCTTGCACTTCTTAGCATTGAATCTAAGCTGCCATACATTTGACCATTCCTCTAACCTTGCAAGTCCCTTCTCCTCCTTTCCACCCCTACCCTGTGCATCAACTCTGTTGCAGATCTTTGTGTCATCTGCAAAGAGACATACTTTTCCTTCCAGTCCCTCTGCAATGTCACTTATAAAGACATTGAAGAGGACTGAGTCTAATACTGAACCCTGCGGTACCCACCACTAACCCCCTCTTTTTTCAGAGTGGACTCCATTTACTATTACTCTCTGTGTCCTATTCTCCAGCCAATTCTTTACCCAGGCTGTCATCTTGGGACCCACTCCCAGGCTGGCTAACTTGTATATTAATCTTTGTGTGGGACTGTGCCAAATGCCTTGCTAAAGTCTAGGTAGTCCATGTCCACAGCCCTCCTGATCAACTACTTTGGTCACCCAGTCAAAGAAATCTATCAGATTTGTCTGGCATGACCTTTCCGCTGTGAATCCATGCTGCCTTGGGTCCTGTGCCCCTCTGGCCTCTAGATATTTAACAATTCTTTCCTTCAGAAGTGATTCCATCATTTTCCTACCACTGAGGTTAAACTAACAGGTCTGTAGTTTCCTGCTTCTGCCTTGCTCCCACTTTTGTGAAGGGAATCACATCTGCCCTCCTCCAGTCCTCGGTACCACCCCATCCTCCCATGATTTGTTAAGAGGGTAGTCAGTGGTGTCACTAGTTCTACCCTTAGTTCTTTTAGAATTCTGGGATGAATCCCATCAGGCCCCACTGCTTTGTCCACCTTCAGTTTTAAGAGTTCTTTCAGAACCCTTCTTCTGTAAATGGGCTGGTATCAACTTCTGTATCCAGAGTGTTTCTACTGTTTGTTTTAGGTACCTCCCCTCTTCCTTTGTAAATACTGAGCAAAAATATTTGTTTAGTAACTCTGCCTTTTCACAGTCACTCTCTGCTCACCCTCCCTCCCCTTTATTAAGCCTCACTATCCCTCCCTTGGTCTTCCTTCGCTCCCTGATGTACCTATAAAAGGTTTTATCCCCCTTCTTAACTGAGTATGCCTAGAGGGAAGGCAGTTCAGTAGCCCTGGGTCTTCAGAGGTTTCCTCCACAGGATTGTTTTCCTCTCCTGCATCCTACTGTTCATACTCCCTGTGAGTTGGAGGAGGTAACCTCTTTCTTTTTTGGACCTTTTATTTCCTATTGCCACCCAGCTCCTCTACTGAGGGTGGAATTTGAGATAGGACAAAGCTAAGTATACACAAGTAGCATTCAGTATTCAACAACCACTGGATGGAAGGGCTTTGCCCATGATTCAATGTGGGGAAATAAACTCCTCCCACTACGCCAATAAAAAGACAGTCTCCCATGCAATCTATGCTCAGAGCATTTACATCTCTTTCCATCCTCCTCGCCTCTTACTCCTCCAGCACTCTTTCCACCCTTAGTGCTGGGTCTTTCATTCCTTATCACTACTGGCTCCTCTACTGAGGGTGGGAACTGAGAAAGGCCAAAGTTAAGTAGACACAAACATCATTCGCTGTTCACCAAATATTAAATTATAATTTATGTTGTAAATGTCATAAATGTGCCAATTAGCAGTGGCAAGGCATCAGCAGGCTGCCAGTTGGCAGCTACGTACAGCCTACTGCCCAGCACATATTATCATGGCATAGCTTGCTAGGGCACACAGTGCTTCAGGAGGGACCCCAAGATGTTTGGATTGTGGAAGACTGGAAGAAATAATGATGTTGTATTTTTTTTATATGATGCCACAAAATTGCCAATGGCCAGCAGCTGGCACCAGCAGGTTGCCAATTGGGCGTATAAAGACTGGAAGAAAAAATTGCTGTGCTTTTTATTTTTTTTGACAGGATGCTGCAAAAGAGCTGACTAGCAGTGACCAGGCACAAGTTGGATGTCAGCTGACACCCAGTTGTTGCTGACTGGCCAGATCACACTGCACTACTCCAGCTCAGAAGGAAACACACACGGTGTCACAGGAGCAATTTAAGAAACTTGGAAGTGTGACATCTGGAAGAAAAAAATATGTTGCATTTCAATAAATGTTTTATAAGAGGCCAAAAAAGTGGCAAACAGCAGCAGCTGGGCACCATACCTCTCAACTGTCCCTGATTTTCAGGGATGTCCCTGATTTTGCCTCAAAATTTTCCTCTGTCCCTTGTAAAATTTGTGATTTTGTGACAGAACAGTGGGGATTAAAAGCACAAAATAATATCAAACATTAAAGTAACATACTTGTTTTTCTTCAAAAAATGCATCTTAACACAAATCACTTTATTCTGTTAGCTTTCTGAGTGAATAGTACCAGTTTTTAAGATGTGTCCCTGATTTGGGATCTTTGTCCCTGATTTTTTTAAGCCTTGTCCCTGATTCATGAGGAAAGAGGTTGAGACGTATGCTGGGCACTAGCAGACTGCATGCTGAAACCCACTTCCTGCATAACTCCTAGAATAGATCACATTATCCCAGTACAGCTGGGGAGGATACACACAGTGTCATAGGAGAAACGTCAGTGAGAAGCAGGTATTGTTAAAATGCCCTGTTTATTGTTAAAAAAGAAATGCAGTCACTGTCCAAAAGGCTGCAGTCTGGTCTGGCTTCTTGAACTTCTTGCAAACAAAGTAGTTATTTGTGGTACAGTAACTGGGAATGCAGCCCAATTTCTATCATTCCCCTTTTGCCCAAATGCATTGTTTCTCCTCTCTGAGTCTCTACTCCAGTCAAGCCCCTAGTCCTCGAGGCCTGCCCGCTTTTGCACGCTTAAAACGTACCGGACAGAGAGCAAGACAAGCAACAGCAGTGGCTCCTAGTCGGCCAACATTACTGCAGGACTTGCATATCCCAGAGTAGTACAGTAAAACAGATTGTAGAGAACTGTTCTTGCTGCACAACTCAGGAAACAATGACCCTGAACATTTTATTATTTTTTCAACTAACCTAAATCTACAGTACATGAGAAGCACACCACATTGGCTAGCCGCCCCACAATATGGAAGTTTATCAAAGCACTTAATGTAGAGCAGAACCTAAATGAATGAAAGATGGGGCAGTACATGGCAGGATTGGAACCTCCAGCACTGAGGAAAAAATACAGGGACACAACTAAATGTATAACAGCGGTTGTGGATGCCTATGGTACTGTGGCACTGTGTGCTTGGATTATCTGTGAGGAATCGCACACAATTTTCAATTGCAGGTTTGAAGCCTCTACTATGAGACATCGGAGAAAAAATAATTTTAACTTGATGATTTGTTTGTAATAAAACTTATTGAAACTTATTGCAATAAAGTTTGACATTCAAATGTGAGGATACTATATAATCTGAAGCCTCTAAATGAAGTCAAAACTAACGGTGACCCCCCACCCCCAAATATCAACATGGTGCAGTCTCCTCCTTTGGTGATCTCAACAAGCTCTCCTCCTTCACTAAGGTAAGATGATAAAATGTGTTGCAAATTAAATGAAAAGTACCTGAAATGGCTCTGAAGCGGCTGTATCTTGAGTTGCTAAAATGTTTTGCAAATTAAATGAATATCAGCTTTTTCAAAATCAGTTTCTTGGTTGCTGTTTCTGCTTAAAACAACAATTGCATTTTGAAATGGATTGCGTGGTTTACTGTTACTGAAGAAATCCTGCTATTCCTGCGAAATACTGCTATTTGTGAATAGTTATGCGCTGTAATTGCTATGCGCCATACTGTTCCATTAGCGGTGATTGTTTTAGCTCAACTGAATGTGCGGTAATGATTACGCTTAAAATTATGCACTGAAATGACACGATACCTTCCATTTGCAATGCTCAGCCTGACAGAATACTTTTTCTCTTGCTTTTTCTGAGTTTTCTTCTGCTAAATGAACAAGACCTTGCAGTCTTCTATTGTCTGTGGGATTTTCTAAGGAAATTAGTGACGTTTGGCTTTTGAAGATTTTTGTCCTTGCAATCTAACTCTCTCAAGTACCCTACCTAGGTACCAAAATGAGAGTGCGTGTGAGCTCTCACAGTATTCTGTGGTGTACTCAAGCTTAGTCTGACATGAAAAAGTACAGTTAAGTAAGAACTTACCGTAACAGTAGATCTTCGAGAAAGGTTCCTGCAGTAGGTCATAACATGTAGGACTGCACCCTCTGGCATCAGGACCACACGGCAAACTTTTACAGCAATGTCGGGCAGGAGACCGCACACCTGACATCACTTGATGGATGTCAGCTTGACCCTATATAGTGGGCGATCCCCGTGCCCGCCTTCCATTTCTCCCATCGGAGATCCAAGGAGGATGAGACAGGAGAAAAGGATGAAAATCCTGGAGCCCAGTTCAGAATAATCTGGAAGAAATGCAGAAACTGGGGGAAGAAGGGGGGAAAAAGGTGAGCTACTGCAGGAACCTCTCTCAAAGATTTACTGTTACAGTAAGTTTTTACATAACTGTACTATCTTACTTCAAGTGGGTTCCTGCAGTAGGTCATAATATATAGGACTGAATCCCAAGCAGTCACTCTCATTGAGACCAAGAGAGTCATGGGAGGAGGAGAAACTGAAAAGACAGAAAAGGACGGGCCTAAGACAGTAGACACTGCAGAACGGTGAAGCCAAACCCGACCCTACACCTAAAGAAATGTCCAGACTTTAGTGCTTTGTGAAGGTATGGACCTAACTCCAGGTTGCTGCTGCACACATCTCTGCTACAGAAACATTCCTCAGAAATGCTGTAGAGGTAGCCATGCCTCTAGTAAAGTGACCTCTAACCCCTCTCTGAAAAGGTTTGACATACTTCTGATAACAGATGCAGATACAGTTAACGAGCCACTTAGATAGGCATTGCTTAGAGACTGCCAACCCCAAGGATTTGGGGGTTAAGGAAACAAAAAGCTGATCAGACTTTCTAGATTATTTGGTTTGGTGGACATAACACCTCAGAACTCTATGAACATCCAAAGTGTGAAGGAGAGCCTCCCTCCTATTCGAATGAACAGGATAATAAACAGGGAGTTCAACCATCTGGCTTAAGGTGAACTGAGAAACCACCTTGGGAAGAAACTTAGAATTTGTACGAAAGACCGCCTGGTCCTTGTGTAAAATCAAATAAGGCTCCTTATGCATCAGGGCTTGAAGCTCGGAAATCCTACGAGCAGAAGTAATGGCAACTAAAAATAGCACCTTCCAGGAAAGGTAGCACATGTCACAGCTCATTGCTGGTTCAAAGGGAGGATGCATAAGCTTCTCTAACACAAAATTCAAATCCCAAGGTGAGGAGGGGTACAGATGGGGGGTTTAAGATGGAGGATTCCTTTCAAAAAGGCCTTAGAGATCTCCAACTGTGCCACGGGTTTCCTCTCCACCAGGATATGGTAGGCTGAAATGGCCAACAGGTGAACCCTGAGGGAAGAATAAGACAGACCAGAATCAGACATGTGCAATAGATACTCCATAATCTGAGGAGCTGAGCAAGTAAAGGGGTCCCAACCTTTTGACACTGCCCAAATGAAAAAATGCTTCCATTTCATTGTGTAGGTGTATCTGGTGGAGGTTTTTCTCACCTCCACCAGGACCTAGGTGACCGCTGGGAGACCCTGAAATGATACCTGATTACATCTGAAGGAGCCACACATGAAGATGCAGGGTCCAGAGTCCCAGATGTACCAACCTGCCTTGATCGTGAGTCAACAGATCGTGTCGGAGAGGTAGAGGAACTGGGGGTTCCACTCTGAGATGCTGCATAAGCAGAAACCAGATTTGCCTCAGCCAGAGCGGAGCTATCAGGATCATCCATGCTCCCTCTGCCTGGAGTGTGAGAAGCACTCTCTGCAGAATAGGAAAGGGAGGGAAGGCATACAAGAACTTCCCCGTCCAATATAGTGACAATGCATCATGCCAGAAAGCACCAGGCTCTGGAATAAGCAAGCAAAATCTGGTAAGCTTTGCATTGAATGGGGAGGTGAACAGATCTATGCCTGGGTGACCCCACCTCAGAAAGAGAGAGTCTGCTACTTGCTGACTTAGTTCCCATTCGTGAGCGAGAGATGACGTCCGACTGAGGCTATCTGTCAGGACATTGTGAATGCCTGGAACATGCACGGCTATGAGACACAGGTCATGCTGGACTGTCCAATTCCACATCTGCATCACCTCCCTGCACAGGGGGTAAGATTGGGTGCCACCCTGCTTGTTGATGTAATAGACCACCGACATGTTGTCTGTCTGGATCAACAGTGTTTTTCTCAATAGGATGGTCTGAAAAGACTGAAGGGCATAAAGAACCACCCTCATCTCCAGAATGTTGATGTGCAAGGACATCTCCAACTGAGACCATGAACTCTGAGTTTGATGGTCCCCCAGGTGTGCTCCCCAACCCACCCAGGAGACCAGAAGATGTCTGTAGTGAGGGTCCAAAGAGGTGAGGAACTTCAAAAGGGAAGTCCCCTGGACAAATTCAGAGGATGTAGCCACCATAGGAGATCTTTCTTGAGCGTGCTGGAGACCAGAACAGGATGGTCCAGGTCATCCAGGCTCTGGTCCCATTGAATTTGTAATGTCTACTGGGTGATCTGCATATGCAACCTGGCTAAAGGTACCATGGAGATGGAGGCTGTCATCAAGCCCAGCAGGCGTAGCAACACCCTGGCTGGAAGAAATCTGGAAATGGCCACGAAGGAGAACTGCTCCCAAAGAGTTTCTGCCCTGTCCAAGGGTAGAAAGGCTTTGCACTGGACCATATCCAAGACCGCCCCAATGAACTGAAGGTTCTGAGAAGGGGTCAGAGATGACTTGGGGAAGTTGACAGTGATCCCCATTTGTGAGAAAAGGTCCAGAGTGACTGAAAGGGAATCCAAAAGGCTGTCCCTGGATGGGGCTGTCAATAACCAGTCATCCATGCAGGGGAACACTGCCATGCCCCGATGATGTAAGGCTGCTGCCACCACCACTAGGCACTTGATAAAAACCCTGGGTACTGAGGAAAGGCCAAAGGGGAGCACTGTAAACTGGAAGTGCTCCCCCTGGAAGCAAAACTGCAGGTAACGGTAGTGGCCTGGGAAGACCGGAATATGCAGGTAGGCATCCTGCATATCCAGTGCACAGAGCTAATGGTCCTTCTGCAGAAGGATCAGGGGGCCCTGTATTGTCAGCATGTGGAACCTTTTGTATTCGATGAAAAGGTTCAGACTGCGGAGCTCCAGGATGGGTCTGAGGTTGCCCATCTTTTATGGGACCTGTTTCCTCTCTGGGACAGAGGCATGGGTTCTATAGCTGCCTTCTGTCTCAGAGTACTGAGTTCTTCTTCTACCAGAGGAGCCTGGTGTATGGAATAATGTGAGTGACCCGGTGGAGCATCTGGAGGGAACTCCAGAAACTGCAAGGTGTGTCTTACTGATACGAGCTGCAGGACTCATGCGTTCGTCATGATGCCCTTCCAGTCCTGCATGTGGAGGGTGAACCTACCTCCCACTGGCTCCACATTTAGAGGTGGAGGAGAGGGAGGGCAGTGTGAGTTAGGAAGCTGAGGGTAAGGACCCTCCAGCAGCTCTTTGGGACTTAGCATCTGGGGGAGAGGAAAAGGAGGAACCAGTGGCATGCCTCTTGGTTTGTTTCCTAGAGGCTGCTTGCTTTCCTTGATGCTTAATTTGGTGTTGAAAGGGCTTTTTCTTTTGAGAACCTGTCCGATACATAGATCAAACAGATCTAAGTGCCTGACTACTGTCCTGGAGGCTCATGATTACATCTTTAGTGTCCCCGCCAAACAAGATGGATTCCCAGAAGGAGGTGTCCTGTGTAGCTGCTTGTACATCTGCGGAGAGTCTGGATATCCACAACCAGGTGTATCTCCTGAGGCACACAGCAGCAGTAGAGGAGCAGGCCACCATGTCCACTGAATCATAAGTGGCCTGTAGAGTGTGGCTACACAAACTTTTTGACAGGTGAAACTCTTTCTCAAGCTTCTCTTTGAGCTCAGAGTCCTCCATGGCCATGATTCGAGCTTCAAGCACCACATATTTTAATGAGCATAGGGTGCACATGGCAGAGGAGTACATCTTCTTACCAAATTGGTCCAATTGCCCAGATTCCTTATCAGAATGGGAGGTGCTCATGTGTTTGGGGGTGGTTGAACGATCGTGAGTGGCAGCTATAACAATAGAGTCCACCTTGGGGTGGGAAGCCAGGAAGAAGAGCCTTTGGGCGAATGATAATTTTGGTCCATCTTTTTGGGAACAGCCAGTATAGAATGAGGTAACTGCCAGATGGTGGTAGTTAAATCCTCATGTGGAGCTGCCCAGGGAGGGTCCGGGATGGGAGAGACAGCCTCTCAGTCTAAGTGTTCAGCTACATGCTCTCTCTTTGGATCCTGCTCCTCTGCATTCACACTGTTAGCGTTGGATAATATGAAGGAGCTCACTGAAGGAGGGATCCTCCAGAGGAGAGTTGGGTGATTCTTTGCCCTTGGGGAGGGGGGACAGTTTGCCTGAGAAGGATTCTGATGTATCATGGTCAGAGTCAGGAGGATCCTCCCTTTCTGGGGTCCCAAAGTCCTGCAGGGTGACCTCCCATGGAGTGGCTCCAGAAATGTGCACTGTAGAGTGCCGTGAGCTAACAGGAGATGAGAAATGGAGAGGAACAACCACTGGACTTGGAACTCTGCACTCCAAGTCTGAAACCAGTTGGGACCTGGCATCCTTCCATCAAGTCTGGATCAGTGATTGAAAGTCCCATTGAGGAGGTGGTGGAGGCAGCAGAGGCAGGTTGGACAGGGGTGAGTAAAAATGCACTCCCAAACCCGGATACTGTTGGTGAGTATACCCTTGGTAATAGGGGTAACCTGGATTCTGGTACCCAGGGTAGTAGGCCTGGGAGAAGGGTCCCATCTTAGGACCCGACGGCAGAAAAATAGGTGCCTGGTGTCCAGAGAAATGGGGGAAACCTGGGATGGGGTTTTGACCCAACAATCTGGAAGGACCGGGAAATATATCCGATGATAGGATAGATGATGTCTGGATATTCACTATTAGGAAGAGCCAACTTAAAGGGAGTACACATCAAAATACCTGACGTCCGGGGACCAGATGTCTGGCCAGGTGACATCAAGCCCTGTGTCAGGGGTTGAAAGAAAGGTCCCAATGGAGGAGGTTGATGAAAGATATCCAACAGCACCCCTTGAGTCAGAGGAGGGGGCAGCCAGTGGAAGATGCCCCAACATCTGGGTAATGGAAGGGCCCGGCACTGGTGACAAAAGTATAGGGGCCCCTGAAAACAGAGGATCCAACATGGGGAGCCTGGGGAGGGCATCCCAAGGGGGGACCTGGGGAACTACCACTGGAGTGGGTAAAGAAAAGGCCACTTCAAGGGGTCCCTCTTCCTCCTCCATTCCAAGCGTAGGATCTGGGACAGGAGGGTCCACCAAGGGAGGCAGAGAGGAAGGGGTCCTGATGGGAGGGTTGACTAATGGAAGTCAGCTTGCTGGACCAGGCATCGGGAATAACGGCATCAGCCCACGATAGGTGAGTGACATCTGAGCGGTTACCCAAAACTTGGACAACCGACTGACTGGATGAAACAGGAACTGGGTGGAGGAGGGGAGGACCCTTGACTGACTTATCGGTCAAAGTTGGGTGGACTTCCAGATGTTTGTGATGGGAGTTCAACTTACCAATGACTGGGCGGGCCCTGGAGGAGCCAGGGTCCAACTTACCGGATAGTACTGGGCATTTGCCAGAGGGGCCGGTGGACAACTTACCAGTTAAAATTGGAAGGAAGACAGCAGAAGCACTGGAGGTCATCCCCAAAGCTGCCTGGGTCACCATGAGGATGGGCAGCAGGGAAGGAGCCTTGCTGGTTGAAGGTCTACTAGAAGAGAATCAGTTCTGGTCCTCTGGGCACTCAATTTCCTTGTGCATCTCCTTGTTTTTCTTCTTCTTCTTCTGCTTTGACTCTGAAGAAGGGGAAGGAGCTGTGTCCCAAAGTTTCTGCATCTCCTTCTCAAGGGTAACCATTCTAGTTTTTAGGAGATGGGCCTCCAGAGCCTGCTGTAGTCGTTTGTGACTGGCCTGGTTGAAAGACTGGCCATCGGGACAGGCTACAGTGTCATGATTCAGGCCTAGGCAGAAGAGACAGCAACAGAGGCCATCCTTATGGGGAATCTGGGCCTCACACTTGTCATACTTCTTCTTTGCCTTCAGATTAGTAGGTGGAAAAGACATAAACAGGCAGAATAATCAGACTGAATTCAAAGAAATAAAGAAATAGATGCCGATTGACTAAGTGAAGTTTACCGTGAGGTTCCAGCACAGGTTGACGGCAGGAAAGAACTGGAAGGCAGGTGCAGGGACTGCCCACTATGTAGGGTCATGCTGACATCCATCACATTACGTCGGGTACTGCTGGAAAAGTTTTTTGTGTGGTCCTGATGCCAGAAGGCGCAGTCCTACATGTTATGACCTACTGCAGGAACCCTCTCGAAGGAAGATCAAGACTTTCACTCACACTGCCTAGTTAACTGTTTATTTTATTTATTCAGTTTTTGTTTACTGGTTGGGGTACACTGGGTAAGTAAATGATTTTCAGGTTCAGCCAGGAAGAGTAATCAGTGTGAACAATAAAACATGAAACAATATGTAGTACAGGTAGTAACCAGGAGTTAGCTAAAGAACATTCCAACAGGAGATTAAAGCAGTTTACAGTTACAGAAAATGTACATTCATAGGTTTACAGATATCAGTTATACATCATACAGAATTAGGGTAGCTTACAGTAATGCATGGAACTGGGGAGCAAGACCCAGGAAATGAGGGCAATCAGAATAATTGACAGAGTTTATGAAGGACACTGGGAGCTATTTAGCACAGCAACATGAGGATGAACCCATCAGATGCCAAAATAGAACACCTTTGAAGAGCCCGTGTGTGGGAATGTTGTGAATCTCTAGTAGAAGGGAGTGCCAGTATTTCAATGCAAACAATGTACTCCCATCTTTGATGAGCGGTTCCATGTGATAAGGGTGAATTCGGAATGTTGAACGCCCTTATCACAACTCTACATCACCGAAATTGAATTTTGGCGATGTGGAATCTCAGCGCCAGTGAAAGTGGTGCAAAACAAATAGTTTTTTTGCATTTATGCATGGGGTTCATGAGTGTACCGCACCACCCTGAATTAAGATTCTCAACTCCGGGGGGTTGCATGTTGGAGGTGGGGTGCATATCACATTAAAAAAAAAACACTGTCTCAGGCAGGGTGCTACAAAAACTACCTCGCCTGGTTCTGAACCCTGCATCCCCACCAACCCAGGCCAGCACCCACCCCACCACACCACGGCGCCAGCTTGCCAGCAACCCACAGCAATACCCCTCACAAACTCTTCCACCCCTCATTTGGCAAGCTCACTCCCCCCCTCCATGTGTGTATATATGCGTGACATCTTGTCGCCTTTTTGCGACCCTCCATATCCAGTCACCAACCCCACACCCTCGCCGTTATGGCAGTAGCCACAAGTGGGTCGCCGTTTTGGCAGGCGCTCTCTTGCTGCTTGCCCACATCACAGGATACCTAGATGAGCATTTGGAAACATACAGGAGAGCTGTGGCAGAAGGCCCTAAGTGAATAGACCTGTTGAGGTGAAGGAGGAGGGATATGAGAGGTACAGAAGATCATATTAACTTATCACTAAAGCACCCTAGGGAACAGGATTGGGCTACAAAGGAAGACAGCAACTCCAGGAGGCATACAGGGTACAGTGATGCATGAGGCCTGGGGAGGACTAGGAGAAATGACAGATGTTGTTCTAGGTCACCTCCCACTTGTTTAGGGCTGTTCTGGAGGCATCAGAGTAAATAAGATGACCATATTGTAGACAGGGGATGAGGACACCCTAGGCGATGGCCAGCCTGGCCTTGGGTATGAGGTAGCATTTGGTACTCTAGGCTAAGCCAAGCCTTGAGTTAACTATCTTGCAAACAAAAGAGACATGGGGGACAAATCCAGGACAGGGTTAAGGGTGCTTCTGAGATACTTAAAGGGACACTGGCAACCCCCTTAGGCCTCAGAGTGTCCCTAGTTTAAAACATACATTGTATGATTGTTCACATTCTGCAGAGACTGCTGATGTAGTGGGTAGTGAAATCCAGACTGCCCACCATACTGGTGTTACCACACAAAAACATATTTGTTTACATTTGTTGTCAGTCCTCACTGTATCTTTCCTTGACTTAGGAATGCCCCCAACACAGTCTAGCCACTCGTGATGCAGTAGCAGTAGAGAAGACTATCTCATCATGAGTGGCTGCACTGTTTGGGGGTGTTTCTAATGTTCAGGTAATATGCAGTGAGAGTAGATCAAGGATTTGAAACAAAACAAGACTGGGTATATATATATATATATATATATATATATATATATATATATTACGCATATTTTAATTCTGCTAAGCAAATAAAACCACCAGCAACATCAATAAGTTGCGGAGAAGGCCAACAATTATAAAAAGTAACTAGAAATATTACAATGCAGAAAAGGTTGACAGTGTCCCTTTAAAGTCTGTCACCGTGGCTAGTGGGAAGCCTCCTTGACACTGGATACAAAGTTGTACAGTACAGTACAGGACAGGACAGAAGTCTAGCCTGACACCCGGATAGCATGACTTGGGTGTTAGAGGAGCTTTGGATCAGTTTGTTTTTGATGAGCCACACCTGGACAACAGAGGAATCCTCCTATAGCTGAGAATTAACAATGGAGAGAGTGAGCTAAAATACAAAACAATATCTTCTACATACACCATCGATGAGCGGCATGATTAGACAGAGGGAATGTCATTGATAAAAATGAAGAGCAGGGGACCAATCGCTAAGGTTTATTTGGATGAGGGGAGGGATGGGACTGTTGAAGTGGACATACTGCTGTCTCCTAGAGATAGCTCATGAACTATGAGTTTGCATGAAGGGAGAGGATCACATAAGAACTTAATTTGGAGAAGAGCAGAATGGGATCAATGGAGTAAAAAGCTTTGGAGCAGTCAATAAAATTGGCTACAGTGAGGGAACTACCATAATGGCACATTTTATATGGTTTGTAAATCAGGTCAGGGCAATGGTGTTGCTGCTGGGTTCTTTTCTAAACCCATGCTGGATGGACAAGAGATGATTAAATACCAGGAGTAATTTGGTCATTTAGGAGGCTATAACCCTTTCATGCATCTTCCTGAGGTCTGGGCATAGCAAAATGTGTCTGAAATTGGTAAGAAGCTTCGGTTCCCTCTTTTTTAGGACCAGAGTAATTTTGACAGAATTCCAATCATCAGGGGCTATGCCAGAGGAGAAAGCTAAACTAAAAATGTGCAAAATGGGGGAGACTAGGATAGGTGCTCCCAGGTGAAGTAATGTAGGTAGAATCCCGTGGGGTTCCATGCTGCCCTCATTGGGAAGGGACCTTAACAACTTGAAGACTTCCCCGGGGGCATCAGCTTTAAATAAAAAGATGGGTTGGGGGGGGTGTAGTGATGGGGACTAGGTGAGATTAGCACTGATTATTGGTGAATGAGTCACAAAGTGAGAGTTGAAGGCATTGCCAATTGTTTTGGGGTTATTGCAGTAGATCCTATCAATTAGCAAGTCATTGGCATGACTCTTTGATGGGCACCCCAGAATGCCTTTGAGGTGCCCCCAGAAATATCTGGGGTTCCCAGCAGAGGCAATTAATTGTTCCATGCAGAATTGGATCTTTGCAAGGTGAGTGGTCCTTTTATATAGGTGTATACACCTGGAGGCAAGCCAGTCTGCCAGGTTGGCAGAGGCTTGGAAAGTCAACCAACTTTTGTCCCTGGTTTGGCACAGGGAGAGGAGGTTCATGTGAAGCCATCCACTGGGGATCCAGGTGCGCACTGTGGTTCATCATTTCATTGGTTTGGCTGGCTCATACCATGCAAACCAAGATGAATCAGTCAATGTAAAAGTCCACATTTTCACACTAAATGTTTGACAATCTGCAAGAATTGAATGCCTGAAGTTCGAGGTGTTCATTTCTTTGGTAGAACTGAACTTGCTCTTCTTGTTCAAAGATGAACATTTTCTACAATGTCTGAAGGCGCATGACAGCACAGCTTCGCCAAACAGTGTATGTGTTTGAGTATTTCATTTCTTTCTGGATTCATTTCAGAATGCATTTTCTTCAAATGGACCTTTTTATCATACTGTGACAATTAGAGTCCGTTATCCTACTAAATCCAGACATTCTGTATTTTCTCCTTGGTTTGACCAGCGCATAATCAATGAAACCAGTCCAGGTCCACATTTCAGAAAGAAGCAGAAATGAGGTAGCTTTTTCACTTGTTTACAACTGTGGCATTCAGGACATTTAATGATTTACATTTTTAAAAACGTTATCGCGTATTCCTTCAGGCATACATTTTTGGGTATTCTAATTGTTGTATAAAGCCTGTTATAGAAACTAATAAGCAAATGAAAGAAAACCTTCATTGAAAGAAAATTGAAATGCAAATCAAACTAAAGAAAATAATTTTAAGCAAAGTAACGTCTTAAGAATAAATACCTGGCAAGTCAAACATAACAAAATTGATAAAGACATGGTAAATTAAGCAGTTAAAACAAAATTAACTATGCAGACACAGCTTTTTTCTAAGTTAACAATATTAATTCCAGTAGAATGAGGAGAGTACAAAGCAGTGCACCTTTATGTTTTATTGCTGGCATTCTGTTATTTGTGTATGTGTTTAATTTAGCATGGTTAATTAGTTTCAGGCTCTTATCTAGCAAAAAAAGACTGTTTGTGTCACACTGTAAGAACTGGTAAATAATTTCCTGAATCCTTTAGCTTTACTCCAGGCTTTATTTTAATGTTATGGAAGACTGAATTTTTGTCCTGATTTACTGCACGATTGTATTAATAAAAAATAAGCATTTATTTCAATGGTTGGTATTACTAATATACTGTTATTCCAGCATTTGGACAGTGGACAATGTTTTAATAATAGAACATAGGGTAACCATTTCATCTCACAAATTTCATATTTTAATGTACCTGTGCAGTGAGGTTTATGTCTTCTTAAATATAAAGCTGCATTTTCAGAACTAATGACACACAAGATGTGGCAGTTGGTCTTCATCAACGTCTCCTTCACTGAGCCACACCTTTGGAACTATAAGCCCTCGGTGTCAGGACCCCTCGGAAACCTTTGCTGGGTGAGAGCCATCCACAATGGTGTGCAATGCTGGTGCCTATATACAGTAATACCAGCCTTCCCCATTGCTCCTCAGTTCTTTCTTCCTCTGTTGACAACTTGTTGGACCTATAGAGAAATAATGCAGTTGTTTCTGCAATTTATTGTTTTTACGTCTTTGACCAAAGTATACATTGTTGATGTTGTCCATGAATAACACCATTGACTCATCTTTTTTCAAAGGTTTTATACCTGCAGTTCACAGATATACACAAACAACACTCACACTGTGTGTGTTTCCTGTTTGGGCTTGTCCCACAATGTAAGGGCCTGCATGATTCACCAGGACTTTAACCAGGCCACAAGGAGACACTGAGAGAATGCTCTGGAAAAAAAATCATTACCCATAGACTCATGGGCCATAGCCATGGGCTCCAAGACAGCTTTTCACTCATGCCCAGCTGTAGCTGGGAAGCATACTCCCAGGAGTTTGGGGTAGAGGTCTATGTCCTCCTGATTGGGGGGGGGGCAGAGCAGCAAGATGAGTGTTCTGCTGCTTTGCTCCACAAGATGCCATGCTAAATGAGCATTTTAGACATTAACTTTTTAAGTTTTATTTGGCTGCTTTTGGGAGTTTTATGACTTAAACTTGTGCTATTGCGATGCAGGAATTGCAGCATCAAGTACGGTAACTGTATTTTTGTCAGGAGGCATTATTCTGATGAACATACTGCTAGCGTTTGTATAATATGTACAGCTGGAGCAGTGTGCTTAGAGCCTAGGGTCTGAATTATAAGAGTTTTGTACTCCTGGGGCCAAAACGGACTATGTTTCTCATCAGCCATGCTGGTTTAGCTACTGTTTTTTGATGTCTGCTCGGTGAAGTGGAGACCAATAACCCTGGACTACGCTAGAATTTCCAGAGGAAAAGATGGACAAAATTAAGAAGTTAAAGCGACTGGAGTAGAACTGAGACCTGAAAGGAGTTGAGAAGATCCAAGGGGAAAAGACCCTGAAGGAGTACTGGGACCCTGACAGCACTTTGGTGTTGACAGGCTTGCTTTTTACTATGAAAAGATATTCAAACATCGCCCCAGAGGCTGGGTCAATAGTTCTGTGCCTTGATGACCCCAGAGTTACTGCACTCGGAGTGTTTTTCTGTTTATTTTACAGGTATGCTTGTCCCTGGAGTACTTGAAGGAGAAAATGTGGAAATGCCCCTGATGTATTGGCAGGGACACTGGTTTACCGGGATTGAGAAAGGGCGTATTCTGTTCTGCACATTGTAAAAATGGTATTGTCACCAGTGTCTGCTAAGCCAAAATCCGGTTTTACCGTTGTTTGGTTTTGTGTACTTTATTTAACAATTTTTAACTCTGCTAACATGCATTTTAACAGTTTTGACCTCCACAATTGCACACCCTTCCATCCTTGTACCAAGTTAAAGTTATTTTAGGTACAAGATGTGATGGCAGTAGCAGCAGCACTACAGTCCCCATCCCTAAGGCATATATGGAGGCAGTATAGCTCTGTGGTCTAAGGATCTGAGCTGCAAATCTGGTGACATCCTGCAGACCAGACCTGGGTTTGAATCCCACAGCTTCCACTTGCATACTGTGTGACCCTGAGCAAGTCACTTAATCTCCTTGTGCTCCCAGGTCACTCCTGTAAAAAAGCTTTCAGCTTAGTGTGCTATACCTGGTTAAACAACAACTAAGGTGTGATGGAAGCAGTACTACAGCCCCCATCCCTCTGGTGTGATGGCAGCAGCAACAGCACTATGACCTGCCTCCCTCAGGTGTGACAGAAGAGGCAACACTGTGGCCCCCATCCCTTAGGTATGATGGCAGCAGTACTACATTCACCATTCCTCATGTGTGATGGCAGTATCAGCACTATGGCCCCCATTCCTCAGGTGGGACGGCAGCAGTAGTACATTCCCCATCCACCAGTGGTGATGGCAGAAGCACTACAGCCCCCACCCCTTCAGTGTGATGGCAGTAGCAACAATGCAGATCACATCCCTTAAGGTTATGGCAGTAGTGACAGCACTATGATCCCCTTTCTTCAACATCCACATCCACACCCCACATGCACAAGTTACAAATGACTTGGTCTCTTTGCTTGTTAGAACTCAGATGTGAATTAATCTGAACCATCACTGCTAAGGTGGACTACCTTTGTTTTTTCCTATCTATAATTTAACTGCCTGAATTGGATTTCTGCCTGTGACACCGCTGACCAGGGTTAGGGAACAGACTTGGGTGTTGGAGGGCCAGCTGGTGGGTGAAGGCTTGAGTGTCTAATGACCACTCACCTTCTTCTGGGAGGGAGGGTGGATTCATGGCTCAGCATTTGCTGGCCCCTGGTGGAGGCCAGAGGCACGACAACATGTCAGCCCTCACTGCAGGAGGGAGCGTGACGGACATTGGAGTGTGCCTTGACATCATGTGGCCTGTCAAGAAAATGGTAAAACACCCACTGGCCAACCGAAGGATGGCTGCATTCTGACCCCTGCCATGCCCAGGATACACAGGAAGCTCTTTGGGGCAATTCTCCTCCCCTGGTAGCCTCCCACGGGGTAGGGGTCCACTCAATGAAGGGTTACTTTGGGTTACCTGGTAGCACAGCACTAAGGGGCAGTGGATGGTGGTCGGACTCAGCAGCAGTAGTAGGGGGCCTTGGCAGGCCTGAAGGAATGGATGGCCAGGGGGTAGGAGGAGCAAAAAAAAAAAACTGCTGGAATTTGCTTCTTTGAAATAAAGTGTCTTCACCAAAAAAATCCACAAGTGATTATTGGAGGACCTTCAAATGGATTCATGCATCTCCCAGACATGTGGATGTTTTTTTTCCCCTTGGTGTCCATGAAAAGGGTGTCTCCCAGTTGTCATGTCTTTGTTCAGATTTGAACACTACTCTGCCCACCAGCATCATATAGCCCCTGGGGTCTTACCTTCTGTATGTCATTGAATGTGCGTTCAAAATCCACTGGCCAAACATAAGTACTCTTAAATACTTTACATCTGCTTTTTGTTGAAGCGGTCTATCAGAAAACTTTTTGTTGTCACAGAGACTGAAACAGCAAGTGGGGGGAAAGGAGCAAATGATCCAGTTCACCTAAATAGGGTGCTAACTGTGAAGTCTTTTCATAAGTAGTAAGGCAGTTTCTTCTTTGTGAACATACCTTCATTCAGACTAGTTTTCATTCAAACAACTGAGGATTTTGGATAGCCCTACTGATTATAAACTTGAATAAGTTAATTGGTAACAGTAATCCTGTGTTTAGCAATCTACAACCTAGATGCTTATATGCAGGCGATACTGAAGGATTAAGGCCAGATTGCGTCGCTTCGCAGCTTTCAGAGACTTAGCGGTAATGTGTATCTTGAAGCTGCACAAGCGAGTGAAAACAGCCCGAGAGCTAGTGAAACTGCATGTGCTTTCTACACAATCACCACTAACACAGCAGGCATGACAGTAAATGCAAAGAAATTATTTTTATCTCGGATACAATATTACCGAATACAGATTAACCACTGAGGACCCGGGGGGGGGTGAGGGGGCAGAGCACCCCCACAGAAGAAAAAAGCAATCAATATTTAGACTTTTTTTAAAAAAATAACCAAGACAGTATTTGTTTGTTCTTTCTTCTGTGGGGGCGCTTCGCCCCCCCACCGGGTCCTATGAGTTAAATTATTGTTGCTATGTACTCCACGAATATCATATTTCTTTTTGTTTAGTTAGCTAGTGAACTGTTTAATATCTTCTGTGGGGGCACTCCTTCCCACCGGTCCTATGACTTAAATTATTGTTACTATGTACTCCCCGAATATCTTCTTTCTTTTGTTGTTTAGTGAACTGTTTATATCTTCTGTGGGGGCGCTCCGCCCCTCACACCCCTTGGGTCCAATGTGGTACTTTGCACACACTGTACTGTACATTACTATAACTATTATAATACTATTCTATGAACTGTTCAGTGACTCGGGCATAGATGGGAAGAGGCATGACAGAGTGGCGTTGCTTTAGACGCAAGCCTCTTACCGTAATACTTTCTTGTTTACTTGCGCAATTGGCCTTAATCCTTCAGTATCGCCTATATGCAAAGAATACAATAAAAACCTGACTAAAATCTAAACACAAGCTTATCAAACAGATAAAATATATCTGAACATTTATCTTTACCTATACAAAATCATTGCAGCCCAGGTGAAATGCAGGTAAATTACATGGTACCCTGACTACTATTTTATGATGTACTAAACATATATTGGTATTTTTTTTATATTCTTTGTAAAGCAGGTAAGGCCCACTAGGCAGAACTGTTTTAAGGAGTGACCTAGAAGCACTGGGGAGGTTAAGTGACTTGCTTGGAGTCACACAGTATGCACGAGGAAGTTGTGGGGCTCAAACCGAAGTCTGCTGGATTTACCCAGTTCAATCACTGTTTGTTACTCTAACCACAAGGCATTTTGGTGCTTAAACTGAATGGCTGATTACAACAAAGTAGTGTGAGAGATTTCTTTACTGACTGTATATGCAGCAAAGCAGAAAGAATGCAAAGCACAGCAGCATTCATTTTAAGATGCTGAAATCTGGGATGGCCCGCTGGCACTGCGGTAGCACTATTGCTTGCAATGCCAGTGACCCAGGGTCAGAAGTGAACTCGGGTTGCTGGAGGTCTGGCCAGGGGAGTAGGATCAAGCACCTGGGGGACTGCTCTCCTCCTCCAGGGAGGATGAGCTGCAAGTCCTCTTCTTTACCACCACCTGTGTGACCATGGGTGGTGGTGCAATGAGTGCTACAGAGTGATCAGGAAGGGGCAGCTAGCCAGGATTTGGAGCAGTGGCATGTCTCTATGTGATCTACCTCCTTGGATCTCTAGTGCCGGTGCCTAAGGGACAGGGACCAGAAAACCAGGAACAATCACCCCACATCGGCCACAGGCAGAAGGGACCCAGATGCCCCAGACTTCATAACCAGGTTCCATGAGGGACCCACTGAGCTGCCCAATGTACACTAAGGGAGTGTGGCATGGTGACCTGGGTACCCTCCCTTCCCACCTGGGGGGGGTACAATCCAGGCAGGATAGGGGCAGGCCTACAGGAGCTCCTGAGCATTACCTGGGGGTGAAGCTAGGGGATACCCAGCCTAGGGATCTCTGAAAAGTGGAGACTGATGCTATGAGAGGGGGATGTAGAAAGATAAAATAAAAAAAAATTAAAAAGATACTGAAATCTTAGAGATTCTGTGCAGTGACATGCAATTTCTGTGAGGCACTGGTACAAGAATTCAAAATCCGCAAACCAAGCAGGATTCTGTGATTGTTACCAGTGTTACCGGTAAAAATGGAAAACCAGGGTCCCTGCGTATTGGAAAGGTTCCTTGGAGTCTATATGTCCCAGAGAATATAGGGTATCCCCTAGCTTCACCCCCAGGTAATGCTCAGGTAATATAGTAGCAGAAAAGGTCAGAGCCAAAAGGCTGGCCTTCAGGAAATATAAGGGAACACAGCGGGATGAAGATAGGGAGGCATACCAAACTGCCCTAAGGGAAGCAGGTAAGGCAGTAAGGCAGGCAAAGTCCCAAACTGAGGAAACACTAGCACGAACAGTAAAAGAAGGTGACAAGACTTTCTATAGATACATTAGTGAAAGGAGAAAGTCCAGAGGGGGTATTGCTAAGCTTAATGGAGAAAAGGGAGCATGTGAGGAGGAGGACCCTGTAAAGGCATCTATCCTAAATAGATACTTTTGCTCAGTATTTACTGAAGAGAAGGTAGGGCAGGGCCACAGCTCAACATCATGGACACAGGGGAGGAGGTGAGCACTACTCCCTTCACAAAAGAAAGGGTCCTACAAGAGCTTGCTAAGCTCAGGGTGGATAAGGCAATGGGACCTGATGGCATACATCCCAGGGTACTTAAGGAACTAAAGAAGGAACTAGCAGAGCCATTAGCAGAATTGTTTAGTGAGTCTCTGAGCACAGGAGAGGTCCCAGAAGACTGGAGAAGGGCTCATGTGATCCCGCTCCACAAGAGTGGTAGCAGGAAGGAGGCGGGGAACTACAGACCAGTCAGTCTTACCTCAGTAGTGGGCAAGATTATGGAGGCACTCCTTAAGGAAAGGATAGTGCAACACCTGGAATCCATAGGGGCACAGGATCCAAGACAGCATGGGTTTACAAAAGGAAGGTCCTGTCAAACTAATCTCATAGATTTCTTTGACTGGGTAACCAGAGTGGTGGACCAAGGGGGAGCAGTTGATGTCGCCTACCTTGACTTCAGCAAAGCTTTTGACACCGTTCCACATAGAAGATTGATAAATAAGCTAGGTAGGCTCGGGGTGGGTCAGAAGTTGGTCAACTGGGTGGCAAACTGGTTGACTGGCAGAAAACAGAGAGTGGTGGTAAATGGTATACAGTCAGAAGAGATGCAAGTCACAAGTGGGGTACCTCAGGGATCAGTCCTGGGGCCAGTCCTATTCAACATCTTCATTAGTGACCTTGCAGATGGACTAGAGGGTAAGGCTTGTCTGTTTGCAGATGACACCAAGATCTGCAACAGAGTAGATGATCCAGATGGGGTGGGCAGAATGAGAAGAGATCTGGATAAACTAGCAAAATGGTCAAAGTGTGGCAACTGGGATTTAATGCAAAGAAGTGCAAAATCATGCACATAGGGAAGAGAAACCCTGAAGCCACTTATAGGCTGGGAGGAGTTGCTAGCAGTCACAAAGGAAGAAAGAGACTTGGGCATCATCATCACTGATGACCTAAAATCATCAAAGCAGACCTCTAAAGCAGTAGGTAAGGCTAGGGGTGTTAGGGTGTATTAGTAGGGGTATCACAAGTCATAAGAGGAGGTAATAATCCCTCTGTACAAGACATTGGTTAGGCCCCATCTGAGTACTGTGTGCAGTATTGGAGGCCACACCTTCACAAGGACATTAACCAAACTGAGGCAGTCCAGAGAAGGGCAACCAAAATGGTGCAGGACTGCATCAGAAGACATATGAGGACAGATTAACGGAGCTCAGTATGTATACCCTTGAGCAAAGGAGGGAGAGAGGTGATATGATCGAGACATTTAAACACCTTAAGGGCATAAACAAGGTGAAAGAGTTCAACATGTTTAAATATAAGAAAAATAGCAGGACAAGAGGACACAGCATGAGATTAGAGGGAGGCCAATTAAGGGGAATGTGGAAATTCTTTTTCACAGAAAGGTGGTAGATGCATGGAATAGCTTACCACAAGAAGTGGTGGCTATGAATACAGTGCAGGGCTTCAAACAGGCATGGGATAGGCATAAGGGAGCAATACAAATGACTATGAATAGATAGGTCACTGACAGAGCAAAGGCCGATGGCACATTTATAAGGTAGAAAAAGAAATGGGCAGACTGGATGGGCCTTCCGGTCCTTATCTGCTGTCAACTTCTATGTTTCTATAGAATATGCTGGTGAAGATCTACCCAGAGTGAATAATTTTCATGTGTTCTGGAAATACCTGTGGTTCTGATCAACTTCAAAGACTCCAAGGCTTGGAGCATGAAACTAAGTTGGCTGTTTTTGGTTTTAAGTTCCTTTCTCAATTTGTCATTTTGCAACTAAGGGAAAATGCTAGTCAAGTGTACAAGTGCCTACTTTATAAAACTACTAAAGGACACCTTGATTTGGAGCCTACAGCTATATTCTTTGAAAAAAAAAATAGTGGTATCAATAAATGATACACGTGTGTTCATGTTGGCATGGCACTTGAAGTTTAGGTGTAATTTGCCCACTGGTGTCAAGATTTGATCTACATGTTTTGACTATTTGGAATTTTGGTCACGGTTGTCACTTTTTGGCTGACTACGGTCTGACCCCGGCAGACTATTATGAATGCGCAGAAAGGCATTTTTCCAGTT
This sequence comes from Neoceratodus forsteri, assembly GCA_016271365.2. Taxonomy (NCBI): domain Eukaryota; kingdom Metazoa; phylum Chordata; order Ceratodontiformes; family Ceratodontidae; genus Neoceratodus; species Neoceratodus forsteri. The sequence goes on from CM028129.1 coordinate 68,083,431, forward strand.
ATACAGGTGTATGATGGAATAATGATATGAGCTTCATACTCAAACAGGTAAAGGACAAGTTAAAATGGCAAGCCAAAAATGACTCCGGTGTTTAAAAAGGGAGCTTTTGTGTTTGTGCATAAAGTGGAGCTTTTTATAATTATATACTGTACATAAGAGCCATTTCTCATATTTTCAATTGATTCTGCTGGTTTTGACTGGGCTGGCAAACTGTTATATGAGGCCTCATGAATTATCAAAATTTCTCCAAACTATATATTTGCAGTGGTTTTGCCTCTACGCATTTTCCCCTATAGATTGTTGGACTCCTATGAATAAGTGAAGCCGTTTTATTTTGCTTTACATACTAAAATATAGCCTTCTGACCTAATAGAGTCTGTAATGATAGATCTTAAAAATGAATGAACTTCTTGGCTGGGATATTCAGACTGCACCAGGCAGTGGCACAAGCCTGGGTGCAGCGCAACTGTGGTGTGCCAGGGCCAGGTCCAAGTGATAATCGTTGAATATGGCAGGGTCAGCACACATACTGTGTATGGCACAGTGGCACTGCACTGGCACAAGCCACAGATAGGAAACGTGGGGATGAACCAGCGCAAGTGCAGTTGCGCTAGGTGCATCACCCGTGATATTCAGCAGGGGGCATGTAAATGAGGCCATAATATATGCAAGGTGCAAATGGGGCCATTTGCATGTCATTATGGCCCCATTTGCATGTCTTGTGCAGGGCAGCCTGGCGATGTGCACCTGGCGCCCTGCACAGCATGACATGTGCTGTGGGGATCCTGGGGCATCCATCCACCCTGTAGCCGTGATCATGCGGTATAAGTGTAAAACAAAATCCCTGGTAGTCTAGTGGCCCCACAGTCCCCAGTTCCCTGATAATTATTATGCACGACCATCACTGGTGGTCTAGTGGTCCCCCCTCCCACCTGAGTCCCCGATATATGTGCATAAGATTGTCCCTGGTGGTTTAGTGGATCCCCCCCCACCAGCCCATTGCTGCGATCATGGTAAATGTCAGTTACAACATTCCTTGGTAGTCTAGTGGGCCCCCCTCCTCCTGAGTCCCCGATCACAGTAAATCACACACACTTACATTCTTGGTGATCCAGTGGCACCCCCCACCACTCCCACCCACACAGGACCCCTTGCCCTCTGCACTCCCCCATCATTGGTGGGCAGCTGCATCCTGCCCGCATACCACCCAGCAGCCTGCCTAATGACAGGTACAGTATAGTTAAAGCTCATTGTCTCTGAGTGGACCAATGGACTTGTAGGAATACTCTACTAGACAATCCCAAATATGTGAATGAATCATTCACATATTTGGGACTGTCTAGTACAGTATGCCCTGCAAATCCATTGGTCCACACAGGGGACCAATGGGCTTACAGTCCATACTGTAACTGTCAGTCGGCGGGCAGCTGGGCAATATGCGGGTGGGATGCAGCTGCCCACCAATGATGGGGGGAGAGGGATGGACAAGGGGTCCTGTGTGGGTGGGGGGTGCCTAGTGAATTACCAGGGATGTTGGTGTGTGCGATTTACCATGATCAGGCACTTGTGAGGATGGGGGGTCCACTAGACCACCAGAGAATGTTGTAACTTACATGTACCATGATCATGGCAACAGGTGGGTGGGGGGTTCCACTAGACCACCAGGGACGGTCTTATGTACATATATTGGGAATCAGGGACTCGGGTGATAAGGGGACCACTAGACCACCAGGAATTGTCATGAATAATAATTATCAGGGACTAGGGGGGCCACTAGACTACCAGGGATTTATTTTTATGTTTGCTTGCACGTATGTGCAAGAAACATTATATGGCAGCTTAGGAGAGAAGCGGGTTGTGGAGGTGCGGCACTGTGGGGGCCAATGCCACCACTGCATTTCTGGGCTTGGCCATCTGTAACGAATGCGGTGGCATGCTGCTGCTGTCACTAGTTCAGCAAGTGTGCCACCAACTTGAAAGGATTTAGCCACGGCAATCAGGGAGGGTCTCATTATTACAGCGTCAGCCATCCACCTTCCTTTGGATCTCAATAGTGCAGATGACAAGCTGTTGCTGCAATGGTGGGCAGTCCCTGATTCTTGCAGCCACCCGGTGTCCTAGTCTTGTTTAACCACTCTCTCTATCCCCCCCCTCTTTCCTCTGGACTGCAGTTTTCTGGTACCATTAATGTCAGAGGATCATGTATCCTCCTTTCTCCGGCTGTCACCATGCTTCTCCAACCGGACAGGCGGACCGAACTCTCATCTCCCCTCCTACGTCCCTTCCCCCAGTTCCAAAGCTCTGTCTTGTGCACCTGGACCTGTAGGCAGTCATTTCATCAGAACTGGGACCTATCTCAGAGGTGAAACTCTCTATTAGCCCAGAGAATGAGAGAGCGAGACCGGGACCAGGCAGAGATAGATCAGAATCTAGTGACCCTATTATAGATTCGGTGCTTCGACTCAGTGTTTGTTCAACTTACCCGCATTGTAGCAGCACTTTTCAGGATCTGGCAACCAGGCAACAGGACTCAGTGCAGGCAGGCAGTCAGGCAGTCAGAGAAACAGGTTGAATGCAGCACTCCCAGTAGTGGATTTATTTATTTGCATGCACGAGCTGCCTCCTTTGATGTGCCGGTGGGGGCGCCCTTTAATTAGCCGCAAATGCTTTCCTTGCAAAATGAAGCTGTTATGTCTTGTAATCTTCCCCCCTATAATTCAAATCAAAGATAAGCAACAGATACTTTAAGGCTGGGGAAAACACATACCAGCTCACTGATGTGCTGTAAAAGTAGCACCCTACTAGCAGCAGGGGACGGCACTGGTGATAGTTGGTCTCGGCTCCATCTGACAGAACCCAAAATTTACGGTGTGGTGGATACTCGGCTTGGTCCAGCATTGCACTCATGAGTGGACACTGGAGGGAGGCTGGACCAATTCTTATCGATCAGGAGTGTTTTATTTTGTAATTCCCGCCAACATGCTAGCAGTCATCCTGTGATGCATGATTGCTCGGGGACTGCTCTGGTCCATAGTAGCTGCTGTTTAAACCCCTGTTCCACTCCTTGTGAAGTCACAGTGCCACATTCGACCCATTTCCCTGACTGTCTGCCTGCACCAAGTCCTGTTGCCTGGTTGCTAGATCCTGAAAAGTGCTGTTACAACTGCAGGAAAGTTGAACAATTCAGTCCCACTCTGTTTTTTAAAGGTTCAGTCTGCCGAGCCGCATGCCCAACTGTGTCCGATCTCTTGTTTTTAATTTTCTGTATTTTTCTCTAACTAAAACCTGCTTCGTGCACCTTATGGCTAGAAAACCTTGTTTGAAGAAGCAAAAGCGGGCCAGCAGTGCACAGAAGCAAACCTGTCGGCATGCCGCTCGCTTTCTTCGGCCAGGTAATGAATGGTGAGCCTGTGTCCTCTAGCTGATCCAGCACAATTTAAATCCCAGATAAATTACTTGACAATATGACTCCTGTGGAACTACCAGCATCACTGGTTATTTTGCTTCTTGGTTTTTGCAGTAGCTGCATTCATTTATTTGTGATTTTAAATCTAAATAAATGAATACAACTTTGGCTATGGCAAACCAGTAAACTAACCTTGCACATGTGGACAGCACCATTTTAGGGGAATCGCCAAGCTTCCAAGGGTGTCCTGAAGGAACCCAACAGAAGCAAAGTTGTTACAAAATGAGTCACAAATGTAACTGCATGTGTATGGTTACATAACTGTAGATTGTACATCACATTTTATTAAATGCTTGATCATTAACTCTATAGTGTAAGCTACACTACAGTTACGGATCAAGCATTTATTAAAATATGATGTATAATTTACATGTGTGACCCTTGTGCAGGAGTAACAGAGGTAGTTTAAGAAAGAAGGGTTGCATGAGGAAGGATTGATAGCGTGGATAAATAACGTAGAGATTTGAAGGGGATAGAGAAGGGGAGGCAGGATGCAAAAGTGTGGGACGGTTCAAGAGGTGAAGTGAGGCTGGATTTGTGCCAGTAGCATTGTTTCTAGAGATGGGAGAACACATGACCCATTTGATTGAAGGTCAGCAGATATCTCGACCTGCATTGTCAGGCATATAAGTATCCCTCATTATGAGGGGCATCTATAATTTTACCCCTTAAAATGTTTGAAGGGTAAAATGAGGGATGTCCCTCATAATGAGGGACACTTGAATTTTTCTGTCCCTCATTTGCCCTTCATAGAAAAGGTGCTACACACCCAGAGAATGTGCTATAAATTAGGACTTTTAAGCAGAAATTAATACTATTCTAAGATGCTAAATAAACATCAGCTGTGTACAAATAAAGGTAATGGTTTCAGTGGTTTCTGAGCTAATATCTCCATGTTTGCAGATGTGCCCCTCGTTATGAGAGTCAGTGCCCCTCGTCCCTCATTTTGAGTGTCAGTGTCCCTTATTTCAGAGACAAAAGGTTGAGAGGTATGTTGTCAGGGAGTGAGTCACAGTTAGCTGGGGCAGCACCAGCAACAAATGCTTTTCTACCTACAGTATGTGTTTAAAGGTTCTGGGGACATGCAATACATGTTTGACCTGTGGCATAAGCATGTGAATCAGCATGGTAATTAGGCCTTGGTACTGTATAAATGTTTAAAGTTTCTAGACTGGCTACCTTTGCAGCCCCCTCAGTTGATGTTTCAGTGAGGGGGCTGCAAATTAGGTAGTCAGACTAGAAACTTAAAACATTTTTACAGTAACAAGGCCTTACTGAGTTTGCAGTGAGTGTCCAGGGATAGTAGTCAAATGTCTGAATACTGGCCTTCCCGGTGGTGCTGAGGGTTGAAGCGCTGGATGCCACACCTCATGCTATGCTGGCAACCCAGGTTCGGGAATGGACTCAGGGCTGTTGGGGACTGTCAGGGGGGACAGAGGATTGAGCATCCCAATGGATGATTTCCTCCTCCAGGGGTGGGGTACTGGGGGGTGCCTCGCTCACCCCCACATTCCTGGGAGCTGATGGAAGCATGGGCTAACGGGACAATGGTGGCTCTCCAGAGCCAAAGAGGGGAGGACACACTGGTCACTTGGTGACGATGTGTGTTAGCACATCATCTGCCTGGACATACATCCTTCACGCCGGCATCCTCAGGGGTTAAGGGGGAGAACATGGGGAGAAAATCACATACAACCCCAGTCCCCGAGCATAATGAAGCCAAGGTAGGGGCGGCCTTGAATAGCCCAGGTGGATGGAGTAGGACAGAGTACGAGGCCTCCTCCAAAAGCCGTGGGAGCCATGCAAATGCAAAAAAAAAAAATGTCTGAATACTGATGGCAATGGTGGATGCTGCTGTCACAGCAAGGGCAAACCTGCACATCCTGTTGATTTTCTGCAGGGATGTATGCTTTGCTGCCCTGTGTTCTTTTACTTATTCCAAGGCTGGGATGAGATAGCTTCCTCTTGGAGATAACTTCCTCTTGGGAGGAGATAACTGCCTCTTGTGAAAGCCCAGGCAGCCACAGTGTCAGAATAGTCAGCCAAATTTCTGAAGAGAGCTCTAAACTGCACATACATTTCTTTTGAGACTGTCATCTCCCATTTTCCATCTCTATGTCCTCTGCCAAGGGGGCATAGTGATGAAGAAGATGACAGTCTCAAAAAAATGTATGTGCACTAGCTACTCTTCAGCAAACAGGACAAGATGTAACACCAGTATTATTGGCCACAAGATTCCCTCTTTTCTTGTTTTCTTCACATCCACTGGAGACTCAATTCCAGGGCCAACTGCATTCTTCACAGGCCTCCCAGCTGTGCAGCTACTTTGGTATAGCAGTATATAGTCATACAGCAAGAGACACAGCCCTTCCTCCCTGGAGGAGAAGAGAATCCTCAGTGATGCTTCATCTCCCTCCCACCAGTATATAATGGGGAATTGACTCAAACCTCAGTTACTGGCATAGCAAGCAGCACTTTTATTTATTTTTTAATTGGTCTTTGTTAACCGGGTAAGGCCCACTAGGCACAAGTAGCTGTTTTCAGATGCCACCTGGGAACTTGCCACTGTTGCACTTCTAAGAAGGCCCAGTAGAGGAGATACATTGCATGGATGCTCAGTCCTCTCTCCCCAACCAACCAGAGCTGTCTCCTGAATGCCGATCGTCACTGTGGCATGGGGTAATGTTATCACTGTACCACTAGGCAAGTTTATATCTGTTAATTTTAAGCAGCAGTCCTGTAGTAACAGGCTTCACCATCTAGCCACAAGCACTCATGGTGACTTGGCCTCAATGGTATTGTGACTCCTGAATGTCACAGTATCAATGAGGAAAAGTGACAACCCATATACAATATTACAGAACGTTGTCCCAACTTTGCTTTACTTTCTGTGTATCCTCTACATGTCAAACTTGCAAAGCAATGTGCTGGCTGTTACTCAGGTGTAAGTAAAAATTCTAATGAAGTTGATGAGCTTGCAAATTCCTTGGCATTGCTGACAATCTGTAATTTCAATAAGTTTGCACAGCCCCTATTAGCAGCTCTCCAGTTCATGCTGCTTTGTCATGGAAAGTGAATGAGGGGATTTTTGGAAGGGGAAAGAACTGGGCCTAAAATGCACCATGATGCACCATTTCACACCTTGCATTTTCAAAATTTCCTGGAGGAGCATGTCCCCAGACCCCCCCTAGAGAGGTTTGGTTTTCATAGCTAAATGCACCTCTTCCCCATCAATTCCTGGATCCGCCACTGGGTACTGATGCTGCGGGTTCACTGTCACCACTGATTCCAACAATACGATTTGCCCTAGCTATCCTCTTGTCAATTGAACTTGCACATCAGTAGCACAGTGCTGCTGTATCACTCCTGGACATTTGCTGCCCCATGCTCTGAGACAGATCTTCGGACTTATTATGTATGTGTTTGCACACTTACATTCTGCAATGTTCAGTTTGATTCCCTGGTGTGTTTTCTATGCCATTTAAAATCTGACTTCCCAACATCCCATCCCATCCCATCCCATCCAATCCCATCCGATCCCATCCATCCCATCCCATTCCTCCTCCCTCCTCCCTCCTCCTCCCTTCCTCCTTCCTTCCTTCTCTCTTTCTACATCTCCTTTCCCTTGGTTGTGAGCAGTTTGCCTCCTTTACCCCTAGCTATACCGTTCTTGGCCATGGCCAAAACTAGACATTCTTCTCTGTAAAAGGGCTACCCAACATCCGATCTGCATCGCACACAACAGCCCCACTGCATCCTAGCTGCAGGCTATACAAGGGCACCCCCAGTATCCGAGCTGTACTGCAGCACACACAGTATCCAAACCTTTCTTTGCCATTCCCTCTGCAAAAGATGTGGGTGCCCTTTTTCCCTCGCTGCTTTTGAATACTAGCTTCCTGAGTATGATGGAGTTCTTGTCTGTTCATTTGAGGGGGTGGGGGAGTAGCATGCTGTAGCTGCCCTCCAACACTAATGTCAACACAGGCACTCAGATACCATGAGATGTATTTCTTTTCTTATACCTCACCTGGAAGCCAGTTGCAGCTGTGCTGGGTAGAAGTAGAGTGAAACTGAACTTTTTGTATTCTCCAACTGCAGGCACCTCTTCCTAGTGCCCAGCACCTTGAGTTCCACATAGTCCTCATGGCAGGTAGATGCATCAGAGTCCAGAAGCAGTGCTACTGTAGGGTATATTATAGTACTGCTATAGGGTGAGGAAAAGGGGTTATATAAGGCATCAGGTACTTTACTGTTCTGTTTCACAATGCAAAAGTCTTTAAACTCCAGACCCCATTTTGCATTGGAAATACACTTGAACATGTATGTGTCCATTCGGGGCAGGTTTTGAAAGATCACTTGGAAGAAGCCATTCAACTTTTTATGTGTGTGTAAAAAGGGGGGCTCCCACTCCTTCCCCCTATCAAACCATATGGTTCTGTCACCCATGTACATGATTACCCAGTGGAGTGCCCAATACCCACTGAGCTCTCTGTTAGAGGACTGTGGGAGCTCTGTGATTAGGTGGTTACACCCTGGATGCTATTTTATGAAGCTCACTACAGGTGTCGAGGAGGGTATCGTAATAAAAGGGTCCTATAAATAAACAGGATGATGAGCTGGATAGTAAAGCTTAACATAAGTGCTGCCGCTGCAGCCTGCACCTGTCAACAGCACTCAATATGCACCCACAGCAGGCAATATGCAATAAGCACTGGCAGTGTCCAGCCACTGCATGCAGTATGCTCCTGCACCAACATGCAGTATGCACCCCACTGCACACAATATGTATGCATATCTTCCAGGAACAGAATGAGTTTGCAGAACAAGTACAATGCACCAAAATGCTGGGGAAAAAAAACCTCTGTGCAAACTGGAAGGATTCAATTCATTTTATTTAATTCTCACCAAAAGAGCATAAAAGACAAAAGCAGCACTGGCTGGGATTCTTTTGGGAGGTAAGCACTTCCCTTGAGTTGCACCGGGAACAGCAACAGTGATCATGACCATCTTAGTGCTTTTGGAACAGAATGAGTCTGCTGTTAACCAACACCCAGGGAAATACCACTGTTTTTAATGCTGTGTACTAAGGGTAGGCTTTTGTATACTCCACAAGACCCTTTCCCCAGAAGTGTCATAAGAGCTCTCAAAAACCTGCAAGCACCCAGAAATGCCACAGGCATTATTGCAGTTTCTGATTTTACATCAAAGAACCCCAAATGCTGACTGACCTGCTGGCACAGTAATAGCGCTACAGCTCATGGTGCCAAGAACTTTGGTTCAGAAGTGAACTCAGGGCATTGGAGGGTTGACTGGGGGGGTGAGGATCGAGCATGTGAGGACATGGATCCCAGCATGCACCTGACCCATAGCAGAGGCTAGGGGGAAGGCAGTCTGAAGCTGCTAGAAGTGTGTGGAGGTGTGGTGGCCGTCAATGAACTTCATGTGGAAGTATGCATGCAGAGTGCATCAGGACAACACTGCACATTTTCTGCATCTTTTGGGAAGAAAAGAACTCTCCCAGCTGGTGGGATGACAGCTGTTACCTGCAAGCCCCACATCTGGCTATCCAGACTCTGTTCATTGTACTGGATCGTGTTTAATGGCAGGGGTTGGGGAGCCTTACCGGGGGGGGGGGCAGCAAGCCCTGGGAGAAGACATGGATGAGTAAGTGTTAGAAGATACCTGGGTAATCAATGAATCATTTTTTTCTTTTTAATAAAAAAGTGCTTTCCCCAAAGACCAAAGCACTTGGACACATCTAAGAAAAAACAGACTCAAATTATCACACCTAGAAACATATTAAATTACATAACAGCAGGCTAAAACTTATCAAGACTCAGGAAAAGCAAGTTTAAATAGATGAGCCTTTAGTACAGATTTTAAACTCTCCATGGTCAGGCAGTCTCTTACCCGACGAGGTATAGAGTTCCATAGGGTTGGAGCCACAAATGCAAATGCCCGAGTACCCGAGGCTTCAATCGAACCCTGGCAACCTCTAGCAATCCCTCATCGGTGGAGCAGAGTGGACGGTAAGGGTGAAGAAGATCTTGTAGATAATGTGGACCCTGTTTGTGTTGGGGTCTTATAGGTCAGTAGACTGACCTTGAAGGTGATCTGCCACTGAACAGGCAGCCAGTGCAGGCCACAGAGCACAGGCATGATGTTGCAGGATCTAGATAAACCAGGCAACAGCCTGGCAGCTGCATTCTTTACCAGCTGCAAGCAGCAGATATCACCCCCCCGGTAGCCTTAAATACTGGGCCTTATAATAGTCAAGGTGGTCAGTCACAAAGGCGTGGATCAATGTCGGAAGGCCATCAGGCAGGACTAAGTGTTTAATCTGGATGATATTCTTCAGATGGTAAAATGAGGTCTTGATGATGGGTGACACCTGAGATTTAAGTGTCAACCCATCGCCAAACATAACACCCAGATTTCACACCCAGTCAGAGGTCACCAACTGGCTGCCTCCGAGCCAAAGCCGAGAAGGCTGATCAACCGAGAGCCCCTCTACCTGATGACCAGGGTCCACAACCATCACCAGAGTCTTGTCAGGGTTTAACCTCAGGTACATCTCCAGTCTTCAATCTCAGAGAGGCAGTTGTTAAAAGTCGAGCCAGCTCCACACTGTCCAGGCACAAAGGACATATATAGCTGAGTATCGTCTGCATAACAGTGAAAACTTATACCATACCATACCACCTTATAATGTCTCCCAATGGCAGCATATACACCCCAAATAACATGGGTGACAAAACAGAGCCCTGTGGCACCCCACAAGACAGGGGGACCGGAGCTGAGGAATAAATTCCCAATGCCACTCTCTGAGTCCTACCCATGAAGAAAGAATAGAACCACCTGAGGACTGTTCCCAACACTCCACAGATCAACTGCAGGCACTCCAATCACACCATGGTCCATGTTGTCAAATGCCACAGAAAGATCAAGGGAACCAAGATGGAATGGCTCTTCCAATCTCTCGCTATCAGGGGATCATTATGTACCCAAACCAGTGCTGTCTCAGTACTATGCCTCTTCCTAAATCCAGACTGGAGAGGATCATAGACATCATAGACATCATGGATGGTGAGATGATCCTCCAGTTGCAGCGCGACCACTTTCTCAATAACCTTACCCACAAAGGGAAGGTTTGAGACAGGTCTGTAGCTGGCAAGACAGTCAGGGTCAAGAGAAGATTTCTTAAGGAGAGGTATCACCACCACCGCTTGAGTGACTGGTAGAAGGGGGCCAGTCAGATGGGGCAGAAATAGATAAACTACAAAAAAAATGATGTATTTTTTTGCCATGGTTGTGCTGTGTTCCTGGTTGCAGATATAAATGTAACACATCTAAAACAATGATCACTTGTAAGGAATGTTCTAGCATCTGTAAAGCAGAAAAATTGCCTTTGTAAAATCCTTTGAGACAATGACACCACCTCTGACTCTAACATAATCTAGAGCCCTGTGTTACAGATTACATAGGAACCCAATGCACTATGTCAGTTTTTTTAATAACTGGCCATATGATGAAGAAACCTGATTCCAAATTAGGAGCTCTGTGTTGAAGCATGCATCAAAATCTTAAGCCTTTTATCAAAAGCTGCACTGGAAGCCAGTACCCTATGGTAAGGTGTGCATCTGAATCTTGAGCCCTGTGTCGGTTTTGTAATATTTTGCTACATAGTGTTAGAACTTTAGTCAGGATCCACAGTCCTGTGTCAGTTATGTGATAGTGAGTGCCATGATGTAAATCTTAAGTTGGATTCTGGAGCCCTGTGTCAGTATCTTGTGCCATTCTGTCAAAGCTGGAATCAGAATCCAGAGCCCTGTGTCATTCTTGTGATATCTAGTACCAAGGTGCCGAAACTTGTGTCATAATTTGAAGCCCTACATCAGTTTTGTGTTATTCTACACCTCAGTGTTAAATTGTGAGTCAGAATCTGGAGCCGTGCCAGTTTTGCACTATCTGGTGCTATGTTGTCAAAGCTTGAGCATATGTAGTCATGCATCCGTTTTGTAATATATGGACCCATACTGTGAACTCTGGAGTTGGAATCTGGAGTTATAAATCAGTTATGTAATATTTGGTGCCGTGCTGTCAAGCTTCAGTTGGAAACTACAGCTGGAAATCAGTTTTGTAATATCTGGAGCATGATGTCAAAGCTTGAGTTGAAATCTGGAGTTGTGCAACAGTTTTGTCATATCTGGAACCATGGTGTCAATACTAAAGTTGGAATCTACAACTGTTAAGCAGGTTTGTAGTATCTGGCACCATGGTGTATTGTGCTGTACTGCCATTTGAAAAAAGTGCCACTCCAGACTCTTACAAAACAGTTTCCATAGTATGTGTTGATACTATATGACTCAATACTATATGAAACAGCTTTGTGACTATATTATTAATGAATGTTAAATTGCAACACAGCTAAAAAATGGCAAACACATATTATCAGATATATATACAGTGTGTACATATATATATATATACATATATATATATATATATATATATATATATATATATATATATATATACATACATACACACAAATAAATAAAAATATTGAAATATATGCAGTTTTTCAAAATAATACTACCATTCCTTCCAGAAAATTGTTGAAATTAAAAATATTTTTGTATCAACATATGTATTTATTTGGTTTGCAATGGAATAAAACACAAAAAGCAGAAAAATTTACTAAGTCTTAGCTTATTCACACAGACATCCTTAAATGGCCCGGACAAAATTATTGGCACCTTTTAGAAGTAGTTAGAAATAATTAGATTTCAAGCAGGTGATTCTCCTTCACTTTGGAATTGAACTCACCTGTGTTGAGTTGCAGGTGCCTGCAATATAAAAATCACTCATTCAACCAGTTTGAATAGAGAAAAGGACTCATTCTCCTGTTTTGTGTTACTGTGTGTACTGCAATGAGCATGGAGAAAAGAAAGAAAGCCAGATAATTGTCTGAGGAGGTCAGCCAGAAGATTGTAGCCAAGCATGGACAATCTCAAGGCTACAAATCAATCTCCAGAGACCTTGATGTTTCTGTTTCTACCGTACGCAATGTTATCAGAAAGTTTAAGGACCATGGCACAGTATCCAACCTCCCTGGACATGACAGCAAGAGAAAACTTGATTGAAGATTGCAGCGCAGCATTGTTCGAATGGTGGAGAAAGCACCTTGATCAACTGCCAAACAGATTCAAGCTGACCTTCAGACACAAGGTACGACAGTTTCAACTCGCACCATCCGTCACCAACTCAATGAAAGGGGGTAATATGGTAGGAGGCCCAGGAGGACCCCACTGCTGAGAAAGAGACATAAGGAAGCCCGACTGGAGTTTGCCAAAACACACCTGAACAAGCCAAAATCCTTCTGGGAGAATGTCCTGTGGACAGATGAGACCAAATTAGAGCTTTTTGGTAAAGCATATCATCTCTATGTTTACAGAAAACAAAATGAAGCCTTCAAAGAAAAGAGCACCTTCCCTACAGTCAAACATGGAGGAGGTTCAGTGATGTTTTGGGGTTGCTGTGCTGCCTCTGGCACTGGGTGCCTTGAACTTGTGCATGGCATCATGAAATCTGGAGATTACCAGTCCATTTTGGAGTGCAATGTTGAACCCAGTGTCAGAAAGCTGGGTCTCCGTCGAAGGTCATGGGTCTTCCAGCAGGACAATGACCCCAAACACACTTCAAAAAGCACCCAGGAATGGTTCAAGACAAGACGCTGGACTGTTCTGAAGTGGCCAACAATGAGTCCAGATCTAAATCCCATTGAAAACCTGTGGAGAGATCTGAAAACTGCAGTTGGGAGAAGGCACCCTTCAAATCTGGGAGAAGTGGAGCAGTTTGCACAAGAAGAGTGGGCCAAACTGCCAGTAGAGAGGTGCAGGAAGCTCATCCATGGCTATAGGAAGCAGTTGATTGCAGTTATTTTGACCAAAGGCTGTGCTACCAAATATTAAGTCTAGGGTGTCAATAATTTTGTCAATGCCATTTCTTTTCATTTTCTGATTTAAAAGGATATACAGTATTCTGAATCAAAAACAAAGGTTCTGAAATATTAACACAGAAATAAAGAATTGTGGAGACCAAATACGGTTGTTAATTTCAACTTATGTTTAGAGGAAATTGTGAGTTATTTGAAAAAAGTGCAAGGGCCAATATTTTTAGCCACGACTATATACACATATATATATATATATATATATATATATATATATATATATATATATATATATTAGAGGCAAAAACTCTGTTTAATGCATTAGTTGGGGTTGTTCCTGGCGACAAAAGTAGAAATTCTTATTGGTTGAAAACCCCCTTAGACCATACCCCAACCGGCATTGGGGTGCGCATGTGGATACGTCAGCCTAACTCTCACCCCATGACATGTGTAAAGCAGCAGAAGTATAGGAGAATGGGGTGAGAGTTGGGACACGATCAATGCACCCACTGCAGTTGAGGGAATGGTGAAATCAAGGAATTTTCAACCATACAGAATTTCTCACGATAATCATAATAAACTAACAAAACGAGAGATTTTACCTCTATTCCCTTCTTTTGAGAATGGTAATGAGAAATAGTGAATGTAATGCAGCGGTGGGAGGACGCGGGGCCCCAAGGCCAGCATGCTATGTCTTGTGGCATAGTAACAGGAGCAGCAATGCAAACAGAAATGCTAACAGTGGCACACATGGTAACACAACACGAATGAGAACAGAAAGGGTAATGCACGGTGGCGAGAACAAGACAGTCTGCCACGTGATGTGTTATCACATAGTAACATGGTGCCTGCAAATGGAAATGTCAATGGGCATGGTGATGCAAAGTGAAACAGAAGAGAAACAGTACTGCAGACACAAATGGCAAAAATAACAGAAAAGCAAGCGCCAATGATAAGCATAGAGGATAGCACACGCGGGCCCCAGCGCTCCCGGCACGTGTCACGGCAGCTGGGCCCCGGGCTCAAACCACTCCCACCACATGATGTCTTGTGGCATAGTAACAGGAACAGCAATGCAAACAGAAGCGTAACAGTGGCGCACAAAGTACTTATAGCCGAATGAGAACAGAAAGGATGACAAACGGTGGCGTAGGCAGGGGAGCGGTGTGCTCCGTGATGTCTTGTCACATAGTAACATGGTGCCTGTAAATCGAAATGTCAATGGGCATGGTGATGCAAAGTGAAACAGAAGAGAAACAGTACGGGTACACACAAATGACCAAAAGTAACAGAAATGCAAGTGCAAATGAAAGCGCAAAGGATGGCGCTTGCGTGGTGGCACGAGCGTCAGCGGTAAGTGAAGCGGGCATGGAACTCCAGCCGAAAGGGCAATGGTAACAGTAATGTAAGCGCTGAAGGCTGGTTTTCCCAAAAGCTAGAGAGAAAGACAGTGAGTACAAAGAATGTATGCATAATAATGGGTATCGGAGCAGAAAATGAGGACTTGGAATACTAAATAAGTTATATCTCAGGAACCATATAGCGTGAAAAAAATTTAAAAGTTGTATGATTTATGACTGTCCTGGCTGGTTTGTATATAGCCTATTAGGGGGCTAAAATTTTCGAGCAGAAACTCCGTATCTTGCACCATTTTCGAGAATCACGGGCCCTGAAAGCCAGTAGTGACGCCGTAATGTTATCCTATGGGAAAAGAAGTTGAAGTGCCATAACTTTGCCTCCTATATATTTTTCACCAAACCACTGAAAGGCACATCTGAGCTGTTGGCTGTCTTCCTCAAATTTCAGGAAAAAAGACCAAACCGTTATTTTGCAGCAGGGATCAAGGATTTCTATGTCGTCGGCGCTATGATATGTTATCCTATGGGAAAACTGTCAACTTTGGAGTGCAGTTACTTTGCTGCTGTGTAATATTTTTCAATACAACACTGAAATCACATCTGTGAGATGTCGGTTCCGTTCCTCAAATTTCAGCTCAAAACTCCCAGCGGTTCTTTTGCAGCGCAGTACTTAAAAAATTGCTGTCATTTTCCACAGACTAGAAAACCACTATGCAATTTGCAAAAGCTTTGGCAAAATTTCAGACACTTTCGTGAAACGAAAGTAATTCTGAATACTTTTCAGAAATTTGAAAAACATATTTCTGGGGTGTTTTACCACAAAATAAGACAAGCAGCAAGCATCCTCAGGGCCAACTAGGTGAATACAAAAAAAATAGGTTGCTAGAGGGTCCCAAATTTAAATGCCAACCATTTTTCTGATCACCAACTGAAAACAAAATGGCCGATTTGCGAAAAGTAACAGGCCCATTTAAGAAAGTAAAAAGCATTTGCGAAAGTGTTGAACTTTTGTTAACTTTTCCCATTGACTTATAATGGAAACTGTTTTTGAATAACTTTTGAACGTTTAATATTTTTCACGAAATCTTGAAAGGACATTAGGACCCTGGCACTTACGTTCCCTGAAGATTCAGACGTCATCTCAAACACATGCGACCTGTAAACACGACCATAGAATTCCAGAAAAGCGTAAATGCGCGCAGAGGTCACACTTAATACCTCCGCAGCCGTATATCCAACCAGTACAAATCTTGGCAAATCCCAAGGCCTATGGTTCTTGATCATACATTCCAAATTTCAGGCAAATCCATCAAACGGTTGCAAAGTTATTAAGGTGAAAAGTTTTGGGGTTTAACATAGAAATGGCTCCTCAACCCTAACTATGGTAGCACTACCGTGCTACCATAATATATGTATAGTATATTGACAGATTGTGTCCTAAAATTACTTGATAGTTTTAGAATATAAAAAATTATTAAATTCTTTCTACTTTTCCCGGATTTTGGTACCACTACATATTATTTAAGTAGAAACTGTGTAGTTTGTAACTTAAGTTTCCTTTATCCAATGCTCTTAATCATGTTGCAAGCATTTCACTTTCTCTGATAGCAGCCCATACACTTCCTTGCATTGCCTGCAAAACAGCTGAAAGATGTTAATGTTAAGATTCAGCACAAGTTTAAGACCACAGCTCTAAGCATTTTTTACGTTCACTTGCACGCATGCGCAAGGAATGTTTTGGAAGAGTAGCACACTTTGGAGGTGTGCCTCTCCCTTGCAATCCAGTGCTCCGTTGAGCAGGCGTGGTGGTCCTGCACCAATGAGTGCAGGAGCTTTGTATGACAGCGGTGGTCCTCTGCTTCAAAGAAAACCACCACTGTCATACCGAGCACTGTGTCACGCCACCCCGCGTCACGCGCTCCCCAACTCCGCCACCCCCAAAGCTTTGGTGCCATGCTGAGAGCCCACCCCAGTGTGGCAAACGTTGTTTGCCGACGAGGGTGCCTAATCCCCCGTCGGCTCCACGGTTCCTCCCAAGCCATCCTTCTGCCACACTGGTAGCCTACCCCAGCGTGGCAAACATCCCGTTTTTTTTTGCTGATGGGGGTGCCCAATCCCCGTCGGCTCCTCTGTGCCCCCCCCACATAGTTTGTCAATGGGGGGGTGCCCAATCCCCCATTGGCTCCTCGGCCCCCACAGCCATCTTCTGCCACACTGGGAGCCCACCCCAGCATAGCAAACGTCCCAAGTAGTCCTTTTTTATTTTAAACCTGTAAAGAAAAACGGTCCCACATAGTCTCCCAGTCCCCTCCCACAACCCGCACCCACCCACTGCACACTCAGCCTCCCACACCCCTCACCCCATACCCTCCGGGCTCGGCGCAGCAATCTTGAGTGGACCGGAACACGTCTGCACTCTTCAAAGCCGACCGCCAACTGAAGGAAATGCCGGTAAGCCGTATAATGGGCTAGATAGGGAGATTTCAACTTTATTGCATATCTCAGGCATTTTAGAAATTTTTGCACAAATTTTCAACCTGGGAGTTTGGGACCCTTCTCATGAATGATGTCACTGTCATGGTCTATTCGGGTCCGAAAGGGTGATTTCGCAGTCACTGCACAGTCACTGCACAAAATCACCCTTCAGGCCTGAATGCCACGACGAGACATCATTCATGAGAAGGGGTCCCAAAACCCCATGTTGAAAATAGTCTGCAAAATCAAAATGACTGTTTCTGAGAGCGTCAGCTGTGCACCTACACAGGCTCGTAAGTTTGTGAATTTTCAATATTTTCACTCCAGATTTTCAACATTGCCATTTTACCACACCTCCTTATGAGCAGTACAGCTGTCATTTTTCACATCCTGCCCAAAATGTGTTTCCGCCCATGTAGCGCACAATGGCGCAGTCAGTGTGCGAAATCAATGTATGGGCTGCGTTAAGAAAATCACAGTGACACTGTTCACTAGCAGAGGTCTTAAAATGGCTATGTTGAAAATTTGGTGAAAAAATTCCTAAAAATAACTGTTTTACGAGTGTGAGTTGCGCAGTTCCTACGCAGGCTCGTAAGTTCGCGAATTTTCAATATTTTCACTCCAGATTTTCAACATTGCCATTTTACCACACCTCCTTATGAGCAGTACAGCTGTCATTTTTCACATCTCGCCCAAAACGTGTTTCCGCCCATGTAGCGCACAATGGCACAGTCAGTGTACAAAATCAATGTATGGGATGTATAAAGAAAATCATGGTGATACTGTTCATTAGCAGAGGTCTTAAAATGGCTATGTTGAAAATTTGGTGAAAAAATTCCTAAAAATGACTGTTTTTCGAGCGTGCGTTGCGCAGTTCCTATGCACGCTCACAGGTTTGCGAATTTTCAATATTTTCACTCCAGATTTTCAACATTGCCATTTTACCACACCTTCTTATGAGCAGTACAGCTGTCATTTTCACATCTCACCCAAAACGTGTTTCCGCCCATGTAGCGCACAATGGCGCAGTCGGTGTGTGAAATCAATGTATGGGACACATTAAGAAAATCACATGACACCATTCATGAGCAGAGGTCTTAAAATGGCTATGTTGAAAATTTGGTGAAAAAATTCTAAAATGACTGTTTGGACGAGCGTGCATTGCACAGTTCCTACGCACACTCTGCAGTTGCGAATTTTCAATATTTTCCTCCAGATTTTCAACATTGCCATTTTACCACACTCCTCATGAGCAGTGCAGCTGTCATTTTCACATCCTGCTCAAAACATGTTTAGCCCATGTAGCGCACAATGGCGCAGTCCGTGTGCAAACTCAATGTATGGGACACATTAAGAAAATCACGGTGACACTGTTCATGAGCAGAGGTCTTAAAATAGCTGTGTTGAAAATGTGGTTACAAAATTCCTAAAAATGACTGTTTTACGAGTGTTCATTACGCAGTTCCTATGCACGCTCGCAAGTTTGCGAATTTTCAATATTTTCACTCCAGATTTTCAACATTGCCATTTTACCACACCTCCTTATGAGCAGTGCAGCTGTCATTTTTCACATCTTGCCCAAAACGTGTTTCTGCCCATGTAGCGCACAATGGCACAGTCGCTGTGTGAACTCAGTGTATGGGACACATTAAGAAAATCACAGTGTCACTGTTCATGAGCAGAGATCTTCAAATGGCTATGTTGAAAATTTGGTGAACAAATTCTAAAATAACTGTTTCTGACGTCGTTGTGCAGTTCCTCACAGCGCTCGTAAGTTTGAGAATTTTCAATATTTTCACTCCAGATTTTCAACATTGCCATTTTACCACCTCCTTATGAACAGTACAGCTGTCATTTTCACATCCTACCCAAAACATGTTTCCGCCCATGTAGTGCAAATGGCGCAGTCCGGGTGCAAAATCAATGTATGGCACACAGTAAGACAATCACAGTGACACTGTTCATTAGCAGAGGTTTTAAAATGCCAGTGTTGACAATTTGGGTGAAAAATGCCCCACAATGACTGTTTTACGAGCGCATTGCACAGTTCCCACCCGCTCATAGGTTTGCAATTTTCAATATTTCCACTCCAGATTTTCAACATTGCCATTTTACCACACTTCCTTATGAGTAGTACGCTGTCATTTTTCACATCCTGCCCAAAACGTGTTTCTGCCTATGTAGCGCACAATGGGGGTAACAAAAAGGTCATGCTGAAAATTTATTGTGCAAATACCAGCAATCGCACAGGGCATTAGGGTAAAGCACCATACATGCCAAACACCACTGCAAATACCTGCAAGCGAACGTTCGGCATTGACAAATGCTTGTTTGGTTCTGTTGCCCAAAGTTTTCCCAGTACCACTTTATTTAGTCTCCTTAACTACACTGTGCTTGCAGCATAACTACACTGTGACTGCATTGCAACTACAATTTACTTAATGCAACAGACATGTAACTACAATGTAATTACCCCTGGTGCATGTGATTAATGATTACCTACCCCGTGATTACAGCACATTGAAACACTTAAAATGTGACTGTTTTCCTTATTTTATGTAATTTACCTAATTTTGTGACTGTTAAAACTGACAAACATGGGAGTGTTGCTTCACGAAAATGGATTTTTAACTCTCAAAAATGGCAAGCATCATTGTCACGACAAACAAATTATGAAAAAAAACAGAAAAAAATTAGCTGCACATGTGTGAAAATGGAAAACATTTTTATTAATTAAAAATCTTCTAAGTTGTCAGTTAAGCCTCATACAGTAGCAAAGAATGATCTTTGGACCAAACTCTAGCTACCCAGAAAATTTCACATTTGTGAATACATTTAATGTTTACGTAATGGCATAATAAATCTTTACAACTGATCATGAAATGGGATTATGCTAATCTGTGCAAACAGAGCCATTTTCTGGTTAATTTAAACTCACACTGCACCAGATATAGAGAAGCATCAATCCCTAGCAAATTCTCTCTTATGAAGCTACTGTGCACGCCACACCTGGACTACACACCGTATTAAACCTATTTTAGAAGAAATCTGATTACAAGTCACAGAATGCCAATGCTAGAAAATGCAAGGCCCCAGGATGGCTTCATATAAGAGTGTGTGTGTGTGTGTGTGGGTCTACATTAAAATTACGAGACAAGCCCAAAATAAGTACTGCCATGCTGTGTAGGGTCACAGTTGTTGAGATTCTCTGTTGCATAAGATCACAGGATTTCAATCTCTCTCTATGTTTTACACCCATTTCTTCCTGAGTAGGCCAGGTGAGATGCATCTGGAAATGGCTAAAGAACTGCCTGGTCAATTAACTTGCCCAGATTCACACAGTGAGTCACTGGCTATGGTGGGATTCAGATCTAGGAAATCATGATTCACAGCATTGTGCTCTGACCATGGGACCACTCAAACTTCCCAATTTTCTGATAAAGCTACGTTACCATCATGCACACCTGGCTGCAACATCTGGTTTTTGCACTGCATTAAATCCATTTTATGTAAATTCTGACCACAGGTTACAGAATGCATGCCCTGCAGAATCACTCCATTTACTGTGTATATTTCTGTGTGCGTGCGTGTGTGTGTGTTTGTGTGTGTGTGCGTGTGCGTGTGTGTGTGTGTGTGTGTGTGAGTGTGTGTGTGTTTCTGTTTTTGTATATGTGTGTGTGTGTTTGTGTATTTGTTTTAAGTATCAGACAAGCTGAAAATACGTGCTGTAGAGCTGCAAAGGATCACAGTTGTTAGAATTCTCTGTTGAATATGATCACAGGATTTCACTCTTCCTCTGTATTTTTACTTTCATTCCCCCCCTAGGTAGACCAGCTGAAATACAACATTATCTTTCTTATCACTGTGGTGTGTAGCCTATTCAGGCTCAGGCTCTGTGTACAGCAACAAAGCTTTCTAATGTTTCACCAAACTGTTGGTTTTTACGAAGACTGTGCCATCTGATGCATAATTCCCTTAAGTAGACCCGATGGGCTTAAGTCACATGTTTAAATTTAAAGTGCTGGTAGTGCATATCAAAATATCTACATTTAACACTCAAAATACAATTAAAACATCATTCAAGTGCTAACAGGATGTAAATACCTAGACAAACACATTAAATGTTCCTGTACTTTTCTATAATTCTTTCTTCTTGCATTTCACTTTAAATTCCCCTAAAGGAAACATTAATTAACATTCTAGTGTGTAACTTTACACTCGGAAAAACTTTCCCTTACATTCTAGCTTATGTAATATACTTAGAAAGGGCATTATCATGGAAGAAGAAAAAGTGAAGGAACAGAGAAGCATAAAACATGTTCTTTTTTCGTAGACTTGTTTTCTGTGTATCATCAGAAGTGTTTAACTTTGTGTACACTCTTAAAAAGATGGACCTGGGATTTAAATATATTTATCTAGGGGGTGCCCCGGAGATTACTAACAGGAGGGAGAGGCAGCAGAGGCTTCTTAGACATTTGCATATATTCTTCCCTAGGTGTATGCCTGAAACTTTAATAAGGGTCTAAAAGGATTTTTTGAAAGACATTTTTTTCCTGATAGGGCTTACAGAAAGATAAAGAATGATATTTATAAGTGGCCTCAATGTTTATTCCTTTATTTCCTACTTTATGAGGGGTATCACATGTTTATAAAACCAGAACTTTCAAAAAGGAAAGAAGGAACCTAGCATGGTCTGTGTCCATCATGGAAGTGAAAGAAAGAATAGAGAGTATAGGAGTGACTGATGCCACTTCATGTACATTCTGTTCTTCCTTCTATTAACTCTTCTCTCACCTAAAAGAGAGAGAACACATAACAGAACACAACTACTCCCACCCAACACCATTTACGAGGGAGCACAGTACCACTGGAGATGTTATTTGAACTTTTAGCAGATATGACAGCACTATATGATGGAAACATTCCACTGTGACAAGGCATCCTATCGCTACAGCATGAGGTCTGACGGTAAGCTGTATAATGGGAGTCAATGGTGAGGTTCAACTTTGGTTGATATCTCAGCCATTTTTAGGAATTTTGGCCCCACATTTTCAACATGGGGTTCTTGGGACCCCACTTCATGAACATTGTCACTGTCATTTGGTTATTTGGTTCCAAAAGGTAATTTTGCAGTTGCTGCACAGAATCACCTTTTGGGATTGATTAATGAAATGACAGTGCCACTGTTTATGAGGTGGAGTCCCAAAAAGCCCATGTTGCTAAATTTGTGAAAACATTTACAAAAAATGACTGCGTTATGAGTGTGTATTGCATAGTTTCTACGCACGCTCATAACTTCACCAATTTTTAATATTTTCACTCCAGACTTTCAACAATGCCATTTTTTCACACCACCTTATGAAAAGTACAGTTGTCATTTTTTTCATCCTGACAAAAACATTTTTTTCGCACCTATGGCACAGAATGGTGAGGTCGCTGTGAGAAATCAACTTTCAGGACAGATTAACAAAATCACAGTGGCACTGTTCATGAGGGGAGGTCCCAAAATGCCCATGTTGAAAATCTGGTGAAAAAATTCCAAAACATGATTGTGTTACTGGCATGCATTTTGCAGTTTCTATGCATGCTCATAACTTTGCCAATTTTCATTTTTTCACTCCAGATTTTCAACATTGCCTTTTTTTCACACCTTCTCATGAACAGTACAGCTATCATTTTTCACATCCTACCCAAAATGTGTTTTCACACCTGTGGCACCAAATGCCACAGTTGCTCTGCAAAATCACCTTTTGGGATTGAATAATGAAATTACACTGCCACTGTTCATGAGGTGGAGTCCCAAAAAGCCCATGTTGAAAATTTGGAGCAAAAATACCAACAAACACCCGGGTTGTTAGGGTTTCCAACCATAATGCCCCACCCTGTAGACACTGATAGGTGTTGGGGTGTGATTTGAGGTTGTCGGCCATAATACTCAAGCCATTCCACCCTCACCCTGCAGCCATTGACAGACGGCCCTAACGTTCAGCCCTTTCTCTTCTACTGCACCCATCTCAGCTTATTTCCTTATGCAATGGGGTGCACATAAGGGCTGAATTCCCCAAGGCACACCACAACACCTCTCAGTGTCTGCAGGGTGGAGTGAGGTGGAATGGCATGAATATTATGGCTGATGACCCAAAGGCACCACCCCAAATGCCTGTCAGTCTCTGCAGGGTGGGGGTGGGGGTCGGCATTACTTAAATACTTCACTGCCATTCCCATTATGCATCTTTCTAGCTCCTGCACTACCAATGCCAATACCAGCAAGCAAACATTCAGCATTGACAAATGCTTGTTATACATATACCACACAATTGCTGCTATAGGTGGGGGGGTCTGGGTTCAGTGTGTGCTTGGGAACGTTGTTCTGGGTGGGCAGGTGGCCACCCAAGGCTGGGCTGCTGTGTTGTGCCCTGCAATACTGCAGCCTGCCTTTGATTGGCCCGGAGTTGTTCCTACTCTGCAAGGGCTCAACTTTGAGCCCCCCTATGAGGCACACTGCAGGGTTGCGCCAGCATATGCACTGCACATCCTGGGCTGAATATTGGGATGTGCTGCATATGCATGGGCACACCCCCTGCATCTGTGCTGCATACCATTACATTGCACCCCAGTGCATCGGGAGTTGCACTGTGCCCGGCAGCCTTATCAATATCCTGCCAGGCGCAGAGCGGGGTTGCGCCAGGCATAACTCTTTTGAATATCTGGGCTCCTGAGTTTAAAGGAGACATAATCTTGCTCAGCAGAAATTTTAAGACATATAAACATTGTATGAATGTTTTTAAATGATTAAGCATATGATTTTGTTTGATAATTTTAAACAATTGTGTATTGAGTATTGCATTTTAATTAGAGATAGAAACAAGAGAGCTGATAACTTGTAAAAATCTTCTATTTGATCAAATTATTTTTGTGACTTGATCTATGTGAATTTATTTAATTCTAGATGTTGTGTTAATAGGCTTTTTATTGGCTAAGTCCTTCTGAAATGGGTTGTCAGGTAATTCTGCCCAAAAGGTAACATGCCTATTGTCGGACGCTACTAATTGTATAAAGGTATTACGAGGCCTGGAAATTCCAGGGTAAAGAAATGTTTTTGGTAATTAAATGTACATATTGAATTTGGCCAAATGTGGTCCTTTGTTCAATTAGCCACTGGGCTACTCATGATCTCTCATTCTATAAAAGGCAGCTATGACCTTAATAGCCTTATTGGGAAGTTATTCTGGGAAATATGACTCAGATAAAACTAATACCAGGGCTGAATTAGGTGTAATTCTGTTACTCAGATAAAACTAATACCAGGGCTGAATTAAGTGTAATACTATTTGTGGAATTTGGGGTATTTATGAGTTTGCTGTATGAGCATGCCTTGTACCTCAAGATAATGAGAGCCTAGGCATTGTGTTTATTAGATTCTTAACATAATTTGCCCTCGTAAAGTAATAGGCAGCCAAATTGCTTTGGCAACATGGGAGGTTCTAATAAAATGCTTGCCCATATATGGGATAGTTTTTGTTATATTTTCCCTGGAAAAAGAGGTCTATCCCTATGGAATATCTAAGCGATTTGTTCAACAGAACTGAATGTGGAGATCTAAATGCAACTTTGGCTGATCTAATTTATGCAATGAAATTACCAATCTAAAGATCAAAATGGAAGCATTACATATATGGAATTAATGGAAGATTAGTTACACAGAAGTGTGACGTATTTATTATCTGTAACGTTTATGGTTTTTATATTATGTACAGTTGTAACAATTTATGTATGTAAGTTTTGTAAAGGCTTTTTGCAGCTCAAATAAATTCACTTGAGTCTTGAGTCTTGCTGCATATTCCCAGGCAGTTGCCAATGCTGTCACCGCCATGGTTGGTAGGACCATCAAGACAGAATAAAGAGAAGGACAAGGATATATCATCATCGACACCCTCCTCGTCTAGTAGTCACCATATGCATTGGGAAAAACATGCTTCACTGGTGAAGTTGCAGGCTCCATTGAAGAACGGTAAGTCCTTGTTGTCATCCACTCTGGCAGTGTCAGCTACAGCCCCCCGAACCATCACCAAGCCATCACCATGAAACCAAGGATGGGGCTTTGCTCTGGCACTGCTGTACCTACTATGGAATGTATGCCACCTCCATCATTGAGTTCTGTCTTGCCAATGATGGTGGTTATGAACCCTTTAACATGTGTCATAGACTCACTTGCTATACTGGTATCATTTTCAGAAATGTTACATTGCTTGTTCACTTTGCTGCATAAAACAGTGATGAACTGGAACACATGATTCTTGTCACATATCCTCTTCACAATACCCCGAAATGGTGGGTGAACTGCCTGTACCTGTTGCAGGGTGTCCCTCTTTTCTTTCTGACTCTGGAAAGATGCTAACAAAAACTGCCTCCAGATCAGGATGGAGTGCCCATCTGGATTATGTCCAGGCCCAGGGGCCATGGACTGAGCTGGATTCAGTTCTCCACATGAACATTCTAAGGATGAAAGCTGTTCTCCTTAGTCTCCAAGCCTTTGCAGAACACCTCAGTCCTGGTTCATTGGTTAAGTATACAAGTCCAGTCAGCCACTGGAGCCATAAATGGACTTGCCACCATTCAGTGGACATAATCCCATTTTCTTTCTCGAATATGTTGATCAAGCAGTCATTTGAATGTTGCCATATTACCAGCACCCATTACTGCTTAGGGAAAGGAATTCCATACCTTCACCACCCTCTGGTTATACCACCTGCCTCTTTTAGATGTTGTATAATTCTCCTCCAGTAGCTGGTAGGGGTGGAGTCTAGTTGCCCTGTCTGACCCTTTCTCTTTTTATTAACCCCATGCATTCCCAGAGCATATCATTCCAAAAGGCATTGTAGGCAAACATAAATCCCCTCTTATTCCTAGATAAGACATTGAATACAGACATAGGTCCAATAACCTATTATGATAATCCTTATTCTGGACAATGTTTAGTCTTTTAGTAAATCTACGTTGCACTGTCTCAGTGCGTTTAACACTGCCTATACTCTGCGGGGCACTAATGGGTGTGCGGTACCAAGGACCGGCCTGACCAAGGATTTGTACAAGGGCACCAATACCTTCTCACTTCTACTTTTGATGTTTCTTAGGATATTACCCATTATTTTATTTGCACGTTTTACCATTTCTAAGTTAAGCCTGTCAAAGGTTAAAGTGTCAGATATTATTACTCCCAAGTTTTTTTTTCTGATTCTGTGCTGTTGATAGAAACAGATATAAGTGTGATGCAATACATTAACAGGCAAGGGGGCATTCAATCTTACCCCCTTTTCAGGGGACAAATGAGAGTATTGGTATGGACAGGGAGATTCCATTTCAGCATTTCTTTTGATTCAGAAGGTTCTGCTCAAGCTGAAGGCAGAGTATGGCACCCTAATATTGGTGGTCTCCTTCTGGCCTCACCAGATCTGGTTTTCACTTCTACAGCATCTGGCGGTGGAGCATCCTGTTCAGTTCCCCAATTGTCAGAGTCTGCTGTCACAGGCCTGGGGGTCTGTGGTTCATCCAGACCTGTGGTCCCTGCATCTACGTGCATGACTCCTAAAGACAGAAACTGTATGCTTCTTGGGTTCCCCCCAGGTGACTGACATCTTGCTTGCAGCTCAACAGCCTTCCAAGAGACATGCCTTTTTTTCTTTTTTAATAGCAGTACTTCACCCTATGACATGCTTCCTGTTATGAGGACCCATTTTTTGTGTCCTGTCAATACTGTACTGGCATACCTTCTGACTCTGTCAGACTTTAGTCTCCATTACTCTTCTATCAAAGTGCATTTGATTACTGTTTTGGATTTCTGTGCCCATGTTGATGGGCACACAATGGTTAGAGATGTCCAAAATTGGCAAAATGTGTTACGTGAAATATTCTGCAAAATTCACCAGTTTTGCGAAATTCAGAATTTTGCCCGTGGAGTGCAGAATTTTGCCTGTGGAAGGCAAATTTTGCCCACAAAATGGCAAAACTCACCTTTTGCTTGTGAAATGTCACCACTTTTCTGGTGAAATTTTGCATTTCGTGGGCAAAATTCCACATTTCACACCCCACAAAACATTTTGAGTAAGGGGCAAATTTTGCAAAATATTTTGCGCAGTGAAATTGACGATTTCATGGGAATTTTGTCAGCAAAATATAATTTTGCAACATCTCTAATGGTGGTACAACTAGAGATGCCTAGTACGTTTCCAGAGGTTATCCTGCACATGCAGCCCCCTTTATATACTGATTCCACCTTGGGACCTCAATGTCATACTTGAAAAGTTGTGTCTTGCTATGTTTTAAGCCTGCAGTGACCTGCAGGATGCATTTCCCTTAATGGAAAATGCTGATTTTAGTTGACATGATTCTGCATGTAAGATTTCTGAGCTTAAGGCTCTGATGCGTTAGCATTCTTATTAGATTTCCCACAAGCTCAGGGTAACTTTATGGACTGATCTTCATTTTCACCCTAATGGGGTATCTGATTCTACACTGACTCAGATCATACATTTTCCTATGTATTATCCAGAGCTTGTTAACAAAGGTGAGATATTGCCCAATATGCTTGACGTATACAGAAGAACACTGTGCTTCTATCTTGATGCACTAAAGACTGCAGAACATCCTTTCAGCTTTTTTTTTAGTTCACCCATGGAAAAGAGGGTGACACTGTATCTAAACAGTGCCTCTCCAAATGGCTGGCTAACTGTATTGATTTTGTTATGTGAAGTACGAAAAGGAATTTCATGGTGCAATGCATGGCCTCACTACAAGTGGTTTGACCACTTTGATTACTTGCTTTCAGAATGTTTCCACAGCTGACATATCACTGCTTTGCACTACTGTTTAAACATTTTCTCTCATAGATGTGCTGGCTATGGTCAGGTGGTGTTGCAAGACCTTCTGTCTTGATTATATATCAGATTCTTCCATCCTCTTAGGGTGCATTGTGTACTGCTTGGGAGTTGTTCCACATACTTGATGAAGACAGAACAGTTACTGTAATAAAACATTTTCAAGAGAGTTTCCTCCATTGGGCCACAACACATTCACCCTCCTTCCCCCTTTCTGAGGAATCAGTTGGCAGATTTGTCTACCTCCTTGTTTGGAGGTGTCCATAAGAATTGTATGCATATGTTATTTCCAGTCTCATGTATCTCCTTGTGTGTCTGGTACTGGTTTGGCCTCCTGGCTCCTCATGATAAGAGGTCCTCCGAGCTTATCTCTGGTGGAGAACTGAGAAGCAATGAGGCCACCCAGAATTATATAGATGCTGATAATGCACATCATCGTGGGTGGCCCCTGGCCAGCAGATGTCTCCAAGTGGTCCTGACACCAATGGTTTACAGTTCCAAAGGTGTGACCCAATGGAAGAGAGTCTCTCAAAGGTCTTCTGTTACCATGAGTAACTGTTCTTTGTGCCTAATGTTCTGTAATGCACAGAAGGGAGCTACCAGCTGTTTGGCCAGTAGTCCAAATATCCATACTGGGGACCTGTTATCTAGATCAGGTTCAGTGCCACCACCAGTCAAGGGGACACCAGCATCCTCCTCCTTGACCACTGTTCCTGAGCCAGAGATTTTGTTACCTCTCGAAATGATCCTCCTGTTGGCACCTCCCCCAGCACCTACCAGCATGGATGCCACAGATGTGGCAGAAAATAATCTGGCAACATGAATGCTACCACCCCACTTTCAGCAACTATTCCTTTGCTGCTATTACTACTACTACCACCATCCTCACAGCCAATGGATGAAGTTGCTGCAGAAGTAGCTTTTTAGGTGCAACAATATTTTGCTACATAGAACCTATGCACTTTTTGACTGCCTTGCCGGCACCTCTTCCTTTACTTGAGCATCTCTTTCCAGCCATTTTATATCTTTTTTTTTTTTATTTAGAATGTTTTATTATATTTAGATTTTTAATATTACAAGGAAAAAAAACACTGCAGTAAAATGAAATACCACCAGCAGCAGCAGACAGCACCTCAGCAGAGGGACTAGCAGTCTTTGTTTCCTTTTCTGGCTGCCCAGAAACCAGAGATTGTGATGTGGTGGTGGATGCCTTAAACCGTGTTATAGCATGGCGCGCATCCACACCACTGTTAACACATTTTAAGGTAACTGTGTTAGTCAGGAACCATAGTGCCTAAAATCCTGCTCTGAGTAGGAAGGGGATTCGGGCAGCCTGGTAAGCGATGTATCTGCTTCATTCTGATTAAGCAATAAGGCATGATAGCGTGTGCATTGTGCTGGGATAGCACCACAGCTCGATTGGGGAAAATACAGACCACCCTCAAGAAGGGCATGGGTCTGATCAGTCACTCTGGGGATGGACATCTCACCAAACCGCAATGGCCTATCTCCCTTAGCCAAGGTACCGAGCCCTCCACTACCTCCGCCTCCCACCTATGATGATCCGTGGCTCCCACCCCCCAAACAACACAGAAGGAACAAGCAGAGAAAATCAGAGGAGAAGGGAGATGAAAGGACAATTCTCCATGAATTTATTCCCATGGTCAGAGCCACAGCAAAGACTCTTGCTCATCCTCAGGATCGCCACCAGCGAAACTAGAGGGGAACAGATTTGCTCCACTGGTACATTCCTGACTTGAAGATTGGGCCATCCCTACTGTCCAGGCTGTGGTGATGAATACAGAAATGTAGCTACAAGAACACCACCCCAAATCATGGGCTGATGTAGCTTTACACACCAACTTACCCTCCAGCAGCACAACGAGCACAGAAGAGAAAGCAGGGACTCACCACAAGGACTGAGCCAAACGCTGCACCTGATAGCCTAGGACACTCTCCATTGTTCCTTCTGGCTGGAAATTTAGCTGTCTTTTCTTCTGACTGCATTCATATGAAGTGCACCACTGTCCTGCAGTATTGATCCTATAGACCTATACTTTTCTCCTCGTGCTCTGGGCTTTCACAGGAGAGGAGTCAAGCCAGACCAATTTGGACTCCTCTCTAATTAAGTCCCCACATTCTACTTAAAGAAGAATGATTAGGAGAGGCCGTAGAAGCATGCGGTTGGGATATCATGAACCGCTCCCCTTTAATGTACATTTTTTTTAATGTTGGCACATTTGGCAATCTGACAATTAGACTAAATTCCTGCTTTGCCTTTTACCCTGGTGTTAACTTCAGACAGTGCCTATATGCTGCATTCCTACTGTATGTTGTAATTGCAAAAAGCAATGTCACTTTATTGTTGCACTCACCAAGCACGTCTGAAGTATTCGCTGCAGAAGAATTTTAGTTATGGGTGGGTTGATTTTCTTGTGTTTATCTCTGGTAGAGTATTGTACATTGTATAAAAAAACATATTAATAGTAAAGAAAGGGAAGTCATAGTCCCCTTGTATATTGCACTTGTGAGACCCCACTTGGAGTACTGCGTGCAGTTTTGGGCACCTTACAAAAGACAAGATGTGGGAACACTGGAGAGAGTTCAGAGGAGGACCACAAAGATGATTAGAGGATTAGAAGGACAGATTTATGATCAAAGGTTAAATTCATTGGGACTGTATTCACTGGAGTATCGTAGGATGAGAGAGGATATGGGTCTGATATATAAGGCCCATGCAGACTCTTTTCTTTGGGATAGTATGGGTCTGAAGCAGAGGGACCATATTCACAATACAAGGGCACATAACCTTCAGTTGATTAAAGAAAGAACAAATATAAATAAGAGGAGATATTGGATTAACAACAGAGTAACTCAAATATGGAATTCACTGCCCGGTGAGGTGGTTGAAAGCAAAACCATATCTGAATTTAAATCAAGGTTGGATCATTATTTAATTGGAAAAGGGATTAAAAGATATCTGTAGGCTTTTAAAAATGCGAGCTTATGGACTATGGTCTTAAAATGCTCTGTAATTTCAATGAAATCAATGAAAGTCCTTGTATGTTATAAGTCTAATTTGGCCAATGCAATATTTAGCAATCACCCCTTGTATATTAGGTGCTGCTCCTGAACAGTGGTAGATAAAATGTGCCAATTATATTGAGACACCAGAATTAAGCAAACAAAACAAAAAAAGACAGAATTATAAATAGAAATACACGTGTTAAGTGCTATATAAGCCCAGTGCATCCTGTGGCTTTATCTTATTATAAAGTCTACTACCTATATGCTATGGGGGGGGGGATCCAGGAATGTCTCAACTCTCCTGCTGCACTATGTGCATGTTTAGCCATGACTCCCCTTGCATGCTTTATTAGGACTCACACTCCGAATCCTTTGGTGCATGAAGAGGCTTTCAGAACCTCTGTTGGCTACAGGATTTGGTGAAGTTTACGCGACTTCCCTCTGGGCCCTCCTTTTTGTCTTTCTGGTCTTTAATACTCTAGCAATTATCTTTACAGTACTTGTCAACTGTCCCATCCTGTTCCCACACGTCCCCTGCTGCCCTCCCAAATCAGCGAATCGCCTCCTCCTTCCTCTGCACTAGCCAGAACCAATCCTATTACTACCCCTACTCTGGACTGTTCTGCCCACCTTGTGCTCTGTAATCTCCTGCCTGTTTGTTACCCCCACACGTGGTTTTGTAGCAGACTCCTCCAGTGGCCTGGCCAGATTGTAACCCAAATGGCTCAGCCCCCTTTGGTCTCATGTCACCCTAATGTGTTATGTATTAATTACTCTGTTGTATTTAAGTTCTATGTACCTAGTACGCTACTGTAGTTTCTCTTTCTTGTAACTAAATCTGGGTCGCAGCTGAAAAAGGGACCTCCAGGGCTCAGTGGGCCTACCAAGTCATCAAAATTGAATAAATAAAATAAATAAATAAAATTATGTACTGGTTGTAGGTCCCCCCACAATATTCTCTCTGGGGCTTGCCTGTTTCATTCATTCGAGACACTGAGACCTCTCAGTTCATAGTGAGTTCTGGGGGTATGATATCCCATCACCCCTCGAGCTGAGGTTTCTACCATCCATCAGTAACCTCCTGGTGGAGCTCAGGGACTGAGGGCTCTAGGTTTTTTCTTGATGCTGCCCTCCGTGGCTGCCTCCCCATGGAGTTTCTCATTGGATTACAAAAGTGGTCGGATGGATAAGCATTCTCCTTCATCATGTTGTCTAGGTATTATGCTCTCTGGCACTACTAACAATCGATACTTTTTAAATGTGTGGTGTGGTCACACTGTATGACTTGATGTGGGAGCCATACCTGGCGTTGTTTGTGAATACCTTGGAGTTATGTACTCTGGTGTTATGCACAACCCTGTCACCATTTGGAGAAATGGGGGGGAGGGAAAGGGTTTTATATGTAGTTCTGGGCTGATTTTATTTCTCAGAAGTACTGCTGCTGCTTTGTCTAAAGGCCTCTTTGTTCCTATGATTATTGGGTTGAATTTCACAGTGGGGAGAGCAATCATTGTGTTAGGGATATACTGTGGAGATACTGCCAGGTGTGAATCACTCACTGCTGCTTCTATGTTTTGTTAATTATGGACCTACATTGCATTAGTTGGAATGTTAGGGGGTTGAACTCATGTGTTATGAGAAAAAAGGCCTGGTCTCATCTCAAAAAACTCAAGCCTCATATAGTCATCGTACAAGAGACCAAACTAAATAAGTTGGAGGCTGCTAAACTCTGCAGTGATTGGGTGGGCACAGATACACATAGCGTAGCCCCTTCAAAGAAAAGAGTGGTATCCACACATATTCACAAGTCCCTGGGCTGGAGTTTTATGCAAGTTAAGAGGGATAAAGAGGGGAGATGGGTTTTGGGGATAGTAGATACTTCGTAGGGGCTGTCACAATTAATATTTATGGTCCGAATTGTAATGACCTGGCCTTTTTTCACCAGTTACGTCAGAACATTTTAGCCCTCAGTTCATCACATATATCTATATTGTTAGGGGGATTTTAATGTAATGCTCAACCCTGCTGTGGATAAAAGTGTTGGAAAGGCCAATCCCCATACCAAAGCCCTCGTAGCTTTAGAGGCCTGATGTCGACTCACCAGCTGTTTGATGCTTGGTGGGCTCAACACCCCAGGGTACGAGGCTATACCTGTTTTTCTGCAATGCATAGTACAATCAGCAGGATAGATCTGTGGCTGTTATCTTACTTTCTCACATCCCAGACTACTGGGGCCACCATTCACCCAATTGTAATATTGGATGATGCTCCTTTAGAAATTGTGTTGATTTGGGGCCCACCAATAGAGAGGTTTAGATCTTGGAAACTGGACCCTTTTTGTTGGAGGACCCCTCATTTATACCTTGGCTTAAGGAAGAAGTCTGGCAATATTGGGCTGTTAATGATACCAGGGATACTGCAGATCACATGTTATGGGAAGCCTTTAAGGCACCCATGAGGGCCTGTATCATGATATTTGCTGCCCATAGCCAACAAACTAGTGAAGCGTAACAGCTCTGGCTCGAATTGGAGGTTAAAGGGTTAGCAAGAAAATATAAGGAGACCTCTCCCCAACTCCCTATCCCTTTGGTAGCACACCTCATTAGCGCTTGCACCCGGCTGGATGACCTTCCTAGCAGAAAGGAGAACTCCC
Organism: Neoceratodus forsteri; assembly: GCA_016271365.2. Taxonomy (NCBI): domain Eukaryota; kingdom Metazoa; phylum Chordata; order Ceratodontiformes; family Ceratodontidae; genus Neoceratodus; species Neoceratodus forsteri. The sequence goes on from CM028129.1 coordinate 68,117,239, forward strand.
CCTTGGGCAGCTCCGATGTTCCTTTTGGAAAGGCAGGAGAAATCTGGCAAACTACTGTTCTACAGTTCAAAATGTAGGTAAGTGGCCAGAACAGTTAGAGGCCTCCTGGACCATAGGAACCAGCTGGATAACACCCAGAGGGGAATAAACAACATAATGCAACAAAAGTATGCCTCTCCTAACACTCTGAAGGGTGAGGATAAAAGACTGCTACTAAACAACCTGCCTAGGATAAAAGAATCACTCTACAACAATCCCGCATGCTTGAAGATCTGATTACACAGGCTGAAATTTTAAGCACAATTAAGACCTTGAACCCTCACAAAGCCCCAGGGGCCAATGGCTTTCCAGTCGATTTCTATCATGCACTGGGTCAGGACAATGCTCCTTATTTACAGCAAGTATTTCAAACCCATTTTACCCAGGATATGTTGCCACAGTCCATGAGAAAAACTGTTACAATGGTACTTCCCAAAAAGGACAAAGACCTTTCTCTACCAGGCAGCTCCCACCCTATCTCCCTTACAAATGCAGATGCTAACATCTTGGCAAAAGTCCTTGTCTGCAGGCTGGAAGCCATTTTGCCTGACTCAATACACCTTCCTTAGGTTGGGTTCATAAATGGTAATCTTAGTTCAGATCATCTTCAGTCCCTAACATCACTTATAAATTACTCTCAGTCATCCCTGTCCCTGACTGCTGCTACTGCAGTGGATTTTTAGAAAAAAAAAACATTCTACTCCATGGAATGGAACTATTTCCTTGAACATTTGGCATTCAGGGATTGGGTCTCCCTGTTATACGCTTCTCTTATGGCTTTGGCCTTGACAAATGTTATAAAATCTCCCCTTTTCCCCCTACAAAAAAGGCACCAGGCAGGGGATCCCCCATCCCTCCTACTCTTTGTAATGGCTATAGAACCCCTGTCCAGAGCCATTTGCAGTAAAGTAGAAAAGATATTGCACCCAAAGCATACCGATCCACAGACTGCCAGAGCTTGTGGTGAAAATATCATCATTTATTAACACAGTTAAATCACTGCACCTCTGTGAAATTTCTTTCTATTGCAAAGTTCAAAATTGTATACAGCAGTCTGCTTGTCCTATGCCAAAGATCATGTCCCCAGTGCTTCAGCTCAGAAAAATCCTTCATCAGACTGCTGTATACAGTTTTGAACTTTGCACTAGAAAGAAATTTCACAGAAGTACAGTGATTTAACTGTGTATTGATAAACTACTACATTTTTACCTCAAGCTCTGGCAGTCTGTGGATCTGTATGCTTGGAGTGTGCTATCCTTTGTTCTTTGTTTGAGTTTAGGTTTAGCCACTCTAGATAGCACCTCATCACCAGCGAGATTCACTGCACCTGTGTGGAGAAAGTTGCCATTCACATTAACCCTGACATTCAGGATATTAAGGTCACACAAGTGGAATATAAACATTCATGTATGCAGACGATTTACCCCTTACCCTCTTAGAGGCTGAGCAATCAGTCTCTCATGTTCCTCCCATCCTTACTATTTTTGCTAGGATCTCAGGGTTTAAGGTAGATTAGTCAAAGACTGAAGTGTTACCTCTTAATTCCAGATACAGTGCCGACTTTTTTGTATCCTTTGGTCTAAAATGGACACCTAATGGTGTAACCTACCTGGGAATCAGACTACACTCTAACCTTGCAAAATGAATACCACTTAATCTGGTCCCTCTGATCTCCTCCTTGAGAAAAGAATTTGAGCATCGGACAGCCCTTCAACTCTCTTTGACAGGAAAGATCGGTGCCATTAAGCTCATTACAGCCCCCAGATTCCTAAATGTTTTATCCCATTTGCCACTGCATATCCCCCCAGGTAGTTTCATACAATTGACAATATGATTGGACAGTTTCTGTAGGATAATAACCCCCCACAATTCAGCAGGGCTAAACCCTGCAGTCAATGGCGCAGAGGAGGTGGACCCTTTAATGTTTTCAGAAGTACTACATGGCCTTTGCCACAGCACAGATGACCAAATTGTTTTCCTGGCCAGGTCCACTTGACCCCTTGAAGCTTCATATCGTATTGCTGCTTCTTGGTAACAAAGTGCCATCTGTCTCTTTATAGTCTCCCTGCAGGAGGTCACCCTGGCCATCTCCAAATATGCAAATCTCAGTCAAATACTGAGCCAAAGTCCATAGGGATATATTGGAGGATCCCACCCAACTGGAATGCACCCCCTTATGGGATAACCTCCTCAAATAGATAGGGGATACCCGATCAGATGGAAAATGTGGGAGTTGCAGGGCATCCGGTTCATCAAGAACCTCTACATACTGGGTACTAGGACACTGGACTCCTTTGTCTCCCTAGTGTCATGATTTCATCTTCACAAAGCTGATTTCTGGAGGTCTTCAGATCAGAACTATTTTCCATGGGTTGTACTAATCCAAGGCTAAGTACCCTAAAAAGGATCATATCCCCTGCCCCTTGTCCATTGGGGGAATAACCAAAAATGGAGATAAAGCTGAATATACCTAGAGTTAAGAGATGCCCAACCCAATACCTCATTGAAAGCTGGATCCCAATAACAAGATGAAATGGGGATTATTACTACAGACTCACAATGGTCCCAGGTATAATCCAGAGGACACAAAGCTTGTAGAGATGGCAAAAGCCATCTTATCCTTTACAAAACTATCCATCGATGGTATAGGACACCCCAAGTTCTCATGCACCTTGTACTGATGAACCCTGATCTTTGCTGGAGAGCTGCTGGCATCCTGCTGCTCACATCTTTCATATCTCATGAAAGTGCCTGCTCCTTAAGCCATTTTGGTGAGGGACCATCAAGATCTGTGAGGAAGTTGTGGGCTCCAAAATTCAGGTTAACGCTCCACTCCTCTTGCTAGGCTGCTGCTCGGACAATACTCCTAAACACTCTCCAGCAGGGGAATGGGTCACAGTGTTGGGAGTTGTTGTTAAACGGTTAATACTGTGTGACAGGCAATCTTCCATTGTTCCCTCCCCAAATAAATGGCTCTGTGCAGTTGGGCAATTAGCCATATATGAAAATCTATCTAGTTTTGCAGCCAAGACTCTGTTCCATTTCATCAAATGCTGGGGCCCATTTCTCCAATCCAAATATTGTGATAATCCTGCATCGTTGCCACCCACCTCTGTTGTTACTTGTAGTTCCCATATACTGTAATACCAGCAGCCAGTTAAAAGGCATATTTTTGCCTTCCATGTGATTCCAGCAATTTCTTTCCTGGCAAAAGCAGTAGTCAGTACTTTTGTTGCTGTGTTTGTTTTTTTCTGTGCTGTATTTTCTAGCTATATATGGCACATGTCAACCTGTTATTACTGCACTGTTTCAGTTGATTTCACAAGGGGGTATTATGTGGCTTGTTCCTTTTCCTTCTATTTTGATTTGTTTCCTCCTTTGGGATGACACATCCTTTCTGCAGTCTGCAGTTTGGACTGTAACTCCCTAGCGTACATAATGCTGTTGTGCTAGACTGTACTCATGTTATTCTATTTATTTCAAATTATTTATTTGGTGTGTGCCTCTGTTTGATGTTTGATTGTATTTTTACTGTTATTGTTCAATAAAAGGATTAACTACAAGAAAATAGGTTGGATGAGGAGGGTCTCTTTAAGCTAAGTGGCACTGGCAACCAAAACACAAAGGGCCAAAGTCTCAAGATGGGAGGAAGGTTTGAGAGGGAGGTTAGGAAGCATTGCTTCACAGAGAGGTTGGTGGACAGTTGGAATGCTCTTCCTTAAGAGATGGCCTTGTTAAAGATGGTGGGCACCTTCAAAAGAGGCTGGGATACACTTAAGGGGAAAGTAAGAGTCATGGGAGGGGCTGATGGAAAGGATGGGAAAAGTGGGGAGGGGATGGAGGGTCAGTAGCTTAAGCTGTGGATCCTGCAATGCGAGCAGACTAGATAGCCCATGTGGCCTTATTCTACTGGCTGTTTCATATGTCCATAAACACAAGGCCAAAGTTGGAGTGCTTCCACCACCCAAGAAGTGTTGCTATTCCATCACAATGCACACCTTGGAGTGCCTTATTGCAGTTACAAAATGGGTAAAAAAGTGTGATGCCATATATGTAAAATAAAAAATCATAATTTAAATGAGTACTATAGATAAAAAAGAATCAATGTAAAAAAACAAAAATAGTCCAATTTGATTTTAGAAATGCTGCTACTTGGCCACAAGGTGGTGAAAGTTCTGCATGTCTGCAACTCTGTTCTGTATGTGTCTTGTTTTTTGTAATGGAAGTCAGTTCAGGACTGACCATTTAAAAAACAACAAACTTTTTTTCTGCAGTGACAGATGCCACGCACCAAGATGTGTGAGGAGCCGCCATCAGTGGCATTGGTAGAAGACAATGGTGCTCTATTAGTGGGTTACTGAGGAACTGCCATCAGTGGAGTAGTGAGGGCTCAGAGCTGCCATTGGCATCTTTGGAAGAAGAGACTGTTCATACAGTTTGTGACCAGGTTAGTGAGGGACAGCAGTTGGTGGCACAGGAAAAGGTTTTTTTTCTTGTCTTCAGATTCTTTTCCTCTGAGTGGGAACAAGTGGCTGGTTGGACGGTGGCAGTGCGGAGGAATATGCCTCAGGAAATACAGAGTAAAGAGGAGCTGGATCTTTTCCTGTCCTGTTGTGCTGGAATAAAAGCACAAGGTTCCGAGATCCTCAGCCAATCAGCTGCCTTAATTTTCTGACCCATTTCATTTTTTTTTTCATTTTATTTCTCACTGCCTCTGACCGGCCCCCTTCCACCAGCCCCCCCAGCCCTGTCACCCCAGTGTCCACTGGTACTTACCTCCTGGATGTTATGAGGTGCAGCACCTGCGAGGGGCTGGTATCATCCTGCCAGTCGGAGAATTTTTCAGCCTCCAGTTTTATTCCCACCTCCAAGTGCAGAGCCGTATGTATGCAATGATGCCAATGGCCGAGCCACACTGGGTGTCTGCTCCATCTCTGCCCCCTCTCTTTAGAGCCAGTGTGCCTGCCTCCAGCCACTGCTAGGGGCCAGGCATGCACCAGTCTTTGGTCCCACCCCTCCCTGGGAGAGCAGAGCTGTCCTTCAGATGCTCGATCCTCTCCCTCCTTCCCTCCCTCCTCAGCGGACCCCAGCAACCTGCGAACACCACGAACACAGGTCACTGGTGTGGCAGGAGGTAAGGCAGTGATGCCTCAGCCCTTCATGCCACTGGGCCAGCTTTCCTGACCCATTTCATAATTTTCTTTTGTTGGATTTGCTTCAAAGAAACAATATATTAAATGGTCATCTTAACTTTTGGCAGTTGATTTTATACAAGCAAATATGTTTTTGTTTTTTTTAGCATAACTCAGGCAATTGTTATGAGATTTGTCTGAAGCTTGGAATGATTTTTGCCCAACAGGAAATACATATTTGGTGCATTTTTGATGATCATCAGACTTGAATTGTGGATCTGGCACCATGGTGAAGTTGGAAGGTAATTTTGGAGTGATGTGTGTATACTGTGAATTCGTTCGAGGGTGTAATGTGTTAGTCTTGTGGTACTGATTGAGACCATTTTTGATATATAGATTGTCCCTCCGCTCCAAAGATTGATAGAGTTATGGGGGTATATATTCAAAGCTAAGTGCCCAGCACAGATCCGTTGAGCCGGAATAGTGCCGAATTTGTGCTGGACTCCAATATTCAAAAGCCCTTTTAGTGCTAGCACTGTGCGATAGCGCCAACACTAAAAGTTAATGTATGCAGGGGAGGGAGGGGAGTGGCCATGAATGTCAGTGCACTGGCATATTCAAAATAGTAGTGCTGCGCTACAGGTTGCTGTGATACAGGTAGCGTGGTGCTAAACACTTCCTGCAAAAAGCATGCAGTAAGTGGTGGTGGAACCTGAAGTCATTTGAAGTGACACTTTTAATTACTACCATAGTTAATTTGAAGGGTAATTTCTAATTATGTCCATGTTCAGTCTTGGTAGTCTAGTATCCCCCCCAACCAGCCCAACTTTATTGCCAATGGGGGTGCCCAATCCCCCTGTCGGCATCATGATCCCCCTCCAACTCATGTGGCATGCTGGGATCCCACCCTAGTGTGCCCAAATATATTTTTTAATGTCTATACCTGTAAATAAAGAAAACCATCCCTGACTTCTTTTTACATCAATACAGGATCCTGCATTCAACTTCTGTAGTCTGACCCAACAAATCCACCAACATTGGGGTGCCCAATCCCCGTGTCAGCGTCATGTTCCCCGAACTCATGTGGCACACTGAGAGCCCACCCCAGTGTGCCCAAGGGTCATTTTATTTTTTATTTATTGCTTTTCCAATGGGGGTGCCCAATCCTCCTGTGGGCAGTATGTATCCCTCCCAACTCATGTGACACACTGTGACATCACCCCAGTGTGCCTAAAAGTTATTTTATTTTTTATTTATTGCCTTGCCGACAGGGGTGCCAAATCCCCCTATCAGCAGCATGTATTCCCCCCCCCCAACTCATGTGGCACACTGGGAACCCAACCCAGTGTGCCCACATTTATTTAGTTATTGTTTATTCCTGTAAATAAAGAAAAACATCCTCTGATGTGTTATTTGTTTTTTTAACCTGAAAAAAGAAAACGGTTCCTCATCGTCTTCCCAGTCCCCCTTCCCCCATCCCCAACCTCCCACTGAGCACCCACCTCCTCTTGCCCCCCCTTACCCCATATGTACCTCTGGAGGTTGGTGCTGTCATCATCTGAGGACCGGGACACATCTGCACTCTTCAAAGCCAACCGCAAAATGAAGAATTAAAGGTAAGCGCTGTATAATGGCTGTCAATGGGGGGTTCAACTTATGATGATATCCCAGCCATTTTTAGGAATTTTGACCCAAAATTTTCAACATGGGATTCCTGGGACCCACCTCATGAACACTGCCACTGTCATTTACTTATTCAGTCCTATAAGTTGATTTCATTGTCGCTGCACAAAATCATCTTTCAGAACCGATTAATGAAACAACAACAGTTCCATTGTTCATGAGGTGGGGCCCAAAAAAGCCCATGTTGCAAATCTGGAGAAATAATTCCAAAAAATGACTGCATTACGAGTGTGCATTGTGCAGTTTCTACGCATACTTGTAACTTCACCAATAGTTAATATTTTCACCCCAGAGATTCAACATTGTCAATTTTTCACATCTCCTCATCAACAGTACAGCTGTCATTTTTCACATCCTGCCAGAAACATGTTTTTGCACCGTGTGGCACAGAATGGCATGGTCGCTGTGCAAAACCATTTGTCAGGATGGATTAACAAAATCACAGTGCCTCTATTCATGAAGGAAGGTCCCAAAAAAACATGTTGACATTGTGGTGAAAACATTCCAAAAATTGTCAGAATTACTAGCGTGCATTTCACAGTTTCTATGCATGCTCGTCACTTTGCCAGTTTTTCATGTTTTCAATCCAGATTTTCAACATTACCATTTTCCCACCACTTCATGAATAGTACAGCTGTAATTTTTCAAATCCTGCCAAAAATGTTTTTCTGCACCTGTGGCGCAAAACGGTTGCGCATAATTATATTGCCACAGGGATTTGAAGGTTTTCTGTACTGGGAACATGCGACAAAGTGATAAGAAGGTTATACTGAACATTTGTGGTGAAAATTATTAAAGATGGCACAGTTGTGACAATTTGTTGCGATTTCACTATGCCTGCTTGTAACTTTATGTGTGGAAGCGCAGGGGCCAAAGACCCCTGTGTTTTCACAGCTAGATACATATATGCATCTGTGGAGGGATGGAAGTGCAGCACTCCCACTGTGACATATGGATACCGTTGTACTATCTGGATGGAGGGATGGACAGCAAAAGGAGGATACAATTATACGATCTGAAAAAGAAGGGAAATTTATTATAAAAACTCCATTAATGCACCAATAAGGGTGAATACTACAGCAACAAAATCAGGGAAATGACATTAAGTTTCCAACCTTCCTCACTCCAGGGTTCCCACCCTAACACTCCACCTCACCCCTCCACACACCAACAGGCATCTGGGTGTGTTTTGGGGTTATCGGCCTAACTTTCACCCCATTCTCCTGTACTGCGCCACCTCAACTTGTTTACACATGAAATGGGGTGAAAGTTAGGCTGTTGACGTCAGTGCACACCCAGACTCCTGTTAGTGTGTGGCGGGTGGATCGGTGGGGGTGGAGTGGTAGTGGTGGGAACCCTGGTGGTGGGGCATTAGGGTCGGAAACCCTAACACCTCATTTTCCTGAATTTGTCACTATATTATTCATCCTAACTGATGCATTAAAGGAGTTTTATAATATGTATGTGTGTGTGTGTGTATATATATATATATATATATATATATATGTATGATAGTTTGATACATACACACACACACACACACACACACACACACACACAGTTATACAGTCCTCTACAGTGCCCCTCAGTACAGGGAACATCTCTCTGTGTTCCCCTCACTATAGCACAGACCTACATTCGTCCCTCCTGGGAACAGTGGTGCACACTCAGAGACTGTACTGTACATCAGGACTTTCAAGCAAGGAGTTGTATTATTCTATGGTGCTACACAACTCTTACCTTGTGGACATACGAAGGTAATAGTTTCCAGTGTGCCCTGAGTTTGTGTCTCCACGTTTGCGGGTGTGCCTCTCATTATGGGATTAGTGCCCCTCCTTGATCCACATTCCGAGTGTCTGCGTCCCTCATTCCAGTGCTGACTGGGTGGGAGATATGCACTGTGTATGTCTGCAGACACCCATGGCCTTTAGCTAACAAATTGTTTCTCAAGGCTGGCATACAGGTAGAGCTGTGTGCGCACTCCAGCCTGCAGCTTTCAGCCTGTACGTCCAGTCTGACCTGCAGGTGGAGCTGTGTGCAGCATGAAATAGCACTGGGCAATCTTCATGCTAATATATGCTAAGTAGACCTTAATGAGATGCTAATGTGGCTGTTTGCCCATGGAGTACCTAAGTAGGCTGATTTGCATAGGAGCATTGAATATAGCAAACTTTTGTCCCAGGCTAATGTGTCAGCACTGTGCAATTGGGTTAGCCCCTGTTAATCCTCTAGAAAGCATAGCACATTTCTGCAGTGTGTGGCCTGCAGTATTGATGTCTGCAGTTGTACAACACTCCATTGCTATCACACACACATTGTCCATCAACTTCAGCTCTGCCTTATTCCACCTCTGTGTCCACTGAGCTGCTGTTGCATTTTGCACTTCCCTGTTGCTATATTCAGAGCCGTCTTATTTCCTAGGCTATTTTAACTGCACTCCCAGCCCTGTTTGCACTACTTCCTTTGCATGCTATATTCAGCAGGTTTAGCCCCAGGGCTATTCCTTTGGATATAGCTTGCTACTTGTTCAGGGCTAATTTAGCATGCCATGCAGTGCTAATTTAGCCCCGGAGCTCAGTTTTCAATATCTGGCCCCTGGCTTATTATATTTGCAATGTTATCCTATGAGAATTGTTTTTTTTATATGTCTATTTTCAGTTTGAATTTCTTAGGAATTAAGTCTTGTAATACTCATTGAAACACACACACATATATATATATATATATATATATATATATGAAATACGAAATTTGCCAGCCTAGAGGTCTATCAAGTCTGCTCGAATGTGCAGCTAGCACCCTTTATTCTGCAGCTGCCCCTCCTTCCACCCTTCCCTTCATTAACTCTCCCTTGTCCTGTCCCATCCTCGTTTGAAACAGTCCACTGCTCTACTGCATACCACTTCAGGAGGTAACGCATTCCACCCAGCCACCACCCTCTCTGTAAAAAAGTGTCTCCTCATCTCCCTCCTGAACCTTCCTCACTCCAGTTTCATATCATGGTCCCTGGTGTCCCTCCCCTCCCTTACTTTGAACAGCCCCTCTGTACTTGTCTTGTTTATTCCTTTCATGTATTTAAAGGTTTCAATCATGTCACCCCTGTCTCTCCTCTCCTCCAGTGAGTACGTTCAACTCTTTCAACCTCCTCTCATATGATAAGTCCCCCAGCCCCTTGATCATCTTTGTCACTCGGCACTGCACCCCCTCCAGTAACTTAATGTCCTCATGATACGGATGCCAGTACTGCACGCAGTACACCAGGTGTGGTCTAACTAATGACCTATACAGTGGCAGAATCACCTCCTCCCTCCTTGAGGATATACCTTACAATACACCCAGCATTTGTTGGCCTTTGCAGCTGCCTTTCTACATTGTGTCAATTGTTCATTGACCCTGTAATGAGCACACCCAGATCCTTCTCCTCCTCTGTCTGGGCTAACTGCACTCCCCTAGCTGGTAACTCCTCCTTGGGTTCTTCATCCCAAAATGCAGCACCTTGCACTTTTGGCATTAAAGCCCAGTTGCCAGGTGTCTGACCAGGTTTCAAGCTTTGCCAGGTCATCCTGCAACCCCTGCCATCCCCCTAGGTCATCCACCACCGCGCCTACCTTGGTATCATCAGCAAACAGACTGATCTTGCTCTTGATGTCCCATGACATGTCTGCAATGAATATCCCAAACAACACTGGTCCCAACACTGAGCCCTGTGGAACACCACTCGTCACTGCCCTTGGGTGTGAGAGCTCCCCACCCACCACCACCCTCTGTTGCTTTCCCTGCAGCCAGTTTCATACCCATCTCACCAGCTTTGCACCCGCCCCTGTGCCTACTAACTTCCTTCCCAGCCTTCCATGTGGCACTGAGTCTAATGCCTTACTGAAGTCCAGATACAGGACATCCACTGCATGGCCCCTGTCCAGTTGCCTAGTTACCCAGTCATAGAACTCGACCAGGTTGGTTTGACAGGATCTGCCACGTATGAAGCCATGCTGTCTGCTGTCCTGTAGTCCTTTGGCCTCTAGGAGGGCCACCAGCCTCTCCTTCAGGATGGTCTCCATTAGCTTACACACGATGGATATGAGCTCACTGGTCTGTAGTTCCCAGTTTATCCTGGGGCCACTCTTGTGGAGGGCACCATGAACCATCCTCCAGTCCTGAGGTACACACCCCGAATGTAGTGAGGCATTAAATAGGTCTGCCAAAGGTCCTGCAAGGACCTCTGCCAGCTCCTTCAGTACCCTGGGGTGGATGCCATCTGGGCCTGGCACCTTGTCCACCCTCAGTGCCTTCAAACCCTCTCGAACTCTGCTCTCCATGATTTCCCCATCTGTCACCACTTCCCACCCTGCTTCTGTCATTTCTCCCACCTTGGGTGTCACCCCCCTCTTCTCTTTAGTAAATACTGAGCAGAAGTACTCATTTAGTGCTTCCGCCTTATCGCACCCTGCTTCCACCCAACCCCCTCCTTCCTAATCCTTACTATGTGGTCCTTACAGCTCCTTTTCTCCCTGATGTACTTAAAGAAGTCCTTCTCCCCCTTATTAATGCCTTGTGCCAGCCTGAGTTCCGTAGATGCTTTGGCTCCCCTTACTGCCCTTGTCACCTCCTTCGATTCTGTCAAGTACTCCTCCCTGTCCTCCCCCTCCCTGTTTTCTTGTACTTCCTAAAGGCAGCTCTTTTCCTCCTTACCTTTTCCATGACCTCCTTGCTCAACCAGATCGGTTTCTTAGCCCTAGCCTTCTTGCTCTGGGCTTTGCAGCAGGTTTTGGTTGCCTCCACTATCCCCAACTTTATGAGCTCCCACCTCTGGTTAGTGTCCATACTAGAATGAATTCTGGCCAGGTACCCTTTTACCACTTCCCCCATCCTCCCAAAGTCGGTCCTCCTGAAGTCCAGCACTATTGTGCCAGATTCCACTCCTTCCTTGCCCATATCCAATGTGAGCCATACTGAGTGGTGGTCACTCCCTGACAGCGGTTCCTCCACTATAAGTTCTCTCACAAAGCTCCCATTTGCCAGCACAAGGCCAAGGGTATTTCCTAACCTGGTTGGTTCACTGACCATTTGCAGCAGGAAGCTGTCCTGGAAGGCATCCAGCAGTACCTGCTCCCTTCTGTTCCTGGTTGTTGGGGTGCTCCAGTCCACTCCTGGCATGTTGAAGTCCCCCACAATCACCACAATACCCTTTTCACAGGTCCTCCTGATCTGTCCCGCTAGCTCCCTGTCTAACTCCTCCATCTGAGATGGTGGCATGTACACCACTCCCATTCTAAGAATCCTATTCTTGGAATCCTGGATTTGCATCCAAAATGACCCTGTACTACCCTCCTCCCCTTCCTCCCTTACACACTTCAGTCCTTCCTTCACATATAGTGCCACCCCTTTTCCAATCACCCTGTCCCTACGAAATAACCTGTACCCTGGTACTGACAGGTCCCAGTCATTGTATTGGGTGGCCCATGTTTCCATGATGGCTGCAATGTCCACCTCTCCCTCTGCCATGAGAACCTGTAACTCTGCAGTTTTCCTCCCAAGGCTCCTAGCATTAAGGGTAACCACCTTCCACCTCCCCTCCCATCCTGCCCTCCTTTCCTAGCATCACCAACAGTACCTGCCATTTGTCCTTTGTCACTGTTATGGGGGTAGCTCATGATTTCCCAACCTGTGGTCTCTGCATCTCTTCCCCAACTGCCACCCCTACTCCTAGTTTAAATTCCCAACTTCCTCTATGTCTCCTCCATCCTCTGTTTCAACACTTTCTTTCCCTCCTCACTCAAGTGTAGTCTGTCCTTGGCATAGAGACTACTGTCCTCCCAGGTCCCTCCCACCCCCAACAGCCCATACCCTTTAGCACAACACCAGGTTCTTAGCCATCCGTTAAATTCCTCTGTTCTCAGCTTCCTTGTTGTGCTTGCCTTTGGCACTGGAAGTATCTCTGAAAAAGTTACTGATCTTCCTGCTCTCTCACATAATTGTGCTAGTTCCTTAAACCTCCTCTGGACTGTATCTACTGTCTCATCAGCCAGGTCGTTTGTCCCAAGATGTATAATTAAATGAGGCTTGTCCCTACCCCTTCTAGCATATTTCAGAAAAGACTGCCCCACCCTTTCTGCTGTCATTCCTGGCATGGCCTCCACCCAAAAGCGACTATGCCTCTCCCCCTTGCTACCCCACCTGACTCCTCTTAGTATAGAGTCCCCCAGCACTAAGATTCCACCCCTCTTACTCCCTGCTTGCTTCCATTCATGTCCCTCCCTCTCTCATTTCCAGCTCCTCTTCTTCCTCCTGTACATTATTTCCCCCTTTTACCCCTGTTGCAATTCTCCCAGCAGAACTTCCCCCCACTCCAGTTTGATCCAGGCATTTATCAGTTACTCCTCTTATTTCATCATTTCCCTCCTCCACCTTCTTCCTCTCTAGCAGTGTACAACTATTTTCTGAAGACCCTTCACAAATGCCCGCTCCCTCTCTCTTCATAGTAACCTGTTCTCTCCTTTCCACTCTATGACTTTTGCCACTTCTTCGCCTCCCCTCACAAGTCCCTATCTCCTCCTTCCATTTGTCTTTTGTCTCCTGACCTGGTTTCCCCAGCAATTGTTCTTCCTGGCCTGGGCCCCTTTGTCTCTGCTTCCCTTCTTCTGACCCTCTTCTCACCACTGTTGGCTTAAATCGCCCTCCCTCATCTCCCTTTCTCCCTCCCTCCAGTATTGGGCTAAACCCACCCCCAATCTGCCTTGCCTGTCTTAGTTCCTCTTGCAGACCCTCAATCTCCTTTCTAAGTTTTTCTATGTGGTTGCACACTAAACATCCTCCCACACTCCAGGCAATTTTAGAAAGATTGGTGCACCGCAGTTGTTGCAGCCTCCACCCTACCCATTGCTGTTGCTCACCAGCAACCCCCCACCCTTCCAGATGCAGGATACCAAACACTCCCCAAGTCTCCCCTCTCCCTCCTCTATCAGTGCAAAACATTTTCTTTATTTCCCTTACCTCCTGTGTTGCACACGTTTAGATATTTTGAGCAACTGCTTTTTATATTCCTATCCTTCCTATCCACACTCAAAAACAGGCTTTAAGTAGCCATTGCACAACCTTCTTCAAACTCCTACTCCTCCCTTCCCCAATGCAATATCAATGCATACACATATTCATAATAATATACATACATATATTCATGGCAAATAACTCAGTTTAATGCATCAGTTAGGGTTGTTCCATGTGACAAAAACGAGGAAATTTGGTGTTAGGGTTGCCACCTCTTGTACCCCACGCCCACCCCACCCCCACCACCAGGCATCAGAGTGTGCGTTGGGATCGTCGGCCCTAACTCTCACTCCATTCTCCTGTACTGCACCACCTCAGCTTATTTACACATGGAATGGGGTGAGAGTTAGGACAGATCACCCCAACGCACTCCCCCTTGCCTGTTGGTGGGGGTGGGGTGGGCGAGGGGTGCAAGGGGTGGCAACCCTAACACCGAATTTCCTCACTTTTGTCACAGTGGAACAAACCTAATTGATGCAATAACTGAGTTTTTTTGCCATGAATTTCCCTTCTTTTTGAGAATGTGCACTATAAATAGTGAATGGTATGTGGTGTCCAAAAGGCCCTGTGCTCCCACCATGTGAATTTTTGTCACTTCGCTGCACAAAAACTGTATGACTGACTGAAATGAAAATTGGTAAATGAAGACATGTACCATAGTACACCATGTGTCCAGAATTGTGTGAACATCAGTTCAACTGTTGCACAGCACCACAAGCAAACAGCTGTGCAGGCACCATTCAGCAACCGTAAGTGCCAGTGAACCAAACATTGTCATAGTCAAAGATCTGTTATAAGTCTTTTTACATTCCAAATGCCAGGCAAATCGGACACATGTTTCAAAAGTTATTGAAGTGGAATGAACCAAATTTTCATTCATTGGAGTGGCATAATTCTGCACCTGTTAATGTTTAACACACCAAACCACTGCAGGGCACCTCCGTATGACTAGGACTACCTACACAATAAATTTCAAGCCAGTAGCACCATGCAGAACACAATGCGCAAAATGTTAACTGCATCATGCAGTATCTCCACAGCAAATTCTTTTTCCAACAGCATTAGTCTCATCCCCAGGACATCCACTCAGCACCCTCCAAATTTCATGTGAAAAGACCACACCATTCCAGAGATATTAAATTTTCACATTTCTACACCTTTAAGAAGTCTTCCACCACAAAATGGTGGAAATCGCTGCCGAAAATGCACTAAAATGGTGGACCTGATGGCCGAAAAATCAGTATCTGCTGAAGCGGGACAACTTCAAATGGCAATAACTCTGGAATGGAACAAATTATTTCACCAAACAAAAGCTGGGATGCTCCTTGAACAAAGGTCTTTCTACATTCCAAGTTTCAGATCAATCAACCACACACTGGCTGTGTTATGCGCGCAGAAAAATAGCAAAAACAATGTTTTGCAGTGCACTACACAAATGCAAAAACACAAACGGTAACGTTAGCACAAATGGTGATAGAAACAGTGAGGTAAAAGAAAATAGCAATACTAACGGTAACGCAAACGCAAGCGCAAGCGGAAACGCACACGGTGACGCAAACAGAAACGTTAATGCAAATGGTAAGAGAAACGCAAGCCCAAACATAAATGAAAACAGAAATGGCAATGCAAATGGTAATGCAAAAGCTAACTGCAACAGAAACGCAAAGGGTAACAAAAATGGTAATGCAAACGGCAACGGAATTGCAAATGGTAACGAAAACAGTAACAAAAATGCAAACGGTAACACAAACGCAAACAGAAACGCAATAACAGCAACGGTGATGCAGAAGAAAACAGTAACGCACTCGACAATGGAAACGCTACCAAAATTGCAAATGCTAAGGCCAACGGAAATGCAAACGCAAACGGTAACAAAGAAGTAAACAGTAATGGTAACGCAATTGGAAACACAAACGGTTACAGTAACACCAATGATGATGCCAAAGGAAATACTAATACAAATGGAAATGCAAACGCAAATGGTAATGCACATGATCACGGTAACACAATTGGAAATGCAAACGCTTATGGTAACACCAACGATGATGCCAAAGGAAAGACAAACGGAAACGCAAATGCAAGCGCGTGCGCAAATGATAACGCACACGATGACGCAAAAGTAAACACAAACAAAAACAGTAATGGAAATGGTAACAGTAACACAAATGCAAGTACAAACGCAAACGGTAAAGCACATGGTGACGTAAACGTTAAAGTTAATGCAAACAATAACGGAAATGCAAGCGGAAACACTAGCGGTAACAGTAAAGCAAATACACACCCTTTTTTCTCCAAAAAGATGCATTCAGAAGCACAGTGAATACAAAGAATGTATGCATAATAATGGCCCTTGGAGCAGAAAATGAGCACTTGGGCCCTGATTCTAGAAAAGTTACACCTGGCGTAAAAACACTTGCACCAAGTAGCATGGCAAAAGTAGCAACTTATGACAGCAGTTGCGACTTGTGCAATTCTACAAAGTGGCCTGCAACATGTTGCAGGCCACTTGCACTGAAGAGCTGTTACGCTGGCAGTTGAGCCATAAACCTCCTGTGAGATGGTGCTAGGGGGTTTATGGCAGCAGTTGCACCCCATTCCAGAAGGGCAGCAACAAAGCCCCCAATGTTGGGATTCTACAAGAACCCCCAGAGGAGAATCGGCAATGTAAGTTACACCTGCATTTAGCTGGTGTAACTTACATACGTCCTCCGAGGGTCCTGTAGAACCCGGCCCATGTGCCCTTCCCCCATGCCCAGACCACCACCATTGGTGCTCCAAAGGCTATCTCACACCTCCACTCCCACCCCCATACAGTACATGCCCCCCCGTACCACCACACAGTAACAGCCCCAGAGGGCTGCCCACACCCCCTGCCCCCCCATTGTGAATAGCTTCGCAGGGTGGCACAGTCACCCTCCACCAGTACCCTGACCCTGAGTCGTACTGCAAATGTGGCATATACCCAGTCCTGTAGTCTAGTGGACCCCACCCAGACGTGCCAGTCCACCCAGCACCCTTCACCTGTTCCCAGCCAGGACTGGCACAGCCCACCTCTCACCTCCATGGCCAGCCACCGACTGAGTGCTGTAGGAGTGCTAATATAAAGATGCACTCATTTCTGAGTGCATCTTTACAGTGATGCTCTACAGACCTCAGTCAGCGAGCAGGTCCTGGAGGTGAGAGATGAGCTGTGTCAATGCTGGCTGGGGACAGAGGGGTGCTGGGTGACTGTATGGCTAGTGGGGAGCCACTAGACTACCAGGTCTGGGGTATATGCCACATTGCAGTAGAGCTCAGAATTTGGCATGGAGTGGGGGTTGCTGTGCCACCCCTGCCAGACTTGTCGCAACGAGGCCGGGGCTGGAGGTGTGGGCAGCCCTACAGGCATTTATTTCACAGCCGGAATTTTTGGGGCAGGGGTGTGGACAGCCCTGTGGGGCATTTATTTCACAGGGATTCGGGGCAGGGGGGTGTGGGCAGACCTGCAGGGCATTCATTTCACAGGGATTCGGGGGGCTGGGGTTGTGGGCAGCCCTGTGGGGCTTATATTGGATTATTTGGGGGGCTGGGGGTGTGGGCAGCCCTGCGGGGTGCCTAATGTGACTTCCTGAGCAGGGGGGTGCACTTGCGACCTGCTGTTGTGGCATGTGACATGCTCGCCAGGTATACCCTCTATTCGGCATACCTGGCCGTATATCATAAGTCACAGGACTTAGCTGTGGAGACCCTGCCCCTTCTAGAATAGTGCACAGGGTCAATGTCACAGTTGTGGTTGGTGCAAATTGTGTTTGGCTGCAACTTGCGCCAACCTTCTAGAATCAGGCCCTTGGACTACTAAATTCCTTGTATCACAGGAACCGTACGATGCAGAAAAAAAATTTAAATCTCATATTATTTATGACTTTCCAGGCTAGTTTTTCACTTAGCCCTCTAATGGGGGACTAAGCATTCTACTGTCGAAAGGTCCGTATCTCAAACCCTTTTTGAGATACAGGCCCCAAAAGGCGCGGTGGATGCTGTAATGTTAGCCTATGGGAAAAACCATCAACTTCAGAATGCTGTAACTTTGCAGCCCTCTAACATTTTGTCACCAAACCACAACAAAGCACATCTGTGGGTCTTGGTTTTCTTCCTTCCAAATTTCAGCCCAAAAGACCAAACAGTTCTTTTGCAGCAGGTTGGCAAAGATTCCCTATTGTTTTGGCCATAGTGTCTCAAAGTATTTTCGCAAATCACAACATTTTCGCAAATGAAATCACAAAAGTGTCGCATATGCGATAGTATTTTGTGGCACTACTTTTTACAAAAATTTAAAAAACATATTTCTGGGGTGTTTTACCCCCCAAAAAAGACATGGCTAGCATCCTCAGGGCTCGACTAGGTGAACACAATAATTGTGTCCCTAGATGGTCCCAAATTTAAATGCCAAGCATTTCTGTGACCACCAGCTGAAAATAAGGTGGCCGATTTGCCACAATACAAGGGTCATTTGTGAAAGTAAAAAGTGCATTTGTGACACTTTCGCATATTTTGTTAACTTTTCCCGTTGACTATAATGGGAAACTTGTTTTTTGAATAACTCTCTAACCATTTAATATTTTTTTCACGAAATCTTCGAAAGACACATCAGGAACCCCAGCTGCATGTTCCCTGAAGGTTTTGGACTGGCTGCACAAACCATGCGACCTGTAGGTGAGAGCAAAGAATGTGCAAAAATTGGTAATTTGAGTTTTTTGGCGTTCTATAGCTCCGCAGTTGTACATCTGACCGTAACAAAACTTGTCAGATCCAGAGATCTATGGTACCAGACCATGCATGCCAAATTTCAAGCAAACCCGTCATACTGTGGCAAAGTCATTAAGCTGCCAAATTTCAGATTTAACCGTAAATGGGGTACACAACCCTAACTACAGTGGCACTACCGTTACCACTATATATATATATATATATATATATATACACACACACATACATACACACACACACACACACACACACACATATATATATATATATATATATGCACACACACACATAGATTGCCCCTTAACTCCAAAGATTTATGGAGTTATGGCTTGTTAAAGTTGCAATGTTATCCTATTGGAATTTTCATTTTGTAATTTTTGTGTTTTCTATGTCTACTTTCAGTTGGTATTTCTGAGGGGCTTAGTCCTATTCTCAATGAGATTTTTTTTTGATAATGTGAGGACATCTGATGCTAACAGTCCTATTTTGGATTTGGATGTTACCGCCTCACACCAAGTTCCAACTCTTACCTTTTTGTTGCAGGCATAGTCACTAGCTCTGTTGCACCAGGATTTGCGGTGGCAGCTGAAATCGCAGCATGGGTGGGCATGAGGAGCAGTGCATTGAGGGACGGATGATGTAGCTGCTATGGTGGCAGTTGTGGGAATAGCAATACAACTGTTAGTAGCAATGGCTTCTTTTTCTATGATTGGTGATATCAACTATAAACATAGGAAGACAAACAGCCTCAGCTTCTCAGCCTCTGCTTGGACAAACGTTCACCAGTAACATTGCATCAGGATAAAAAAAAACATTTTTATTGCAAACTAGCAGTAGAGATGCACCAAACCCCTCCCTCATGAACAGCCAAATGTACCTGCATGTGACTAGCGCTTTTTCTTGACTGTTCATGAGGCAGGGGCATGGTGCATCTCTGCTGCTAACTGCAATAAAATGTTTTATTTATCCTGATGCAACGTTGCTGGTGAACGTTTGTTCAAGTGGAGACAGAAAAGCCAAGCCTGTTTGTCTTCCTGTGAGTATCTTTATTCGGATTCGTTCTACCGTCACTCTGGAATGTGCTACAGAAATCACTGAAACTGAGGACTCCTGTTAGTCTCACTGTGTTTAAGTCTTTATCCTCAAAATACATTACAGAAGCCTGCAACTGCTTCCAGCTATCCTAGCTCTGGAATGTGCTACAGAAATCACTGAAACTGAGGACTCCTGTTAGTCTCACTGCGTTTAAGTCCTTATACTCAAAATACATTACAGAGACCTGCAACTGCTTCCAATGATCCTAGCTTACTTACACCCCCTTCCACATCCTCCCTGCTTTTCCCATCCTCCTTCCTTCTTGTATCAGTGCATAACTTGTCCCTTAGCCAGCTACTTATCTACCACCCTAAATCTCACCCTCCCTCACCCACCTATTCATTGTTTACCTACAGCATCTCATTCCTTCACTCCTAGTATTATCCCAGTTCCAGACCCCTTCCCCCCACTGGCTGCCCACTTCTTCCGACACATGTCTCCCCTTTGATACGCCTGGGTCTTTTTAAACTGACTATGTATGTCTCTTCGCTTGTAGCATCCACTTCAACTAATCTCTTCACTGGACTATAATGCCTTTACCTTACAGTAATACTAAACCATGTATGTTGTATCTGGTATAATTTTTTACTGACTTGCTACCCTATTTTTATGTATACCCTTACCGATTGTCTTTTACCTGAATCCAAATGTATTTTTACTTATCCTGTCTATTGCAGGCCTACCTGTACTGTTGTACTCTTGCATCTACTGTCTATTGGTCTGTATATAAATGCATTGTTACTTGACTTGTGTAATGCAGGTCCACCTTGTAAATGAGCTTGCTCAATGGTGTTCACCTGGATAAATAAAGAATGTGATTGATTGATTGATTGATTGATTGATTATTGCTTTTTGGCTCTGGTCCTTAATTGTTTTCACAGTCATCTTCTGTGTGTGTTAGTTGTCAGCTGTAAAGCCCTTGTACTTTTATAAAATGATGGTGCTGCAAATGCAGTACTAGTAGTAGTGCTAGTACTAGCAGTTGTGGTTAAAGTACTACCCCCAGTCCTGCTTTCACTGGAACCCAAAGGCTTCTCAGGAGAAAAACAAAATTTAGAGCAGCACCAAACCTTCTATTACCCTGTCCCTCACTGCTTGGGGCTGTTACTACAGATGGCTTGCTGGGACTGGACCAAACTCATTTATCTGATTGCTGAGACACAGTCTGTACATCTGTGTGTATTGCGATTAGTGCTTATGTTGGTGCTTCTTGAAAAACACAATAATACCCACACCACTCAAGTAGCAGCTAATAAAGACAGGCTGATACTAGAGAGAGATGGAGTCAGTTGACACCTCCTCAGTCATACAGTACATAGAGGTGAGCTGAAGTTTAAATTCACAGGTGAAATTGACATGAAGCGGCCAAAATATGCCTCCGTGGAGCTCTGCAAAGATTTCACCACCCTCAGAAATATAAAAAGGGAAAAGCTTTGCCACAAAGTGCAGAATTTCACCCATGAAGTGTGGAATTTTAGTGAATTTCCACCATTCGCGGGCAAAATTCGGGAGAAGTTCTGCACTTCGCAGGTGGAATTCTGCACTTTGAGGCAGAACTTCACCATGCAGAATTCGTGAATATACATGAAATTCACTGAGTGATCCACTGAGTGAAGTTTGCCAGCTTCACCCACCTCTAACAGTAGACTAAACCATGCTTGGAACAGTGTGCCACACAACACCCAACCAAGTGAGTCAAGCCTGACACACAGAGAAATATTGCAATAGTTTACAAGAAAATTATGTGTACACAGCCATGCACATGCAGGGAGTAAAGACTCACAAAAGATAAAATATACACAGGCTACTTGTGCATAGTGAGCTGCGGGAGGCAGGAGTCGGCCAACACCCTCCTCATCCAGTCGTACAAGCAACTAAGCCTAGAATCAGACAACAGTCAGAATCAATTAATTGGGCCAATCCTGACCCAACGAGATTTTAAAACAAAAAAAAAACACATGTAAGCAAACAGTCATACACAAACAGGACGCAGCATCCCAAAACAAAAGTACAATGCATGCACAGACAAGATGTATGTGGTGAGCTGCAAGAAGAAGGGAGTCAGCTAACACCCTCCACAGTCATGCTGTGAACAGAGCCCGGAACCAGACAAAATACAAAGTTGCTTCACAAAACAATAAAAATACTGGAGCTGTGTGGAAGACAAGCTTAACACAGCAGTTGGGATGTGGCAGACAGCAAAAATGTTAGGCTCTCACACAGTACCGTAGGAAGGGGCGGTGGGGCAGCCCCCGGTGCAAGCCTTCTAGGGGCGCAGTTTCAGTCGGAAGCTCACAGTACTATAAGTTTAAAAGTGAGTACTGTTGCTTTAAATTTAATTTTTTTCAATTACTTTAACAGTAATTACTACTTGCTGCCAGTAGTGGGCGCATCCGAGGACCAGCAGGTCGGGGTGGGGGGAGTCACATGGTGTGCTGCAGCCTCAGCAAGAAGAATCATGTGTACAGTTTCAGACAGCCATGTGGTCCGGCCGTCATCAAGTACATAAGGTGAGAGCAATGTGCGTGCTGCAGTCTAGAACTATTTGAAATGAGAAATAAGAGAGAGAGAGAGGAGAAGAGACAGTGTTGTGCTGCAGGATTTTCAATGAGCACGTCTGTTTAATAAATTATATTAGTGATCTGTGTAGTGGGTTTGAAAAAATAGTAAAAAAAACTACGGATCTATTTAAGAAGGCAAAGAGATTAGGATAGGATTATTTGAAAACAAGAGTGTTTGTTTCAGTTGTTTGGACCTTGGGCTGCCTTGCGCAGCTGCATTCTCCCTCGCACCCTGACTCCGTCCTCCGGATCCTTGATCCTGGTCCCCCATCTTGCAGACTCCTGAGGTCAGGAGGCCTGCCCCCACTCTCTGCTTTCGTAGTTTCATTCCATCCTTTCTTTCCTGGTTACTGTCTATGCTGGAGGCCAGGACAGGTCTAAAATCCGTTCTCCGTCCCGAGTCCCAAGTGAAGTGTGAGTGAATAAATACATTGTGCAAATTGTGAAAGGGCACTGAGACCGAGTCAGTCTGTGATGACTAGACTTGCTTTCAAGTTTTTCAACTGTCATCTTGCTGAGCCCGATAAATAAAACAAGCATTTGTCAATGCCGAACGTTTGCTTGCAGGTATTTGCAGTGGTATTTGGCACTTGGACATGGCTTAAAAAAATCAGTGACAAAGAAGTACAAGCATTTGTCAATGCCAAATGTTGCTTACTTCTATGTGCTGTTTAGGTATTTGGAAGTCACTGGAGTGCAAATATTGAAAATTCGCGAACTTACGAGCGTGCGTAGGAACTGCGCAACACACGCTCGTAAAACAGTCATTTTTAGGAATTTTTTCACCAAATTTTCAACATTGCCATTTTAAGACCTCTGCTAATGAACAGTGTCACTGTGATTTTCTTAATGTGTCCCATACATTGATTTTGCACACCGACTGCGCCATTGTACGCTACATGGGCAGAAACACGTTTTGGGCAGGATGTGAAAAATGACAGCAATACTGCTCATGAGGAGGTGTGGTAAAATGGCAATGTTGAAAATCTGGAGTGAAAATATTGAAAATTCATGAACTTCGGAGCGTGCGTAGGAACTGACAATGCACGCTCATAAAACAGTCATTTTTGAATTTTTTCGCAAATTTTTCAAAATAGGCTTCTTGAAACCACCTTATGAACACTGGCAGTGTCATTTCATTAATCATTCCAGAAAGGTGATTTCGCACAGTGACTGCGAAATCACCCTTCGGGCCCGAATAACGCCATGACAGTGACAGCATTCATGAGAAGGGGTCCCAAAAACCCCGTGTTGAAAATTTAGTGCAAAAATTCCAAAAAGTGCCTGAGATATGCAATAAAGTTGAAAAACCCCTATCTATCCTATAATACAGCTTACTGGCATTTCCTCAGTTCTCGGTCGGCTTTGAAGAGTGCAGACGTGTTCCCGGTCCACCGATGATAAGTGCGTCGAGCTCCGGAGTAAGTATGGGGTGAGGGGTGTGGGAGGTAGGGTGCACAGTGGGTGGGTGCGGGCTGTGGGAGGGTGGGGAGACAGCGATGGAACATTTTCTTACAGTTTTTTTTTTTTTATTCAGGCGATGTGGGATGTTTGCCACGCTGGGGTGGGCTCCCAGTGTGGCAGCAGGGAAAGCTGTCTGGGGAGAAGTGGAGCCGACGGGGAATTGGGCACCCCCGTTGGCCAAAACAAGCTCCCAGCGTGGCACCAAAGCTTTGGGGGGGGCGTGCAGACTTGAAGCCAACGGGGGATTGGGCACCCCCGTTGGCTATAACAGTTTCCTTGTTTTATCTATTTGTATATTTCTGCGTGCCTAGCCATAAATAAAACAGTGGCCAGGACAGCAACAGGACGAGGAAGGTGGACGTATTTTGTTTCGGCAGCTCATACAGAAGCGCTGCCAGCACTGATCGCAGCGGTGGCTTTCTTTGAAGTGAAGACCACTGCTGTCATACACAGCACCCGCATCCATTGGTGCAGGACCGCCACGCCTGCTCAATGGAGCAGTGGATTGCAGAGGACAGTCACACCTCCAAAGTGTCATATTCTCCCAAGACGTTCCTTGCACATGCATGCAAGTGAATGTAATAAAAGTTAAAACTTTTATTTCCTTGTGTGTGTGCACCCCTGTGCATGCCTGCTCGAGTGCCTGGATTTTTTGGGTGAATTGATCATTGCAGCTGCCTTAGTTTGATCTTTCTTTGGATCTTTGACTGGGGGGCATCTGATTGAAAAAAAAATTAAATAAAATGAATGAATTTCTGCTGAGTACAGTGTTTGAATTGCTGTCTGACTTTACTTGGGGCAGGCTCCAGCAGAGCAGCAGGAGAGACAAGAGTAGTAGTCATCATTACAAAAAAAATGCCAACTTCCTGGCTAGAAGGCTCTTCTGGTTCATACTCTTTCTCTGTGTGAGTGTGCTGATCCAGCACAGAGAAAGAGAGAGTATGAACAAAAGTTTCTAGTCAGGAATTTGAATTTAATTGCAAATAAGCATACTGTTGCTGTTTTGTGTTATTTGTAATTTTTTTTTTATAGATTTTCTTACTTTGTTGAAATTCTGTATTTGTTTAATGTTTGCCCTATTTAAATTAACTGCTTACTAGTCTGTAGCTACTAGACATCTCCCAGCAATACCAGTGTGTACCGTACCAGGTGTATCAATTGCCTAACTATTGCTGTAACTGGTATACTACCTTACTGTATCTGTCAGCCTAACAGATACAGTAAGTCAGTACACCAGTTACAGCAATGTCTGCTCTGTTATATCAGTCTTTGCTCACATTTATGCCTGTGTGGCACTGTCCCATTACACATAGAAACATAGAATTTGATGGCAGATAAGGACCGCTTGGCCCACCTAGTCTGCCCATTTCCCTACCTACTGGATAAGCTGCAGATCCTAGTTAACCAACAACCCATTTCTTCCTACCCCCCCCACAAGAATTGCCTTCTGTCTGTCCCATGCATTCTTGAATTCCCCCACTAGATTTGACCCCACAGCCTCCTCAGGAAGGCCATTCCATGCATCCACCACCCTCTCTGTGAAAAAATATTTCCTCACATTACACCTGAGCCATCCCCCCCTCTGTCTTTAAATTGTGTCTCCTTGTTCTTGCACATCTTTTTCTGAAAGATGCTACCATCTTGGACTTTGTTGATTCCCTTGAGGTTCTTAAAGTTTCTGTCATGTCCCTCCTCTGCCTCCTTTCCTCAAGGGTATACATATTAAGCTCCTTTAGTCTCTCCTCATATGGCTTCTGTTGCAGACCCTGCACCATTTTAGTTGCCCTCCTCTGGACAGTCTCCATCCTGTCCACATCCTTGTGGAGATGGGGTCTCCAGAACTGGACGCAGTACTCCAGATGGGGTCTCTCCAACTGTCTGTAGAGAGGGATAACAACTTCCTGTTTTCTACTGGTGATGCCTCTCCCTATACATCCCAGTATCCCCGCAGCCCTTCTTACTGTCTTCTCACATTGCTTACCTACCTTACCTTGACTGTCATCTGATATGACTACCCCAGGTCCCTTTCCATTTGTGTTGTTGTTTATACCCCCCCAATTGTGTGCTCTTCTCCTGGGTTTTTGTTTCCCAGGTGCATTACTTTGCACTTTTTTGCACTGAATCTAAGCTGCCTTATTTTTGACCATTCCTCCAATCTTGCCAAGTCCCTTCTCATCCTTTGCACCTCTTCTTGTGTATCAACCCTATTGCAGATTTTTTCGTCATCTGCAAAGAGTCATACTTTCCTTCCAGCCCCTCTGCAGTGTCACCTATAAAACATTAGAGGACTGGTCCCAATATTGAACCCTGTGGTACCCACTAGTAACCTCCTTTCTTCAGAATGTACTCCATTTGGTTTACTATTACCCTCTGGGACCTGTTGTTCAGCCAGCTTGTCACCCAGACTACTACCCTGGGACCCACTCCCAGGCTGGCTATCTTTTGTGTGGGAGTGGGTCAAATGCCTTGCTAAAGTCTAGGTAGGCCACATCCACTGCCTCTCCCTGGTCTATTACATTGGTTACTCAGTCAAAGACTGCAGTTCCTCCTAGTTACAGTTAAACAGTTTCTTGGTTATTACAGCAGTTTCTCTTCCCACTCCAGTTACAGTTATGCCAGTATTAGCTTCCTGTTATACCAGTGTCTCTTCCCAGTTACACAACTCAGTATTTCAGTTACAGCATTGTCTCCTGCATTTATGCCAGTGTCTCCTCTGAGACATAGATACTTAGATTTGAGAGCAGATAAGGACCACTTGGCCCATCCAGGGCAGTCTGTCCACCACTCCTCCTTAGTCTTATTTAAATAATAGAATGTAGCCTTGGTTGCAGCTGCTTCCCCATGAGAAAACAAACAGTACCTACAGTGCTTTCGTGTTTTGTATATAAATAAATAGAACGTGATAGCATAGCCACTGTGAGTGCAATCACTTACATTCTATTTATACAAAAGTGCTGTATGTACTGTTTGCTTTTAATGGGGGCTTGGCTGCAACAAAGGAGATCAAGTTTAGTTGAATTTAGTTGCCTGTTAGTACTATGCTGGAAGTGGAACTTGACCTGCTGGCAGCCAGGCGGTCAGCCTGCTTGACTTGTCTGTGTTTGCTCTGCTGTCGCTCTCTGACTGTGAGGGGTTGACTGGACTCAGTTCATTATCTTGCCTGGGTGATCAGTGATTTACCTTGTTCACCCAATCCCCCTAGGTGGGATGCCAGCACTAAGTGTGCAAGCGGTGATGCACACAAGCATACAGATTGCAACACTGTTGGTGTTCCCTCCCATATATCCCTTACCCCTACTTATGCATTGCTACCTGTGGTCTCACATGTGACATGTGGCAGTACTGCACCAGTGCTGACAGCCTTACACTCTCCAGAAGAGAAGGAGGAGGGTTTCCCCATGGACACTCAATCCTCCTCCTCCTCCTCCTCCCCACAGCAGCCCAGGTTGCTCCCAAACTCAGGTCACCAACATCACAACAGGTAGCACTACTGTTGTGCCAAGAACCAGCCATAACATCTTTTTTGTTTGTCTATAGAGCTACTGATGCCTCAGAGAAAACTTTCAAAAGCGTAACATGATATTTAGATTTTAAACATAATTCAGTATGTGTATTGCGTGTATCTGCGAAATCTACAAGAACACTGGGCCCAGATATTCAAACTGCGCCAGGCTGTGGGCGCAAGCTTGGTGCAGCTCAACTAGCTGCGCGGGGTGTGGACTGGGAGATATTCGACAGAGCTGCCCATGGCTCAGCAGCATTGAATATTGCACCCTGGCCACCCCAGTGTGCATGGCACAGTGGCACTGCACCAGCACAAGTGGCCAGAATGGAGCATGGTGATGCGCTAGCGCAAGATTCCATTGCGCTATGCACAGCAACTGCGATATTCAAAACTTGACATGCAAATGGAGCCATAATGTATGCAAAGGCACAAATGGGACCATTGCATGTCATCTCTCTTCATTGCATGCAGGTGCGCGATCCCGATGACTTGTGCCTGGCACCCTGCCAGGCAGCAGCCGTGGGACCGACACCCTCTGCAGCCAGCAATGTGCTCCACAGCCCGATCGCGGGCATTTGTATAAATAAATAATAGAAATATGTCCAATATTTCTGGTGGTCCAGTGGACTGATGACTGCCCAATCATGAGCATTTGTAATAAAACAGAACAAGCTTTCAATATCCCTGGTGGTCCAGTGGACCGCTATCTGCCCAATCATGGGCATTTGTAAAAAAAAAAAATAATATGTCCAATATCCCTGGTGGTCTAGGGGTACCCCACTCCCCACCTGCCCACTGAGCCCCACCGCTCCACTCCCCCCCGGTCAGCCGGCGGGTGGGAGCACCCCACCCACCTGCTGCCCCGCTACCCACTGACTGACACCATCGGTAGGGCTGTACACCCATTGGTCCACAGCGTGAGCCAATGGGCATGCAACCATACCGTACTACACATTCAGATATGTGAATGGGATCATTCACATATCTGGAATAAGTAATCGATATGAGCTGCATGCTCTAGCTTACACTGTGGACCAATATATTAACCTGATGGTGTCAATGATGGCGGCGAAGCTGGCGAGTGGCGCTGCTGCCTGCTGGCTGACTGGGGGAGCGGGCGGTGGGGATCAGTGGGGTGGGAGGTACCCAGACCACCAGGGATATTGGACATATTTTTTTTTTTTTTTTACAAATGCCCGCGAACGGGTAGTCAGCGATCCACTGGACCACCAGGGATATTGGAAGCTTGTTCTATTTTATTACAAATGCCCGCGATTGGGCAGTCAGCGATCCACTGGACCACCAGGGATATTGGAAGCTTGTTCTATTTTATTACAAATGCCCGCGATCGGGCATGGGGGTGCCGAAATGTGCAGCCGGAGCTCGGGTGGCCACCTACAGGTGGCAGCTGCCGTGTTGCGCCCTGCAATGCGGCAGCTCACCTGTGGGTGGCCATCAGTTGTTCCTTTTTTTTTGGATCAACTTTGTGCTGGCGCAGGTAGGGGTTGTGGATGCATGGCTCTGCACATCCCAGTCTGAATATCGGGCTGTGCAAGGTATGCATGGGCACACCCCCCACCCTACGCCTGCATACATTACTGATGCGCTCCAGCGCATCGGGATTTGTGGCGCGCACTTTTCCCTTTTGAATATTGCGCCTAGGGTATCAGCAGTTGCGATGCACAACACTGTTGTGCCATGCAACCTTTTGAATATCTGGGCTAGATTTTTATCCCTTAAAGTGAATTTCTGACTTACCCTATGGCAGCTACCACTTGCATGGTGCAGTAGCTGCCCTCCAAGGCAGTCGTTGTAGCCAGGTTTAAATACTGTGTGCAGCTAATAATCCAGATATTTTACTCATAAATAGTTTCAGCATTGGCTGCCTGATGCATTTTCAGAGCCCCATCCCCACTTCCCACGCCAAGCACATAATGACGTGGTGGCCAGGAGAGCACGGGTGCGTCAATTGAAATGAATGGGGCTAGAGTTTCATTCATTTTAACATCAAGAATGGCCAGTAACACAATAATGAAAAGCACCGCTTGACTAACATGATCCTTGTTGTGGACAAGTGGCTGTCCAACAATGTGGCTGTATACTCTTATGCCAGCCAGCCAGTGTCTCCCACATCTCATATTTCATTGGAGCAAAATATACCATGAAATCAGAGGTTGGGAACATGTAACAAAAGCATGTTTTTTTTTCTTCAAGAAAATCCCCAAAACTCCCCACAGTGCATGTAAACACGTCAGAGTTTCTGGGGCCTTGTGGCCCCCAGAAGCCTAGCTATTTTCTATGGGGGGGGTGCAAAATTTGTCTCTTGCCCAGGGCACCAAAATACCTTCTTACGGCACTGCTCTCACAGTTACTGAGCAGTAACAGTTGTTCACTAAATGTAAAGTCAAGCCTGACTTGGCTGACAAAAAGAAAAATCCTGATAAGAACAAAAATATGATTCTGCAAAAAATCACACTGCTTGACCTGTGCTGAACTGAAATCCGCAGAGAAGTGGTATCAGCATACACACACACACACACACACACACACAGACACACGCACGCATGCACACACACACACACATATACTCCTTTTCCTTGTTACTGAATCCAGTTTCAAGGATAAAAAATGAAAATGCAGAAGAGAAATGGTGATCAGATTTTAATAGTGACCAAAATACAACCTGTGGATCAAACAAAAAGAAAAAAATGTTTTGGGGAAAGTTAAAGGTCACCGAAATAGCAAAGCTAGCTCTCACAATTGACTGGCTTCTGTCCTCTATGAACTCAGAGTGAGATCACATGATGTTCCTGACTGCGTGCTCCAAAAACAGCTTCCGATTTGCCAACTAAGCTCTGAGATTTTGAAATCTCACCCACCAAATAGTGCTTCCCAAACAGTGACCAAATAGTGGACTAGTTGGGAGGTCTATCTAAATGTTTGGGAAGCCAACTATTTGTTATTTGTGGTAGTCGGCAAATACTATTCTGCCCATGCACAGCTATAGTCAGGGTGTGTGAATACCTTTTCCTGAATATTTGGCTAAATTTTAGGTATTCGGAAGATAAATGTTCAGGAAAACTGTGGTTTAACGCAAAGAAGTTCAAAGATAATGCACATAGGGAAGAGAAACCCTGAAACTACCTATAGGCTGGGAGGAGAGTTGCTGGCAGTCACAAGGGAAGGAAGATACTTGAGCATCTTCATCACAGATGACCTGAAATCATCCAAGCAGACCACTAAAGCAGTAGGTAAGGCTAGGGGGATGTTGGGGTGTATTAGTAGGGGTATCACAAGTCATAAGAGGGAGGTAATAATCCCTCTTTACAAGACACTGGTTAGGCCCCATCTGGAGTACTGCGTGCAGTACTGGAGGCCACACCTTCACAAGGACATTAATAAAATGGAGGCAGTCCAGAGAAGGGCAACCAAAATGGTGCAGGGACTGCATCAGAAAACATATGAGGACAGATTAACAGAGCTCAAGTGTACCGTAGAGCAAAGGAGGGAGAGAGAGGTGATATGATTGAAACATTCAAATATCTTAAGGGCATTAACAAGGTGAAAGAGTCTAACATGTTAAAATATAAGAAAAATAGTAGGACAAGAGGACACAGTATGAGATTAGAGGGAGACCGATTAAGGGGTAATGTGAGAAAGTTCTTTTTCACAGAAAGGGTGGTGGATGTACGGAACTGCCTACCTCAGGAAGTGGTGGATGTGAATACATTCCTGGGAGTGTAGTGCTAAAATAGCCCGGGAAATAAGACAGCTCTGAATATAGCAACAGGGATGTACAAAATGCAAGGCCAGCCCAATGGACACAAAGGTGGAGCAAGTCAGAGCTGCAGGTGGAGGACAATGTGTGTGTGTGATTGCAAAGAGGTGTTTCACACCAACTGCAAAGAACAGAGCAGGAAACACACTGCAGAACTGTGCTCTGCTGATGTGAGGTTTGTCCGGGGCTAAGCCTTTTGCACAGCGCTAAGACATTAGCCCAGTGCAAACAGGTTAGCCTGAGGCAAAAGTTTGCTATATTCAAAGCACATATGCAAATGAGACCATTTAGGTAATCTGTGGGCAGACAGTCACATTTGCATCTCATTATGTGCTGCTTAGCATACATGTCCAAATAGTTTTCCCGGTGCTACTGCATGGAGCGCACAGTTCCACCTTTTGGTTGGAATGGAAGTACAGGCTAGATGCTGCAGGATATGGGTGTAGGCAGGCACAAGCAGTGCATACAACCCATCCAAACATCACTACAAGCAGTATATACTACAGGTATATACTGCATATAGACATATATATATATACACACACACACACACATATATATATACACACTGCCTGTGTCCATGTGTGCCCTGGAGGACAGCCTCCCCCGAGCCCCCAACATAGGCACCCCACAACAGCTGTGGGTGCAATAACAGTGGGTGATGTAAGAAAGTATGGGACAGGCAGAAGACAATCCTGGGGGGGGGGGGGATGTAGGCTGTAGGCTAACTGGGATCTGCAACATATCCATAATGTATTTATTTATTTATTTATTTATTTGTAAAATCAGATTACAACCTTTGAGCCAGAGGCTCGTTTCCAAAGGTACTTCGTCACATAAAGACATACATTGTATTTTTGGCTACACAGCGTAGGTTTGCAAAACAATAGGTGTTCAACAGAGGCGCCACATCACATTGTGGTCAGACAAATACATTTGGGTTACAGGGTACATGTAAGTTGAGAACAGGTTAACACATGTCGGTATCAATAGTGAGCAATCTAGTAGGTAAACACTGAAACAGCTGGTACTGGCCAGGTTAAACATAAGTATGGTGTGCCAGGGAAGTGGTGGTGGGGATGGCTAGGTGAGAGCTGCCCGGAGGGCTAAGTCAAGAGGAGAGGTGGGAGTGCAACTTTCAGAGACAGGAGCAGTTACGAGTGTTGATGATGTGGTTTCGAAGGGTGGTTTTGAACTTAGAGATGGTGGAGGCATTGGAGATGGGGGCAGGGAGAGAGTTAAACCAGGTTGGGGCTCTATAGCAGAAGAACCTCTGACCACGGCTGGTTCTTGATCTGGGGACCATTAGAGTGGTCTTGTTGGAAGACCGTGTTGCAATAGTGGGAGGGCTCTGGTGGATGGATGCCATTACCCCAGGGGGGGAGAGCCCGAGTAGGGTTTTTTTTGTGAGGAGACAGGTTTGGTATTGGAGCCATTCATCCAGGGTAAGCAATTTGGTCTCAGCATACAGCTGACAGGTGTGAGTGAGCCTGGGGGCACCAGTAATCAATCTGCAGGCTTTGTTCAGGGTTAAGTGAATTTTTTTGAGTGCAGTGGTGTCGGCAGCACCATACACTGGTAGGCCATAGTCTACAAGGGACAGAACGGATGATGTAACAGCGAGCCGGAGAGCATTTGGGGGAAGGCAGGTTCTATGGCGGAAAAGAATGCCCAGCCGTATGTTAGTGGTGGATGTTAGGCATCGATGTGGTTGTGAAATGTGAGGGCTGAGTCAAGGTAACCCCAAGGTATTTGAAGGAGCAGACTTGTTCCAGTGGCTGATTGGTACTTGGAAGGATATAGAGTGGGTGGTTGCTAGCTTTGTTCTGGGATGGGAAAAGAGCATAGCTTTGGTCTTTTAAGATTGATGACGAGTCTGCGCTCCTTAAACAAGCTCGCACTGTTGAAAGACTGCTGTAGGGTGTCCTGGAGGGAGGCACGGATTGCATGGGTGGCAAAAAGGACAGCGTCATCTGCATACAGTAGAATTTTGCCAGGGCAAGCCCTGGGCAGGGTGTTCAGATAGAACGAGAAGAGAAGGGGGCCCAGGATGGAGCCTTGGGGGACCCCAGAGTGAATGGGACGGGTATCTGAGAGTGTGCTATTGATTTTTACATGATGTAGGGAACTGGGCGGACTGAGTGAGCCACTCAGTGCCTTTCTGCTGTCAAGGTCTGTTCCTCTGCCTGTGTGTTATAGACCCTGGTAGTCTAGTGCCCCCTCCAGCATGATCCCAACCCCCGTAGCTGCATTAAATAGATAAATACCCTGGTAGTTTAGTGGTCCCCCACCCCTCCTTCCGGCAGTGACAACCCCCGCTCCCACCCCAAATTAATTGATTTGGTGCCGGGGATCTTACTGGGGGTGTGGGGGGACCACTAAAGATTTCCAAACATATGACACAGAATGGGGGTTGGGGATCGTGCTGGGGGTAAGTGGGTGAGGGGACCACTAGTCTTCTAGGGACTGTAACGCATACACATCAGAACTGAGACCTGATGGCAGATAAGGACTGGTTGGCCCACCCAGTCTGCTCAGTTCCTTACATAATGGATATGCTGCAAATCCTAGTTAACCTACAGCCTACGTCTTGCCCCAGCCAACCAGGATTGCCTTATGCCTGTCCCATGCATTCTTGACCCTCTCCCAGTGTTTTTTTTTTATTTATTTAGTTTTTGTTTACCGGGTAAGTGCACTTGCCATAGCAATGACTATTTTCAGGCATGACCCAGGAGGATACAAGACAACAATACAGGGAAGACATTCCAATACAAGTACAACAAAAATCGTTTGCAACAGCTTTCAAGCAGGTTGCAAAAAATTAGCTAAAAACAAGGAGGTTACGGTAACAGTGTGGGAAAAGAGAAAAAACAGGAACTGTACAATAACTAAAATTACACCACAATTTGCTTTGAGGAAGAAACATGACAGATTAATCATTTTTAGTACTAATAGGGATAGAAAATTTAGTTTAGGGGAGGGATAATAGTAAGTGATAGTAATAATACACACGAAAAGGGGAGGTAGAGAAGTGCTTTGCATATAGAGGGGCAGATCAGAAAGGAGAGATAACCCTGGGATGGAAAGAACTAGGGAGGTTTGAAACAGGGGCATTTGTGGGAAGTATCAAGATAATTACACAACCCTTTTTTAAAAGATGCGTGGGATGGTGATTGGCGCAAGCCTAGTGGAAGGGCATTCCAGTATTTGGGGGCATGGCAGGCGAAAGCACAAGTGCCTTTTGTGGTGCAGTGTCTGGGGATGAAAACAGGGGCCTGGTCAGTGAAACG
Organism: Neoceratodus forsteri; assembly: GCA_016271365.2. Taxonomy (NCBI): domain Eukaryota; kingdom Metazoa; phylum Chordata; order Ceratodontiformes; family Ceratodontidae; genus Neoceratodus; species Neoceratodus forsteri. Next base: position 68,151,576 of record CM028129.1, read on the forward strand.
CAATCCATAGCAAGGTGTCATGTTTTGGAAAAAGCCTGCCAGGGATTTAGGTATTTGTAGATGGACTATATTGTCAATGATAGAGCCATAAGCATGTAGCCTTAGCTCGGTGGGAGGAAGCCATCCCAGGTCAGAATAGAGGAGACAGTGGTGTTTCAGCCGATGTGAGGAGGAAGCATAGCGACAGATGTTGTTATATATAACATCCCATTTCCAAAGGATTGATTTGCACGCAGGGGCATTTGTTGCAGCACCATAGGTAAGTGATGGTAGGAGTTTGCCATGGGCAATGGCAAGCCTTGTTGAGGGAGTGAGCATATAGCTGGTTCGGTAGGCTAGTCCAAGTTTAGTGTTTACCAGTTTGCAAGTCTGACTGATGTGTAAGTTGAGATTTAGTGATGGATCAAGGGTGATGCCCAGATATTTATACAAATTTACTTCCCCAATACTGAACCATTTAAGGAGGTGACTTTAAATTTGGGATGGGCATGCTTGAGCGTCACATTTGATCCAAAGAGCATAACTTGGGTTTTAGGCTCATTTAGTACAAGCTTGTGAGTAAATAGCCACTTATGTATTAGCTGGAAGTCAAGAGAGAGTTGATTGTTTATGTTGTCAGTACTTTTAGCACTAGCATACAGCACAATATCATCAGCATATAGCAGGGAGGCTGTCCTGTGGAGGTCAGTGGAGATGTCATTTATGAAAAGAAAGGAAAGTAAAGGACCAAGGATGGAGCCTTGTGGAACCCCAATATTTATGGTGGTTTTGTCCGAGAGGGTAGAGTTGTATTTTTAACAATTTGAGACTTTTCAGATAAGTAGTTCCCAAACCATCTTACAACGTTAGTTGAGAAGCCTAGTGATCCCAGGGAGGCTAGAAGGATGGAGTGATCAACTAGGTGAAATTACTTAGTCATGTCAATGAAAACTGCTCCGGTGAGGAGACCGGAGTTCATAGCCATTAGAGTATCTGACGTGAATTTGAGGAGGGTGGTAGAGGTGCTATGGCCTTTGCAAAACCCATGCTGGACAGTGGTGAGTAGATCATGCTTCTGTATAAAGTCAATTGTCTGGGCAGCTACAAGCTTCTCAAGAATTTTAATTAGGACAGACAGGATAGCAATGGACCTATAGTTTAAGGGATTTTTGCAATCTCCTTTTTTGAAAACCGAAGTAATCCACCTACAACTGTTGTGGGGTGCTTATGTTGGTGTTGGGGGTCAGGGGGGCTGTCTTCCAGGGCACATTTGGATACAGGCAGTATATACATATATATATATATATATATATATATATATGTATGTATATATATATATATATATATATATATATATAGTTAGAAAATGGGTTTCTTACTTGCTGCAATCTGATTGGTCAGTAACCCTCAACATAGGGGCAGCATAATAACGCACAGCAGTATTGGTTACGATATATACGCTCGGGGTGTACTAAGGCACGAGGCGCTTGCGCCGAGTGCCTTATGCCCCTAGGCGTTCTCTTATCAGCACGTAACCCACACCTCGGAGTGTGTTATTGCGCTTATAAAATGGGCAACAGTAAAGTGAATAAACATTTGTAGTTTTGAAAGTTTTTTTTATTGATATTTTAATAAATAATAGAAGAACAGATTGTAGGGAAAAAAATAGTCCCTTTTTGCTATTGTATTATTGCCATTAGGATAGTAACATTGCCATTAGGATAGTAACATTGAAGGTTTTAAAATCAATTTTAAACATTTTAACAGTTTTATTTTGGTTTGAATTAAGGAAACATTTTGAGGATTAAACAGGAAAGAGTGTCTTACTGTAAATTTTGCAGTTCATTTTATTGCAGATGTCAGGTGCAGAGACGTTCAGTTGATTTCTTTCTTCTGATTGCAGTTCATTTTATTGCATTCTTGCGGTTTCTTGCGATTTTCAAAACGTTAAAGAAAACTAAATGAAGTTTTTAACATTTAGAAAGAACGAAAATACTGCAGAATGATAAAAAACTACTAAGAAAAGAAAACCTGTCACTGATGGCAAACGACGGTATTTAAACATAAATCGGAAGTGTCATGCTGTTTAAAAGCGAACGAAAGAAATGAACTGCAGAGGACCTGTCGCATCATGGCTTATGCCAGTGCAGCTATTTTACACATGGATTTTGAAGAAATAATTATGAGTTTTGAAGAATATGAGGAACAGCGCAGTCCACAAGTTACAGCGCCAGAGATCAGTAGCAGTCTGTGCTGCAGGGTATGACAGGAATCTGCAGCTGTGCCAGTCGTTGAGGTGGATGCTTCGAGTGGAGCGGTCTGTGGCGCTGTAACTTCAGGACTGCGCTGTTGCTGATATTCTTCAAAACTGATAATTATTTCTTCGAAATAGATGTGGAAAATCATTGGACTGCTGTAAGCTATCATGTGACGGGTGCTGTGCAGGATTTCTTTGGTTCATTTTAAACAGGATGACAGTTGCGATGTGTGTTTTAATACCGTCATTTGCCGTCAGTGACAGATTTTCTTTTTTTACTATTTTTTTATGATTTTGTACTGTTTTGGTTCTTTGTGTAGGTGTATTTATTTTTTTTATGGTCTGTTACATTTCTCGGAGCTCCGATAGTAGTATTCAGTGCGCGGTCACAGGGCGAATTCGTTTCCCGCTGTGCCATCAGTGAGCTCTGCCAGTCAGCGTTCTTGTTTTCAGTTGGCAGAGCTCACTGATTTGCTGTTGTTATGTGGCATGTTTCTGGGTGGTAGTGCCGGTTGGCTACAATATCATCTGATAAGGACACGGCTCAGATGATGTTGTAGCCAATCAGTGCCTTGGGATTTTTTAGCCCATTTTATAAGTTTCAATAGATGACCAGCAAGTAAGAAGTGCCAGTCAACTGACCACTGTACCTTGCCCATATCCTGCAGCCCAGCTGACCACTTCTATCAAGCAACTAACAGTACCAGACGTCAATTTAAAAAAAAAATATGTCTGACCACATAGCTGTAAATTTCAATCTAATAAGCATTTTAAAGCGCCACAATGTACTCATGGAAGACGACCAGCCACCACAGTAAATGAAAAGAAGTCGTCCTGTAAAAAGCAAAACAGAGAGGGAGTCACATGATGCAGAGCACGGTATAGTTGCTTTCTCCAGGAGCTCCGACCACCCTTCCTCCAAAATAACTTAACTCTTACTCCTGATTTCTTCTAAATCTGCTAGGATAGTGACTGAAAGATCGGATGACCTCTTAAACAAAACGGAAGGGTTTATGGAGGCAGAAATGTGTAAAACACCTCCTAAACATACCCGCGGTGACACCAGAGGGCATGAAAAAATCCAGGGCTTTGCCTCTCACCAACAAGAGCTCTGAAGCGGGAACGGGAGAAGAGGAGCCGCTTACCCTAACAAGATTCCTGGAGGAGTTTCGGCCGTTTAAGGCAGAAATGCAAGAAATGGCAAATGAAATAAAAAATCTTACTTGTGCACTGGAAGACAATACTCGAAGAACAGCTGATAACGAAGCAAGAATACGATCGCTGGAAAATAACAAAGAAAGGCTAGATGCTACGCTGACACAACTAAAACAAAAAGTTAACAAGCTAGAGCTAAAAGTAGAAGACCTCGAGGGAAGAAGTCGCCGCAACAATGCGGTGATTATTGGACTGCCTGAAAAAGCATAGGGTATAGACCCGATCAAATTCGTGCAGAGGCTGGTAGAGAAAATAGCGGGGCCTTCACCATTTGGGCCCTCATACATAATTGAAAGAGCTCATCGCGCCCTACGCCCACTGCCCCCACCAAATGCTCCACCGCGTACTCTAATATTTCGCTTCCTCAATTATCAGGAGCGACATCTTTTCATAACAAAAGCTAGAGAAACCAAGGAATTAAGTTGGGAGGGGGGCCAAGATTAGGGTGGCGCAGGATTTACCACTATCAATCCGGCAAAAAAGAGCTACCTTTCACCCTCTGATAAACAAACTGATTGCGGCAGGCATCAAATTCCGCAAGGGATACCCGGTAAAATTTCAGGTACTGATTGGTGACGAATGGAAGGCATTCGAGACGGTAGAAACTGCATCATTGGAACTACAAACTTTGTTCCCTAACTTATTCAAAAATACCTGATAACCGAGGACACAACATGGCATTATACAGCTTAATGTTTTACGTCTGGGGATTCATGAACTCAAAAGCTGAATTTCCAGTATGGTCTATGTAGAGGGCATCGTGGGCCGATTTCTTAGGATGTTTTGTTTATGTATCCAGCCGAAGATAAGATATACGGCTTTTGAGCTGAGCCGGTATTCCAGCTATGTATATGGGAGTTTGAATAGCCAGCTTCTGTTGTCAGCGGTTTGTAGCACATGAAGTCTATAAGAAATTATATTGCTATATTTAACAATCAGAAGAAACTCCCTGTTATTTTGGCAGAAGAAGCAGAGAATATATACAAGAAATGCCACTCTTCAAGTTGCTGGGCTCGGCTCAAACTTGTAGTAGCGCTATACACCACGAGCAGTACTTGCCCAACGAGAACTCAATTACGGATCATACTTATATTATTAAAAGGAAGGATCGTATTTTATCCAACAGATATAAGGAGCAAAAAAATGTTAAGTCATCCATCCCCCCAAAAGCACAAATTAAATTTATAAGTTTAAACAGTATATAAGTGAGCAGTATGAATCCACGAATTCTTATAGTGGTTCCTCCCAGAGAGCTTCTGAAACCAGGTTCAGTATGGGGCTAATATCTATCTGAAACCATATAAATGGCTCAGTCTCTCAAATGATGCAAGCGATATATTAATAGCAATACCTGGTGCCATGTGGAATGCCCCGCGTCGAAGTTTGGTAATATTAAACAACTCACTTTACCTCATTTTGAATGAAGCATTCATATTATTAGAAGGGAGTGTCAAAGGATCAGTATAATATGTTCGTCAATTCACTGAAATTCTTCCACTCCCATTAATTATGCGTGAAGAAAAATTCTGTCGGCTGTATTTGATGCCACGTCCCCTGGTGGAATGGGAGAACTACTGAGTGAAATTACAGAGTTCGGAGATATTACCGAAAATCAAAGTAAAAGTCTTCTCCTTTGCATGCTGCACGTCAAACAAATAACTAAGTAATTGAAAGGTGTGCAAAATCTATAGAACTGCTACAGATCAAATAAATCCTTTCCACTGTAAAATTTGGCATTAGACTCTTTGTACCTGGGAAAAATGCTACCGTGTGAACTGGCTCAGCAGTATCCTGGATGACCATGGAATTGAATATGTAAGGCAGTACGGACAAACGCCAGCAGAAACAAAGCAGGCATATTTTGTGCCTTTCAGAGGGGTTCAAGGGATGTATTTACTTACGACTAAAGCACAGGCTCCTGTTTAAGTCCACTAGGTGTCTTGGCTTGTCAGTGGACTTGCTTTCCATGGCCTTATTAAGAAGATACACACTATGCATTTCCCGAAACAGAACAATGTGCGACCGCGTTACTATTAACTGGCACATTTAAGGATTAGTACAATGTAGATCATTTCGGAGGAAAGGCCCAGGAATAGGTGAAGGATGGTACTACGGGGACTTAAAAATTTTGCCACAAGAGAGCGCCAGACACCACCATTTAGTATAACACTACGTATTAATCAGAAGATCAAGTTATTTTAAAATTAGTTATGACGCTTTCCTTCCGTTATTAAGTATTATAATAATGTTGGTAACCCTCTAAACGGTCAGATTATTTTATCCTCTGTTCTCTGAATTGCCAAGAATAATAGTGACTAGAGCAATTATGTCTGGTTTTGGGGGCTCTTGGGCGCTACTTTGTGATGCTCTATGTTGGTGGGGTACGGATCACTCGCTTATAATAGCATTGGGGGACTAACCATAGTACAGGATGGGTATTCAATAGTTATAAGGTAGTATGCATTACTTTTTTGTTTTCTTGTCGTACCCCTTCAGGTACAAGCAGGAAAATGGATAAATATATATTTTTTTTTTTTCTCTAATGCTAAGGAGGTAATGTTAATAGACTTTCGGTTGAGGGTTGGTCAATCCGAAAGTGCCTCTGCTTTGGACATGTAAGGATGGCTATCCAATTGGATAGCATATCTCAAAAAGCAACAGGAGTTTAGTATAAACTCTTACTGAAGCTATCCAAGTGAACTTTGTTAGGTTTAAGGGGAGGATTGGGATAGGCAATGATGGTTAAATAGTATAGTTCAATAAAATAATTAATAAAACTGGTTTAATAATTACTGGGAAAACAGTTAATATATGGATGGAGGGGTGGGAAGAGTGGGAGATTGGGCCAAGTGGACTGTCATCATGAACCATGAGAGTAGAGGTGGGTTGGTAGGGAGATTCGTTGGGTATTTTGGGTTTTGGATTTTATATACTGGGGGGGGTACCCAAGGCCTGCAAATACACTTATAGTGAATGGATAAATATGCAAATGTCTTGTGTTATAAGACTTTACTGGAAATGGGGATGGATGTGGCAATAAAAATGATTACATTGAATGTTAAAGGGGCAAGAGATAAAGTCAAGCAATTTAAAATATTGGAATATATTGGAGCAATGAAAGCTAAGATAATATTTCTACAAGAACCCATCTATTACAGGAAGAGAGTAATGCTATGAGGAGACTTCAGATTGGAAAGGTTTTTTCATTGCAGGGACCACACGAGCAGAGGAGTTATGTTAATGTTCCACAGATCTTTACAGTTTGTCCCCATTAAGTTATCCAGGATAACGAAGGAAGATACATTATTGTTCAGGGCAAATTACAGGGCAAAACTATATTGCTTGGAGCAATTTAGGGCCTAACTTGGACTCCAGGAATTTTTCATTAAATTGCTCAAAGTCTACAACCTTTGCCCATATATACATGGTAATATAGGTGACTTCAGCAGCGGTGTGACCGTTCTTAGACAGAGCGTCTAGGGCACAAGCATTGATTACCCGGCTTCTCGAGCTTTTAGGGAGTTGGTGGACCAGCTAGGCTTAGCAGACGTTTGGAGGGTTCTTCATCCTCAGGAAAAAAGCTATACATTTGTTTCTTCGTCTCATGGGTCGTTCTCCCGATTAGACTACATTTTGGTATCTCACAATTTACTCCCCGGGGTTTTCAGTTCAGTAATTGTTGCTGCCCCTCTCTCAGATCACTCAGCCGTAGATTTTACGGTTTTTCTGCCTTCCTTAACCCGGAAAAGTAACAGATGGAAGATTAATAATCAGATGTTGAGGAATCCTAAAACAGTCCAATATCTGTCAGCTCAAATTAAGGAATTTTTCACTTTTAACGTCCCAGAACAGACCAGACCGGATATTCTTTGGGGAGCATTTAAAGCATATATGAGAGGAATACTAATCAGCCAAGCAGTGCAAAAAAAGAAAGAGAAAAGAATTGCTATGGAGAGATCATTAGAGCAAATTAAGATGCTAGAGCAGGAATATCTCAGTACCCCTACTGAAGAGGTAAAAATAAAGTTAATAAGGATGAAGGATACATACCTAAAATTGCTAGGGGAACAGGCAGAACTGGCAATTATCAAAACTAAGGCAAAATATGTAGACCAAGGCGAAAAAGCGGGTAAAATATTGGCCAAGCGTATTTCCCAATTTGAAGCCTCTCGCTTGATAGAGGGTATTTTCTCAGATGAGGAGGGGATTATAAAAACTATCCCTGAGGATATAGCTCTGATCTTTCAGAAGTACTTTTCCGCCCTTTTTGCGGACATGCAGGTACCCCCGGTCACAGGGGATATTTCCTCCTTCTTAGATTACCTCTCCCAAACCTCAATGAATCAGATCAAGCAGGGCTGATTCTGGAGATTACACAGGAGGAGGTTGAGGCGGCTATTAAAGATCTGGCACTGGATAAAACTCCTGGTCCAGATGGTTTCTCGCCCAATTTCTATAAAACCTTCGCTACCCAGCTTTCCCCGACTCTCCTCGAACTGTTCCAATATATTCTAACTGGCAAACAAATAGACTCCTCACTTACTGAAGCCCTTATAGTATTAATACCCAAACCCAACAAATCACTGGAAAATCCAACCAATTATAGGCCAATTTCATTGTTGAATTATGACATTAAAATATCGGCTAAAATATTGGCTGTTCGTATCAACCGGGTAATCCCAAAGTTGATCGGTCCAGAACAAGTGGGTTTTATGAAGGGCAGATCCTCCTCTGACCATTTTAGAACTCTGGCACATGTGCTCTCGACTTCTGAGGAGACTGAGATACCAATGGCATTGGTTTCCTTAGATGCTGAGAAAGCTTTCGACAGAGTCCACTGGAGCTATCTTTTGAGACTATGTACAAATTTGGTTTCCGAGAAAGTTCGTGGAATGGATCCGAGCACTGTATACGGATCCATCAGCTAGGGTTATGTGTAATGGAGCTATTTCGTCTGCTTTTAAATTACAAGCCGGTACAAGACAGGGTTGTCCCCTTTCGCCATTACTATTTAATTTGTATATGGAACCCCTGATAAGGAGTATAGTGGTATCCCCTGGGATTGCAGGTATCAATTTGAGAGGTTGTACAATTAAGGTCACGGCTTACGCTGACGACTTACTAATTTATGTTTCAAAACCTGATTGCTCCATTCCTAAGCTATTGGAGATTATTCAAAATTTCAGCAGACTATCTAATTATAAACTTAACCAAGACAAAACTGTTGTGTACCCCTTAAATAACAGAGTATTTAAAACGGTCATAACTACACTTGGTCTAGGATGGGAATCTAAATCTTTTCGATACTTAGGTCTCGCTGTAACTGAATACTCAGGCTAAATGCTTCAGCTCAATCTAGAACTCTTACTCCAAAATATCAAACTTGATCTCAAGAGATGGGCACAATTACCTCTATCTTTATGGGGAGAATAAATATTATAAAATGAATATATTTCCTAGACTTTTTACCCTTATCTATATTAAATATCTGGATTCCCTCTCTTGGTTCAAGAAACTTCATGGTGAATTGGCTGATTTTGTATGGGGTCACAAAATCGCCAGAATGTCGTATTCTAAATTGGCAGCTCCCAAGACTTTTGGTGGACTAAGAATGCCTCATTTTGCGCTGTATTTCTGGCCGGCACATTTAAATAAATATGGGAGATGGATGTGTTATGACAGTGCTGCCAGGAATACGGGATATACCCCACTATGGGTTTACTTAGAGCTTAACCTTATTAAAAGTCTAGATATAAACCCTAAGGCTTTGTTTTATATCCCTCCACATATGCTCCCTCCATCACTGAAAAAATCACCTGCTGAACTCTCGCTTAGAATACACAACCAGCTATGTGACTTTTTAAAATATGATCACATATGGGATTGGGATCAGCCTATTTATGTAGAAACCCGCACTGGAAGATAGGGTACCAGACTATTAAACAGAATTGGTTGCCTATGTTAGCGATTGCTCCATGAAAGATTTCATAAATATGGAGGGTAGTGTGATTTCAACAGAGCAGATACTAGGGAAGTTTAATTTGCTCCATAAGACATTTTCAAAATATACCAACTAGCTATGCCCTGATTCAAAGAATTGGTACCAAGTTGGTTTACTCCTTGTATTTCCTTTTGGGAAGATCTTAACTCATTTGTCGAGTGCCCACAAGCTATTTCCAAGATTTACTCAACATTGTTTAGCTGAGCCTTTAGGATAATCTGGCACCAACTTCATATTGAGGCAAATATTTCCTAACATGTCGTGGAATTGGATGCATATCTGGCAAAATTGTCATAAATGGATACAACAAGATCATCTTAGATTAATGCAGTTCAAAATACTGCATAATATTTATTATACACCTCAGAAATTGAAGGATTTAAAATTAGTGGGGAATCCTTGTGTTATAGATCAGTAAGGAAGGGTGATCTTCTACATATTTTCTGGGCATGCCCTAACATAGCTCCTCTGTGGAACGAAATCAAAAGTAAAACAGACCCGTTACTGGGTTTAGAGGATCTGTTCACTCCGGAAGTATGTTTATTAGGAGATATGTCGGGTTGCAGGGTTAAACAGAGGAAATTCCATATATCCATGGTTGCTGGTGCAGTTAAAAAATTGGTATTGAGATATTGGAAGAATCCTCACCCTATTTCATACTCTAAATGGTTGACGGAGCTCCTTTCCTTTCTTAGAACTGAGAGGATGATTGCTATGCTGCATAATGTGTTACCCCGCTTTGAAAAAATCTGGTCTCCTCTGGAAACGGCTTACAAATAGAAAATCTTGTCCAGAGAAGCCCTTCCTTTCCTTGTTTGCCTTTGATTCAACTATTATTTGCAGTGCCTTTTTCTGGGGGGTGGAGGGTTGGGGGTGGGGGTTGGGAGGATTGCGAGAACTATGTGATTTCTTTTCCGCTATAAGTAATCTTGAATGTTGGCTATATATAACTAATTGCATGTTACCGATTGTTTTGGTATTGTTCCCGCAATTGTATGTTTAAAATGTTCAATAAAATATTAATTGCAAAAAAAAAAAGCAAAACAGAAAAACCACAAGTAAGTGAGCGCTTCATTTCAGTCACAGATCTGCAGCTAGATACAATCGAAAATGAAAGGCAAGAACTGAATACATTAAAAAACACTAAATGGGCAGTCTCCATTTTCGAACAGTGGCTAACACACAGTCACCTAACTATTGACTGGCAAAGCATCAGTTTTGAATATTTAAACGATCTCCTCAGGCGATTTTATGCAGAGGTGCGAACAAGCAGCGGGACAGAGTATTCAGTAGCTGGGTATTGCACCTTGCGCGCGGGCATCAACCGCCACCTCGCCAGTACAGATCTCTGTCGCCCTGTCAGCATAATTAGCAACCCAGCTTTTAACTCGTCAAACAACATACTAGCAGCAGTGCTAAAACAACTCAGAAAGTCACAAAAAGACATAGCAAGCCACCATTCAGCAATAAACACAGCAGATCTACAAAAACTGAGGAACAGCCCAGCACTAAATCTCGAAACTGCCGCTGGCTTAGTCCGTAAAGTCTGGTTCAATATCCAGCTTCGCATGGCCAGGCGCAGTCGGGAGGGCATCCGTGAACTAACGAGAGACAGTTTCACAATAAAACAGGACGAAACTGGGCACAAATATGTAACACTCACACACAATCAGGAAACAAAAAACCACAAAGATCCACAGGAGCTAAATAAAGAAAACTCATGAGGTTACATCTCAGAGCAAAAAAATGACCCTCTCTGCCCTGTTAGCGCCTTCGTAAAATACATACAGAAATGCCCACCAAGTGCATTAAGTTTCTACCTGCATCCCAAAAAGCTCCCACAACAAATCCTTGATCAGCAACAGTACTGGTATTCCACGGAGCCCATGGGAAAAACTTACTTGGGCTCCCTCATGCCTCGACTCAGCAAAGAAGCTGATTTGTCCCAGCGTTCCACAAACCACAGTATTCGTGCAACTGCAGTGCAGCTACTATCCAGAGCAGGACTTACCGACAAAGAGATTGTCGCAGTCACAGGCCACCGCTCAGAACAAAGTTTAGCATCTTACTGGGCCCTTCAACTACCGACAGAAAAACATGGAGCTCCATACTAGCAGGCAAACAAAGTCGAAAAGAAAAAACGTCAGCTCAGAAACCACAGCAGAACACAGATAATGAAGACCACAGCAGCAGCTGTAACAGAAGCTTGCCACCTACTGATCTCACACAAACTGCAACGAAGAACATTTTCCAGCCTACCAATTGCACATTTAATTCACCAATAAACTTCATTACTTATCAGAAATGAAATAAATGCTACCCTCAACAAGTGTAACAATGACTGTTAACAGTATTTGAAATAATTTTTTAAGCATTTCACGTTTAACAGTATTTAAAAATATTTTTTCACAAAATGCTACCCTCAAAATGTTTTAAATGTTTAACACTGTTTTTAAACCATTATATTTAAATTATTTAAACTACCATTTTAAATGTTTAACAGTCTATTTATAATATTATAATATTCTTAACCATATTTAAGCATGTTAAAAAGGACTATTTTTTCTCAACTTTCAAAAAAATGTTAAAAATAAAACTTAATTTATTCACTTAAAAACTACCACTCTGTCTCCTTATATTTCAACAGTTAGCCCATTTTCTAAGCGGAATAATGCCCTCCAGGGTGGGAGGTATGGGCAATACCGGACCGGCCAGGAGCTATAAGGCCCTCCGCCTGCGGTGTCAGGCCTCATTATGCCCCTGGCCGGTCCGGTATTTCCCAATACCGCCCACCCAGTCGGGCATTATTGCTTATATATATGTATATATATATATATATATATATATATATATATATATATAGAGAGAGAGAGAGAGAGAGATTTATAGGACATGTGTTTTGGTATAAATGCACTGATAAAAATTAGTACCCCAGTCAGGCAGTGGAGCTATCACTGATATCTCCATGTTCCTATATGTCACAGTGATATCTCTATGTTCCTACATGTCATGGTGATATCTCCATGTTCCTACATGTCATAATGATATCTCCATGTTCCTATATGTCATGGTGATATCTCCATGTTCCTACATGTCATGGTGATATCTCCATGTTCCTGTACGTCATTGAAAAGAAAGTGAAAGTGCAGTATTTCACTCTCTTTTAGACAGCTTTCTCTCTGTAACGCCTACTTCATCATCCTACCCCCCAAACACACACACCTCTGACATTATGGCTTGGATATTCAAACTGCGCCATTCTGAGGCGCAAGCCCTTGCGCTGCTCAAAATAGTTGCGCAGGGGTGTGGCCGGGGTGATATTCAAAGGAGTTGCGCTATTGAGTAACTCCTTTGAATATCACCCCCCAGCTACAGCCACTGTGCATGGCGCAGTGGAACTTGCGCCACCGCAAGTTGTCAGAGTTGAGCATTAAGCTTGCGATGGCACAAGTACCATTGCGCCATGCGCAAATTTCCGATATTAAAAAGGTGACATGCAAATGGGGCCATATATCATGCAAGGTGCAGGGGGGGCCATTTGCATCTGATTGTGGCCACATTTGCATGCCATTAGCATGTAGGTGCACCGATCCCTGAGGACTTGCGCCTGGCCGCCCTGCCAGGAAGCAGCCATCGGGGACCGATGCACCCTGCAGCCAGATCGCAGACACAACGTGAAAACAACCCCCTGCCCACACATCTCCCAATGCCCGATCACAGGCAGAACGTGAAACAAGCCCCACCACCCCGCTCCCCCCCCGTCAGCCAGCGGGCGGCAGCATCCCACCCGCCTGCCGCCCCACCGCCCGCCGACTGACTGTCTGTAGGCTGCCGCCCATTGGTGCAGAAACTAGAGCCAATGGGCGTGCAAGCCTATACCGTACGCGACAGTCAGGTGGCAAAATAGACCCACCGGCTGCAGGGGGCGAGGTAGTGAGCCATGAAATGAGTAAAGTGAGGGACACTAGACACCAGGGAAATGTTTGGGGGTTGTCACTGGACATTCTGCCCGCGATCGGGCATTACGGTCCACTGGACCACAGGGAGATATTCAGGTTGGGGGTCTTTTACATTCTTCCGCGATCGGGCACTGGAGGTTGTTTCACGTTCTGCCTGCGATCGGGCATTGGGAGCTGTTTGGGCGGGGGTTGTCATGATACATTCTGCCAGCGATCGGGCATTAGGAGCTGTTTGGGGGTTGTTTTTACGTTCTGCCCGCGATCGGGGTGGTGGGGGGGCACAGGGACTGAGTTGGGGGCCAGCCATGGGTGGCAGCTGCTGTGTTGCGCCCTGCAATACAGCAGCTCACCTGTGGGTGGCCCTCAACTTGATCCTTTTTGGCTCAAAGTTGTGCAGGCGCAGGTTGAGGGTTGCGCCTGCACAACTCTGCACAACCCGACTGAATATCGGGGTGCGCAGTTTATGCATGGTTCCTCCCCCTCCTGTTGAGCATGCATTCATTTGCATTGCACTGTTGCTCAACCTGTTTTCAGTGGCGCAACTGCCTCCTGCTGAATATCGCAGAATGGCGCAATGTAGGACTTGTGCATGGCGCAACCCTTTTGAATATCTGGGCCTATCTGTTTACAAAACTATAAACTGACATGATCAACCAGATAATTTGTTTAATAAAATGCTGTATACAATCTTTTATGTTGCTACAAGATTTTTTTGGGGGGAGGGAGGGGGGTTCTTTGGGGGATTATGTTGCATGAAGTCCAAAACACATATTGTATAAACAGAACATGACACGACCTGACTGAAGATATCATATTTTATCTTTACTCGTGGACAATGACATCAAGATATCATTGGCCTCTCGTAAAGATAAATATGATATCTTCACTCAGGCAATGTCATATCCCCTATATATACTATGGGCCAGATATTCAAAAGGCTTGCTCCATGCACAACAGGGTTGCGCATGCGCAAGTCTGAAATTGCGCCATTCTGCGATATTCAGCAAGAGGCAGTTGCGCCACTGAAAACAGGCTGAGCAACAGCGCAATGCAAATGAATGCATGCTCAACTGGAGGGGGAGGAACCATGCATAAAATGCACAGCCCGATATTCAGCCTGGCCGTGCAGAGTTGTGCAGGCGCAACCCCCAACCTGTGCCTGCACAACTTTGAGCCCCCCAAAAAAGGCTTAAGTCGAGGGCTACCCACCGGTGAGCTGCTGTATTGCAGGGTGCAACACAGCAGCTGTCTCCTGTGGCTGGCCCCCAACCCAGTCCCTGTGCCCCCCCTGCAGCCCAATCGCGGGCATAGTGTACTCCCTCCCCCACCAGCCCAATCACAGGCAGCAATGTGGCTCCCCGAACATCTCTATGTCCTACAAATTTGCAACTCGGCCTTCTTGTAGCCAACCAGTACAGTTGTATTCTCAGGGAGGTAACCTCGTACAGAAGCTTGGAGTCTTGCAATTTTGCCAGGGTCCTTCTTATATTCCTGCTCCTTGACCTTAAACTATGCTTCCAGTTGAGTTGCCTCTTTTTCTCTTTGCCATCTTCAGTGTACAGCATATCCAATAATTTTACCCTGTATGATGGCCTTGAATGCTTCCCATATCATACTATATCTGGAGAAATTGACCCCGGGTGGGTTATTTTCAAAGTAATCCCCTGCCTCTATCCTAAGCCAGCTTTTAAAGTCGCCATCCTGTAATAGGAGGGGATCTAAGTGCCATGTCAATGACTTTGAAGAGTAAGGGTTAATTGAAAAGTTTATAGTTAGTGGCACATGATCTGATATGTATAAGGGGGCTATGGAGACATCTACCACGTTAGCCATGATTTTAGGAGACATAAGCCAATAATCCAATCTACTGGCTGTAGTGTTCCACATTGAAATGTATGTGTAGTTCTTCATATCTGGGTGGCTTAGGGCCAGATATTCAAAGCCTAGCACTGGGTGCAAAGCTATTGCACTGGAATAGCACCGATTTTGTGCCCAACTGCAATATTTAAAAGGACGGTTAACATCGGCGCTAGGTGTTAGCGCAGATGCTAAACCATAATGTATGCAGGGGAGGGACCCTGAATGCTGGTGCACAGGCATATTGAAAAGGATAGTGCCAGGCTACAGGCTTTAGCATGACCTGTAGCGCGGCGCTAATTACCACCCAAACAAATCTGCTGGTAATGCAGTGCTAATGGCGGTGGTGCTCCGCCATCATGGACCCCGACTCCCATGTCCAGTAATAGCAACACATATCCCTGGTGTTCTAGTGGTCCCCCACCTCCCAGCACGATCCCCGACCCCCATCCCATGAAAGAATACATCTTTTTCCCTGGTGTTCTAGTGGTCCCCCCACCCCCCAGCATGATCCCTGACCCCTAGAAGCCCCGAAAAGACAGCAATACCTGTGGTCCAGTGGTCCCCTCACCCAGACGCACTCCAGACTAGTTTGCCCGGCTTCCTTTGCATGCTATATTCAGCAGGGTTAGCACAGATCTATTCCTTTTGAATATGGCAGGCGATTTGGACCATGCAATGTTTGCACACCGGGCAGTGCTACTTGAGGCTCGGGGAAATTTTTTTAATATCTGGGCCTTAGTCTGCATGCATCCATTAGTGGGTGCAAATCCATCAAGTCTTTTAATTTTTTGGGGGGGATTGGGTGGGGTGTTCAAGGCTGGTGTTGGATCTGTCTAGCAAACGATCTATGGCTAAATTACAATCCCCCTCCCAGGATTATGTCTGGATTAACGTAGGACATATCCATTAAGGTTTGGTACACCTTATCAAAGAACTCAGGCCTGTCCTCATGTGGAGCATATATGTTTACAAGACATATGGGGCCTGTGGGAGTTGCCATTTTGGCTATTACCCATCTCCCATCCCTGTCCATTATTTGTCACAAATTTGCTTCACAAAAAAATAAAAATACTGGGGATGTGTGGAAAACAAAGCTTAACACAGCAGTTGGGATATGGCAGATAGCAAAAATGTTAAGCTCTCACAGTTACTGAGCACAGTAACAGTTGCTCACTAAATGTAAAGCCAAGCCTGACTTTGCTGACAAAAAGAAAAATCCTGATAAGAACAAAAATGTGATTCTGCAAAAAATCACACTGCTTGACCTGTGCTAAACTGAAATCAACAGAGAATAGGTGTCAGCACACACACACGCGCGTATGCTCACGCATGCATGCATCCACGCACGCACGCGTGCACACACACACACACTCATTCTCCTTTTCCTTGTAACTGAATCCAGTTTCAAGGATAAAAAAAGAAAATGCAGTCAGAAATGGCGATCAGATTTTAATAGTGACCAAAATATAACCTGTGCATCAAACAAAAAGAAAAAATGTTTTGGGGAAAGTTAAAGGTCACCGAAATAGCAAAGCTAGCTCTCACAATTGACTTGCTGCTGTCCTCTACCAACTCAGAGTGAGGAGATCACAGACATGATGTTCATGGCTGTGAGCTCCAAAAACAGCCTCCGATTAGCTAGCTAAGCTCTGAGATTTTGAAATCTCACCCACCAAATAGTGCTCCCAAAACAGTGACCAAATAGTGGACTAGTTGGGAGTTCTATCTAAATGTTTGTGAAGCCAACTATTTGTTATTTGTCATTGTTGGCAAATACCGTTCTACCCATGCACAGCCGTAGTCAAGGTGTGCAAATACCTTTTCCTAAATATTTGGCTAAATATTCGGTATTCGGAAGACAAATATTCAGGAAAACTGTGGTTTAACGAAAAGAAGTTCAAGATCATGCACATAAGGAAGAGAAACCCTGAAACTACCTATGGGTTGGGAGGCGAGTTGCTGGCAGTCACAAGGGAAGAAAGAGACTTGGGCATTATCATCACAGATGACTTAAAATCATCCAAGCAGACCACTAAAGCAGTAGGTAAGGCTAGAGGGATGTTGGGGTGTATTAGTAGGGGTATCACAAGTCGTAAGAGGGAGGTAATAATCCCTCTTTACAAGACACTGGTTAAGCCCCAACTGGAGTACTGCATGTAGTACTGGAGGCCGCACCTGCACAGGGACATTAACAAAATTGAGGCAGCCCATAGAAGGGCAACCAAAATAGTGCAGGGAGTGCATCAGGAAACATATGAGGACAGATTAATGGAGCTCAATATGTATACCCTAGAGCAAAGGAAGGAGAGAGGTGATATGATTAAATCATTCAAACATATTAAGGACATTAACAAGGTGAAAGAGTCTAACATGTTTCAATATAAGAAAAATAGTAGGACAAGAGGACACATTATGAGATTAGAGGGAGGCCGATTAAGGGGTAATGTGAGGAAGTTCTTTTTCATAGAAAGGGTGGTGGATGCATGGAACTGCCTACCTCAGGAAGTGGTGAATATGACTAC
Source organism: Neoceratodus forsteri (assembly GCA_016271365.2). NCBI lineage: Eukaryota > Metazoa > Chordata > Ceratodontiformes > Ceratodontidae > Neoceratodus > Neoceratodus forsteri. The sequence continues at coordinate 68,169,369 of CM028129.1, forward strand.
ATTGCTGTGAGTGCAGTACTAAAATATCCCCGGGAACTAAGACAGCTCCGAATATAGCAACAGGGATGTACAAAATGCAAGGGCAGCCCAATGGACACAAAGGTGGAGCAAGTCAGAGCTGCAGGTGGAGGACAATGTGTGTGTGACTGCAAAGAGGTGTTTCACATCAACTGCAAAGAACAGAGCAGGAAACACACTGCCGAACTGGTCTATGCTGAAGTGAGGTTTGCCCAGAGCTAAGTCTTTTGCACAGTGCTAAGACATTAGCCCGGTGCAAACAGGTTAGCCTTGGGCAAAGGTTTGCCATATTCAAAGCACATATGCAAATGAGCCTACTTAGGTAATCTGTGGGCAGGCAGTCACATTAGCATCTCATTATGTGCTGCTGTGCATACATGTCCGTGTTCAAGTTTCAAGTTTATTGCAGGAAAATTCCATTGAGCAAGCTCATTCACAAGGAGGTCCTGAAGGTCATACACATACAATGGCACATTATACAATATGTCATATTGATAAGCAAATATACAGAAATGCATACAGTGCACTAATAAGGTAATTCGTGGCAGTTTGCCCGGTGCTACTGCATGGAGCACACAGCTCCACCTTAGGGATGGAATGGAAGTACAGGCTGGATGCTGCAGGATATGGGTGTAGGCAGGCACAAGCAGTGCATACAACCCACCCAGGCATCACTACAAGCAATATATATATATATATATATATATATATATATATACATACAGTATATATATATAGGATACATGATGGGCAACTGTGGAATATGGATAATATTAGCACGAGTGCAGTGTGCACTGTGATAATATCACGAGTGGCTTTGCCACTCGTGATATTATCGCAGGGCACTCTGCATGAGTGCTATTACTGTCCATGTTCCACAAGTCGCAGATCATCTGTGTGATTTATACAATAAGGTTTCTGTTTTAATGGTTTTTAGGACTATAGTGCTGTGCTGTGGTGTATTTGTGAACAGCAGGTCAAGGACTGCTCCCCCCCTCTAGTCGGTTCCTTGACTAGCCGCCTTATCCTGATCCCCTTAGTGCATCATGAAAGTTTTTGCTCTTTGATGAGCTTGCTAACTTAGAACCCAAATTAATGTCTGGCAAGTTGAAGTCTCCCACTAGTATCACTTCTCCCTTGTCTGCCATCTTGTGTGTGGATTCTATGAGGTCTCTGTCACCTTTCATACCCTGCGCTGGAGGTCTATAGATTCCGCCAACCCTAGTCGCCATGGCAGATCCAGTCTCAAGTGTGACTCAGGGTGCCTCAGACTCTTTCTGACTATTATGGATCATTGTGGCATTGATTCCCTCCCTCACATACAGTGCCACTCCCCCCTCCCCTTTTACCATCCCTGTCCCTCTGGAAGAGGTTGAAATCTGGGATAGTTGTTTCCCATCTGTGGTGTTCATTGTACCAGGTTTCAGTGATTGCAACCCAGTCTAGGTCTGCCTCCACCGTGATTGCTGAGATATCAGCTATCTTGTTGGTAAGGTTCCGAGTGCTAGTGAACATAGCCTTCCATACCTTTGTGCCTAGTTTTTTATCGCTTGGCTCTCTGTTTGACCTTGTGTTTTCTGAACCATCTTTCCTCACCCTTGTTGTATTTTTCTTTGGTTTACCTGTTTTTGTCTTTTAGGATTTTATTTGTTTCTTTGGGGGAGTGGTAACAGGACCCTGTGATGCTGTCTCCATCTCCCCATAATCTAGTTTAAACGCATCCTTAATCATTGAGGGGTAAGATTTAACTGGAGGAGAGCAGGGTGATGATCCAAGACAACTTTGGCTGAATAGTGAGCTAGAAGAACCCCAGACAGACATTTCACCCTTATCAAAAAATAATCCAGTCTAGAAAAATAGTTTTGGGGTAGGGAGTGAAAGGAATACTCCCAGAATACTCCTGGCTGTCCAGGTTTAATGCTCTCCATGGGTCTACCAGACCCACTGAGTCCATCATCACAAAGAGCCAGTTGAGTCAAAGAGAAGGTCTATTGGGCCCTACCAGACCTATCTAATTCATTACACAAGACCAGGTTCCAATCACCCCTAAGAATTATTGGAAGGGCGATCCATGGGGCCATAGTGGATATGAGGGTAGTAAAAAAAAAGAGGGTCCTCAGTTGTGGGATCATAAACAGTCCCCAGTATCACCTCCACATGTCTGAGCAAGGCTCTAAGAAAAACATAGCGATCCTGGGGATCTGCGACTGCTTGAAGAAGACGAAGAGGAATCCTAAGAGCTATGAGGATAGCTATCTTTTTCTTATGGGAATCTGAGTCAGCACCAAACGCCTGACCCACCCAGGATCACCAAAACAGGAGAACCTGGGATGGGAGGAAATGGGTTTCCTGTAAAAAGGCTACTTCAATTTGTAACTTATTTAAATGTAATACGACCTTGGCTCGCTTGGTAGGGGACTGGGAACCCTTAACATTTCAAGTACAAAACTGATATGCAGCCATGGTGAAGTGATGGATTTTGGCCGGGATTGAAGTTTAGATTCAAAAAAAGGCAAAAGAAAGGGAAACACATAGAATAAGACTGTAGCATCCTTGTATAGAACAATCCTCCAGTGGAACCCCCCCCCCAAAAAAAAAAAACACAAGTCTCCCTGTGAAGCATTGGATCATACAACAGACATCAAAACTCTGAAAAGCAATCAGACTAAAGTATCAAAATTGGAGAATCCAAAGACCTCCCAAAAAACCAGAAACCCCTTAAAAATAGTAAACCAATCCCACCCACTCCCCCCCAATCCAACAGCCCAAAAAAACAAAACCCAAAGAAAACAAGTTAACATATGTACATACTGTCCATCACATAGATGAACAACACTGTCCCAGTTCTAGTGCATGATGAGCACAGGACATTGAAGGCTTAACCCAAAACCCCCATCCCCACCCAAGGGCAACAGAAAATTTACATTATACATAGATTACTGACGTACACTACAGCCACAGAAATACAATTAGCATGCCCAAATACTGTAATAACCATAGTGCTTATATAAAACATAAGGAACAACCCTAATAAAGAAATACAAAGTCACACATGACCCCACAATGCAAAGCATCATGGGCTGCATATGCAAATCACCACAGAATATTATACTGGTTCAACTTTAAGCAGAAATGCATGGTGCCGACAGGCCTCTCACACAGTTTCACACAGTTTGCAAAGGGTGCCAGCAGAAGACATAGACACATGTTTCATCCTACCAGGACTCATCAGTATGCCTCATCTGTCTGACACCCCAGTGGAATGAACCAGCTACCCTAAGATAGTCTATCTGGGTTATGTTGTGGTGAACCCAATTAAAACAAAAAAATATTTAAAAGACAAAGAACCTCTGTGCGCAAGCACTGAGGCAAGGGTTACCCTAAAGGGCATTTGTCTGGGAAGCCAAGTTTCAAAGAAATACAAAGTCACACATGACCCCACAATGCAAAGCATCATGGGCTACATATGCAAATCACCACAGAATATTATGCTGGTTCAACTTTAAGCAGAAATGCATGGTGCTGAAAGGCCTCTCACACAGTAAACAACCTAATAAAGGTTGCCCAACCCAATAGCAGTGGCCCCTTTTACTTATTATATGCACCTGGATAAACCAGAAAGAAAAAAAATACAGCATTGAACAAAGAGCGGTATCCAGGGCCAGCTACCCAGGCTAAATATATCTATATATACGTATATATATATATATATATATATATATATATGAAAAGAATTTAGACAGCATAACTTCAGTAAAGGTAAAAATAAAACACACACTCCAACCCCCCTGCAAACAGCACAACCATAAATTAAACATGAACAAAGTCCAGCTCATACCATAACGTAATAATCAGTGGGGAGGTGAATGAAGTACAGGTAAACCCCCAGCAGATCAGCATTCAGGGCAGTCCTGGGCACCACTCAGAAGTAAATCAAACGAATACAAAAAATGTCCACCAAGGTACCAGGGCAGTCGACACAAGGAAGTACAGCCTCCACTTCAAGAGCGATCAGCTATAGTAACTTGGTCCCAAGGAGAACTTGATATCAAAGTCCAGGACGTCTACAGCTATATGAGAGAAGTAATTTGAATTGAGGCATAGGTAGTCCAGATAATTTCCAGCTCTGTAGGCAAGGGGGGTTGAAGCCACCAAGGAGACGGGGAGACCAAGTATTTCAATACAGCTATAGTGAAAGACAGTCAAAAATGGTACAATAGGAAACACTCAGCCAGAGAGACAAAGTCTAGTTACTAGAGAATGGCAGCAGTCAACGAGCCTTGAACAAATCTGGAAGGAGTGATGGAAGACCCTTTGCCACATGCTCCGCCGAATCAAAAAAGTTCCAGGCTCCATTTATAAGTACCTGCAGCTGTGCTGGGTGGAGAACTCAGAACTGATTAGTTGCTGCCAACAATTTAATAATCATGGGATGATATGCAGCCTGTTTGTTCTGAGTTGCAGCTGGCAGATCTTGAGTAGTGTTGTCAGAACTAGTTTGAGGAAGATTCAAACCCTCCTCGAACCATCTTCCAGACCGCACATGAGAAGGGTCAGGAATCTGAAATGGATACTGAATTGTCTGAACTTGATGTGGACAGAACCACTGCCAGCCCTAGAATCACTGTTACCACCAATGCCAGCACCATTAGTACCAGTTGCACATCCAGCGATAGCACTGAATGTATAAGTCCTAGTCCACCAACCCAGCGTCCATCTGCCCATCGAAGCACGGTGTATAATAAACCAGCAGGGACATGCTGTAAACAGCTAACACTGTCTCAGGCATTTGAAAGGAAGAATACCTTTACTAAAAATCATCCAAAGACCCTTCATCTTAATCACAGAATTGGTGAACTGCTAGCTAGATCCCTTCTCCCATATACTTTGGTAGATCATGAGGATTTTAGGGAGCTCTTGAAACTAGCAGATCCTCGTTACAATAGTCCTCATTGAAGGTACTTTTCCTATGTTGAAATACCAAACATTTATCAGGATTTAAAGCAACAGTTATGCTTGCACTTAAAACTGCAGATGGTGGGGTTATTCATGTCACAATAGATATGTGGACCAGCACTCAAAACATAGATGACATGTCCCTTACTGCTCACTGGGTCACATTTTCTTGTGGTTCCTCAAAAACAGACACCCCAGAAGATGGTGCTGCTGCATATAAAGAAGTTTGGGCAAAGTCATACTGCTGCAAACATCTTACAGGAACTAAATGACCTCCTTGATGAATGGGTTTATTCTCACGGTCAAAAATGTGGCTTCATAGTAAGTGACAATGGAGCCAACATCTTGAAAGCAGTACAGGATGGAGGATTTATACATGCTTCTTCCTTTGCACATTGCTTACATTTAATTGTCATGGGATTTCTCAGCAACGAAACACAAGTGGATGGTATGATTGCTGTTTGCAGAAAAATTGTAACTCACTTTTTACATTCAACCAAGGCTATACGGACATTGTCCGAACTGCAAAAAAAAACACAAGCTGCCCCAGCAAAAGCTGATTCAAAATGTTTCCACTCATTGGAACTCAACGCTTTATATGCTGCAGTGCCTCTTGGAGCAAAAGCAAACTTTACATGAGTATTGCTCCAGTTACATTATTGGAGATGGCATTATGCTGTCTGTGCTGCAGTGGAAATTAATGGAGACTGTGTGCTGCATCCTAGCTCCTTTTGAGACACCCACAAGGGACATGTCTTCTGAAGGTGCATCTGTGGGTCAGATTATCCCACTCATAATGCTGATTTCACATCATCTTAGTGTTCTAAATCTACAAATAGAAAAAGACAGATCTGAAGCTCAGACAACATGTAGCCTGTATCATGGGAATCTCGTAAAGAGAATGAGCACGCGTTTCAAAACCAATGACAAATTAGTTGCAATGATGAAATTAAAACACTACATCCTTGCAACTCTTTTAGATCCCAGGTTCAAGACTATACATCTTCCAAAAACAGATGATCTAGAGCAGTACAAATGTCTGTTGCTAGATGAGCTGCAGCACTCTCAGGAGTCAAACAAAGACTCGCACAATACCCTCAGATTGTCATCACCACAACATGCAGGTTCATTTTCACAAAAGGATACAGAACTGGAAAAGTCACCAAACATTAACAGTAGTTGTTCCACAATTGCCACTTCTTCAACCCTTAGTAGCAAGCTAAATACCAGCTTCTGCTGATTCCTCTTCTGAGTGGTCTCTGTCCATCATGGTAGACAGTTACCTGCAAGAACTGCCTATTCCTATTGATGCATGCCGTTTTGAATACTGGAGATCAAAAAAGTCGATTTGGACAGAGCTGTATGATGAAGCCTGTAAATATCTTGGTTGTTCTGCTACAAGTGCCTCTTCAGAATGCATATTTAGTACAGCTGGCAATATTGTGACAGACACCAGAAATAGGCTGCTGGCAGAAAATGTACACACGTTAACTTTTATTAAAGTTAATAAGTCGAGATTTTCATATCCTTAAAAGAGTATACAAACTGATTCTGAAGTGATTGAGGTTGTGGATGTTGATGGTGATGACAACTCAGATGGTGGTGGCTGGTAAATACTGTGTGGGACAGAATCTCTCTGCACCAAAAAGAAAACTTTTACAGACTGTGATGACTTTGGTTGTCTCTCTCCTTTCTCAGTCTACTACCTTGGACTATATACCCCACAAAACTTTAACCATTTCATGGCAAACTGCTTTGTAGCTAGGGTCTAAAGTCAGCAAGTCTTATATACAGGGCAATTTTAACATCAGGGGGATCAGGCCCAAATTTGGCATAAAAGGGACACTGTCATGTCAATCATTTCTGTATCATATTACTTATAGTTAAAGTGCAAACATATATTTTTGGATTTACCTTCTGTGACTTTGTGGTGCATCAGTGTGGGCTGGGACTGGGGGCGGTCTGTTTTTCAATTTTAAAGAGGACAAAAAATGAGTTCTAATTGGTAGCTGTTTATTATTTTTTCAATTACAGAAATGCTAGCCATAAACCAAAATGATCCATATGTAACTTACTGAATAAAAAATTATGGGAAAAACTGTACTTTGTAATGTTATGTTTCTGTGGGCAGCATCCTGTTACAAGTCTCTTCCAGGAAACAGAGTCAAGCATAGGTCTCATACCACAATAGCTCGTATTTAACATTCTGTTGTACACAGACCATGGCATAATAACAACAACTCTCAAATTACTGATTCCATGAAGGGGACTGTACAGAATGTTGTCCATAAGAAGAAAGCAATTGAAAAGACAGTTTTTCACATATGTGTTGTTTATTAAGGAACAGTTAAGTATGGCTCATTTGGAGGCAAGAGTTTCATTTTTCTTGAGTGTCTTGTGGTAGTTTTAACATTTGAGAGGGAGAGGAGAGTAGAATGGGTGCTGGAGGGTGGTAAAGGACTGGAGGTTGGTTTAACATGGATGCAAGAGGGAGAAAGATGGCATGGATGCTAGTGCATGGGTGAGGGTTGGGGGTTGGTTTTAACATGGATGCAGGAGGGAGAAACATGGCATAATTATTAGTACATGGGTGATGGTTGGGGGAGTGGGTTTTAACATGGGTGAGGGATGGAGAAGGGTGACATGAATGGTAGTTCATGATTAAGTGTGGGGGTAGTTTAAACATTTGGGTGAGGGAGGAGGGTGGAATACGTGCTTGAGGGGGGTGAGGGTTGTGGGTTGGTTTTAACATGGGTGTAAGAGTGGTATGGGTGCTACTGTATAGATAAGGGTGGTGGAAGAAAAGTGGAATAGGTGCTGGGGTGAAAGGTGGGTGTTGTTTTAGCCCTTTCATTTACAGATTCATGATCGGCTGGGGATGGTGAGGAAAAAGATGATTACAGACCGAAGGTATGGGAGGGCTACACCAATTGCCCACTGTGGAACCTACTATAGATATAATACAGTATATATATATATTTTTTTTTTTATTATTAAATACATTGCAAACTGCTGCCACCTAGCACAAGTGTCCTGTCCCCTTTAAAAAAAGAATAAAGGAATCAGAAATAAAAGAAAATTTGCATTAGCAGTTTTCACAGAATGTGACCTATCATAAAGTGTTTTTGCTTTACAAGTAGTGATAATTTGAAACATAATGGGGTTGACTGAGACTCTCCCTTAAATATCACATGCCAACTGCTGCAGCTACATTAAATGTTCCTTAAGTTAGTATGTGGTGAGGAAACCACTTTTTTTATTTATGTGACCTAAATACAGATTTTATTGACGTATCACCTGGAAAAATGCATCATCTTAGAAAGTTGTATGTATTACTTCAATTTGCCAACAAGAATGTTGGTATATGTATGCATTATCTTAGAAAATTGCATGCATTTTCTGCCAGCAACAATGACTGGCATATTTTTTTGTATTCAAATGTCTTGACTGACTATGTTATGACATAATATGTTTGGCAACAGTTCCATGTGCTGTGGCTGCAGTACCTTGGCTTGACTTTGTTATAAAAGCTTTCTTTTAAACATAGAAACTTTTGATTTACTCATTTAAAACACAAAGCAGCAAATAGCTGAAATTAGATAATATCAATTCTTTTTTCTAATAATTCATGAAGATGAGTATATATAACTGAGTACATAAATGGCTAATGTGCCTCTTTCTTTCACTAAGAAACTATGATGCAGCTGCAGCAGGAAAACGTTTAACATATGGGTGGGTGGGTGGATGGGCCTGTTACGTATTAAGTTGCTGGCTTTAGCAAACAGAAGAACCCATAGATAAACCTAGTTGTATTCCTATCAATGTCACACATAATCATTTCTCTCCCCCTTATATTAAATAGTTTTTCCTCTACATGTATTTCATTACTATCTTCATTACTGGCAGCACAATTAAAAAATAGGGTTTGAGTTCTAAAAAGTTCTAAAAAAGATTAGAACCCTAAACTAGAACCCAGAACTTCAGAGGGTTCTGACAATCCCAATCTTGAGTGACTCAAAGGCTGGTCCCTTCCCTGGTAACTTCTTTGACCTCCTGCATCTTATTCAGGACATGCTGTTTTTCCTGAAAATTCAAAAGCTTCAAAATCAACGGTTGAGGGGGAACCCCCACAGGAGGACGAGGTCGCAAAGAGCGGTGAGCCCTCTCAATGGCATATGTAGAATTAAGAGGAGAGGGACCCACAAGTTTATCCAACAATTTTTGGCAGAAAAGAACCATGTTAGATTCCCTCCTCCAACTCAGGGATACCGAAGATAAGGAGGCTATTCCTCCGACTTCTCCCCTCCAAGTCTTCTTGCTTATCCTCCAGTGTAGCACATTTCTGCTGGAGAGAAACGATTTCAGGGTCTGTGTGGTCTCTCCAGTGTTCTAAGGGGAACACATGAGCATCAATGTCCCCCATTTTCATTTTTAAATCCCAAGGTCTGCCCTAAGTGAGCTGAGCTCCAATGTGTGTTCCTTAATTGAGTCACAAAGGGGGTAAAACTCTGCCAGAAAATGGTACTCAGCAATCAGTTCGGACCCCAGGGTTGAAGTAGCTTCCTTGCTGGAGATGGGGCCTTGAGCCTGGACCTTTTTAGATGATTTGTCGGGGGTCACTGGCTGGGTGTGCCAGAGGAGGATCTGTCCCATCTCCGTATCCATTTCAACAGACTATAGGCAATCAGACCTTCAGTTTTACAATCTGGTGTCTTCCTGGATGAAATGCCCAGAATATAGTCACTCTGAGGAAGGTAGGAGGCAACAAAATATAAACTTTCATATCATAGCGGGCGGGAGCATGGACTCTGGGCTCCTACTCAGTTCTCTGCATCACGTGACTCTGCAGGTGATATCCTTGAAGATGGTGGGAAGTTGGTTGGCTCAGTGGTGCTGAGGGTTGAGGCACTGGATGCCTAACCTCATGCCACACCAGTGACCCGGGATCAGGAATGACCTTGGGTCATCAGAGAGCTGGCACTGGGGTGAGGGAGGGAGGGTGTAGGATTGAGCAGCTGAAAAGGCAGCTCTGATCTCCTGGGGTGGTCGTAGGCCCCAGTAGTTCTGCTCCCATTGGGTGGAGGTCTGGTAGGTAGCATAGGAAGGAGGGGGTGACAGTATAGTGGGGGGGCACCCCAGAGCAAAGCATGCGCATGCCTCCACATGCAGGCGCATGCCTAGGGGATGGGGATGGGTAGAAAATGGGGACAAAAGCCGATTAAAAATCTATATAGAAAAAAAAGATGGGTGGCAGTTTTAAGAAGGGATGGGACAAAGTCAGGGGGAAGGTCCCTAATGAGGCACTGGGCAATGGGGGGAGGGGTAACAGCTAGTACAGGCATGAATTTGGATATGAGGGTAGAAGAAGGGGGAGCAGCTGCAGTGTAACAAACTGATAGCTGCACACTGAAGCAGACTAGAGAGATCATTAGGCATGTACTGTATCTGCTGGCATTCTTCATATGTTCATATGCCAAATACTGCACAGGGAATCAAAGCAGCTCAGCGGAATGGATAAAGCTTAACAGAAGTTTCAAGCCCAAAGCTGAACCTAAGATGGCTCTTGCCCACTTCTCTCACCCTTATTGTAAGGCATCCATGTAACCTGTAAGTATTAGCACCCTAAGAGTGCTGAGCAAAGACTGTTTTAGCACCCTAAGAGTACTGAGCAAAGACTTGGGGAAATGAGAGAGGGGACCTACATTTATTAGTGCTACAAGTGTGCTGCTCAAAGGTGTTTCTATTCATTTATTTATCTTTCTTCCCTTTTTCTGAGTACGGGGGGATAAGCGTTTCAAGGGAACTATAATTCTTTTTAAATTTGGAGTCCATGTTGGGCGAAAACGCAAACCCGGAAGTTTTCGGTCATTTTTACAGACCTTCAGCCACACAGACAGCTCACACAATCGAGGAGCTTGTTTTAAAGCTTAAGCTGAGCAATTGGCTTGCATTACCAGGGCATTAGCTACAGAATCAGAACCGTGCAGACGGTTGGTACCATCGGGGAAGGGAAAAGTAAAGGGAGCAGCTTTCCTTGCATTTTAAAACGTCAACATATTACAACAACATACTAGCACAAAACAAGCGCTACTATAATTATTCAAACATAAGGGCAACAGGATAAAAGACTTCTAGAAACTACTCCTTTCTCACATAAAACATTTAATAACTGGAACGAAACATACCTTCTTTTATGGAGAACAACAAAGGGGGGACATAAATATGGCAACTTGAACAAATGAATGCAAGAATGGGATAATATATCAGACAAAGAATAATATAGGGATAGTAAGAACATTATATAGGTGGCCTACCTATATATGTTTAGATGTACAGAAGGAAAAGAAGGCGAACAAGTTAGATAAAGGCTGTTGCAACAGGCTTAAAAAAAATGTCTGGTATAATTTGCCATCCATCACAGGGTACAAGGGAGGAGTATATACATAAAAAAATCAGTAGGTTGTACATAGGAGACAAGCAATTCAAAACAAGTGCTACATAGTTAAGGGTGGCTTTATAAATGTGCTGCATGCGGAGACACTACATACATGTGCCTCAATGAGGGTGACATTACATACTTGATTACACAACTAGAACCATTCCGTACTTGCATAGATGCCTACTATCTAGAGATTTATTTTGGAATATTTTACTCTGAGTTGGCTGATGGAACTGGAAATCTGGGCTAGGGGCCAGGCAGAGATTACAGGTCTGGGCAGCAAACAACAGGGAAAGATGAGTGTGTAGCCTTAGGGAGGACGTTGATGGGGTAATAAGAAGGGGGATAACAGAAGTGCCATGAGAGGGTGAGTGCATGGGTTGTTTAGGGCAGTTTATAAGCCAGTCATTTGGCGAAGTCCAAGCCACTGGTCAGGCCATGTAAGGTGAAGAGGGGGATTGAAGGGGGAGAGAGAATCAGACAAGGGGGAAGGGGGAGGAGGACAGGGGCATGTACAATTAGGCATGTAGAAGTTAGTGAGGGCAGAGGATAGAGAAAGTCTGGAGGAGGAATGGCGGATTTGGGCCGGCAGGTCATTCCAGAGCTTAGGGGAGGAGGTAAGAGAAAGCCTATTGGCCTGCAGAGGTCTTTCAGTGGGGGTTTACTAATTGTCTGGAGTCAGTGGACCTGTGGGCGTGGGCTGGGGTTGGTGGGGAGGATAGGGAGGAGACGAGATAGGGTGGAAGGGAACCAAGCCAGAAATTAGAAACAAATTTAGCACTGTCAAGTAGGCACCGGTTGCTCAGGGATGGAAGGGCCAGCGAATGGAAGAGCTCGCAGTGATGGGTATGGGGAGGGGGCATTGAGGGCGAAGTGACAGAAAGCATTGAAGAGGGGGTCCAGTCTGGATAGGGTGGACTTGGGGGCAGAGATGTAGACAACATCACAGTAGTCAAAGGAAGGTAGAATCATTTGCAGGACTATTTCACATCTCACAGGAAGCGGGAGACTAGTGCGGTTTCTATAGTGGGCACCAAGCTTAGGGCACAGTTTTGACAGGATGCAGTACATGTGTGTAGAAAAGGTGAGGTGGCAGTCAAGCCAAACCCCCAAGTACCTAAAGGAGGGCACGTCTTCAAGGATAGTGCTATCCAGGGTACGGAAGATCAGCGGGGATGTAAGTCTGGATAGCCTCTGTCTAGTGCCGAAAGTCAAAGAGACTGTTTTCTTGGCATTTAGGGAGAGTTGGTTGGAGTTACACCAGTGTCGCACTTTGTTGAAATCGGTCTGGAGATTAGAGGTGACTTCTTCTTAAGGTCCAGCCGGATGTAAAGAGGACCATGTCATCAGCGTACATGTGAACTGAGGTAGTAGAGCAGGCCTTTGGCAGATCATTTAGTAAGATGGAGAAGAGAATGGAGCAAAGGACTGAGCCCTGGGGAACGCCGGTGGTAATAGGAGGGGAGATGTAGTCAGCTATTTTTACAGATTGGGCGCTATTTTGTAGGTTGGCTCTGAACCAATTTGTGGCCGTCACCGATAACCCAGCACCTGATAGGCAGGATAATAGGAGGGGGTGGGACACCGTATTGAAAGCTTTGGCTAGGTCGATGAATATTGCAGCTGTAATTTGTCCTTTGTCCATCCCAGAGAGGATGGCATCCATGAGTCTTAGTAGGAAGGTGGTGGTGGAGTGGCTTTTTCTAAAACTGGACTGGAATGGAGTGAAGAAGTTAGTTTCAGAGAGAAAGTGGGAGAGTTGAGATAGTACGAGGTGTTCCTGGAGTTTGGCGAGAGTGGGGAGGAGGGAGATGGGGCGGTAGTTTGCAGCGGAGGTAGGGTCACCTCCTTTAGGTAGTGGTAGGACAGTGGCATGTTTTCACTCCATGGGGAGTGATTCAGTGGTGAATGAGAGATTTAGCAGGGCAGTGAGGGGAGTAGCTATGGCAGGGGCAGAAAGGAAGAGGAGTTTGTTGTTAAGTTCGTCGGGAGATTTTCCTTTGGTGGGATTCAGGGAATGAAGGGCTTCTAAGGTTTCGATGGGGGAGATGTGTCTGAAGGAGAAAGCGTTCTGGCCAGGCGGTGTTGGGGGGGAGGGGGTTGCTGTTTGGAGATTGGGCAGGGTTACTGAGGGAAGGGAGTCCAGGAGGGTCGTTGCACATGTAGTGAAGTAGATATTGAACTCGGAGGCAACCGTCAGGGGCTTGGAGTGGAGGGTCCCTTGGGAGAGAAGGGGGGGGGATTTGATGTCGGGGGGAGAAAAGGGAGTTGATGACTTTCCAGAATTTACCACAATACATGACAAAATTCCACAGTTGTAGCTAGAATTTTGTAAACAATGCTAGACTTTTGTAAACAATGCATCTCATTGTTTCAAGAAATTTCATGAAAGCATTTTTCACATTTCATGAGACTTTCACTGGCGGAATTTGAATGCCACATGGCCATAGATCTAATCAATCTCCTCATTTAATCCACCTATACTGTAACTTTCAAAATACCAAAGTTTTCAATTCAAAATGCCTCTCTTGTTAAGTCTGTTACAATCTCTTCCTCTGGCGTGGTCTCCACTAATTCATAAAACATAAGCATAGGCAATGTGTTTTTCTTGTCCTTAAGGACATAAGAACACAAGAAAACAGCCAGCAGAAGGAGAATTATCAGTCTATCATGTCTGCTCGAGAAAATAAATATTGCTTGTGCCTTGTGATTTCAACTGTGCCCCTGCCTTCCCTCACATCCCCTGGATTTCTTTGTCGTATTCCTGACTATGCCTCCGGGCATTCCATTATGTTTGTCCCAGGCTCTTTTGAAGGCTCCCACTGACTTTGCCCCTACCACCTCCTCCAGCAGCTCATTCCATGCTATCACCACCCTCTCAGTAAAGAAATGCTTCCTCACAGCTCTCTTGAACCTCCCCCCATCAGTTGTAGGCTGTACCCTCTGATAGTGGTGTTGGCCCTTTTGTTGAATGGGCCCTCGCAATCCACCCTGTTAATTCCCTTCAAGTACTTGAAAATCTCAATCATATCCCCTCTCTGCCTCCTCTCCTCAAGGGTGAACATCCCCAGGTCACTCAGCCTCTCCTCATATGATTTATCCTTCTGTCCCGCTATCATTTTAGTTGCTCTCCTCTGGACCCTCACCAGCATGTTTATGTCCTTCTTCAGGTGCGGATGCCAATATCTCACACCATACTCCAAGTGTGGTCTTTTTTTTTTTTTTTTTTGAAATTCAAGTTTATTAAATTTTTCAAATACAGAAAAAAGAACCCCCAATAACAAACAACCCCAACAAGTCAATGCAATACAATAAAAGAACAGTCCGGAACAAATAACCCCCACACCCAAACAACCCACCCAACCCATAACCCCAATCACCCCACCCCCAGTAACCACTCAGTCCCCCTCTCCCCCGGTCAGGGTCTGGCAAACATAAGAGAACCCCAGCCATACAACGAGCCATAAAGCCCAGCCACAAAACCCCCCCAACACAATAAATCATTACAAGGTCATGTACATACTGGGTGCAAATAACATTCACCATAAGAAAGGATATCCTTATCAAACACAATCCTAGGTACATAAGTAATCCAGAGTCACTGAAGGAAACTGGCAGACTTCAGGGATCGGTGCCGACCTACTAGAGCAAAGAAAGTGCCTGTAATTTACCCCACCTCTTCTGGAACAAATCCACACGACAGTGTAAGCTGGCAATTAAACTCTCCGAATGAAGGAGAGCGCTAATCTCGGTCATCCACTCAGCATAGGACAGGGCCAATTGGTCAGTCCAGTGCCTCAGAACTAGTCTCTTGACTGCCATAGACACCGAAGCCATAAAAAATAGGCGCTCCACACTATCAATCTGAGAATAATCCCCCCAGAACACAGATCTCAGGGATAAAGTAAGACGATAAACCCAGAAGGGGGTCCAGATTATCCCTAATGAGAGTCCATAAGGGGGCAACCTTAGTGCAGGCCCAAAAGACATGGAGAAGATTTCCCTCCTCTCGCAAACATCTAGAACAATTAGAGTGGGAGAGCTTCTTAAGCTTACAAAGTTTCGTAGGAGTATAATACAAATTATTAATAATATAATATTGAGTTAACTTAAATCTATCCTGTGTGTGAAACCTGTGCAGATCCTTCCAGATACGGGGCCAATCTAGCAAAACCTCAGGTAGCAACGAAGACCAAACACTGGAGCCCTCACTTATTTCCGGAAACTTGTAGTTAAGAAGGTAGGAATAAATTAAAGAGATAGAATGGGGCTGAGAAGCTAGACAGAGGATCTGAGAGAGAAAGGGGTGAACCCCAGACTCCTTAAAAGAGGAACCAAATCTCCCGACTAAAAGATGCCTCAGTTGATATACTTTAAAAATTTCCCTCTTAGAAATGTCAAATTTATCCATGATATCACCTGAAGCCAGGAGAGAACCCTGACTGTAAAAGCTTTCCACTCTGGCCTCGACAATCTGTGGGATCCATTCCGGGGTAATCCATGGATTACCAGTTTAACATTAAGGTTGAGAACCACCGGCTACCCAAAGTCAGAGAGAGCGGAATACCTAGGGACAGGGCATTGAGCCCATGACTAAGAGACAATATAATCACATTATCAGACACCAACGCTCTAGTTCCATCAGAGGAACAAAATATATAGCATAAGTATCGAGTTTAGCTTTTGAAAGTAGTGAGCGTTCAACCTGGAGCCAGGTCGGGCATTCCAAACTGTGATCCACAGACAACCACTTTCCAAGCTTCGAAAGATGGGCTGCCCAATGATAAAGTATAAGGTTAGGGAGCCAAAGTCCACCCTTCTCCTTAGGAAGGGAGAGTTTAACATAGGAGCGTCGGACCCCCTTCCCACACCAGATAAAATCAGAGAACATAGTATGAAATTGCTGAAGATACGTGATAGGAAGCCACAAATTTAACAGATTAAGGGTGTAAACGACCCGGGGAAGGATATTCATTTTAATAATGTTTATCCGGCCCCAAAGGGAAATGGGGAGCTTTAACCACCGCTTCAGATCCTGCTGAACATGCCTTTTAATACTGTCCAGGTTCAATTTCTTCAATAAAGAGGGTTCAGTAGCAAAATGAATTCCTAAATATTTAATAGATTTGGGGGACCACCTCATCCCAAAAGAGGCGAACTCCTGTTTACAAGTATAAACGTTAAGTGGGAGAATCTTGGACTTAGAGATGTTTAGCTTGTAGCGGGAAAGGGATCCAAACTGCCTAATAAGATCAATTGCCGCATTAAGAGATTCCCCTGGGTACTCCAGATGGAGGAGAATGTCGTCAGCATAGGCAGAAAGGACAGACTCCTGTTGTAATAGCCTGCAGCCTTTAACCAATGGGGAGGACTTGAGTTTGATAAGAAGTGGTTCCAAATATAAATTAAACAGAAGGGCCGAGAGAGGACAACCCTGTCTGGTACCCGTATATAAACGAAACAAAGAGGAAAAGACCCCATTACAATAAATTTTTGCCGAGGGGGCACTATACAAGACTTTCACCAAGTTAAGGAAAGAATCTGGGAATCCCATTCTCCCCAAAACAGCCCAGAGAAAGGTCCAAACGACCTGGTCAAAGGCCTTTTCAGCATCCAACGAGACCAATGCGACAGGGTACGAGACTGCTTGAGCATGCTGGGAAACATGAAACAGGGTTCTTAAGTGATCAGCAGAAGACCTGCCCGAAATGAAGCCCACTTGCTCAGGACTAAGTAGGCCCAACCAAACTTTTTTAATTCTTTTGGCGAGAATCTTAGCAAAAATCTTCACATCATAATTCTGAAGGGAGATAGGCCGGTAATTTGCCGGATCAGTAAGAATTTTATCCGGTTTAGGAATCAAAATAACTGTGGCCTCGAACAAGGTGGGATCTATATCGACCGCATACGAAAAATACTCATAGAGCTTGAGGAGCAAGGGAGCCAATTCTTTAGAAAAAGCCTTGTAGAATTGGCGGAAGCAGTCGGCCTGGTGCCTTATCTAAGGTCAGCGAGGCGATGGTCTTTCAATTTCATCCAGAGAAATAGGGGCAGTCAAGATTTGGTGGTGAGACGACGACAGACAGGGAATATCAATATCTTCTAGGTATGAAGTAATGTTCGAAACCGGCTCAGACGATGTAGGATTACTGTAAAGATCTATATAGTATTTTTCAAAAATATCAGCAATACCTCTGGGGGATGTGACAATAGAACCAGAAGAGGACATCAAGGAAGGGATTATCCTTGAACCCTCTAGAGTCCTAAGACGTAGAGCCAGGAGCTTCCCAGCTTTTTCCCCATGATCATAATATTTAGCCTGAGTTCTCAGAAAGCAGTACTCTGTCTTATCCTTTAACAGATATGAATAATACCGTTTAGCTGCAAGGAGAGCCTTAAGGGAGGTTAGGGAAGAAGTTAAAGAGTAATTAGCTTCTAGATCAGTAATTTTACTTAGTAGTGAAATGGATTTCGCCAGTCTAGCTTTTTTCCTAGCAGAGGCCATCTTTATCAGCTCTCCCCTAAGGTAGCATTTCAATGAACTCCAAACCATATCAAACCTCGGGGTAGACTCAAGGTTATCAGCAGGGAAAAGAGAAATCAGAGACCTAATGCACGAAACAATAGAAGGGTCCTTAAGCAGTTGAGTATTTAACCGCCATGTGGTATCTCTACAAAATTCAGGGTCCAAGGAAAAGGTAATCTCCAAGTGTGGTCTTACTAATGACCCGTAGAGTGGCAGAATAATCTCTCGCTTCCTGCTGTTAAATCTCTTTGCAATGCACCCCGGCATTCTGTTTGCCTTTGCCAGTGCATGCTTGCATTGAGTCGAGTGTTTCAGATTACTAGAAATTAACACCCCCAGGTCCTTCTCTTCCTCAGATGGTGTAACCTGAACTTTCCAATGTAGTACTCTGCTCTCGGGTTCCTCACCCCATGTGCATCACTTTCCACTTTTTGGCATTAAATCCAAGCTGCCATGTCCCTGACTATCTCTCCAGTCTAGCTAAGTCCTCCCTCAGCTCTGTTATCCCCACCTGGGTGTCCACCTCCCCACAGAGGTTGGTGTTGTCAGCAAACATGCACATTTTTCCCCGAATGCCTTCTCCTATGTTGCTGATAAAGACATTAAACACCGGTCCAGGTACAGACCCTTGTGGAATCCCGCTGGTAACCTCCCTGGTACATGAGAATTCACTCCCCACTACCACCCTCTGTGTCCTGTCACTCAGCCAGTTCTCAACCCATCTAACCAACCTCTCCCCCACCCCCATGTTCTTCAGCTTTCTTATCAGCCTTTTGTGTGGCACAGAGTCAAAGGCCTTACTGAAGTCTAGGTATATGATATCCACTGCCTGGCCTTTGTCCACAGTCCTGGTGACCCAGTCAAAGAACTCGATCGAGTTCATTTGACATGACCTGCCTGCTGTTTAATGTCCTGCAGTCCATTTTCCTATAAGAACTTGATCAGACCCGCCTTCCATATTGTCTCCATTATTTTACACACAATTGATGTCAGGCTGACAGGCCTGTAGTTACCAGGATCTTCCTCGGGGCCACTCTTGTGGAGTGACATGACATTCTCTGTTCTCCATTCCCTGGGCACCTCCCCTGTATTAAGAGATCTATTAAAAAGGTTTGTCAGTGGTCCTGCCAGCTCCTCTGCCAATTCTTTTAGTACCCTGGGGTGTACTCCATCAGGCCCTGGGGATTTCTCCACCTTCAATACCATAAGCCTCTCCTTTATCCATTGTAATCCTATGGCCACAGTTGAGTCCTCCCCAGTCCCCACCCTTCCCTTCCCACCTGGTGGAGCTAGACCCCCTTTTTCTTTGGTAAAGACCGAGCAGAAGTATTAGTTTAATACCTCTGCTTTTGCCCCATCTTCCACCACTATGTTATCCCCTTTCTTGAGCCTGACTATGCCATCATTTTTGTCCCTTTTTTCTTTAATGTATCGAAAGAAGGCCTTGTCCTTCTGTTTTAACCCCTCTGCTATCTGGAGTTCCTTCTTTACTTTTGCTTGTATTATCTCCCTTTCTGCTGTCTTTGCTAGCTTTTGGTACTCTTCTTCGTCCTCTACCCTTGCTGTCCCTCTACATTTCTTGTATGCCAGCCCTCTTCTCTTTCACTGCCTTTGCTACTTCCATGTTAATCCAGCTTGGGGTCTAGTTCCTGCCTTCTTCCTACTCCTCCATTTTATGCAACTGTTTGTGGCATTCTCTATGGCCCTTCTGATTTTGCCCCATAATTCCTCTACTTCCAAACTCCCAAACCTTCTTCTATGTTCCCTAGTTCTTCTCTAATCACGTCCCTCATTTTTTTAAAGTTTGCCTTGCTGAAGTCAAATGATGTTGTCTTTGTGGGTATGTCCTCCCTGTTCATGTCCAGGTTGAACCATACTGTGTTGTGGCCATTTCCACCCAAGGGATCCCCAATTTCCAGGTCCTGAACGTGATCCCCATTAGTGAGCACCAGGTCTAGAATTGCATCTACCCTGCTTGGACTGGTCACATATTGTGTGATAAATCCATCCAGGATCCCGTCCAAGATTACCTGACTTCTGGCGCAGGATGTGGCATGACTGAACCAGTCCACTTTGGGCAGGTTGAAGTCCCCCATCACCACTATCTCCCCCTCGCTGCTGTACTTGTCAACTGAGTGCATAATTCCCTGTCCTTTTCCTCTCCCTGACTCCCCAGTCTGTATATGACCCCCATTCTTATCCTCCTCCATTTATTTGTCTGGAGTTATAGCCATAGTACCTCAGTGCTCCTTTTTTCCATTTCTTCCTCTCTTACACATATAATACCTTCCCTTATGTATGCTGCCACCCTCCCTTACCTGTCTCCCTGTCCTTTCTACGTAGTTTTTAACCTGGGATTGATACATCCCAGTCATGATGTGCTGTTGTCCTGGTTTTTGTAATGGCGGTGATATCCACCTTGCTTTCTGCTAAGAGAGCTTACAGCTCTGCCATCTTGTTCCCAAGACTATGCGCATTCAGTGGCACCACCCTCCTCATTGACTCTGCTGTGCCTTTGTTCCTCTGTTGACCTGGTCTTTCCAGTCTTTCTTCCCTCCTTTCCTCCATTATGAGATCCCTCCCTGCTCCCCATGTTCTCCCTCCGTTGATGTGTGGGGGGGGGGGAGTTGCCTCGGCCTCCCTTTTTCTGCCTCCCCCCTTGACAGTTTAAACCTAGTTCACTTGCCATATATTCCTTCAGTTTAGCTTTGATTTTCTTCTTCCCTTCCCAGTTCAGGTGTAGTCTCTCCTTGCCATAGAGTCCCTTGTCCAACCATGTGCCTCCCCAGCCGCCTATAAGCCTGTACCTCTCTTCCATACACCAGCCAGTTAACTATCCATTAAAGTCCTCCATCAACTTTTTTCCTAGAAGTGCTGGCCCTTGGTACTGGAATTATCTCTGAGAAGGTCAATGAGTTCACTGACTTCCTGCATTCCATAGCCAAGTCCATAAATCTTCATTGCATCACCCCAGTCTCCTCCCCAGCTGAATCATACATCCCTATGTATAGTACCAAGTCTGGTTTTACCCCCTCCACCCTTTCCAACTCACTTATCTTTTGTGTTGCTTTGCCCGCCTCTATTCCAAGTATGCACACCACTTTTGTCCTCCTGTGTGGGCCCTCAAATCTTCCCCATTGTATCCCTTTAATTATTAAGTCTCCATAGATTACTATTTTATTATCTCCAGAGTGACCATGCCCGCTCCCATTCTGTCTCCCACTATAATGGTTCTCCCTTCTTTCGGGATGTTCTAGGTCTTGGGCTATGGCTTCCTTACTTGTCTCAACTATTTTGAGATTTTGAGTTATTCTATGACCTGGACTATGGTTTCTTTACCTGTCTCCCCCTCTCCCTCTAGATCCCTAAGGGGACCTTTGCCCCCATGGGTCTGGCCTCCTATAGTGTCAACCATCTTTCCACCTTTTTCTCTGTTTCCCTTAATGCTCCTTTAAATGCCTTACCAAGTGGGAACATATGTCACCAGTTCTGAATGCACTCTTGTCCTTGTTCATCATTCCTCTTAGTGATCTAGTGGTTTTACCTTTGGTACAATATGTTAAATAGGTCACATGGGCATTTTATTATGCAGTATGAACTACTACTTTCATTTGGCATGTAATACACCCTTTTATAAAATGGCAAGAAAATTCTAGAAATGTAATTGGCTGAGAAACATCAGATGACCGTACATTGACTCTATAAATGCATAGTCTGCTGCCAAATCTCACCCCCCCCAAAAAAACTACTTCTTAAAAAATATCACTACACCTCCAATCGAAAGTAAAAATAAAGCCAGTCACTGCCATATTGAAAAGCATGGCATTTACCTCCCCGGTTTTTCAAAATAACCTTTCAAAAGCTGTTAACAATACTTTTACAAACTACACAGCCATAAACATAATACATTATAAAAGAATTCCCAATAAAAGAAACCAGCAATCTCGACTCTCAACCACTTCAACTACAGTCTGTGGCCTCTGCCAAAAACAATTATGTTTTTTCACGATCTCCCGCTAAGCACTGGCATTGCACATCCAGTGACACTCATACTCTTTCTGCCAACAGCCACATTTTCTGTAATGCCACATGAATACAATTTTATATACCCACTCATTTTACCTTATTTATCTGGTCAAAAAGAAGGAGGGGGCATCTGTCAGTCAAGAGCACCCACCATTTAAACCACGGAGAATGATGGAGCACAGCAGAGTGCAGCAAGAGAGTGACATCTCCACTCACAGAGGGGAAACAGCCCAGACACTAAAAACCAGCCATATAATAGGGCTGTCTCATCAGCTCCGCACTCCACTTCTGCATAAATTAAAAAAGTAACTACTTATGGTCATGCACTGCAGGCATGTCTGGAGCGAGTGGAGCAGAACAGGCAAGTCGTGACCAAATGGAGCTGCCGGGCAGTCTTTCTGGGTGAGTGAGTCTCAGCCAATCGTAGTGAAGCAGGGGAGTGGTCTTCCTGAGCATGCGACTTGCAACTGATGGGGCAAGAGGTGGCTATCTTCTCTGATTAAGAGCAAATGGCTTGTTTCCCCAAACTAACAACTGCAACTCCCAAACTAAAAACAAACTACCTTCAGTTTCCCTTACTCTGCAGTCTACTACCCACAGCAAGCACAACACCACCTGCTGGCCAAAAACTTCAAATAGTACTATTTTATCAATATGTACTATTTTTTACCACTTCCAAATGACTTTTAGGACAAACAAATCTTCTAATTTTTTTTTTTATCATCAAAATGCAATGGAGCCATTTTGTAAGTGTGATAAGCCACTTCAGGGTGTGAATTAAATGATTTTAATGCACTTCCCAGGGGAATTAGGACACTTGACCTGTGACCGTGTGCTTTAGCACACCCTGGGGCATGCATTAAAATCCTTTAATATACACCCTGTTGTGGCTTGTTACTTATTTATTTCCATTTCTATATCATGAAAAGGGTTTCTCATAGATTGTGTATGTTTCGTGTTGCTACAGTTTTTACACCAGCTGTTTCACATGCAAATTGCCTTTCACTTCTGACTCCCCAATAAAACATTGTGTTTTCTATGGGGATCCTGTATTGTGAATGTGTGATCTTATTTCTATGCTTCTCACTGTTTTGCCACAATAAGTGGTTTCTCCTTAAATGATTGTTCTCCATTTGAGGTGGATTTTAAGACCGATCAAAATCTATAAATTTCTTTTTTCAAATTACCCAATTCATCACGGACACTGGTTGAAATAAACAGTGCTAGTTCATTTGTTTAATTTCCTTATTGTTATAATAGCATGTCTCAGCGTATCTGGTTACATCTCCCTTTGGCCTAATGCATGGTAGTTTTTCTGTCTCCTCTGTTTGCAAATCTCTCCGGTCATCTGCTGCTGTACTGCAGTTATCACATTTCACGTAGGCTAACAATATGGTATATTTTGAATTATTGTATGCACAATCACTAGTTCAAAGACCACTTCACTGCTTCAACCTTGTACTGACCAGTATTTGATGCTTATTTCTGTCTGCTGTTATTAATTTCTGCTAAATTGTTTAAGTTTGACTCACTAACTACACTGTACTTATTCTTGTGCTAAAGACAAGATGGGCATATTTATCTGAAATGCAATATATGTCTCATTAGATCTGTAGTGCTCTGCTGGGGCACATTTATCTTTTTAGTAGAGCTGTATCTAGAAACAAGATGATTATTGCATCTCTGCATGTTTACCTGGTGAAGCAACTGCAAATAAACAAACAAAATACAGAAATAAATGATACAGAAACAAACAAATGAATAAAGAAAGTTGCATTGGTGTGAGGTCGCAATTGAAAGGTAATGCATGCTGAAAATAGAATATCAAGTTACAATTGTTATTTTGCCAATAGGTCTTCTTCAGGAATTATCTATAAAGAAAAGAACTTTAATTTTTCTTTATAGAAAATTCCAAAAAGGACCTATGGTCAAAACTTCAATTCTAACTGTAATTTCTGTGTTTGGTGTGTATTTAATATTACCCTTTTGTGTTATTTACTGCTGTATATATATTTGCTACTCTGCTGGGCCATATATACCTGTTTTGCAGCACACTATATGCTGTGGCTGCTCTTCTGTAGCCAAGAAATTTGAAAAGGATATTGGCAAGGCAAGGCAATTTTTATTTAAAGGGACTCCAAATCCTGGAGGCTCTGGGCACTGTACAAAATAAATAAACCAATAAAGGACATAACAAATCAGAATAAATAACAATAAATGTCAGGAAATAAATTATGCAATAAAAGTAAGATTTCATAAAAGATTTAAAAACACAGACAGTTTGGAACTGAGATCAAAAACCATTATGGGATGATCTCACGTATGCAGCTAAGTCGGGGAAGGCCTGGGTGAACAGGAGGCCCTTAAGGCAGACCTTGGATATTCCAAAGATGGGGCCTCCCTGACCCTGAAGGGTAGCAAATTCCACAAGATGGGGCGGTGACACTAAAAGACCTGTCGCCAGCCATTTTAACCTCATCCTGGGAATAGCCAGGAGGCCCTTACCAGAAGAGCGGAGGGAACGGACTGACTGAGACAGCAGGTGCAAGAAGATCCATCAGGTAACCAGGGCCCTGGCCATGTAGGGCCCTATAGCTGAGAAGATGCATCTTAAAGAGGATCCTCCACCTGACTGGCAGCCAATGCAGCTCACACAGTACCGGTGTATTATGGTAATATTTAGGGTGCCCCGTAAGTAACCTGGCAGCTGCATTCTGCATCAGCTGCAGTCTATGGAGAGATCCTCCCATGACCCCGAAGTACAGTGCATAACAGTAATCAACCCTTGATGTCACCAAGGCATGTATAAAGGTGGGGCGATCCAGAGGTGGCACAAGGGGCTTTATTCTGGTGACATACCTGAGATGGAAAAAACAGGAGTGGACAGTGGAAAACACTTGTGCTTCCATCATCAAACCCCTGTCCAGGATGACACCAAAATTTTGCACCTCAGAGAAGGTCTTCAATGGGACAGATTCCAGAACAAGTCTGATCTCTGCACTAGAGGCCATCCCCTCCCAGACTCTATTCAACTCCACCACCAATACCTCCATCTAATCGGGGTTCAGCTGCAACCAGCTAGAGGCCATCCAGTCATTGATCTTGGCAAGGCAGCTGTTTAGCACATCTACTGCACTGGATGTTCCTGGGGCAAAGGACAAGTATAGCTGGATATCATTAGCATAGCAATGAAAGCCCAAACCATGTGTTCTAATGATCCCCCCCCCCCCACGGACAGCATGTATACTGTGAACAACATCAGAGACAGAACCGAACCCTGGAGAACTCCGCACAGTTGGAGACTAGAGGTAGAGGAGAAATACCCCATCACAACCCTTTGCTTCCTGTTGGTTAAAAATGACTCAAACCAGCAGATGACAGTACTGGTGAGTCTGCAGAATTCACCA
This sequence comes from Neoceratodus forsteri, assembly GCA_016271365.2. Taxonomy (NCBI): domain Eukaryota; kingdom Metazoa; phylum Chordata; order Ceratodontiformes; family Ceratodontidae; genus Neoceratodus; species Neoceratodus forsteri. Next base: position 68,194,741 of record CM028129.1, read on the forward strand.
AGGTGGTCCAGCAACACACAATGGTCCACAGTATCAAATGCTGAGCTAGATCGAGGAGAACAAGAATTGTCCTTTCCCTTTGATCTCTAACCCTGAGAATATTATTCTGCACATGGACAAGTGCAATTTCTGTGCTATGCCTCACCCAAAACCCCGACTGAAGGGGCTCATATAACTCATGGGTCATGAGGTGCTGCTTCAACTGAAGTTTCATTACCTTCTCTACAACCTTTGCCAAGAATGGGAGGTTGAAGATGGGACAGTAATTTTCCCTGACCTCCGGGTCCAAAGACAGTTTCTTTAGGAGCTGTCTCACCAACGCCTCCTTCAAGGCATTGGGGACGAACCCCTCTGACAAGGAACACCAGATAATCAGGGCAAACACTGGGCCAACAGCGTTGATGCATCTCATCAAGAAATGCATCGGCACCTGGTCCAGTTCACGAAAGGTGTACTTCAGATTGGTCGCTACCTAAATTACCTCATTTACTTCCACTGGTCTAAAATCTCCCCAACTAGATAGAGTGCACTCAGGACACTTCAAGAAACTACTGTCAGCTCTGAACTGGCTGACTGAAGGAATTCCCTGCCGGATAGTGGACACCCTGTCCAAGAAGAACTGAGCGAACTCTTCACATTCAGCATTGGAAAAAGCCTTCTTCGGCTGTAGACAGGCTGGATGAAGTAGCCTGTCCACAGTCTGAAAAAGTGCAGCTGGTTAGTTCTTCCTGGCAGCAATCTCCCTGGACAGGAATTCTGCCTTCTTAAGGCTGATTACCCCCTGGTACACCCTATAATGCACACGCAGGGCCAGTTTGTCATTCCCCAGCCCGGCCTTCCTCCCACAGCATTCCAACCTCCAATCCTTCTTCTTCAACTCCCTGAGCTCCCCATCAAACCAAGGGGATCTCAGGTAGGAAGATTTGGGTCATACAAGGACAGATGCAAGGGAGTCAATGGCTTTCGACAGCACCCTATTATGGGTGCCAACGATATCGCCAATGCCTCCAATGCATGCATTGCCCACACTAGATAGATTGACTACCGCCACAAAACCCTATGGGGTCAGTCCCTGCAAAGGGTAGTAGCTCATCATCTCTGTAGAGGGAGGGCATCTGGTAGGTGCCCTGAACATGAACTGCATCGTGCAGTGATCAGATCATGCCACCTGATCAATCTTGAGATTACTTATCTCAAGCCCCAGTGAGAACACCAGGTCCAAAGTGTGCCCTCCCTAGTGGGTCATGGAGGAAACTACCTGTAACAGGCCCAGCGATGGCATGGTCTGGAGGAGGTTATAACCAGGCAGAGATGATTCATCATTGGCCCAGACATTGAAATCCCCCATGACAATACATCTGAGGGGCTTCCAATGTTTCACTAACGATGAATCCGGCAACCTCCAAACATAGAAATATAGAATTTGATGGCAGATAAGGACTGCTTGGCCCACCCAGTCTGCCCATTTCCCTACCTAATGGATAAGATGCAGATCCTAGTTAACCAGCAGCCTACTTCTTTCTACCCCAACCCCCTAGAATTGCCTTATGACTGTCCCATGCATGCTGGAATTCAACCGTTTTTGACTCCACAACCTCCTCTGGAAGGCTGTTCCATGCATCCACAACCCTCTCTGTGAAAAAAATACTTCCTTACATTACCTCTGAGCCGCCCCCCCATCTTCAAATTGTGACCCCTTGTTCTTGCACACCTCTTTTTTCGAAAGATGCTGCCCTCTTGGACTTTGTTGAGTTCCTTAAGGTACTTGAAAGTTTCTATCATGTCCCCCCTCTACCTCCTTTCCTCGAGGCTATACATATTAAGCTCCTTTAGTCTCTCTCTCCATATGTCTTCTGGTGCAGAACTTACACCATTTTAGTTGCCCTCCTCTGGACAGCTTCCATCTTGTCTATGTCCTTGCGGAGACTGGGTCTCCAGAACTGCACACAGTACTCCAGATGGGGTCTCACCAGTTGTCTGTACAGAGGGATAACAACTTCCTGTTTTCTACAGGTGATGCCTCTCCCTATGCATCCCAGTATCCCCCCAGCTCTCCTTACTGCCCTCTCACATTACTTGCCCACCTTTAAGTCATCTGATATGACTATCCCCCCAGGTCCCTTTTCATTTTTGTTGTTGTTAGTATCTCACCCCCATTGTGTACTCTTCCCCTGGGTTTTTGTTTCCCAGGGGTATTACCTTACACTTCTTAGCACTAAATCTAAGCTGCCATACATTTGACCATTTCTCTAACCTTGCCAAGTCCCTTCTCATCCTTTCCACATTCCAGCCCACCTTGTGCATCAACTCTGTTGCAGATCTTTGTGTCATCTGCAAAGAGACATACTTTTCCTTCCAGTCCCTCTGCAAAGTCACTTATAAAGACATTGAAGAGGACCAGTCTAATACTGAACCCTCGGTACCCACTAGTAACCCACTTTCTTCAGAGTGGACTCCATTTACTATTACCCTCTGTCCTATTCTCCAGCCAATTCTTTACCCAGGCTATCATCTTGGGACCCACTCCCAGGCTGGCTAACTTGTATATTAATCTTTTGTGTGGGACTGAGTCAAATGCCTTGCTAAAATCTAAGTAGAGCCATGTCCACAGCCCCTCCCTGATCTACTACTTTGGTCATCCAGTCATAGAAATCTATTAGATTCATCTGGCATGACCTTGCTGCTGTGAATCCATGCTGCCTTGGGTCCTGTGCCCCTCTGGCCTCTAGGTACTCGACAATTCTTTCCTTCAGAATTGATTCCATCATTTTCCCTATCACTGAGGTTAAAGTAACAGGTCTGTAGTTTCCAGCTTCTGCCCTGCTCCCACTTTTGTGAAGGGGAATCACATCTGCTGTCCTCCAGTCCTCAGGTACCACCCCATCCTCCCATGATTTGTTAAGAGGGTAGTCAGTGGTGTCACTAGTTCTACCCTTAGTTCTTTTAAATTCTTGGATGAATCCCATCAGGCCCCATTGCTTTGTCCACCTTCAGTTTTTGGAGTTCTTTCAGAACCCTTTCTTCTGTAAATGGGCTGGTATCAACTTCTGTATCCAGAGTGTTTCTATTGTTTGTTTTAGGTGCCTCCCCCTCTTCATTTGTAAATACTGAGCAAAAATATTTGTTTAGTATCTCTGCCTTTTCACCATCACCCTCTGCCCACCCCCTGCCCTTTATTAAGCCTCACTATCCCTCCCTTAGTCTTCCTTCGTTCCTTGATGTACCTAAAACAGGTTTTATCCCCCTTCTTAACTGAGTTGGCTATCTTTTCATCGGTTTGGGCCTTTGCTGTTCTGACTGCCTTCCCAGCTTCCTTTTGTTTTAACTGATACAATTCTCTGTCCTGCTCCTCCTGTGATTCCTTGTACTTTCTGAATGCTTTCTTTTTCTCTTGAACCTTCAGTGCTACCTCCTTTGAGAACCATAGTGGTTTCTTACATCGTTTTGTTTTGTTTATTTGTTTCACACAAAGGCTTGTTACCTCTGTGATGGCAGTTTTTATTATTCCCCACTGTTCTTCCACCCCTCCTTCCTGCCCATTTGCTAGTGCATTCCTTAGGCACTCGCCCATTTTGGCAAAGTCAGCCCTCCTGAAGTCCAGTACTTTTGCCTTTGTATAGCTCGACTCTGTTGCTGTGTTTATTGTGAACCATACTGTTCAATGGTCGCTAGTTCCCAGATGGCTACCCACTTCTACCTCTGTGATCCTCTCTCCATCTCCATTTGAGAGAACCAGGTCTAAGATCGCTCCCTCTCGATTGGGTTCCAATATTAGTTGTCTAAGGCATGCCCCCTGTAGGGCATCTAGAATAACCCCACTCTTAGAAGTGGCTGCTGCAACTGCACTCCAGTTAACACCTGGCATATTCAGATAACCCATCAGCAGTATATCCCCTTTATCTGCAATTCTAAGTATACTTTCTATCATTTCCTTGTCCATTTCCTCCCCCTGAGAGGTGGGGTCTGTATACAACCCCTGTGTGGAGTGTGGTGTCATTGCATGCCTCCAAATTGACCCACAGTGCTTCTTCTCCTCCCTGTTTACCCTTTTGTTCTGTTGCTTTGATTCCTTCCCTTATGTACAGAGCTACTCCTCCTCCTCTTTTACCCTCCTTGTCCCTCCTGTAGAAAGTGTATCCTGGTATGCTTACGTCCCAGTCATGGTTCTGTGTGTACCATGTTTCTGTGACTGCCACGATATCCAGATGTTCCTCCTCCATCAAGGCCACTAATTCAGGAAGCTTGTTACCCAGACTATGGGCATTGGTACTCATTGCTCTCCATTTTTTGATGGCTTTATCTTCTGTAGCAGCATCCCCCACTGACCTTTCTACCTTGGTCTTTTTTTCACTTAGTACCCTGTTTTGTTGGAGGAGGCTGGGATTTTCCTGCTGCTTATCAGTGCCTCCCCCCTTGACTAGTTTAAAAGCTTGCCAGTGAAGCATTTAAACCAATTGCCCAAGAGACTTGTTCCCTTCCTGGACAGATGCAGACCATCCTGCCAGTATAGGCTGGTGTCCCTCCAGGTAGAACCCCAGTCCCCAATGAAGCCAAACCCCTGTGCTCCACACCAATTTTTCAACCATTCGTTAAACTGCATGGTGCAAAGTACCCTCGCCTCACCCATGCCACTAACAGACAGCACCTCTGAGAAGGATACTGTGTGTTCTATTTGTATTAGGCCCTTCCCCAATTCTACAAAGTCCTTCTGCACTGCTCTAATCCCATGATGAGCTAAGTCATTTGTCCCTAGGTGGACAATGACGTCCAGCTGAGACTCCCGTGCAACTGTTCTTGTGATCCTAAGGATGCGCATCCTGTCCCTCCAAGCCATGGCACCAGGCAGGCACCTTGCTTCAGTTTTCCCTGCTCCCCCCAGTTCTATCCCCCTAATAATTGAGTCCCCTACCAAGAGTTGCTTCTTTTCCCTGTGGTGCCCTCTGCCTCTTTCCTAAGGGTCTCCCTTGTGACAGTTGTCTGCAACCTCTTTAGTCTCCTCTGTGGGTGCATCCATAGGGGAACTATGCTCCCCCAGAATGGTGTATGGATTGTGGAGTGGAACAACTGACTGGGTGTGCCTTTGTTCCACCTCCTTTACCCTCCCTGAACCCACTGTGGTCTAACTGCTGTACTTTCTTCGCAACCTCTGAGGTAGTGGTGGTGGCTCTGGTGCTCCCTGGATGGGGGAGGTTCCTTTACTACTGTCCAGTGCGGCCTGAAGATGGGCAGCTTCCTCCCTCAGGGCAGAGAGTTGTCTGCAAACAGGGCAGCATCTCAGCTTCCAGAAAGACTCCCAGAAGACTGCTGCCCCACAGCCATTACATTGCACTACTCCCCACATGTCTGTCTACCTTAGGTATCTCCCGCTGCTCCAGGGGGGCAGTAAATCAGAAGAATCCTGCAGCCTGCACCCAGACTCCCATGAATGGCCACACATTCAAAGGAACCCAGGGTTCTCACTGGGTGCACAGTGAAGCCCAAGTCAGATCTAAAACAGATGGCTACCCTACCACCCCAATGTTCCTCTCTGGGGCAGTGCACAAAGGTATACCCAGAGGGGACTGCAGCCTACAAAACTGGGTCAGCATTATCCCCAATTCAGATCTCCATGATTCAAGCCAGATTAACCTGGGAAATCAAGTCTGCAATAATAGCAGTCTTATTCTTGATTTATCTGGCATTGCACAGCACTACCCACAGGGGAATGGTGGACAAAGCTACCCCTTGGGTTACCTGGCCACTCGGTCTGGTGGGCTCCCTGGGGACAAGCACTAAATATGTTTGGCCTCTCTCTTGTGCCCGTCACAATCCAGGGCACCTTCTGCACCTGATGATCTCTATCCTGCCCCTTCCCCCTGCTGTGCACAGGGCTCATCCCTGCCCCAAATCACTACGGCCCCTCCAAATCCCCATCTCCCAAAATCACCTTGCTGTGGTGTTAGAGACCAAGAGGCAGATAAAGGGCTGTAGGTCATGCAGCTGAGATGCTCTGTACACTATCCTGGCCCCCCTGAACAGCCCTGACACATTACCCCCGACAGAATCCCAGCACACCCACCTAATGCTACTCATACCACTCTCATACACTAATAAACAAATTGCCCTAATCACACACCCAAAAACACACATTAAACACAATAAAGTCAAACACTCAATCCCTCTCTCAAAAAATCAAAAGGAAAAAAAAACAACACACTAAAACCCTCAAAATTCCCAAAACCCATGCCCTGCCCAAAAGGGATAAAGTGGAAAAGTATACAGCTGCACCACCGCCAAATCATCTAAATAAAGAAACTGTTTGGCAGGCACAAAACAAGCCAATACTGTCCACAGATTCCACTGGAGTTCTCACCACCAGACAAGGGAGAGGTCCACGACACTCTCACTAGCCAGAAAAGGCAGAAAACTGGCAAAATAACAATCCCACCTTTCAGGAAGCCAACATAGATTGTAAGCAATAATCATACCCAACAAACTCAGCAGACCCTTTAGGTAGCACCAGCCAGCTCTCACCCAGCTGGACAAACCAGTCACACTCCAAATGTCCCGAGAAAAAATCTGCCAGAGAACTCCAAAAGTTGACTCTCATTCGGCCGAGGGAACACAGTACAGTTAGCTGAACCGGAGACCCAGTCCAAAAAGAAACTGTAAGGTTGAAACAAGGACACACCCACACAGTTCACAATCTGTTGATGAAAGGGATGGTGGGCCTACACTCCGGGGCCCTGGGACACAACAACCTTCCTCGACCGGCTGGAGACAGGAGGGGTTATCCCGAACTGCAGTGGAGCTCTCACCTCCTGTCTGCCCAGTTACCCCCACCGCTCAACCGGCAGCCAATGCCAACATCCTGGGAATCACTCCACAGGTAGGCTCACACCTGGAGTTCCTCTTTTGGCCAAACTTCTTCCAATGGCCGTCCAGCAGCCACACACCTACACTATGCAGTCCCCAAGGCAGTCGTTCCACAGGATGGATGTTCACACTGCAAAACAGCAGGGCTGGTATGTATTGTAAAATGCTTCGATGTTGTTACCATCAGCCAGTATTTCCTCAATGTTCGACCTCTCCTAGATAATTCAGTTGCTGCACGCCACCAACAAATAGCACAGGTGTAGCACTGGATGCAGGGTAATACTCAGCACAACAATTTCCCTGACTACAAATAAAACCTCGGCTCCTGCTGCTACTTCACTGAAAAGCCATAACTACTGCTAAAATTAACACTGCACTCTTCAACTAACTAACCCCCACAAAACTCCCTAAGAGTTTTAAAGTACTAAAGTTTTTTAGCTCAAGCTACCAAGAGCCGAACGAGCAGCAGCCCAGCACGGCAGCTATCTCCAAGGGAGTAAAGTGTTCATAATTACCATTGGTCACTGTAATGTGGATGATCTCAAACAACTGACACTATAAAATGGGCAGGGGCAATCTTGCATCCCAATTGGTCCGTCACTCTCCAGACCCATGCAGTAATTGAGTGGTAACCGCACGGGTCTGTAAGATCCCAATATAGTGATCTCGTGGTGCGCAGCAATGCTTGAGATCGCTAAACATTTGTTGCTTATCTACACACACATAGCGACTCTAATACCAAAAAACAGCAGACATCAGCATATAGAAACATCCACATAATAAATTATTAGTGACTGATGAATTATTCAACGTGTTTTTTTTTTAGTTTCCCTCAGTCACAACGTTGGCCTAATGATCACCATGGAGGCTGAGGGCTACGTCATCAGATCCCCAAAGGAAGGCACCAGATCAGGACAGAAATGTAAAGAATGTAAATTTCAAAATGTTAAACTTTAAACTAGTATGATGACCATTTTATAAAAGAAATAATCCACTCCAGTGCATGCAGTTGCAGTGTAATTACTGTACATACCTCCCCCCATTGAAAGGTGCTCGGCTGATGCCTCATGCGTCAAACCTGGGGGGGGGCATACAGTAATTACACAGTACCCACGTGCCCTGTCGTGTATTATTTCTTACTTATCCAGCTTGCATATGACACTGGCTCATACTGTAATTCTGAAATCACATCTAAACCATCTTCAGTTACCATGTTTGGTTGGATACATTTTAAGATATGTACAGTATTTTGTTTTATGTTTTAGAGAACCTGACATATTCTAAAGGTTCCTTGAAGAGAAGGTCTGAAAGAAAATCTAGATAAAAGGAGTTAGGAAGTGATTTTTACAGTTATCTGCCCTTCCATCTTCCTTTCCATGCCAGTTAACATATTCTGATATACTTTGACTAATTTTTGGATAAATAAAATAATCTAGCTTTGGGGTGCCCTCAGATCTTTACTGGATTCAACTCTCCTTACCAGCTACTGCTCTTTTATGTCACATTGATCAGGCATTCTTTGACTTCAATAGCACCATTCCATGCCATTCATCGGAATGGCTTGACATGGTGTTACTGATGTCATAGACTGTTAGAAACATAGAAACATAGACTTTGATGGCAGATACAGACTGCTTGGCCCACCTAGTCTGCCCATTTCCCTACCTAGAGGATAAGCTGCAGATCTATTTAACCAACAGCCTATTTCTTCCTACACCCCACAAAAATTGATTTATGTCTGTCCCATGCATTCGTGAATTCTCCCACAGTTTTAGACCCCACAACCTCCTCAGAAAGGATGTTCCATGCGTCCACCACCCTCTCTGTGAAAAAATACTTCCTCACATTGCCCCTGAGCCATCCCCCCTCTACCTTCAAATTGTGTCCCCTTGTTCTTGCACATCTCTTTTTCTGAAAGATGCTAACCTCTTGGTCTTTGTTGATTCCACGGAGGTACTTAAACGTTTCTATCATGTCCCCCCTCTCCCTTCTTTCCTCAAGGGTATACATATTAAGCTCCTTTAGCCTCTCCTTGTATGGCTTCTCTTGCAGACCTTGCACCATTTTAGTTGCCCTCCTTTGCACTGCCTCTATCCTGTCTATGTCCTTGCGGAGATGGGGTCTCCAGAACTGGACACAGTACTCCAGATGGGGTCTCACCAACTGTCTGTACAGGGGCATAACAACTTCCTGTTTTCTGCTGGTGATGCCTCTCCCTATACATCCCAGTATCCCCACAGCCCTCCCTACCGCCTTCTCTCATTGCTTGCCAACCTTAAGGTCATCTGATATGATTACCGCCAGGTCCCTTTCCATTTGTGTTGTTGTTACCCCCATTGTGTAATCTTCCCCTGGGTTTTTATTTCCCATGTGCATTGCTTTGCACTTCTTTGCATTGAATCCTAGCTGCCATACTTGGACCATTCCTCCAACCTTGCCAAGTCCCTTCTCATCCTTTCACGCCTCCTTGTGTATCAACCCTGTTGCAGATCTTTGTGTCATCTGCAAAGAGGCATACTTTTCCTTCAGTCCCTCTGCAATGTCACTTATAAAGACATTAAAGGACTAGACCAGTACTGAACCCAGCGGTGCCCACTAGTAACCCCTCTTTCTTCAGTGGACTCCATTTACAATTACCTTCTGTGTCCTGTTGTTCAGCCAATGTTTCCAGGCTACCACCCTGGGACCCACTCCAAGGCTGGTTAATTTGACTACTAATCTTTTGTGTGGTACTGTGTCAAATGCCTTGCTAAAGTCTAGATGCGCCATGTCACAGCCACTCCCTGGTCTACTGCTTTGGTCACCCAGTCAAAGAAATCAATTAGATTCATCTGACATGACCTTCCCGCTGTGAACCCATGCTGCCTTGGGCCCTGTGCCCCACTGGCCTCTAGGTACTCAACAATTCTTTCCTTCAGAAGTGATTCCATCACTTTCCCTACAACAGAGGTCAAACTGACAGGTCTGTAGTTTCCTGCCTCTGTCTTGCTCACACTTTTGTGAAGGGGAATCACATCAGCCTTCTTCCAGGCCTCAGGTACCACACCATCCTCCCATGTTTTGTTATAAAGGGTAGTCAGTGGTGTCATTAGTTCTCTGTTTAATTCTTTTAGATGGGCAGACTGGATGGGCCTTGCGGTCCTTATTTGCCATCAACTTCTATGTTTCTATGTAGAATTCTGGGGTGAAATCCATCTGACCCCATTGCTTTGTCCACCTTCAGTTTTAGGAGTTCTTTCAGAACCCTTTCTTCTGTGAAAGGACTGGGATCGACCCCCCTATCCAGAGTGCTTCTGTTAATTGGATTAGGCACCTCCCCCACTTCCTCTTTTGTGAGTACTGAACAGAAGTATTCATTCAATATCCCTGCTTTTTCACTGTCACTCTCTGCCCACCCACCATCCATTCTATTCAGCCTCACTATCCCTCCCTTTGTCTTTCTACGCTCCCTGATATATCTATAAAAGGTTTTATCCCCCTTCTTAACCGAGTTGGCTATCTTTTCCTCAGTTTGTGCCTTTGCTATTCTGACTACCCTCCCTGCTTCCTTCTGCGTTAACTGGCACAGCTTTCTGTCCTGCTCTTTCTGTGTTTCCTTATACTTCCTAAATGCTATCTTTTTCTTCCTAGCCTTCACTGCCACTTCTTTTGAGAACCATAGTGGCTTTTTCTTTCATTTTGATTTGTTTATTTGCTTCACACAAAGGCTTGTTGCCTCTGTGATGGCAGTTTTCATATTTCCCCATTGTTACTCCACCCCTCCTTCTAGCCTGTTTGCTAGTGCTTTTCTAGACACACTCTCCCATCTTGCCAAAGTCAGCCCTCCTGAAGTCTAGAACCCTCACTTTTGTATGGCTTGACTCTGCAGCTGAGTTTATTGAACCACACACTCATTGGTGGTCACTTGTTCCCAAATGGCTACCCACTTCTAGATCTGAGATTCTCTCACTGTCCCCATTTGAGAATACGCGGTCTAAGATTGCTCCCTCACGAGTAGGTTCCAAAACTAGCTGTTTGAGGCATGCCACCTAAAGGGCATCAAGAATGGCCCTGCTTTTGGATGTGGCTGCAGCAAAGGTGCTCTAGTTAACATCTGGCATATTCAGGTCTCCCATCAACAGTATCTCCCCTTTCTCTGCCATCCTAAGAATGCCTTCTATCATATCCTCGTCCATTCCCTCCCACTGACATGGGGGTCTGTATACAACCCCTGTGTGGACTGTGGTGCCATTTCCAGTCTCTAAGGTGACCCACAGTGCCTCCTCTCCTCCCTGTTTACTCTTGTGCTCAGTTGCTTTTATCCCTTCCTTTAGATAGAGAGCTACTCCCCCCTTCTGCCCTCCCTGTTTCTCCTGTAGATTGTGTATCCTGGTATGTTAACATCCCAATCATGGTTCTCTGTGTACCATGTTTCTGTGACTGCTACGATATCCAGGCATCCATCTTCCATCAAGGCCACCAGTTCAGGGAGCTTGTTGCCCAGACTACGGGCGTTGATACTCATTACCCTCCATTTCTTGATGGCCTTATCCCTTTTTGCCCCATCCCTGTCCTTATTGCATTGGTCACTTTCTCCATTTACCCCAGCGCTTCTCCCTATTGACATCTCTATATTGGCGTATACCTCACTTAGTACCCTGATTTCTTAGGGGGGGGGCTAGGATTTTCCTGCTCCTTTCCAGTGCAAATGCTTGCCAATGAAGTATTTAAACCTATCACCTAGGATCCTGGTTCCCCTCCTGGACAGATGCAGACCATCATGCCAGTATAGGCCTGCATCCGTCCAGGTGGACCCCAGTCCCCAGTGAAGCCAAATCCCTGAGCTCTGCACCAGTTTTTCAACCACTGATTGAATCCCATGGTGTGGAGCACCCTAGCCTCATCCAGACACAGTATGAAAAGAGAGAGAGAGAGAAAGAGAGAGAGAGAACAGCACCTGCTGAGTAGAGTAGTTACAAAGGCAACAAAATGAGATTATTAATTTAACACAAAAAAATCAAGACAGACCAGAATATTGGGTAGGCCTTAAAGGGGCAACTGGAGGACATCTAGAGGTGTACAGACTGTTTCCTACCACTCTAAAGGCAAATTTGCATTGATAAGACTCCAAAACATACAACACGTAGGACTTGTCAGCTCTTAAAGGGCCATTGGTCCATCCGGTCTGCCTTGCGATATCTATATTATTATATGGCCACCCTAGTAGTGTCTCACTCCACATCCCTTATATCATCCATTATGTTCATTCTCCTCAGCCCCATATGTTTGTTCCACCATTATATGAAGCAACATGTTTAGTGATTCCATGCTCTGCCTAGCTTTTGGAATGCCTGACTCTGAAGCAGAAGCACTTATATTGAATATGCCATTCTGTGCACTAACATCTCACATCTTGACGAACTCGAAATACTGAAAATCAGCTCAGCCACAGCAGTTATTATTCCCTATTTATCTGTCTGGAAAAACAAAGGTACAAGAGTCAAGAGCAATGATATTTAGGAAAAAGCAAAAAATGGTTTTCTGTCAAAGTAACCTTGATCATGTGCATCTGAAAACTCACCATTTTATGTATTACTTCTCATGCCTTGACTTTATTGTTCTCCAAATATTTTCAAAGCATTTAGAAGGACCTAATCTCTTCAAAGTTTAAAAGATTTATGACTCATTGTCTATGCAACATTTAGATAATAACTGCAGAGCAGAATCTTGGACTGGAAAAGGCTTTGGTGAGGTAAAGAATCCCAGGTATGTCAGAGGTAAGTTTTGCAAAAGTGTTATATTACTTTTTCTCCTTTTCATTGACCTCATAGTTCATACTTTAGTACTATACAATGACGGAAACACACAGTGGGGTCCCACATCCAAAGGGCGAAACTAAAACGGGACTGATTAATTCAGAAAAGACTCCATATCATTTTTGAAGTGTTGCTTGTGATAAAAGGAAGGAAAAATAGCACTATATGGCAATTGTATTTAAACAGTATAGAGGAGACAGTATGTTAGGGTGAGTAGAATGGGTACCCCAGTGGAGTGTAAGAAAATACTACACGTAAATACAACTGAAGCAGGATTAAATGAAGTCATTCAGCCTGAAACACTGGAACACAATTACAGATCACTGTATTTGTAACAATTACTTGTTGCTTAGGAAAAACAACAAAAGGACTATGCAATGTCTCCTTTTACCTTGGAACATTTTTACATTTTTATGTTGGCTAGTGCGCTTGCACAAGCAACATCTTGCACTAGTACGGGTTTGGAAGGTGCGGCCGGTGTTGGGCGAATGCAGGGCACACATCAGTAGGTGCATCCCTTATTCCCCAATCAGCCTGCATGCTGGCGCCACACCATGCATACATAATGGGGTGAGCATATCTAAGCAAAAGTCCGCTGCAATCCGAGCAAAGCTCGTCATATGCAGCGGTCCTTTGCTTGCCGTGCTTGCCGCCATTATGAGCATGGTCGGTGAACGGGCGGCCGCCTCACACCTGCCGACATCAGGGGTGCCCAATTGCCCTGTCGGTAACCCTCCCCGCTGTGTTTTTGTGCCGATGGGGGAGCCCACTCCCTGTCGGCATCACCCCCCCAATTGTTGAATGCTGATGGGGGTGCCCAATTCCCCTTGTCTCACGGCCCCCCTGCTGTCTTTGTATGCTGATGGGGGAGCCCACTCCCCATCGGCATCACCACCCCAGTTGTTGAATGCTGAGGGGGGTGCCCAATACCCCTCAGCTCGCGCTCCCCCCTGCTTTCTTTGTTTGCTGACCGGGGTACCCAATCCCCATCGGCATTACTCCCCATGTTGTGTGCCGGGGTGCCCAATCCCGTCGGCTACTGACACTCCCAAAAACTCAGTTAGATGGCACACTGGAAGCCCACCCCAGCATGCCAAATACCCTGCAACATGAAAACTGTCTCGTGACGGTTTCCTTTTTGTCCCTGTAAAATGAAAACCGTCCATCATAGTCTCGTGCCCTCCCCACCCGCACCCAACCACTGGGCACCCTGCCTCCCTCACCCCTCACCCCATACTTACCTCCGGAGTCTGGTGCAATGATCTTCCGTGGACCAGGAACATGTCTGCACTCTTCAAAGCTGACCACGAACTGAGGAAATGCCAGTAAGCTGTATAATGGAATGAAAAGGGTTTTTTCAACTTTTCTGCATATCTCAGGCATTTCTTGGAATTTTGGCACCAAATTTTCAACGTGGGGTTTTTGGGGCCCCACCTCATGAATTCTTTCACTGTCATGGCTGTAATCAGCCTCGAAAGGTGATTTTGCAGTCACTGTGAGAAATCACCTTTCGGGACCCATTAACGAAATGACAGTGCCAGTGTTCATGAGGTGGCCTCTCAAAAACCCTATGTTCCAAATTTGGTGGAAAAATTCCAACAAATGCCTGTTTTATGAGTGGGTGTTGCACAGTTGCTACACAGGCTCGTAACTTCGCACATTCGCAATATTTTAATGCCAGATTTTCAGCATTGGCATTTTTGTGCATCTCATAGAAACATAGAAACATAGAAGTTGACGGCAGATAAGGACTGCAAGGCCCATCCAGTCTGCCCATTTATTTTTCTACCTTATAAATGTGCCATCGGTCTTTGCTCTGTCAGTGGCCTATCTATTCATAGTCATTTGTATTGCTCCCTTATGCCTATCCCATGCCTGTTTGAAGCCCTGCACTGTATTCATAGCCACCACTTCTTGTGGTAAGCCATTCCATGCATCCTCCACCATTTCTGTGAAAAAGAATTTCGTCACATCCTCCCTTAATCGGCCCCCTCTAATCTCATGCTGTGTCCTCTTGTCCTGCTATTTTTCTTATATTTAAACATGTTAGACTCTTTCACCTTGTTTATGCCCTTAAGGTGTTTGAATGTCTCGATCATATCACCTCTCTCCATCCTTTGCTCAAGGGAATACATATTGAGCTCTGTTAATCTGTCCTCATATGTCTTCTGATGCAGTCCCTGCACCATTTTGGTTGCCCTTTCTGGACTGCCTCAATTTGGTTAATGTCCTTATGAAGGTGTGGCCTCCAATACTGCATGCAGTACTCCAGATGGGGACTAACCAGTGTCTTGTAAAGAGGGATTATTACCTCCCTCTTACGACTTGTGGTACCCCTACTAATACACCCTAACACCCCCCTAGTCTTATCTACTGCTTTAGAGGTCTGCTTGGATGATTTTAGGTCATCAGTGATGATGATGACCAAGTCTCTTTCTTCCTTTGTGACTGCAGCAACTCCCTCCCAGCCTATAGGTGGCTTCAGGGTTTCTCTTCCCTATGTGCATGATTTTGCACTCTTTGCATTAAATCCCAGTTGCCACTCTTCTGACCATTTTGCTAGTTTATCCAGATCTCTTCTCATTCTGCCCACCCCATCTGGATCATCTACTCTTTGCAGATCTTGGTGTCATCTGCAAACAGACAAGCCTTACTCTCTAGTCCATCTGCAAGGTCACTAATGAAGATGTTGAGGAGACTGGCCCCAGGAATGATCCCTGAGGTACCCCACTTGTGACTTGCATCTCTTCTGACTGTATACCATTTACCACCACTCTCTGTTTCTGCCCGTCAACCAGTTTGCCACAGTTGACCAACTTCTGACCACCCGAGCCTACCAGCTTATTTATCAATCTTCTATGTGGAACAGTGTCAAAAGCTTTGCTGAAGTCAAGGTAGGCGACATCAACTGCTCCCCCTTGGTCCACCACTCTGGTTACCCAGATAAAGAAATCTATGAGATTAGTTTGACAGGACCTTCCTTTTGTAAACCCATGTTGTCTTGGATGCTGTGCCCCTATGGATTCCAGGTGTTGCACTATCCTTTCCTTAAGGATTGCCTCCATAATCTTGCCCACTACTGAGGTAAGACTGACTGGTCTGTAGTTCCCTGCCTCCTCCCTGCTACCACTCTTGTGGAGCAGGATCACATGAGCCCTTCTCCAGTCTTCTGGGACCTCTCCTGTGCTCAGAGACTCACTAAACAGTTCTGCTAATGGCTCTGCTAGTTCCACCTTTAGCTCCTTAAGTACCCTGGGATGTATGCCATCAGGTCCCATTGCCTTATCCACCCTGAGCTTAGCAAGCTCTTGTAGGACCCTTTCTTTTGTGAAAGGAGTAGTGCTCACATCCCTCCCCGTGTCCATGATGCTGAGCTGTGGGCCCTGCCCTACCTTCTCTTCAATAAATACTGAGCAAAAGTATCTATTTAGGATAGATGCCTTTACAGGTCCTCTTCCTCACATGCTCCCTTTTCTCCATTAAGTTTAGCAATACCCCCTCTGGACTTTCTCCTTTCACTAATGTATCTATAGAAAGTCTTGTCACCTTCTTTTACTGTTCGTGCTAGTGTTTCCTCAGTTTGGGACTTTGCCTGCCTTACTGCCTTCCCTGCTTCCCTTAGGGCAGTTTGGTATGCCTCCCTATCTTCATCTCGCTGTGTTCCTTATATTTCCTGAAGGCCAGCCTTTTGGCTCTGACCTTTTCTGCTACTGTATTTGAGAACCAAAGTGGTTTCCTTCTTCTTTGCACTTCCTTTTATGTCTAACACAATGGGATGTTGCTTCAAGTATTGCATCCTTAATGCTTGCCCACTTTGCCTGTACCCCTCACCTGTGTTTCTTTTGCCAGGGCAAGCTTAACTCTGTTGGCCATCTTATCAAAGTCAGCTCCTCTGAAGTCCCATATTTTTGCCTTGAATGGCATGATTTAGATGTAGTAGCCAAATTGAACCATACCATGTGATGGTCATTGGCCCCCAGATGACCTTCTACCTGGAGATCTGTGATCCCTTCCTTGTTAGTCAGTACTAGATCTAGGATAGCCCTGTCTCTTGTGGGTTGCTGTACCAGTTGTTTGAGGCCCTCCCCCTGCAGGGAATCCACTATGTGTCTAGTTCTGGCAGATGTTCCTGCTGGTATTGACCAATCTGTATCCGGCATGTTGAAGTCTCTCATTATCAGACCCTCCCCTTTAGCTGTCATGTTTTGTATATCTTCTAACAGTAATGTGTATATGTCCTCCCCCTGGTCTGGGGGCCTGTAGACAACCCCAGTTCTTATGGCTGTCCCATTTCCTGTTTCCAGGGTGACTCACAGTTCTTCTGGCTCTTTATGTGTATTCTGAATTTCTGTAGCTTTGATATTTTCATTGACATACAGGGCCACTCGTCCCCCCCCTTTTTGCACCTCAGTCTCTTCTGAACAATGCATAGCCAGGTACTGAAGTCTCCCACCTCCCTCCTTGTGAACAGTACAGCTGTCATTTTGCACATCCTGCCTGAAATGTGTTTCCGCACTTCTGGTGCACAATAGCACAGTCGTTGTGGGAAATCAGTGTTTGGGCCAGATTGTGAAAATGACAGTGACACGGTTCATGAGCAGGGGTCCTATTATGCCTATGCTGAAAATTTGGAGCTGATACTCCATAAAATGACTGTGTTATGCGCGTGCGTTGGCAGATTGCACGCACACTCGTACCGTCGTGCATTTGTGATATTTTCACTCTGGATTTTCACCATTGTCATTTTTCCACACCTCTTGATGAACACTACAGCCGTCATTTCACATATCCTGCCCAAAATGTGTTTCCGCACTTCCGGCGCAGAATAGCGTGATCGCTGTGCGAAATCACTTCTTGGGACACTTTGAGGAAATGACAGTAACACTGTACATGAGCAGAGGTGCTAAAATGCCTATGTTGAAAATTTGGTGCTGAACGCCCATAAAATGGCAGTGCTGCAAGCATGCGTTGCATATTTCCCACGCACCCTTGTGACTCCACAAATTCCGTATATTTGTATGCAACATTTTCAGCACTGGCATTTTTTTACACCTCGTTATGAATTGTGCAGCTGTCATTTTTCACATCCTGCCCAGCATGTTTTCTCCGCACTGCACTACCAAACACCCAAAGGGACACCCTAATGCCTGTCACTCTCTGCAGGGTGGGGGTGGGTTGGCATCAGTTCAATACTTGACTGCCATTCCTATGCTGCATCTCTCTAACTCCTGCACTGCCAATGGCAGCAAGCCAACATTCGGCATTGAAAAATGCTTGTTATATTCTCCTTTGTGCTTGTGCAAATTGAACATATTGGTATGATAGTTGGTTTTGAGATATGTGTCACTCACTGTTGGTCCAGTGCAGGGCAGTCTGCAAGGGGCTCAACAGTGTCAGACCAGTCATTAGCCAAACTGATCATGACATTCTTCTGGTCTTCAAAAGCAAAGAGTCAGGCAACTCAGTGTACCCACTGAAAAATGACCCCAAAAAAGTGTTAGGACAATTTTTCTGTTGGTACACCAAATTGCCTGACTCTTTGCTTTTGAAATATTGATCATTTTCGTCATGGCACCAATGGAGTTTTGTCTTTTGTTCCATTCTTCTGGGCTTGCTGGATGGAAACTTCATGTAGTTCAAAGAAAAGAGCTGCTGCAATCATAGGGCGGCTCCTTCCTTTGATCTGCATAATGTTGTCCAGCAAGCAGAGCTGATCAGCACTGTGATCAGCCTGTGGTGATCCCTCCAACATAAAAACAATCCCTCCCAGCCTCAGCCAAGTATCCCTCCCACCTCCCATTGCTTCCCCATTTCTTGCCCTTCAGGGTGAGAAAGAGAGTAAAATGCTGATTTACATTTAAAGGTTAATCCCCCAGCCAAGAAGCTTAATGAGCATCAGTAAAGTTCTCATTCACCAGGGCACTTAAAACATAGATAATAATAATCACATAAGTGCCTGTGCCTGAGTGGCTAGCCTGCTACAGCTCTTTGAAGTCTTTGCCCTGCCCCTTCCTGCTCCATCCCAGCTGCATCGTGCAGCTGTGCCTGTGAGAAAACAAAAGCTCCGCCATCCCATCCCCTGAATTTGGTTGTCAGCTAGCAGTCACCCTCTTTCATCCCCTACTGTGCTGCTCTGCTCTCTCCCCTTTGCAATTCACTCTCGGTCCCAACCCAGCAGCTTGATGGCCAATGCAATGAACTTCTTGTTCCACAGGTACTTTAAATGCTGCTGAGTCTGTACACACACTATGCTGACAAGCAGTTCACCGCTCACTCTTGCTGCTTATTTTTTTTTTTTATGTTTAGGATTAATACCTTTGAGCCAAGGGCTCATTTACAAAGGTTCCAAGTCAGTCAATACACTACAGCACAAGACAAAACATAATGTAACGTAACGTTACGTAACGTAACAAAACATGACATGGCATGGCATGACAAGACATGACATGACATCTCTTAACAGAGGATACAGAGTACACACAGGTGACGTTGTAACAGCAAATAGGGAAATATTTACAGTATGGAAGTGCTTACAGTGTCATCACTCATTGAATAAAGCGCAGTGCATTGAGACTGACATGCAGGTTCACTACTGAGGGGTAGTGAAATGAACAGCCAGAGGAGGCTTTGTTAGGGGTGGGTTCGAGGAGAGTCAGGCAGTGGTAAGAGCATAGAAATAGGGAATGGAGAGAGGGCTTGGGCTGCTGGGAAGTGGTAGGAGCAGCAAGGGTAGACTTTGTTAAGGGTGCCGGGGGGGAGGAGCATGAGGAGTAGGGACTGGGGAGGGGGGAAGGGGTATGAGGGTGTGAAATTGGGGGGACTGGACAGGAGTGATGAAAGAGATGGTCAGGCTGAGGCGCGTGGGTCAGCCTTAGAAGAAGCAGGCACAGATATTTTCACAGTTTAGGTTGGAGCGGAGTCCAGCTTTGAATTGGTAAAGCTTGTTAAACTCAATTAGGGCAGTCAGTAGATCATTGATCCATTTGGGTCACTGGAGATCTCTGAGC
Source organism: Neoceratodus forsteri (assembly GCA_016271365.2). Classification (NCBI taxonomy): domain Eukaryota; kingdom Metazoa; phylum Chordata; order Ceratodontiformes; family Ceratodontidae; genus Neoceratodus; species Neoceratodus forsteri. The sequence goes on from CM028129.1 coordinate 68,214,398, forward strand.
TAGCATTGTGTTGATGGCAGGTTGTGTATTTTTGAAGAGCCTAGAGGTTGAGTTTGGCGTGAGTCCTAACATCAACTTTTTTCCTGGTAGGTAAGTCTGGAATTGTATCCTGAGGTGGAAGGGGAGTAATCTGGTTCCATTGTAGTGCGCTTATGTATGGGTCAGATGGTCGGGTCCCAAGACCAAGTGGCAGGCTTTATTGAGGAGTGTTTTCTCCCTTTTTAGGGTGGTATTGGAGCCAGACCCATAGATCACAAGACTGTAATCAATGGTTGACAAAACCAAACAACAGGTAACAAGTTTTAAGGCATCCAGAGTCATGGAGACCCTGTGTCGGTAAAGAATACTCAGTTTTGTGTTTGCCATTTTGACGACTTGGTTGACATGAGATGAGAAAGTGAGGGTGTCATCCAGGTGTACCCCAAGGTATTTAAAGGTGCTAATGTGCTCCAAGATATTTCCTTTGTGGCTCTTTATCAGAAGTGGTCCGTATTTCTTCTTGCTCTGTGGAACTGGGAAGAGCATTCTTTTCATCTTCTTGTAGTTGAGCAATAGTTTATTAAGTGATAACCATGATTCCAGCAGAGAGAAGTTTGCTTGCAGTTCTGAGGTGACAGAGGACCAATTGCTGCCGGATACTGAGATAACGGCATCACCAGCGTAGCGCATGATGTGTGCCGGGCAGGCAGAGGGTAGAGAGTTAATGAAGCGGCTGAATAGGAGTGGCCACAGAATTGATTCTTGGGGGTCACCAAGGTTCACCTCCCTAGGTTCCGAGAGGTTACCATTTATTTTCACTCTTTGTGTCCTGTGTGTGCAGTAGGTGCTAAACCACGCCATAGTATCAGTGGATAGGCCTGTGGAGAGTAGACAGTTCAGGAGTAGTTGATGGTTGATGATGTTAAAGGCCTTTGTGAGGTCTATAAAGATAGACCCCACTGCCAGACCATTATATATGACATCATAGATCTGGGAGGTGTAATCAACCAAGGCAGTAATGGTGGAGTGATTTTTACAGAATCCATGTCACTGTGCGAAGAGACGGTTCTGCTTTTCCAGGTATTCTGTCAGTTGATTGGAGACCACTTGCTCCAGGGCTTTGGAGAGTGGGTGTAGGATAGATATGGACCTATACTTGGCCAGGTTGGTTTTATCTCCAGCTTTAAAGATGGGGGTTAACAGTGCTGCCTTCCATCTGTCTGGAAATACACCTGTTCTTAGTGAGGCATGGAGTGCCGAGCTTATTTAGAGTGAGGGCGACCACCTTCATGTGAACTAGGTCACTCCCCATCCTAGTCTTCCCTAGGACCAGTTTGACATATTTTAGTGTCTCGGCCCTTGTGATCAGCCTGCAGTACAAAGGAAGAGTGATGTTGTTTTGGTGGGGGTGGGAGGATTCGTGATGGATGGGTGACTGGGAGGCATGAGGTAGTCCTTAGGTAACATGCTGCTAAAGTCGGTGAAGATAAGGTTAAATGCATCTGCAGTGTCACTGGGTTCCTCGAGTGTACTGGCTGAAGTTATGATTAGGTTGGGTGGAGCTCTGGAGGCCTTTCTTGTGAGTGATTTCACTGAGTTCCAGAACTCCCTGCCATGCCCCAATTCTTGCTAAGTAGGTTGTTATAGTACGATGCTTTGGCTGATCGGATGAGATTTGTACATTTGTTGCTGGCTGCCTTGTAGGTGATGATTTCAGTCTGTGCACCAGTTGCCTTAGCCTTATGCCACAGGATGTCTGTGTGTCGCATGAGCTCTAGGAGGGAGCCAGAGAGCCACGGGTTAGTGGACCCTCTTACGTTTTTGGTGTTTTATGGGACAAAAATGTCACAGGGCTTAGTGAAGGTCTTGAGAAAGTATTCCAGCGCTTGGTTCCCATCCTTTGCTGTGTCAAGCAGTGACCAGTATATCAGCATCAGGTATTGCATGAAGGCATCAAGTTGACCAGTTCTCCATTATCGATTTCTCAAGACTTGTGTTGTGCATTTAGTGAACTTGTTAGTCCAGGTGCATATAACCGTGGAATGGTCACTGATGGAGTCTGGTAGAATTGATACTTCAGAGATATGGTCAGGGCAGGTGGTGAAAAGCCAGTTGATAAGGGTTCTGGTGCCCATCCGGTAGTTATGCCTGGTGGTTTGTGTGACCATGCGTGTGAGATATAGACCTGCTATTTGGTCCCTTACAGCGGATATTTCTTTGGACTGCCCAGTGTTAAAGTCCCCAACAATGAGATTTTCTCATTTTTGCTTAGCCTGCTCTTGATGGTTGATAAACAGCTCAAGGACCTTGTTTTGTTGACCTATGGTGAGCTTAAAGTCCAGAATTTGTGCCTCCTTGGAGTGTAGGCTGCTAGGCAGTATTTGTCCTTTAATTTCACTTTAGAAATGAACCATACAGCTGCCTCCTCCCCCCCAGTTGGTCAGACAGTCCTGGTGGAATGTTGTATAGCCTTCCAGAGCTACTGTTGCATCATTGATCTTAGGGAAGTGCCAGGTCTCTGTGAGAGCTATTATATCAGGCTTGAGTAGCTCCAGACAAGCCTGGAACTGTGATAGCTTTGGTAATAGGCATCCTATATTTAAGGAGACAATCTTGAGATTTCCCAGTTTTGTGGACTTGCTTGCAAGGGGTGGGGTCCTGTGCTGGGGTACATATTTCCGGATAGTAGGAGGAGCACCAGGATTAGCTGTCTAAGGAACCGTGCCCAGAACACCCAAGAGGCATCAGTATTCTTAAATTTGGAGAGCATGCTCTTTGGAAATTGAGTTTTCAGTTTTCCCACAGAAAATGTGAATAGAGAGCTGAGTGTAATAGTGTAGTTGAAACTTGGGGGCCTCTGAATGCTGTAGGAGACAAAAGTACCTACTTGAGGCTTCTCCAAACATTGGGGGAACTTGTGCCCCTTGTCTCCACTTAATTATGTCCATGCCCATCCCTTCTTAATTTTCCAGCACTAGCATGCCCAATCCATGATGCTGGCTAGTACCCCCTGCCCCACCCATTTTCACTGTACAACAAAGAGGAGCACACCCTCCAGTGCTGCCAAACATAACATAGACATTGGGCTGCCCAATCCCCAGTGCCAGCACCTGAAATAAATAAAACTGTCCTCGTAGTCATTTATTATTATTTTTTTTACTTTTTTGAAAAGTATCCATCCCACCTTCCCAACATTTTCTTTACCCGTAGAGGTTAAACCAACACTGGACTGCCCAGTTCCCAGTTTCAGTACCTAAAATAAAGACAACCTTCCCCTGTAGTCTTTTTTTTATACATCCTGTGAAAAGGAAAATCATCTACGTCTGTTGCTACCTCTGGCCCACTGCCACCGTTACCTTCCCACCAACAGATCCTCCCACTCAGCATCCACTACTCCACTCCCCATCCCTCATTTATCCACCAGGGGTCCACTACTGTAATCCTATCTGGACCAGAGACACATCTTCAGTCTTCAGCACTGGACTGGAAACTGAAGAAATCAGGTGTGTAGTTCAGTATATTTCAACAGACATAATTTTGTAATTTTTATGTTTGCTTGCATGCATGTGCAAGAAACATAGTGCCATCATCTGAGTTTTTCAGAGGTGTGTCAGCATCTTCCACTTCAGTCAGTGTGTTTGCAGGAGTTGTCACAGTTCTCCAATCACTGCTGGAGCTGTCTATGACAGCAGTTGAAAATGCAGTGGCATACAGTTGAAAGAGGTAGCTACGCTTCAGTGAGCAGCTCCTCCCCCCCCCACACACACACAGATCAACTGTGTTGGTTACCTGATAGGATGGTGTAGTCTTGTCTAGCTTAGAGAGACAAGCCACACATCATTACTTTAATAAACTGTTCCCTGCCACAGCAGGACCACCAAAATGTATGGGTGCCTAACAGTCCTTACACATGCCAGCTCTCCAAAGCACACCTTCATGGACTCCATGGGTTCTAATCCTCCAGAAAAAAATACCTCAGCATTTGATGTGAAAACTCAGACTTCATTGTATGTGTAATTCCAAGTGTTTTCTCTTACTAAACTCTGTCAATGTGAACTCCCTGCTGCTAAAACCTATGCAAACAAACTTGAGCGTACTGTACTACCTGCAGCTGAAGCAAAGAACAGTCACAATGCACAAAGGAGAACATACTGCTATGCATTTCAGCAACAGCCAGTGGGGGAGGTTTTCATGACTGAAGCACTTTAATGCACCTTTTAGTGCTGTCATATACACACCCCTGGGTGGTAATTCATTAAACTGCACACTTAGTCTGGTAATGCAGCATGTACCTGCACCATTTCACATCCTCCCTTGATCTACAGTGAGTGGATCCCTCATTCATACGTCACATATGCACGCACAAAAAAAACCCGGTCTTCAAAAATTAAGATACATTTATTATGTTTGTTATGTTTGCTTGCACGCATGTGCAAGAAACATAGTGCCATCATCCGAGATTTCGGAGGTGTGTCATCCCCTCTTCCAATTCAGTCAGTGTGTTGGCAGGCGCGGCCCCTGTAAGCCAATGCATGCTGGAGCTGTCTATGACAAGCCCCAAAATGCAGTGGCATACAGTTTAAAGGGGGAGCTACGCTTCAATGAGCAGTGATAAGATATCGCCTGCTCATGCACAGTTCCACACACACACACACACACACACACACACACACACACACACACACATACGCGACACGCAGCGCAGCATGCCCCCACGCATGCCGCACACACTGTATAGCCGACGGTGTGCTGCGCCTCCCCGCCTCTAAAGCTTCCAAATGCTGCTTGGGTGCCCACCCAGCGTGGCAACTCATGATATAGCCGATGGGGGTGCCCAATCCCCGCCGGCTCCACTGTCCTCACCTCCCCGAGTACTGGGTGCCACACTGGGAACCCACCCCAGCATGGCAATCGTGATGTTTGGGCGACAGGGTGCCCAATCCCCCGTTGGCTGAACACCCCCCCCAACCGTCCTTGTGCCACGCTGGGAGACCACCACAACATGCCAAACGTCCCGCGTCATCATTGGAAACAAAAAGAACACCTGTAAAGAAACAAAACAGTCCCACGTAGTCTCTCGCCCCCTCCCACAACCCCACCCACCCACTGTGCATCCTGCTCTCCCACACCCTCACCCCATACTTACTTCTGACCTCGGCGACGATCTTCGTGGACCAGGAACACGTCTGCACTCTTCAAAGCCGCTCGAACTGAGAAAGCTGTATAATGGGCTAGATACGGGTTTTCAACTTTGTTGCATATCTCAGGCATTTTTTGAAATTTTTGCACCAAATTTTCAAAATGGGGTTTTTGGGACCCCTTCTCATGAATGATGTCACTGTCATGGCGTTATTCAGGCCTGAAGGGTGATTTCGCAGTCACTGCTCAAAATCACCTTTCAGGACCGATTAATGAAATGACACTGCCAGTGTTCATAAGGTGGGCTCTCAGGAAGCCTATTTTGAAAATTTGGTGGAAAATTTGAAAAATGACTGTTTTACAGTGTGCTGCGCAGTTTCTACTATTATCGGTAAGTTCACAAATTTTCAATATTTTCACTCCAGATTTTCAACATTGCCATTTTACCACACCTTCTTATAAGTAGTACAGCTGTCATTTTTCACATCTCACCCAAAATGTGTTTCCGCCCATGTAGTGCACAATGGCGCAGTCGGTGTGCGAAATCAATGTACGGGACAAATTAAGAAAATCACAGTGACACTGCTCATGAGCAGAGGTCTTAAAATGGCTATGTTGAAAATTTGGTGAAAAAATTCCAAAAAATGACAGTTTTACGAGTGTGCGTTGTGCAGTTCCTACATACGCTCGTAAGTTCACGAATTTTCAATATTTACATTCCAGATTTTCAACATTGCCATTTTACCACACCTCCTTATGAGCAGTACAGCTGTCATTTTTCACATCTTGCCCAAATTGTGTTTCTGCTCATGTAGCACACAATGGCGCAGTCGATGTGCAAAATCAATGTATGGGACACATTAAGAAAATCACAGTGACAATGTTCATGAGCAGAGGTCTTAAAATGGCTATGTTGAAAATTTGGTGAAAACATTCCTAAAAATAACTGTTTTACGAGCCTGCTTTGCGCAGTTCCTATGCATGCTCATAAGTTTGCAAATTTAATATTTTCACTCCAGATCTTCAACATTGCCATTTTATTACACTTCCTTATGAACAGTACAGCAGCCATTTTTCATATGCCGCTCAAAATGTGTTTTCGCACATGTAGCGCACAATGATGCTGTTGGTGTGCGAAAGCAATGTTTGGGACAAATTAACAAAATCACAGTTACACTGTTCATGAGCAGAGGTCTTAAAATGGCTATGTTGAAAATTTGGTGACAAAAGTCCATAAAATGACTCTGTTACGAGTGAGCATTGCTCAGTTTCCACGCACCCTCGTAAGTTCATGACTTTGTAATATTTTAAGTCCAGATTTTCACCAGTGGCATTTTTCCACACTGCCTTATTTACAGTACAGCTGTCATTTTTCACAACATGGCCGAAGTGTGTTTTCACATTTTCAGCGCAGAGATGCGTGGTCGCTGTGGGAAATTATTGTTCGGGACAGATAAAGAAAATCACAGTGACACTGTTCATGATCGAAGGCACCAAAATGCCTGAGTTGACCATCTGCTGTAAAAAAATCCCCAACCTAATTATATTACGGGTGTGCGTTGCACAGTTTCTATGTACGCTCATGACTTCACCATTTTTAAATATTTTTACTGCAGATTTACAACATTGCCATTTTTTACACCTCCCCATGAACAGTACAGCTGTCATTTTTCATCCTGTTCGGAATGTTTTTGCACCTGTGGTGCTAAATGCCGTGGTCACTGTGCATAAGCAGCTTTCGGCTAAGAAACCGATATTCCCCCTGTTCATGAGGTGGGGTCACAAAAACATGTTGAACATTTGGAGTGAAAATACCAACGAATGCCTGAGGTATTAGGGTTTCCAACCATAACGCCCAACCCTGTAGAGAATGACAGGCATCAGGGGTGTGACTTGGGATTCTTGCCTGTAATGCTCATACCATTCCACACCCTGCAGCCAGTGAGAAGCATCGAGGTATGCCTTGGACTCTTCAGCCCCAAAGTTCACCCATTCTCCTATATTGCACCCATCTAACTGTATTTCCTAATGGAATGGGTTGCGCATAAGGACCAAAGACCCCAAGGAACACCGTGACACTTGCCAGTGTCTGCAGGGTGGGGTGTACTGAAATGGTGTGGCTGTTATGCCTGATGACCCAAACGCACACCCCAATGCCTGTCACTCTCTGCAGGGTGGTGGTGGGGTTGGCTTCAGTTCAGTACTTCACTGCCATTACTATTACACAGCTCTGTAACTTCTACACTACCACTGCCAATGCCAGCAAGCAAACATTCGGCATTGACAAATGCTTGTTTTTAATATTTTTTCCCAAAATTTTCAGCATGGACTATTTGGGACTTCACTTCATGAACAAAGGTTGTGGAATTATTCAGATCCATCCCATAAAGTGATTTCATGGTCATTGTGCAAAATCACTTTTCAAGTTTATGTACTTGAACATTTTCTCCACTCTAGTTCACGAAGTGGGATCATAAGAAGGCTATATTGGAAATTTGGCATAAAAATATTAAAAACAGCAAAGTTATGAGTGCACGTTGACATTTTTTCAACACACTCTCATAACTTTGGTAATTTTCAATAGTTTGACTCCGAATTTTCAATATCGCCATTTTTTCACACCACCTCATGAACATGATAGCGGTCATTTTTCAAATCCTGGCCAAAATGTGTTTTCATGCTGGTGGCACAAAATCACATTTTACTAACATACTAAAATGCCAGCAGAATAGGCCTAACTGTCTTTCGTGTCTGCTTGTTTGGTCAGCCCCCACCCTGGGTGCTGACCTTGCTGCCCCCCTCGCCCTCTCAGGCTTCTCCCTTCCCAGTTCGGGATATTCTCGCTGCACTGGATTTTGCTTCCAGAACCCTTCCCCTGTACCTGTCCCACCCCCTCTTGAACCCCTCCACCATCTCTGCCTCCACCAGCCCCCTGGGCAGTGCATTCCATGGCTCCACCACCCTCTCAGTGAAGTAGCACCTCCTCCTTTCTCCCCTGAATCTTCCCCCCTCCAGCTTCCACCCATGCCCTCTAGTGGCCCCTCCTCCTTCCTTCAAAGCACCCTGACTGCTACTCCCCTATTTACTCCCTTCATGTATCTGAAGACCTCTATCATGTCCCCCCAGTCTCTTCTCTCTTCCAATGTGTACATATTTAGCTCTTCGAGCCTCTCCCCATAGGTCCTGTCTCCCAAGCCCCAAATCATTTTGGTTGCCCTCCTCTGGACCATCTCCAGGAGTTTAATGTCCCTCTTTAAGTGTGGCCTCCAAAACTGCATGCAGTACTCGAGGTGTGGCCTCACCAAGCAGTTATACAGAGGGAGTATCACTTCCCTCCTTCTGGAGGTGATCCTCCTAGCGATGCATCCAGGCATCCTGTTGGCCTTGGCTGCTGCTCTCCTAGAAGTCTCTGAGTTGTTCATCTTGACATCCACCACCACCCCTAGGTCCCTTTCAGCCATCGAGACTTGTAGCTTTCCCCGCCAGGGTGTACACTTGGCCTGGGTTTCTGGCTCCCAGGTGCAGTACCTTGCATTTCCCTGCATTGAACCTCAGCTTCCACTTTCTAGATCATCTTTCCAGAGCCTCCAGGTCCCCCTGTAGGGCCACCCTCCTCTCGTCCCTGTCCACCATTGCCCCCAGTTTTGAGTCATCCGCGAAGAGACCCATCTCATTCCTGATACCTGTCCTTATGTTAGAGACATAGGTGTTGAACAGGAGGGACCCAAGGACTGATCCCTGTGGGACCCCACTAATGACCCTCCTTGGGGATAAGACTACCCCACCAACTACGACCCTCTGGGTCCAGTTCTGGAGCCAATTGTCTATCCATCTGATCATCTGAGTCACCACCCCCATTTTTGCCAGCTTATCCAACAGGCCTTCGTGAGAAACAGAGTCAAATACCTTGCTGAAGTCTAGAAAGAGGACGTCTGTTGGTCTACCCAGGTCCAAGGCACTCGTCACCCAGTCATAGAACTCCACAAGGTTTGTCTGACACGATTTCCCTGGGATGAATCCATGCTGTCTATCATCCAAGCACCCTGACTTTTCTAGGTCCCCCCCAGCCTCTCCTTGACAATGCTCTCCACCACCTTGCCCACCACCGATGTCGGGCTGGCAGGCCTGTAGTTCCTTGTCACCTCCCTTGATCCCCACTTGTGGATAGGCACTACATGCACCACCTTCCAGTCCTGGGGCACCCACCCTGTCCTCAGAGAGATGGTGAAAAGCTCCGCCATGGGTTTTGCCAGGACACCCGCAAGTTCCTACAGCACTCTGGGATGTAATTTATCCGGCCCCGGTGCTTTATCCATCTTAAGGGACCTGAGGGCTTCCTTCACTCTCTCTGCTGTGATTTTCACCTCCACTACCTCCACTACCTCTTCTCCCTGCTTAGCCTTCCCTCCTCCTGCCAGTGATGCCTCCCCCTCTCCCCAGACCCTCTGATCGGTAAGGGCCCCCCCCAGTATCACTGTCTCCTCCCATGTATGATGCAGCACCCCAATTTTCCTTGGTGAAAACTGAGGTGAAGTACTCATTTAGTACCTCAGCCTGCTCCCCCGGGTCTTGCACCCATCTCTCCTCTGGTTTAATCCTGCTAATCTGCCCCTTCACTCTTTGTTTTTCCCCAGTGTATCTAAAGAACCCCTTGTTCCCTCTCCTAATTTCCCTGGCCAGGTTCTGCTCCTTCCTTGCCTTAGCCACTCTCACCACCATAGTGGCCCTTCTAGCCATCAGTTCATACTCCCCTCGATCCCTTTCACTCCTTAAGCACTTGAATTGCCTATAGGCTGCCTTCTTTCCCCGCACCACCTCCTGGACCTCCCTGGTCCACCAGCAGGGTTTTCAGGCCCTACCGCATTTTTGTCATACTCTGGCACAGGTGCTGGTAGCATCCTGCACCCTCTCCTGATTATTTCCCATCTACTGTCAGTGTCCATGTCTGACCCAATCACATCCAAATGCTCCTTAAGGATCCTTCCCATTTTCTTAAAATCCGCCCCCCAGAAGTCAGTTACCTCCGTCTTTGTACAGCCTTCTACCCCTCCTAAGTCCAGGCAGAGCCAGACCATGGCATGGTCACTCCCCACCAATGGGTCATTTACCTCCAGGTCCCCAATCTGGTCACTGTCTGCCAGGACCACATCCAGTACCCATGCCTCCCTGGTCAGTTCCCTAACCTGCTGAGTTAGGAACGCGTCTCAAATGACATCCAACAACCTCTGTTTCCTGGCCACTGAAGATGTCATAGTCTCCCAGTCTGTTCCTGGCATGTTTAAGTCCCCCAACACCACCACCCTTCCCCTGCCCAATCTGCAGTGTCCCCCAACATCTGCCACCAGACTTTCCTCCAGTTCCTCTGCCATCACAGGGGGTCTATACACCACTCCTATTTTTACTCTCTTGCCCCCCCTTGTTATCAAGGTGACCCAAATCACCTCCACGATTCCCTCTGCCTCCTCTACTTCCCCTATGCCAATGCAGTTTTTGACTATCATTGCTACCCTTCCTCCCCTTCCCCCCCCGTCCTTCCTGAACATAGTGTAACCCTCCAGGTTCAGGTCCCAGCCATGTCCTGCGGTGGTCCCGGTCTCAGTGACCACTGCCACATCCACCGCTCCCTCAGTTAGCATCGTCTGGAGCTCAGGCATTTTATTGTCCAAGCTCCTGGCATTTAGCAGGACTACCTTCCACCCTTTCCCTATACTTCCATTTCCCCTGCTCATGTTCCCATGGGGATTTCATTTTCCCCTGGTCTGCACTTTACCAATCGGCCTTTTCCTGCATTCCTCCAGCTCCCCGGGGGGGTGGAGACAGAGTCCCTCGTTTATCGGACCCCCCTCGACAGCCTTTTCTCCCATCCCTCCCCCCTTCACAAGTTTAAACCCCACTTTTCACCAATGAACCCCTCTATTTTCAACTTAAGGATTCCCTTCCCCTCCAAATTGAGATGGAGCCTATCTCTAGCATACAGCTCCTTATCCTCCCAGGTCTCCCCCCAATCCCCCATCAGCCCATACCCTCTGGCCCCACACCACTCCCTGAGCCACTGGTTTATCTCCCTAATCTTCCTTTTGTGTTCCCCACTAGCCCTTGGCACCGGCAGGATTTCTGAGAAGGAAACTGTGCGTCCTATGTCATGATAGACCCTGGCAAGCTCCCTGAACCTTGCCTGTATCTCTAGTTTGCTATTTCCTTCAATGTCATTTGTACCCAAGTGGACCAGTATGTCCAGGGAACCCCCACAATCCTTTGCCAGCTGATATACCTCGTGCTTGGCCCTGTGCACCATTAGTCCAGGGAAGCATTTTGTTCTAACTGGCCAGGCTTCCCCAACCCTATCCCATTTGATACCCCTGATCATAGAATCCCCCAACAGGAGCACTCTGACCGCTCCTTTTCCTCCATTACCCCCCTTCCATTTCCCTCATCCTTTCTACTGGCCCCTCCACCCAGTCGGCTCCTTGTTCCTCCCCCTATCTGTGTGCCACATGCCACCCCCTCCTTATTTACCCTGGCCACCCCCTCCTCTCCGATCCTATGCTTCTCCTCCTCTCGAGTGTCCTTCTGTGCCTCGCTACCTCCCCCGTCACTGCTCATGACTGGTCCTTCTCCTCCATCTGCTAAGCTAGCCTGGATCGTCCTTCCTTCCTGTCTCCGTTCAGTCCCTCCTTGCTTGTCGTGCTCCCCTGGCCTAAACCCTCAGCTCCCTTTACTGTATCCTCCTTGTACTTCTGGTCCCTCTCCTTGCCCTTTCCTCCCAACTGGTCCTTCTCCTTGTGCTTTCTTCCCTCTTCCCCCTGCCCATCCTGCTGTGATCCACTGCTCCCCCATTTTCCTGCATTTCAGGTTCCCCCCTGTTTCTTCTGCTATCTGGCCCCTGCCTCCTGCCCCCCACTCCCTTTCCATCTCCAGCCACCCCTGTCATAGCTACATCACCCCCTCATCCTCAAGCAGAAGAAGAGAATTGAAGTGGTTACTGAGCATAAGGTCTGACCCATCTCCCCACCTTACTTCCTTCTGTCCAGCCCCAGCCATCTGCCTACTTCCCTGAGAATGTTGTCCCTCTGAACCCCTTTGTGAGGGTCCCCAGTTAACTTCCTGCTTTCTTGGTAGTGTCTTCCTTTTGGGCCCCCCTCTGCCAGGGTCCCTATGTGACCTCAGAGTATTCTCCTGCACTCCTTTCCCTATGCCTCCACCCCTAGTGCTTGGTGCAACCCCGTGGGAGATCCCCTGCCCTCTTCCCAAACTATATCTCCCCCTTCCCCAGCTTTCTCCTAATCCCCGCAACCTCCTCCCTAAGCTGTGCCAGCTGGTAGCACACTGGGCAACCACCGAACTTCCAAGCCCTGTCGAGTATCATGGTTGCCCCACACCTGGTACACCCCACCACCCTCCCAAAGAACAGCCCTAATGAAGTGTGATCCCATCCCCTTCCAAGTAGGTTTCCTTGGGTGAACTACCAGGTTCCTCACTAGTCCAAGATTCACCCCTACCCACTAATCAGGTCACCCACTACTCCTAGATACAGTCCCACAGTAAATCGGTAACCCTGTTACTAGGTGCAGTACACCCCGTAAACTTATAAGGGAAGTGAACAACTCCCTAAGCTCCTCTCTCCCAGCCTTTAAATCCAACCCCAGTGGCTAGAACTACATGAGCTGCACCTGCAGCCTTTTCCTTCAATTGCAGGGCAGTGTTCCCTATAAATAGGCAGAGCTCTGGGGAGGGAGGGTGGGGAGGTTGGATTAGGGCCTTGAGAGAGAGAGTGTATCAGCCCTGTGTCTGCCCCTCCAGGCCCTGAAACCAAAGAAACAGCCCCAAGCAAATCCCACCAAATAGGTTTTAAATCAGAAGAAATAGGCCTCCACCAGCGCAGCCTGTTACACAGTGAAGCATCCAACAAATGAGAACACTTACAGCCACCAAACCAGTTTTCAAACTTCCAAAATCCCCAAAAACAATACCCTGCTAGCCCCTTAGAAGTAGTAAGAAAGAAAAGAAATAACCTTCTACCAAGTAAAATCCACAAGAAACCCTGTAAAAACAACAAGAAGCAGCTACTTTACTGAAACACATCTGATCCTGTCCCCTTCTAGTTCCTTCTGAGAAGCCAAAGCAACTAACACCACAAACCTGATTCAGTTCTGCCTCCAGTCAATTAGCTGAGTGAGACCTGGCCAGACCATTAACACCCTTCCACCATTATGCACTAACCTTTGCAGCTAGTGAAGTCAGCAAAAAGGAATCAAAATTCAACTCAAAGCCCCCAAAATATGTTTGCTACCAAAGGAAACAGATCTCCAATTCAATCAGCTTCACTAACAACACATCACAATAGGCTTGAAATTAACAGATATAGGTCTCCAATTCAAATAATCAGCCCCAAGCAAATCCCACCAAATAGGTTTTAAATCAGAAGAAATATGCCTCCACCAGCGTAGCCTGTTACACAGTGAAAAATCCAAAAAATGAGCCAACTTACAGCCACCAAACCAGTTTTCAAACTTCCAACAACCCCCAAAACAATACCCTGCTAGCCCATTAAAAGTAGTAAGAAAGAAAATAAATAACCTTCTACCAAGTAAAATCCACAAGAAACCCTGTAAAAACAACAACAAGAAGCAGCTACTATACTGAAACACATCTGATCCTGTCCGCTTCTGGGCAGGATTTGAAAATCTTCTCTACCCTTGTTCATGAGGTGGGGTCATGGGAAGGCTTTGTTGAAAATCTGAGGTACACATATTAAAAAACAACGATCGCACATATGTTGAACTTTTTCATTGCATGTTCATAACTTTGGTAATTTTCAATGTTTTGACACCAACTTTTCAACATAGCCATTTTCCACACTACCTCATGAATGTGACAGTAGTCACTTTTCAAATTCTGGCCAAAATGTGTTTTCACACCTGTGGTGTTAAATGCCAACTTGGCCACTGTTTTATAAAAGACACCTGTCATGTTCAGAAGGAGTGGATTCGATCGAATGTCTCCAGTAGGAGCAGATGTGTGCGCCTGAGCTCCTTAACGATCTACCTCCCAGAGTTCACTGAAACATAAAGAGAATTATTTTTAAATGCTAAACTATTTACTCATCACAATTCTGCCGCTAATCTGATCAGTCAAAGTCTGCTCTGGTTTCTTTTGCAGAAGTTTGAGTGGTAAACAGGAAGTGACTGTCATTTAAGCAAACAAGTTAAAGAAAAGATAAGACTCCACGACTATAAATAATCACTCCATCTACTGGTTACAAGTCTAACCACAGCATAAACAGGTTTGATACAACAAATCATTAAATTAACAAAAAGGGTCTTGACCCAAGCCTTTGTGGTAGGATGTTAACAAGAAGAAGAACAAAATTATCAGTTTTAACTGCATCCTTACAGCTTTCACAAATAACGCCCTCTTAAAACTGACTTTTTTTCAATCTATGGGCTTGGTAACCTACTTCCTGTATGAAGTGTTAGAATTATAATGTGACCAATATACAGTTTAACGTCTGCATCTAATGCTTCATATATAAGCAATTATTACCAGCTTACCTGATGGCGGAGAATCCAGTCATGATTCATGATAACTTTGAAACTGAGGGGGAAATATATATTCAAAAAGACCCTTAGAAAGGGTAGACAGCACCCTGGAAGGATCCCCTTGTTCTGAGGCCAAGAAGTCAAATACTGAACAACCCCTTAATGTGAAATGTTAATATTATTATGCAGGAAATAGCTGGTATGAAAATAACATTAAACAGGGGCTCAGATGACAAAAAGGATGTGGAAGGGGAATTAGCACAACAAAAGAAAAGACACTCAGATGTAGAGGTATGAGTGAATAGTGTTGAAGATAGAGTTACCAAAGAATTAGCTGAATGAGCTTGGCAGAAGACACCAGGAGAAAGGACTGCTGTGTGACTGGACTTCTCTGCTGGGACTAAAGAAGAACTCTTGTACTTGGACATTTAATTTAGGGTAAAAAAAAGCTAACAAACAAAACAAAACAAAAAAAGTGTGTGTTTGTCTGACTTAACTGAACTGAATGGTTATCTGAACAGTTATCTAGGTGTAAATCTCAGGTGACTGAAAGGACTTAATAGCTGTGAGGTTTAAAGTACTTGTAGAAAGATCTAGTAAGTAGGAGGAGTGGCTTAGCTAGAAGGAAGCTACATTTAAAGACTGCCTTAGAAAGATTATGCTAATAGCTTGGCAGACGTCACCAGGAGAAAGGACAGCTGTGTGACTGGACTTCTCTTTTGGGACTAAAGAAGAAGAACTCTTGTACTTGGACCTTTAATTTAGGGTAAAACAATCTAACAAACAAAATAAAACAAAAAAGTGTGTTTGTCTTAGTTAACTAGAGCTGAATGGTTATCTGAACAGTTATGTAGGTGTAAATCTCAGGTGATTGAAAGGACTTAATAGCTGTGAGGTTTAAATTACTTGTAGAAAGATCTAGTAAGTAGGGGGAGTGGCTTAGCTAGAAGGAAGCTACATTTAAAGACTGCCTTAGAAAGATTCTGCTAATAGCAAGGCATAAGACACCAGAAGAAAGGACTGCTGTGTGACTGGACTTCTCTGCTGGGACTAAAGAAGAAGAACTCTTGCACTTGGACCTTTAATTTAGGGTAAAAAAAACTAACAAACACAACAAAAAAAAAATGTGTGTTTGTCTGAGTTAACTGAACTGAATGGTTATCTGAACAGTTATCTAGGCGTAAATCTCAGGTGATTGAAAGGACTTAATAGCTGTGAGGTTTAAATTACATGTAGAAAGATCTAGTAGGTAGGGGGAGTGGCTTAGCTAGAAGGAAGCTACATTTAAAGACTGCCTTAGAAAGATTCTGCTAATAGCTTGGCAGAAGACACCAGAAGAAAGGACTGCTGTGTGACTGGATTTCTCTGCTGGGACTAAAGGAGAAGAACTCGTGTACTTGGACCTTTCATTTAGGATAAAAAAAAAACTAACAAACAAAACAAAATAAAAAAAGTGTGTATTTGTCTGAGTTAACTGAGCTGAATGGTTATCTGAACAGTTATCTAGGTGTAAATCTCAGGTGATTGAAAGGACTTAATAGCTGTGAGGTTTAAATTACTTGTAGAAAGATCTAGTAAGTAGGGGAAGTGGCTTAGCTAGAAGGAAGCTACATTTAAAGACTGCCTTAGAAAAATTCTGCTAATAGCAAGGCACAATACACCAGGAGAAAGAACTGCTGTGTGACTGGACTTCTCTGCTGGGACTAAAGGAGGAGAACTCTTGCACTTGGACCTTTAATTTAGGGTAAAAAAAACTAACAAACAAAACAAAACAAAACAAAAAATGTGTGTTTGTCTGAGTTAATTGAGCTGAATGGTTATCTGAACAGTTGTCTAGGTGTAAATCTCAGGTGATTACATAGAAGTTGACGGCAGATAAGGACCGCAAGGCCCATCCAGTCTGCCCATTTCTTTTTCTACCTTATAAATGTGCCATCGGCCTTTGCTCTGTCAGTGACCTATCTATTCATAGTCATTTGTATTGCTCCCTTATGCCTATCCCATGCCTGTTTGAAGCCCTGCACTGTATTCATAGCCACCACTTCTTGTGGTAAGCCATTCCATGCATCTACCACCTTTCTGTGAAAAAAGAATTTCCTCACATTCCCCTTAATCGGCCTCCCTCTAATCTCATGCTGTGTCCTCTTGTCCTGCTATTTTTCTTATATTTAAACATGTTAGACTCTTTCACCTTGTTTATGCCCTTAAGGTGTTTAAATGTCTCGATCATATCACCTCTCTCCCTCCTTTGCTCAAGGGTATACATATTGAGCTCCATTAATCTGTCCTCATATGTCTTCTGATGCAGTTCCTGCACCATTTTGGTTGCCCTTCTCTGGACTGCCTCAATTTGGTTAATGTCCTTGTGAAGGTGTGGCCTCCAATACTGCAGATACTCAGATGGGGACTAACCAATGTCTTGTACAGAGGGATTATTACCTCCCTCTATGACTTGTGATACCCCTACTAATACACCCTAACACCCCCTAGCCTTACCTACTGCTTTAGAGGTCTGCTTGGATGATTTTAGGTCATCAGTGATGATGATGCCCAAGTCTCTTTCTTCCTTTGTGACTGCTAGCAACTCCCTCCAGCCTATAAGTGGCTTCAGGGTTTCTCTTCCTATGTGCATGATTTTGCACTTCTTTGCATTAAATCCCAGTTGCCACTCTTCTGACCATTTTTCTAGTTTATCCAGATCTCTTCTCATTCTGCCCACCCCATCTGGATCATCTACTCTGTTGCAGATCTTGGTGTCATCTGCAAACAGACAAGCCTTGCCCTCTAGTCCATCTGTGAGGTCACTAATGAAGATGTTGAATAGGACTGGCCCCAGGACTGATCCTGAGGTACCCACTTGTGACTTGCATCTCTTCTGACTGTATACCATTTACCACCACTCTCTGTTTTCTGCCAGTCAACCAGTTTGCCACCCAGTTGACCAACTTCTGACCCACCCCAAGCCTACCTAGCTTATTTATCAATCTTCTATGTGGAACAGTGTCAAAAGCTTTGCTGAAGTCAAGGTAGGCGACATCAACTGCACCCCCTTGGTCCACCACTCTGGTTACCCAGTCAAAGAAATCTATGAGATTGAAAGGACTTAATAGCTGTGAGGTTTAAATTACTTGTAGAAAGATCTAGTAAGTAGGGGGAGTAGCTTAGCTAGAAGGAAGCTACATTTAAAGACTGCCTTAGAAAGATTCTGCTAATAGCAAGGCATAAGACACCAGGAGAAAGGACTGCTGTGTGACTGGACTTCTCTGCTGGGACTAAAGAAGAAGAACTCTTGCACTTGGACCTTTAATTTAGGGTAAAAAAAACTAGCAAACAAAACGAAACAAAACAAGAAAAGTGTGTGTTTGTCTGAGTTAACTGAACTGATTGGTTATCTGAACAGTTATGTAGGTGTAAATCTCAGGTGATTGAAAGGACTAATAGCTGTGAGGTTTAAATTACTTGTAGAAAGATCTAGTAAGTAGGGGGAGTGGCTTAGCTAGAAGGGAGCTACATTTAAAGACTGCCTTAGAAAGATTCTGCAAATAGCTTGGCAGAAGACACCAGGAGAAAGGACTGCCGTGTGACTGGACTTCTCTGCTGAGACTAAAGAAGAAGAACTCTTGTACTTGGACCTTTAATTTAGGGTTAAACAAACTAACAAACAAAACAAAACAAAACAGTGTGTGTTTGTCTGAGTTAACTGAACTGAATGGTTATCGGAACAGTTATCTAGGTGTAACTCTCAGGTGATTGAAAGGACTTAATACCTGTGAGGTTTAAATTACTTGTAGAAAGATCTAGTAAGTAGGAGGAGTGGCTTAGCTAGAAGGAAGCTACATTAAAAGACTACCTTAGAAAGATTCTGCTAATAGCTTGGCAGAAGACACCAGAAGAAAGGACTGCTGTGTGACTGGATTTCTCTGCTGGGACTAAAGGAGAAGAACTCTTGTACTTGGACCTTTAATTTAGGATAAAAAAACTAACAAACAAAGCAAAATAAAAAGAGTGTGTGTTTGTCTGAGTTAACTGAGCTGAATGGTTATCTGAACAGTTAACTAGGTGTAAATCTCAGGTGACTGAAAGGACTTAATAGCTGTGAGGTTTAAATTACTTGTAGAAAGATCTAGTAAGTAGGGGGAGTGGCTTAGCTAGAAGAAAGTTACATTTAAAGACTGCCTTAGAAAGATTCTGCTAATAGCTTGGCAGAAGACACCAGGAGAAAGGACTGCTGTGTGTCTGGACTTCTCTGCTAGGACTAATGAAGAAGAACTATTGTACTCCGACCTTTAATTTAGGGTAAAACAAACTAACAAACAAAACAAAACAAAAAAGTGTGTGTTTGTCTGAGTTAACTGAACTGAATGGTTATCTGAACAGTTATCTAGGTGTAAATCTCAGGTGATTGAAAGGACTTAAGACCTGTGAGGTTTAAATTACATGTAGAAAGATCTAGTAAGTAGGGGGAGTGACTTAGCTAGAAGGAAGCTATATTTAAAGACTGCCTTAGAAAGATTCTGCTAATAGCTTGGCAGAAGACACCAGGAGAAAGGACTGCTGTGTGACTGGACTTATCTGCTGGGACTAAAGGAGAAGAACTCTTGTACTTGGACCTTTAATTTAGGGTTAAAAAAAAACTATCAAACAAAACAAAATAAAAAAAAGGTGTGTGTTTGTCTGAGTTAACTGAACTGAATGGTTATCTGAACAGTTATCTAGGTGTAAATCTCAGGTGATTGAAAGGACTTAATAGCTGTGAGGTTTAAATTACTTGTAGAACAATCTAGTAAGTAGCGGGAGTGGCTTAGCTAGAAGGAAGCTACATTTAAAGACTGCCTTATAAAGATTCTGCTAATAGCTTGGCAGAAGACACCAGGAGAAAGGACTGCTGTGTGACTGGACTTCTCTACTGGGACTATATTGCCCTCCTTCCCTCCCCTCTACCCTCCCACCCAAAGCTAGTTCTACTTTTATAGGCACAGGATTTGACTGACAACAGGAACTTCCTGTTTGGGAACAGGAAGTGAGTGATTACACAGCCACCAAATACCCACCATCCTAGAAGGGCAAGAGTATCTCTCTGGCCCCCTCTATCTGCTGGAGGTCTGCTTCTAAGCAAGTAAGGGGCCAACTAAGTAATATAGGATATTCCTGTCTCAGAACAGGACAATCAGGAGCTTAAAGGGCACACAGACAGAAAGTAAGGAGAGAGAGAAAAAAAACAGAGGAAAGAATAAGGATTGCAAACAGATAAGGGGACAGAAATAAGACATGATTGGAGTGGTGCAGTGCAGTGGTTGTGGACCAGCAGTCTTTCAGGAGACATTCTGCAGGCACCTCTCTGGGCTGAGGGAGAAGGTTGCTCACCTCCAGGCTGAATTGGCCAGGATTTGTGGGACCTCCTCTTCCATCCAGGGACCACCAGTACCACTGCCGTTGTCTCAGAGGTTTCCAAGAAAGAGGAGTGGTTGGACCACAGTGGGCTCAGGGAAGGTGAGGGTGGTGGAACAGAGGCACATCCCTCCAGTTGTACCTCTCCACAATTCCTATGTCATTCTGGCAAAGTGTGGTTCCTCTATGGAGGCACCCACAGTGGAGACCAAGGAGGATGCTAGGAACCTCCACAAAGGAGACCCACAATAGTTTGGCAGGGGACCCCACAGGGGAAGGAAACAAATTCTGGTGGGGCACTCCATTGTTAGGAAGGTAGAACTGGAGGAGGAAGGGGAGAGGGAGGTAAGTGCCTGCTTGGCGCCATGGCTTGGAGGGACAGGGAGCAAATCCTCAGGATTGCCAGAGCAGCTGCACAGGGGAGGGAGCTGGATGTCATTTTCCACCTAGGGACAAATGACCTGGCTAAGAAATGGATTAGAGAAGTGCAGGAAGAGTTTGTGGAATTGGGGAGGGGCCTTAGACAGGTAGCATGCACGGTAACCTTCTCAGAGGTGCTGCCCATCTATGGCATAGGTGAGACTAGGGTGTTCCACACCATGGGATTCAATTAGTGGTTGAAAAACTGGTGTGGAGCTCAGGGATTTGGCTTCATTGGGGACTGGGGGTCCACCTGGAGTGATGCAAGCCTATACTGGCATGATGGGCTGCATCTGTCCAGGAGGGGAACCAGGAACCTAGGTGATAGGTTTAAATGCTTCATTGGCAAGCATTTAAACTAGCCAAGGGGGGAGGCACTGGAAAGGAGCAGGGCAATCCTAGCATCCCCCCAAAAAAAACATGGTAGTAAGCTGTGGTAAACACCAACATAGAGGTGTCGATAGGGAGAAGGGCAGGGGTAAATGGAGAAAGTGACAAAGGCAAGAAGGACAGGGATGGGGCAAAAAGGAGTAAGGCCATCAGAAAATGGAAGGTAATGAGTACCAATGCCTGTAGTCTGGGCAACAAGCTCCCTGAGCTGGTGGCCTTGATGGAAGAGGGATGCCTGGATATCGTAGCAGTCACAGAAACATGGTACACAGAGAACCATGACTGGGATGTTAACATACCAGGGTATAACTCACAGGAGAGACAGGCAGGGAGAAGAGGGGAGGAGTAGCTTTCTATGTAAAGGAAGGAATAAAAGCAACTGAACAAAGAGTAAACAGGGAGGAGAGGAAGCACTGTGGGTCACCTTGAGACTGGAAAGGGCACCACAATCCGCACAGGGTTGTGTACAGACCCCTTTGTGGAGGGGAGGAATGGATAGGGATATGATAGAAGGCATTCTTAGAATGGCAGAGTAAGGGAGATACTGTTGATGGAGACCTGAATATACCAGATGTTAACTGGAGCACATTTGCTGCAGCCACATCCAAGAGCATGGCCATTCTTGATGCCCCAGGTGGCAGGCCTTAGACAGCTAGTTTCAGAACCCACCTGTGAGGGAGCAATCTTAGACCTGCACTCAAATGGGGGCAGTGAGGATCTCAGATCTAGAAGTGGGTTGCCATCTGGGAACAAGTGACCATCAAACAGTGTGGTTCATGTTAAACTCAGCTACAGAGTCAAGCCATACAAAAGTGAGGGTACTGGACTTTAGAAGGGCTGACTTTGGCAAGATGGGAGAGTGCCTCAGAAAAGCACTAGCAAACAGGCTAGAAGGAGGTGCAGAGCAACAATGGGGAATCATCAAAACTGCCATCACAGAGGCAACAAGCCTTTGTGTGAAGCAAATAAACAAATCAAAATGAAAGAAAAAGCCACTATGGTTCTCAAAAGAGGTGGCTGTGAAAGTCAGGAAGAAAAAAGATAGCATTCCGGAAATATAAGGAAATACAGAAGGAGCAGGAGAGAGAGAGCTGTACCAGTTAAAGCAGAAGGAAGCAGGGAGGGAAGTCAGAAGAGCAAATGCCCAAACTGAGGAAAAGATAGCCAAGTCAGTTAAGAAGGGGGATAAAACCTTTAATAGCTACATCAGCGTGCGTAGAAAGACAAAGGGAGGGATAGTGAGGCTGAATTGAATGAATGGTGGGTGGGCAGAGGGGGACAGTGAAAAAGCAGGGATACTGAAAGAATATTTCTGCTCAGTATTCACAAAAGAGGAGGGGAGGGGGGAGTGCCTAATCCAATTAACAGAAGCACTCTTGATAGGGAGGTCAATCCCAGTCCTTTCACAGAAGAAAGGGTTCTGAAAGAACTCCTAAAACTGAAGGTGGACAAAGCAATGGGGTCCTGATGGAATTCACTCCAGAATTCTAAAAGAATTAAGGGAGGAACTAATGAAACCACTGGCTACTCTTTTTAATAAATCATGGGAGGATGGCCTGCCAGTGCGATGGAGAATCACCTTCAGGGTCGCATTGCTGACCTATAAGACCCTCCGCGGTCAGGGACCAGGCTACCTGCAAGATCTCCTTTGTCCCTACCGTTCTCTCTGCCCACTCTGCTCCACTAGCGAGGGATTGCTAGAGATTCCCAGGGTTTTTCTTAAATCATCCGGGGCAAGGGCCTTTTCTTTTATGGCCCCCGACCCTGTGGAACTCTCTACCTCGTCAGATTAGAGAGTGCCTGTCTGTGGAATCATTTAAGAGATCCCTGAAAAGTCACCTATTTTCACTGGCATTTGGTTAGTTTATTTTATGGTTATTTTATTGTTCTTATGTTTTTATTTATTATTGCTGATGTTTTATCTTTGTTTTGTATCAGCGCTTTGATTTCTTGAAAAGTGCTTTATAAATAAATTTTGATTTGATTTGATTTGATTTGATGGTGTGGTACCCGAGGACTGGAGGAAGGCGGATGTGATTCCCCTTCACAAAAGTGGGACCAAGACAGAGGCAGGAAACTACAGACCTGTCAGTCTGACCTCTGTGGTAGGGAAAGTGATGGAGTCACTTCTGAAGGAAAGAATAGTTGAGTACCTAGAGGCCAGTGGGGCACAGTACCCAAGGCAGCATGGGTTCACAGAGGGAAGGTCATGTCAGATGAATCTAATAGATTTCTTTGACTGGGTGACCAAAATAGTAGACCAGGGAGGGGCTGTGGACATGGCCTACCTAGACTTTAGCAAGGCATTTGACACAGTCCCACTCAAAAGATTAATAGTCAAATTAACCAGCCTGGGAGGGTCCCAGGGTGGTAGCCTGGGTAAAACATTGGCTGCACAACAGGACACAGAAGGTAATCTGTAAATCGAGTCCACTCTGAAGAAAGAGGGGTTACTAGTGGGTACCGTAGGGTTCAGTATTGGGTCCAGTCCTTTTAATGTCTTCATCAGTGACATTGCAGAGGGACTGAAAGGAAAAGTATGCCTTTTTGCAGATGACACAAAGATCTGCAACAGGGTTGATACACAAGGAGGCATGGAAAGGATGAGAAGGGACTTGGCAAGGTTGGAGGAATGGTCAGAAGTTTGGCAGCTAGGATTCAATGCAAAGAAGTGCATAATAATGCACCTGGGAAACAAGAACCCAGGGAAAGAAAACACAATGGGGGTAGTAACAACAACAAAAAAGGAAAGGGACCTGGGGGTAATCATATCAGATGACCTTAAGGTTAGCAAGCAATGTGAGAAGGCAGTAGGGAGGGTTTGGGGTATACTGGGATGCATAGGGAGAGGCATCATCAGCAGAAATCATGAAGTTATTATCCCTCCGTACAGACAGTTGGTGAGACCCCATCTGGAGTACTGCGTCCAGTTCTGGAGACCCCATCTCCACAAGAACATAGACAGGATAGAGGCAGTTCAGAGGAGGGCAGCTAAAATGCTACCATCTGCAAGAGAAGCCGTATGAGGAGAGACTAAAGGAGCTTAATATGTATACCCTTGAGGAAAGAAGGGAGAGGGGGGGCATGATAGAAACTTTTAAGTACCTCAGTGGAATCAACAAAGTCCAAGAGGGTAGCATCTTTTAGAAAAAGAGACATGCAAGAACAAGGGGACACAATTTAAAGATAGAAGGGGGCAGTTTAGGGGCAATGTGAGGAAGTATTATTTCACAGAGAGGGTAGTGGATGCATGGAACAGCCTTCCTGAGGAGGCTGTGGGGTCTAAAACTGTGGGAGAATTCAAGAATGCATGGGACAGACATGAGGCAATTCTTGTGGGGGTAGGAAGAAATAGGCTGTTGGTTAACTAGGATCTGTGGCCTATCCTGTAGGTAGGGAAATGGGCAGACTAGATGGGCCAAGCGGTCCTTATCTGCCATCAAAGTCTATGTTTCTATGTTTCTATGTCACAAACAGCAGGCAAATATCAGCAGTACTGACTAAAGTGGAGGACCTAGAGAGTAGAAGTAGAAGGAACAATTCAAGAGTGTTTGGTCTTAAAGAGAGAACTGAAGGGTCAGACTCTATTGAATTCTCTAACAGGCTAGTAACAACTATTGCAGGACTACCCTCTGGTGCGAGCAGACACCCTCTCCTTTGGGCAGCATGTTGACCTGGTCATAAAGGTGGTTCACACTAAGCTGGGAGTCCTCTATAGGCATAGATATTATCTCACACCTGCTGCCCTATGACTCAGTTTCCTCCTCCATCCTGTCAGTTATAGACTACGGCCTTGTAGTGGATGGCACAGCCTCAGACAAGACACAGTGCTCAATTGTGTGGTCACAGACCTCAATAAGACCTGTTGGCAGACTCTTGGAGCTGACCAACTCACCCACTTCTGCTCCCTTTATGAGCAAACCAACTGGCTCATGCTCACCAATAGGATTAAATTCCAGACATGCCTGTTAGTCAAGAAATCACTGATCAGCAATGTTCCTCTGTGTCTTAGCGAATTGCTCCATACCTGTTCTTCAGGTTACCAGACCAGGGGCCAGACTCGGGGCTTGTTGGCTGTCCCATTTAGGAAAACATCTCTTGGGCAGTGGTCCTTTGCCTACAGGGCTCCCTTGTTGCTGAACGAGATCCCTGCTCACCTATTATTTACTGACAGCCTCCCCGCATTTAAGCTGGAGTTGAAATGGCACCTGAATGAATCTGGGGCCTGTGGTTGCAGATAGATGGTGTACTACCAGTCCCTCTCTACCTATCTCCTAATATGCTTGAGTGTTGACACCCCGGCCCCTTCCCTCACCTGCTCCACATCATAACTGTCATAGCTGGCCTTACCAGTGGGCGGTTTCCTCACCTGCCCAGCACACTAACTGCCCTTGCAATTAGATGGGCCTGGCTTGGATCTTTCCACTACAGGCATGCACTCTGCTGTGATTTAGCACTTACTGTCCTACGGAGGTCAGGCCTGGTACTAGCTAACTCCCTCCCTTATAGCCATCACCCTACCCCCAAGTCAGCTTTTTTCAGTCCCCATTCCCTGTTACCAGGACAAGGCCTGTACTATGGGGCTGCTGAGGTGCTTGTCACTGTGTTCCCCCGAGGTGCTTGTCACTGTGCTCCCCCCCGAGGTGCTTGTCACTGTGTTCCCCCGAGGTGCTTGTCACTGTGTTCTCCTGAGGTGCTTGTCACTGTGTTCCCCCGAGGTGCTTGTCACTGTGTTCCCCCCCGAGGTGCTTGTCACTGTGTTCCCTCGTAGCTCATAGTAAGCTCATACTCATGCTGTAAGATTTTTGACAGTAGCTTCAGTAGCTGGTTACTTGTTATTCTGTACTTATATTCCGCATTATGTCTCTCTGTTTGCATTACCATTGCACTGTTTATTTAAATGTTCCCCGAGTTGTTCTTACTGTGTACACTCCTTCCCATGAAGTGTGAACTGCAGAGGGGGCAATTCCCCTTCTGTTCTACTGTGTATGTCATGAACTTATTTTGTCAATAACATTTTTATAGTTTTTTAATTTAAGAAACAGTACAAAGTAATACAATCATTGAATATTAGTCATACAAAAGAATAACATATGCTAGCAATAACCCACACCTCGTCGTGTGTTATCTCCTGATAAGAGCATGCCCAGGTGCGTTATGAGGCATGAGAAGCTATTTAATGAGTTGCTTCCTGAAGTGAGTCACAAGAGGGATGCTTTCTTCCCAATTAAGAAAAAATTAAGGGAAGCAGGATATAAATATGGGGTGGGATATTCAGAAGGGTTGCACATGGCGCCAAGCACAGTCGCATACATCAGAACCCCGATCGCCCTGCACGATATTCAAAGGGAATGTGCCTGGCACAAATCCCAATGCGCGGAGTGCATCAGTAATGTATGCAAGCAGTAGCGTGCCATGCATGTGTTCTGGTACATCCCGATATTCAGCCCGGATGTGCTGAGCCCATGCAGGGGCAACACCTATTGTGCTGCACACGGTTGATCCAAAAATAAAGGAGCAACAACTGGCCACCCACAAGTGAGCTGCTGTATTGCAGAGCACAACATGGCAGCTGCCACCTGTGGGTGGCCACCCGAGCTCCGGCAGCACCGTCGTGGTGGCACCCCTCCATGCCCGATTGGGGCATTAGTATTGTAATAATGGTCCTATATCCCTGGTGGTCCAGTGGACCGCTCACAGCCCGATCACGGGCGTCAGTAATACATTATGACAAACCAATCTATCCCTGGTGGTTCAGTGGTACCCCCCTCCTCACCCGCTCATTAAGCCCCACCGCCCCGCTCCCCCCAGTCAGGGGCAGGTGGCAGCTCCCCACCTGCTTGCCGCCCCACCGTCTGCTGACTGACTCCATACGGTAGGGCTGTACACCCATGGTCCACAGCGTGAGCCAACGGGCTTGCAGCCCGTACTGTACTACACAGTCCAGAAATGTGAATGGATCCATTCACATATCTGATCTGTGTAGTGCGGTATGGGCTGCATGCCTTGTTCTGTCCCTGACCTCTGTACCATCTGTCTCAAATTTTTTTAATGGAAGCATTTTGTATACACTGCCTGGTACTTACAATTTGAATTTTTAAACCGCCGTCTTCAACAATCAAAGTGCTCATGGCTTGACTTGCATCCTCCTTCACGGGATCAGTATCCGCATACGGTGCATATGTCATTACGCATGTGTGTTCGGGAAGGATTATGGGAGTTCTTTATTTAGCAAGATGGAGGATTTCTTCTACACGCATAGAGGTCCCTGTGAGATTTTCAGCTAACAGAGAAGGCCTTGAACGTGGTAATGTTGCCATTTGATTTAAATTATCCTGATTGTATATAAGTGATTTGCATTTCCAATTAAGGATTCTTGGGTATGCTGAAGGAAATAGTTAGCAGTATTGGTATTTCTTTATAAAACAGGTTGCTGTTATTCATGGAAGAAGACAGTGCCAGGTGGATTTTTGGCATCAGTCTTAATGACTTGTTCTTCTGGTGTCCCTCTGAATTGCCTGCAGTCTACTAAGTTGTTCTTCGGGCAACACGATTTACTGGAAACGACAGAGAGGGATAACAGCTTACAGGAATAATGTTCTGGACCCTTCACTTACTGAGTTGTTGGACTGAAAATATTACATGCTTGCTCAGTAGAGTGAGGAGTTATCTGTGATCGACCTTTTTATGCAAAAAACATGTTGCAGCAGCTTGCTGCAGAAGCAGGTTGTGGGGGCGTGGCACTGTTGTAGCCAATGCCCCCCACTGCCTTTTGAGGCTTGGCCCCTATTTCCCAATGCCATGCTGCTGCTGACACTAGTTCAGCCAGTGTGCTGCAACCTTGAAAAGTTTCAGTCGCTGCAATCAGGGGCCGCCTCGTCATTACAAAATCATCCACTGCAATAAGGGAGTGATCCGTCATTGCAGGGCTCCCTTGCATTCCCCAACCAGTCTGCTGAAGGGGAGTCCAGTCCCTGTCATTTTGTGTTGTTTGCCAAGGTGGTGTCCAATCCCCCTCGGCATGATGCCCCCTGTTTCTTTGCAGACAGGGGTGCCCAATCCCCTTCGGCATGTTCCTCCCTAGTTCTTATGTGCTGAGGGGGTGCCCAATCCCTCTCAGCTCATGAGCCCCCACCAATATGTGCCGATGGGGGTGTCCAATCCCCTTCGGCTCCAGTCCCCCCACCCCAAAACACGGAGGTGGCATGCTGGGAGCCCACCCCAGATGCCAAAAGTACATGGTAAAATGGAAAACCATCCCACGATGTCTATTTTTTAACACTGAAAAGAAGAAAACGGTTCCTCACCATCTGCCCCCTCCTCCAACCTGCGCCCTCCCACTGGTAACAAAATCAGTGGTGGAATTCAAGCATGCATGGGATAGTCATAAGGCAATTTTGGGGGGTGGGGGTAGGATGAAGTAGGCTGCTGGTTATCTAGGATCTGCAGCTTATCCAGTAGGTAGGGAAATGGGCAGACTGGGTGGGCCAAGCGGTCCTTATCTGCCGTCAAATTCTATGTTTCTATGTTTCTATGTTTAACACCACCTCCCCACACACACACTCTCACTCCATACTTACCTCCAGAGCTCAGCGTAATGATCTTCGGTTGACCAGGAACATGTCTGCACCCTTTAAAGCCAACTGCGAACTGAGGAAATGCCGGTAAGCTGTATAATGGCATAAACAGGGTTTTTTCAACTTTGGTGCATATCTCAGGCATTTTTTGGAATTTTGGCACCGAATTTTCAACATGGGGTTTTTGAGACCCCTCCTCATGGTGTTATTCAGCCCCGGAAGGTGATTTCGCGGTCACTGTGCAGAATCAAGGGGAAGGGGAGGAGGGGTAGCAATGATAGTCAAAAACTGCATTGGCATAGGGGGAGTAGAGGAGGCGGAGGGAACCGTGGAGACGATTTGGGTCACCTTGATAACAAGGGGGTGCAAGAGAGTAAAAATAAGAGTGGTGTATAGACCCCCTGCCCTGGTGGAGGAGCTGGAGGACAGTCTGGTGGCAGATGTTAGGAGACACTGCAGACTGGGCAGAGGAACGGTGGTGGTGTTGGGGACTTAAACATGCCAGGAACAGACTGGGAGACTATGACATCCTCTGTGACCAGGGAACAGAGGTTGTTGGATGTCTTTCAAGATGCGTTCCTAACTCAGCAGGTGAGGGAACCGACCAGGGAGGCACGGGTACTGGATGTGGTCCTGACAGACAGTGACCAGATTGGGGGCCTGGAGGTAAGGGACCCATTGGCGGGGAGTGACCATGCCATGGTCTGGTTCTGCCTGGACCTAGGAGGGGTAGAAGGCTGCACAAAGACGGAAGTAACCGACTTCAGGGGGGCGGATTTTAAGGAAATGGGAAGGATCCTTAAGGAGCATTTGGATGGGATTGGGTCAGACATGGACGCTGATAGTAGGTGGGAAATCATCAGGAGAGGGGTGCAGGATGCTACCAGCACCTGTGCAAGAGTAAGATGAAAATGTGGTAGGGCCCAAAAACCCTGTTGGTGGACCAGGGAGGTCCAGGAGGTGGTGCGGGGAAAGAAAGCAACCTTTAAGCAATTCAAGTGCTCAAGAAGTGAAAGGGATTGAGGGGAGTACGAGCTGATGGCTAGAAGGGCCACTAGAGTGGTGAGGGCGGCTAAGGCAAGGAAGGAGCAGAATCTGGCCAGGGAAATTAGGAGAGGGAACAAGGGGTTCTTTAGATACATTGGGGAAAAACGAAGGGTGAAGGGGCAGATTAGCAGGATTAAATCAGGGGAGAGATGGGCACAAGACCCAGGGGAGCAGGCTGAGGTACTAAATGAGTACTTCACCTCAGTTTCACCAGGGAAATTGGGGGTGCTGCATCATACATGGGAGGAGACAGAGATACTGAGGAGGGGGGGGGACCCTTACTGATCGGCAGGTCTGGGGAGAGGGGGAGGCATCACTGGCAGTTGGGGGATGGGCTAAGCAGGGAGAAGGGGTACCAGAAGTGAAAATTACAGCAGAGAGAGTGAGGGAAGCCCTCAGCTCCCTTAAGACAGAGAAAGCACCGGGGCCGGATAAATTACATCCCAGAGTGCTGAAGGAACTTGCAGTTGTCCTGGCAAAACCCCTGGCAGAGCTTTTCACCATCTCTCTGAGGACAGGGTGGGTGCCCCAAGACTGGAAGGTGGCGCATATAGTGCCTATCCACAAGGGGGGATCAAGGGAGGTGGCAGGGAACTACAGGCCTGTCAGCCTGACCTCGGCGGTGGGCAAGGTGATGGAGAGCATTGTCAAGGAGGCTAGGGGGGGACCTGGATAAGTCAGGGTGCCTGGACGATAGACAGCATGGATTCATCCCGGGAAATCATGTCAGACAAACCTGGTGGAGTTCTATGACTGGGGTGACAAGTGCCTTGGACCTGGGTAGACCAGTGGATGTCCTCTTCTAGACTTCAGCAAGGCATTTGACTCTGTTCCTCAAGTGGGCCTGTTGGATAAGCTAGGAGAAATGGGGGTGGGGAACCAGATGATCAGATGGATAGGCAATTGGCTCCAGGACCTGCCCCAGAGGGTCGTAGTTGGTGGGATAGTCTCATCACCAAGGAGGGTCATTAGTGGGGTCCCACAGGGATCAGTCCTTGGGCCCCTTCTGTTCAACGCCTACGTATCTGACATAAGGACAGGAATCAGGAGTGAGATGAGTCTCTTTGCAGATGACTCGAAACTGGGGGCGGTGGTGGATGGGGAGGAGAGGAGGGTAGCCCTACAGGGGGACCTGGAGGCTCTGGAAAGATGGTCTAGAAAGTGGAAGCTGAGGTTCAATGCAGGGAAATGCAAGATACTCTGCCTGAGGGCCAGAAACCCAGGCCAAGTGTACACCCTGGGGGGAGGAATGCTGCAAGTCTCGATGGCTGAGAGGGACCTGGGGGTGGTGGTGGATGTCAAGATGAACAACTCTGAGACTTGTAGGAGGGCAGCAGCCAAAGCCAACAGGATGCTGGGATGCATCGCTAGGGGGATCACCTCCAGAAGGAGGGAAGTGATACTCCCTCTGTATAACTGCTTGGTGAGGCCGCACCTTGAGTACTGCGTGCAGTTTTGGAGGCCACACTTAAAGTGGGACATTAACCTCCTGGAGAGGGTCCAGAGGAGGGCAACCAAAATGATTTGGGGCTTGGGGGACAGGACCTATGAGGAGAGGCTCGAAGAGCTAAATATGTACACATTGGAAGAGAGAAGGGACCGGGGGACATGATAGAGGTCTTTAGGTACATGAAGAGGGTAAATAGGGGAGGAACAGTCGGGGTGCTTCGAAGGAAGGAGGAAGGGGCCACTAGAGGGCATGGCTGGAAGCTGGAGGGGGGAAGATTCAGGGGAGAAAGGAGGAGGTGCTACTTCACTGAGAGGTGGTGGAGCCATGGAATGCACTGCCTAGGGGCTGGTGGAAGCAGAGACAGTGGAGGGGTTCAAGAGGGGTGGGACAGGTACAGGAGAAGGGTTCTGGAAGCAAAATCCAATGCAGCAAGAATATCCGGAACTGGGAAGGGAGAAGCCAGCGAAGGCGAGGGGGACAGCAAGGTCAGCACCCTGGTTGGGGACTGACCAAACGAGCAGACACGAAAGACCGTTAGGCCTATTCTGCTGGCATTTTAGTATGTTAGTATGTAATCACCTTTCGGGACCAATTAACAAAATGACACTGCCAGTGTTCATGAGGTGGGCTCTCAAAAAGCCTATGTTGCCAGTTTGGTGGAAAAAATCCCCAAAATAACTGTTTTATGAGCATGCATTGCACAGTTGCTACGCACTCTTGTAACTTCGTGAATTTGCTATATTTTCTCACCAGATTTTCAACATTGGCATTTATTTATTTATTTTATTTAGTTTTTGTTAACCGGGTAGGGTGCACTAGCCATAAAATGACTATTTTCAGGCATGACCCGGGAGAGTACAACAAAAAGAGAACAGTTGAACAACAGCAACATGGGTACAATAATACAAACAGAGGAACAGTACAGCAGTGCTACAAAAATACAATGGGTAGAAACAACAAAAAATAATGGCAAGCATTATACAGATAATGGCAGTAAGATATATAATAAGTGCAGAAACCATGGATCTGACATGTGGAGTGAAAGGGTTAATAAGATAGCAAGGTTATATAGAGACAAATGTGAGGAATGTTCAAACATAACAAGAACGACTGACAGAAGGATGGTCAGGGGTGGTAATTGGCAAAACAACAGTGGATGGTCAGCAACAAGGTTCGAGAAGGAAGAGAGCTAGTAGTCAAGAAGTCATTTACAAAGAGAAGTAAAAATATGGGGAGGGGAAGAGGAGACAGTCTTGGAGCTGGATTAGAGCAGGGGTGACATTATTAGTAAGTCTCAGGAGCTTCATGTTGGGTCAAAGCATGTACAAGCATCAGCTAAGGGTAGATAATGACAATGTTCTTTTTTTCGCACCTCCTTATGAACAGTACAGCTGTCATTTTTCCCCATCCTGGCTGAAATGTGTTTTTGCACTTCCGGCACAGAATAGCGTGGTTGCTATGGGAAATCAGTGTTCAGGACAGATTAAGAAGTAAACAGTAACACTGTTCATGAGCAGAGGTCCAAAAATGCCTATGTTGAAAATTTGGTGATGATAGCCCATCACATGACTGTGTTACAAGTGTGCATTGCGCAGTTTTCACGCACCCTTGTAACCTCACAGATTTGTAAAATTGTCATGCCAGATTTCCAATACTGGCATTTTTGCACACCTCCTTATGAGCGGTACAGCTGTCATTTTTCACGTCCTGACCAAAATGTGTTTCTGCCTTCCGGCGCAGAATAGCGCGGTTGCTGTGGGAAATCAGTGTTTGGGACAGATTAAGAAAATGACAGTGACACTGTTCATGAGCAGAGGTCCTAAAATCCCTATGTTGAAAATTTGGTGATGAAAGTCCGTAAAATGATTGTGTTACAAGTGTGCGTTGAACTGTTTCCATGCACTCTTGTAACTTCCCAAATTTGTAATATTTTCACGCCACATTTTCAACACTGGCATTTTTTCACACCTCCTTATGAACAGTACAGCTGTCATTTTTCACATCCTGGCCAAAATATGGTTTTGCACTACTGCCACAGAATAGCACAGTTGGTGTGGGAAATCAGTGTTTGGGACAGATTAAGATAGAATGAGTGGGGGGGGGAGTGACCGAGCTCAACTGAGCTCTGTCGGGACTGGTTTGATGTTCTTTGTGGGCAGAAAAAGCCCCAACACAGGAGCTCAGTACAAAAGGGCAGCCTGCAGCGCCAGGAGAAACTGAACGAGAGAACGAGTGAGGGAGAAGGAGTGAGCGAACTCAACAGAGCTCTGTCGGGACTGCTGCCGATTTCTTTGTGGGCATAAAAAGGCATCAATGCAGGCAGGGGCCCAGAACAAAAGGGCAGCCTGCAGCAGTGGGAGAAACAGTACAAGCATGTGAGAGAGGGGGAGTGAGCAAGCTCAATGGAGCTCTGTTGGGACTGATTCAGATTTCTTTGTTAGCAGAAAAAGGTGCCAATGGAAGCAGGAGCCGAGTACAAAAGGGCAGCCTGCAGCGCTAGGAAAAACAGAATGAGCGAGTGAGAGAAGGGGAATGAGTGACCTCAACAGAGCTCTGTCAGAACAGCAGTGAACTTCTTTGTGGGCAGAAAAAGGCACCAACAGAGGTAGGAGCCCAGTACAAAGGGCAGCCTGCAGTGCCAGGAGAAACAGAATAAGTGAGTGAGATTGGGGAGTGAGCGAGCTCAACGGAGTTATGTCAGAAATGCTGCAGATTTCTTTGTGGGCAGAAAAAGGTGCCAACACAAGAAGGAGCCCAGTACAAAAGGGCAGCCTGCAGCGTTGGGAGAAATAGAATGAGTGAGTGAGCAAAGGGGAGTAAGTGAGCTCAATGGAGCTGTGCCGAACTTTGGAGTTGCCCACCCTCCCGCCCAGTGTCCTCTGTTGTCCTATATTACAGCAGGGTCTCTGAAGTAGAGACAAAGTAATGACTGGATACTTTTAGGATTGCTCTAATAATACTGATTAAGTTGTCCTGTTTATTTCTCTGACTGAGCTAAGTACTGAGCTATACTGTTATGATTGCTGTAATAATACATATTTATTTGTTCTGTTTATTTCTCTAACCGAGTAATAAATTTTGTAGAAAAAATCCCCAAAATTACTGTTTTACGAGTGTGCATTGCATTGTTGCTATGCACACTTGTCACTTCGTGACTTTGCAATATTTTCACTCCATATTTTCAACATTGCCATTTTCCCACACCTACTTATGAACAGTACAACTATAATTTTTCACATCCTGGCCAAAATGTGTTTTCGCACTTCTGGTGCAGAATAGTGCAGTCACTGTGGGAAATCAGTGTTCGGGACACATTAAGAAAACCACATTGACACTGTTCATGAGCAGAGGTCCTAAAATGCCTATGCTGAAAATTTTGTGATGAAAGTCCATAAAATGACTGTGTTATGAGCATGCGTTGTACAGTTTCCATGCACCATTGTAACTTTACAAATCAGTAATATTTTCACACCAGATTTTCAACACTGGCATTTATTCACACCTCCTTATGTACTGTCATTTTCCACATCCTGGCTGAAATGTGTTTTTGTGCTTCTGGCACAGAATAGTGCAGTCACTTTGGGAAATCAGTGTTTGGGACAGATTAGGATTGAGTGAGCGAGAGAGGGGGAGTGACCGAGCTCAACTGAGCTCTGTCAGGACTGGTGCGGATTTCTTTGTGGGCGGAAAAAGGCGCCAATGCAAGCAAGAGCCCAGTACAAAAGGGCAGCCTGCAGCGCCGGGAGAAACTGAATAAGTGAGTAAGGGAGGGGGAGTGAGCGAGCTCAACGAACATCTGTTGGGACTGCTGCGGATTTCTTTGTGGGCAGAAAAAGGCACCAACGAAGGCAGGAGCCCAGTACAAAAGTGCAGCCTGCAGCGCCAGGAGAAACAGAATGAGCGAGTGAGAGAGAGGGGGAGAGTGAGTGACCTCAACAGAGCTCTGTTGGGACAGCTGAGCACTTCCTTGTGGGCAGAAAAAGGTGCCAATGCAGGCAGTAGCCCAGTACAAATGGGCAGCCTGCAGTGCTGGAGAAACAGAATGAGCGAGTGAGAGAGGGGGGAGTGAGCAAGCTCAACGGATCTCTGTTGGGACGGCTGCAGATTTCTTTGTGGGCAGAAAAAGGTGCCAACAAAGGCAGGAGCCCAGTACAAAAGGGCAGCCTGCAGCGTTGGGAGAAACAAAATGAGTGAGTGAGAGAGGGAGAGGGAGCGAGCTCAACGGAGCTGTGTCAGGACTGCTGCGGATTTCTTTGTGGGCAGAAAAAGTTGCCAATGCAAGCAGGAGTCCAGTACAAAAGGCCAACCTGCAGCGTCTAGAGAAATAGAATGAGTGAGTGAGAGAGGGGGAGTGAGCGAGCTCAATGGAGCTCTGCTGGGACTTTACACTTGCCCACCCTCCCGCTGAGAGTCCTCTGTTGTCCTATATTACAGCAGGGTCTCTGGAGTGGAGACAAAGCAATGATTGGGATACTTTTAGGATTGCTGTAATAATTCAGATTTAGTTGTTCTGTTTATTTCTCTGAGCTGAGTAATACTTGGAGTACAATAGGATTTCTAACTGGGCAAAGTGAAACTTTATGAGAGCCGAGAACAAAAAGTATGGTAGCTGAGGGGTAAAAAACGGACAAGGAGGCTTTAGGATTCCTACAGTAATACAGTGTCTAACAGATGACATTTGAGCCTGAATTACCCTCGTCGGCAAGGGGTCAGTAGGGGGACTAGTGTGGGGGGGTCAGGAATTTGAGTAATTATGGGCCTAACAGTTGTAGTAGGGTACAGAACCTGGGAGTAAGAGCCCCTAGAATAAGATAGGGGACAAAATGGGGTGGGTGCCACATATCGCTAGGGTGGGCATCGTTGGAAGGGTGGAGGGGTGTACAGGGTGTGGGTGTGCCATGATCCTGGAGTGGGCTTGGAGGATGGGGGGGTATGGTCTGTAGATGACTGGCTAATTTGAGGGAGGAACTGTGGAGGTTTGGGAGGAGTCTAAGTGGCAGGGCAGATGAGTGTGATGTTCATTCTGAGGGGGGGAATAGGGGATGGCAAAGTGGGACAGAGGAAGAATAACTAGGGACTGAAACTGACCCCAGTATCAGTGGCAGTGGCAGGAAAGAGAGGACAAGGGAGGGGGTGCCTGAGGTGAGGGTGGGGCTGCCTCCTGATGTGTGAGGAAGAGACCACGAGGAGTACCAGGGGAGAGAGCGGATGGCTGTGATTAGGGAGGCACCAGGGGTGGGATGGAGGGGAACAAGTAGGATGGGGGAACCGATAGGCAGAAGCCATGTAGGATAGGTATCGATTACAAACAGATTTGAACCTCTGCTATGGGGCAGAGATGGGGAGCAGGAACATACTGAAAGGGGGGAGGACAAGCGGGGCATGAGAGGGATGGTAACAGGTAGGGGAAGAGATAATGAGGACAAAAGGGCAGAAGGGGGCTAGTAGGGAAGGAGGGGATGGTGACTGAAGGAGAGAAGGCTACGGAAAGGGGGAAGAATGGGAGGGGCACCACTATCAGAGTAGAAGGGAATGGGGGCTCTAAATCGACAACAGTGGGGATAGGAGAGGCGTTGGAAATCAGCAGAGGAGGAGGGGAGGTCAACATGGGAAGCCCAGTAGGAAGTAGTCAGGCTGGGAAGAGGTTCAAGGGGGATGGGAGGAATAAGGCAGAGAAAAGGGGTGATGCGGAAGTAGGGGGTACAGATGTAGAAATCACAGAGGGTGCAGTTGGTGGGGGTAAGGGACAGGGAAGAACAAATACTGGAATGGTGGAAGGGGCATTAGAAGGGAAAGGGGTAAGGGGCATGGGGTACTTGTCTTGGGGGATTCTATAGTGAAACGGGTGAGATGGGGTGAAAGGAGGAAAGGCACAGCCATATTTGGATTGAAGCTGTCCCCAGGTTGAGTGCAGGAGGGGCAGGGCAGGCACTGCTCAAGCATGCAGCAAGGGGCAGGAAGAAACCTCGTTACTGTTGCATGTGGGTACAAATGACTTGAGGGACACTGTGGAAGTAGAGAGGGGGAGGTTTGAGTACTTGGGCAGGCAGTGTGAGGGGTTGGGGAAGTCGGTGGCATTCCTGGAGGTACTGCCAGTACCAGAGCCCCCCCAAACACACACATACACTCCCTGAAAAGCTGCCTAAAAGCCTGCAATTTATTCAAATCAATTCCATTTTCTTGCTTATTTGGGGTTCAATGCCAACAAGTGTAAAATCATGTACCTAGGGCATAGGAACCCCGATGTTGGGTAAACGATGGGGGGAGATACTGATACTCACTAGACATGAAAGGGTCCTTGAGGTTATTATATCAGAGGACCTCAAGATGGCAGTACAGTGTGACAAGGCTATGGGCAGGGCAAATTGGATTCTGGGATGCATAAGGACTGGCATCTCCAGTAGGAGGAGGAGGAGGAGGAGGGATGTTGTGCTGCCATTGTATCACTCTCTGGTATACCCCCAGCGGGACTACTGTGTCCAGTTTTACAGTCCACACTTCAGAAAGGACATAAGGTGAAGGTTTTCCAGAGAAGGGCAACTAAAATGGTTCAGAATTTTCACAGGAATGCCTTCAAGAAAAGGCTGAAGAATCTCAGCATGTACACTCTGGAGAAGAGGAGACTGAGAGGTGACATGATCAAGGCCTACAAAGTACCTCACAGGGGTAAAGAGGGTACAGTCGGGGAGTTTCCTTCAAATGAGGATAAGCACCCAAACCAAGAGAAATACAATGAAGCGGGGGGGGGGGGGCATTCAGGATAGATGTGAAGAAATATTTCTTCACTGAAAGGGTGGTAGATGCCTTGAACAGACTGCCAGAAGAAGTGGTGGAAGCTAAAATGGTAGGGGGCATTAAGCATAGAAACATAGACTTTGACAGCAGATAAGGACCACTTGGCCCACCTAGTCTGCTCATTTCCCTACCTAATGGATAAGTTGCAAATCCTAGTTAACCAAAAGCCTATTTCTTCTTACCCCCCACAAGAATTGCCTTATATCTGTCCCATATATTCTTGAATTCTCCCACAGTTTTAGACCCCACTACCTCCTCAGAAAGGCTGTTCCATGCATCCACCACCTTCTCTGTGAATAAAATACTTCCTCACATTGCCCCAGAAC
Source organism: Neoceratodus forsteri (assembly GCA_016271365.2). Lineage (NCBI taxonomy): Eukaryota > Metazoa > Chordata > Ceratodontiformes > Ceratodontidae > Neoceratodus > Neoceratodus forsteri. Next base: position 68,252,448 of record CM028129.1, read on the forward strand.
TGCCCACCCCCCTCTGTCTTTATATTGTGTCACCTTGTTCATGCACATATCTTTTTCTGAAAGATGCTACCCTATTGGACTTTGTTGATTCCACTGAGGTACTTAGACATTTCTATCATGTCCCCCCTCCCTCCTTTCCTCAAGGGTATACATATTAAGCTCCTTTAGTCTCTCCTTATATGGCTTCTCTTGCAGACCCTGCCCCATTTTAGTTGCTCTCCTCTGGACTGCCTCTATCCTGTCTATGTCCTTGTGGAGATGGGGTCTCCAGAACTGGACGCAGTACTCCAGATGGGGTCTTACCAACTGTCTGTACAGAGGGATAACAACTTCCTGTTTTCTGCTGGTGATGCCTCTCCCTATACATCCCAGTATTCCCCCAGCCCTCCCCACTGCCTTCTCACATGGCTTGCTAACCTTAAGGTCATCTGATATGATTACCCCCATGTCCCTTTCCATTTTTGTTGTTGTTACTACCTCCCCCCACATTGTGTAATCTTCCCCCCAGGTTTTTGTTTCTCATGTGCATTATTTTGCACTTATTTGCACTGTATCCAAGCTGCCATACTTCTGACCATTCCTCCAACCTTGCCCAGTCCATTCTCATCCTTTCCACGCCTCCCTGTGTATCAACCATGTTGCAGATCTTTGTGTCATCTGCAAAGAGACATCTTTTTCCTTCCAGTCCCTCTGCAATGTCACTTATAAAGGAGGGAGAGAGGGACATGATAGAAACTTTCAAGTACCTCAAGGGAATCAACAAAGTCCAGGAGGGTGGCATCTTTCAGAAAAGAGATGTGCAAGAACAAGGGGCACAATTTGAAGATAGAGGGGATGGATCAGAGGTAATGTGAGGAAGTATTTTTTCACAGAGAGGGTTGTGGATGCATGGAACAGCCTCCCTGAAGAGGTCGTGGAGTCAAGAACAGTGGGAGAATTCAAGAATGCATGGGACAGACATACGGCAGTCCTAGTGGGGGTAGGAGGAAGTAAGCTGTTGGTTAATTAGGATCTGCAGCTTATCTGTTAGGTAATAAAATGGGCAGGCTAGGTGGGCCAAGCGGTCCTTATCTGCCGTCAAATTCTATGTTTCTATGTTTCTATTAAAAAGGACTGGACCCAGTACTTAACCCTGCGGTACCCCACTAGTAACCCCTCTTTCTTCAGAGTGGACTCCATTTACAATTACCTTCTATGCCATGGTGTCCAGCCAATGTTTTACCCAGGCTACCACCCTGGGACCCACTCCCAGACTGGTTAATCTGGCAATTAATCGTTTGTGTGGGACTGTGTCAAATGCCTTGCTCAAGTCTAGGTAGGCCATGTCCACAGCCCCTCCCTGGTCTACTACTTTGGTCACCAAGTCAAAGAAATCAATTAGATTTTTCTGACATGACCTTCCCGCTGTGAACCCATGCTGCCTTGGGTCCTGTGCCCCACTAGCCTCTAGGTACTCAACAGTTTTTTCCTTCAGAAGTGATTCCATCACTTTCCCTACCACAGAGGTCAAACTGAGAGATCTGTAGTTTCCTGCCTCTGTCTTGGTCCCACTTTTGTGAAGGGGAATCACAACTGCCTTCCTCCAGTCCTCAGGTACCACACCACCTTCCCATGATTTGTTAAAAAGGGTAGTCAGTGGTTTCACTAGTTCTCCCCTTAATTCTTTTAGAATTCTGGGGTGAATTCCATCAGGCCCCATTGCTTAGTTTGCCTTCAGTTTTAGGAGTTCTTTCAGAACCCTTTCTTCTGTGAAAGGACTGGGACCCCCCCCCCAAGTCAAGAGTGCTTCTGTTAATTGGATTATGCACCTCCCCCTCCTCCTGTTTTGTGAATACTGAGCAGAAATATTTGTTCAGTATCCTTGCTTTTTCACTGTCCCTCTCTGCCCTCCCACCATCCATTCTATTCAGCCTCACTATCCCTCACTTTGTCTTTCTACGCTTCCTGATGTACCTATAAAAGGTTTTATCCCCATTCTTAACCGAGTTGGCTATCTTTTCCTCAGTTTGGGCCTTTGCTATTCTGACTGCCTTCCCTGCTTCCTCCTGCCTTAACTGGTACAGCTCTCTCTCCTGCTCCTTCTGTGTTTCCTTATACTTCCAGAATGCTATATTCAGGTCTCCCATCAACAGTATCTCCTCTTTCTCTGTCATCCTAAGAATGCCTTCTATCATATTCTTGTCCATTCCCTCCCCCTGATATGGGGTTCTGTATATAACCCCTGTGTGGATTGTGGTGCCATTTCCAGTCTCTAAGGTGACCCACGGTGCCTCCTTTCCTCCCTGTTTACTCATTTGTTCAGTTGCTTTTATCCCCTTCCTTTACATAGAGAGCTACTCCTCCCCCTCTTCTCCCCTCCCTGTCTCTCCTGTAGGTTATGTACCCTGGTATATTAACATCCCAGTCATGGTTCTCTGTGTACCATGTTTCTGTGACTGCTACGATATCCAGGCATCCCTCTTCCATCATGGTCATCAGTTCAGGGAGCTTGTTGCCCAGACTACGGGCATTGGTACTCATTACCCTCCATTTCCTGATGGCCTTATTCCTTTTTGCCCTATCCCTTTCCTTATTGCCTTTGTCACTTTCTCCATTTACCCCTGTCCTTCTCCCTATTGATACCTTTATCTTTGTGTTTACCTCACTTACTACCCTGACTTTTTTGGGGGCTAGGATTTCCCTGCTCCTTTCCAGTGCCTCCCCCCTTGGCTAGTTTAAATGCTTGCCAATGAAGCATTTAAACCTATCACCTAGGATCCTGGTTCCCCTCCTGGACAGATGCAGTGCATCATGCCAGTATAGGACTGCATCACTCCAGGTAGACCCCCAGTTCCCAGTGAAGCCAAATCCCTGAGCTCTGCACCAGTTTTTCAACCACTGATTGAATCCCATGTTGTGGAGTACCCTAGCCTCACCTATGCCATAGACAGGCAGCACCTCCAAGAAGGTTACCATGCATGCTACCTGTCTAAGGCCCTCCCAACTCCACAAACTCTTCCTGCACTGCTCTGATCCCTTTCTTAGCCAGGTCATTTGTTCCTAGGTGGATAATGACATCCAGCTCCCTCCCTGTGCAGCTGCTCCGGCATCCTGAGGATTCTCTCCTGTCCCTCCAAGCCATGGTGCCAGGCAGGTACCTTCCTCTCTCCTTCCTCCCCAGTTCTACCTTCTAACAATGGGGTCCCCACCAGGAGTTGTTCTTCCCTGTGGGGTCCGTGCACACCCTCCTGTGGGTCTCCTTGTGGAGGTTCCCAGCATCCTCCTTGTCTCCACTGTGGGTGCCTCCATAGAGGAACCACACTTTGCCAGAATGGCATAGGAATTGTGGAGAGGTACAACTGGAGGGATACACCTCTGTTCCACCACCCTCACCTTCCCTTAGCCCACTGTGGTCAAACTGCTCCTCTTTCTTGGCAACCTCTGAGGCAATGGCAGAGGCCCTGGTGGCCCCTGGATGGAACAGGAGGTCCCACAAATCCTGGCCATCTCAGCCTGGAGATGAGCAACCTCCTCCCTCAGCCCAGAGAGGTGACTGCAGATGGGACAACACCGCATCCTCCAGAACGTCTCCCAGAAGACTGCTGCTCCACAGCCACTGCACTGCACCACTCCCAGTATGCATGGGATAAACATAGGGGCATATTACAGAAAGGAGAAGGAACGGAGATCAATAGGGCCATGGAAGTGGAGTAGGTTCAAGTTCATTGCAGGAAAAATCATTAAGCAAGCTCATTCACTAGGAGGTCCTGATGGACGCAGGCAGAATAAGACATGCACTAACTTATACAGGTAGGAGTTACAGGTAGGTAGAGAACACTTGGCCAGACTGGGTGGTCTAAGCAGTCCTTCTCTGCTGACAAATTCTATGTTACCATCACATCATGTATTAATTCAGGTGCAGTGTTTATTTAAAGTTGGGTCTACCATACATCCACACATAAGGTACAGTAACTTACTGATTTAGATGCAGCCCAGTTACAATGCAATAAACAGAACCCCAATGCTTTGAGAAGCCTTTACTCTTCATAAGGCTTCTTAAAGTGCTGGGGTTCTATTTGCAGTGTCCACACCAGTATGCTGATCTTAAAATGGACACCGCATCTGAATAAGTACTTGATTCTTGCTCACTCCATTTCTTCCCGACTTTGAAACCTGCTTCTCCTGAGTTACTTTTGGGCAGGCAGTGCCTTGCCTGTGTTGGAAGATGACCAATAAGCAGCACTGAAAGACGTCAGACTTCACAGACTGTGAAGGCAGCTGCTCACGGACAGACATAAGGCAATTCTACTAGGGGGTAGGAGGAAGTAAGCTGTTGATTAACTAGAATCTGCAGCTTATCCATCAGGTAGGGAAATGGGCAGACTAGGTTGCCCAAGCGGTCCTTATGTGCCGGCAACTTGTTGTATGTTCCTATGTTTCTATGTTTCTCACCCACCATCTTAGCAAGAAGAAGGCTGAAGCTGTGGCCACTGATGACTGTTGGGGTGTGGGGATGGGGTGACCAAAGCAGACAGACATAAGGAGACAAAATCATAATAAAAATTGTGAGACCTTCACCAGCTTTCCAAAACACTTACCAGTAAAAGAACACTCTATGAAGTCTTTCAAATGGCAACACAATCTGGTGAACCCTCTGTCTGCCAACTGACACCAGGCATAAACCAGCATAAAACTGCCTAAAGAAGGCAGTGTGGTCATGTACTTACTGAAATACTGGAGAGTACAGATTTATAAGAACAAAAGAATATCACACAGAAGCTGGCACATGTGCCTATAGCAGCTGTCTCCTGCTTCTCAGTAGTAATATTTATATCCTTGAGGTACTTGAATGTTTCTATCATAACCCCTTTTTTCCTCCTCTCTTCCAGTGAGTACATATTGAGTTCCCTTAATTTCTCCTCATAAGTCTTGTGTTACAAGCTCTGTACCATCTTGTTCGCCCTTCTCTGGACCATCTCCAGCCTGTTAATATTCTTACAAAGGTGTGACCTCCAGAACTGCACACAGTACTCCATGTGAAGCCTGACCATGGTTTTATATAATGGCATCACTACCCCCTTCCTTATGCTGGTGATACCCCTGCCTATGCACCCCAGCATGTCACTGGCCCTCCCAGCTGCCTTACCACTTTGACATTTTCAGGTCATCTGAGATAAGAACCCCCCGGTCCCTTTCCTTCTTTGTGACTGTCACCAACTCCCCCCCATTCTGTGCCTTTCCCCAGGGTTTCTGTATCCCAGGTCCATAATTTTGCACTTTTTTGAATTACAGTTCAATTGCCAGCTTCCTCAGACCATTTATCAACCTTCCCCAGGTTCCTCCTCCTTTTCTCCACCCCTTCTGGGGTATCCACTGTGTTACAGCTCTTGGTGTCATCTGCAAACAGGCATACCTTTCTCTTCACCCCTTCTCAATGTCACTAATGAAGCCGTTGAACAGGACTGGACCCAGGACCAATCCCTGCGGCACCCCACTGGTCACCCCCTCTCCCCAGACTGTGCCCCATTTACCACCACTTTCTGCCTTCTGTCTCTAACCCAGTTTCTAACCCACTTTACCACCCTTCCCCTCATGCCCACCCTACTCCGCTAGTTTATCAGCCTCCTATGTGGGATGGTGTCAAATGCTTTGCTTACATCAAGGTAAGCATTCTCCACTGCCCCATCCTGATTTACTTCCTTTGTCACCCAAAGAGATCAACCAGATTTGTCTGCCATGACCTCCCCACTGTGAATACATGTTGTCTTGGCCCTGGGCTCTGATGGCTTCTACATGCCCCACTATCCTTTCTTTAACCAATGTCTCCATGATCTTCCCCACTACTGAAGTGAGGCTGACCAGCCAATAGTTTCCTGCCTCGTCCCTACTGCTGGATTTCTATAGAGGGACCACATGTGCCCTCCTCCAATTCCCTGGTACCAGCCCTCTGTTGAATGACTCAGTGAACATGGCTGCCACAGGTACTGCTATTTCTCTTCACAGTTCTTTTCATATCCTTGGGTGTATACCATCTGGTCCCATTGCTTTGTCCACCTTCACTTTACTCACCTTCTGCTGGATTCTTTTGCCTGTGAATGGACTACTGTCCACCTCTTCACACCTTTGCAACTGCTGTGGTCCTTGCCCCTCCCCCTCTTCTATGAATACTGAACAGAAAAACACAGTGGATGTCTTGGGGGGCACATGACAGTTATTAAGCATGGTACTTTTACTTCCAAATGCGTAAGCAGCACATTTAAGCAATCAACATTCATCATTGACAAATGCTTGTCTTAAAAAGTGTCCACTCTAACTGTTTTGTAGTTCTGTAAAAGAGGGGAGGACATGCTAATTACCTTTCTTGGATATAATCAGTTTTATGTTTAATGGTATGATACTGCTTTACCTAAAATGAACCTTGGAGTGTGATTAATAGAGTGGGTGTCTGATAAGAATATTTTTTATGATCTGTTAGCCTTTTTATGACTGTGGGTGGAGCCTACAGGGAGTATTGCACATATAAAAGGAGTGATGTCATGTTTTCAGTCCGTGGAACTGACTGAAGGTGTAAATAGTCTCCTCCACCTTACCCTTCTCCAAGCAATGTTTTCCACCCTCAAATAAATATGCTTTCATGTTAGTCAATGGTTGCAGGGAACTATTTTCTTTCTTAAATGGGTGGTACAAGAACTGGAACCTGAGTAGTGGGAGGCAGCATTATGGTTTTTTTTGGAGTAAGATCCACCTCTGCCTCCACCCCAAACTTTTTTCTGATTCATGTGGTAGGGGAATGAGATAGCTCTAGCATGCTGCAACCAGATACACTAGTTTGGGACCTTATCAACCAACAGACATGCCTGTACAGTGGAGAACAGAACAGAAGAAATGTAATGCCTTCAAACTGACTTAAAAATCCTTTGGAACAAATGATTATCAGAGCCACCTGGGGCCTCAGAAAGGGACCTAGACACGCATCTAGCTCTGTAAGAAAGTTTTCATTTTTTTTTGTGTAGGGGCTGTGGGATTCAAACCCAGATCTAACTGCCCAGATCATCAATGCTATAAAATACTATAATTAACAGACTCTAGCTGTTTTCTTACAGAAACCCCACTCAGTTAGATTTCAAGTATTTGTTAAATTGTAAATGTAGGTATCAGCATTCTTTGAGTAGTTAGTGCTGATTTTGGTCTGTGACAAGATCATTTTTATTTTACAAATGAATGTATGGTAGGAAGCTGAAAACAGACTTTGATGACAAAGTGTGTTTTTTCTTTTAAGTTTGAGATGTATTAGAAAACATTGAATGAGAAAACAATTAGTGATTTTAAAAGCTATTCTGTTATGGAAGGATCGGCACAAGTACCATACCCAAGATAGATTCAGACTTACCCGATATCATATAATAAATAACATGTATTACACTCCAGTTAAACTGTCCCATTTAAAAAAATTACCCCTTCCCCAATGCTCCAGATGCTCACAAGGAGAGGGGAATTTGCTTCATATTTTCTGGCTATGTGACAAGGTGGCCCCCTTGTGGCACTCTATTCAGGCCAACTTGGACCCTCTTTTGGGCCTGGACAACCTTTTCACGGCCGAAATTTGCATCCTGGGTATCTACTCCGACATAGATTGTCAGGAACGTAGGTACCACATTGCTTTAATTTCTATAGTGGTCAAAAGACTAGTTCTCAAGCATTGGACTGACCAACTAACCATAACATATACCGAATGGATAAAAGACTTATCAACCTGCTTTAGCATGGAGTGACTCACTGCTAGCTCCCGTAACCGAATGGACTTATTCCACAAAAGATGGGACAAGCTATACACGCTTTATCTACACCACTGACCTCTTGGCTCAGGCTCTGAAACCTTATTTAACCTCCGTCTCCTTCTCTTTTTCCTCTATCCCTAAGCCAATCCCTTTGTATAAGGACTGGTTCTTTATAACTGCCTGCTTAATAGATACAATGCACACTCGGGTGGGTTAGGGTGGGTGAGAAAAGGTGCAGATCTGTAGGTATAGAATTCCAGATGTTGTGGAGGGGAGATTTGTGGAGGGTGGGACAATTGGGAGGGGGGGTGTTTTTTTTTCCTATTCCATGTACAGTTCTGTTTGGAATGACTGAATTGTTATATTTCCTAAACTAATAAAATTGAATTTCAAAAAAAATAAAAGCTATTCTGATCAGAGTTGACAAAAACAATCTTAACTATTTTTTATTTTATCGTGGACACTAGCAATAGGATGTCAGCATTCACTCCATTAAACCTGTTTTTCAGGTTTTTTGTAGCACCTTGCCAAGGTAATCTTTCTAGAATGCAATCTGTCACAGGGAAGGGGTTGAAATTGTTTTAAAGGAGTAGTCCACCCAGAATGTGCAAAAAACATATGTTATGTAGAGTGTTTTGATATGTATGTTAAGTCCTAGTGTGTCCTTCCCTCTGTCTGCTATTTGGAGTTTTTCCTAAATTGCCTACAAGCTGTATGGTAGTTTTTCGACCCACGGGGATCTCCATAATAAATAGTTGTATTGGCATTCTTTCTCCTATGATGCCCCCAGTCTCATGTGACAGTAATGTAGCCATGCCCTTAGATTTAGCATGTGTACTGCTTTAAAATTAGTTTAGCAACAGTAGAGCCTTGTAACAGTTCTTATCCAGGGAGCACAAATGTCAACAGTTAGTTTAGCAGATACCTGAAAGCTATCTAACTACATAGAAACATAGAATTTGACTGCAAAAAATGATCGCTTGGCCCACCTAGTCTGCCCATTTCCCTACTTAATGGATAAGATGCAGATCCTAGTTAACCAGCAGCTTACTTCTTCCTACCCCAACCCCCTAGAATTGCCTTATGACTGTACCATGCATGCTTGAATTCCACCACTGTTTTTGACCCCACAACCTCCTCCGGAATCCATTCCATGCATCCACAACCCTGTCTGTGAAAAAATACTTCATTAAATTACCTCTGAGCCGCCCCCCTCTATCTTCAAATTGTGCCCCCTTGTTCTTGCACACCTCTTTTTTTGAAAGATGCTACCCTCTTGGACTTTGTTGATTTCCTTGAGGTACTTGAAAGTTTCTATCATGTCCTCCCTCCTTTCCTTGAGGCTATACATGTTAAGCTCCTTAAGTCTCTCTTCATATGTCTTCCGGTGCAGACTCTGCACCATTTTAGTTGCCCTCCTCTGGACAGCTTCCATCCTGTCCATGTCTTTGCAGAGATTGGCTCTCCAGAACTGCATGCAGTACTCCAGATGGGGTCTGACCAGCTGTCTGTACAGAGGGATAATAACTTCCTGTTTTCTACTGGTGATGCCTCTCCCTATGCATCCCAGTATCCCCCAAGCCCTCCTTGCTGCCCTCTCACATTGCTTGCCCACCTTTAGGTCATCTGATATGACTATCCCAAGTCCCTTTCCATTTTTGTTGTTGTTAGTATCTCACCCCCCATTGTGTACTTTTCCACTGGGTTTTTGTTTCCTGGTGCATTACCTTGCACTTCTTAGCATTGAATCTAAGCTGCCATACATTTGACCATTCCTCTAACCTTGCCAAGTCCTTCTCATCCTTTCCACCCCACCTTGTGCATCAACTCTGTTGCAGATCTTTGTATCATCTGCAAGAGACATACTTTTCCTTCCAGTCCCTCTGCAATGTCGCTAATAAAGACATTGAAGAGGACCGGTCCTAATACTGAACCCTGCGGTACCCAACTAGTAACCCCCCTTTCTTCAGAGTGGACTCCATTTACTATTACTCTCTGTGTCCTATTCTCCAGCCAATTCTTTACCCAGGCTGTCATCTTGGGACCCACTCCCAGTCTGGCTAACTTGCATATTAATCTTTTGTGAGGGACTGTGTTAAATGCCTTGTTAAAGTCTAGGTAGGCCATGTCCACAGCCCCTCCCTGATCTACTACTTTGGTCACCCAGTAAAAGAAATCTATCAGATTCGTCTGGCATGACCTTCCCACTGTGAATCCATGCTGCCTTGGGTCCTGTGCCCCTCTGGCCTCTAGATACTCGACAATTCTTTCCTTCAGAAGTGATTCCATCATTTTCCTATCTCTGAGGTTAAACTAACAGGTCTGTAGTTTCTGCTTCTGCCTTGCTCCCACTTTTGTGAAGGGGAATCATATCTGCCCCTCCCAGTCCTCGGTACCACCCATCCTCCCATGTTTTGTTAAAGAGGGTAGTCAGTGGTGTCACTAGTTCTACCCTTAGTTCTTTTAGAATTCTGGGATGAATCCCATCAGGCCCCATTGCTTTGTCCACTTACAGTTTTAAGAGTTCTTTCAGAACCCTTTCTTCTGTAAATGGGCTGGTATCACCTTCTGTATCCAGAGTGTTTCTACTAGTTTGTTTTAGGTACCTCCCCTCTTCATTTGTAAATACTGAGCAAAATATTTGTTTGGTATCTCTGCCTTTTCACAGTCACCTCTGCCCACCCTCCTCCCTTTATTAAGCCTCACTATCCCTCCCTTGGTCTTCCTTTGCTCTGATGTACCTATAAAAGGTTTTATCCCCCTTCTTAACTGAGTTGGCTATCTTTTCCTTGGTTTGGGCCTTTGCTGTTCTGACTGCCTTCCCAGCTTCCTTTGCTTTAACTGATACAATTCTCTGTCCTGCTCCTTCTGTGATTCCTTGTACTTCCTGAATGCTTTCTTTTTCTCTTGAACCTTCACTGCCACTTCCTTTGAGAACCATAGTGGTTTCTTACATCGTTTCATTTTGTTTATTTGCTTCACACAAAGACTTGTTACCTCTGTGATGGCAGTTTTTATTATTCCCCATTGTTCTTCCACCCCTCCTTCCTGCTCATTTGCTAGTGCATTCCTTAGGCATTCACCCATTTTGGCAAAGTCAGGCCCTCCTAAAGTCCAGTACTTTTGCCTTTGTATGGCTTGACTCTATTGCTGTGTTTATTGTGAACCATACTGTTCAATGGTAGCTAGTTCCCAGATGGCTACCCACTTCTACATCTGTGATCCTCTCTTTCCATCTCCATTTGAGAGAACCAGGTCTAAGATTGCTCCCTCTTGAGAGGGCTCCAATACTAGTTGTCTAATGCATGCCCCCTGTAGGGCATTTAGAATAACCCCACTCTTCGAAGTGGCTGCTTCAACTGCACTCCAGTTAACATCTGGCATATTCAGATCACCCATCAGCAATATCTCCCCTTTTTCTGCCATTCTAAGTATACTTTCTATCATTTTCTTGTCCATTTCCTCCCCCTGTGAAGATGGTCTGTATACAACCCCTGTGCGGGTTGTGGTGCCATTGCCTGTCTCCAAATTTACCCACAGTGCTTCTTCTCCTCCTCCCTGTTTACCCTTTTGTTCTGTTGCTTTAATTCCTTCCCTTATGTAAAGAGCTACTCCTCCTCCTCTTTTACCCTCCCTGTCCCTCCTGTAGATAGTGTATCCTGGTATGTTTATGTCCCAGTCATGGTTTTGTGTGTACCATGTTTCTGTGACTGCCACAATATCCAGATGTTCCTCCTCCATCAAGGTCACTAATTCAGGAAGCTTGTTACACAGACTACGGGCATTGGTACTCATTGCTATCCAGTTTTTGATGGCTTTACCTTCTGTTGCAGCATCCCCCACTGATCTTTTTACCTCGGTCTTTTTCTCATTTAGTACCCTGTTTTGTAGGGAGAGGCTGGGATTGTTCTGCTGCTTATCAGTGCCTCCCCCCTTGACTAGTTTAAAAGTTTGCCAATGAAGCATTTAAACTGATTGCTCAAAAGACTTGTTCCCTTCCTGGACAGATGCAGACCATCCTGCCAGTATAGGCTGGTGTCCCTCCAGGTGGAACCCCAGTCCCCATTGAAGACAAACCCCTGTGGCTCCACACCATTTTTTCCACCATTCATTAAACTGCATGGTGCAAAGTACCCTCACCTCACCCATGCCATTGACAGGCAGCACCTCTGAGAAGGATACTGTGTGTGCTACTTGTGTTACGCCCCTCCCCAACTCTACAAAGTCCTCCTGCACTGCTCTAATCTCATGATGAGCCAAGTCATTTGTCCCTAGGTGGACAATGACGTCCAGCTTAGATTCCCATGCAGCTGTTCTCGTGATCCTGAGGATGCGCTTCCTGTCCCTCCAAGCCATGTCACCACGCAGGCACCTTACTTCAGTTTTCCCTGCTCCCCCCAGTTCTATCTCCCTAATAATTGAGTCCCCCACCAGGAGCATGACAGTGAACTGTATCAGTTAAAGCAGAAAGCAGTGGGGAAGGCAGTCAGACTAGCAAAGGCCCAAACCGAGGAAAAAATAGCCAACTCAGTTAAGAAGGGGGATAAAACCTTTTATAGGTACAATAGGGAGCATAGAAAGGTTAAGGGAGGGATAGTGAAGATTAATAAAGGAGAGGGGAGATGGGCAGAGGGAGACAGTGAAAAGGCAGAGATACTGAATGAATACTTTTGCTCAGTATTCACAAAAGAAGATGAGGAGGAGTTACCTAAACCAGACAATAGAAGCATTCTAGGTAGGGGGTTGACACCAGTCCATTCACAGAAGAAAGAGTCCTTAAAGAACTCCTAAAACTCAAGGTGGACAAAGCAATGGGGCCTGATGGGATTCACCCCAGAATCCTAAAAGAACTAAGGGAAGACCTAGTGACACCACAGATCATGCTTTGTAACAGATCATGGCAGGATGGGGTGGTACCTGAGGACTGGAGGAGGGCAGATGTGATTCCCCTTCACAAAAGTGGGAGCAAGGCAGAAGCAGGAAACTACAGACCTGTAAGTTTGACCTCTGTGGTAGGGAAAATGATGGAATCACTTCTGAAAGAAAGAATCGTTGAGTACCTAGAGGCCAGCGGGGCACAGGACCCAAAGCAGCATGGATTTACAGCAGGAAGGTCATGTCAGATGAATCTAATTGATTTCTTTGACTGGGTGACCAAAGTAATAGACCAGGGAGGGGCTGTGGACATGGTCTACCTAGACTTTAGCAAGGCATTTGACACAGTCCCACACAAAGATTAATAATCAAGTTAGCCAGCCTGGGAGTGGGTCCCAGGGTGGCAGCATGGTAGCAAACTGGCTGCACAAACAGGACACAGAAGGTAATAGTGAATGGAACACATTCCAAAGAAAGAGGGGTTACTAGTGGAGTACCTCAGGACTCAGTACTGGGTCCAGTCTTCTTTAACATCTTTATAGGTGACATTGCAGAGGGTCTGGAGGAAAAGGTATGTCTCTTTGCAGATGACACAAAGATCTGTAACAGAGGTGATACACAAGGGGGGTAGAAAAGATGAGAAGGGACTTGGCAAAGTTGGAGGAATGGTCAGACATATGGCAACTTATATTCAATACAAAGAAGTGCAAAGTAATGCACCTGGGAAACAAAAACCCAGGAGAAGAGTACACAATAGCAGGGGAGGTACTAACAACAACAAAAATGGAAAGGGACCTGGGGGTAGTCATATCAGATGATCTAAAGGTGGGTAAGCAATGTGAGAAGTCAGTAAGGAGAGCCAGGGGGATACTGGGATGCATAGGAAGGGGCATCACAAGTAGAAAAGGGGAAGTGGTTATCCCTCTGCACAGACAGTTGGTGAGACCCCATTTGGAGTACTGTGTGCAGTTTTGGAGACCTCATCTACGTGAGGACATAGACAGGATGGAAGCAGTCCAGAAGAGGACAACTAAAATGGTGCAGGGTCTCCAGCAGAAACCATATGAAGAGAGACTGAGAGAGCTTAATATGTTTACTCTTGATGAAAGGAGGGGCGGGGGGACATGATAGAAATATTCAAGTACCTCAAGGGAATCAACAAAGTCCAGGAGGATAGCATCTTTCAGAAAAAGAGATGTGTAAGAACAAGGGGGCACAATTTAAAGATAGAGGGGAGGACGGCTCAGGGGTAATGTGAGGAAATTGTTTTTCATGGAGAGAGTGGTGGATACATGGAACAGCCTTCCTGAGGAGGTCATTGGGTCTAAAACAGTGGGGGAATTCAAACATGCATGGGACAGACACAAGGCAATTATAGTGGGGGTTGCAGGAAGTAGGCTGTTGGTTAACTAGAATCTGCAGCTTATCCAGTATGTAGGGAAATGGGCAGACTGGGTGGGCCAAGTGGTCCTTATCTGCCATCAAAGTCTATGTTTCTATGTTTCTATGAGCTGCTTCCTTTCCCTGTGGTGTCCTCTGCCTCCTTCATGTGGGCCTCCCTTGTGACAGTTGTCCTCAGGCTCCTTAGTCTCCTCTGCGGGTGCATCCATAGGGGAGCTATGCTGGGGTAAGTAAATAAGTAAGTAAAAGTTTATTTATAAGCACTTTTCAAAAACCAAAGCTCTGTACAATAGCAACATTAAATAATAAACATAATATTAACAGTAAAATCATTCTTTAAATGCTTTTAAAAACAAAAAGATTTTTAGCTCAGATTTAAAACTCTCGACGGTCAGGCAGCCTCGTATCCAGCGAGGTAGAGAATTCCACAGGGTGGGGGCAGTGTAAGAAAATGCATGTGCCCCAGATGTCTTTAAACAAACCCTGGGAATCTCTAGCAATTCCTTGTCGGTAGATTGGAGTGAGTGGGAGGGGCAGTAGGGAGTAAGGAGATCTTGCAGATATCGCGGTCCCTGTTCATGTTCGTGTAGGACTTTATAGGTCAGTAACCTGACCTTAAAGGTGATCTGACACTGAACCGGCAGCCAGTGAAGTCCGTGTAGCACAGGTGTAATATGACTTTTTCTAGATGTCCCAGTCAAAAGCCAGGCCGCTAGGTTCTGCACCAGCTGCAAGCGGTGGATATCAACCCCTGGTAGCCCTAGGTACAAGGCATTGCAGTAATCAAGGCGAGAGGTCACAAAGGCGTGGACCAAGGTAGGAAGGTCAGCAAGAGGAACCAGGTGTTTCACCCGAGTGAAATTCCTAAGATGGTAAAATGAGGATTTGACAACGGCCGACACCTGAGATTTTAGGGTCAGGCCATCGTCTATGATAACGCCCAGATTACGTACCTGGTCTGAGGTTGGGAGTTGGACACCATCGAGCCATATGCCCAATGGAATCCCAGCCCTACAACCTGCCTCAAGATGACCAGGGTCCACAGCCAGCACCTCAGTCTTATCCGGGTTTAACCTCAGCCAGCCGGTACTCATCCAATCTTTGATTTCGGATAGACAGTTGTTAAGCATAGAGATCACATCTTTCTGTCCGGGATTGAAGGACAGATACAACTGGGTATAATTGGATCCAACATGTAAAGATTGCAGGGATCTCTTCGGATGAGAAACCGGTCCGCTACGGAGTCCCCCAGGGGTCTATTCTGGGCCCTCTACTCTTCTCCCTCTTCATCAACAATCTCCCCAGTGCCTGCCACCAAAAAATATTACTATACGCAGACGATGCAGTCCTGTTTTCCAGCCATCATGACATTACAGTCCTTGAATCCCAGCTGCAGCTCGACTTCAAGGGCACTGAAGACTGGTTCAATTCTCATAAACTTGTACTGAACCACTGCAAGACTAAAGCCATGTCCTTCTGTAACCGACAGAGCAGGCACAACTCTCTGTCCCTCACCATTAAGAACCACGCTGGGAACCCACTCGAACATGTCAAGGAGTTCAAGTACCTTGGTATTACCCTGGATAGTACCCTCTCCTACACTTGGCATGTTGACACTGTTACCAAGACCGCCAATAAACGGATTGGACTACTACACAAACACAATCACTGTATGCCTGTGGATGCCCTTAAACTAGCCATCTACAGCTCTGTCACCTCTATCATTGACTACGGCCTTGCCATCTATGGCTCTGCCTCAACAAGTGCCCTCCACAGGATCTCAGTTACTCTCAACAAAGCCTGTAGACTACTAACGGGTGCAGCCCGACAAACTCACACCTGTGACCTCTATGCACAGGCCAGTTGGCTACCTCCCTACGCAGCAGAATACAATACCAGACCTGTTTACTTACCAAAAAGATTCTCCTTGGTCTCATGCCACCTGGTGTTAGCTCACTCCTTACTACCTACAGTGGCACTCAACAAACACGTGGTGCCCAATCTCTAATCTTTCAGGTTCCCAGATGTAGTACCTCCATGGGTCAGCGATTCCTTTATCTATGGAGCCACTCAATGATTCAATTCCCTCAATAAAGCACTTTCTACTACACTTGGACCCTTCAAAAGGAATCTCAAACTTTACTCACCTCTACCACTCAATGTGACTGCTTCTCAGAACAGAGATCTCTCTAAACACCTCCCAGCTCACTCATGTCTCACAGCCTGCCCTTTCCCAGTCTCATTCCCTCTGGCATTGGGCCTTCCTTGTGACTTCTTTCCTGCTTCACATCTCCACTGGTACAAGACATTTTCCACCACCATCGGACAGTGGCCCATTAGCCTGCCAACTTCCTCTCCCGGTCGCACGCCTGCAATACTAACTGCCTATGGTGCCCTCTATCTCTTATTGTTTCCGCAGCCAGCTGCCTACTCAAGCTGCTCATTATATGAATATTATCTCGAAGTATGTTATAACTGAGTATCTTTATTTTTTCTTTTAGTTGTTTTGGTTGTTTATTGTGCATTCTTTTACTACCTCTGTATGTATGTTGACCCTCATCCTTTGATGTGGAACCTTTGTAAACGAGCAGTTTCTGCTCAAAGGTATTTGTAATCCAAGAATTTAATAAATAAAAAAATAAATAAAAAATCTGCATAGCAGTGAAAACCCAGATCATATGACCTAATAATGTCTCCCAATGGCAGCATATATACGGCAAACAACATGGGTGCCAGAATGGAGCCCTGCGGCACCCCACAGGATAGGGAGATGGCGTCAGAGGAATAAATTCCAGTGACAACCATCTGCCTCTGACCAATGAGGAAAGATCGGAACCAGTGCTGAATTGTACCAGTCAGTCCACAATAAAGCCACAGGCACTCCAAAAGCACACCATGGTCCAGAGTATCAAATGCTGCAGAGAGATCAAGAAGGACTAGAATAGTGCGAGCCTTTCGATCTCTCGCAATCAGGAGATCATTTAAAACCCGGACAAGGGCGGTCTCAGTGCTACGTCTTTTCCTAAATCCTGATTGAAGAGTATCATAGACATTATGATTTATGAGATGGTCATCCAGTTGTAGTGCAACCACCTTTTCAATAACCTTACCCACAAAGGGCAGGTTAGAGATAGGTCTGTAGTTAGCTAAGCAGTCTGGATTCAATGAAGGCTTTTTTAGGAGTGGTTGAATGACCGCCTCCTTTAGGGGATCAGGAAAGACCCCCTGCTCCAAAGATTTTCAGACAATTTCAGCAAGGATCAGACAGATAGTATCTACACAACCTAATAATAGTGACGTAGGGCCCGGATCCAAACTACAGCTGGTTGGTTGTACAATCTGGACAATCCTCACAATATCCATGAGCTCCGGCTTACCAAAGTCAGATCGGGTAACAGAGGTGTTTGTTTCCTCGCACCGATCAGTGCAAACCCTTAAAGAGGGAGCTTGGCCTACAGTGGTATATTATTTGTGTTTTTGATGTTAAAACACTCCTGCTAGCTAGACCTGATGCACAGAGAAAACAAAAGTAGTGAATTAGAGCTATTTAGTAGCTGTTGTCTTACAGAAACCCCAGTTAGTTTAGCAGGTACCTGAGAGCAAACTAACTGTTGACATTTGTGCTCCCTGGATAAGAACAGCTACAAGGCTCTGCTGTTGCTAAACTAATTTTAAAGCAGTACACATGCAAAATCTAGGGGCATGGCTACATCACTCACATGAGACAGGGAGCATCGTAGGAGAAAGAAAGCCAATAAAACTATTTGTCATGGAGATCCCCAGGGGTCGTAAAACTATCATACAGCTAGCAAGCTAATTTAGGAAAAACTCCAAATAGCAGACAGAGGGACGGGCACACTAGGTTTATTTATTTATTTATTTAGGTCTAGGATTACAAATACCTTTGAGCCAAGGCTCTTTTACAAAGGTTCCACGTCATGAGTTACAGCAAGACAGAACGTAACAGGCAACAGCATGTATGGAAGTACATACAAATAGCATTAGTGGTGCATAGCTGGATGTACCTATATAAAGAGAAAAAAGGGGTGGGGAGGAGGAAAAGGGAGAGGCAGCAAGTGAATAAGGTGGGGCAGAGGGAAATGGTAGAGGTAAGGTGGGTAGGGGTCTGGAGGGTTGGTTATAGGGAGCGGTGGGGGGAGGAAGATGGAGGGGGATGCAGCCAGGGGAGGCTTTTGGCTGTGAGAATGAGAAGTGCAATATTGGGCAGGGTGGTGGCGGAAAGTGCTACAAGGCTGTGGCCCTCATAGATGTAACAGACAAGGGGAGCCTCAGAGTAAGGGATCCATTCATAATCCGGGAGTCCAGACTGTGGTGTTCGGTTGTTAGACATTGCAGCCACAGGTGCTGGAGGCAATGAGTGAGTGGCAAAGCTTGGTTTTGAAAGCGCCGAGCGTGGAAGCGGCGGAGATATCACTAGAGACTCCATTTAGCCAGCTTGCGGCCCGATAGGCAAAAGCTCATTGACATTGGGTTGTGTGGCAGTGGGGGATTTGGAACTGCTGTGGTTTGGACCCCCTGGTGCTTCAGCTGCTTTTTTTAGGTTGTAGGAGAGTAGTGACACTGGGAGGGTGAGACCCATCAGAATTTATAACTGTCTGCTCTCTGAGCCATTGTTTTTGGACTTGTTAATGGTGCTGTCTTTGTATTAGTTTCGACGAGGTGCCTCTGTAAAAGAGTCTCTGACTCAAAAGTTTGTAAATCTGATATTGTTTAAATAAATAAATGTTTATGTTTAAGCCCATCCCTTACGAAAATATCCTCGGAAAACCGTAGCATTACCAATTCTCCACCATTTCCATACCATTGTAAATTCCACTGCAGTACCACTGTATCCCCTTGACTGGTAACACATTGGATTTGTTTCAATTCCATTGTGAAACCATTGTTGTCATTGTGGTACCACATGGACAGTGGTATCGCAATAAGAATGTGTGCATGGATGGTACTACAATGGCTCAAACACACACCACTGTATTACCACTGCTGTTTTGGTAACACAGTGGATTTGTTTCAGTTCTAGTGTATTACCACTGCTGCCACTGTGGTACCATGTACCATGGTGGTAACACTGGGGTGATTTCCATGTAGAATGGTAACACAATGAGCTGCCATTGCAGAACCATGGAAATTGGTGTCACAATGGATTTGTTTCAATTCCATTGCCATACCATTGATGACACTGTGGTACCATCTGTGTGCAATGGTAGTGCTGTGGTTCTCGAAGGGGATGCTGGTAGCTCAATGATGACATTGCACTAACACTGCTGTTGGTAATCAGGGGGTAGCACATGTTAGTACAGTGGTTCTCATGTGGTATGACATCGACCACTCCAGGTCCTCCTGCTAGTCCTCCTCCCCATCAGACTTGACATCAGATCCTCCCCAGTGCCCCCCCCCCGCATGCCTCTCAGACCCTCCACTTTGGCTCCCCATCTTGTCTCCCCCCTCAGCAGTTCTCACCGAACTTAGATCTGCAGCTGCACAATAAGGATCACACATGCAACAGTTTCGCTCAGTCATAATAATTTTTAATCAGTACTTTTGGTGATGCTAAATCATTATCTATCATTATCGATCAATACCCAAAGCCGTCATAAACCATAAGTTTTCTTTTATCATCATAGTTAATCAATACCTGCTGCAGGTTATTGACAGCTAATCAGCATCTGCTTCACAGATCATGCTTGGTCATAGGCATCACTAAAACAAATACCGCCAACAGCTTAATTGGGTTCAGTTTCAGTTGGTTACCATCTGTATCCCCCTACCCCTGGTGACCCGTGAAAAAGGGACATCTAGTCTCGATGGGCCTACTGGGTCAACAAAATGTAATCAAATAAAATAAACAATAAATAGGCTTGTAATATTTGGCCATGATTAAAGAGCAGCCCTCAACTAGCCCCCCACTGACACGTATATGGCAACTCACCTGGCCAGGAGTCTTTTCCATAAATGATTCCTTTGTGGGCTATCACTATACAATGTTAATAAACACGTAAATTTATTTTCTGACCCGATCAGTCTTTGTCTTTTAAAATAAAGGTGTGACATTCTGTATTGGGCTTCATTAAGCCCATCCTGCAGTGGTGATAATCTCTCAGTGCAGGAATTATAAAATGTACTGCTGTCCTGTAAGGGAGGAAGGGATGGTAACTCTGGTGAACTGCTGTCCAGCCGACCCCTTTCCACTTACTGGTCTGCCTGCTCTGCCCCCACATTCTAACTTTACATGTCTCCAGAGAGGGCACGGGGAACACCCCATACAAGTC
This sequence comes from Neoceratodus forsteri, assembly GCA_016271365.2. Classification (NCBI taxonomy): domain Eukaryota; kingdom Metazoa; phylum Chordata; order Ceratodontiformes; family Ceratodontidae; genus Neoceratodus; species Neoceratodus forsteri. Next base: position 68,272,771 of record CM028129.1, read on the forward strand.
TATGGGGCTCATTTTCAGAATGGTTTTATAGACATTTAAGCAACCTTTGATAGAAGATGAAAGCCACTGCTTAACTAATAGGGACCTTCCCGAATGCTTATGTTTTTGCATTAACCTTCCCCAACACCTCCTCTGAAAACCATAGCGGTCTTTTTTTTCCTCTTGCTTCCATTTACATGTCTAACACATTTCACTATAATTCTTTTTAATCTCACCCACTGTTCCTGTATTTCTCCCTAGTCTCTCTCCCTTCTAGGGCATCCCTGAGGCAATCCCCTATCTTTGGCAGTCTTTAACTGTATTTCCTGCTAAAAGGGAAAGTTAACTTACTTGTTCTGGTTATACAGTGTGTAAGTGGGTGGGGGCTGGGGAGTCAAACCTGTGTCTCCATCCATGTTTGCCGCTTAGTGCTCTGCCTTCAAGCATACAGTGTCCAAGTGCCTCAAAAACAGCACATAATGTCCCCACCACATATACATACAGTATACACAGTACTTGTTGCAAAACAAAACACTACATTAATGCAGGTATTATGCAAAGTACACAAAACAAGAAAATGAAAAACAGGGTTTCAGCCTCACAAGTCTTGGCAAATAGGTTATGTGGTGTTCCTTGGAGTTGCTAACCTTAATGCCCATCCCGCACCCCATCCCATAGTCTCCCTTCTAAGGCACAAGTTACAGCTCCAACCCAGTGCCTCATATAGCAGCCATTCATACCTGTAAAACAAGAACAGCAATGCGTGGGCTCACAAAGGATCTACATATCTTTATGAACTATGACAAACAGTGCAGGGTAAATAAAACAAGCATTTGTCAATGCCGAATGTTTGCTTGCTGGCATTGGCAGTGGTAGTGTAGTAGTTACAGAGCTGCGTAATAGTAATGTCAGTGAAGTATTGAACTGAAGCCAACCCCACCATCACCCTGCAGAGAGTGACAGGCATTGGGGTGTGCCTTTGGGTCATCAGCCATAACGGTCATGCCATTTCAGTACACCCCGCCCTGCAGACACTGGCAAGTGTCACGGTGTTCCTTGGGGTCTTTGGTCCTTATGCGCACCCCATTCCATTAGGAAATACAGGATGGGTGCTATAGAGAATGGGGTGAACTTTGGGGCCGAAGAGTCCAAGGCATACCTCAATGCTTTTCACTGGCTGCAGGGTGTGGAATGGTATAAGCATTACAGGCAAGAGTCCCAAGTCACACCCCTGATGCCTGTCATTCTCTACAGGGTTGGGCATTATGGTTGGAAACCCTAATACCTCAGGCATTCGTTGGTATTTTCAATCCAAATGTTCAACATGTTTTTTTTGTGACCCCTCCTCATGAACAGGGGGCATATCAGTTTCTTAGCCGAAAGCTGCTTATGCACAGCAACTATGGCATTTAGCACCACAGGTGCAAAAACATTCTGAACATGATGTAAAAAATGACAGCTGTACTGTTCATGGGGAGGTATAAAAAATGGCAATGTTGTAAATCTGCAGTAAAAATATTTAAAAAAATGGTAAAGTCATGAGCGTACATAGAAACTGTGCAACGCACACCTGTAATACGATTAGGTTGGGGATTTTTTTTTACAGCAGATTGTCAACTCAGGCATTTTGGTGCTCTCAATCATGAACAGTGTCACTGTGATTTTCTTTATCTGCCCCAACAATAATTTCCTACAGCAACCACGATCTCTCGCGCTTGAAAGTGTGAAAACACACTCTGCATGTTGTGAAAAAAATGACATGTACTATAAATAAGGCAGTGTAGAAAATGCCACTGTTGAAAATCTGGACTTAAAATATTACAAAGTCATGAACTTACGAGGGTGCGTGGAAACTCTGAGTGCTCACTCATAACACAGTCATTTTATGGACTTTGTCACCAAATTTTCAACATAGCCATTTTAAGACCTCTGCTCATGAACAGTGTAACTGTGATTTTCTTAATCTGTCCCAAACATTGCTTTCACATACCAACAGCACCATTGTGTGCTGTATATGTGAATGTGCACATTGGCAGCATATGAAAATGGCAGCTGTACTGTTCATAAGGAAGTGTAATAAAATGGCAATGTTGAAAATCTGGAGTGAAAATATTAAATTTGCAAACTTATGAGCATGCATAGGAACTGCGCAATGCACGCTTGTAAAACAGTCATTTTTAGGAATTTTTTCACCAAATTTTCAACATAGCCATTTTTAGACCTCTGCTCATGAACAGTGCCACTGTGATTTTCTTTAATTTGTCCTGCACATTGATTTAGGGTACACCAACTGCGCCATTGTGCTACATGGGCGGAAACACATTTGGGTGAGATGAAAATGACAGCTGTACTACTTATAAGAAGGTGGTAAAATGTCAATGTAGAAAATCTGGAGGAAAATATTTAAAATTTATGAACTTACGAGCGCGGTATAGGAACTGCACAACGACGCCAGAAACAGTCACGTTGAATTTTTTCGCCCAAATTTTCAAAATAGGATTTTTAAGAGCCCACCTTATGAACACTGGCAGTGTCATTTCATTAATTGGTCCCGAAAGGTGATTTCACGCAGTAACTGCGAAATCACCCTTCGGGACCCAATAACGCCATGACAGTGACATAATTCATGAGAAGGGGTCCCAAAAACCCCATGTTGAAAATTTGGTGCAAAAATTCCAAAAAAATGCCTGAGATATGCAATAAAGTTGAAACCCCCCTATCTAGCCCATTATACAGCTTACCGGCATTTCCTAGTTTATGTTGGCTTTGAAGAGTGCAGACGTGTTCCCGGTCCACCGAGATCATAGCCGAGGTCCAGAGGTAAAGTATGGAGTGATGGGGGGGAACAGGTGTGCAGGTAGCGGGTTGTGAGGGGCCAGGAGACTACGTAACCATTTTTCTTTACAAGTGTTCTTTTTGTTTCCAATGACGACGCAGGACGTTTGCCACGCTGGGGTGGGCTCCCAGCATAGATACATAGATACATAGACAGTGTCGGCAGATAAGGGCCTATGGCCCACCCAGTCTGCCCATTTGAGCTTGTAAGTTCAGTTTATGTTTTCCTAGAAGTCTGCATGCCCTACCCTGACCTCCAGAATTCCTTTATGTCTATCCCATGCATTCTTAAATCCCGTGATTGTTTCAGCCCCCACCACTTCCTCTGGCAGGTGCTCCACTGTCCACCACCTGTTCTGTGAAGAAATTCTTTCTCATGTTTCCTCTTGAATCATCCTCCTCCAACTTCATCCCATGCCCTCTAGTCCTGGAACATCTTTTTGCTTAAAATAGTGTTTTCCTGCACCCTGTTCCTCCCTGTAAGATACTTGTATGTCTCTATCATATCCCCTCTCTCCTCCTCTCCTCCAGGGAGTACATGTTCAGTTCCTTCAACCTGTCTTCATAAGGACTTGTGATGCAATCCATGCACCATCTTTGTTGCCCTCCTCTGAACCTTCTCTACCCTGTCTATGTCCTTACGTAGGTATGGTCTCCAGAACTGTACACTGTACTCCAGGTGGGGCCTCACTAGTGTCTTGTATAGTGAATTATGACCTCCCTTTTCCTGCTGGTGATGCCCCTGCCTATACATCCCAGCATCCTATTTGCTTTACCTGCTGCCTTGTCACACTGCTTCCCTACCTTGAGGTCATCAGAGATGATAACCCCAAGATCCCTTTCCTGCTTGGCATGCTGTATCCTCACCCCCAACTGATATATTGTGCCAGGGTTTTGTGCCCCATATGCATTATCTTGCACTTCTTTGCATTGAATTTCAACTGCCAAACCCCTGTCCATTCTTCAAGATTCTGCAGGTCCCTCTGATTCTGTCTACATCCTCTGGTGTGTCTACTCTGTTACAGAGCTTTGTGTCATCAGCGAACAGTGAAATTCTGCCTTCTAGGTCCGTGTAATGTCACTGATGAAGATGTTGAATAGGACCGTCCCAGCACTGATCCCTGTGGTACCCCACTGGTCACTCTTCCCTCTGTGGAGTAACAGCCATTTACCACCACCCTCTGTGTCCTGCCACCCAGCCAGTTACCTACCCACCACACTACTGTCCTGCCACACCCATATTCCCAGTTTGTGTAATAGTCTTCATGTGGCACAGTGTCAAAGCGCCTGCTGAAGTCCAGATAGGCCATCACACCGCCCCTCCCTGATCCACCTCCCTAGTCACCCAGTCAAAAATTCAATGAGGTTGGTCTGACATGACCTCCCCTGGTGAAACCATGCTGCCTTGGGTCCTGTAGTCCATTGGACAACCAGATGTTCTACCAATCTCTCCTTCAGTAGTGCTTCCATGATCTTCCCCACTACCGAGGTGAGGGCTGACTGGTCTGTAGTTCCCCGCTTCCTCTTTGTTCCCACTTTTGTATAAGGGACTACATCTGCTGTCCTCCAGTCTTTGGGTACCTCCCTGTTTCCAGTGATCGGCTAAACAGGATAGCCAGAGGTTCAGCCACCACCTCTTAGTTCTTTAAGGACCCTAGGGTGCACCCCATCTGGCCCCATTGCTTTTATCAACTCTTATTACTTCCAGTTCCTTCAGGACCTCTTTTCTTGTGTAAAGGACTTGTGTCCATTTCTGCACCATTCTCACCCTTTGTACTCCCTTCAGACCCATTACCCTCCTTCTTCCTCAGTAAAGACTGAGCAGAGATACCTGTTCAATATGTCAGCTTTACTGTTGTCATCCTCCACGTGGCCCCCATCCTCCCCTTCAGTCTCACTATCCTCCTTTGTCTTTCTTTTTTCACTTATGTACCTGTAAAAGGTTTTGTCCCCTCTACCCACTGATTTTGCAATGTGCTCTTCTGTCTGAGCTTTGGCTTCCCTTACTGACCTCCCTGCCTCCCTTTGCTTCTCCTGGTACTTCTCCCTATCCCCTTCATGACACAAGAATGGTTGGGGGGCATTCAGCCGATGGGGGATTGGGCACCCCTGTTGCCCAAAGCATCGATTGCTACACTGGGGTGGGCTCCCAGCATGGCACCCAGTACTCGGGGGGGTGAGGACAGTGGAGCCGACAGGGGATTGTGCACCCCCTGGCTATATCATGAGTTGCCACGCTGGAGTGGGCACCCAGCATGGCATTTGGAAGGCTTTGGGGGCTGGGGAGTACAGCATAGCCGATGGGGGATTTGGCACCCCTCTGTCGGCTATACAGTGTGTGCAAGGCATGGGGTGCACACACCTGCGTGTGTGTGTGGGGGGGAGCTGCGCATGAGCAAGCGGTAACTTATCGCTGCTCACTGAAGTGTAGGTCCCCCTTTGAACTGTATGCCACTGCATTTTGGAGCTTGTCATAGACAGCTCCATCATGCATTGGCTTACAGGACCGTGCCACAACACACTGATTGAATTGGAAGAGTGGTGACACACTTCGAAATCTTGATGATGGCACTATGTTTCTTACATGCGCAAGCAAACATAACAAACATAATAAATGTATCTTAATTTTTGAAGACCGTTTTTTTCTTTTTTGTGCGTTCATATGTGACATATGAATGAGGGATCCACTCACTGTAGATCAAGGGAGGATGTGAAATGGTGCAGGTACATGGGGGGGGGTGAACAAAGTGGTAGACAGTAAGCCCTACCAGAGTTTCAGGTTGATGTAGCACAGCTGAACTAAGGCAAGGGAGGATGTGAAATGGTACAGGTACATGGGGGAGTGAACAAAGTGGTAGACAGTAAGCTCTACCTGAGCTTCAGGCTGATGTTGCACAGCTGGACTAAGGCAGAAGCTCCCATGGCATGTTCTTATAGTTCCCATGTATATGTCCATTTATATTCTTACAGCGCTGATTGCCTGAGCCAAGATGTAAAACAGACACTAAAATGTCAGGTTTATTTCAGGTGACCATGTTCTTATAGTACCCATTTATATGTCCTTTTATGTTCTTACAGCGTTGATTGCCTAACTGAGCCAAGATGTAAAACAGATACTAAAATGTCAGGTTTATTTCAGGTGACCAGGATCGTAGTGGGGAGTGGGGGCAAGTGAAACAATGTCCTGAGAATGTGCTTAAACTTTTTAACCGTCGCTGTGCCAAGGAGTGATACACCGGTCCAGAATCCCTATATGTTTAAAAGGTGCTTAGGTGGATTGGCATTTACATTACTCAGCGGCAAATCTTTTTCATACTTTTTGTGATCATCAGTTAAGATATAACCACTAACTGATGAGACACTTGGGGGCATGAAACTGTGCTACCAGCAAAGTTGCATTTGCAAAGCCCTGAATATTTATCTGTTGATAATGAAATGAAAACTGTCAGCTGATAACATTCAGCCACTGTCCATTGCACAGAATAGACATCTCACTGATAGATCTGGAGCAAAGGGACATGCACTTGCCAATAACACCACTACAACTCCAGACACGGAAGAAAGAATTTTATGTACTTTCATCGCTGTTAACTTTTTCAGCATTTTAAAACAGTTACTTAGCATCTGCACTAATATGTTACACGTCGCTGAACTGAATTGTGACACCAGAATCCCTGTGATCAACATTTGTCAGCAAAAGTGAATTGAAAAAATCAATAGATGTATAAAATGGTAAGTGACATGAGTCAATAAAAACATATCTGCATGTAATACTTGGCTTAAAATTTGAGCACCACCATATTCCGCACCACAGCATCAAACAGGGATGCCATTTATAATTTAGCTAATGTCAAGCATTTTTCGAGCCATAAAAAGTATTACTGTATCAGTATGGTGGCAGCAACAGGATCAGGAAATTATGAAATAAAATGCAACAGCACCCCCGTCGGCCATATGTTGTGTGGGTGGAGGGAGTGCATGAGCACCCAGGGGTGGGCTGTTAGGCAGCTTCAGATTCACCAGAGAAAAGGGTGGTTTCGATTGTGAGCTACGGTTGAATTTGTGTTTTCTTTTTCTATACCTCGTTTTCACTATTTTGTTAGGGCACATGACCAACCCTAAGATGTTTAGGGTCACAAGGTGATGTGACTTCATTGAGCATCTGATTTGAGAAAGAGCTGTGTGATTCTATCTAAATGCCAGCTCATGGCAATTCAGAGAAAAAAAAATATTTTGAAGCTGCATTACCAGTCTAAGTGTGCAGTTTAGTGAATTACCACACGTGGGTGTGTATATGACAGCACTAAAAGGCGCATTAAAGTGCTTCAGTCATGAAAACCTCCCCCACTAGCTGCTGCTGAAATGCATAGCAGTATGTTCTTTGTGCATTCTGGCTGTTCTTTGCTTCAGCTGCAGGTAGTATAGCACGCTCAAGTTCGTTTGCATAGGTTTTAGCAGCGAGGAGTTCACATTGACAGAGTCTAGTAAGAGAAAATGCTTGGAATTACACATACAAAGAAGTCTGAGTTTTCACTTCAAATGCTGAGGTATTTTTTTTCTGGAGGATTAGAACCGATGGAGTCCATGAAGGTGTGCTTTGGAGAGCTGGCGTGTAAGGACTGTTAGGACCCACACATTTTGGTGGTCCTGCTTTGGCAGGAACAGTTTATTAGTAATGATGTGTGGCTTGTCTCTAAGCCAGACAAGACTACACCATTTCTATCAGGCAACCAACACCGCTGATCTGTGTGTGTGTGTGTGTGGGGGAGCTGCTCACTGAAGCGTAGCTCCCTCTTTCAACTGTATGCCACTGCATTTTCAACTGCTGTCATAGACAGCTTCAGCAGTGATTGGAGAACTGTGACCACGCCTGCAAACACACTGACTGAATTGGAAGATACTGACACACCTCTGAAAAACTCAGATGATGGCACTATGTTTCTTGCACATGCGTGCAAGCAAACATAAAAATAATACTTGCTGATACGTATGGTCAGTGTCCTCCTACACCTGGTCAATGCCATGTTAGACCTGTAAATATAAAAGGGAAAATGGGTCAGTATGAAAAGGAAAAAAAAAAGTGGGTTGTGTGTTTTGGGGTTGGGGGGATACCAAACCTGCACCACACCATCAACCTGGCTTTTAGAATGGGCTTTGTCACTCAGGGGATGTCATGGTTGGGGAAGGAGGAAAATTCATTGCTCCTATGCCCCTAGAACTGATAATTTTTTGGGGTAGGAGGCTATGTTGCTTCACACATCGACAAACACAGGGCAGGATAAAGACACCGAGGGACAAATTTTCAAAAACTTTGCCCTTGCAAAATATACAGTACGTTTCCCTGGTGGTGTAGTGGATCCCCCTCCCTTTTCCTAACCTGCCTGTAGAATACATGGAAACACAGGTATGTGACAGCAGAAAAGGCCACAGGCCCATCTAGTCCGCCCAGTTTGCCTATATCCACTAGGCCTTTTCTGTAGTCCCCCCCCCCGTGTCAATTTCTCTCTGTTTTTATCCCATGCCCTCTTGAACTCTCCAACCATCCTCTACCCCAACACTTCCCTCAGCAGCCCATTCCAGTTGCCCACCACTCTCTCAGTAAAGAAGTACTTCCTAATATTTCCTCTAAATTTCCCCCTTGATTTGGAATTTCCAACCACCATCCATTGCAGTGTAGCAGACTGCATCAGGCCAAATGTGACTATCTCTAGGCCAACATCCCCAGCCACAATCAGTCCCATAATTCCCTGCAGCTGGCACCAGAGCAACAGGAAGTGATTGAAGCTCCAATAGCCTGCAGTGCACATGCGAGCTTCCACAATCTCTGATCAGATGTTTTCCACTTCTGCTTTTCTCCAGGGGCTAAGTTCATTCCTCAGTGACAGAACTTAGCCCATGGAGTACAGTGGGGCCAGTAAACAAAAGATGAGAGCATATATAAACTCTTCACATGCACTGTAGGACACAGTCTCCCACCGCACCAAAGCCAGCTGCAGAGGACTCCAGGATCTGCTGCAAATGAAGCCGTCAGTGTAGAATCAAGCAAAACTAGTTCACCATAATCCATTACACTACAGCACACAGCAAGCAAGCCAAAGAGGCTCCACGTGCAAAGTGCACATTAGGACTAGATCTACACTTGTGTGGGATCCCTGGCACAAGCCAGCCAGTTGGTGTAGTGGCAGGAGGGACAAAATATTTTACATGCAGGCACATCAGTGAGAAAAGGAAGGCAAGGGGAGGGATTGTGAGTCTGAAAGGGGAGGATGGAGTGAGGGTAAACGATAATGACCACCAAAAAGCAAAATACTTAACAAATACTTCTGTTCAGCTTTTACAAAGTTTATAGGCAGGAAATGGGCCAGTAATAAGGACAGAGAGATCACAGAAATGGACAGAGGTCCCTTTGCAAAATAAAGGATCCTCACAGAACTGGCAGCAATAAGGCTATGGGGCCAGATAATCTACCAAGAGAAATACAAAACTGTACCTCTCCTGGGGGCTTCCAGAAAGCATTAAAAACACACCTAGGCACTGGGACAATGTGCTGTTGCCTCAAATGAGGCCACCTGGAAGTCCTTCTTCCCAGAAAGGGGAGATAGTAGGAATGGTTTTCGCAGGCTATAGATGGAAGGGGGCGCAAAGTAGAACAAAATACTACCACATGGGCACTTAGCTAAGCTGTTTCCGTTGATCTGTTTGTTTCTAATTAAATGTTCAGTTGCTATTTTAGACTCTGTGTATGATGTAGAATATGCTGAATTGATGGTCTGTTGCACTATGTAATTGTCTTGCTCTCATTTGCATCAAAGCATTGTTTTTTCATCTCCCTTAGGTACATGTAACTAATCCCGGGTCGCCCCTGAAAAAGAGACTGTCAAGGTCTCAGTGGGCCCACTGGTTACCAAAATTTAAATAAATAATAAACAAATAAGATACGGTTCACCCCAGGATACTGAGGGAGCTAAGGGTGGGGTTAACTGGGCCTCAGACTACCCTGTTCAACCTGTCAGTGTAAACAGGTGATGTGCCCAGGGATTAGAGGAGGGCTGATGTGGTCCCTCTCTATACAAAGTGTTAACAGGAAGGATGCAGGGAACTACATACTGGTCAGCCTGACCTCAACAGTGTGATAAGTCATGGAAATACTACTGAAGGAAATAGTAGAACACCTGGTTGTCAATGGTCTACAGGGGAAGGGGGGTAGGGGACACTGCTTAATCAGGAGTAGCACACAAATCTGAAGCTTGTTTCCAGATGCAACCTAGGAGCACAAGGAAGTTAAGCGACTTGCTCAGGATCACACAGTACGCACCTAGGTGGCTGTGGGATTCAAACCCAGGTCTCCAGATCTGCAGTTCAGACCCTTAACCCACTGCACTATACTACCTCCAGGACCCAAGGCAGCTTGGTTTTACAAGAGGAAGGTTGTGCTAGATGAACCTAATTGAGTTTTTTGACTGGGAAACCAGAAAGGTGGATTTGGAGGGGGAAGTGTATGTGGCCCACCTGGATTTCGGCAAGGCCTTTGAAACTTTGCTGCACAGAAGGCTGGGAAATTAGCTGGAAGGCTTAGGGGTGGGACAGAAAATAAAGTGGGTAGAGAACTGGTTGAAGGACTGCAGCCAGAGGGTGGTGGTAAATGTGATGCATTCCAGGATGGAAGAGGTGATGAGTGGTGTGCCCCAGGCGTCGGTGCTGGGACCCATCCTTTTTTAATATCTATAGCAGTGATATAGAGGAGGGATTGCAGGGGAAGGTGTGCCTATTTGTAGATGGTATGAAGATCTGCAATAGGGTGGACATCTAGGGGGCAGGGAGGCAAAGAGGGAGGGCCTAAAGATTCTAGAGGGGTGGTCAGAAACTTGGCAGCTGAAATTCAATGCCAAAAAGTGTACAGTAATGCTCATGGGGTGTAATAACCCGCAAACCATTTACACACGGTGAGGGGGGTTAAGAAAACTGGGCAGGAGAGAGATCTTGGGATTATAATTTCAGATAACTTTAAGGTGGGAAACTAACAGAAACATAGAAATTTGATGGCAGATAAGGACCGCTTGGCCCACCTAGTCTGCCCATTTTCCTACCTATTGGATAAGCTGCAGATCCTAGTTAACCAACAGCCTACTTCCTCCTACCCCACACTAAAATTGCCTTATGTCTGTCTCATGCATTCTGGAATTCCCCCACTGTTTTTGAGTTTACTACCTCCACAGGAAGGCTGTTCTATGTATCCACAACCCTCTCCGTGAAAAAATTCTCCCTCACATTACCTTTGAGCTGTCCCCCCTCTATCTTCAAATTTACATAATTTATCTCCCAGGTCATTCCTGAAAATAGGCATAATACTTGTCTAGTGTACTTACCCGTTAAACAAAAGCTAAATAAATAAATAAATTGTGCCCCCTTGTTCTTGCACATATCTTTTTCTGAAAGATGCTACCCTCTTGGACTCTGTTGATTCCCTTGATGCATTTGAAAGTTTCTATCATGTCCCCCTCTCCCTCCTCTCCTCGAGTGTATACATAGTAAGCTTCTTTAATCTCTCTTTGTATGTCTTCTGGTGTAGACACTGCGCCATTTTAGTTGTCCTCCTCTGGACAGCCTCCATCCTGTCTATGTCCTTGTGGAGATGGGGTCTCCAGAACTGAACGCAGAACTCCAGATGGAGTCTCACCAACTGTCCGTACAAGGGGATAACAATTTCTTGTTTTCTACTGGTCATGCCTCTCCCTATGCATCCCAGTATCCCACCAGCCCTCCTTACTGCCCTCTCACATTGCTTGCCCACCTTAAGGTCATCTGATATAGGAGGCAGTATAGCGCAGTGGTCTAAGGCTCTGAGCTGCAAACTTGGTGACATCCAGCAGACCAGACCTGGGTTTGAAACCCACAGCTTCCACTTGCATACTGTGTGACCCTGAGCAAATCACTTAACCTCCTTGTGCTCCCAAGTCACTCCTGTAAAAAAGCTTTCAGCTTAGTGTGCTATACCTGGTTAAACAACTAAATAAATATGACTACCCCCAGGTCCCTTTCCATTTCTGTTGTTGTTATTGTCTCACCCCCCCCCATAGTGTACTCTTCCCCCAGATTTTTGTTCCCAGGTGCATTACTTTGCACTTCTTTGCATTGAATCTAAGCTGCCACATATTTGACCATTCCTCCAACCTTGCCAAGTCCCTTTGCATCCTCTCCACCCCTCCTTCTGTATCAACCCTGTTGCAGATCTTTGTCTCATCTGCAAAGAGACAATGCAGCATGGTGGTGGCCAAACTGAATAGAATGCTGGTGTGCATGGGGGGGGTATAAATAGAAAGAGGGAGGTGCTGATGCACCTTTATAAATCCATGGTGAGGCTTCACCTGGAGTATGGGGTTTAGTTCTGGAGGCCTCATCTACACAAGGACAGACAAGATTAAAAGGGTTCAGAGAAGGGCAACCAAGATGGTGCTTACTATGCATGAGAAGCCCTATGAGGAGAGGTTGAGGGAATCGGATCTGTACCCACTGGAGACTAGTAAGGTGAGAGTGGGAAGCTTATTTACAAGGAATGTAAGTGCTAGAACTAAGGATCATAATCTAAGATTAGAAGAAGGAAGGTTTAGGGGCGATGTGAGGGGGCATTACTTCACTGAGAGGGTGCTGTAGTCCTGGAATAGACTACTGGAAGAGGTGGTGGGGGCAGAAATGGTGAAAGGATTTAAGAGGGCATGGGACAGACACCAGGAGTTGACCAGTCATAGGAGTGGGGTGTCTCTTGACAAAGAAGGTGAGTTGGGGGGGGTTAAGGGGCAGACTTGATTGGCCAAAATGGTCCCTTTCTGTCACCAGATTTCTAGGATTCTAAAGCAGTTAAGCAATTAAGACTTACCTGCTCTATCAGAGTTGGGGTGTCCTTGGTTTGGGGTATTCTGGTAGGACCTGAAATGGAAGAACAGAGAAGGTTAAGGGGACACAAAGGGTTGGAGGTGCTAGAGGAGAGATTAGGGTGCTAGAATTAAACAAAGATACTTATCCGACCGGTATACAGTTTGGTCAGACCTGTAGAAATAAAGGGAAATATAGATCAGTATTGGGAACTTATAATAGCGAGAGTAGAGAGAAGGAAGCTAAAGACAGAAAAAAAATGCAGATGACTAAGAACAGAGAATAAAGTGATATTTGGGGCTCAGCATAACCCCCCTTAGCACCCTTAGATGATCTGCAGGTAACCAGTAAATTTACTAGTAGTCCAGATGGGCAGGTGGGGATGCTTTTGGACTAGCGGCCCCTATATTATTTAAGAAAGGGGTCACTAGTAGTAACTGGTGATTTTTAACTATATTTAACATCTCTCTGGCGTCTAGCTGGGGAAGGGGTCTCTGGGCTCTCACTGTATGAAGCAAGCACGTAGGTTGGTCAGAAAACTGCCAATCAGAAATTATGTGGCTATGCAGCCATCATTTTAGTGCTACTTCACTACAGTGACAGTGCCGGTAGGTGCTTTCAAATATCAGCCCACGCAGAGTTCACACTGTGGCCTGAAACATGTAGGTGGGGAAAAAAAAGATGGGAATTTTTGGGAGGTGGAGGGGGCCAGGCCAAATATGCCTCACTCTACCGATCAGCCACACGGTGCCTTTGTGAAGACCACCAAGGGGCTTGCTATGAGGGTCTAGAGGGAAGCCAGCAGGAAATGGCAAAAAGCACTAGCTAAGCTGCATGGCAGCTGAGTGTAAGTGCCCCAAAGGGCTTGATAAGAAGGAACTGGGAGAATAAATGCACAAGATGGGGGCCACAAGGCTGGCCCAGTGATACTAAGGGGTTATGAATATATGAAATTGCCAGCAGATAAAGGACATTTGGTCTGTCTAGTCTGCTCCAGTGTGCAGCACTTCTGTCCATTAGATTGCAGCTACCCTCCTCTCCCTCATATGCCCCAATCTCCCAACCCCTCCAGATTTGTACCCTCCCCTCGAATCTGTACCAACCCCTCTTGAAGCCCCCAACATTCTGCAATGATACAACTTCCTCTGGCAGAATCTTCCACCTTGACACCACCCTTTCTGTGAAATAGTGCCTCTGCAGTTCCCTCTTGAACCTAGTGTCCCCTGGTGTTCCGTCCACCTTTCAGATTGAACATACACCTGGTGTCTACTTTGTTCAAACCATTCAGTTACTTGAAGGTCTCAGTCATATCCCCTCTCACCCTTCTTTCCTCCAGGGTATACATATTGTGCTCTCTCAGTCTCTCCTCATATGGTCTGTCCCCCAGCCCCAGGATAATTTTTGCTGCCCTGTGCTGTACCCCCTTCAGTAGTTTGATGTCCTTTCTCAAGTAGGGGCACCAGAACTGCATGCAGTGCTCTAGGTGCGGTCTCACCAGGGACCTGTACAGGGGCAAGATGACCTCCCCACTCCTAAAAGTAATCCCCCTTGCAATACACCCCAGCATCTTGTTTGCCTTCGCTGCTGCCTTCCTGCACTGAGCAGAGTGATTCATCTCCCCAGTTACCAGCACTCCCAGATCCTTCTCCTCCTTGGATTTTGTTAATGGGCCAACCTCCAGCCAATAATTGTGGCCTGGGTTCTTGCCTCCTAAATGCATCACTTTGCACTTCTTGGCATTGAAACCAAGCGCTCAAATGTGAGACCATTCCTCCAGTTTCATCAAATCCTCCTGAAGTACTTTTGCTCCCTTCTCCCTATCTACTTCAGCACAAATCTTTGTGTCATCTGCAAAAAGACTGATCTTACTGTTAATCCCCACTGCAATGTCAGCTAAGAAAATGTTAAACAGAACCAGTCCCAGCACTGAACTCTGTGGTACACCACTTGTTACTGTCCTGGGTTCAGATGCCCCTACCCCAACTATTACCTTCTGCTGTCTACCTTACAGCCAGTTCTTGACCCATCTTACTGTAACCCCCTTGTTACCTGGGGTTACTAGAATCCCAGTAAGACCTAGTGGTAGGCAGGGAAGGCAGCGTGTGAAACTCCAGTAAAATGGGTTTCACACTGTCTCACTCTGTTCTCAGTCTCAGCTGAGACTGAGGGATGACATCACCAATAGAACTTTCTCAGCTGCATAAGCCACATTGGAATCTGCAGCAAAGGGAGTTAGACAGAAGGCTGGGAGTTTTGAAGTGTGTCTTCAGTCAGTCTTCAGTGAGTGTGTGAGAAGTAGGGAGCTTGCTGGTAAAGCAGCTGAGTGAAGGCTCTAGGAGCCTCAGCCCTGACAGAGGGCTACTCTTAAGTAGAAGGGTGTGTGTCTCCACCTTAAAGAGAGACACAAAAGACTACTGAAGTGATGGAGACTGCTGTTTTCAGGTCTCAGTGCCCCCTCCCTCTGAAGGGGGATGAGAAGGTTTCCCTGCAGATTTCTGGGGCAATCTCCTAGTTCTGCTTGTGGAGGAAAAGCTGCCTGTTCATTCCAGTATTTATTTGGGAGAAAAGAAGATTTGTGAGTCACCTGTGGGGCACCTGCAACATAAGGGTGAGTGTCTACTCTGGCTAAAAGGGCCTATGTTTTTCACCCTGGGACTTGTGTGACAATGTGGGGATTGAACTACTAAATATTGGGAAGCCTAGAGTAATGGGCTAAGCAAAGTAAAAGTAGTTTCAAGTTCCAGAGTTTGTTGGGATGCAAATAATATGTAGAGATGAAGTGACAGACATCTACCCTTAATCTACATTTAAAAGTCCAGTACAGGAATTGTTCAGTGTCCAGAGAAATGGCTGGGTATGGGCTGTGGAAGCTGGAGGTGGGTGGCCCCCATGTTTAGTGATCAGGTCCACCTCTACAGATTTCTTCTGTGGATTTCTACTTTGCCTCAGGCACTTGGCCAGTAATGGAGGAAGTACCCAGATGTGGGATTGTAAGGAAAATTCTCTATAGGAGTCGCAGACTCTAGTGTGGTTTGGGGAGCCACAACAGGATAATTGGTTCATTCTTCCAATGGACCACGGATCAAGTGGCCGGTGGGGGAGCCAGGCCAGTGGGGGAAACCCAAGTGTGTTCCAGTCAGGCTATGTACCCAAAGCTGCGTGCAAGTCCGGGATGTGTGCCTGGTGGGTTTAGAGCCTGAGGGCTGGAAACAGTGATAAAGTGTTCTGTTGTCTCTAATCTGCATTACCAGGAAATGTAGCCCCATGGGGGTCTGTCTATGCTTTGTTTGTTCAGCTTGGATGTGAATAAAAGCCACACTGAAGAATCCCATTCCTGGTTCTGGACATTACAGTTATTGCTTCCTGTATTTGGATTTACTTGGGTGCCCCTGTGCAGAGTGACCAAACCTAGGTCCCCCTGTGCCGAGTAACCTCATCCTCCCCGAACCCAGTCCCCACCAGGTACTGCTGTCAGCTTCAACAGCATGCCACCTGTCGTTTTGCTAAAAAGCATGGGTGAGGGGTTACAAAAATGGAGGCACCGCTTTGGATTTTGTTCTGGGAGGAAGGTGTATGGGCAAGGGGGGCTAGCGTTTTGGCTATCTGGCAGTGGGTAGCCCAAAAGCTGAAGCAATTTCCCTAGTGTGTTGCTGTGTGCTGTGGATGTTGTGCTGCTGTTTAAAATTGCCAACTGTTTACCGAGGAGCAGTAAAGCCAAAGAGTGTGCCCTTGTCCTGCATCAAATTGTTTACAGTGTTTTTGCCTGCTTTAAAATGAACTGTGGTAAAGAAAAGTGTGGCAGACTAGGGGAAGCAACAGGAAAATTGTGCTCTAAACGTTGGAAATGCTTTTTGAATAAATGAGACACTGCAGGTGTAATGGCTATGTTAAATGGCTGAAATGGGCTCCCGCCGTGGAGTCAGTTGGTGAAAAAAAAAAAAGTTGCATTCTGCAGTTTAAATTTGCCTGCTCAACAATCATTGTGAGGAAAAGAGTCTTCGTGAGGAAGAAGAGGCTCATTTGCATGGCATTGTGTGATTGGTCAGGCTGAGATCAGTCCCGTCCCTCAGCCAGCTATACAGAGACTGCCCCAGCATTCGAGAGGGAGTGTGAGTGGAGTGTGTGTACTGGCAGTGGAGGAGCATCGCAGAGTGCTAAAATCATTGTAAACAGTTTAAAAATTGACTTTCTAGTTTAAAATCAGGCTCAACCTGCTAATCGATCATTGAAATTGCAAAAGTGGTGGTAGAGAAGACGATCGGTAGGGCTGCCTGCCCGTTTCTGTTCTGAGGCTTCCAAGAACTGGCTGCAGGCCGTTGTTCCCCATCGTAGCAAACTGCTACTGATAACAGTAAGTAACTACCTTAAAACTGCTCAAACAGTAGTTTTCTGCTCTATGCCATATAAATGTGTGTGCAGCAGTGCAGTCGCTTTGCCAGTAACGACTGTGTTAAGTCCTGCCAGCAAGTGCAAGTCTGTTAAGCCATTGACTGTGTGCATAGTAATGAATTCAGCCTCAGTTTAAAGTTTAAAGCCAGAGAGAGAGAGACTGTGGGTTGTAGCCAAAGTGCAGCACTAGTTATACAGGCAATCCTGTGCTAAAAACTGAAGCTTTAAGGGACTGTAAATCAAAGAAATGTTTCCAGCATGTGAAAAGTCTGTGGAAAATCCTGTAAATGTGTTTAAAGCAAGAATAGAGCAAGTTGTGCAGTTTGAGCAAAAGTTATCAGTAGTTTGTGTAAATTGGGTGCGCAGTGGCTTGACCCAAATTCTGAATGTTGATGCACAGGAGTGCTGCCGCCGCCATTACAGGGTGGGGTAGTAAAGTAAGCACAGCAGCAGAGGAGCCATTTTAAAACTACAGAGTGTGTTCAGTAAAGTGGGACTTTCAGTTACAATGAACTTTTGTTTATTTTTCTGCAGTTATGGCCTCAGGACCAGCTCGTTACCCGGATCATGCCCATGTTGCAGTAACAACAGCAGTGAGTAAACTGAGGAACATTGAAAAGTGGTGCTATGGAGGGCAACTGCCTCCTCATGTGGCAATTCCTGGTTTTCCAGTGCATGTATGTCAAATATGCTTGAGAGCTGGAAGGAACATCTTTATGATTTCTCACTGTGCTGGATGCATAGAAAAATATGGCTTGTATAAAGCGCCTCAAATTAGTTTGGCTCCCATTTGGACAAAGGTTCAGGAATCTGCAGTTGGCAGTACATAGCACCAGGCAGAGCCTGTGAAGGAAGGCCCCTCGGGGGAGTGTGGCACAAAGCTAGAGGGTGCAGAGTTAGAGACAGAACCTGAAGTTGAAGTTTCGGATGCTGGATCCCAGAAGGAAAGTTCGGATAAAACATCAATAGACCCCGGTGGGGGGGGCTAGCCCAAGTCTCTTAGAAGAAGATGAAATGCGGGAGGCCTTTGAGTGGGAGGTGTCGACCTCCGTGCCTAGTGATGAGTGGATAGTCTCAGGAGTGAGGACGACTGCTCACTCCTGGGCTCAGATCCTTAGTGAAGAGGAAGATGAGGGGAAACCTATGTGGCCTTGTGAAAAAGGAACGGGCACACAGCCTCAAGATCTTGCCTAGGAGGAATGCATGGAAGAAAGTGGTGATGCCACTGCCCTGGCTTCGCAATAGGAAGAAGTCAGGGATCCATTTCTAATTTCTTTAAGGATGCGAAGCTGGCAGAACCAGGACTGGCCACCCTCAAGCCAGGCCAGCGGTCTCAGATTGACCAAAGCAAGTACAGAGGAGAGACTGGTTCATAGAAAGGCAAATGAGATCTATAGTATGACCTTTCCTACCTTTCCTTGAAAAGTCTGGGAGGAGATTGAGAACTGCAGGAAATCCTGGATCTGGGAAAAAGCAATGAAAAGTGTGCATCCTGGGGCCAACACGCATGTAAAGAATAGACTGTTTCATGAAAAGTATACCCAGTGGAAGAGAGGCAGGACACTGTTTATTGACAGAGTGAGAGTGGTGGACGGAGAGAGACGTGAAATCTCCCACTGTGTGAGTTATGTGCACCCAGACAGGATAATAATTCAAGCTTCTGAACCCCAGTACCATTGGCCTCAGTGCAAGGACCTCCCAGCAAATGTGCCCGTGCCTACAAAATGGAGACCCGGGCAGTGGTAGTCAATACTGCCACACCAGACTGTGAAGTGCCTTTATTGATCCACCAATATGGACATCCAGGACTCAGGTGCCCCACATTCATCAGTTCTACAGTGTACTGGCCTTTCCAGAATCCATAGACTGGCCACCCAGATGACTTCTGATCCAGAGAGGACACCAACCCAGCTGTATCCTGTTCATCACCTGGTAATTGGATGACGTTGGACCAGTTGTTTCCTTTTTGTTCCTGTTCTAAGGTTCCATCTCCAGAGATGACATCATCCCAGCAGTTCCCAGATGTGCCCTCCTGTGGTTCCCGGAAGATGTCCGCCCAGCTGTATCAGAAGAAATGCTGCCAGGGAGAGTCTTCATCAGAGGTGCAGGTCGGGTTAAGAATTTTTCATACTACAAGTGGCTGGTAAGTCCGAACATTTCTATATTTATGACACTGCAGTACACACCCTACACTAACAGACTTCAAAATGTGTGAACTGTCTGCAAAGACTCTCCCCTTCAGGACTTTGGCCTGTTAGAACTGTGCTTCACCGGGCTCCGGCCCAGGAAAGACTCTTTGTTGGACTAGCCTTAGGACATTGTGGTCACTAGTTGGGACTTTTAGGGAACTCCATCCCCCCAAATGTGTATTGTAAATAATGTCATTGTTTTCTAATATAAATACTGTTTTTCTACCTTTTTCTAAAAAAAAAAATATATATTTTTGGGATTCTTTAGTGTTTTGATGGAAGGGGTTTTAGGTAGACTGTGTATGCAGATTAGGAGTGTGTGTTGTCTTTCTTTTTCTTACAGGTGTTCCTGGGAAGACAAAAGAAAAGACAATAAGAGGAGGAGGGGCTCATCAGAGTTCCTCATCAGTGCTTTAGTGTGTAGAAATTTAAAGTACTGTGGTGTTATTGTTGTTATTACTGTATTAACCCTTTCCTTCCACAGGTGTGGTTGTGGGGGTAGGGAGGAGACCCTAATATGGTATAAAATGCGGTATTTCAATGGTGTGTGGTTGCAGGTTGCCCAAGGTCGGGGAGGTCCCCGGGTTGTTTTGTTTTGGGGGTATTAGGTTAAAGGTAGATAGGTTTTCCCTAGAGGGTTAGGGGGGATAGACAGGCAGTGGTCCTGAATGGCCATTGGGACCGCAGTGCTGATCTATCAGGGCTATGCTCTGGATGGTTCTACCAGAGTCACTAGGTGTCCATAGTAAGTGGATAGTGTAGAGGCTGTCATGTCAGCTACAGGCCTCTAGGCCCTTAGTGTTACCTGCCTGTGCAGGCACATGGTAGGAGGGGGCCTGATCCCCCCCACCGCAGGTAGCACATAGGGTGGGATGGCCTAAGGCCAGGTAAATAATGACTGCGGACAGTCATTTTCCTGGTTAAGGGTGAGTGTAACCCCCTTGTTACTCGGGGTTACCAGAATCCCAGTAAGACCAAGTAGTAGGCAGGGAAGGCATCTTGTGAAACTCCAGTTAAATGGGTTTCACACTGTCTCACTCTGTTCTCAGTCTCAGCTGAGACTGAGGGATGACATCACTAATAGAACTTTCGCAGTTGCATGAGCCACATTGGAATCTGCAACAAAGGGAGTTAGATATAAGGCTGGGAGTTTTGAAGTGTGTCTTCAGTCTGTCTTCAGTGAGTGTGTGAGAAGTAGGGAGCTTGCTGGTAAAGCAGCTGAGTGAAGGCTCTAGGAGCCTCAGCCCTGACAGAGGGCTACTCTTAAGTAGAAGGGTGTGTGTCTCCACCTTAAAGAGAGACACAAAAGACTACTGAAGTGGTGGAGACCACAGTTTTCAGGTCTCAGTGCCCCCTCCCTCTGGAGGGGGATGAGAAGGTTTCCCTGCAGATTTCTGGGGCAATCTCCTAGTTCTGCTTGTGGAGGAAAAACTGCCTGTTCGTTCCAGTATTTATTTGGGAGAAAAGAAGATTTGTGAGTCGCCTGTGGGGCACCTGCAACGTAAGGGTGAGTGTCTGCTCTGGCTAAAAGGGCCTATGTTTTTCACCCTGGGACTTGTGTGACAATGTGGGGATTGAACTACTAAATATTGGGAAGCCTACAGTAATGGGCTAAGCAAAGTAAAAGTAGTTTCAAGTTCCAGAGTTTGTTGGGATGCAAATAATATGTAGAGGTGAAGTGACAGACGTCTACCCTTAATCTACATTTAAAAGTTCAGTACAGGAATTGTTCAGTGTCCAGAGAAATGGCTGGGTCTGAGCTGTGGGAGCTGGAGGTGGGTGGCCCCCCATGTTTAGCGACCAGGTCCACCTCTACAGATTTCTTCTGTGGATTTCTACTTTGCCTCAGGCACTTGGCCAGTGATGGGGGAAGTACCCAGATGTGGGATTGTAAGGAAAATTCTCTCTAGGAGTCACAGACTCTAGTGTGGTTTGGGGAGCCACAACAGGATAAATGGTTCATTCTTCCAATGGACTGCGGATCAAGTGGCCGGTGGGGGAGCCGGGCCAGTGGGGAAAACCCAAGTGTGTACCAGTCAGGCTGTGTACCCAAAGCTGTGTGCAAGTCCAGGCTGTGTGCCTGGTGGGTTTAGAGCCTGAGGGCTGGAAATAGTGATAAAGTGTTCTGTTGTCTCTAATCTGCATTTCCAGGAAATGTAGCCCATGGGGGTCTGTCTATGCTTTGTTTGTTCAGCTTGGATGTGAATAAAAGCCACACTGAAGAATCCCATTCCTGGTTCTGGACATTACAGTTACTGCTTGCTGTATTTGGATTTACTTGGGTACCCCTGTGCAGAGTGACCAAACCTAGGTCCCCCTGTGCCGAGTAACCTCATCCTCCCCGAACCCAGTCCCCACCAGGTACTGCTGTCGGCTTCAACAGCATGCCACCTGTCATTTTGCTAAAAAGGCAGAGGTAAGGGGTTACATTACCATTTTCCTCCCTGCTCCCAGACTCCTCAACTTGCAGGTCAGCTTATCGTGTGGCACCAAGTCAATGGCCTTGCTAAAATCCAGGTAGAGGACATCCACCACATGTCCCCTGTCTAGTGCTCTCATAACCAGTTGTAAAAATCAACCAAGTTCATCTGGCAGGATCTGCCTGAGAAACCTGTGCTGCCTGCTGTCCTGGAGATTGTTATCCTCAAGAAACTGCACCAGTCTTTCCTTGAAGATTGTCTCCATCAGTTTTCCCACAATTGCATTAAGGCTTCCCTGTCTGTAATTCCCTGGTTCGTCCATGTGCCCACTCTTATGGAGAGGCACCACATGTGCGTCCCTCCAGTCCCTGAGCATGCACCCCGAGTTCAGAGAGGCATTGAATAGGTTCACCAATGGCCTTGCCAGGACCTCTGTCAACTCTCTCAGCATGCTGAGGGGGAATCCATCTGGGCCAGGTGCCTTGTCCATCTTCAGGACATTAGGCCCTCCTTCTCCCTTTCCACCATAATTTCCCTATCCGTGGTTGCTTCTCCTCCACCCTCTCCCACCTCACCCTTCTTCTCAGGTATGGGCCCATCCCTTTCCTTGGTGAAGACTGAACAGAAGTATTCATTAGGTACTTCTGCCAGCTCAGCCCCCTTTTCTACCTGTCCACTTCCGCTCCTGAGCCTAGCAGTTAGATCCTTGCTCTTCCTCTTCTCTTAGACTTATATGAAGAAATCCTTTTCTCCTTCTTTGATCCTCTCTGCTAATCTCTGCTCCCTAGCCTCCTTTGCTGCCCTTACCACTCTGCTCACTTCTCTGGATTTCTTCACATACTCTTCTCTGTCTTCTGCCCTGTTGGATCTCTTGTAGATCCTAAATGCATTTCTCTTGTCCCTCACCTTCTCCGCTAACTCTCTACTCATCCAACTTGGTTTCTTGATCCTGGCTTTCTTGATCTGGCTCTTGACACAAGTTTTAGTGACTTCAGCCAGTCCTGCCTTGATGACTGCTCATCTTTGTTTCGTGTCCATTATTGGGTGGATGCTTGCCATATGACTTTCCAGTATTCATCCCAGCCTGCCAGAGTCTGCCCTTTTGAAGTCCAGGACCTAGTTTTTGAAGTGGCTACTTCCCTACCCAGCCTGATTGAGAACCACACTGTGTGGTGGTCACTGCTTGATGGAGGTTCCTCCACCCGTACATCTCCAACCTGTCATCTTCCAGTACCAGGTCTAGTATATTTCTCTCCCTCATTAGCTTCATTACCCTCTGGGTAAGGAAGCCATCCTGGACTGCTTCCAGGAAGATCTGTTCCCTGGTGCAAGTGGTTGCTGGAATGCTCCAATCCACCCCTGGTAGATTAAAATCTCCTGCCATCACTGTGCTCCTTTTGCCACTATGCCTCCTTAGGTAGAAGACTTGGTTTGCTGGCCAAGGCACCTAGCTTCACCTGAGCTCTTTCCTTCTAAGACTGCTTGAAAGGCAGAGTAGAGAAACTTACCAGAGCAAGGGAGAATGATTAAGACTTAGTTTGGCTAAGCAGATTTACTGTGTGGTGGTGTTTTTATTTTTTACTCACAGGGATTGCTACTGTTTGTTGCTAACATTTAATTGCTTTATTTTTCTCTGATTCAAATTGTTGTTGCTGGTATACCTTCTTCTGCATTATTACAAGGTGTGCCTACAGGTGTGTGCTAACAGATTACTGCTGTAATCTTCTGATTCAAATTGTCTTTTTGCAAGGTATATCTTCTGTTACTGCTTTATTTTCTCTGGAGCAAAGTGTTTCTTACAGGGTATATCTTCTCTGAAATTATTACAGGTGGTGCTTTACAGGTTTTACAGTTTTATCTAACATTAGGATAAGCTTTCAGGGTTACTGCATTTGTTGTTGACTGATTGTTTCTGCTCTTACCTCCTTGTTCTTTCGTCCGTGGTTCTTCTTTTTAGGCAGGGGAAGGGCCCAGCCACCCACCCCCATCCCCAACCACCCCACGCTACACTCCTTTTATAGGGTACCACAGTTGTGACATTTCCTGTGGCAGAGCAGGAAGGGGCGGATCAGTGGGGCCTCCACAAGGTGATCTCATTTACAGGGCACTAGTAATTTAACTTGTTATAACAAGTTAAACAAAGCACAATTAAACCATTACTTGCATTTTTTTTTCCTTCTAATTACTCTGACTAGGTTACAAACCAGCAACTTATTTGGAATAGATTTCATTAACTGCAGGTACTGTGGAACAATTTTCAGAAGGACAGTCTTACAGGATTTAGGACACTGTCCTACATGCTGGGCCTTTGGAGATCTTAGGTCTCAGCTCCGGGCAGCATGGGCAGAGATTGCACGCCTCAAATTTCATATTGAAGAGGAAATACATTATAAGAACCACCGCCATTTCCCCAGCATCCAACAGAAAACCTCGACCGCAGAGGGTAGTTGGTCCAGGAGGTTGGCAGGTGGTTAGGAGGAGCAAATCAGGTGCCCCATCACTCTGCCTCCAACACATTACCTCCAAAACCATATAAACACTACAAACAGGTATCTGCCTCTATCTCTGAAATCAAATAAAGAGGCAGAAGACACTGCAGAAACAGGACACTGCAGCACAGGAGCTAACACAACAATACTCACCCAAATCAGGAACCAAAACTAAACAAGCACAAAGGAAATCCAAAACTTCTGATCATAGGAGACTCCATGATTCGGGAGTTGATACCCATCTCAGCCAGGGGTGATGGTCAGATGTCTCCAGGTACATCAGCATGGAGAGACACTGACCGCATTGCTAAATTGTTCACAAAGCAGGAGAAAACATTGATGTCCTAGTACACATAGGGACTATCGATCTCACCAGCCGGGTCAGTTGTGGAGACCAAGGAACACCTGACTAGGCTGGGTGACAAACTATCATCTATTTCATCCGGCATCTCCTTTCTGAGATCCTGCCAGTCTGGGAGAAGGAGCAGATGGACAGAAGGTCAGAGAAGGGGAGATGAGGAGCTAAACACGTGGCTCAAGGACTGGTGCCAGGAAAAAGGACACAGATTTGTAGGAACTGGCAACAGTTCTGGGAGCGAAAGTTCTTTAAATTTGATGGACTGCATCTGACTAAAGAGAGTCAGTGCATTGGGGCAGAAGTTTGCGTCTTTGCAGTATATTTAAACTAGCAAATGGGAGAGGGTGCAGCACCCATACTCGAATGGGAAGAACACCTCCCCTCAGCTAGTGGTCAAACAGGAATTCAGCGTGTTTGCCGTTCATTTGCATCACCAGGTAAGAAAAAAGGTTTGTCTCCCATACGATGCACAGGGTAATGCCAAACTTCACCCAACAACTAACACACCAAAATCTGGCCAATGGAAAATCATGTACACAAATGCTCACAGCCTGGGAAATAAGATCCCAGACCTGCAGGCAATAATGTCAGAGGCTAAACTGGACAAAGTAGCAATAGTGAGACGTGGTTTACCAGTAACCACACTTGGGAGACTTCAGTACCTGGCTATGTATTGTTCAGAAGAGACCGAGGTGCAAAAGGGGAGGGTGGCCCTGTATGTTAATGAAAATATCAAAGCTACAGAAATTCAGAATACACATAAGGAGCCAGAAGAACTGTGGGTCACCCTGAAACAGGAAATGGGACAGCCATAAGAACTGGGGTTGTCTACAGGCCCCCAGACCAGAGGAGGACATAGACACATTACTGTTAGAAGATATACAAAACATGACAGCTAAAGGGAGGTTCTGATAGGGGAGCTTCAACATGCCAGATACAGATTGGTCAATACCAGCAGGAACATCTGCCAGAACTAGACTCATAGTGGATTCCCTGCAGGGGAGGGCCTCAAACAACTGGTACAGCAACCCACAAGAGACAGGGCTATCCTAGATCTAGTACTGACTAACAAAGAAGGGATCACAGATCTCCAGGTAGAAGGTCACCTGGGGCCAGTGACCATCACATGGTATGGTTCAATTTGGCTACTACATCTAAATCATCCCATTCCAAGGCAAAATATGGGACTTCAGAGGAGCTGACTTTGATAAGATGGCCAACAGAGTTAAGCTAGCCCTGGCAAAGAAACACAGGTGAGGAGGTACAGGCAAAGTGGGCAAGCATTAAGGATACAATACTTGAAGCAACATCCCATTGTGTTAGACAGAAAGGAAGTGCAAAGAAGAAGGAAACCACTTTGGTTCTCAAATACAGTAGCAGAAAAGGTCAGAGCCAAAAGGCTGGCCTTCAGAAAATATAAGGGAACACAGCGGGATGAAGATAGGAGGCATACCAAACTGCCCTAAGGGAAGCAGGTAAGGCAGTAAGCAGGCAAAGTCCCAAACTGAGGAAACACTAGTACGAACAGAAAAGAAGGTGACAAGACTTTCTATAGATACATTAGTGAAAGGAGAAAGTCCAGAGGGGTATTGCTAAGCTTAATGGAGAAAAGGAGCATGTGAGGAGGAGGACCCTGTAAAGGCATCTATCCTAAATAGATACTTTTGCTCAGTATTTACTGAAGAGAAGGAGGGCAGGGCCCACAGCTCAGCACCATGGACACAGGGGAGGGAGGTGAGCACTACTCCCTTCACAAAAAGAAAGGGTCCTACAAGAGCTTGCTAAGCTCAGGGTGGATAAGGCAATGGGACCTGATGGCATACATCCCAGGGTACTTAAGGAGCTAAAGAAGGAACTAGCAGAGCCATTAGCAGAATTGTTTAGTGAGTCTCTGAGCACAGGAGAGGTCCCAGAAGACTGGAGAAGGGCTCATGTGATCCCACTCCACAAGAGTGGTAGCAGGGAGGAGGCGGGAACTACAGACCGGGTCAGTCTTACCTCAGTAGTGGGCAAGATTATGGAGGTACTCCTTAAGGAAAGGATAGTGCAACACCTGGAATCCATAGGGGCACAGGATCCAAGACAGCATGGGTTTACAAAGGAAGGTCCTGTCAAACTAATCTCATAGATTTCTTTGACTGGGTAACCAGAGTGGTGGACCAAGGGGAGCAGTTGATGTCGCCTACCTTGACTTCAGCAAAGCTTTTGACACTGTTCCACATAGAAGATTGATAAATAAGCTAGGTAGGCTCGGGTGGGTCAGAAGTTGGTCAACTGGGTGGCAAACTGGTTGACTGGCAGAAAACAGAGTGGTGGTAAATGGTATACAGTCAGAAGAGATGCAAGTCACAAGTGGGTACCTCAGGGATCAGTCCTGGGCCAGTCCTATTCAACATCTTCATTAGTGACCTCGCAGATGGACTAGAGGTAAGGCTTGTCTGTTTGCAGATGACACCAAGATCTGCAACAGAGTAGATGATCCAGATGGGGTGGGCAGAATGAGAAGAGATCTGGATAAACTAGCAAAATGGTCAGAAGAGTGGCAACTGGGATTTAATGCAAAGAAGTGCAAAATCATGCACATAGGGAAGAGAAACCCTAAGCCACTTATAGGCTGGGAGGGAGTTGCTAGCAGTCACAAAGGAAGAAAGAGACTTGGGCATCATCATCACTGATGACCTAAAATCATCAAGCAGACCTCTAAAGCAGTAGATAAGGCTAGGGGGTGTTAGGGTGTATTAGTAGGGGTATCAAA
Source organism: Neoceratodus forsteri (assembly GCA_016271365.2). Classification (NCBI taxonomy): domain Eukaryota; kingdom Metazoa; phylum Chordata; order Ceratodontiformes; family Ceratodontidae; genus Neoceratodus; species Neoceratodus forsteri. The sequence goes on from CM028129.1 coordinate 68,300,055, forward strand.
GTCGTAAGAGGGAGGTAATAATCCCTCTGTACAAGACATTGGTTAGGCCCCATCTGGAGTACTGCGGCAGTATTGGAGGCCACACCTTCACAAAGACATTAACCAAATTGAGGCAGTCCAGAGAAGGGCAACCAAAATGGTAGGGACTGCATCAGAAGACATATGAGGACAGATTAACGGAGCTCAATATGTATACCCTTGAGCAAAGGAGGAGAGAGGTGATATGATCGAGACATTTAAACACCTTAAGGGCATAAACAAGGTGAAAGAGTCTAACATGTTTAAATATAAGAAAAATAGCAGGACAAGAGGACACAGCATGAGATTAGAGGAGGCCGATTAAGGGGAATGTGAGGAAATTCTTTTCACAGAAAGGGTGGTAGATGCATAGAATGGCTTACCACAAGAAGTGGTGGCTATGAATACAGTGCAGGGCTTCAAACAGACATGGGATAGGCATAAGGGAGCAATACAAATGACTATGAATAGATAGGTCACTGACAGAGCAAAGCCCGATGGCACATTTATAAGGTAGAAAAAGAAATGGGCAGACTGGATGGGCCTTGCGGTCCTTATCTGCCGTCAACTTCTATGTTTCTATGTTTATCTGCTCACCCAGTTCCCTGTCAATGTTCTTCTTCTGGGCTGGAGGTCTATAAATGACCCTCAGACAAATCTTGGTCTCTTTCTGGCTGTGTAATTGCAGCCAGATTACTTCTGACCTGCCCTACTCCCCTTCCTCCCAATTACATCTGATCCCTTCCTTAACATAAATGGCAGCACCCCCCCCCAGCATTCCCTTTATCTCTATCCCTCCAGAACAGTTTGTACTCTGGGATGGTTATGTCCTAGTCATGGTGCCTGGTTGCCCATGTCTCAGTCATGGCAGCTATGTCCACCTCTCCCTCTGCCATTAATGCCTGCAACTCTGCCAACTTATTCCCAAGACTCCTAGCATTTAGTGAAACCATTCTCCACACTGATCCTAACCTTCCGGCTTCTTTACCATTCACTTCAACCCCTATTTCACCTAAGCTTGTATCTATCCCAGTGGTGTGGGGAGGTCCACTGGAAATCCCCTCTCCTGGTGATTCCCAGCTCCAATACCTCTTCTACCTAGTTTAACTGATTCACATTGATGAAATTCCCCAGTTTCTGCTTCAACACCTGTGACTCTGCCCTGCTGAGGTGTAATGTATCCCCTGCACAAAGATCTGTGTTATTCCATGTGCTACCCCAGTCCCCCACCAGTCCATACCCCTTGGACACACACCATTCCCTCAGTCACTTGTTGAAGTCACTGATTCTTCTCTTCCTGTCTGTACTTGCCCTTGGCACTGGCAGAACTTCTGAGAATGCTACTATTGCTCCCTCTTTGCTGCATAGTTTCACCACTTCCATGAAGCTGTCTTGTACCTCCTCTATTCTTCTCCCTTCCATATAATTTATTCCTAGGTGCACCACAATGTGTGGCTTCCCCTCCACCCTCCCCACATATCTTACCATATTCTGCCCCACTCTAGTTGCTTTCATGCCTGGCATGCATTCTACCCAGATGTTACTTTTGCTGGCACCCCTTCCCCCCCATTTTATACCCTTAAGTATAGAATCCCCAGAATTAGGACTCACTTGCACTTATCCTGCTTTCTTGTTGACCATCACTCCCCTGCCCCCCCAACTTGTGAGGCTCTGTAATCCCCCAATGTCCAGCCTCCCCTTTGCCTCCTCTAACCTTTGCCCTGTCCTCTCCCACCTCGCAAATACGACCAGGGTACTGACCTCCACCTCTGAACTATTTTCCATCTGTGGAACCTCCCCTTTGCACTCACTTGTTGCTCCACCCACCATGCTACCGCCTCCTCTGCTATTACTTCCCCGCGTCTTCCCTCAAATGTGGCCGTCCCCCACTCTGACTCCCCTCCTGTCCCTATCCTTAGCCTTCCCCAGGCTGCCTGCTGCTTCCCTTGTCCTTCTATTGCTGAGCCCCCCCACCACTGTATCTTCTTGGTGTACTGCCTACTGCCACCCTGCTATGTAACGTTTCCCCTGTAGTGACCTCTCCCTGCTCCTTCACGGTAACTTCCCTCCTCTCTGCTTCCTGATCTTCTGGACTAGCCAACCCTGAGAATGTGTTTACAGTGCCAATCTCCTTTCCATTAAGTTACCAGTGTCAGTGGCTCAGTAGGCAGCACACTCACCTCTGAAGCTGGGAGATCGGAGGGCTGTGGGTTCAGTTCCCACATCTGGCACTTGGGTTAATATCCCAGTACTGACACTGTAGTGCAGCATGAGAGGGGTGCTGCACTTCTGAGGTGCCATCTTTCGGATGAGATGTTAAACTGAGGTCCCATCTGCCTGGATGGGTGGTAGTTCAGCTGGATGTTAAAGATCCCATGGCACTTACCAAAAAGAGTAGGGGAATTTTTTATTGGAAAACAATATAAGAAAACAAAACAAAGGTAATACATAACACAACAAGCATGCCGCTTACTACATACAGAGAAAGAAAACCAATAAGGAAAATCACAATATCCAATTTACAGGTGAAAAAAATACAAAGAAAAGAAAATCGCAAAGGAAACTTTCATTACAGAATTACCCCCCTTACCGTGAAACAGGAAAAAATAAATTCCGAGACAATATAGTTCTCAATATTCAAGTAACCCCTTCAAACAAAATTAGCAGTAATGCCCTCCACCAAAATGCCACTAAAGGTGCTGGAAGAGTTTTTTTTTCTTCTAAACAAAAAATTCTAGAGATTTCACTTCTGATATGTTCCCTGAGGGCAGGCAAGGCAACCATTTTTTGTTGTAACACAAACATACAGCGGTTGTGCCAGATGCACCATTTGCAGACTGCAAAAAGCACCCGCAAAGTGCCTGGAAAGAAAATCTTCCAACCTGGTCCAAAGTCCCCATAAACCAATTCAGAATATGTCAACCCTGAGAACACAGGTAAGCCCCATGACTGACTCAGTTGAGACCATAAAGGGGCAATATATGAGCACTCAAAAAACAGATGCTGCATAGATTCTAGTTGACATACACATGTGTCATGAATACAGTAATGTTCAGACAATTGTTTATGTTTCTGATTTCCTTTAATGTTAACTTTGTCGTGACAACATAACCATAAGATGTCCCACATCTTTGCTGGAATCCTATTGTCCAATAATTACTTAGTTAAATACTGGGAGTCACAGGGCACCGTAAAACAAGGCGACACCAAGAACTTGGTTTGCAGAATAGAGGAATATAAACGTTTTCTATTTTGTAATAATTCCACATCAGGAGACACTTTCCAAATTTTAAGTTTTTTAAATATTTCAATAAGGTATACTGATGAACCGAGTGGAATTTTTGTAAACATTTTCCAAACAGGAAGGCTAAGGGCCCAACAATCCATTCAGTTGACTAAACTAGGAAAGATATTGGCATTCACAAAGATAGAAAAATAAAATAGCACCGGGTTTATCATTTGAAGACCTCCCTGTTTTATAGGCCAGTAAGTAACTGATCTCTTAACTGGGTTCAGTCTACTACCCCAAAGTAACTGCAAAAATAAATTATACAGCCAAGCTTCAAGAGAAAAAGGGAGAGGAAAAATATAACTCATTAGTAAACATAATGGCAAAATACAAGTTTTAAGTAAAAAATTAATTTTTTCCTGGTCATAGGAAACCGTTTCCATCGAACAATTTTAGATTCAGCCACCTCCATAGCCGAACTCCAATTGCACGCTGCTGCATCAACTGGATCCAAAATAACCCCCATTATGCAAATTTTCTGGGAATGAATAGCAATCCCTCCAATCATTGGTAATATGTCCGGTGAAGGAATGTGTACAGCATACCCTACACTTTTTTAGGTATTTAAAGCAGATCCAGAAATTCGGGAGAAGGAATGAATAATCTCAATTGCCCGTTCCCCAGAAGCTGGATCTGCTACCAGAATACAAATGTCATCCGCATAGGCCAAAACACATGGAAAGACAAAATCTGGAGTTATGGAGATATGCCGAATGGTCTCCTCCCCACCTAATGTCCGAAGTAGTGGATCGATTGAAAAGACGTATAACAGGGGACTTAGAGGACAGCCCTGATGGACCCCTCTCTTAATAGGGATATTGGAGCCTCACAAACCATTAACCAATGGTGTGGTATAAGCCGATTGATACAAAATTTTGATCCAGTCCAGTAAAGCCGCAGGGACCCCATATGTTTGCAATACCGAAAATAAATACTCATGCGGAACTCGGTCAAAAGCCTTGGTTTGATCCAAACTAAAAACATAACCCTGAGTGGTATTCCCATCAAAGACTTCTCTCAAAATGTTCAGGTTTGCGAGCATGGAATGACCTGGAATTGCACAAGTTTGTGTAGAAGAAATCACTTGGACCGCCACCTGTGCTAGTCTATTAAGAGACTATTTTACACAAAATTTTCCAATCTGAATTTAATAAACTAATAGGTCGCCTATTATCTAACTTAGTGTTATCATTTTTCTGTTTATACAAAAAAATCAAATAGCTGTCCAAAAAAGCAAGGGAAATAGGTAAGAGGCCTTGTAAAATTGCATTATAAACTTGTGTTAAATACGGTAGTAACAAGAATTTTGCCTTTTTATAGAATTTGTTGGGAATCCTGTCCGGACAGGGGTAACAGTAGTTTTCAGATGATTAATAACGGAATCTACTTCGGCACAGGTAACAGACTGACTCGTGATCATAAGACACTCTGGGGAGAGAAGCTGAACCTCTAAGGAACCCAAAAGTCCATCCCAGGTATGTGAGTCATAAGCCTAACCATATAACGATTTAGTATGGAAAGAAACCTCCTTCAAAATACTTCAGTTATCAGTAATCCTGGTACCAGAATGAGCAGCTAAAGCAGACATATATTTACATGCAACCTGTTGGTGGCTATTATCATAAGGATTAACTATTTTAGCAGAACCCTTCCGTCCATATTTCTGTTCCAGAAAGAGCGATGTCGTTCTCTCATACTGAGAAGCCCGCATCTCTGTTTTAACCTGCCAGATTTGTGCTGAATAGTCTAAACCCCATTCAGATTGCCAAGACAGTAGTCTTTGTAAGTGGCGTCGACACTTAAGATATTGAAAATAATGCTCTGAAGATGTTTTTTTCAAGAAGCGTTTACAGAATTTCGTAATTTCAGTTTTAGTATCTTGCCACCAAAAGGCCAGATTATCATATAATTCAAAAACAGAAACCTTGTCTTGGAGAAGCCGAAATAGGTCCTGCCACCCACCTTCATCTCCTGACACAGATATATTCATTTTCCAAAAGGTATGTGTTACAGGTTTGTTAATGGGACAACCGGTGTGTAACAGTAATAAACAGTGATCTGAGAATTCACAAGGGATAACCGAATACTGTACATTAGTTAACCAGTGAGAAATAAAAAAAATAATCAATTCACGTGGACGATCTACCAAGATGAAAAGTGTGTTCTGGTGGTATGATACCAAAAGAGGCCCCATCCCGTAAGTTAGCAGTAATGTACAAAGTGTTGAGGAAATTGGAATCCGAATATTATTTTTGGGTAAGGCCAGTTTTATCAGGTAAGGATAGAATACAGTTAAAATCTCCTCCAAAAATCACAGATTTGGAGGAATGAAGAAACATCTGGATCTGTTTTAACATATGAATCCTCTGAGTTTTGACTTGAGGGTTATAAATATTAATAAATCTCATTCTTGTTGATTGAGAATAACATCTAGGATCAATACTCATCCCTGAATCAAGTTAATTACTCTAGTGACCTGAATTTCTACCCCCTGAACAAGTATCCCTACTCCAGAACACACATCTTCAGCTAAAGACCAAATAGACAGACCATTCCTCCAATCCCTAGATGCTTTCCCAATCTCTTGTAAAGAATAGAGCCTAGTGTCTTGTAAAAAAATAATATGTAAGGGCAAAGACAAAAGAAGGGAAAAAATGGCCTGGCGTCTTTTAACATTTTTGAGGCTATTGGCATTTAGGCTCCCAAAAGATACAATGTCCCCCATCTTGGTTAGAGAGTAAATCAAGATTGTTTTCTACCTCAACCTTTACCGGGAGAGTTTAACTTACATTTCTTTTTTTTATTCAGTTGGATATCCCCCGAAACTTGCTCAGAGTCAGTGAACATCTCATCTTGGGAAGATGCAATAGAGGGTGCATCAGAATCTTCCTCAGTATCCACAGTTTGCTTCCTTTTAGAAAAAAACGCAAACCGGTTTGAAACCATCAAGTCGGGGGGGGGAACTGCAGAAGGCGGAGGCACTCCTTTCATCAGAAAGCTCCTCGTTACCCTCCTGTTCCCCACTGGGACCCAATTGGTATCTCCAGGGGGTGGCATTTTTTCCTTTACAGAAGGGAAAGCTGCTGTACAAGAGGCCGAAGCCTGTACCTCTTCCAGCACTGGGGAAGAAGGGAGAGCCTGGGGTAGTGAACCTGAGTCCTCAGACCACAAGTCTTCACTGGACGGAGGAACAATCAGAATTGGAGGTTCCAACCCTGGATCCACTGGGGAAGAAGGAGAATCAGTGGGGGGACCACTGTAGTAGCGAAAGGCCGAAACTGGGGCCTGGCCTGAGCTGACCTCTGTGCTTGAGTCACCGTCTCATGCTGGAAATCAGTAGGCCTTTCAGGGTTATTATGGGAAGCCCACAGACAAGCTTTAAAAGAATGAGAGGTTTCCTCACACAGATTACAATACTCAGGATGTGGGCGATTTAGACTAACATGACCAGAACCGAGACATGTAGAACATTTTAGCTGGTCACAGACACTACTGAGATGGGTCTGGACTCCACACCGGAAACAAGATTTTGGGTGCCCTGGATAAAAGATAAAACCCTGATCTCTACCTAAGTAAAAACAACTTGGCAAGTGCTGAATAGTCCCATTAATTATAGGTAATTTAACTTGTAATTTCCACCCCCTTCCAGAAAAATTCTGAATCAATGATTGGATCAGGCAAACCTAAAACAGAACATTTGGAAGACAACCACTGTACAATAACCTCTATTGCCACCCCCTCATTTTTAAACAAAACCGTAATAGTTCTTATAATTGGTTTAGTAAGGGGAATAGCAAAAAAAGGGGCCCACAATGGGGTATGATGAACAGCTTGATATCTATTCCAAAAAGTGTCCAACCCAGAAGCATTTTTAAAACTAACATCAAAGTAATTATCACCAGACGTATGAATTAAGGCATAAATCTCAGAGGGGGGAAAATTGTAGACTAGATTTAAGCAATTTTTTTCCCTATATAAAGACGATTCGGGAATATGTCCAGCTCACCCTTATAACGGAGCCAAACAGCATTATGCCATTTGGCCTGTTCAGGAGGGGACTGGAACTAACCAGCAAATGTTTTAGTCCGGTGAGGTCCCAAGGAAGGACCAGAATCCGCTGTAGCAGAGTTCCTGGTGCCATCCGATGCAGAGGTAGAGGAGGGTTTAGGGACTGTATCAGATACCGGTGTTGAAACAGAGTGCGTCCCAGTCCCCACCGCATCAACATGAGAAGGGGAAGTAGGAGACAAAGGAACAACCATATTAGGCAATATGGGGGGTATGCGATACAGCTTCAGCAGTGTGCAAGTCAGTGTGTTGCAATAACCTTGGTGTAGAAACCTGCGCCCCTCCAACATGCCAGGAAGGTGTTTACGATAGACTAAATCCCGAAGGGACCTCTAGAGGATCCGTAATGTCTAATAAATCCCCTCTGGGAGCAGGGCCAGGCCGTGCAGGGGAGGTCCAAGAATCATCCAAAGGGGACTTCTCCCACCCTGCACCCCAAGTGCTGCTGCGATAGTAAGCCCTGATGCTGATAGGTGGGAATCAAACCCACCACCAACTGGGCTGGACACGATAAGGCCCGGTAGCCCGGGCTGGTGATCCCCCATTATATCAGTAGAAATTCCCTTAGGGTGTACAATACCTTCAATACATGCAGAATCCTCTGTGAAAAGTGGAGTAGACAACACAACACTGGCTCCGACAAGGCTGTTAGACGTCTTCCCGGCTCCCACTGTCTCCTGATGCTTAGAACTGTGGCAAGGTAGCGGTGTGGAGGAGCCTAGGAGAGACTTCTGGCACTTGCATTTCTGCAATTCACTGCCAGTCTCCCCTGCTCCCAACAAACAAACATCACCGCAAAGGGATGCCGCCAGCACTTCTGGGTTCCTGCTGGGCTCCCGTAGAATGCTCAGCATCTCATACAGTGCAGGGTGGCTGACCTCATTGCTAGGAGCCGGACCATGTGAAGCCCAGATACTCGCTTCTGGGGGAGAGATACCAGCAACAAAAGAGCAAACCATCATAGAGGCAGAAAAAACCTCGCTAGCCCTTGCATCCTGTGTCAATTCCTTCCCAGATACCACAGTATCCACCGTCAAGGTAAGAGAATCTCTAGGGAACATATTCAAATCCATCTGCTGGCTGGACAAAGCGTCTTCTGGCGTTCCGATGGGTGTAGCAGGCATGGTCTCCTGAAACACAGAGACAGGGAGGGAGACGAACTCCCCTATCTCCAGCACATCTTCTTGCTCTGTCTCCGAGCCCCAAGTGGCCATCCCGACGGCCGGTCCCCCTACTGGTCACAGCGCAACCGCAGCAGAGTGGGGGAATTTCCCTGGTGTCCTGGCCAAATTTTCCTCATTTACTAAAAATACCACCAACAGCTTAATCCGGTTCAAGGTCAGTTGGAATTCATCTGTATCCCCCTCCCCCGGGTCGTGCCTGAAAATAGGCAGGATTTGTATAGTGCACTTACCCGGTCAGCAAAAACTAAATAAAATAAATAAATTAATGAGTCCAGTTCCCCTTCCCCCAGACCAATATCTTTGCTTCGACCCAGTCTTAGTCATGCCCCTGTGCTGGACCCATCTCAAGTTATTACTTCCTTCCCTAGGCTGCAGCCACTTGAGTGGCCCTTCTGCTGTCCCATCTAGTTCCCCCTTATCTGAGCCTGTTATGAGCTCTTTTGAATGCCGCATTAGTTCCCTCCCAGCTGTGTTCCCCCCTCTCTGTCTCCTCCATGCCTCCAGTTCCCTTATCAATCACCCTATTTCCTGCCTGAGCTGGCCCATCTGCCAACACACTCTGCAGCCCCCTGCCCTCCAAGCCACTCCCAGGAATATGGCTGCTCCACATCCTTGGCAACATCCAACCCTTCCCATCTCCTGCCCTAATTGACTGCCACTGCACATCCTCTCCTCCCTTAACCTGGTCCTGCCCCATTCCATGGACCCCTTCCCCCACCTTGAACTCCCCATGCCTGTAATGGATATTTGCAGCCCTCCCAGTTAGGCTCTTCCCTGTCCACCAGCATGTTCTGCTGCTTGCTCTCCTCCCTGATGATGCCCTGCAGATGCTACTCAAGATGCTACACTCCTGCTTGATGGCATTTAAGCTTCAGGGTCACTTGATCCACTTGAAATGTAAGTAGATCCCAGCCCCATTATTGGCTGGTCCAAGTCACATGACCACCCCTGCCCCTTCTGTGTATTTCCAAGCTCTCTCCCTCAGTTAAATACCCCCCTCCTCCCAGCCAAGGCAAAATCATTTGTTTGAAACTTATACTGTTGAAATCACACAGCACACATTGCCATCTCATGAAATGCTAGCTCAATCCTAAAGGAAAACAAACAGCACAGAGAGAGTACTTATCTTCTACCTCCAACTGCCTGTTTCCTTCTGCTGGGTTTCACCCTAACTGGGTTGAGGCACTGGATGCCACAATGGCGACCCAGGTTCAGGAGCGAGCTCAGGCAGTTGGGAGTCAGCAGGGAAGGGAAGGGATCGAGCATCCGGAGGACTGATCTCCCTTCCCAGGAGGGGATCCAGGGAACTCGCTGCTCTTGGGCAGCCCCTGATGGTTGTCAGGGGCAGTGTAAGGAACAAGCAGCATTGCAGCTGCAAGAAGCAGAGTTCCAGTGTACGTCAGCATGTAGTGCCATTGGATACAATTGTACATTTGTAACTCTGTTGGGCAACCATATAGGAAAAACCCTCTGGTGACCAACATAAATGAAGGTGACCCAGGGGACCCGCCAGCATCCTGCCGTTAGACACACTCGCATCATGATCTCCCACGGGCAACATGATCTCATGGTAGGTCCCTCTAATTCAAGACCAGGCCACCAAGGGTGGGCAGACCCTCCCCAGGGGGATGATCTTGGGGGCTGGACTTGCCATGGATCAGAAGGGAGATCAATGTGTGTGTGTGGGGGGGTGGTAGGCTGGGAGTAGAAGGCAGAGTTGAGTGGATATTCTGGAAGGATGCCCTGGGCATCAGGAATGTAAAAATAGAGTCAACAAAAACAAAAAAAGAAGAAGATGGGGCCACAATGGAAAAGCCACACTGCAGCTAAAGGCCAGTGCCCAAAATGGGCTTAAAAGTAGCTGTGGGAAGTAGTCAGGGGGAAATCAGTGGACTCCCTGAGAGGAGCATGAAAGCAGCAAGCACCACATACTGTAGACTTGTGCAGTGGCTGATTAGTTAGCCCCAGGTGCGCTAAAGGATTGGCTGCAGGAAAAGAGCATAACAGCCAGGAGTGCCCATAATAAAGAACTCATAGCAACAAATAGAAGGAACCCTTGAGTTTTGTTGGATAATTGGAGTTGTTTTGCTGGAGGAAATAGTTAAGAGCTCTTGGGTTTTAGATGCACGGTGGTGTATTTTGGAGCTTAATATGACCATATAACACACGTCTCTTAAACTAAAGGTGTCTGATTTTTGGGCTTAGTGGCCCATTACTCTGCTGAAGTGCTAGTCCCTCCTTGTCAAAATTATAAATGTTAATGCTGTCCTGTAAAAGATGGAAAGGATCGTAACTCTGGCTGAACTACTGGCCAGCCGATCCCTTCCACTTCCCAGTCTGCTGACCACACCCCCACGTTCAGACATTTTGTGACATCTGTCTATAGCACTCTTTGTGATACTCAGAGAGCTGAATCTGATTAAGCTATGTTTTTTTGTAATATAAAAATATGTTATTGAGCGACTCTCATAAGACATGCTGCGACAGCCTGTGGAATGACACCCTCTAGGTTTTAGCTACAAGGTGTTACCTGAAAGGCCAGGAGATAATTATAGGCTAGAAGAGACCTAAATAAGAATCTCCTGTTTATCTAGCTTAATTATAGCAGCCAGCTGCTAGGATGGGAAATCATAAACTTTTATAATGTTTAGAGGAAGAGAGCAGGTTATGATGCTTTAGTGCGAAGTCATAAAATATCTTTGATGTGTCCTGGGAAGCTACTTGAGATCAAAGAGTGGATGTTATTTAAAGAATGTCATAATTTGTGAAATGAGTTTTGTTGAAATATTACTTAATTAATTTACATCCTGATTGATAAGATAGCCTGTGTGTATATATTTTTTTAATATTCTGACAGGGAAGAGCTAGGTGACCTCATGCAAAGAGGTTGGCAAAGCCAGTTTTAAAACTGTAGTCTGTTTTCCACTTAGAGACATTCATGTTTGGACTGTCTTGACAACAACATCTATCTATCAGCACTGTTAGAAGAAATACTTTCGTGTATGGTTGGTCGGAAATTGCACTTTTAAACCTTATTATTTTAAGTGATTGTATGGTTTTGTGATATACTGTTTTTTATTTACGTTTTACATTTTTTCATCTATTTTTAAGTAAATCTCTATTTTAAGAGACTACTTGGTGTGCCTTTGAAATTCTTTTTTTGAAGTGATGCATATATGGTTAAAGTTGACACTGTGCAAAAGCTTACTGGTTTACCAACTTGGGAAAAGGTAAGAATTTTTCCTACGTCTTTCATAGAGTTTGTAAGGGTTCATTTTGTACCTGGTTAGGTGCCCTAGGCCAAAGATATCTGGCATCCTCCAAAGAGCAGAATTATCTGAGCCTGTACATTGGGTATGCTAGCAAGAGGTTCACAGTTTGAATCCCTCCAGAACTTGAGACCAAAGGTTGATTCGAACCCACAAAACAGACAGAAGGGTTACCCTGTTCTGGTTCTGTTTGCAATACCATGCTCAGAGGTTGGCACTGTGGGAGCAGAGGGCCTCACCTGCCGAGTGGGGTTGTGACACTCTTCACCAGCCCACCTCCATCAACAGAACCCTATGTCAGGCCATCTCTGTCCAAAGCACCCTAGACCAGACCACCTCCATCCAAAGTACCCACCAGCCACCTCCCCAAATGGCCCCCACCATATTAGCTTCTTCCATCCATAGCCCCAATTCAAATGCCCCTCACTTCACAGCTTTGGACAATAGTCTCCCTACCACCATGCTCCAACACTAGCCCCCTTCCTCCACAACTTAAGACAGTTTCCCAGACACTAGACCCCACCCTCCAAAGTACCCAAAACTAGCCCCCTTCCTCCACTGCCCCAGACTTCACCCTACCTCCCTGTTGACCACCACTATCTGACTTCCACTGTCCCACAAAATGACCCTGTTTCCTCCACAGCCACAGTTCTAACCCTCTCTCTCCAAGGCCCCTGACATTCTCATTCTCTCTCGCCTCCCTCTGACACACACTGTAATGTGCATGGCCACAGCATTACAGTCAACCCACACATAGGTAGAATCTGAGTCTCTTACCTGAGGAATAGCAAGCTAGAAGCAGGTCTTTAAGGGATGATGTACACAGGACCCTGTAAAATAAAATAGAAAAAAAGGGTCACAAAGGATCTGCAGTTCTTAGTAAACAGGGTGGAAAGAACAAGTTAAAAACAGATGATACTTATCTGATGAGGAAGAACAATTTGTTTCCTGTAAGACATATAAAATGAAATCAGGTTAATATGGAGAAAATACTGTAGCAAGAGCAGAAACAGAGAGCTGAGAAATGCAACAGGTGTAGAACAGCATAGAAGTAAGGAAAAGGGTACATTTAGAATTAAAGGTACAGTTGGGTCAAAGAAGGAGAAAAGACACATAGAGAAAGGAAATCAAATAATACAGGAAATAAATGGGAAGGCATTTGAGAAGGGGCTCAGCTAAATCCTCTTAGTGCACTGGATGGCCAGGTGACCAGTATTTCAGATCAGTAGCCCATGTGGGTTAGTAGCACTTCTGATGGGCTAATGGGTCAGCTTTAATGAAATGGGGAAAGGGAAGGGGAAACTGATTAACCAGGAAAAGCACACTAAGCCAAAGCTTGTTTTCAGGTGTGAGCTAAGAGCACAAGGAAATTAAGTGACTTGCACAAGGTTACACAGTATAGTAACAAAGGGCTGTGGGATTCAAACCCTGGTCTCCAGGTTTGCTGCTCAATGCAAAAGGTGCAGTGTGGTGCATACTTCCAATGTCCTATGCAGCACAGAGTGCTGAGCACGTCCATAGTGGCTGTAAGTTTTTCAAGCTAAAAATTGTTGTTTTCACTGTGAGCACACAGCGAAAAATGAGTTTTCAAAGAAGCAAGTCTGCCTTTGATTTTGTGCACAGTTGGCAGCCAATCGGTGCATGGAGCAAATTAGCCCCTTTCCCATCTAGGACAGATGTGACACAGCCAGTGTTGGGTAAGTTACTTTTTCTATTGCTTTCTATTTCTTTTGAAAACTTGTTCCAGGAGTCTCTGTGCAGTCACTAGCAAGGATGGAGAAGTACTAGAAAAAGTAATATACCTTACAGATACAGTTTTGTATTTTGTTCTATACAAAAACAGTACAAAAGTAATAAAAACTATAACAGGTTACATTTTTTGAGGGTAATAGGTTAGTTACTAGTTACTTTCAAATAAGTTTAATCAGTTACAGTTACGTATTACTTTTGTATAAAAATACATTAGTAACTGTAACTGTAAGGTGTGTTACTTGTTCTAGTACTTCTCCATCCTTGCTAGTGACTGCACGGAGCTTCCTGGAACAAGTTTCCTAAAGTAATAGAAAAGTAACTTACCCAACACTGGACACAGCAAATAGTTGGACTGCATTCCTATTTTAGCACATTCGGCAGCCAAATAGGACTTGGAGCAACAGCCCCCATCCCTTACAGCAACCTGATGCCTGTGCTCCTATCCATCCAGCAACTGGAGGCCAAGTGGTTCCATGATGCAAGACTGCATTCCTTTTTTAGCACAGCTGGCAGCCAAACGGGACTTGGAGCAACATCCCATACCCTTCCAGCAATCTGAGGTTCAGCGGCTCCAAGATGTAAGGATGAATTTATTTTTGAGCACAGTCGGCAGCAGAACAGGACATGGATCAATATCACCCACCCTTCCAGCAACAGGAGGTTAAGTGGCTCCATGAAGCAAGGCTGCAGGACAGAGAAATAACCTTATTTTTTAGCTGCAACAAGCATATTAGTTAACAAACATGACAAGTTAGGACTTGCATGTCATGGAGACACCTGGTTTCATGGTAATCATGAAATCCATGCACTGCATGAAAAACTTAAAGCCTTGTCCATATGTAATCAGGTCCTGCAGACTGTGATGCAATCATCTGTCCAGATGCATGGGTCAAGAAATCCCCCAGCTACTGGCTCCCTTGGCCTTCCTCACCACCGGCACCTACAGGCTCTCTTGGCCATCTTTCCTCTTCAGCAACTACTACTTGCAACCCCCCCAGCACCATTTAAACCCTATCTCCCTCTAACCTCCCAACCCCCAAGCTCTGTAGTGAACTCCTGTAGCACACACATCACTGCTATTAAATGGGAAGATACAGTAGATCTACAGAGTCATTGTTCAAAGTTTAATTCCTATACTGCAGTAATTAAACCCATCTCCCTTCAAGTTTGAATTTTCATAGAACAGCTGCCCCCTCAAAGATCTAAGTCTTTTCTTGTCTTTTCTTCTCCCTTACTTAATCACAGGTTTGAATTCATAGGCTACAGTACAGACCCCTCAATCCTCCATAGCTCAAAGTTTAATTTACTGCAGTAACCAATAAACCCCGCTTCATTCCCCCTCACTCAGATTTGAATTTGCAGAGATGCAGCAGCCTCTTCAGAGCTCATGGCTGGGACTGGGGAGCAAGACCCCTCGACTTTTACTTGTATATTATTTTCAAACTTTTTGTGGCCCCTCCTTCAGATCAGACAGAACTTGCTCTGTAGGTACAGTTTGGCCTAAATGTTTTTCATTAAATTACTGTTTAAAAGATAAAACAAATCTACCTTTTCTTCAGCCTGCTCCAACTTTTTCTTCTGCTTGCAGACCATTTCTTGTTGCTTGGTGAAAGAATGCTTTGAAGTCTGTCTGTAGCTGGTTTCATGCAGTAATCACTGAAGCATGCCTGTTCTAATGGCTCAGAGTTGTGGACATTCCATCCAGAACCTTTCTTGTTTAGTGCCACAATGAAAAGGTTCCCCATCTGCACATGTGCCTGTGGAATATTCCTACTTGTCCTAAGATTTGTGTTCCTGTTTCCAAGCTGGCGTATTTTCAATGCTACCCCATCCAGAGAAATGTACTCACTCATTCTGTGTTTTTCTTTTACTCATAGTTTTTTGCTGTTTGATATTTCTTCTACATTTTGATGTGTTTGTTAGAAGGAACCTAAATAATCCCCCAACATAAAAAAAGTCGGAACAACTAAAAGGCAGGAAAACTATATGCATGACTGACAAAACAGCATTGTTGGAATGAATTGTTCTGGGCAACTGAAAATCTTATCAGACAAATGGACTTTAACTCTGCCTACTAGTGGCTGTAAAAGTTATTTTCATCTACTGTAAATAACAAAGGAGGTGATGGCAAAAGGAGGTGCAACACACAAAAAAAGAAACAAGAAAAAAACATGATTATGTGGCTAAAAGAGGGACTTGAGAGAGGGTGCAACAGTGAAAGGGAGAATATTAATAGGAGGCTACAGTAATGAATAAGTGAGGACTTCTTGTAATGGAGAGGGGAGTCAAAGAAATTAAGCAGGGACTACAAAGGAACATGGGAATAGGGGGCATGAGATCCAAGAGGGAAACCACAGTATTCCTCCTGGGGTGAGGGGAGTCTGAGTGCCATCCAACTGAGGAATTTTTCTCCAGCTTTTGCACCCTCCCAGCTTCTCTCAATGGCCACCTACAGTTCAGGTTGCTGTGTAGGGACACATGATGTTGTATGGTTACCCACAATGTCATGGCCATCACTAATGTGCCACAGGTAATGCTCAAGCTGTGGGACAATTTACTGGGCACAGTAGTTGCTACTGAGGACTACTGAGGTTACTGGCAACTTGTTTGGGCGGAATATGCCTAAAGTTTTTCTCTCCTGCAGACAAACTAAATTGTTCCAAAGGGGATCACAAGCACACTATCATGCCCTGCCTGAGATGCCTGGTGAGCAGTTCCTTTTGGTAGGGCTCCTGGACACTGCTACTTGGTGGCACTACTGTATTCTGCACCACCCAACAGCAGGAACCCCTCTCCCTCAGACAAGCTACCCCTTGCAACTGCCACTCCCTCTCTGAGGAGTGGAAGATCCACAGCAGAGAAGTGCTGCTTAGCTTTGTGTACTGGGAGGAGGTGCTGCTTGGGTGGGGGGGAAGAGGCTGTTTGGGGAGTCCAGACCCACAGACTATGCTTCTACTGAGGGATGCTATGTGTCTAGCAATTGTGCAAAGTAGCTCATGGGAACAGATGAAGGCAGCTTAAGGGAGTAGAAGTCATCCTTGAGTGACACACATACCTCAGGCTTATCTCACCTGCAGTCACTCCTCCCAGCATATGGAATGGCCACTCCCCCTCTGATTCCACTCGGCACAGATGGCAGGCTCCTGAGACAACCCACCCTGGTGGCAGGCACTACACATGACATTTCACTGTGGTTGTACCGCATGTGCTCCCAACCAGTGCCACTGCACTGTCCCTGCACATGATCTGCTGGTACCATGCTGTGCCATGTGCAGTACTATTACTTTACTATGCAACATGCATTGCTGATACTTTGCTATGCCATGAGAACTGCTGTCACTTCCCTGTGCCACATGCACTGAAAAAAGATGTGCTCTATAATATGAAGTGCAGACACTGCTGGGTCACGTGCAGTGGCAGCCCTGTATTAGGCCACGTGCAGTACAGAAACCACAGTGCATCACAAACAGTGCTAACACAGCAATGTGCCAGTTGCAGGGCTGACATTCTGCAGTTCAATATGCACTGCTAACACCACACAGTGCCATGTGCACTGCTGCCAGTCACGGTGCCACATTCTATGCAGGCATTGCATTTTGCTACATGACATGCAGATACTGTGCGGTGCTACATACAGTGCCAGCACCACACTGTGCATTGTCATCAGTAAGCTGTGCGGTTTGCACAACACAGTGCCACAGGCAATGCTGACACAACACTGCCATGTGGCATACTACTGTTTAACACTGTGTTGTGCCATGGTGATGCTGACACAGCACTTTGCCTCATGCAATGCAGACACTGCAACAGGAGAAGAAGCCAGAAGGGGAAGAAAGGAAACATATTCAATTCAGTTCTTTAGAGCAACTAGTAACTGCTATTTTTCTTTTAAACTTAGATTGTGGGCTTTTAGTGACACTGTACTTTGTTGTCTTTACTTAGAATTGTTTTTGGGCTGTTGAAAATTTAAAACGTAGTGGTGGTGTATTTCTGTGCTGTTTTAATTGCTGCAAATTTTATCTTGGCTTGTCTGATTTCCCTGTAGTTTGAGTGAGGGGTGTTAATTGTCTGGCCTCTGACCTTAGCTACTTGATAACTGGAGGTGGGGCTTAGTCAGAGTTGAGGTAGCAAGTGAGTTTTATTTTCTCAGAAGAAGCCAGAAGAGGAAGGAAGGAAACATATTCAATTCAGTGTTTTAGAGTAACTAGTAACTGCTATTTTTCTTTTAAACTTAGATTGTGGGCTTTTAGTGACACTGTACCTTCTTTGTTGTCTTTACTTAGAATTGTTTTTGGGCTGTTGAAAATTTAAAACATAGTGGTGGTGTATTTCTGTGCTGTTTTAATTGCTGCAAATTTTCACCCGCCCTCCTTCCCCTTCCCTCAACTCTTAATTATATGCCCTGTTAAATCTGATTGACTGGAGCTAAACACAGGGTATAGTAAGGGGTGTGAAGTAGGAGGGGCATAAGGGGGAAGAAGCCCACCCTCAGCACAAGTGTTTTGACTCATTTATTTATTTATTGGTTTCTTTTCTTTTTTTTTTTAAAGAAAATTATCTGAGGATCAGTGGCAGGATTTTTAGGACAGTAAATTAATAAAAAGGAAACTAGGAGAGCTTCAGTAGCAGACAAGTAGTGGAATAGCAGTATAATTGCAGTATAATGTGGGGAGTGGTGCAATGCAGTGGCTGGGGGGCAGCCATATTCAGGCAGACCTTCTGGACACTGAGGTGCTGCCCTATCTGCATGCATCTCTCTGGACTGAGGGATGAGGTAGTCAGACTCAGAGCAAAAGTAAACTGGGTCAGGAGTACCATCACCCCTATCCAGAGACCACCCAGTCCAATGCAACTGCCTCAAAGGATGCCGAGAACGAGGAGCACTTGGATGACAGTGGGCTCAGGGAGGGTTAGAGCGATCAGGCAGAGGCACGTCCCAGATCCTATTCCACTCAAGAACTCATATGCCACACTGGCAAATGGGGACAACCAAAGTGGTACCCAGAGAAGTGGAAGGAAAGGATGTGAAGATTAGCCAAGGAGGTGACCTCAGCGGGGAAAGCAGTGGACCCCAGAGGAGGAGGAGGAGGAAGCAAATCCTGGTGGAGGACTCCATCATAAGAGGGATCTAGCTAGGAACACAGGAGGGGGAGGACAGGGAGGTGAGGTGCCTACCAGGTGCCACGGCATGGAGGGATGGAAGGAAGATCCTGGGGATCATTGGGAAGGCAAGATGGGAGGGTGAGCTGGATGTCATTATCCACCTAGGTACAAATGACCTGGCAAACGGGGAGCCAAAGGAAGTTCAGGAAGAGTTTAGGAAATTGGGGAGGGGTCTCAAGCAAGTAGCTACTTCTGTCACTTTCTCAGAAGTACTACCTGTGAGAGGCAAGGGAGAGCATAGGAGTGCATGCACCAGGAACTTTAACTCATGGTTGAAGAACTGGTGCTGTGAGGAAGGGTTTGGATTCATTGGTGACTGGGGACCCACCTGGAGGGATGGAGGTTTGTTCAAGCCTGACGGCCTGCATCCATCCTGGAGGGGAATCCAAGCACTCAATGATAAGTTTAAATGCTACATTGACAAGCATTTAAACTAGCAAACGGGGGTGGCAGGCCAGCAAGGAGGGTAGCTACTTGCTCACCCCCCACAGCTAGCAGTGGAACCAGTGAACCAGAGGAGTGGCTATCTCTACAAAGCAGTGTGCAAAAGATAGAAATTAGTGCCCAAGAGGTGGATAGGCAGAAAAGGGGCAAAATTCAACAGAAGGGCAGACAGCAAGGAGAACCAGGGATAAAGGACAACCAAGGAAGGGGCTGGAGTAGAACAGCGAAACAGTCTAGGGAGGTAAAATCATGGAAAGCCATGTGTGCAAATGCCAGGAGCCTTAGCAACAAGATGGAAGATCTGGAGGCTGTCATGGTGCAGTCAGACCTGGACATTGTGGCCATCACTGAAACCTGGTGTAATGATAACCAAGACTGGGAGATGGCCATACCTGGCTACAACATATTCAGAAGAGGCAGAACAGGCAGAGAGGGAGGAGGAGTGGCACTGTATGTGAAAAATGACATAAGGGTCACAAAGATCCAGGAGGAACAAAATGGGGGAGAGATACTGTGGGTTAAGCTGGAAAGGAAAATGGGGACAGTCATCCACACAGGTGTGGTCTATAGACCACCAGCCCAGGAGGAAGAAACAGATAGGGAGCTGATGCTAGCCATCCAAAGGATGGCAGACAAGGGTGAGGTAGTACTGGTTGGATACTTCAATATTCCAGACGTGGACTGGAGCATCCCAGCAGCAGCATCAACTAGGAGCAGATTTATCCTGGACTCCCTTCAGGGTGCCTTCCTCAAGCAACTGGTCATGGAACCAACTCAGCAGAAGGCAATACTGGACCTTGTGCTCACAAACAGGGACAGTGTGATGGGGTAACAGTAGGGGAGCACCTGGGGAACAGTGCCCACCAGTCATTGTGGTTTGAAATCACAGAAAGAGCAGAACCAAACCACACAAAAACACATATCCTGGATTTTAGGGGGGCGGACTTTGGGAAAATGGGGAGATACTTGAAAGAGGCATTAAGGGGAATGGGACAGGAATCTGGGGTTGAGGAACAGTGGGCAGTATTTAAAATGGGGATTACAAGAACAACAGAATTATGCATTAAGCAGGTTAGCAAGAGGAAAAGGAAGAGGAGACCATTATGGTTTTCCAAAGAGGTAGCAAAGAAAGTGAAAGCCAAAAAGATTACATTCAGGCAATACAAAAAGACACAGGCAGAAGGGGATAGGGAGAAGTACCAGGAGAAGCAAAGGGAGGCAGGGAGGTCAGTAAGGGAAGCCAAAGCTCAGACAGAAGAACACATTGCAAAATCAGTGGGTAGAGGGACAAAACTTTTACAGGTACATAAGAAAAAGAAAGGCAAAGGCGGAAACTGAGACTGAAGGGGGGATGGGGCCGTGGAGGATGACAACAGTAAAGCTGACATATTGAACAGGAATTTCTGCTCAATCTTTACTGAGGAAGAGGAGGGTAATGGGTCTGAAGGGAGTACAAGGGGTGAGAATGGTGCAGAAATGGACACAAGTCCTTTACACGAGAAAGGGTCCGAAGGAACTGGAAGTAATAAGAGTTGAAAAGCAATGGGGCCAGATGGGTGCACCCCAGGGTCCTTAAGAACTAAGAGGTGGTGGCGGAACCTCTGGCTATCCTGTTTAGCCGATCACTGGAAACAGGGGAGGTACCCAAAGACTGGAGGACAGCAGATGTAGTCCCCTTATACAAAGGTGGGAACAAAGAGGAAGCAGGGAACTACAGACCAGTCAGCCTCACCTCGGTAGTGGGGAAGATCATGGAAGCACTACTGAAGGAGAGATTGGTGGAACATCTGGATCTGGTTGTCAATGGACTACAGGACCCAAGGCAGCATGGTTTCACCAGGGGGAGGTCATGTCAGACCAACCTCATTGAATTTTTTGACTAGGTAACTAGGGAGGTAGATCAGGGGAGGGCAGTGGACATGGCCTATCTGGACTTCAGCAAGGCCTTTGGCACTGTGCCACATAGAAGACTATTACATAAACTGGGGAATATGGGTGTGGGCAGGACAGTAGTGTGGTAGGTAGGTAACTGGCTGGGTGGCAGGACACAGAGGGTGGTGGTAAATGGCTGTCACTCCACAGAGGGAAGAGTGACCAGTGGGGTACCACAGGGATCAGTGCTGGGACCGGTCCTATTCAACATCTTCATCAGTGACATTGCGTAGGACCTAGAAGCAGGAATTTCACTGTTCGCTGATGACACAAAGCTCTGTAACAGAGTAGACACACCAGAGGGTGTAGACAGAATGAGAAGGGACCTGCAGAAACTTGAAGAATGGTCAGGGGTTTGGCAGTTGAAATTCAATGCAAAGAAGTGCAAGATAATGCATATGGGGCACAAACCCCTGGCACAATATATCAGTTGGGGGGTGAGGATATAGCATGCACCAAGCAGGAAAGGGATCTTGGGGTTATCATCTCTGATGACCTCAAGGTAGGGAAACAGTGTGACAAGGCATCAGGTAAAGCAAATAGGATGCTGAGATGTATAGGCAGGGGCATCACCAGCAGGAAAAGGGAGGTCATAATTCCACTATATAAGACACTAGTGAGGCCCCACCTGGAATACAGTGTACAGTTCTGGAGACCATTCCTACGTAAGGAAATAGACAGGGTAGAGAAGGTTCAGAGGAGGGCTACAAAGATGGTGCATGGATTGCATCACAAGTCCTATGAAGACAGGTTAAAGGAACTGAACATGTACTCTCTGGAGGAGAGGAGGGAGAGAGGGGATATGATAGAGACATACAAGTATCTTACAGGGAGGAACAGGTTGCAGGAATACACTATTTGTAAGCGAAAAATATGTTCTAGGACTAGAGGGCATGGGATGAAGTTGGAGGGAGGAAGATTCAGAGGAAATGTGAGGAAAATTTCTTCACAGAACGGTGGTGGACAAGTGGAACACCCTGCCAGAGGAAGTGGTGGGGCTGAAACAATCACGGGATTTAAGAATGCATGGGATAGACATAAAGGAATTCTGGAGGTTAGGGGTAAGGGGCAACAGACTTCTAGGAAAACATAAACTGAACTTACAAGCTCAAATGGGCAGACTGGGTGGGCCATAGGCCCTTATCTGCCGACACTGTCTATGTACAGTATCTATGTATCTATGTACTGTACTGTGTCACATGTGATACCAACATTGTGCTGTGCCATGCAGCGCTCCTGATGAGATATATTCAGAGTGGGTACTGCTCACTTTTGAACACTGGTGAGTAAAACCAAATAGTCATTCATACGAGTGGCAAAATACAGTGTGTGAGAAGCACACATTAAAATGCTACAAAAAATCATTTGTGTTGTTTGCCTTATTTTATTATTGTGTTTTTGTCAATGTTGCCAGGTGAAATGAATGAAGAGCCCAGCTGAGCACTTTACAGTTTAACTTTGACGGCCTGCCAATGCAGCGGTATAGCTTTCACTTGTGACCTGACATTCTGGGTTTGGAAGTGAGTCCAGAATGTCAGAGGGCCAGCTGGGGAGAGGAGGACTGAATGACCAACCACTGGTGGAGACTGGGGGTCTGACAGCTGGTGCTTGAGGTCTTCAGGAGGTGTGTCAGACATCCAAGTCTCTTTGCACCACTATGTCATTGCATGCCATGCCTCCCTGGGGATCAGCATATTCAGAAAAGACAACATTGGCCATGCAGGAGGATGTCCACCCTCAACTAGACCCATGCAAACAATTTAGGCACTCCCCTCTCCCCAGGATCACGAAGCAGCATCCATTTGGGGAGAGAGTAGGGTCAGCAATAGCACAGTAGGAAGGCATTTTAAGCCACTCTAGGTGGGCCAAGAGGTCCTTTTCTGCTGACAACTTCTATATTTCTATGAAAAGTCCCTCGCCAACAGCCCCACCCTGGGGGTAAGTCAAGATGCATTCCAGTGGGGTCGGTAAATCCCTGGAGATGGGGGCTAGATGGTGGGATTGGACAGATGCTGGCCGGACGATGGCAAAAAAAGCACTTTGCAGCTTATTACATTTTGCACATTTTGTTTTTTTTCTTACTGAGCAGGATGATTTGAGGGGCTTCTCAGCACTGTTCCTTGCCCTACAGATCAGTGCTTGTGTCCTCCTGGGCCACCTCATGGAGGGGTGCCACCACAGATTCCCAGATGGCAGGGCCAAGAGAGGGAGGGAGGAGGGAGGAAGAAGGGCCATACTCTCACCCCCCACATAAGACAGTCTAGTTCAGACCATGGTTAGGGTGGCAGTATGGGTCCACAGATAAACATGCAGGGCTTCACTGAAATGCCAGCTTCCATTTTCCAGTTTTCTCCTATCCCTTCTGCAGCCAGTGTGAGGCATGCATGTAGAGGCACGCAAGCATCACCAGCCCACTGTACCTCTTCTGTGCCACCCTAGCCTGTGCTAATACCAGTCAGAGGTTGGGGCATACAAGCCCTCCCTCCCTGGAAAAAGAGAGCAGACCCAAGATCAGTCTCTCCCCCTTCCAAGCTGGCCCCAGCAACTGGAATCCACTTCCAAACTCAGGTCATCAACGTAGAGTGACATGTGGCATCCAGCACCTCAATCCTCAGCACCACTGGTCCAGCCCCTTTATATGATTAAAAAAAAAAATATATATATATATATATATATATATATATATATATATATATATACACACACACAGTATTTACTATATATAAGCATCTTGATGGGAAATTGCATTGCCCCTTTAATTGTCTTACCATTATGCACTATAAATAGAGGGTTTTGCATTCTTTACATCACACCTTGAAAAAATGCCTAGGGCATCTTTGAAGTATGAGCTGTGAGAGTGTGTGATATACAGTGAATTCATTAAAGGTAATTACTGTCCTGCAACACAGCAGTGTCCTTTTGCATTTGATGAACTTTGATGAATGATGGGCCAACTTCTTGTAACTGTTAGAGCCAGAAGTGACACACTGACACCCGCGTGTAGTGGGCAGTGTGCGGAGTCCCAGCATGGGCTTGGGGATGGGTCTGGGAGCGTGAAGCTGGGGATGGGGCAAAACAGATTCCATGATTGGCTTTGTGGGTCTTCAGGTACAAAG
Organism: Neoceratodus forsteri; assembly: GCA_016271365.2. Classification (NCBI taxonomy): domain Eukaryota; kingdom Metazoa; phylum Chordata; order Ceratodontiformes; family Ceratodontidae; genus Neoceratodus; species Neoceratodus forsteri. The sequence goes on from CM028129.1 coordinate 68,324,290, forward strand.
AGCCAAGGCTGAGTGGAATCAGTATATAGCTGCAGTTGTTGGAGGATGGGGACTATATGAGACTCCAATCTGGTAAGTTGAGTTTTTGTTGAGTGCTTTCTGAACATTTAAGATCTCAATCTGTGCTCAAATGCATCTCCAATTAACATATTCTGAAACTGAAATCCTAAGCCAGTACTCAGTTACTAATTTAAATACTCAGAAAGCATTCAACTGCACAAGTTGAGCTTTTGTTGAGTGCTGGTTTAGTTTAAATGCTCAACACAGAGCACTCAAAAAGCACCGATGACTGCAGTTCTGTGTGGGTTATTCAGTGGAATCCTTATACTGCTTATGATTGCTAATGACTTTGTTTTTAACCTTGTATTTATGGGCCCTACTGTCGCCTCTCTCCACTTTCTCAGACAGCCTGTCTTGCACGATCCATCCTCATCGTGGTCTGCCTCTAGAGTACACAGTTCCACTAACCTAGGTGCCCGGTTAACCCCCCCCAGGTGGGGTGAGGAGGGACCCTCCGCAGTTCTTACCTCCCCAAAGCCATATATAGCCATATAGACGGGGGGGGGGCTGGTTTTTCCTGCCTCCAGAGGGTGGTGGGGTTTGCTTTGCTCCCTGGGTGAGGTAGGGGTGCTATCAGAGGGTGGGCCTGCCTGCCTCATCGTAGCGAGGGTTGGGTGAGCTGGAGCTTGTGGCTGGAATCTGTGGAGGTGGAGAAGCTGTTTGTGCTGTCTGCTCGTTTGCTGCCTCCAGGATCTTGGCTACTGGGAATTCTGGATATTTTGATTGTAGCTGGAGCTGTGTGGATTTGGCGTGGATTACTCGAACTTGGTGAAGTATCCCTGAATTACTTTTTGTTGTAGCTACTGTGTCTTAACTATCGGGAAACCACTAGGAAATTTAACTATAACTGAGTTCATTTACAACTATCAGTCTCGTGAGAGGAGTCTGATTAATGCTGGAGCCATACTGTGTGGTGAGAGCACAGAAGTGTGGATGTACAAAATACCTTGAACTCTGCTTTTTGGGTTAAACGAGGATACTGATGAATGGGTTTTAAAGTGATGGGCCATTTTTTGTGGTTTTAGGTGGTAAGCTCCTCTCCCCGCAGTGGTGAGAGTACTGTGGGTGGGGTAGAAATATAATATGTTTTGATAATTTGACAGCACTAAATTTGCTAATAGATTTTGTATTATATTATGATTTTTTAGTGTTTTATTTTAAGTTTTATTTGTAATTTTGTTTTATATAAGTTGAGTAGGGTTTATTATTATTAATTGTGGTGTGAATTGTGGATGCCTCCTACAATAACCCAACCAGACTCTGGGGTACTATAAAAGGAATTCTGGGCCAAAACTCTACTCCTGCCTTAACCTCCAAACTGCTACTAAATGATACAGAAATTATGAGCAAACAAGAAATCCTAAATACCTTCAATGACCACTTCACCACAGCTGGCCTAGCATTTGACTCATCACCTGCAAATCTCAGATCTTCCTGAACCTTCAATCCACTGTAGGGACAAAAGGCTACTCAATTTTTTCCTTCAACCCAATATCCTTGAAAGAAGTAGAAGACCTCCTCTCTAATTTAGATACTTCTAAGAGTGCAGATACAGACCCCTGGATCCCTACTTCTAAAATTGCATCACACGTCTTATCTGCCCCTCACTCATCTCTTCAATCTTTCCTAACTACTGGATCCATTCCTCCACTTGGAAAACAGCTCAAGTAGTTCCACTACTTAAATCTGGTGATCCCATGGACCTCAACAATTACAGGCCCATTTCCATCCTATCAGTACTATCCAAGATGCTCGAAAATTAGTAAACTCACAATTAAGGGACTATCTGGATAACAATAACCTCCTAAATTCAGCACAATCAGAATTTAGATCAAGGCATAGCACCATTTCTGCCCTAGCCAAAGTAACTAACGATTGGCAGATTGCCTTGGATAAGAAGAACAGTACCTGTGCTGTGTTCCTGGATTTGAGTAAAGCATTTGACACAGTGGATCATGAATCATTAATCACCTCCCTTAGCTCACTAGGACTGGATTCTCTCTCACTCAACTGGTTTAAGTGCTACCTATCAGATAGGTCACAACTGGTAAAAAATGGAAATTACCTATCCACCTTAAAACCACTGCTAAGAGGTGTACCGCAAGGCTCTATTCTTGGCCCCATCCTCTTTGCCATTTATATTAATAAAATCGATGCCAACCTCACTCAATCTAACATTCATCTGTTTGCTGATGATACTGTATTATATGTCAGCAATCCCTCATTACCTAAAGCCTGTGAGCTGTTACAATCTGAATTCTCCATCCTGCAACACAATCTACTGGAAAAAACTACTTCTAAATGCCAAAAACAAAAGCTATGTTCTTTGCCACAAAGAGTTGCTCTGCCACTACCCCATCACCCACCACCCTACAATTATCCACCCTACTTGGAGAAGCTGAATTTGTTGATAACTTCAAATACCTTGAGTCTGATTGATAATAGGCTTGACTATTCTGTCCATATTGAAGAGCTACTAAAAACTGAGACAAAGGCTTGGTCTATTTTAGAATAAAACACTACTTAACAGAGACTCCAAAAAGATTAATCCAGGCATCATTCCTATCCCTCATTGATTATGCTGACTTTCTCTATGGCCATTGTTCACTCCCCCTCTTAAATAAGCTGGACACCCTGTATCATAGATCCATCAGAATTATTACTGACCTTCCCTCCAGCACCCATCATTGCTCTCTTTATATGGCAGTCAACTGGACATCACTACAACACAGAAGAAATAGGAATGCTGCAATCTGGATATTCAAAGCTTTATCAGGCAAACTACCTACCTATATCACAGACTGTTTTACCCGAATTACTTCTAGGCCATACACCTTAAGGATCAGTAAACTCATCATACTAAAGGTCCCCAATGCCTGCTCCCGGTTTGGGAGGGCCGCTATCAGCCACTCACTAGCAGTTGCATGGAACTCACTCCAAAAATCCATGAAGCTAAATAGCCTCTTACCTTTAACATCCTTCAAAAGATTATTCTCCACCCTATTTCCAGAGCTCTGCAATTGCTTTTATAAGGCCTAATCCCCTACCCTACCTATCCTCCCACCCCCTTTTCCATGTTCCATTATGTTAGTTCTACTTCTATTTTCTAGTCACCTGATATACTCTCATAAAAGCCAATTAGGCCCTATAATTTATATATTATTGCCTGCTGTACCCATTGTCTCCTTTTTCTTACAGGTTAAATGGCTTTACTGTGCCTTGTATATATGTAAATTGTTGTATATTATCACTTTATGTCATTGTACTACTGTTTATGTTATTCTTGTCTATGTAAAAATACTTGTACTCTTATTTATATGACCACTCAGGTCCATCTTGTAAATGAGCTACGCTCAACGATGTTCGCCTGACTAAATAAAGATTTTGATTGATTGATTGATTGATTGAATTATGTGCTTGAATGACAATAAGACAGTCGGGTATTATTCCCCCTCTACACTGAGGGACCTACGTCCTTTCTCCTGTCCCCCTTTGTCACCGGGAGTCTATAGAAAGTGTAGGGCTCTGGGGATTGTGAGAGGGAGACGGAGGGTTGGTGCTGGGCCTGGGGGGGGAATGGAAAGGAGTGGGCGGATAGGGATAGTGGGGTCAAGGAGACGCCCTGGGGCGAAATGGGCACAGGAGAGGGGATTTCCCTGTCTTGTGTCCATACCCAAGGGTTCTGGTTCGGATCAGCCGGTAGGGCGGTCATCATCGGAGGTTTATCCTACTCGGGTGGTGTTATGCAATGCCAGGTCTATTAAAAACAAGACGGCTGTTGTAGCCGATCTTGTTGGGTCATCTGACCTGGCGTGCATCACCGAGACTTGGCTGAATGAAAATGTTGGGCCAGTTTTAGCCACAGCAGTTCCAGCTGGGTACTCAGTGATACACCGCCCGAGGCAGGATCGTAGGGGCGGGGGTGTTGCCATATGTTTTAAGTCAGAACTGGGCCTGGTGGAGGTACCGGAGGGAGTCACCAGATCCTTTGAGTGTATTCTGGGCGAGGGTGTGGGGTGCAGGATACTTTTTTTATACCGTCCACCAGGTGAAGAGAATGTTTTCCTGCAGGAAGTCGCAGACTTCATTGTCGACCGGACGTTGGGGTCCCCCAGATGGTTGGTTCTGGGGGATTTCAATGCCTGGGTCGACAATGAATTCTCTCGATTTGGTCAAGACTTCCTCCAGTTGATGATATCATTGGGCTTCACGCAGGTTGTTTCCTCCTCGACCCATATTGGTGGACACTCATTGGACCTGGTGTTCCTTCTGGGGATGGGGATATCCGACTTGGTGGTGGGACCGGTCGGATGGTCTGACCATCACCCCATTAGGTTCAGTTTTGAGGCCACCTCTGTTAGGTCTGCCCCTTTGGAGATGGTCCGATACCGCCCTTTGAGGGGTGTATCCCCAGATGACCTGATGGCAGTATTGGACTTATCAAGCCTACCGATAGATTGCTTAGATCCAGGTGACCTGGTACATGCTTATAATGAGGCAGTGACAGGGGCCCTGGATTCTATTGCACCAGTTCGTGTTCGTCCTCTTACTCCTCGTCCCAGATCTCCTTGGTTTGATGAGACCATGAGGGAGCTGAGGAGGGTTGGATGAAGGCTGGAGAGGTGTTGGCGGAGATCTGGTCTTGATGATGACAGGCTTAGTTTGATGTACCATTACATGGCCTATCAATCTGCAATCTCTCGTAAGAAGGCAGAGTTCCTGTCCAGAGAGATAGCGGCTGCACAGAATAGACCAGCACAGCTCTTTCAGACTGTGGACAGACTGTGCAATCCAGTCTGTCTTCAGCCCAGAAGAGCCTTATCTCAAGAATGGTGTGATGAACTTGCTCTCTTCTTTGCAGATAAGGTTGTCAAAATCAGATCGGATATTCACTCTTCCCTTTCCAACGGGAGCGACGGTGGTTGGCAGGAGATGTCGAACACCCAGTTTAGATGGTCTGACTTCAGCCTTCCCACAATCGATGATGTTGTGATGATCATTCGAGTGCTGCGACCGACTAGCTGTGATTTGGACCCTGGCCCCACACGCCTCTTAGTGGGTTGTGTGGATAAAATCTGCCTAGTCCTGGCTTTGATAGTCTAGAAGTCTTTGGAGAGGGGGATCTTTCCAGATCCCCTTAAGGAGGCTATAGTTAAGCCTCTATTAAAGAAATCCTCCTCAGATCCAGATTGTCTGAGCAAATTACAGACCAGTCTCTAACTTACCCTTTGTGGGTAAAGTTATTGAGAAGTGGTCGAGTGCAGTTGGAGGATCATCTGACCAACAACAATATCTCTGATTCTCTCAGTCTGGATTTAGGAAAAGGCATAGTACCGAGACAGGCGCTTATCTGGTACTAAATGACCTCCTAATAGCGAGAGATCGTAGGACCCGATCCATCTTGGTACTTCTTGATCTCTCTGCAGCGTTTGACACCGTTGACCATGGTGTGCTGTTAGATCGTTTGCGGTCTGTCTGTGGACTGTCTGGTACGGTCCTCAGATGGTTTTGATCTTACCTCGAGGGTAGGACTCAGAGAGTGGTGTCAGGAATTTTTTCCTCGGCATCACTCTCCCTATCCTACGGGGTACCGCAGGGTTCTATCTTAGTGCCTATGTTGTTTGCGGTGTAAATGCTGCTGTTAGGAGTGATTATTAGACGATACGGTTTGGGTTTTCATTGCTATGCAGATGATACCCAGCTGTATATGCCTTTCGTGCCCGGCCAGGACGCTGCCTTGTCAGTATTTAATAACTGCCTTGCAGAAATCCAAGACTGGATGAATGGGAGTTGGCTGAGGTTAAACCGAGAGAAAACTGAGGTGTTGGTCATGGACAAAGACGCAGTGAGGCAGGTCTGCGGAGGGATCACCCTCAGCCTTATGGCTTGGGGGCGTTCAACTGGCGGCCTCAAATCAGGTGCGGAATCTTGGCGTAATAATTGACGACCATCTGACGCTTAAATCTCAGGTGTCAGCGGTGGTCAAAACTTCCTTTTTCCACCTGAGGAATATTGCCAGGGTGAAGCACCTGGTTCCTCCAGAGGACCTTCCAACATTGATCCACGCCTCCGTTACCTCCCGTCTTGACTACTGTAATTCCCTATACCTAGGGCTATCGGGGTTGAACTACCGCTCTGCAGCTAGTGCAGAATGCGGCAGCCAGGTTGTTGACTGAATCTTCTAGATCCAGCCATATAATGCCTGTGCTTGCCGGACTACACTGGCTGTCAGTGTTTAGGCGAATCACCTTCACGGTCGGTTTACTGACCTATAAAGCCCTACATGATCTGGGACCTACCTACCTGAAAGAGCTCCTTTGCCCCTACTGTCCCTTCCGCTCCCTCCGATCCACTGACGAGGGATTGCTAGATATTCTCAGGGTTCGTTTGAAAACATCAGGTGCTAGATCGTTTAGTTTTATGGCACCGACCCTGTGGAATTCTCTACCTCGTCAGGTGTGAAATTTCTCGACCGTCCTTAGTTTTAAAGGAGCTTTGAAGACCCACCTTTTTAGCATACCTTTTAAGGATTTATATTAGTTTTAATTTTATTGTATTTATTGTTTTGTGAATTTGTACAGGTGCTTTGGTTTTAAGAAAAGCGCCTTTTAAAAATAAAGATGAATTGAACTGAATAGTGTTGTTGTCACACTGTGTGGCCATTGCTGCTATGTTTCACCCCCTAACCCCACCCCCTTCCCTGGATAATCGTGCCTTCCCCTCCTCCCGTGTGCTGTTTTCCTGTTGTGTCTGTCCATGCTAATTGACTAGGTGCCCACTGGGTATCCTGCCCCCCTCAAAGGCCTGGCACAGCTGGGACTGGTGGCATATGAAGACATCGTGGGCACTGCCAGGGTACTGTGTGACGACATTGCTGATGCACCCTGTCGCGTCGCACACCACTTGGCAATTAATGGAGTGGAAGCCCTTCCTGTTTACATACATGTCACTGCCATCACCAAGTGGTGCATGCATGGATGGGGACATGGGTGCAGTCAATGGCACCAAGTACAGTTGGTAGGTGTGCAATTCGATAGGGGTGGCCTCCTTTTGCCCGACACCTCAACGGTGAAACACAGAAAAAGACCACTACAGCGACAGTCACTGTAATGGTCCGTTTCCGTGTTTTGCTTTTCCCCACTGTTCTGCCCCATCCCCAGACCAACTCCGACCTGGAGTTGAGAATCCTAAAGTCCGGGGCTGGGGCAGAGTGCCCATGAGGGTGAAGGAGCCCCCACAGAAAATACTGGGATAGCGGCACACCCTGCATCAGAATTGTGCTGTCACTGTGAGGGAGGTAGGAAGTTTTACTGTTGACCTAACTTGGTGCCTCCCTCGATAGAACTGATGCATGGTTTCTCTGTGCTCTGCTGCCTGCTTGGGAATACTATGAATTCACCAGCATGTGGCAGAAAGCATCAAGGAACTGGGTCAGGAGGCATGAGGTGGAGGACTGCTATACCCCAATGGTGTCCCCTGTTGGGTGCTAGAATGTTTCTGTGGCTAGGAAGCACATCGCTGCCATCACCTTCTCCTCAACTGACATGGCATGGCTGTGTCTGGTGTTTGGCTGCAGCTGCACATGCAGGAGTTTGCATAACTGCCTCAACATTCCCCTGTCCATCCTGTACTGGCCAATGATGTGCTCATAAGGCAGGGTCTCAAAGTAGACTATGGGCCGGTACCACCTGTGTGCAGCAAATCTCCTCCTTGGCCTGCGGTGTGGGCCTTGTTGTGTCTGCTGTCTTTCCTCCTCTTCCACAACCTCCTCCTTGAGGTACAGCACAACTGCATTGCTGAATACTGCCATGCTAACTTCCCGGTCTGGCCACTCCCTCCTATGTGACTTGCCTTGGGATAAGACCTGCCTTTATAGGCAGTACCTAGCATTGCGCTTATGTGCCATGCAATGCAGCCTTGTGCAGTGCTATCCCTCTGAATATCCGTTTAAGCCTGTAGCATGTACCACCTTATCCTTTGCCCCTGCAAACATTATGGCTTTGCCCTAAGCTTCTGTGGTTTCGTCGGCTTATTTGCCGTCTGATGGCAGTCCCATGCTAATCCCTATGCAAATGGTTTGTGAGGCGCAGCTCTGATAATCTGGCCCTTTGTCTCAAATAATAATCTGGTTGATATCTGGTGAATCCTGCACCCACAAATTAAAGAGTTTACTTTCTGGTCAATCTGTCACCATTCAGGCTCCAGGATTGATTGTTTCCTTATAAACCAGCAGTTAGCTGATAGAGTAAATTATTCAGAAATCAACCCCCTGGCTATATCAGACCATTCTCCGGTGGTAATCAATTTTACAATTTTACAGAGCTCCCAGACATCCAAGAGATAGAGAATCAACAATGTCATGATAAATAACCCTGATAATGTTGTAGAAATTAAAACAAAAATTGCAGAGTTTTTAGATATAAATAATACTGAGCGCATTAAAAAAGGGATTCTGTGGGACGCATAGAAATGATGGTTAAGGGGGACTTATAAGAATTTTTCTCTTCAAAAAAACAAAGAAAGAACACTAGCACTGATTAATTTACTAAGTAAAATTAATGACATAGAACTTCAGCTTGCTACCTCTGATGATAGAGAATTGCGGGAAAACTGGTCATGACTTAAAACAGAATATAACGGAACTGAGATGCCCTGCACCAAACGAGAAGTGCCAGATGTGCAACATAATGACATGCGGTGCATGTACAGGGGGCATACCCATGCATACACAGCGCAACACGATTCACAGTGCAAAGCCATGGCGCAAAGACAGAGCATCTCCACGCAAAGGCCAAATGCGCCATAGAAAGATAAGTATAAAAGAAGCAGACTTAAGTCCAATCCACCTGCAGGTCGCTGACTGAACAGCAACACCTGCACACTGCCAGAGAGGAGGGGAGAGTGTCAGAGAGAGAAAGAGAGAGAGAGAGAGAAAAACAGTGAGCCAGAGAGCCAAGCAAGACAACACTGACAGCATAGACCCAGCACCAGTAGCCATTGTCGGAGAACTAATAAGGAGGAGGAGACAGGGTGGCGGAAGACACCGTAGGCAGCCAGCCTCATGGCGGTATCGTGTCAGGCTGTCATTCAAGCAGCTGACAGATGTGGAGACAGTAGGTCGCTATTACCTGAACAGGGCCATTCTGAGGCAGCTCTGTGAGCTGTGCCATGATGAGATGCAGGCACCCACTGCACGAGGTCATGCCATCTCAGTACTGACCAATGTGACAACAGTCATGTGCCTGCTCTCCATGGGAACCTTCCAGAGGCCCACAGGGAACACCACTGGCATATCACAGGCCTCCACATCCCGGCTTCTCAAGCAGTTCCTCACTGCACTGCTACCGCATGCTTTGGAATTCATCCATTTTCCCAGCATGGAGGCGGAGCGGACAGAAGCCATGCAGGGGTTCTACAAGGTGGCACACATGCCAGGTGTCATAGGAGCCATTGAATGCACCCATGTGGCAATCCATGCACCACCTGACGAGGATGCCATCACATATGTCAACCGGAAGGGCTACCACTCTGTGAACTGCCAGTTGGTGTGCAATGCCACAGGGCACATTAGCAATGTCTGCACCACACACCCTGGGAGCACACATGATGCATTCATATGGCATCAGTCAGCCCTCTGCATGAGGTTTGAGACAGGGGACATACCGAGTAGCCATCTCGTAGGTGCGTGTGACACTGACACAACAGTACAAGAGAGCACCAAGGGCAGAACACACAGCATAGGCTGTGGGCAACATGCGCAGTGCGATGCAGGCTCATGGGCCCTGGGACAGCAGAGGTGTGCAAGGGTACACAGGCAGACACAGGGTGGCACACAGTGGCACATGGTCAGTGTACGCCACACGTCATACGGGGCATGCAACTGCAGCAGGTGTAGGAATGCAGGACCGCCTGAAAGAGGGAAGCACACAGAAAGGAGAGCAGGACAGGTGTACACACCACTGAGGCCAGGGGCGCTGACAGGGTGCATGACACACAGGCAACCAATGTACTAATGGACACACATCTTCCCCCACAGGTGATGCGGTGTACCCACTCAGGCCCTGGCTCCTCACATCCTTCTGATGACCTGGAACAGAGGCGGGGGAGCGTTACAATGAGGCACACAGCGCGACACGCACCTTCATAGAGCGTGTCTTCAGCATGCTGAAGATGCAGTTCTGGTGTCTGTGTAGGTCAGGTGGTACCCTACAGTATAGCCCTGAGAAGGTCTGTGGCATATTCCTGGCCTGCTGTATGCTACACAACATGGCCCTAGACCATGGAATACCTGTCGAGGCCAGTGAGGGTGACGGTTCCAGGGAGGAGGAGAAGGAGGTGGAGGAGGGAGGGATGGAGCACCGCCACAGGGCCATGGCACGGAGGGACCCATGACTGGTGGCATGGGCAAGGGTACACCACAGCAGTCATGTGGAGGATAACTTCAGGAACTGCAGGTGATTATGCAGGTATGTATGCAGGGTGTGCACCATGGTGTGGACAGCAAATATCACATGCACAGTGGACACTGGATACTACACAGACAGTGGCACATACAGACACACACACAGTGAGAGACACACACACAACCAGGCATGCAACACACCCGCACCACCTGGACCATGGCAGGGATGTCATGGGTCAGTGTGCACTGCAGCCTGCGCATGGGCACAGCAGACACCTGAATGCACTCATCATGCCCATGACACATGGCACAACAGTGGCACACACAGACACACAGGTGGAACTTTACAGGTAGCACAGGGTGGTGCCAGGGCTACAGTGGGGTGGGTACCTGCCACACACACCACCCCAGACACCACCAGCAGGGTGTCCAGTACACACAGGTGTGGCATGCCTCCACCACAGGACCAGGGACATGGGCATCACAGTGCGGCACCCCGGGCCACCATGGACACATGGGCGACCTCTGCCATGATGGGTGGTGGTGGGTGTGCCACCACCAGCCACAGGGAGGTGTAGCCTTCAACTCAGCAGAGGTGCTGCATGAGACTGTGAATGAGTGCTCAGTGGCGTTGCTGTCCCATGGCCAACATCCATGCCATGGACGCTAGGTGTGGAGGCAAGCAGTAATGGCGTCAGCTGCAGGGGGTCCACCTGGCGTCACTGCTGGGGTGTGCAGGACATGCTCCTGGGTGTCCAACTGGACACCCAATGTCCATGGCACACAACAGAGCCAGCAGCCACCTCTGCAGCAGCTGCGATCCACTCTAGTGCTGTGGTCATGCCCACCCGTATGAAGTGTGCCTCTGTCAACATCTTTGCACACCATGCAGCCATGGACTCATGCTCCTATACCATCTTAGTCCTGTGGCTATGGAACTTCACACAGTGGGCTTCCTGCCTCTCCACAGTTTCCCACAGGAGGGCATGGTAGGCCTCCATGTCATCAGTGGGTGAGGCTTCACGGTGGCATCGCCGATGAGAAGGGGATGGAACAGCCTATCCCGGCACATCCACGAGTGGTGGTTGCACTATGGCAGGCTGCGGCATGGGTGGGCCATGGCCATGCACTGTCACTGACTGCCCATGGCTGGTGTGCTCCCAGTCTAATGGAGTAGGTGTGCGTACTGTGGCACCCTGCCCAGATGCCACTAACATCACTGACACTGCACATGGCACCGGTGCAGGGGGCATGTCACCCACAGCAATGGACAGCTGTGTTGCAGCTGAACCACACACAATGGGGATGTCAGTGTCAACCGGGGCCACGTGCACAGGCACCTGCGCACTGCATGTACCCCCATCAGCCATGTCCCTGCTGGTGTCTGTGGCTCTGATGTCTGTGGTGGTGCCAAGGCCCCCCCAAGTGTGCCAGTGGCGAGCCCGAGGAGGGCATCCGTGATGTCCACCATGTCATCATGGTCATTGTCAGATAACTCAGACAGGCACCCCAGCCATGTGATATCCCTGCTGGCAGTCATGTTAGCCTTGGCAGAGGTGCCCACAGGGCCTGCCTGCACTGGGGCTGTGACTGCTGTGTCAGATGCGGTGGACGGTCCTGGAATGGAGCCGTCCACAGTGTTGCCATCGGCCCTGTGTGATGGACCTGCATCATCACCCGCAAGGGTGTCATGTGCAGCCATGGCCACGGCTGCATCCGTGAGGTGTAATAGTGCTGTGGAAAGAAGAAGGGAGAACTTGGTTAATGCACAGGACACAGTTGACAACAGTTATGCACACCTGTACAAGATAGTCCGCATGGCACCAGGGGTGCACATGCCTGTCCGCAGCTGGGCCATGCCGCACCACTGCTACACATGTCACGTGACTGGTGTGATCATCACTGTCCCACAATACACACTGCATGGCATAGGTGACATGTGCCACACAACTGCACAGCAGACAGGTGCCCCCCCGGTGCAGTTGCATGGTTGCTGTGGTACCAGTAGGCATGTTGTGTCTGGCCAGGGGCATCTGTCCACATGGCACAGTGCCTGGGTACACAGTGACAGCACACAGCACACAGGGACAGGCACGACAGCCGTTGCACATGTGGGACCAGGCACGCCAATGACACACTGATGCTCACAGTGCTGCAATGGGCTACCACCTGTCTGGAAGTCACCTCCCGGGACACCATGCGCAGATGGTGGCAGCCAGCAGCACCTCATTCTGGCTGAGCCTGACCTCTGTGTCTGGCCCACCCCCAGTCTGCCTGAGGGATGCCTCTATGCTGGCCACCTTCTCCTTGGCCCTCCTGTGCCTGTCGTGCTTCTGGCATGCTTGGGGTGTTCTGTTGTAGGGGGCCATGACATTGACCTGCCGGGCAACCTCCTCCCATCCCTCTGCCTGCGGAGTCTGGCTGCCACCCCTGCCGGTGAGGACATCCAGGCACAGGTTGCATGCCTCAATCAACACCCTCTCCTCATCTTTAGTGAAGTTGGGCTGATGCCTGTTTGTGGCACTATTGCCTTCCATCATACTGGTTTCTGTGGGGGACAGCATACAGTTATTAGCCATGTCAGTAGGGTACGTCAGTTCCCGTGGCCAACTGGCTGTATGTGGTGTGTGCCACCATGAGCCCCTCAGTCGTTTACATGGGGGGGCCTGCATGTGTGCGGCCAGGCACAGTGGGTGGTTGCCCATGGGACTGTGTCTGATGTGTACGGTGCAATCGCCCTATACGGCCACCCTTCCACAGCTGGAGCACCAGTGCTGCCCTCTCAGGGAGGCATGCAGTGCAGTCCGCCATGGACATGCAGTACCACCACAGCAGTGTGGGTGCATCTGCATTGGGACCCCTGTCTGTCCATGGTACTGCCCTTAATACACCAGTGTGGACATTGCGGGATCTGGTACAGGACAATCGGCCACAGTGTATAGACCAGCAGGCTGCAGTCTGTAACATCGCTACAGTGGCAATGTGTCTGCACAAGCGATACTGTGTGCCTGTGGCAGTCCAGTAGCACAACGCTGCATCCACCACACATGGCCAGTGACACCCCTTCACATTTGAACACCCACAGTTAGGAATCATTCCCCTCATAGCTGCTGTAGACCCTTGGGGGATTGCTGTGTACTCACCTGCAAGGCTGTAAATCCTCTCAGTCACCTAGTCTCAGCCTACTGAATTGGGAGCATTTATGGCTCAGGGCATGCAAATGAGGTCTGGGCCTGTGGTAATGAGATGCTAATCAGCTGAGATGCCCATGCATGTGGAATGAAGCTGTTCTGGATACATTGTCTGTGAATTGCATAATTGCTCCCAGCTCATCTCACTTCACACAGTGCATCTATTGAGTTGAGCCTATCCCAGTATGATGCATCCCTGGCAGATGCACGTGGTGTTCTGCGCATGTACCTGAATTGATGGCATTCCACACAGTGCATAAGCCGCACATGCACCTATAGTGGTTGCAATAGCACAGCATCCTCTATGCCCAACTGTCATGGCTGTGCAATGCATGGCTATATGGCTTCCGAGCATCGCGCTGTGCATCTCATTGTGCAATATCCTCTTACCTTCGTGATCCATGCTTCAGTGGCTGGTGCCATACATACCTGATCACTCAGTATGTGCAATTGATGTCCGAGGCATATGCCGTGCACAACATGGCGGTCGCATGTGCATCACGCATGTGCGACCAGGACGTGACCACACCATGCCCTAACAGTCTGCATTGCACATGCATGGGTGTGCTCCATCAGGTCAATTGCACTTCACACCACTGTGCAAGGTGCGATGCACGTGTTTACCACAGTCACACATGGCGCGTATCGTGGCCCACATCATGCTTCTCAGACTTGCACCATTGTGTGGTATTGCATGCCAGAATGCCTAGAGCAGGGAGGGTAGCACCTCGGGCCATGAACTGGTCCCAAATGGAGCTGCTGCACCTGGTGGCACTGGTGCTGCCTGTGGAGGGGCAGTTGTTTGGACAGAAGGACCTACATGTGCCCAGGGTGGATGTGTGGGCCTCCATCACCAGTCAGCTGGTACGGTGCATGGGGTGCCACACACTGGGAAGCAGTGCAGGCATCAGTACAGTGACCTCCAGAGGCAGAATGGGGACAGGCTGCGGAGGCTGCACCAACATGCATGCAGGGGTGCACTACCATGGCCAGGTAGGTTTTGTGCTTCCAGATATTCCTCTGGCACAGGCTGGTTGTGTCCGTCACTGCCCACATGGGGCACTCGCATAGGTCACACACATCCTGCACACATGGCTGTAGCTGCACATGCCCACTGTTGCCCTGTCCTGTATGGCACTTGGGGTGGGCACTGTTCAGTGCTGAGTCTGCATGCAGGGCACTGGGGGTCACCCTGCAGGATGCCACCATGTGTTGCATGCACACTGGATGGCAAATAGGGGATGGGCACTGCGGATGTGTAGAACAGCTGCCTGGTGGCATGGCCCTTGCTGTGGCTGTGGATGGCTGTCCTTGCACCGCATGTGCACACTGGTGTTGTGGTGCGGTTCTGGCAACACTGTGTAGACTCATGGTGCTCTCTGTCTGTTGTGTTTTGCAAGGCCAGAGGCCAGGCAGTGGGCAGCAGAGGCTGCTGAGCAACGGAGGAAGGTGTAGACGGTGCCAGGCATGGTGCCCATACAGGGGCAGGTAGGTGCTGCTGTCTGTTGTTGATGCATTTCCGCTGGTGTGGGTTATTGCTTGGTGGGGGTGGTATCTACGGTATGGTCCTTAGTTTGTGTTTCCTCTGTCATTGCTGTAGGTCTCCAGGATCACCATGCTGTGGTCGGGGCTGGCGGTGGTGCTGCCAGTGTACAGGTCCTGGACCATCAGATATGGCAAGCACTTTGGCCCCTGTACCATAAGGTGGACAGGCTGACTGCAACCCTGAAAAGCATTGGGCACCTCCTTCCTGCAAGCGGCCATGTGGGGGGGGTGCATGGGGGTGCATGGCTGTGTTAATGGCCCACTGCCATGCATGTGGCTCACGTTTGTACATAGCCTCCTGTTCCTGTTCCCTTCCCTTCCTACCACATGTTTTGGTCCCTGACAGTCCCACCCTGCTCCCTTGTTTTCTGATTCCTGTATATAGTTCATGTGTGTGTGTTGCTGTTTCTGTATAGTTTTGGATATTCTCTTTTATACTTTTATAAATTGTTCTACCTTCTGAACCTGTGTCTGTGTGGTTTTACTGTTCCATCTTTCTGTGTGTGTGGTGCCATGGTCGTGTCCTGTGTGCCCATCCTGCCCATGGCTCTGTGTGCATGCAGCATTGTGTGTTGTGCGATGTCCCCTTCCATGCAACCCCCTCTCCATGTGGTGCTGCTGCTGTTGCCCATGTGGTGTGCATGGCTCACTGTCCAGTGGCTCTTGCCACTGCCCCTGGTCCCTGTGTGTGCATTAGGTGTGTCATGCCTACATTGCAGCGCTGTCCATTTGCTGTATGCCTGTGTGGTGTTCCTGTGCTTAGGGTGGTGACCTGTCTGTCTGGCACTGTGGTGCCTCAGTCGCCCAGTTGCTGGTTCGCTCTACAACACCCTGTGCCCTGCACTACCTCAGTGCTGGCCACATGCAGTGTTTGTGCTGTCCATGGCCCGACACCCTGCCCTGTGTCTCTCAGCCCTGTTCTGTGCTGCATTATCTGCTGCAGAGTGCCCCTTTTGTGTGCCTGCCCCAGCACTTGTGTGTCATGGCCAGGGGCTCCATTGTTCTTGACTCCCTGTCCTGGTTCCATGTCCCTTGGGCCCACTGTTGTGCTGTTGCCTCACTGGCTTGTCACTGTCTCATTGGCCCTCTGTCCCTCACTCCAGTGTTTGGGTGCATTGGCCCTGTTGCTCCCTCTTGCCTTACTGGCTTGCTTGATTTGCTCTGAGTTGTTCCCCTGTGTGGCTCAGCACATCCAGGATGTACTGGTGCATCTCCAGTTGTGCCATACTGTTTCTGAGTGATTCACAGTGGGGTTGCGCATGGCGCATCCCATGGCGCATGCCTCTGTGGATCGCTCCGTCTCTGCTTGGTACATCCTGTTTGCACTGGCGCATCTGAGTTGTGTTCAGTGCAGCTCTTTTGTGAATCTTGCCTACCAAGTGTATCTTTAGATCAGTCAGCCTTGTTAGAGGTAGACATATCCATGGCTGAAATTTTAGAAGCTATGAAATGTCTTAAAAAAAAATAAGACCCCAGGTCCAGATGGGTATACATTAAATTTCTATTATACATTTGCTACCAACATTTTCCCACTTCTGAGGGAAGTATTCAAAAAGCTTTAACCAATGGCATTTTAACTGAGAATCAGACTCATGGACTAATTACCTTAATTATCAAACCTGGAAAAGACCCATTAGATAGTAACAGTTATAGGCCAAATTCCCTTATCAACACAGATATGAAGATTCTGGCAAAAGTCATGGCAAATAGACTTTAAATCGATATCCCTTATTTAATTACACCACAACAGACTGGATTTATGAGGAACCGTATTTCTGCTGATAACATCAGGGAGATTTTTCACGTTATGAAAACGTCTAACAAAGCTAATATTTCATGTGGTTTATTATCATTAGATGCTGAAAAGGCCTTTGACCATTTTCTATGGGTTAATGTTTTCAATGTATTGAATAAATATAAATTTCCTCACAAATTCATAAGATTAGTACAAGTACTGTACAATAACCCTTCATCCGCAGTCATAGCCAATGGATTAATCTCTAACGCCTTCAAAATAACAAGAGGCACAAGACAAGGCTGCCCTTTCTCTCTCTCCCCCATCTTTTTAATTTAACCATTGACCCATTAGTTAGGAAAATTAACTCTAATCGACTGATAACAGAGGTAATTACAGCACTTAGAGAAATGCATACGTCAGTTTATACAGATGACCTTCTGCTTACCTTTGCTAATATAGAAACCTCTTTGCCAAGAACACTGGAGATCATAAATAGTTTCGGCAAAATCTCTGGATATAAAATTAATTTAAACAAGGCTAAATTCATGCTGTTAAACAAACAATGTAGAAGAGAAAAAGTGAACGAGCTGGGGATATTCTGGGCATTGGAATATATAGATTACCTGAGAATTATTGCATAAAAATATAGCTCAGACAATCGAAACAAAATTTGCGCCAGTCAAATTACATTTCTTGGAGTCAACAACAAAATGGCTTAAGCTACTACTAGGAATGTGGGGAATACTGGATACAGTAAAGATGAACCTATTGCCCAAACTTTTATATATTTTTATGTTACCCTGTTGAATTAATAAAAAATGGATAGAAGGCCTTCATTCTGAAATTTCCAGATTTATATGGGGTTCCAAGAAAATACAATTTGCTTATCATAATGTAACAAGAAACAAGGAGAATGGAGGGTTAAAGTCTCCAGACTTATTTTTCTACTACATAGCTGAAAGGCTCTCTTAGATTTCCTGATGGTTCTTGGCAGTCTCTGAAACTACATACACTGTTGAGTGGTTAGAAATTGAGAGAAACATCTGCAAAGCTATGAAAGTCGACCTGTATTCTGTTATTTTTGTGAAAAAAAATATAATTTCCCTTAAATAAAGTGCTATCTGACTCATACAGGATACTTAAATATGTACAGTAGCATAGGCCTTTAAATTTAAGGTGCATACATTTTTGATGCAGCCACTCTGGGAAAATGTAAACTTCAAATTAAATCCTTCCACAGCTTTGCAGCAGGAATGGAGTATGAAAAAGATACTAAAGTGAAAGACATTGTGAGCAATACTTCTTTTATTTGTTTTGAGACCTTAACCCAAAAACATTATTTGAAGGGTTAAAGGAAGGTTTTTTTTTAGAAATATGATTCAAATAATTCAGACTCAGATCCAGTCAGGTCATATAACGTCAGGTGAAAATAGATCCTTCATTTCCTATCTATCTGCATTGATCACCTTCAATTTCCTCACTTTATAACTTTCTTTTAGATACAGCCAGATCTCTTCTTATGGAACCTATCAGATGGTGGTCTAAGGAACTGGAGGTAAGTGTGGAAAACTGTAATTGGGGTAAGATCTCTGCCTTTTCCGCTAAAGCTTTTACAACATCTAGCTTAAGACTGCTACTCTACAAAACTCTTCATAATTGATATTTCACTCTGGTTCATATGCTCAGGATGGGAATTAAACAGGACTCCACCTGAAGCAAGTATAACACAGGAAGAGGTTCTCTTACACATATGTTCTGGTACTCTCCCCATCTACAGAATTTGTGGAATGAGATTATACAATATTTTACTGATAGTAGATTTATAGGAACCAAAATAACAATAGACTCCGGTATCATTGGGAATTTTGATAACAATGAGACATAGACACTGGAAAAAAATGCTCTCTTTTATTGATAGGCGGATTTGTTAGAAATAGCATTTTAAAGCACTGGGTTGATGATAAAGTCCTCTCTAAAAGAGAACGTCATGCTCAACTTATAGAAAACCTCAGAACTGAGAAACTGGCTTTGTAGCTTAATGGGTTAGGACACAAATTTGAAACTAGATATGGTGCTATGGAGAGATTTATTAATATACTAGATGTAAACCAAGTTGCATATGAATTTATCAATAGTAATTGTGTTCCTTATAACTGTAACTCTTGGTCTCTTCAAAAATAAGTGGTAGCTCACAGACTGTTTACTCGCTCCTTCGCTGTCTTGCTTCTCCTCCTTTCTTTTTAATATAATTTTCTCTATTCTGATTAGCAGATGAGCTGCAATAGGGGAAAATGTTATTAATAATTACAGGATTTATTGTTGTACTTTTACAAGTTTGTATACAAAGCATTAGTGAAGATCTAGTTAAACAACAGTTAGAGCGTAGTATGGGGAAGAGGGGTTGTTGTTTATTTTTAAAGGACAACATTTTATATGTTTTATTGAATAACTATCTATGAAATTGTTTCACTTGTTAATATTGTGTTATTAGAAATGAATTACTCGATTATTATTTGCTTTTAAGGTGATTCTGTGCATGTGCCGATTTGTCTTAATATTTATTAAAACATTTTTACTGATAAAACAAATGTTCAGAAGGAGTGGTCCAAAAAGACTAGGTTAAAAATCTTGGGTTAAAGTGCGAAAAAACAAATAAGTTATGAAGAAATTCATGCCTCTGAACTGCAGTAAATGTTGCATAGTGCTATGACTTTTACACTCAAATTTACCCTTGCTCCACAAGGGTTTACTGATGTTCTTAATAATGTTAGAGCTATTTTTGCACATGAAAACTATTAAATCATTTAAAAAACTTAAAATAACATTTCCTTAATACTAAATATAAGGGACCCACTATTTGTAGACATATTATTCTTTAAAATAATAAAGTGCTACACATTCTGCCCATTTGCTCTGAATTTTGAAGCCCAGAGCTATGAATTTTAATGCAGAGAGGTTGAGATGTATGAAGAAACTTTGAATTGTTCCAGCGTTTACTCATAACCTTATTTTTGCAGATCTTGGCCCCTAAAGTTCAACATATCTCTTGTGTTACCCCACCTCCTGAAAATGACAAGTGTCATTTTTCAAAGCCCTTCTGAAACTTGTTTTTACAGTTGCACTGCAAAATCACCCTTCAGATGGGATTTATGAAATTCCACCTGTCTTGATCATAAGGTCAGGTTATAAAATTACTGTTGGAAATCCGGGGACAAAATGCGGGAGCCCACTGAAAATTAGATATTGCCTCTCAGCTGGCCTATCCTAGATAAATGCAATCTAAAAATGTGTAAATGCAGGACACCACTGAAAATGAGACATTGGATCTCATCTGCTAGTCTATCCTGGGTAAATATATAGGGATTCTGTGTGGGGAAAAACAACTCTTGCACAACTTGAAAACTTGGCCAAAGAGCTCTGAGTGGAACTCCAAAACTACATGGGCAAGCAGGCAAGGTAAAGGCATAGCAGACAAGAGAGCTAGCAATTGATGCTTCCCAGTAATCATGGGAAAATATCTGGAATTTTGCAAGAACAGCCTTGACGCTACTAAATCTAAGAGTGCAACAGTTGAAAATCTTATACATTGCGTGAAACAACTGAACTCTGCACTTGAGTGGTACTGTTAAACAGGTGCTAATGGGGCACAAATGTCCCACTTAACTATTCATCCCATACCAATTAAAGGGATACCAGCAGCATAGAACAACTTGGAAAAGAAAATCGGTGCCCAGGAAAAAATTTCAATAAAGTTATTGTCCCCTTTAAGTCTGTCCCAATATGGCATATGCTACATAACCTTTATTGCACTCTGCTGAATCTGAATTGAATGAAAAGCCTCCCCACTGAATAACTGTACAAATATAATCATCTGAATGGATTATTGTGGATCCATGACAGGAGTCCAACAAAAATTTTGTTGAATGCCCCGTCAGTGACACCTGCAAGTCGGTTGCATTCCGCAGTTGGCTGCTGGTTGGTACTTTGTTCTTTTGTTTTCTATTGGGGGTTTCACCACCCCGAACCTCCCACATGGGGGGCTATGCCCCCCGCACCCCCCACACTTAAGGATTCTCAACTCCAGTAGGAGCTGACTGGGGAGGTTCAGGACTCCTGACAGACAACGCTGGGTTCCAGCTGGTCTCCCACCGCAGCTAGGTGCTGTAGTCACTGTGGGGACCTCGCTGGTGAAATGTCACTGTCGGGGGGTAACCAGATTATTGCTACATTTACTGTGGACACGCCCACTCATTGGCAGATTTTGCCTTTCATCATTGACTCCTTGAACCCTCTGCTTACTTTAGGCAATCTTGTCACTCCAGAAATTTGTATCACTGGATATATATATATATATATATATATATATATATATATCAGAACCACAAGTCATAACTAGTAAGAGGCATGTCATATTGGCAACTAAGAAGAAATCTTAAAGTGGCTGAGAAGAGGGCACCTACTCAGCACATATGTCTCACTGACATGTTGGAAAGGGCATCTTGAAAAGTTGGCACAGGCATGGCAGGAACTCACAAAGCATAACTAAGGAAATTCAGGGACCTGGAGGCCAGTTTAACAGTTAGGGACTGAACACGTCATCAAGTGATTCATCCTTCGAAGACTTGACTTGATCAACACCTAGACTAACCTGTATGTAAATACTGCATATATCCTTATGTATGATGAAACATAGGAATTTTCACATACATCAGAATTCACTAGGCCCTTATACTGAGAATGTAACCTTCCCTCCCTGCTAAGCACAGCCTACACCCTTTAGGTTGTCAGCTCTCTAACAGTTCTTGGTTCTTTGTGCTTATAGTTTTATTTCCTTTTTTCCTGCATGAAGTTTGAACTGGATTCAAGGTTTAGAAAATGGCAGACCAGAGTTATAGAAATAGTTTAATGACCTCAATTCTTCAGTGATATTGACAATTGGAATGTCCTATGCACTGGACCATGTGGTTCATGTTATGTGTTTGTTTATGTTATTTTTGTTGGTTCTAGGTTCTCACTGCTGAGGGTATCAGCCAAGGAGGCAGCTGGCAGCAGGGAATGATGCCCCACAGTGAGTGCCACTGAACTTGTATAAGAGTACAAAGGCATGCATAGGTCAATGCTACCGTTCTAGTAATATGCACTGCTGCTTATTCCTGACATTCTGCTCTCCTGCCAGAGTGCTAGTACCTGGGCAAAACATACTGTTACTTACCCCTATCTTTCTGCTATACTGCTACAACATCAACTTCTTAGTAAAATGTACTGCTGATTATCTTTGCCACTCTGATATAAATTATTCATGTATTTACTTATTTATTTAATTCTTGGAATTACAACCCCTTTGAGCCAGAGGCTCTTTTATAAAGGCTCCATATATAGTGCAGTCTGCCTGTTTCTGAGCTGTACACTTTCGGACTTATCCCCATCTTCCAGACACCCTGATAACCTGCCCCTGCCATGCTCGCCAGGCAGTACCCTATCTGGGTGATGCCCCCACAGGTGCTTCCTAGCGCATTGCTGCTTACTCCCCACTAGGTTATTATACTGTGAATAAGCTGCAACAGAGCAGGACCCTATCTGGGTGATCTCTAAACAGGGACTTTCTCAGCACAGTGCTGCCTACCCACAGGGCCCTGTCAATGCCAAACATATGTGCTGCCCTACCTATAGCTGCTTACCTAGCAGTGCACTCTCCCTTCCCCACCAACATTCAGTGTGTAGCCAGCATTACTCCCAATAGCCTCTCCTGGCTGACTTCAGTGGTAACATGCAGCCAAACAACAGCACCCTGCTTACTGACAAGCTACTGCCTGAAATCCACAGGAAGTTTTCCAAACTTTTCCACCATTATCCCTTTATTGACAACAGCTCCATAACAATTGCTCAACTGTCTGTGAAAGGCAATACTGTTCCTACTTCCTGTGTTGATGATCCAAAAAATATTCCTAGTATATATTGCTATTTCCCTTTACCTAGGACTATGTCCAACAATGTATAACATAGAAAAGAACAGTGTGATGGAGACACAAGGGAACCTGTTTACTCACTCTCACTCCTGCAGAACCCAATATACAAGCATCCTAGGAGGAATGCTTTTTCCAACAGATGGCTTTGCTACCTGAGACTGATGAACAGAATCCGCATTGTGAATCTGCACCTTGCAAATTCAACAGAAATCAAATCAAGTACGATACTGTATGCAGTTCCACTGACTATGTGTGGGGATGTGGAGATGTACCTGGGTCCTGGACTAGCAAATCAGGGCATCAAAGTAGTTCATGAAAATGCATGAAGCCTAGTAAGAAAAATAAATCAATTTCAAATTTGGACTCAAAACGAAGACTGGGTTATAATAGGCCCAACAGAAACATGGCTAATAAAAGCATCCTGGGCAAAGAAATACAGTTGGAAAACTACAACCAAACTAGGTTGGACAGACCCAATGAGGAGTGAGGGATATTGCTTTACATAAAGGAAAATCTTGGCAACTTGGTAACAATCTACTCTGGAACTTTAGAAGGAACTGAATTCTTTGTTGTGGCCATAAGAGCCATAAAACTAAACAATGGTATTGTTTATTCTCTGCCAAAGTACAGTACAACTTTGATTTGCTGGCCCAAACCCTACAGAATGCTGTCAAGGGGTGAGGAGCTGGTTCTCCTCAATGACTTCAGTGTAGCATGGGGTGGCCCGGGGGGGTGACAAACTTACAGAGAGCTTGGTACCCAAGGGGGTAATTTAGCTTGTGGAGTCACCAAGGAAGAAAAGCTCACGTAATCGCGCCAGGAATGTCCTAAGCCTAATGTGTGTTACTTCATATATAAATGTGTTTAGCCACAGGGTGCTAAGCCATAACCTGGGAGACTATAGTCTCGTATCTTACTGCCTTGACAGAACAGCAACAAAAGTATATTAGCAAAACTAAATAACAAGCAGAAATTTTAGAAATTTCTTTGCAGAAAGCTTCAACCTTAGCATGCAAAATAGAAGGTGGGATAGGCTGCAACATACCCAAAACATCAGTTTGGCCATTGAGGAAATTACCAAATCATTAGTTAACATAGAAACATAGAATTTAATGGCAGATAAGGACTCTTGGCCCACCTAGTCTGCCCATTTCCCTACCTAACAGATAAGCTGTAGATCCTAGTTAACCAACTTACTTCCTCCCACCCCCCACTAGAATTGCCTTATGTCTATCCCATGCATTCTTGAATTCCCCCACTGTTTTTGACTCCATGACCTCCCCAGGAAGGCTGTTCCATGCATCTACAACCCTCTTCGTGAAGAAATACTTCTTCACATTACCTCAGAGACATCCCCTCTCTATCTTCAAATTGTGCCCCCTTGTTTTTGCATATCTCTTTTTCTGAAAGATGCTACCCTCTTGGACTTATAGTAGTTGAAATATGTAACAAACATGCCTTGCTAAAAACTAGCAGGAATATGAAAACCTATGTGCCATGGGTAACAGAAAATATAAAAAATAGTATAAAGAACAGAGCATAGAGAAAGGTAAATGAAACAGCCAACAGTAAAAACTGGGACAATTTCAAAAAATTACAAAATTACTGTTAAAACAAATTAAAAGAGCAAAAGCTAGATACTTGAAAAACAAAATCGACAAAACAACCAATCCCCCCATTTACTAGAAAATGATAAAAAAGTTTTGATGGTCCAAATAGATGCAGAAATGAGATACTGTTTATTTCGTAATTAATCTTTTTTATTTAAATGTTTTCAACAGTTACAAGTTCTTAGCATGGAAGACCAAGATAATGCTTAAAGGAGTTGCTTAATGTATACAAGTCAAATACAGGGTTCAGAAATACAGTGCATATAACTATATTCAGTTATGCTTGCAGTAAAACTGAAATTGTGGTAAGTACAGGGTGGAAATGAGCACTGTCTAGAAGTCATATGCATGAAAGAGTGGAAAGCCAATGCCCTGTGTATCCAAAGAGTACAGGCTTCCCTAAGTTAGGTAGCCACACATCGGGGGTCCTGTGAACCCCTGCAGCATGTACAAAAGGGTGCATGCCCCTTCTGCACATGATCTCCTATCTGTTTGTGCAGCTACGTGGGTGGACTGTCTGGGGGAATTGCCAAGGGGTATACCAACACTCTGCACCATTCACTAAGGTGCAGGGTGAGGGGTGAGCAGATGTCACATGAGCAGGGACACTGCTATAGCCACTGCATGACTCCCATGGAAAGTACCCACTAGTCACTGTGGGATTGACAGCCATCCATGCTGCTCCAGTCCTCTGGACAGGCAGAGAGGGCTGAGGCAGCTACTGGGGCAGACTGCTAGTTTTCTTTTGTTCCAGGGTTGCATGTTGGCCAAGAATCCCCTGTTCTGTGCAGAGCAGAGAAGCCACTTTGGGTCCAGGATGAGCATCTATTTAGATTAGATTAGATGCCTGACTATGTCCTCCAATCTGCCTCCCATGCACCAACTTGCTGGGGAGTGGGACCACAGATGGGCCACACGTGGCAGCCAGCAGTGGTTAATGTCATGCCCCATGTACCTTTCCACAGGTGCAGACATGCCAAGGTCAGGTATGTGCCTATCGTGCATACCTGGCCTGTATTTGTGCACAGTCACCAATATGCAGAAATTCATTTTCGCAAAACCAGATGAGGGGTAGGATCTCCCTCCAACAGAAAGAAACACAAACCATATTTATTCATTTGATGGTTTGGACATACACCTTTTAGCAAGATGCTCATTTTCAAAGGTTCCTCATCAAATGGTACAGTTACAATACTTCTAGACATTTCACAACACTATAGAGTTGGTTACACAACATCATGGTACAAATCTCAATGTAATAACGTAGGCTTAGTTTAGGTTAAATAACATCATGGTTCAACAATCAAGTAACACTTGAGTGGGTCTGAAGTTCACCGTAAAAACGTGCTGAAGCCCACGTAGCAACCCTGCAGGGCATTGTCTGAGGATGGATCAGTCCACTTTTATAGCACAAGAAGTCACTAGGGTAGCAGGAAAGTGTGAGGTCAGAGAGAGGGGAATCAGTAGAGTAGCTGGTATGTGAGAAGTTGGGGGGGAGTCAGTAGGGTAGCTGGTACATGAGAAATCAGAGAGAGGGGAAAAGTTTAGGTGTTGATGATGTGTCTGTGTGTGGTAGGGTCATCAGCGGGTGCCACGTGTCTCAGGTGCCTTGGTGGGGACACGTTACGGTGTATGCAGCAGGTGTCAGTGCTTGTGTGGTCTTACTGAGGGATACAGCCTCAGCTGGTGCCAGGAAGGAGCAATTTTAATAACTCCTGTTTGAAATGGTCCATCTTAACAGGTGTCTTTTGTGAGACAGGGAGTTTGTTAAACCAATTGGGTGCTCTAGTTGCAAAGGAGCACTTGGCTAGGCTCGTTTTGTTATAGGATACAGCCAGGGTGCCACCTGCCATGCCTCTGGTGGGATAAGGATTTCTGGCATGACTTAGGAGAGCTTGCAACCCTGGGGGTTCAGACCCATAAGGGTTTTCATACCTAGTAGGCAGGTTTGGTATTGAATTCTGTCATGCATTGGAAGCCATTTTGCAAGGGAGTAAAGTGTGCATGTGTCTGTGAGTTTGTCAGCTCCAGTTACCATGTGGTAAGCTTTGTTCAGAGTGAGCTAAACTCCATTTAGAAACATAGAAACATAGACTTTTATGGCAGATAAGGACCGCTTGGCCCATCTAGTCTGCCCATTTCCCTACCTACAGGATAGGCTGCAGATCCTAGTTAACCAACAGCCTATTTCTTCCTACCCCCCACAAGACTTGCCTTATGTCTGTCCCATGCATTCTTGAATTCTTCCACAGTTTTAGACCCCACAACCTCCTCAGGAAGGCTGTTCCATGCATCCACTACCCTCTCTGTTAAATAATACTTCCTCACATTGCCCCTGAACCGCCCCCATCTTTAAATTGTGTCCACTTGTTCTTGCACATCTCTTTTTCTGAAAGATGCTACCCTCTTGGACTTTGTTGATTCCACTGAGGTACTTAAAAGTTTCTATCATGTCCCCCCTCTCCCTTCTTTCCTCAAGGGTATACATATTAAGCTCCTTTAGTCTCTCCTCATACGGCTTCTCTTGCAGACCCTGCACCATTTTAGTTGCCCTCCTCTGGACTGCCTCTATCCTGTCTATGTCCTTGCAGAGATGGGACCTCCAGAACTGGACACAATACTCCAGATGTGGTCTCACCAACTGTCTGTACAGAGGGATAACAACTTCCTGTTTTCTGCTGCTGATGCGTCTCCCTATGCATCCCAGTATACCCCCAGCCCTCCCTACTGCCTTCTCACATTGCTTGCTAACCTTAAGGTCATCTGATATGATTATCCCTAGGTCCCTTTCCTTTTTTGTTGTTGTTACTACCTCCCCATTGTGTATTCTTCCCCTGGGTTCTTGTTTCCCAGGTGCATTATTTTGCACTTCTTTGCATTGAATCCTAGCTGCCATACTTCTGACCATTCCTCCAACCTTGCCAAGTCCCTTCTCATCCTTTCCACTCCTCCTTGTGTATCAACCCTGTTGCAGATCTTTGTGTCATCTGCAAAGAGGCATACTTTTCCTTCCAGTCCCTCTGCAATGTCACTTATGAAGACATTAAAAGGACTGGACCTAATACTGAACCCTCGCGTACCTCACTAGTAACCCCTCTTCTTCAGAGTGGACTCCATTTACAATTACCTTCTGTGTCCTGTTGTCCAGCCAATGTTTTGACGATGCTACCACCCTGGGACCCACTCCCAGGCTGGTTAATTTGACTATTAATCTTTTGTGTGGGACAGTGTCAAATGCTTTGCTAAAGTCTAGGTAGGCCATGTTCACAGCCCCTCCCTGGTCTACTACTTTGGTCACCCAGTCAAAGAAATCTATTAGATTCATCTGACATGACCTTCCCGCTGTGAACCCATGCTGCCTTGGGTCCTGTGCCTCTAGGTACTCAACTATTCTTTCCTTCAGAAGTGACTCCATCATGATCAGGTCACGTGACACAGCGAGCCTGAAGAGACACCTTTTTATCCTCTCCTGCCTACTGCCGTAAGAATCTGTATTTAATTACTCTATTTTAACTGTCTGAGTATAGGAAAGGCAACTGAAGGGTGTACGAACATCTGGAGCGACATATTTGAGTGTTATGCAGGAGATGGAAGTTGAAATGAAGAAGTCACAACCGAAACATACTCCGCCTGCCACCCCCGAGAAAGCTCCCAAAAAACAAAGGGCTAATACTGCTCCTGGGCCATCCACGCCACAGCAGAGCTCCGAGCAAGAACCACTAATGTTGTCCAGCTTTTTGGTGGAATTTCGTCCCTTTAAGGACCAATTGAAAAATATTACCTCTGAAATTAAATCAATTTCACAAGTGATAGAAGATATTGCCTTGCGAACGTCTGACAGTGAGGCGCGAATCACATCCCTGGAGAAAAGAGCCGATAAAATTGACCCTGAAGTAGTGAATATTAAACAAAATCTGGCAAGGATGGAGCTGAAGTTAGAGGATTTAGAGGGTCGTAGCCGCATAAACAACACGGTATTTATCGACCTTCCTGAAGCTGAAGAAGGGCATGATTCTGTATTATTTGTGCAAAAGTTTGTGGAAAAGATAGTCAGTCCTTCACCATATGGGTCACGGTATACTATAGAGCATGCCCACAGGGCACTTAGACCAACTCCCCCGTCTGGGCCCCCCCACCGTCCCTTAATCTTTTGATTCTTGAACTACTTGGAGAAGAAACATTTTTTTAGTAAAATAAGAGAGATCCAAGACCTTCAATGGGAGGGAGTAAAAATCCATGTTGCCCAAGACTTTCCATTATCGGTACGCCAACGAAGATCCTCTTTTCATCCTCTGGTTACCAAAATAATCGCGGCTGGAATTAAGTTTAAAATGATGTATCCAGCCAAACTGCAAGTATTAATCTCTGGAGACTGGCACTCATATGAAGATTCGGAGATGGCGAACAAAGGTTTGAAAGCGGCCATGCCTGAATTATTCAAGAATGTCTGATGGAAGATGTGTGTCTCATTGGAGAAATCGTCGGAGAAAAAAAAAAATCAAAGAAAAGTGGACTGGTTACTTTGTTTGAAGGTAGCTGGAATTGAAGCAACGAGTTATTCATGAGGACTTAAGTGATGGTTAGAACATCTCTTCCATGTTCTTTAGTAAAAATATAAGATTGGGCCTGAAGAAGGGGCAGATTTGGGAGAAATCCTTATGCTTAGTTTTTTAAAATTTAAAACTCCGAGATGGGAACAGGAGTTAAGTTATTTCAGAGTCAAGATTTTAGTTGTTATACCTTTAAAGGGTGATTTACTAAGGAGGTTGCGTATACAGGAATGGGGATGGAAGTAGAACATAGACGAATTGTAAAGTATCGCTTTCAAAGAAGGTTTCAATCAGGAATAAACAAATGTAAAGCACTCAGTAAGAATTTGAAGCGACACAGGATTAATTATTGTAAAGAAGGGGAGATCGATATGAAGGATCTTGTAGAATGAATTCAATAGTTAACAACATATTATAGTTTATGTAGTGGTCAGGAAAGAAAGATGATGTGGCATTTCCTAGTAATGAACAAGAGTTTTGTCCCTTCTCCTACTGGTTTTCCTCCCTGCGTTTCAGGTCTGTTTAAGGTATTACTGAAATCTCTGGGAAAGGATGCAGTAGCGTGGTGTTTCCACAGGAGGGAGGTGTTGCCTGTGTTTTCTCCTTTACTCAATTACATTACCGAGTAGTGCGCTAAGGTTATGGAAGTTAAAGGGTTTAATAAAGTAGCAGTAAAAGGATACATGTTTCTTTTCAAAATGCGGGTTAGTAGATTGGGTTGCTACAGTGTTCAACTTTAGAGAAGCTTACTTAACTAAAAGAAATCACTAAGCCAGAAAGCCGAGTAGTACACAGGGTGGTCTGGTCTGTGAGATTTTGTCAGCAAGGGGAACGGCCTTGAGTATAGCAAAGGATGTAGCCTTATAGTTAGAACTTGTGTAGTTTCCCTTCTCCTTTTTAGTACCTGTTTCCGGATTTTGTGTTAGCGAAAATAAAAGTAGTTAGTATGCTATAAGGGGAAATGTCCATTTTAAAGGAACTCTGTTATGCCTCGCATTTGGTAGTGTGGGCCAAATCTTGAATTTAAGCCTCACTTTATAGTTTCAATGAGTCAAAAGAATTTATAGACACCATGCTAGTGAGATGGCTAGAGTTCACATAAAAAGGGGCATTTGAGGGAGAGAATAAGATGAGTGGGCGGGAGAGGGAAGGCAAGGAAGTGGTGTGCCGCAAAACGATTCGCAGGATAAAAAGGGCGGTAGGGTGGGCTGGGGGGATGGGGATAGTCTAGGGATTTGGGGTTTTGGATTTTTTCTGTGTCTTTTCTTTTTTACTTGTTTAATAGGTTATAGGAGAGGAGAGGGGAGGTTAGGGGGCCCACAGTCCGTCGCAACCAATCATTTTAAGGATTCAAAACTAACAGGGTTCAATGTTAGAGAAGGTTCTATTTATGATTAGGTAGGATGGCTAATGATGTGTATATTTCCATGTGGAACGTTAAAGGGGTCCGACAGAAAATGAAACAATATAAAGTGTTGAAACATCTAAACGTTTTAAATTGTAATATTTCCTTTATTCAGGAAACACATTTATTAGACTCCGAAGCCATACAGATGAGAAGACTTCAAATAGGGCAGGTTTTCTCTGCTCAAGGTACTTCCAATAGTTGTGGAGTCTTGATTCTTCTGAACAGGAATGTCCCATTTATTCCTGCTCAGGTGGTGAAAGACCCACAGGGCAGATTCGTATTGGTGAGAGGCACTCTTTACTCCAAAGAAATATTACTAGGGAGCATTTATGGTCCTAATAAGGAAGATCCCCTTTTTTACATGCAATTGTTAAACACTATTCTCCCATTATTACCTGCGTCCATAATTCTGGGGGGTGATCTTAACTTGGTGCTGGACTCAGGTAAAGACAGTACTAGTAACACTCCTGGAAGATCTTCCCCTGCCCAGCATGCTGTACAAGATCTAATGGACCGATTGGGGCTTTGTGATGTATGGAGAGTATTACATCCAGAAGCTAGAGAATATACCTTCACATCCCTGGTTCATGGTTCCTCGTCTCACATTGATTACTTATTGCTCTCACAACAAATACTGCCTGGGGTAATATTCTCTGTTATTCAAGCGGTTCCCCCCTCAGATCATTCAATGGTGCAGGTTAGGTTGTCCCTTCCTTTCATTCCCAAACGTCAAACTCATTGGAAGTTGAATGATCAATTACTCAAGGATTCTAAAACAACGGAGTGCATTAAGGAGCACATCACACAATATTTTGAAATAAACTCGACACAGGATACTAAATCTGATATGGTGTGGTGTGCCTTTAAAGCCTATCTACGGGGTATCTTAACTGAGTTAGCATCCAGCAGGAAAAAAAAGCAGGAGTTAAAACAGAAGACTCTGTTATCCCAGATTAGAGTATTAGAAGCGGATATACATCCGCAATCATCAGATGAGGTCAAACAGAAATTAGCAAAATTGAAGGACGTATACATGGGTATTCTCAATGAGAAGGCGGAGTTTGCAATTTTATGTGCAAAAGCCTCATATGTAGACCATGGAGAAAAAGCAGGGAAGCTACTGACACAGCGAATTAAATAACAGGAATCAGCCCATTTTATTCCCCCAATCCGTTCTAGTTTGGATGGATCCTTAAAATCCTCGCCGCAGGATATAATCTTGGAATTCACCAGGTATTACAAGCAATTATATAGTGTTATGGAAAATCCTCCCTCTAAATCATCTCTCCTTCTTTACTTACAGGAAGCGCAATTGCCTGTGCTCTCTGAAGTTCAGAAAATAAAATTAGTGGCGCCAATCTCATCATTAGAAATAGAGGAAGTAATTCAGGGGTTACCTTCGGATAAAACTTGGGGACCTGATGGGTTTTCGCCTAATTTTTATAAACTCTTTAAGGAACTGATCATCCCACATCTACTCTCGCTATATCAGTTCATATTATCCGGTACGCTGGTTCCAAAATCACAGATTGCTCTTTCTCCATGGTTGAAAATTGAATTGGAAATGATTCGTTCATGTAATATGGATCCCTCAACTTTATTATTCCTAAAGGTATCAGATTTACCAAAAAAGTTAAAAGGAACTACCATCGAAATGTCCATCAGAATCCATTCACAGTTATGTGGTTTTTTAAAGTACAAGCAATACACAGATCTTTCACAATCGATTTGGAATTCTCCGGCCTTTAGAATAGATGATAAATTTCTATCACCACATGGTTACCACAATTGGGGGGGGGAGTCTGTCTTTGTTGGTGAAAGATGATGGAACATGGTTATCCTTAGAGGAGCTTGTAGTAAAATTTAGATTATGATCAAAGGACCACTTCAGAATTTATTGATTAAGACATCTCTTGGTTAAAAAATTTGAAGGGACAGTTCCTATATTGTCAAAGTATTCCTTTCACTACGACCTATGTCCCCTAATTACTTCCACAAAGGTAATTTCCAAAGTATACACCTTTTTATATGATTGGTGATTTCCGGAGGCTTTTGGACCTTCAAGTTACTGGTCCGAACTTTCCCCACAATGGAAGATAGATTGGCCAGTCTTATGGAATAATTGCCACCACTTTGTAGCTCAAGTTAGGTTATGGTTGATGCAATTTAATATATTGCATAATCTTTATTATTCCCCACAAAAATTGGCTGCCTGGGGAGTAATAACCTCCAGTCCATGCACCAGGTGCGCACAGAGTGAAGGTAATCTGTTACACATTTTCTGGGAATGTCCCAAGGTAACTCCTCTTTGGAGAATGATACAAGACAGAGTTGATCCATTGTTGGGGCTGTCCGATTTATTCTCTCCTGAGATATGCCTTCTCGGGGACTATTCTCAAATAACTGTGAATACCCGTAAATATCATATAGCAATGATTTCTATGTCCGTGAAAAAGATGGTCCTTAAATATTGGAAGGATGCTCAGTCGTGCCTCTGCTCTGAATGGCTTAACGAGCTTTTAGCAAATCTTAGAACAGAAAAGATTATTTCTAGTTTAAATAATAATAATGTGAAATATCAAAAGATTAGGTCTAAGATTGCTCCCTCACGAGTGGGTTCCGAGACTAGCTGTCTGAGGCCTACCACCTGTAGGGCATCAAGAATGGCCCTGCTCTTGGATGTGGCTGCAGCAAATGTGCTCCAGTTAACATCTGGCATATTCAAGTCTCCCATCAACAGTATCTCCCCTTTCTCTGCCATTCTAAGAATGCCTTCTATCATATCCTTGTCCATTCCCTCCCCTTGACATGGGGGTCTGTACACCACCCCTGTGCGGATTGTGGTGCCCTTTCCAGTCTCCAAGGTGATCCACAGTGCCTCCTCTCCTCCCTGGTTACTCTTTTGTTCAGTTGCTTTTATCCCTTCCTTTACATAGACTAGCTACTCCTCCCCCTCTTCTCCCTGCCTGTCTCTCCTGTAGGTTATGTACCCTGGTATGTTAACATCCCAGTCATGGTTCTCTGTGTACCATGTTTCTGTGACTGCTACGATATCCAGGCATCCCTCTTCCATCAAGGCCACCAGCTGAGGGAGCTTGTTGCCCAGACTATGGGCATTGGTACTCATACCCTCCATTTCCTGATGGCCTTACTCCTTTTGCCCCATCCTGTCCTTCTTGCCTTTGTCACTTTCTCCATTTACCCTGCCCTTCTCCCTATCGACACCTCTGTATAGTGTTTACCGCACTTACTACGTGATTTTTTGGGGCTATGATTTTCCTGCTCTTTCCAGTGCCTCCTCTTAATAGTTTAAATGCTTGCCAATGAAGCATTTAAACCTGTCATCTAGATCCTGGTTCACCTCCTGGACAGATGCAGCCCATCGTGCCAGTATAGGCTTGCATCACTCCAGGTGGACCCCCAGTCCCCAATAAAGCCAAATCCCTGAGCTCCACACCAGTTTTTCAACCACTGATTGAATCCCATGGTGCGGAACACCCTAGCCTCTCCTACGCCATAGTTGGGCAGCACCACCAAGAAGGTTACTGTGCGTGCTACTTGTCTAAGGCCCCTCCCCAATTCCACAAACTCTTCCTGCACTTCTCTAATCCCTTTCTTAGCCAGGTCATTTGTCCCTAGGTGGACAATGACATCCAGCTCCTTCCCCTGTGCAGCTGCTCTGACAATCCTGAGGATTCACTCCCTGTCCCTCCAAGCCATGGCGCCAGACAGGCAACTTACCTCCCTCTCCCCTTCCTCTCCCAGTTCACCTTCCTAACATGGAGTCCCCCACCAGGAGTTGTTTTCTTCCCCTGCGGGGTCCCCTGCCACCCTCCTGTGGGTCTCCTTTGTGGAGGTTCCCAGCATCCTCCTTGGTCTCCACTGCGGGTGCCTCCATAGAGGAACCACACTTTGCCAGAATGGCATAGGAGTTGTGGAGAGGTACAACTGGAGGGATGCACCTCTGTTCCACCACCCTCACCCTCCCTGAGCCCACTGTGGTCCAACCACTCCTCTTTCTTGGCAACCTCTGAGGCAACGGCAGTGGCACTGGTGGTCCCTGGATGGAAGAGGAGGTCCCACAAATCCTGGCCAACTCAGCCTGGAGATGAGCAACCTCCTCCTCAGCCCAGAGGTGCCTGCAAATGGGACAACACCGCATCCTCCAGAATGTCTCCCGAAGACTGCTGCTCCACAGCCACTGCACACCCTCCCATCATGTCTTATTTCTGGCCCCTTAACTGTTTGCAATCCTTACTCTTTCCTCTGTTTTTTTTCTCTCTCTCCTTACTTTCTGCCTGTGTGCCCGTTAAGCTCCTGATTGTCCTGTTCTGAGACACGAATATCCTATATTTCGCAGTAGACCACTTACTTGCTCAGAGGCAGACCTCCAGCAGCTAGAGGGGGCCGGAGAGCTACTCTTGCCCTTCTAGGATGGTGGGTCTTTTGTGGCTCTGTGATCACTCACTTCCTGCTCCCAAACAGGAAGTTCCTGTTGTCAGTCAAATTCTGTGCCTATAAAAGTAGAACTAGCTTTGGGTAGGAGGGTGGAGGGAAGGGAAGGAGGTCAATATAGTCCCAGTAGAGAAGTCCAGTCACACAGCAGTCCTTTCTCCTGGTGTCTTCTGCCAAGCTACTAGCAAAATCTTTCTAAGGAAGTCTTTAAATGTAGCTTCCTTCTAGCTAAGCCACTCCCCCTACTTACTAGATCTTTCTACAAGTAATTTAAACCTTATGGCTATCAAGTCCTTTCAATCACCTGAGATTTACACCTAGATAACTGTTCAGATAACTATTCAGTTCAGTTAACTCAGACACACACTTTTTTTTTGTTTTGTTTGTTAGTTTTTTTTTACCCTAAATTAAAGTTCCAAGTACAAAAGTTCTACTTCTTTAGTCCCAGTAGAGAAGTCCAGTCACACAGCAGTCCTTTCTCCTGATGTCTTCTGCCAAGTTTAACACCATGTATGTGGCACAGCCATAAACCATTAAGCAATAGTCTACAAAGAGGATGTAGCTTGTAACTGCCACTCTTTTGGCTTCTGGGGTGAGGTTGTGCCTGTGTCTATATAAAGCCCCCAGTTTTCTGTTTATGTTGCCAACAATCTGATCCACAAGTGGAGCAAAAGTTAGCATCTCGTCAATGGTGACCCCGAGGTATTTGAAAGAGTCAACCTGTTCTAGGCATTCTCCGTTTTTGTAGCGGATGTTGAGCGGATGTAGCCTAGCCCTCTTCTGTGCACTAGAGAAAAGCATTGTTTTGGTCTTATCATAGCTATACACTAGTTTATTCTGCTGGAACCATTTCTCAAGGGATTCAAAGTTGTGTTGAATGTCATGGGTGAGTATGTCCTGGCAGGGGTTACTTGCACAGATCACTGCATCATCACCGTACAGTATGACTGTGGAGCTAGGGCAGGCTTCTGGAAGGTGGTTGATGAAGAGGCTGAACAATAGGGGTCCCAGGATGGAGCCTTGGGGCACTCCTGATGTGACAGGCCTGGCATCAGAGTGCACCCCACTTATATTAACCTGTTGTGTTCTGCCTGAGAGGTAGCTTTTAAACCAGAGTACAGTGTCTACAGAAAGTCCAAGTGTGTGGAGCTTAGTTAGCAGTAGTGCACGATTTACTAAATCAAAGGTCTTGATTAGGTCTATATAGATTTAACCCATCAGGTGCCCCTTATCAAGATACTTGTGTAGGATGCTGGTCTATCCAATCAGTGCCACAGTGGTACTATGCATTTTGCGGAACCCATGGTGCTGCATGCATTGGATATTGTATTGGCTGAGGTATGTGACAAGTTGGTCCAATATGATTCTCTCCAGTGCATTGGACAGCGGAGAGAGGATGGAAATTGGTCTGTGGTTTGTATCTGAGGTGCGGTCTCCATTTTTGTGAATGGGGTTGACAAGGTTACTTTTCCAGACAGTCACGAATTGTGAGTATCTTAGTGAGAGGTTAAATAGTTTGGTTAATGGGATGATGAGTTCATCCAGGACAAGAGCAATTAACTCCATGTCCAGTGAGTTGCTACCCATCCTAGTCTTCCCCAGTACCCGCCTAACATAGCTGACAGTGTCCTTTATAGATACAGTTTTCAAGTAGAATTGGAGCTTACTTTGAACACTATGGGTGTTGTCTTGACAGGTTGGTGTGTCTGTGGTTTCACCCTCTGGAGAGAAGACTGCACCGAGTTTAGTCAAGGCTT
Organism: Neoceratodus forsteri; assembly: GCA_016271365.2. Classification (NCBI taxonomy): domain Eukaryota; kingdom Metazoa; phylum Chordata; order Ceratodontiformes; family Ceratodontidae; genus Neoceratodus; species Neoceratodus forsteri. The sequence continues at coordinate 68,360,972 of CM028129.1, forward strand.
TATTGAACATGTTGGCTATCACAGTGGGGTCGAGCATGATAGACCCACTTGTATTGAGCTTTGTAGGTGATGATTTGTCGCTCCTACCCATGAGGTCCTTAAAGGTTTCCCAAAATTCCTTTTCCTTACCACAGCAGCTAGTTTGCTGCTCCTTGTAGAAATTTGCCTTTGCCTGTCTGATGTACCGAGTACACCTGTTCCTCTCTGCCTTGTATTCCTGCCAGTGTGCCTGCTTACCGGATTCCTTGGCTTTGTGCTATAGATCATCCCTGTCCCTCATTCGAGTGAGCAGTGACAGAGTTACCCAATGGCAGAGTCTCTTCTGATGACCCTCCTTTTGAATGGGGCATATTTATCCACAGCTGCATTAAACACAGCTAAGAAGTTGTCTAGGGCTGTATGTAGGTTAGGGGTGGAGTCCAGCTAGCTCCAGTTTATATTGGCCAGGTGTGTTTTGAATGCGTTTATTGCTCTTTTGTGGAGTACCCTACTGTGGGTAGTATTGGGGGCTGGAAGGTCATGTTTGGCTGACCAGTTACTCACAACAGGTGAGTGGTCACTCAGGGCATCTGGCATCACAGTGACATCCTCTAGTCTTTTTGGGTGGGTGGTTAGAAGCCAATCTATAAGGGTGTTTGTACCTGTTTTGTAGATAGTTCTGATACTTTCTAAGACAGCTCAGGTGAGGTACAGACTATGTATTTGGTCATCATATCTTGTGCTGGTTTTTGCTGCCCAGTTGATATTAAAGTCTCCAACTACTGTAGTTTCATGGTTCTGGCTTTCTTATTTGTAGTGCATGGTGACAGTATCTAGCCCATTGTGTTGCTTTCCTGGGGGAATGTAAACTGTCATAAGGATTACATTCTTCCACCCATTCTCCAGTAGTATGTGTACAGGCAGGCACTCGCAGTTACCATTTGTGTTGTTACGTGTGATTTTATGTCCTTGTAATGTGTTACGCAGGTATACTAAGCAACCACCACCTCGTTGCCTATCCAGTTGAGTCTGAAGTGATTATATCCATTTAGTGAGATGGTCATGCTAGGGGTTCATGTGGAGAGGCATGCCCCAGTAAATGAGATAATGTCTGGTTGAACTTGCTTCACCCATGCCTCAAACTGTGCTAGCTTAGGTAGGAGGTTGCAATGTTCATTGAGGTGATTTTCAGGGTTGCTCAGGGGGCCTTGACTGAGTTTGCACCAAGTGATGGTCCAGGGTTGGGGTGAACATTGCCTGACCTTAGGAGAAGGATTTGTAGCAACCTCTTGAGATAACTCCTCCAGTATTAGTGCCATTTTTGTTTTCTGATCTGAAGCAGTGGGCTGGAGTTAATAGGGGGTTTAGCCCAAAAAGTGGTTGTGGCAGGGATGCTGTTACCAACCATGGGTCGGCATGTGCTTGCATTGGAAGGATGGTGGGAATGGCTCCCTTGTGGCTGTGGCTGATGCTACTCCCTGTCTCCCAGGGGATAGGTGTTAGTTGAGGGTTGATTTTTCTGTTCTCTATCAGTTCAGTGTGCCCCTAAACTACTACGAACATACGAACATACGAAATTTGCCAGCAGATAAAGGCCTAGAGGTCTATCAAGTCTGCTCGAATGTGCAGCTAGCACCCCTTATTCTGCAGCTGCCCCTCCCTTCCACCCTTCCCCTTCATTAACCTTCCCCCTTGTCCTGTCCCATCCTCGTTTGAAGCAGTCCACTGTTCTACTGCATACCACTTCTGCAGGTAACGATTCCACCCAGCCACCACCCTCTCTGTAAAAAGTGTCTCCTCATCTCCTCCTGAACCTTCCTCGCTCCAGTCTCATATCATGGCCCCTGGTGGCCCTCCCTCCCTTACTTTGAACAGCCCCTCTGTACCTGTCTTGTTTATTCCTTTCATGTATTTAAAGGTTTCAATCATGTCCCCCTGTCTCTCCTCTCCTCCAGTGAGTACATGTTCAACTCCTTCAACCTCCTCTCATATGATAAGTCCCCAGACCCTTGATCATCTTTGTCGCCTCACTGCCTCCCTCAGTAATATGTCCTTTTCAGATCTCCCGGACAGCCAGAACTGCACTGAGTACTCCAGGTGTGGTCTAACTAATGACCTATACAGTGGCAGAATCACCTCCTCCCTCCTTGAGGATATACCCTTGCAATACAACCCAGCATTTTGTTGGCCTTTGCAGCTGCCTTCCACACTGTGCCGAGTTGTTCATTGACCCTGTGATGAGCACACCCAGATCCTTCTCCTCCTCTGTCTGGGCTAGCTGCACTCCCCTAGCTGGTAAGTCCTCCTTGGGTTCTTCATCCCAAAATGCATCACCTTGCACTTTTGGCATTAAAGCCAGTTGCCAGGTGTCTGACCAGGTTTCAAGCTTTGCCAGATCATCCTGCAACCCCTGCCATCCCCTAGGTCATCCACCACCGCGCCAACCTTGGTATCATCAGCAAACAGACTGATCTTGCTCTTGATGTCCCATGATATGTCTGCAATGAATATCCCAAACAACACTGGTCCCAACACCGAGCCCTGTGGGACACCACTCGTCACTGCCCTTGGGTGTGAGAGCTCCCCACCCACCACCACCCTCTGTTGCCTTCCCTGCAGCCAGTTTCCTACCCATCTCACCAGCATTGCACCTGCCCCTGTGCCTACTAACTTCCTTCCCAGCCTTTCATGTGGCACTGAGTCGAATGCCTTACTGAAGTCCAGATACAGGACATCCACTGCATGTCCGCCGTCCAGTTGCCTAGTTACCCAGTCATAGAACCCGACCAGGTTGGTTTGGCAGGATCGGCCACGTGATGAAGCCATGCTGTCTGCTGTCCTGTAGTCCTTTGGCCTCTAAGAGGCCACCAGCCTCTCCTTCAGGATAGTCTCCATTAGCTTACCCACGATGGATGTGAGGCTCACTGGTCTGTAGTTTCCCGGTTCATCCTTGGGGCCACTCTTGTGGAGGGGCACCACATGAGCCATCCTCCAGTCCTGAGGTACACACCCCGAATGTAGTGAGGCATTAAATAGGTCTGCCAAAGGTCCTGCAAGGACCTCTGCCAGCTCCTTCAGTACCCTGGGGTGGATGCCATCTGGGCCTGGTGCCTTGTCCACCCTCAGTGCCTTCAAACCCTCTCGAACTCTGTCCTCCATGATTTCCTCATCTGTCACCACTTCCCCCCCTGCGTCTGCCATTTCACCCATCTTGGATGTCACCCCCCTCTTCTCTTTAGTAAATACTGAGCAGAAGTACTGTTGTTTAAGGTTCCAAAGAGTGAGGAGGGTTATGGCTAGGAGGGCGCAGGTGAGGGTTTCCAGTGCTGTGTATGTATGGTGGTTTTTTTCACCCCTGATTAATTGGGAAATAATGGGTCCTACCAGCTAGAGTCAAATTGTTACTGTAGGTATGGCCTAGTGGTTACTGCTGTGGGGAGTAGTTGAACTGTGACGGGGCTGGGGTTCAAATCCTGAGGCAGGAGTTGACTAGGGGTATGGCCTGGCAGGGAGCTTTGTGATTTTTAATAAGCTCTGTGTACTACATGCTAGAGGCTGAATGGAGAGGGTTTAATTAGATTCTGTATAGGTCCTAGGTTCAGATTTCAATTATTCTTTAGAAACTGGGTCCCAGCTGCAGATACTAGAGAAACAGGTCCTGTAAGGATTACCAACGTCTGTATAGCTTAGTGGATGGTGTTGCTGGCTTCAGTAAAGTCAGTACACCGTTGGTCACAATTCTAGTCCCACGAGGGGGGGAGAGGTGTCCCTAAGGGAAGGGGGTTGGGAGAGTCACACCTTCTGGATTGCACTATGGGAGGATTAATTATGGCAGACGCACAAGAAGTTGAAATAAAGCAAGGAATGACAGGAGTAACTACAGTAATTAACAATCAGTGTTACAGTGAGGGAGGGGGGAGATGCCAAGCTTGCTTGCGTAGAAGGGAGAAGAGTGCAAGGAAGGGACCACAGTTGCAGTTTAGTATGGGTGGAGGGTGTAAAAGTTGGCTGATTAAGGATCCCTCGTGCGCAAAATCAGAAACTCACAGCATTACGGTAGTGACGGCTTTTTCAACCTCATGCACAGGCCCTTTCTCGTAGAGACATATGCAATACAATGACTCGCCCAACCATGACATGCTAACTCAAGTCTATTTATTGCACACGATAATAAAAAATACAAAATCCAGTATTAATCTGTGAAGAAGAAAGGGTGTTTATATTGCTAAAATGCTTGAAAACCATTAAAGTCAGTATGCTTGAAGTCATATTTATTGCATTAACACCTTGTGCATGCATTTAAAAGACGAAGACTTGCATTATTGTGACCTTTTCAGTTTGCACATAATTTGTACTACACCTGGCTTCTGGCAGCCTGGCCATTAACTAACATTAACTTAACGAAATAGAAAAGAGAAGCCTTGCACAGTACGTTGTACCACGTTGAACAATATCTGTACCGCAGCACAGTGTTTTTGTTTTATATATTTGTATTTGGGGGGCTCTGCCCCCTACATCCCCCCCATATGCATTTCAATTTCAACAATATTTTTACCGCAACACTGTGCTTTTGTTTTGTTTTCTGTATTTGGGGGGCTCTGCCCACCACACACCCCGTTATGCATTTCAAAGTTAGTAATCGTGTATTTTTTTTTGTTTTATTTTTACTTCTGTTTCATTTCACACGGGCTGTACTGTGTGTGGTGATACAGCTGTGGTGGTGGGCAGAGATACAGCAAGCCGAGCAAGCCATAATTAACCTTGAGTGCAAGGGGGTCTCTAATCATCCGGTATCGTCCCTTTACCCAGGTAACAAGAGGGGATCCAGTGTAGAGTTGGAAGACATCTTGGAAGGAGAAGTTGACGATCACATGTGGAAGAGATTGGCATAGTACTGCAAGTGACAGTACAGCAGATGGATCGAAGTGGGTATGGACAGGGGCACAGCGGTTTAACCCACCCCATCTCTAGGTGATGAGGGAGAGTTGCCCTTGTCAAGCTCGGGGGCTGCTGAGTACTCTGTGCACAGGGGGCCAGATCTCCCCGTATTTCTTCATTGAATTAGCTGACAGGTGGGAGAGGTGTTCAGTCTGGGCCAGTCATGCCAGATTATTCATGCATTCATTGAGATAGAAACATTCTGTAGTGTGGCACAGATGTAAGAGCTTTGCCTCAGTGCTTCCTAAGAGCATGCAGGCTAGACTGGAGTGCGAGAGTTTGGGGGTTTCCTATCTAGGCCCAGGGAGGAAAAGGGCTGGTGAAAGATGGATGGAAAGGCCTAAGATCTTGCTCAGCAGGCCCTGAACTTGCGACCAATATGAGCCCAGGGTCATGGAGAAGAGGAGCAGCATATTGCACCATGGGATTGCAGTACCACCTGTGTAATATTTTGTTCTGGAGCAGTCTGTTGCAGGGGTCTCTTTTTGGGATATTTGCAGCCCCCCAGCAAGAGTTCCATTCCTCATCTGTAATAGGGTGCCCTAAAGCTGTAGCTCGGACATCTCTAGCTCAGGTGGATTGATCTTGGATCCTAGCCCTAATGCTGAAACAGGATTCTTCCCACCCTACCCTTCTGGTGGGACAGCCAGGGATATAAAGCTCAAAATTAGGGGTGTAGGTGTATCTTTAAGGTGATGGAGTGTGGGTGTTAGAGCACTTCTCAGCTGGAGGTAGTGCCAGAAATAGATTTTATGTGGCCTATACCTGTCTTGCAGGATCTGAAAGGAGTCTAAGACTCTCCAAACTAACATCAACAGGTAAGATACTGTGAGTCTCCCGACTGTCTTCCAGCAAGGCCAAAAGAGCAGCTTACCCCCTATCTGGATATTAGAATTCTTCAACATAGGAGTAAGCTCAAGATTATGAGGGGGATGGATTTGGGAATAGGAATGAGGGAGAGAGGGAGGTTAGGTGACTACACAGTGCCACAGCCTGGAGGGATGGGAAACAGATGCAGAGGATCGCTAGGGCAGCAGGATGGGAGGCAGAACTGGATGTCATTGTCCACTGGGGGTCTAATGACCTGGCTAGGGATGGGGCTGAGATACTGCAGGAGGAGTTTAAAAAGTTGGGGAGGGGTCTTAGATAGCGTGCTCAGTGGTTTTCACTTAAGTTATTCCTATGACAGATGGAGGAGACAGATCTCCATACTAAAACCTTCAACTCATGGTTGAAAGAAATGGTGCAGAGGGAAGGGGTTTGGCTACATTAGGGACTGGGGGGCCACCTGGAGGAATAAGGACCTTTACAAGGGCTGATGGCCTGCATCCATCCATCCGGGAGGGGAACCATAGTCCTCAGTGGATGGTTTAGATGTCTCTCTGAACATTTAATCTAGACAAGGGTGGTGGTGGTGGTAGAAGAAACCAGGGAGGCAGTACCTGCCCCGCACAGGCTGTAGTAGAAAGTAGGGAGAAACCAGTGGGAATTCAATACCCCACAGTGAAAATTAATAAAGGAAGCAGGGTGGTACAAATGAAGGGGGTGGGAACAGAAGCATTAAAGACAAAGGAGAAAAGGAGAGAGGGCAAAAGGAAAAGAAGGAGGTACCAAGCAGAGTGGATGCAAAATCTGGAAGACTATGTGTGCGAATGCTAGAAGTCTAGGAAATAAGACTGTGGACCAAGAGGCCATCATGGCAGAGGCCGCTCTGGACATTGTGGCCATTACTGAGTCATGGTGCACTGAAAACCAGGACTGGGGCATGGCCAAATCAGGCTCTACTCTGTTCAGGAGGGACAGAGTGGGAAGGAAAGGAGGGGTTGTTCAAGTTCAAGTTTATTGCAGGGAGAAACTCCATTGAGTGAGCTCATTCACAAGGAGGTCCTGAATTACACAGGCAGATTGAGACATACATAACTTATATTGGCAGGAGTTACAAGGCACAAAATGACATTAAGAGAGATACAATCGAGAGTTACAAGGCACAAAATTCCATTAGGGTACACACAGTCAAGAGTTATAAGGCACGGACGCTTCCCTCCGGGATTTGCCTGGGGACCTGCATGCATATTGGTGGTGAGCTTGGGGACATGCTGCCTCGACATGCCTCCTGCATGCCCCCACCCCAGGTATACCCTGTGTGCTTACACAAGGCTGAGAACTGCAGCAGCTGGGGCACAGAAAAAAGGAAAATTACGCCCCGTTCTGACCGGATGACAAGCTCCTTGGCCCCTGCCACCCAAAGCTCCAGATCCAGCCCTGCAGCACCTGGGATGTGATGTCTACCGCAAGGCCATCCCCCCCCCCGGAAGAGAGGGACCCTCCAGCCATAGGGATACGCCGGGCTGCCCAAGGTAGGCTGCAATTGGGGCTGGAAGAAGTGGGCAGGAGGTCAGAGGGCGGCAGGAAGGCGCTGGTGCTCCGAAGGAGTGGCCTGTCAGGGTGTGTGTGGGAGGCGCAAAAAAAATAAAAAATAAAAGAGAGAGTTACAAGTCACAAAATAACATTATGGTAGATACAATTGAGAGTTACAATGCACAAAATCACATTAGGGTAGACACAGTCCAGAGTTACAAGGCAACAAAATCACGTTAGGGTAGATACAGACAAGGGAATATCTTTATACAGGGTAACGATATACTAAAACATACAAGGGTCTTAATGAGTCACATGCAGTAGGGATACAGGCAGTAGCATATCACCGTGGTAATGCTAACATCAGCAGCCTACTGCTAGTGCAATGAGGCTAAGTGCAAAAGATATATAAATCTATAACACAAGGCACTGGTGTACATACAGTAAGAGATGACTATAGGCAAAGGCATACTTTGTTACACGGTATTTATTCTTGACATGGATAGGGACGTAGCCATCAGGCACTTAAGGCGAGGGAGGAATGGAGTTCTGGGGAGGAAGGAATGATTGGCTGTCAAGTAGGATGAGTGGAATGAGGTATGGGGGGATAAGGGGAGGGGGGCAGGATAGATGGTGAAGGGACAGATGAGTGAGATAGGTTGGGTGAAGGGGAAGGGGTCAGTATAGCTGGTAGCTGGGGGAAAGATGGGTACACTTGTAGGGTAAAGGGGGTAAGGGGAGGGGAACAGAGTAGCTGGTAGCTGGTGGATTGATGGATTTTGTGGGAGGGTGGTTAGCTCCTTGGGGCAATGACATGCTTTAAAAAAGGCTTTCTTAGCTGGCCAGAGCCTTAAAATAGTTCACAGAGACAAGCTCAGTGAGTCTAAGATTAGATTGCATTTTATTCCAGACTGACGGAATAATGAAGCTAATAGCACCTCTGAATGATTAATGCACACTCTGGGCACATCCAACAGAATAAGCTCAGAATTCTGTAGTGAGTATTTGCTGTGTGACTTGTGCAGAAGGTAACAGATATATTGTGGCAGTTTTCCCACAGTATTTTCATCATCCAGAAGCCAATGTGAAGTGTCCGTCTTGTGGCTAAGGATGACCAGCATACTGCTTGATAGAGGTCACAATGGTGCGTCCTATGTGGTGTGTTTGTTATAAAGCACAGTGCATGGCGACAAAAAGTGTTGAGTTTGTGCGTGTGAGTTACAGAACTACAGTTATAAAGGAACCTCAGCCTCACTTTCAGCTTTGTAACAAGGCAATCAATATAAATACTGAAGGACAATTTGCTGTCCAGCCAGATTCACATGTACTTAAACTGGTCCACGACCTCTAAGGTGTCCCCAGTAGTATTGTGCGAAATTGACATAATTTTGTGAAATTCGCTCATTGAGTGAAACGTTTCACCGGGCATGTCAATTTTGCCTTATCCACCCCCGACCCTGCTGACATATGCATGATTCAGCACATTCTGTGCTGTGCACGTGCTCATTCAGTCATATATATTTATCTGCTAGCTGGGGGGGGCACCTGTTTTCTTGGCTACTGGACTATGCTTTATTGTGGATATGCTGCCATAACAGATTCCTGTTCTAGCCCTCACCTAGACTCGCTTTACGTTACCCCAGCATTCTTTCTCTGTTATCGGTAGTCTGATCTTTTTTTTATATGTAAAGTGAGCCGATACTTTCATCTGAGTGGCCAAAGTGTTATTTATTTCTGTTTTATGTTTCTCTTCTTTTATGTTGGTTCGAGATTATTTTTAAGTGTCACTATGTTACTTCGTTTGGACTTGTTGCCAAGTTCCGATTGGAGCATTTTCGTTTTTTCCCCTTCTTCCTAATCAATGACTTCCTGTTCAGCTCCCTGTCTTTTCACCTTCCTTTCTCTTACCTTCCTTCTCTTTTCTTAGTTTTGGTAGTTCCGATGTGTCAGGTGTAATCTTTTCCTTTTTTTCTAGAGGGCTTTTCATTTATTATTGTTTAAATTTGCATTTTAGCTTGTTTCTTTTTTGTTGCCATTAAGAAAAAAGGTAAAAGCACATTAAGAAAAAAATGTACCCGACACCAATGTCAGCCGCTGCCGGCCGTGGGGAAAGCGGAGGGCTGTGGCGTGGCCGCCTCCATTTCGGAATGGGGAGAGAGAGAGGGTGGAGTGGTACTTACATTGGGGAGGGTCCACTAGACCACCAGGAATATATTAAAAAGGCATACTGGCATGGCACTGGTGGTGGATCGATCGGGGATGGGTGGAGGGTCACTAGATCACCAGGAAATTTATTTAAAAAAAAAAAAAAACATACTAGGTGGGTCTGGGGATTGGGAAGGGGAAGGTGATAAATTGGGGATAGTAAGCGTTCACTAGACCAGCAGCTAAGTGGTGTAATTCCTCTAGTTGCGGGTGAAATGCCACCATTCCAGGTGGAATATTGCATTTCGCTGGTGAAATTCTCGCAATTTCGCACCCATGAAATTTTTCATGTCATGTTCTGATTCTGCAAAATATTTTGAGTGGCGAAGTTGCTGACTCTGTGGGAATTTCACCCGTGAAATAAAACTTTAGCACATCTCTAGTCCCCAAAGATGGTTGTGATGGGTAGTGGAGTGTGCTGTATGCTTAAGGATGTAGCTGGATTGACAGAAGTAAAGAACATTACCTTGGTTTTCTTTGTGTTCAGTAACAGCGTGGAATGAGCAAGATCGAACTGCAGTTGCTTGAGGTCAGACTGCAGTTCAGCACACTCTTCATGCAATGAAGGCGTAGAGGAATATAGCACCTTTCAACTGCAAAAAAGTGAAGTTTGGACTTATGGATATTTATACCCATGGAGTTAAAGTAAATGGTTAACAATTGCAGCCCGAGTATGGAACCTTGTGGGACTCCTCTCGTAATTGGTACTGGATCCAATAGGATCCCATCCACTTTGATCCTTTGCTGCCTATCTATAAGATAGCTAAAGAACCAGTTTAAAGAGAGACCATTCATGCCCAGACATCTGAGGCAGAGAAGGAGAAGGTTGTGGTCCACTGTTTCAAGTGGCTTGCTAAGGTACAGAGACATGGCACATGTGGACTGCTTAGCATCAGCTGCAGTGAACCAGTCATTGGCCTCTGTGGCCAGGGCTGATGCAGTGCTATGCTTCTGCCTGAAACTGGACGGCAAAGGATTGAATAGATTATTGCTCTTCATGAACTCCTTGAGCTGAGTGTTAATTAATTTTTCGAGCATTTTGGACAGGATTGGTAGAATGGAGATGGGTCTATAGTTGTTGAGGTCACTGCAGTCCTGGACTTAAATAATAACAGGATGTGTGCTGTTTTCCAATAGGAGGGAACAGTGGCCGTGGAGATGGATAGATTAAAGATATGTTATGCATAATAGATGTCGCTAGCAGGTGACTCCCTATTTTTAAGAAAAAGGCTTCAATCCTGATTTTGGCATAATGGGTGAATACCTGAAGGAATGCATTAGCAAATGGCCGGAAAGGAGGGGTGGAAGAACAATGGAGAAAAATCAAAACTGCCATCATGGAGGCAACAAGCCTTTGTGTGAAAAAAAAAAGAAAACAAAGCGGAATAAAAAACCTCTATGGTTCTCAAAAGAGGATTTCAGGGAAGGTTAAGGAGAAAAAGGCTGCATTCAAAAAGTATAAGGAATCACAGAAGGAGCACGACAGGGAACTGTATCAATTAAAGCAGAAAGAAGTGGGGAAGGCAGTCAGAAAAGCAAAGGCCCAAACTGAGGAAAAGATAGCCAACTCAGTTAAGAAGGGGGATAAAACCTTTTATAGGTACATTAGGGAGCATAGAAAGGTTAAGGGAGGGATAGAGAATATTAATAAAGGAGAGGGGAGGTGGGCAGAGGGGAGACAGTGAAAAGGCAGAGATACTGAATAAATACTTTTGCTCAGCATTCACAAAAGAAGAATAGGAGGAGTTACCTAAACCAAACAATAAAAGCACTCTGGGTAGTGGGGTTGACACCAGTCTATTTACAGAAGAAAGAGTCCTAAAAGAACTCCTAAAACTCAAGGTGGACAAAGCAATGGGGCCTGACGGGATTCACCCTAGAATCCTAAAAGAGCTAAGGGAGGACCTAGTGATACCACTAACCACACTTTTTAACAAATCATGGGAAGATGGGGTGGTAGCTGAGGACTGGAGGAGAGTAGATGTGATTCCCCTTCACAAAAGTGGGAGCAAGGCAGAAGCAGGAAACTACAGACCTGTTAGTTTGACCTCAGTGGTGGGGAAAATGATGGAATCACTTCTGAAAGAAAGAATTGTTGAGTACCTAGAGGCCAGCGGGCACAGGACCCAAAGCAGCATGGATTCACAGCAGGAAGGTCATGTCAGACGAATCTAATCGATTTCTTTGACTGGGTGACCAAAGTAATAGACCAGGGAGGGGCTGTGGATATGGCCTACCTAGACTTTAGCAAGGCATTTGACACAGTCCCGCACAAAAGATTAATAATCAAGTTAGCCAGCCTGGGAGTGAGTCCCAGGGTGGTAGCCAGGTAGCAAACTGGCTGCACAACAGGACACAGAAGGTAATAGTGAATGGAACACATTCTGAAGAAAGGGGGGTTACTAGTGGAGTACCTCAGGGCTCAGTACTGGGTCCAGTCCTCTTTAACATCTTTATAGGTGACATTGCAGAGGGTCTGGAAGGAAAGGTATGCCTCTTTGCAGATGACACAAAGATCTGTAACAGAGTTGATACACAGGGGGTAGAAAGGATGAGAAGGGACTTGGCAAGGTTGGAGGAATGGTCAGACATATGGCAACTTAGATTCAATGCAAAGAAGTGAAAAGTAATGCACCTGGGAAATAAAATCCAGGAGAAGAGTGCACAATAGCAGGAGGTATTATAACAACAATAATGGAAAGGGATCTGGGTGTAGTCATATCAGATGACCTAAAGGTGGGTAAGCAATGTGAGAAGTCAGTAAGGAGAGCCAGGGGGATACTGGGATGCATAGGGAGGGGCATCACAAGTAGAACAAGCATTTGTCAATGCCGAATGTTGATTGCATTGGTCTGTTGAGCTTGCTCAGTGGCCCTGTCAGTGGGTCAGTCTGTTTGTCCCGGTGCTGCAGGCTTCTCTTTTGTACTGGGCTGCTGCATGCATGGCACCTTGTTCTGCTGAGGAAGAAATCTGCAGCTGTCCCGACAGAGCTCCATTGAGGTGGCTCACTCCCCGTCTCTCACTCGCTAAATCTGTTTCTCCTGGCGCTGCAGGCTGCCCTTTTGTACTGGGCTCCTGCCTGTGTTGGTGGGTTTTTGTACCCACAAAGAAATCCACAGCTGTCCCGACAGAGCTCCATTGAGGTCGCTCACTCCCCCTGTCTCACTCAGTCAGTCTGGTTCTCCCAGTGCTGCAGGCTGCCCTTTTGTACTGGGCTCCTGCCACTGTTGGCGCCTTTTTCTGCCCGCAGAGAAATCTGCAGCAGTCCCAACAAAGCTGAGTTGAGCTCACTCACTCCCCTTCTCTCATTCGCTCATTCTGTTCTGCCAGTGCTACAGGCTGCCCTTTTCTACTAGGCTCCTGCCTGCGTTGCTGCATTCTTATGCCCATAAAGAAATTTGCAGCAGTTACCATACAGCTCTGTTGAGCTCACTCACTCGCTCATTCTGATTTTCCTGCCACTGCAGGCTGCCTTTTGTACTGGGCCCCTGCATGCATTGCTGCCTTTTTCTGCCCACAAACAAATCTGCAGCAGTCCCAACAGAGCCCCGTTGAGCTCACTGACTCCCCCTCCTTCACTCGCTCATTCTGTGTCTCCTGGCACTGCAGACTGTCCTTTTGTACTAGGCTCCTGCCTGCATTGGTGGCTTTTCCTGGCCAGAAATAAATTTGAAGCAGTCCCGACACAGCTCCACTGAGCTCACTCACTCCCCCTCTGTCACTCTCGCATTCCGTTTCTGCTGGCGCTCCAAGCTGGCCTTTTGTACTGGGCTCCTGCCTGCATTGCCGCATTTTCTGCCCACAAAGAAATCTGCAGCAGTCACACTAGATCTCTGTTGAGCTCGCTCAGTACTGCTCTGTCACTCGCTCGTTTTGTTTCTCTTGGCACCGCAGACTGTGCTTTTGTATAGGGCTCCTGGCTGCGTTGGCACCTTTGTCTGTCCACAAAGAAATCTGCAGCTGTCCCGACAGAGCTCCATTGAGGTGGCTCAGTCTCCCTCTCTCATTGCTCATTCTGTTTGTCCTGGCGCTGCAAGCTGCCCTTTTGTACGGGGCTCCTGTCTGCACTGGCGCCTTTTTCTGCCCACAAAGAAATACCAGCAGTCCTGATAGAGCTCTGTTGAGCTCACTAAGTCCCCTTGTCTCACTCGCTCATAGTGTTTCTCCCAGTGCTGCAGGCTGGCCTTTTGTACTGGGCCCCTGCCTGTATTGATGCCTTTTTCTGCCCAAAAAGAAATCTGCAGCAGTCCTGACAGCACTTCGGTGAGTTCACTCACTCCCCCTCCCTCACTCGCTCTCTCGTTCTGTTTCTCCCAGTGCTGCAGGCTGCCCTTTTGTAGTGGGCTCTTCTGTTGGTGCCTTTGTCTGCCCACAGACAAATCTGCAGAAGTCCCGACAGAGCTCAGTTGAGCTTGGTCACTCCCCCCCTCACTCGGTCGATCTTAATCTGTCCCAAACACTGATTTCCCAGAGTGACCGTGCTATTGCCCGGCAGGAGTGCAAAAACATATTTTAGCCAGGATGTGAAAAATGACAGCTGTGGTGTCCATAAGGAGTTGTGAAAAAATGCCACTGTTGAAAATGTGGCGTGACAGCATTACACATTTGCAAGTTACAAGGGTGCGTGGAAACAGTTCAATGCATGCTTGTAACACTGTCATGTTATGGAGTTTCGTCACCAAATTTTCAACATAGGGATTTTAGGACCTCTGCTCATGAACAGTGCCACTGTCATTTTCTTAATCTGTCATGAACACTGACTTCCCACAGTGACCACGTTATTCTGCTCCGGAACTGTGAAAACACATTTTGGTCAGGATGTGAAAAATGACAGCTGGACTGCTTATAATAATAATAATAATAATAATAATAATTTTATTTGTATAGCACCTTTCAATGTATCAAGGTGCTGAACAATTTAAAAACAGTTCCAAACATTACATAAAAACAGAACATGTACATAAAATCAACATACACGAAATAGAGTATTAATAATAAAATCCAAGCATTAATAAATAACTTAATTATCTAAAAAAGCCATATTCCATAAATAGGTTTTCAAATCCCTCTTGAAAAGTTCCACGGAGGTGCACTGCCGTAACCGACATGGTAGAGAGTTCCAAAGAGTGGGTGCAGCATGTGAAAACGCTCTGCTGCCAGAAGATTTTAAACTCACTCTTGGGATCTCTAACAACCCCATGTCGGCCAAGCGGAGTAATCGGTCAGGGCAGTAAGGAGCCAGGAGGTCTTTCAGATAGGCTGGACCCTGGTCGTGAAGGGCTTTAAAAGTCAGCAAAATGACTTTAAAGGTGATCCACCACCGCACAGGCAGCCAGTGCAGTTCGTGCAGCACGGGAGTGATATGACAGAACCGATTTGTCCCAGTCAAAACCCGGGCTGCAGCGTTCTGCACCAGCTGTAGGTGACAGATTTCAACCCCAGAAAGCCCAAAGTACAGGGCGTTGCAGTAGTCCAAGCGTGAGGATACAAAAGCGTGAACCAGAGTAGGCAGGGAGTCGGACGGAACAAGATGCTTAACCCTGGCAATATTCCTAAGATGATAAAAGGAAATCTTGACAACGGCTGACACCTGAGCTTTAAGAGTCAGCCTTTCGTCAAGAATAAACCAGCACTCGCACCCGTTCTGAGGACGGCAGAGATACTCCACCAAGGACAATTCCAGATGGAGCACCGATACCCGGCCTCACCACCACCACCTGGGTCCACTACCAGCACCTCTGTTTTCTCCGAGTTCAACTTTAGCCAACTAGAATCCATCCAGTCTTGGATCTCCCCCAGACAGTTGTTAAACACCGAGAGAGCTCCATCCTGGTCGGGTGCAAAAGACAGACAGAGCTGGGTATCATCAGCATAGCAGTGAAACCTCAGTCCATATCGTCTAATGATACCTCCGAGGGGCAGCATATACACTGCAAACAACATGGGTGACAGCACGGATCCCTGGGGCACTCCACACAACAGAGGAATTGGGTCAGAGGATAAAATCCCCGACACAACTCTCTGCGATCTCCCGGTAAGGAATGACGTGAACCATTGCAAAACGGTTCCAGACATTCCACAGATTTTCCCCAGGCGAGCTAACAACACCATGTGGTCCACTGTGTCAAAGGCTGCAGAGAGATCAAGAAGAACAAGAATGGAACGTCTCTTCTGATCCCTCGCCATCAGAAGATCATTTAACACCCGAACCAGCGCTGTCTCGGTGCTATGTCTTTTACGGAAGCCCGACTGGAAGGATTCGTAGACATTATGGATGGTTAAATGGTCATCCAGTTGAACCGCTATGACCTTCTCAATGACCTTCCCAATAAAGGGGAGGTTAGAGATAGGTCGATAATTAGAAAAACAGTCCGGGTCCAAGGAAGCTTTCTTCAAGAGAGGAGTTACCACTGCCTCTTTCAAGGAGCAGGGAAACTCGCCTAATTCCAAGGAGCACCAGACTATTTGTGCCAGGACCGGACCGATGATATCTAAACAGCCCAAAATGAGGGGAGTCGGACCAGGATCCAAACCACAACTTGTGGGACGCATAGAATGGATGATCCTCATAATGTCCACGAACTCAGGTCGTCGAAAGGAACTCCAGGAGAAATGAGGCACTGTCATCTCATGCTGTACAAGAGCCTCACCCATAGAGCTTACCGGACCCAGGTTCATCCTGATGTCGGCCACTTTAGTTGCAAAGTATCGAGCGAGCTCATTGCACTCTGCTTGCGAAAAAGCTTTCCGAACATGCAGGCAGGCTGGGTTGTACAGTCTGTCTACAGTTCAGAACAGCTGAGCCAGTCGATTCTGAGCAACTGCAATCTCCCTGGACAGGAATTCTGCCTTCTTATGGGTGATTGCAGATTGATAGCTAACATAATGTTCCATCAATCTAGAGTGGTCGGCATCGAGATGGCCAGCGATACTCTAACCTTCGCCCTGTCTCGCATCTCCTCAGGGTCCCATCAAACCATGGGGCTCGAGCGGCGAAGGGATAGGGGCGCTCACAGACACAGGAGCAATAGAATCCAGAGCCGTCGTGACGGCCTTATTATAGGCCAGCACCAATGCTTCTGGGCTATTGCTCACCGAACCAAAGGATGAGAGGTCAAGGACCGCCGCTAGACCTTGTAGAGTAACATTCCATAATGGGTGGTACCTGACCATCTCCACAGGGGCTGGTCTTCTCAGGGGGTGCAAAAATTGAACCTCACGATGTGGTGATCAGACCAGGCGACTGGTTCCACCCCCATGTCGGATGCGTTGATCCCTAGAATGAAGACTAGGTCTAAGGAGTGTCCAGATTTATGCGTAGCAGTGGAAACCACCTGTGTAAGGCCCAAAGAAAACATCAATTGGAGGAAGTCATTACCAAAATTTGAGAGTTCATCATCGACCCAGGCATTGAAATCACCCAGAACCATCAATCTGGGTGACTCAAGCATTTATGTCGACGAGGAAGTCTGCTACTTCCTGTAAGAAGCGTCTCCCATCTCGGGTGGATGGTAGATGAGAGCGATTGACGCCTACACACCTGCTACGACTGTACACTCAAAGACCCAGCCTCACCTACTACCACATTCGTGAGACCCAATTCCGTCTTAAAACAGACTGCAACCCCCCCGCCCCTGCGGTCCAATCTCGGGCGGTGTATCACTGAGTACCCGGCCGGAATCATGGCCTCCAAAATAGGGCCAGAGTTTTCATCCAGCCAGGTCTCGGTGATGCAAGCCAAGTCAGCCGAACCAACAAGATCGGCAATAATAGCGGTTTTATTCCGAACAGACCAGGCATTGCATAACACCGCCCGAGTTGGACAAACTTCGGGGGCTGTCAAGCCCATCTGTCCACTAATTTCCGTAGTGCCCTTGGGTATGGATACCAGACAGGGAAAACCTCGATCTGGATTCCATTTCGCCCCAGGGTGCCTTCTGGACCTGACTACCCCGATACGATGAACCCTCTCGTTCATCCACCCTCGTTCGACAACCCCCCCGCTGCGAACAATGCCCAGTGCTCTACAGCGCTGGTAGATGTCAAAATGAAGAGGAGGAGTGACAAAGGGGCGAAGGGCGCGAAGCGAGGGGGATGAATAGTGCACCACCATGGGGGCTAAAGGCCAGCACTTGTTGCTACTTAAATAAAATAAACCAAAACCCAAGACAAAACTAATTAACAATCAGCTAACAGAAAACGTGAATATAACCTTAGGAGAGAAGGAAAAAGTCTACACCTGAGCTATTACCCACCCCCCTGGATTGCTCTCACCACCGGGAAGAAGAGGGCAAGGCACTCTCACTGCCTAGCCCTTATGGGATATAGCAACAGAGGACAAAAAAAAACAAAAACTAAGGTGGTGTGAAAAAATGGCACTGTTGAAAATCTGGTGTGACAATATTACAAAGCTGCGAAGTTACAGGGGTGCATGGAAAGTGCGCAACGCACACTTGTAACACAGTCAATTGATAGGCTATCATCACCAAATTTTCAACATAGGCATTTTAGGACCTGTGCTCATGAATAGTATCATTGTCATTTTCTTGCTCTGTCCCGGACAGTGATTTCCCACAGCGACTGCTCTATTCTGCGCCGGACATGCGAAAACACATTTCAGCTAGGATGGGAAAAATGAGAGCTACACTGTTCATAAGTAGATCTGGGGAAATGGCAATGTTGAAAATCTGGAGTGAAAATATTATAAATTTGTGAAGTTATGAGTGTGCGTGCCAACTGTGCAACGCATGCTTGTAACGCAGTCATTTTATGGAGTATCATTACCAAATTTTCAACATAGGCATTTTAGGACCTCTACTCATGAACAGTGTCACTGTCATTTTCTTAATCTGTCCTGAACACTGATTTCCCATAGCAACCACGCTATTCTGCGCCGGAACTGCGAAAACAAATTTCAGCCAGGATGTGAACAATGACAGCTATACTACTCACAAGGAGGTGTGAGAAAATGCCAATGTTGAAAATCTGGCATGAAAATATTGTAAATTCGTGAAGTTACGAGCATATGTAGCAACTGAGCAACGCACACTCGTAAAACAGTCATTTTTTGAATTTTCCCACCAAATTTGCAATATAGGCTTTTTGAGAGCCCACCTCATGAACACTGGCACTGTCGTTTCGTTAATCAGCCCCAAAGGGTGATTCCGCACAGTGACCGTGAAACCACCTTTCAGGGCCGATTAACACCATGACAGTTCAAGAATTCATGAGGAGGGGTCCCAGAAACCCATACTGAAAATTTGGTGAAAAAAGTCCGAAAAATGCCCGAGATATTCACTAAAATTGAAAAAACCCTATTTATTACATTATACAGCTTACCGGCATTTCCTCAGTTCGCGGTTGGCTTTGAAGAGTGCAGACGTGTTCCTGGTCCGCCGAAGATCATCGCGCCAGACTCTGGAGGTAAGTATGGGGTAGAAGTGTGTGGGGAGGCAGGGTGCGCAGTGGGTGGGTGCGGGTTGTGGGAGGGGCCTGGGAGGCTCCGAGGACTGTTTCCTTCTTTACAGGTTGGAAAAAAAAAAAAAAGACATCAGGGGACCATTTTCTTGTTTAACAGGTGTTTTGGCATGCTGGGGTGGGCTCCCAGTGTGCCACCTGTGTGGGTGGGTTGTGCATTAGCTGACGGGATTGGGCACCTGTCGGCAAACAAGGAGAGGGAGGCTGCAGTAGCCGAGGGGATTGGGCAACCCTCAGCTATAGAAACAGAAGGGTGGGTATCATGATGCCGGCGGTGATTGGGCACCCCATGAGGCAGGAACAAAGGGTATCCATGATGCCGGCGAAATGAGGCACTCCGTCACAGGCAGCAACAAAGGGTTTCATTATGCCAGCGGGGATTGGGCCCCCATCGCAGGAACAACACCAGGAGGGGGGTTACAGAATGCCGACAGGGAGTGGGCTCCCCCGTCGGCAGGTAAACACGGTGGGGGGGTTATATTGTTTGTGAACATGGTGGCAACCTGCCGCCACATTCACAAACAATATCAAGGGTTTCACATCCCGCCTTGCAGTGACGGGTCGCTCCCTCATTGCAGCAGATGGCTGACGCTGCAATGACGAGGCTGCCCCTGATTGCAGCGGCTACTTTTTTAGAAGGTTGTGGCACGCTGGCTGAACTAGTGTCAGCAGCAGCATGCCATGGCATTGGGGGATGGGGGACAAGCCTTTGCAGGCTGTGGGGGCATTGGGCACAACAGTGCCGCGCCTCCACAACCTGCTTGTGCAGAAAGCTGACGCAACATGTTTCTTGCGCATGTACGCAATCAACATAAAGAGGGAAGTGGTTATCCCTCTGTACAGACAGTTGGTGAGACCCCATCTGGAGTACTGCGTGCAGTTTTGGAGACCTCATCTATGCAAGGACATAGACAGGATGGAAGCAGTCCAGAGGAGGGCAACTAAAATGGTGCAGGGTCTACTTCAGAAATCATATGAAGAGAGACTGAGAGAGCTTAATATGTATACCCTTGATGAAAGGAGGGACAGGGGGGACATGATAGAAACTTTCAAGTACCTCAAGAGAATCAACAAAGTCCAGGAGGGTAGTATCTTTCAGAAAAACAGACGTGTAAGAACAAGGGGGCACAATTTAAAGTTAGAGGGGGGATGGCTCAGGGGTAATGTGAGGAAATTATTTTTCATGAAGAGAGTGGTGGACACATGGAACCGCCTTCCTGGAGAGGTTGTGGGGTCTAAAACAGTGGGGGAATACAAACATGCATGGGACAGACATAAGGCAATTATAGTAGGAGGTTGCAGGAAGTAGGCTGTTAGTGGTAACTAGAATCTGCAGCTTATCCAATAGGTAGGGAAATGGGCAGACTGGGTGGGCCAAGTGGTCCTTATCTGCTGTCAAAGTCTATGTTTCTTAATCCCATCAGCCCCAGCGCTTTTCTTACTGTCTAGTTTGCTCAAGTCCTTGATTTGCTTGTAAGATGTTGGAGGAAGCTGGAAGGAATCCTGGGGTCTCGTGGGCTGGGGGCCATTCGAGGGGTGAGAGCTGCCAATCAGCCCAGCAGCTGGCGATGCGTCAAATGCTAGGTCTGCTGTGGTGAAGTGGGCATTCAACATTTCTAGTATGGTGCCTTGGTCATTGACCACAGTACTACCCGTGGTGATTTTTAGTGGTAATGAATGGGGTGATTTATGACCTTCAACTGCTTTGAGAGCTTCCAAATTTTGGAAGAAATGCTCTTGGCCTCCTCTAGAGTTTCTACATAGTAGTTGGCCTTGGCAGACCTGATGCATTTAGTGCAGACTTTCCTATAAGCTCTAAACTCCTGTCAGTATGCAATAGTTTTAGAGTGTGTCACACGGGTCCAAAGTTTGTCACACCCTGTGTGGGGGCCTTTCAGCTCTGAAGTGAACTATGGGTGCGACACCTTCCTCAGTCTGCATTTTACAAATGGAGTGTGCTTACTGGCTAAGTCTGTAATAGCAGTATTCAAGATGGTGATAGCTGTATCTATTGAGGTGGCCAGGTGGAATATTTGCCAGCTGACACATTTTAGGTCAGCCAGGAAGTTGTCGATTTTAAACTTATGAAAGCTTCATCTTGTGACGAATTTAGAGCAAGAGGGGAGTTTATCATAGGTGCGTGTGTATACCACAATGTTGTGGTCACTCACGTCATTATGAAAGACTGCTGTGTGTAACGTTGTGTGGGCGACTCACGAGGATTAAATCAAGGATGTAGCTGTTGGCCTTATTCCTTGTGTTGATCCCAGTAGGTTCGGTAATGAGCTATGGAATACCAAGCTCATCAAATGGATCCTTTAGGACATTAGATTTGGGTGTAAGCCAGTCCAGGTTCCAATCACCAAGGATAATGGTTTCAGTGGTGTTGTATTCTATGAGGCCCCTAAGGATTGATAGGATTGCCATGCCCCCTGAAGGTGGTCTATAGCAGTCCACAATGCTGAGCACTTTCGTAGAGGGAAACAGGATCCTTAATGCCATGCATTCAAATTCTTTGGGCTTTGAGAAGGAAAGTATTTCAGTGGCGTTAAGTTTTGAACTTAAGTAAATAACTACCCACCCCCAGATGATCTGTCCACTCTATAACTGTTGAAAGAGGGAAGTGCAATCTGTTGGTCAGTGATGGTGTTGCTTTCCATGACTCGGTAATTATTAACACATCAGGGTTAGTATGGGCAGCCCAGATCATTACTCAATCTCATGTTGTAAGGAGGCGACATGCATTAATTACCATTAGTTTTAGACCAGGGCTGTTGCATAATCTGAAGGTGAGGTAATGGGGGAAAGGGGACCTGAGTTTACCTCCACATTCCCTGAACATTATTACATAACATATAACATAATGGTTATTTGGACTCTGGTTACACTCTGTTAATCTGCTCAGTGCTATTTGTTCAGATGCATGTTTGTTTTTCATCTGCTAGTACATTATTAATGCTGTGGTGCTTTTCAAGGTTTCACTGTTTTCTATGTTAGCTCTAGGCCAAGTTGCTAGGACTGATGAAAGGGGTGGGGTCCGACCTGTTGTCGATGTTGGCCACTCCAACCCTTTTCTGTTGTGATGGCCCCTTTCAGAAATTCAGTGTTTCCTCCTTTGTTTTAGACTGGGTTCATGCTGGTCTGCATAGTGTGTCCTCCACAATAAAGCTGTAGAAGAAGGGTCAGTCTGTGGTGGTGATAGGGCAGGCCCACACTTCTCGGCTGTGGATACTTATTTACAGCTATGTGCTGACACCTGTTGCAACCCCCTTCTCCTGCCAATATACTTTTTATCTGGGCCTTCAACCCTCCCGCCACATCATTTTCTGTATTATCAGTGACTCTAAAATTCCATCATAGGGGGTGATGGGGACTGACCTTCCCCCTAAGTTGAGGTGGCACCAACCCTGTAGCAGCACTGCATCAGTGGTCTTACCCCAAAACCCAACCCCAGGTCCCCCCCCTCCCATTCTCTCAGTACAGTGTCGCAGATGGCTGAGTTGCATTCTGTCACTTTCTCCATCTCTAGGCTCCTGCCATGGCTGCTTTGTATCAGAGGCCTATGAATGTGTGGTGGCCCTGTAGTCTGTATGATGTTCCCTTTGGTGGGTCCCTTAATGCAAACTTACTTTGATGATAATATTTATAAGCTGGCAGATGAAGTTGGATGGCTGCAGCACAATCCGAATTAGAGGGAACCTTATTATGACCTGCCACATTGCAAGATCCCACCTTCAATTATCTCAGAGCCCCTCCTCCACGGGGGGGGGGGGTGACTGGGATAGTGAGGTGACTTTAGGCACTCCGCAGTTCTATTCCCTCAACAACCTTAGTGCCTGCCCCACCCTGATGTCAACCCTGATGTTCCATCAGTCTACATAGACACCTATATAACCGCAGTACCTTCCCTCCAATGAACAGATGGGTCCACATGCCCCAAGCTACCATTCTCTAAGCCTACCTGCCTTTATCTATGGATACCCCCAGAGTCACTGTAACCAGTCAGAAGAGACCCTACCCACACTGGCCTAGGGAACCGTACTGGTACATCCTCTGGAGTGGATAGTATCCTGTCCCACATTGGCCCCTGCGAACACTTTAGTGTGGCCTCCCCTCCCCTCCCTTCCCCCTTTTCCTCTCCCTTCCCTCCTGAGGACAACAACTGCCACTTAGCAGTTATTCTTTTTTAGACTACCCTGAACCCCACTGGTGCTTCCCCTGACTCCCTCTGTACCTTTTCAACTTGTCACTATTTGCTGACTTTTTTTTCTACAGTTCTTCCTGGGCCTTCACAGCCTCTGTTCCTGTTATTCGTGTTATTATTGTATTGCATATTGTTATCCCTAACTAGCAGGTTTCAAACTCAAACTACTCTGGCTGGGGCATTGCAAGCCTCCAGACCACCTGCCTGCATAGTCTGGTCAGATTCATGTAAACTTCCACTGGTATCCCCTGTTCTTACGTATGCCAGTCCAAAGCCTGAATGATAAGGGGAATGTACGGCTTTATGCTAATGTTCACTTGGTTCATTACTAATGTACACTCTATCAAGATGACTCAGCAATGAATGTTTCTCACTTGTATTACTTCACAGATTCCCTAGGACAGGGGATCCAAGGGTGCCCCTCAGTGGTCCTTACCCTATAATTACTGCTACACCCATTACTGCAGTATTAGCATCCCTTTTAACTGATCCATTCTCTTGCCTCCTTAAACTGGATTTCACAGAATGTGTACGGGGTTAGCTCCCCTGTCAAAAGGAAACGTATCCTTACTAGATTCAAAGGCATATAAGCCAAGATGGCAGTGCTGAAAGAAGCTAAACTGAGCCCCACTGAAGCAACCAATCTCTGGAGAGACTGGGAAGTGCAGAGTTGTGCCCCCTCATCTAAAGTTGGTGTGCATATTCTGATTCAGAAGTCCATTCACTGGTCTATTATGAATGAGGCCCAGTACTCTGAGGGTAGATGGGTCCTGGTCAAAATAATTATCCCAGAGGGACCCTTGCTTGTAATAAACATATATGGCCATAGCTGTAGTGCACCTGAGCTATTCCATAAGCTTGGCCGAGCATTTACTGACCCCTCCACTCCAATGTTCTGTGTAGGGAGACTTCAACATATCCTTGGACATGAGTTTACACAGAAACTCCAGTAACCCTGAGCCATATGCCAGGGCACTGGCTGCAGTACAGGAGCTCATGCCCATGGAAGCACTGCAGGATATCTGGTGACTGCAACTTAGCACTGGCCTGGACTTCTAATGTTTCTCACCTCTCCACTCCACCTCCAGCAGAACTGCCTTCTGGGTAACTTCACCCTCGGCCTCCTGCCAAGTGCAGTCCACCCATATAGTTCCCCTTTAGCTATCCAACCTCGCCCCAGTGGAGCTCTTAGTATTTCCACCCAAACCTAAATCAGCCTCAGGACTTCTGGACACCTTTCTGGTCCAGAATAAGGATTTTATTCATTGAATACGGTAAACAAAGAAGTCAAACTCTATTTTGAGATTTGTGACACTGGCTCTACTAGTAAATCCAGTATGTGGGAAGCCTTTAAGGCTTATATTTGGGGCAGGATAAGGAGATATGTGGTACATTGCCAGCATACAACGAAAGCTGAGCAGAAAAAATTGGAAACTGACCTTAATCCAAAGAAAAACAATGTATGGATCCCCTTCCCCCACACAGACCAACGCCTTGCTCCTACAGGAAATAAGCTCCCTGAATATTATATGCAGCTCAACCTCGTGGCCACTAGAATGGCAGAGTTCGCAATGCTCCACGTGCAGCACAAATATTGGGAGGGAGGAAACAAAGCCAGGAAACTCCTCTATTACAGGCTGCAGAAACAGTAGGCTGACAGACTCATTCATGACCTGTGTGACACGGGCGGTATGCTGCATACCCAGCATGCCCAAATCAATCGCATCATACATTCCTATGAGAGCCTGTATTCATCGCAGGACCCACTTGACCCTGCCAAAGGGAGCACTTTCCTCAATGACCTTCCTATCCCTACTATTAAGGAGGCTGATAGACAACTTCTTAAAGCTCCCCTTAATCACCCATGAAATAAGTGATGCAATATCAGCTCTATCCCCTCTCAAGGCATCTGGTAGTGATGGTATCCCAATTGATCTATGCCAGCTTTTTCTAGTCAGGGTCTCACATCTGCTGCAGGCAGTCTTTCAGGAATCCCACCAACAGTCCATTCTGCTGCCTACATTTCAGGAAGCAGTGATAACTGCAACCCAAGGAGGGGAAGGAACCGACAGCACCAGGAAGTTACAGACCTATTACACTCACTGTCAAGGGTATTTACTACTGTACAGCTTTCTAGTAAGTGGAGATACAACTAAGAAGTAATTAAAACTGGGTCAGTTACTGTAACCAGGGAGGGAAGAGTCCTTGAGAGGAAATGTCCTAAAATAATAAACGCCACCAGTAGCCCAAT
This sequence comes from Neoceratodus forsteri, assembly GCA_016271365.2. NCBI lineage: Eukaryota > Metazoa > Chordata > Ceratodontiformes > Ceratodontidae > Neoceratodus > Neoceratodus forsteri. Next base: position 68,386,384 of record CM028129.1, read on the forward strand.
CATGGGGAGTTAGTAACAAGAAAAGGAAGGAAATGGAGAAGTCAGGCATCAAACAGGGTCATGGCTGATGTTTTCATGGGGGTGTAACTCTCAATGTCCTAGAAATTTGAGACAAGGCTTAAAAAACAGGCATCAGTGGCCAAATCAGGTACACCTGTACCACTGGTGATATCAGTGCTGGAAGTTGTTAGTGTCTGTAGCCTGCTGATAAAGACATTTTTAGAGACAGAGAAAAAAGACTAACACAAATGGTTGAAATCTTTTTAATCATATCCTATTTTCAGTGGGTAAAGCACTGGGATGCTGGGATGCATAGGAAGGGGTATCACTGGCAGAAGGAGGGCGGTATATTGTTGCCACTGTGTCGATTGCTGGTGAAACACCACCTGGAGTGTTGTGTCCAGTTCTGGGTGCCACACCTCAGAAAGGACATAGACAGGTTCGAGGCAGTCCAGAGGAGGGCAATTAAAATGGTGCAGGGGTTACATCAAAAGCCCTGGGAGGAAAGACTGGGCAATCTCAACATGTGCACTCTAGAAGAGAGGAGAGTGAGAGGGGACATGATTAAGACAAGCATCTCAAATGAGTCAACAAGGTACAGGAGACAAGTCTCTTTCAAATGAGAACGTACCCCAGGACCAGATGGCATGCATGATGCAATGAAGCTGGAAGAGGGAACGTTTAAGAGGGATGTGATGAAGTACTTCTTCACTGAAAGAGTGGTAGACACCTGGAACAGACTGCCAGCAGAAGTGGTGGTGGTGAAAACAGAAAGGAGCTTCAAGCATGCATGGGACTGACATAATGGAATATTAGCAAATAGGCAGGGAGGAATGAGAGTCAGCAGAGAACAGGTAGGGTCTGCAGAAACAGACTAGGCAGGGACCATTTGGGCAGACTGGGTGGGCCAAGCAGTTCTTTTCTGCTGACAGTGTTTCTATGTTTCATTAATATGGATGCAAACATCCTTGCTAAGGTACCGGCCACCAGATTAGAATGTATCCTCCCCCTCCTGCTCCGCCCTTCTCAGGTGGGGTTCATGAAGGGACCCCTAAGTTCTGACCATCACGGAGCTTTGTTTGCTCTGATGGCCTCCATTAGCTCTACCTGCAATCCTGCTACTGCAGTGTCCATAGAATCTAAAAAAAGCATTTGACTCAGTGCAGTGGGGGTAGCTGCATGCCATTCTGATGAAAATGAGATTCAGCCCCCTGTTTGGAGGCTGGCTTAGGATACTTTGTGAATACGCTACCACCGGAGTCTTAAAAAAACTCAGTGCTCTTGACCCTTTCTCCCTTCTGAGGGACACATGGCAAGGTTGTCCTCTCTCCCCCAAACTCTTTGCGCTCATCATAGACCTGCTGGTCATAGCTGTAAGGCAACACCCTGACATAATTGGTTTGCAGATTGGATGGAAAGAAAGTCACACAATGGTATATGCAGATGACTGCCTGGTTCTCCTATAAGATGCCCCAAAAGCTGCTCTAGTCCTCCTCTGAGTGTTATGAACCTTTCAGAGCATCTTAGGGCTTAAAATCAACTCTTCCAAGATGGAGATTCTCCCACTGTCCCAAACATGCTCTCAGCAGGCATTATATAGTCTTGGCCTTCTCTGGGCACTGCATGGCGTTAAATACTTGGGCATCTGAATCCAAGCTAACCTCTCCAAAGTGGTATCCAGCAACTTACTCCATTTACTCAAAATGCTTAAGGAAGACTGCAGCAGGAGGAAAGCTTTGAACCTCTCACTGGCTGGGAGAACTGCAGCAATAAAAATGACCCTATGACTCAAATTAATACACTGCCTTGCTCATCTGGCAGTTGGTGTACCTGCACAATGGTTTGCCAAGATGGATGCCTTGACTAGTGACTTCCTCTGAGAAAGTAAGCCCCCATACTATAGCAAGGCCAAACTGAGAACCCATTAGAGCAGGGCTGGGTGGAACCTTACCTGGTTTTACACATACTATATAGAGTTTAGATGTGTTCAAACCCTGCAATGGTTCCTCCTCCATCTCATGAGTCCCTACCCCAGTGGATCCCATGGACATAGATCTGAAATCCTCCATCATGGCTCTTCTTTATTCATCCTCCCAAGCAGCTAGGAATCTAAACCCCATGGTGGTCGCTTCCTGTCATATCTAGGGTACACTGGAATCATGGCTGATCTGTCCCCTGGGTCCTAGGCTCAGACCCCCCCCCCCGGGCACAATGCCTTGTGAAAATTGGCAAACAAGTGGTGCACTGGGCCTCTTGGGAAGCCAAAGGCATATCTCACATTAATGATTTATGGTGGCCCACTTTTACATACTTGGACTCATTTGAATCTGTACTGAGTCATTTCAACCTCGCTAGGAGTGACTTCTGGAGGTGCCTCCAAATTCGGAGTGCTATCACAGAGTATCAAAAGAAGATGCCTCCTTGGATCCCCCTCACACCACCCAAGGTGTTCCAAACCTAGATGGCTGCTCCTAAGGGCAAGAACCAGTCTGATATATACAAAGCCCCCGTTCTTTGTGGCACTGTAGAAATAACTTCTGCGGCTGGGACTCTGAACTTCTTCGGCACTGTTAGGTCAAGTTCTGTGGCAAGGTCTAAAGTTCTGCAGCAGCTTTATATATAAATAATACAGACCCAGTATTACAATTTTGTCAGACCCACCAAGGATGACCCACAGTATGAGGCGGACCCCAAAATCACACCACATAAATGTAAGTTACATATAGTAATTTCCTTTAAACCTCCAGTTTTATGCTTTTCAGCAGCTGTTCTGACTCTCTGTGTTTATCTAAATTTATTTAGGGCTTAGTGCTATGTCATGCAACATTAACAGCTATTGACAGGAGCCACAACCTGCTGGCAGCAAAGTAAACTGTTAAATAGTTGTTTCCCAAGGGGGAGCCTGATGTAGCCTAGCCATGGAGCACCCAAGACTCCCTTCCCCTGTGAACACCCATCAGGGGCCCCATACACAGTTACAGATGGGGTGGTGGGATTTGCAGGACACCGAGGCTCCCCCTACTGCCACCCCTGAAAACTGCCATACACTAAAAAAACAAAACACTAAGCATCTGCGGAGTAAGTCTAGTTATTATTTATTTATTTATTTATTGAGCACTAGGAATAAATACATTTGAGCCAGCAGCTCATTTACAAAGGTTCCATGTCAATTTACAGGAGTAACAATATATAACAGGGTTGCACTATACAAAAGGAAACAGGCAGAAAAAAACAAACAACAAAGCAATATATATATTTCCATTCAGTACAACAAAAATTCCAGAGTATAACAAAAGAGACTATCTAAATACAGTACAAATAGGTACCATAGTTAAATGGAGATAACAAGTATGCAGTGCAGTAGGCTCATTCACGATATCATACAGGAAAGCTTGTGAGGCAAAAATAGGTAGGGCATATGGAAGGAGGGGGTGAAGGAGGGAGGTTGAGGAGTAAGAGTTTTATTAGGGGGGAAATGGGGGTGGGGAAAGCAGCAAGGAGGGTTTGTCAGATGAGAGGTGCGGTAGGGGAGAGGGTGAAAGTGTGGAGTAGGTGGGATTAAGTGCTGCACTCACAGTCACACTTGGAGTTACTGGACACTAAGTGGGCTCTCAATAATGTTTTTAATTGTCCAATTTTTTGTGCAGGACAGAAGGTCAAGATTGAGAGTTTAGCCAGGTTGGTGCCCTATATGCAAATGATCATTTCCCTATGGAGGTCAGATGGAAAGGAACTTTTAGTATCTGGCTCTTCAGATTTCTGGTATTTCTAGTCCTGGTATTAGGGTGGTGGAGGCCTTGAACCCCAGGGGTGTGAGGCCTAGGGTGGCCTTCTTTGCTAGGATGCAGACTTGGTATTGAATCCTTTTGTCTAAGTTGAGTCACCCCATGCTATAGTAAAGCTCACATGTATGTGTCAGGCGGTGGGCCTGCAGACTCAGTCTGCATGATTTGGTGAGAGTAACCCTTATTCTGCGAAGGGCTGAATCAGTCACTGCTCCACAAACCACCAGCCCATAGTCGACGTTAGGAGTGACAGAGCAAGACACTGCAAGTCTGAGAGCTTCTTCGGTGAAACAGTGTCTATGCTTGTACAGAATGCAGATTCTTGTGTTGACAGTCCTGGCTACCCCCTCAATGTGTTGCGAGAAAGAGAGGGTGCTGTCATGTGTGACACCAAGGTATTTAAAGGAATGGGCCATGTCCAGTATTTCATATCATTGTTGCGAATCTGGAGTTGGTAGGTTTTGTGACAGTTTTGGGAAGAGGCAAAAAGCATGGTCTTTGTCTTCTTGTAATTAACAAGTTTATGATGCAGTAACCAGGATTCTACTGCTGAGAAGCAGGTCAGCATTTGTTCTCCAAGTGCAGTCGTGTCACTCTGGCTGGAGAACAGCACCACGTCGTCCATGTACAAGAGGACTTGGCCCAGGAAAGCCAGAGGGAGGTTATTCAGAAATAAACTGAAGATTAAGGGGCTCAAGATTGAACCCTGTGGAACCTCCATAGTGATAGGATAGAGGTCAGAGAGGGCATCTAGAATATTTGCTTGTTGGAAACAACCTGAAAGATAGCTCCGGAATCAACCCACAGATTGTGGTGAGAGTAGTACGAGTTAGTTGAAGGAGAAGCAGCTTATGGTTGACCATGTCAAAGGCCCTAGTTAGGTCAATGTAGGTAGCCCCAACTAAGTGCCCACAGTCTAAGGCACCATGTATGAAACTGGTTAACTCAATCAGAGCAGTGGTGATGCTGTGCTGTCTCCTGAACCCATGTTGCTCATTGCACTGGAGCTGGTATTCATGAAGGTGGTCAACTAGTTGGTCACAGACTGTCTTTTCAAGTGCTTTAGAAAAGGGTGAGAGTATTGAGATGGGCTGGTAGTTCGCGTGGTCGGTGCATTTACCGCTTTTGAAAACAGGTGTGATCACAGCCCTTTTCCAGATCTTGGGGAATTTGGCTGTGATGAGGGACAGGTAAAGGATGTGGGTTAGTGGGTGTGCACCTCTTCCATTGTGAGGGCTAACAACTTCAGGTCAAGACAGTCCCCACTTGACCTAGATTTCCCGACTGCCTTCTTAAAGTATTTTCTGGCTGCTGATATGGGAACAGTTTTGAGGTAGAAGGGTGGGGATGTGTGCAAGTGGGTGTTACCCATGCTCTCAGAGGCCAGGGTCCCTTGGGGTTAAGGAAGTCAGGGGGAAGTACCCCTCTAAGATCAGAGAATACCTTATTAAGGGTGTCAGCAATCACCATGGAATCCTGGATCAACTCTCCTTTCACATTAAGCATTGCAGGGGCAGGATTTATTAGGCTTGTTGGTTAAGGTTTTTAAATTATCCCAGAATGGACGACAGCCACCCAAGGAATTTGCTAGCTCCTGTATAAAGTACTGGCTCTTAGCCATATGGATAGCAGATGTGCATTTGTTGCTAGCCGCCCTGTAGTTCTGGATATCTGTTAGGGACCTGGAGCTTTGGGCTTTGAGCCAAAGATGATCCCTGGACTTCATAAGCTCGAGAAGGGAGGGGGTGATCCAGGACTTACTGGTACTCTTCACAAACCATTTTTTTGTAAGGGGTTTAAATATTATAGGAGGTGTTGAAAGACTGCACAAAGTGCTCGAGCGCTATGTCAATGTCGTTAGTGTTGTAGATAGGTGACCAGTCTTGGAGGCTTAGATGGGTTTTTAGAGGGTCAAGTTGCCCATCTTTCAGAACCATAGAAGTGATAAGTTTGGGAGGTGTGTTGGGGGCTTTGTTAGTCCAGGTACAGAGGATGGAGGACTGGGAGTGGTCACTTATACTGTGCGGTCGGACCTCAGTTATGAGAATTATTTTGGGGTGATTAGTGATTATCCAGTCAAGAAGAGCACTGGATCTGGTGTGGTAATTAGTGCATGTGGGGGAATCAACTAGCTGAGTCATTCCTATGGAGGACAAGGTATCTTTATAAGGCGATGCCTCAAGGGCCATTCAGCTTACATTAAAATCCCCAAGAACTAGGACTTCCATGCCCTTGCAGAGACCAGAGATGTATTCAAGGGTTGTTTTGAGGCCCTGTACCTGTTCTTTGGGTGGTATGTAGATGGCACCTAGCAGGATGGATTTGCCCCTAATACCAATTTGTATCTGGACAGGCAGTAGTTGGGAGAAACCCCCAGTGAAAGGACTCGGAAGTGTCTGGCCCTATAGGGTGTGTCGGGTGTAGATGATTCATCATCTTCTTTGCTTGGCAGATCTAGCCTGTCTGTAGGAGTTGTACCCATCCAATTGGATGGCCAAGTCAGGAACCCTAGGGGTAAGCCAGGTTTCAACAATGGTGAGGATGTCCAGTTTATGCTGTGATACCAAGACCTGAAGGGCATCATGCTTAGCCAGTAGGCTGCAGATGTTTATTGAGGCTATGGTTGGGCCTCCAACTTTTTTAATTATCATTGAGACAGTGGTCATGGGACCTAGGTTAGGATGAGTATTACCAGACAGCATCAGGAGTAACCAGGCTAGCCTTATAACATACCATTTCAAAGTTTATGGGTCTGTGAAGGGGAACATATGAACATACGAAATGCCAGCAGAAACAGGACTCATGGTTTATCGACTCTGCTCGATTGTGCAGCTAGCCCTTCAACTTGCAGCTGCCCCACCCTCCCCACCTGATAACCACCCCCCCACACGCTGTCCCACTCTCTTTTAAATCCTCACACCATTCTACATGGTAACACCTCCTTGGGCAGAGTGTTCCACTTATCTATCACCCTTTCTGTAAAAAAGTGTTTCCTGATTTCCTTCATGAATCTCCCCCCCCAATCTCAGCCGATGCCCTTGTGTCCCTGGCCCTTCTGATCTGAAGAGTCCCTTCTGTATTAATCCTGTTAATACTCTTTAGGCACTTAATTTTTTGATCATATCTCCCCTACCTCTCCTCTCTTCCAGGGAATACATTTGCAGCTCTCCCAGCCTCTCCTCGTAGGATTTTCCCTCAAGTTCCTGTATCATCTTTGTTGCCCTATACTGCATTACCTTTGGCAATGTAATATCCCTCTTCAGGAATGGAAGCCAGTACTACACGCAGTATTCCAGGTGCAGCCTGACCAGTTACCGGTACAGGAGTAGGATCACTTCTCCGTGCCTGGAGGAGATTCCCCTCACTATGCATCCAAGCATCTTATTTGCCTTTGCAACCGCCTTCCTGCACTGAGCTGAGTGGTTCACACTCCCCGTTATTAGTACTCCTAAATCCTTTTCCTCCACTGTGCTTTCCAACTGTACCCCTCCCAACTGATATTTCCTCCCCTGGTTCCTTGCTCCAAAGTGCAGTACCTTGCACTTCTTGGCATTGAACCCCAACTGCCATGTCTCTGACCATTCCTGTAGTTTGATCAGGTATTCCTGCAGTCCCCTCCACCCCTGTATGTCATCTACCACTGCACCGATCTTAGTATCATCTGCGAACAGACTGATCCTACTCTGGATCCCATTTGAGATATCGGCTATGAATATCCCAAACAGCACTGGTCCCAGTACTGAACACTGGGGCACCCCACTTATAACGTCCCTTGGTGATGAGAGTTCCCTCCCACCACCACCACCCTGTGCTGCCTACCCCTCAACCAGTTGGTGGTCCAGTTGACCATTTTTGTCCCCAAAGTAATGTATTCCAGTTTTCTCCCCAGCCTCCCATGTGGCACCGAGTCAAAGGCCTTGCTGAAGTTCAAATATAGAATATCCACTACATGGCTCCTGTCCAGTTCCCCGGTAATCCAGTTGTAGTACTCGATTAGGTTCATCTGGCAGAATATGCCCGATACAAAACAATGCTGATGGCCATCTTGGAGCCCATTGTCTTCAAGAAAGGTCACCAGCCTCTCTTTTAGGATTGACTCCATGAGTTTCCCCACAATTGAAGTGAGACTCACTGGTCTGTAGTTGCCTGGATCATCCTTCAGGCCACTTTTATGAATGGGCACCACATGGGCTATCCTCCAGTCCTGTGGCACACATCCTGTGTCCAGTGATGTACTGAACAGGTCTGCCAGAGGTCTTGCCAGGATCTCTGCTAGCTCCCTAAGTACCCTAGGGTGAATGCCATCTGGCCCCTGTGCCTTGTCCACCCTCAGTGCCGTTAGTCCCTCCAGCACTCTGTCCTCTCTAATTCTGACATCAGTCACCCCACCCCCCTCTGCCCACTCCACCCTTCCCATGCGGTATCTGCCCCCCTGTTTCCTTCATGAACACAGAGCAGAAGTACTCATTCAGTGCCTCTGCCTGGTCTTCCCCTTCTCCACCCCTCCCATCTTTCTTAATCCTCACAACCTGGTCTTTGTTTCTTCTTCTCTCGCCAATGTATCTGAAGAAGTTATTTTTCCTGTCTTTGATTCCCTTTGCCAGCCTCAGCTCTCTGGAATCCTTGGCCACTCTGCCTAGCCTGGTAACTTCGTTGGACTTCCTCATGTACTCGTCTTTGTTCCCCTGGCTCCCAATTTCCTAAGCCTCCGGAATGCTTTTCTCTTGGCCATGACCCCTTCCATTACCTCCTGAGTCCACCAGCTCAGCTTCTTTGCTCTCCCCTTCTACCACTGGGTTTCTCAGAGGTGGTAATAAATATGACCAGGTTTGGTAGCACAGGCATAATGGGGTAGGTAATGCGCGGGCTCAGTTTGGATGCCCATGGAAAGGGTATTTTCTTAAAAGGAGCAGCTGCCATAGTGCTGGAAAGGAGCTTGTCATCATATGTATTGCGAGTCAGAGAGATAGTGGGGTGTGGGCAGGCCAGGTGGGGGGCAGGGTATATGGTGAATGGTAACCAACTTGTAGGAGAAGAGAGGGTACTAACGGTCATGGACTCATTGCAGTTACTAGAGTTGCATGAGGGCAGAGGAGGGTGAGTTCTCCTAATAAGGAGTGGATGAGTTAGGCTGGTGTGGTCACAGAGAGGTGAGATAATACAAGAAGTGAGGAAAGTGTGGGGGGGTAGAGATTGTTAAGGTAGAGTGTAGAGTGGAGGGATCCAGAGATTAGAGTCAAAGCCTTTAGATATCGCAATGGTACATGAGGAGAGTAGGCTGGGAGAATAGCGCAGTGGTAGGGTGCCTGCCTTTGGTGTAGAGGGTCGAGGATTCGAGACTGGGGACGGCAGTTTATTCAGACAGTGTGGTAGTTGGTGATGCTGGAGGGTTGCATTAGGGATGGTGGGCTAGCATAGGAGAGCAAGATAGAGTGGAGGAATGAAACACGAAGGAGAGAGAGAGAGAGAGAGGAGAAGTTAGATGACTCACTAGTGACTCCTAGGTGTCAGAGAGTATAACTAGCTAAAGGATCTATGGACATTTAGAAAAATCTCTGGGTGGTCACGTAATAGATCAGCAGTCCACTGTTCTGCTGGATACCACTTCTGCTGGTAACGCATTCCACCCGGCTACCATCCTCTCTGTAAAAAAGTGTGTCTCATCATCTCCCTCCTGAATGAACCTTCCTCCCTCTGGTCTCATATCATGGCCCTGGGTGTCCCTCCCTTCCCTTACTTTGAACAGCTCCTCTGTACCTGTCTTGTTTATTCCTTTCATGTACTTAAAGGCAGTGGCGTAACCATGCATACTTATTGTACGCCATTGGGTACAAAAAAAATATCCCAGTTTAAAAAAAAAAATAAAAAATTCCCGCCATTAAGACCAACTTAGGTCTGAAATCAGCTGGGGGCTACGACGCCACCAGACGCACGCCACACACGCACCAATGTCCATCGCTGCAAGTTTTTTTTTTGCTCTGGATCTGAACGCCTCCACTACCTACTATAGCCAATCAGGGTACTGTTATTTCCGCACGCGCTCTGGCAGGGGATATCAGCGTACTAGAAGTCAGTGAGCTGCCATTCTGTGTCGTGCAGTATTCGTGTGAGAGCGTTAGTGTGCTGTAGCTGCGTCTGCTGTTAGTGACTCCCGACTCTGCGATCGCACACTGCTATTGCTTCAGCTTCCATCCCAATTGACCACTTCCTGAGTGACCTCGATTACTCGACTCGACCGAGTGGTAAGTGTCAGTCAGTCGAGTACTGAGTTTGGTGCCTTGGCGTAGGCGGTAACCATAAGGGCTACCCATACATTATATTTCAGTAAGCAAGTTTCCCAAACAGATTCATTGCCTCAGGTTAGTGTGAGTTACAAGGTTTAGAAAACATAAACCACAGAGAAGGAGTTGCTTCTTGAAATCTGCTCATTAGTGTTAACCGAATGCTTCAAAGTTTCAACTGAACTGCCGTCGATCTCATATGAACACTAATAACAGAAATTTGAAACTGTAAACTTCCGTGTTTTACCATGTAATTTATGGTTTAATTTGACCAAAGGGTGGCGTCGCATACCTTAGTCTAGCTCAAATAAAATGCTGCTCCTCTCGTCGAACTTGAAGTTTTCTACATCTTAGTATAGTAGGCAAAGTACAGAGACCCGTAAATTACCTTGTTGGGTGATTAAGAAGAAAACATCCCCCTACTTGACATATTAAAACTGAAACGCATTAAAAAGTTCGGTCTTTATTTTCAAAGTTAAAACTGATATTTTGTGCAGCGTTCGTGATTTACGACCAGAAATATACGGTGCAATGGCCTTGATCATCACATAAGGAATCATGCAGGAAAAACTCAGCTAATTAAAGTTGCAGGTCATGAAGGAATATGCTTTGCTCATATTATCTCAGTGAAGGTCCACACCAACCGAAACACTACAGACCCCCAAATACTGTACTAAAGTCGCAATAAGCAGCATGCTTTAAATTAGGCAGCTAAATCGGGACTGCATAAGGGTCTGAGAAGACTTGTGAGCGGTCTCCCAATAACGGATACATACAGAAACTGTTTCAGTCGAGTATGAAAACTCTCAATACTGTTGTTTTATCCCCCCCCCCGGTTGCTGCCCACCTCCATACATGGGTAAATACAGATGCCATACATTGCATCTCAAGACACCAACCATGGGGCTGGCAGTATAGTCTAGAGGTTAGAGTAACTAGCTGTGAATGAGCTTGGTACATCCGACAGACTTGGGCTTGATTCCCACAACCTCTGCTTGCATACTGTGTGACCCTGAAAAGTGGGCCTTGCCAGCTACCAAAAGAATAAAATAAAATGGAGGGGGAAAAAAAAAAAATCAGCCCTGAGCCTATAAAGCTGTATAGTCCTTTGGACGCAAAGACAGTATTAGTGACCAAGCCTTCTAGTTCTGATTAATATGCATAGAATTACAGAAAGGTTCTGCTAGTTCTATTTTTTTCTCCACAGACAAAGAAAGCAGTTCACAGCCTATTCGCTGCCTTCCTTAAATAAAATTGTACACCATGGAGTATGCCTGCCTACACTCATGATCTATGAGACTAAGAGAGCCTAAAATGTGTATCCTTGATGAAAGGAGGGAGAGGGGGGACATGATAGAAACTTTCAAGTACCTCAAGGGAATCAACAAAGTCCAGGAGCGTAGCATCTTTCAGAAAAAGAAATGTGTAAGAACAAGGGGGCACAATTTAAAGATAGAGGGGGGACAGCTCAGGGGTAATGTGAGAAAATTTTTTTTTCACGGAGAGAGTGGTGGATGCATGGAACAGCCTTCCTGGGGAGGTTGTTGGGTCTAAAACAGTGGGGGAATTCAAACATGCATGGGACAGACATAAGGCAATTGTAGTGGGGGGTTGCAGGAAGTAGGCTGTTGGTTAACTAGAATCTGCAGCTTATCCAATAGGAAGGGAAATGAGCAGACTGGGTGGGCCTAGTGGTCCTTATCTGCCATCAAAGTCTATGTTTCTATGTACTCCACCCCCCAGGATGCACCTGTAAACAAGCTGTCACAGTCTAGTGTGTCTTTCCTGGTCACAAATTACAAAGTGTCTTTCCTGGTTACAAATTACAAATAGATAGACTGGCTGTTCTGCCTTATTCTTAACAGTTTTCAGCAGAATAAATTATGCATTCAGCAGGGCCACAGAATGGAATTCCAAAATGAAGCTGAAAAAACTGACCAGTTTGGTAGATTAGCTTGATACTCTAAATCCACCCACTCCAATTTTTCTGTGCAGTTCTGGAATTCCACTGATTTTTCCTGCATTCTGCCTGTAGATTTTGAGTATCCTGGTTACTTGTGCCCCAAACGGCAACCCTAACTTTGTGCTGACAAGCCAGCTAGTCAGTATTATAAAAGAGATTACTTTTTGTGAGTTAATATAAAGACACTTTCTTTCCGGAAAATTCCACACATTGTTTTCCCCATTACCTGTTTCTCCTTGGTGTCATTTGGCTTTTGTCCCTACTGGACCAGGCCCTTCATCCACCTTCTCCAGGTACTTTCACCAGCCGGTGTTCAGGCAGAGGAGGAACCTAGTTGGTGGTGAGGGTCTTCAAGGGCTAGTCATCACCCTGCAGCCAGTATGTAAGCTTGTGTGTGGGGTTGACAATGCCCTGGCTGTGTGCAGCATGCAAGCTTGTGTGTGTGTGTGTGTGTGTGTGTGGGAGGGGGCAATGCCTGGCTGTGTGCAGCATGCAAGCTTGTGTGTGTGTGGGGGTATGGGGTGGATAATGCCCTGGGGTGGGAGGTGGGAGGGGCAATGCCCTGACTGGTGTGCAGCGTGCAAGCTTGAGGTGGGGTGGACAGTGCCCTGGCTGTGGTGCAGCATGGCTTATGTGGTGTGGGGCTGTGGACAATGCCCTGGCTGTGCAGCATGCAGGCTTGTGTGAGAGGGAGGTGGATAATGCCCTGGTTGTAACCCTGACAGGCAGCTGCTGCTCTGGAGGGCCTTGTGGAAGTTCAATTTTCATAGGGTGGGGGGTGCAAGAGTGATGTCCACAAGTACTTTTCCACAGAAAGAGTGGAGAAATGGCATGGACTGCCCGAGGAGATGGGTGGAAAGGTGCAAGGGACTAATAAGGGCAGGAGAAGGTGAAAAGGAGAGGAAGACGGCTAGTCCAAGAGTGTTAGTGCAGGCAGACTGGATGGGGCCAGTGGGCCTTTTACTGCTGTCATGGGCTATGTTTCTGTATTTCTATGTAACTAACTGAACTGTTTACGCAGATTAAGCTGGCACTGACATAAAGCATTAAGGTACGCTGTTTAAGTTACTCTGTCCTTATTCATATGTAATGTTATGAATGACCCTGTGCACTTGTGTATTTTTTTGCTGTCTTTGTAATCTTCATAGATAACTATTGCTGTTGGAATATTCTAAAGCTGATGGCATTGATCCACCATCCCCTACTACCAGGAAAGTCTGCCATCCAGCCACCCCCCACACCTGATGAACAGTAAGGTAACAGTGTTGATTTGTAGTTGAAGGGATGATTCCATGTTCATGAAGTACAAATTAGTGGCGGGATTGTTAAATTAGTTTGATAATGTTGAATTTTGGGATGAAATAATACTGTTATGCATGGAATTTCATGGCTTTAATATAGGGAAGAATGTATGGTCTTTACTTGGTAATTCTGCTGTAAACATTTCAAGAGGTTGCCATGACATTGTAAACTGCGAGGGAAGCTCGAGAGGTTTTCAGATGTCATGGGAACCTCTTGAAGTGTTTACGACATGGTGTTTTGTAACTAAAGACCATACATTATATTTTACACTGTATAGGCTGCCAATATTGTGTAATCATGGATTGAATTATTTTACTGACTTGCTTTGCAATATTTGATTGTTGTGAACATTATGATTTGTTATAGCAATTTAGGCAGGCCCGGCCATCAACGCCTGCTTTCTACCACTGATGGACCTTCAGTGGTGGTGGAAAGCAGACAGGCTGATGCCGGGGCTGCCTAATGCATGTGTTCAGCCTCGCTGCAACATGACAATACAAGGTTTCAGTCTCACCATTTATTCGCTGTCTCTGCGTGTCCGTCAAGGCCGGCCATCAGCTTGCCTGCTTTCTACCACCACTGATGGACCTTCAGTGGTGGTGGTGGAAAGCAGACAGGCTGATGCCCGGGCTGCCCAATGTGTGTGTTCAGCCTCAAGCTGCAACATGACAATACAAGGTTTAGTCTCACCATTTATTCGCTGTCTCTGCGTGTCTGTCGTAACGTTCGGCTATCAGCTTGCCTGCTTACCACCACTGATGGACCTTCAGTGGTGGTGGAAAACAGACAGGTTGATGCCCGGGCTGCCCAATGTGTATGTGTTCAGCCTCAAGCTGCAACATGACAATACAAGGTTTCAGTCTCACCATTTATTCGCTGTCTCTGCGTGTCCGTCAAAGACCAGCCATCCAGCCACTGCTTTCTACACCACTGATGGACCTTCAGTGGTGGTGGAAAGCAGACAGGCTGATGCCCGGGGCTGCCCAATGTGTATGTGTTCAGCCTCAAGCTGCAACATGACAATACAAGGTTTCACTCTCACCATTTATTCACGCTGTTTCTGTTCCTGTAAAGCTCTGGTCTCAGTCATGTTACCAAGGAAACCTTGATAGAAGAATATCCTTGTGTATGACTACTCACACAGTCCTGTAATGCATATGGCACAAAAAAAAAATTCTGCTCCCCCCTCCCCCAAAAGTGAGTAGATCATAACATGTAACAATACACTTTTCCAGCAGAATAGCTTTGGCAACTTAATTTGATTTCAAAAGGAATGGGTGTCTTTTAGTATTCACCTCTGGACCCTGTGAAGTCAGGCAACCCAGCTGTGAAGTCACCCAGCTACCATCGTTGAGGTAGACCACCCTTCAGCTGGGTTCCTACTCCCTAATCACAACTGCATCTGCCTTAAATGTCATTCCTTTATAAAGGCAGCAGCAGCCAAAATAGGATTAACATGTCCAGTTGTCTGTGCAGATAAATTGTGTGGAGGTAGGCAAATGAGAGCCATAAACTTCCTTCACAAAACTTTCAAACGTTAGCTTAGCTGCTCACCCATGCTCATTAGCAAGCAAAGAAATGACGCACCTTCAATTTTACTTCTAAAGTACAGGTTATTAGTTTTTGTAATGTAATAATAAAAATATTATAACAATTGTGCTCTATAGAATGTTGCCAGTGATCTTATATAGACTAATGCAGTATGAATTCAAATTAGAACAGAGCAATACTACTTGGAGCAGTGTCACAGAGGCAGTGAAACTAAGTGAATAGAGATGGAATGTGAAGGACAAGTGCAGGAAGTCACCAGTAGACAGACAGGTAATGCATCTTGTAAGGTAATATGGACAATTGAAAGGGTTGTAGAGAAAGTATTAAAATTTTACTCTGTAACTTGGTGTTGCCACTTTATTAGTCATGGCCCATTATGCAATGTAACACACCATGGGAGGAGGAGGAGGAGTAGTAGTAGTAGCAAAAAATAAAAATTAAAACCATTTTTAAATAAAATGGATCTTGTACTGCATAGTGCTAGTGCACATATTGTGCACAGCACAGCATTTCAGCTCGTCTTCATTTTGTATTAGAATAATTATATTGTCCCATTCTATACCAGCTTCAATAAGTTACAACTTGCAGTTCCATGCAATCAGCACTATGTAGTATCCCATATCCAGTAATGTAGATATTGCCATCCTATTTTATGATAAATAACTAAGCGAAAAGATTGCATATTTAGTGGGCAGCTTTAAGTTGCATAGTCTAAAAGATTTAAATGTGTATTACCTCTAGGTAGAGGGAAGCGTACAGAAGCAACTTTAGAGAAGTTTGGCTTCAAGATAAAGGAGAAGGCAAGCAAAACGAGCACAGATGCTACTTCCACTAGTGAGATTCAGCAGGAAAATGTTCATTCTCAAGTTCATGCGTTGCCAGTATTGCATACCATGTCCACTCATAATGCTCCAACAGCTGCAGATAGCTTACTTTCTACACCAATACTTTCTTCTAACTCTGTTAATGTAATGGTTACACAACCAGAACCACTTCAGCTTGTAGTTGTAACACCACCTCCACCCGTTTCTCCAATGCCACATGTCTTGCATGAATCTGTTCCTGCTATTGATGCAGAAGGCTGAGACATTGAGTCCGCTTGATCGAAGCTTGCTTAGTGACAGTGACAAACTTGATGTGTAACACGGCACTGGATGCCACCCAAAACTACATTTTCCTGTCTGCCATAGCATTGGTGAAAGACTAGAAACCGAAGAATGACTTTCAGCCTTCTGAAGGAATCCTTCATTCGTTACTCCAGATTTCAGGAGGGTCTGTACTGGCGCATGTTTCGTTTTTGTCATAGTAAAGACACTATACTTGTTCAAAAGCCATTAACAGACTGGTCTAATGCAGCAAAAGTAATAGATCGACATAAAAAAACCAAAGAACATCAGGACTCTCTATGTCAGACTGATAGCTTCATTACAGTAGCACAACGTGGAAAACCTAACATATGCCAACAACTGTCCAGAGCTTACCATGAAACTCTAACTCGAAATAGACACATATTGTCTCAGATAATAAAAACAATATTACTATGCGGTCGTCAGAACATTCCTTTAAGTGGTCATGTCCCAGAAAAAAGTAATTTCATGGCAATCTTGCATCACGTTGCTGAAAGTGGAAATGATCCTATTTTACTCCGGCATCTACTTGACCCACAGCATAAAAATGCCACATACCTATCACCAGCAATTCAGGACGAGTTAATGCATCTTATCAGACTGCAAATTCAAAGGAAAATAATTGCAGCTGCACAGAAGAGTGGGCCCTGGGCATTCATGGCAGATGAGACTACTGACTGCAGTAAGAAAGAGCAAGCCACACTCTGCATTTGCTTCATTGAACGAACGGACAATGGAGTTACTATCCATGAGGACTTCATTGAATTCATAGAAGTGCATTCCACTACTGGTAAGGACCTTGCCAAAATATTTTTAGCAAGGACTACTGCATGGCCTCTAGATATTAATAAACTACGAGCTCAAGGGTACGATTCTGGGAGCAATATGTCTGGGCAGTATCGTGGAACTCAACAAATGATTCGAGAAGTGGCTCCTTCTGCAGTTTACTGCATATGCAAGGGGTCACGGATTAAATCTCGTAATTGTTCATGCTTGCACAATCCCTCTAGTTAAAAATATGTTGGGCACAACAAACAAAGCTATTGTAACAACTAGCAGTAGTGCAAAACGACACAATATTTATCTTGAAGAATTCAGAGAATTTGGTGATCTACTAGACATGGAAGATGGTGAACAGAATCAAGATGGGTATAGCAATTCCAAGAGCAGGTGACACTAGATGGATCAGTCATGCAAATTCATTGAGGAAATTCAGGATAGATTCATAACAGTTGTATCAACATTAGAGAAGATCTCTGAATTTGACGGGATGCAGACAGAATTCTGTATTCATTAATGAAATTTGAGTACATTATTACCCTTGTAGTTGTAGGTGATATTCTTCAGTATTTGGTTCCACTTCATCTGTTTGTTCAGAAACCTTCCTGTGATCTACTTCAAATGGCAGAAGAGGCAGAAACCCTCATTCATGTACTCTCAGACTACAGAACAGATGATTATTATGAAAAATTGTTCACAGAATCGAGTAACCTTGGTGCTAAAGTCTTCATAGAACCTTCCTTGCCCCATGTGTGTGGACGACAGATCCATCGCAGCAATGCACCATCGAACACTCCTCTAGAACACTACAGACGTAACCTATTTTACCCATTTATTGATCACGTATTGCAAGAACTGAAGGAACGACTTCTTGATGGCAAAGAAAGATACAGTGCACAGATGCTAATACCAAGCAAACTTCACAATGAAATGAACATTCATGACATTTTAAAGGGATTCGAACAAGACGTCTCATTGGCAGCTGATGAGATAAATAACGAATTTACTAGATGGAAGGCTAAGTGGTCAGATTCAAAACATTCCAATAACTTGCCATCGACACTAATTGACACCCTAGATCATACTGACCAAGAATTGTACCCAAACATCAGTCAAGTACTGACTACCCTAGCAGTTATGCCTGTGAGTGTTGCTACACCAGAACGAAGTTTTAGTTGTCTCAAACGGGTTAAAAACTACTTGCGCTCAACTATGAAACAGAACAGGCTCACAAGTTATGCACTCATGAACTTGCACCCTAACATTTCTATTGATGTTGATGAAGTAATCAGAGAATTTCATCTTCGTGGGGGAAGGCGAATGTCTGTCTTGCTTGATCCATCATGCAGTGGCAGTAGCAACACCTCAGAATGTAGCCTGGGTGGAATTGCATTATGCAGAACCATTGTTTTTCACATTTTGCTATGTTTTTCACACAAACTTACCAAAAGGTAGTTTATAGAGCAGCATGATTACATTGATGCTAGTTATACAAAAAGCTTTACTTTGGACCTGTAATAGCAGCAAATATCATGCCCCACCATTGCGTTTGCATTGACTTAACACCTCTATAGTGTGTAAAACTAATTCCCTGCATCGAAGTCCGACTGTGCACTTCAATGCAATACATTCTTGATGACTTAATGCATTATTTTTTTCAATACATGATGCCCAATATTATGGGTAAATAGCATCGTAAACATTTGGCATATAATCGGGTTAACCAATTGAACAGACTTTGCTGAAATTGTGTAATCCATTGATTCTTGCCTACTATCTCCTTGATCACAACAACTGGAAAAATACTTGAAACCAGGCATAGTTTGAGGACCTCAAAAATGTGAAGTTGTAGTAAATTTCAACTACTTCTAAACCTTGCAGTTTCATTTTTCGAATACATGTTTGTAATGGCTATTACATTCAGTGACCAACCTACAGTGCCTTCAGAAAGTATTCACCCCCCTTGGATTTTGTCACATTTTGTTACTACCAGAATTTTTAATGCATTGAAATGACTCCCCCCCCCTTGATTCACACTGCATACTCAACAATTTAAAGGGGCAACACTATTTATATTGTGCAACAAAATTTATGAAACTTTAAAAACTGAAGTCTTGTTTTCTTAAGTATTCACCCCCCTGAGTCAATACTTTGTAGAAGTTCCTGAGGCAGCAATTACAGCTTTCAGTCTTCTTGGGTGTGTCTATCAGCTTTGCATATCTGTATTCGGGGATTTTTGCCCATTCTTCCTTGCAGATTTGCTCAAGCTCTGCCAAGTTGGATGGGGAGCGTCTGAAGTGCAATCATTAAGTATTTCCACAGATTCTCAATGGGACTGAAGTCTGGGCTTTGGCTGGGCCACTCAAGGACATTCACCTTCTTGTTCTGAAGCCACTCAGTGTTGCTTTGGCTGTATGCTTGGGGTCGTTGTCCTGTTGGAACGTAAATCTTCACCCCAGTCCAAGGTCTGTTGCAGACTGATGCAGGTTCTCATCAAGGATGTGCCTGTATTTGACTCCATTCATTGTTCCCTCTATCCTGACAAGTGCCCCAGTACCTGCCTCTGAAAAGCATCCCCATAACATGATGCTGCCACCACCATGCTTCATGATAGAGATGGTGTTACATGGGTGATGAGCTGTGTTTGGTTTGCGCCAGGCATAGCGCTTTGCATTCAGGCCAAAGAGTTCAATTTTTGTTTCATCAGACCAGAGAATCTTTTGCCACATGGTCTGTCTGCCATGTGCCTTCTTGCAAACTCCAGGCATGCTATTTCTGGCCTTTTCTCAGGAGTGACTTCCATCTAGCCACTGTCCCATAGAGGCTACATCTGTGAAGTGCTGCAGAGATTGTTGTCCTCTGGACAGGTTCTCCATTTTAGCGATGGAACTCTGTAGTTCTGTCAGTGGTCAGTGGGTTCTTGGTCTTCCTGACCAAGGTCCTTCTTGCCCGATGGCTCAGTTTGGGATGACAGCCTGCTCTAGGAAGAGTCTGGGTGGTTCCGTAATCTTTCAATTTCCTAATGATGGACTTGACTGTGCTCCTGGGAACTTTCAACATCCTACAAATGTTTTTATACCCCTCCCCAGATCTATGCCTCCTCACAATTCTATCACGGAGTTCTATGGACAACTACTTGGTCTTCATGTCAGTTTCTGCTCTGACATGCACTGTCAACAGTGGGACCTTGTATAGATGGGTGTATAGCATCTGAAATCATGTCAACCATTTGAACTGACCACAGGTGGACTCCAAGTTTTAGTGATCTCACAAGGAAATTGGATGCACCTGAGCTCAATTTGGAGTGTCATGGCAAAGGGGTGAATACTTATCAAATCAAAACATTTCAGGTTTTTATTTTAGATTACATGTATAAAACATTCCAGAAGTTTCATTCCACTTTGACAGAGTAATTTATGTAGATACAAATAAATCCCATATAAATGTATTTTAATTTGAGTTTGCAACATCACAAAATTTTACAAAATCCAATGGGGGAGGTGAATACTTTCTGAAGGCACTGTACAAACAGTGAACCAGTATGCAAATGAGAACCTGTGTATATCTATACATATCATTATACTGGACCTAAAGGGACTATTTTATTCAATCATAGTTTCTTTTGACGTACACAATGGCATAACTTACAGATGAAAGATGCAGACATCGGTGAATTGGTCACACAGTGAGATACTATGAAAGTTTTACAACATACAACCTGCGGTCTATTCAGTTCCTCACTACTACTATACAGTAGCGCAGTCTGGTGTGTTACCACCTCAAAAGCTTTAGATTTCAGTTTCACATTTAACCATTTATTAATACCACAAGTAAGTTCACAGGAGACCATGACATCACGATTTCTGCTCGTGTTTCATGTTAAATCATGGTCTTCATACTACAAGTAACTTCAAATCGAAAGTGGTCATAAAACCAGTGTCCTGTCTCTCTTTTGGGGTCATGTACACCATTCAGATTTGCCTGATACTTCACAAAAATTTGACCATTTTAGTATAGGAATCAATAGATACTAACACTATTATATTGCATGTGATCATTTGTGGTAACATGTTGTGAATGCAATTCATTGTGGTCACTAGTAACTATCACTAAAATGTAACGTCATTTCATTCTGAGCAGTCATCCTTACAAAAAATGTAACAATTTGATAGTGCTGCTACTACAAGTAACTTCAAAACTAACGTTCTATCAGAACCAGCGTCCTGTGTGTGTGTTTTTTTATTTTTATTTATCTATTTATTTATTTTTGGGGGGGCAGCTACATCATTCAAATTGGTCAGATACTTAAACATGCCATTTCATTCTGGGGCAGTCATTACTAAAAATATGCATGACTGGTCAGTGTATTATGTGCAGGCAGTAATCCTTACCCAAAAAATATATGCTGGATCCTTGTCAGACTCCTAAGCGGACATAAACTGGATATGCTGTGACAAACTGGATATGCTGTGGACAAACTGATATGCTGTGGACAAAAAGTCTCATCCTGTCACATACATTCCTCCAGTGCATCATGATATCTACATTTTCCTATTTCACCACTGTGTAGTGGATATTGGTCCAATGACACACTAAGGCATCCATTGACCTCATTGGAGAATAGCATTGGTTATTCAGGATTCTGGAGCAGTTGAAACTTTATGTGAATAATTCAAGTAATTACCAATTTTCTGACACAACTGGACTGTCTCGCTACCACCATGCTGAGGTTATCACTGACACTGTCTGGTCATCAGCATCAGTGGCTGCAGAAATACAACCTCCTGGCAAAAGTGGACTCCAACTGATCCCACAGATTCATCACTTCTCATTATTTGATCACATTGACTTACTGTTAATCCTCACATCTCATGCATGAGGTGTGCCGACATGGAACTGGACAAAAGTACATTTCAGTCTTTGCACTTTAAATACATAGCCAAAATTTGATGCCAAAGTCATAATGGCTACTGCCCTTCTTGCAGATCACTTTTCCATGACCCTCAAGCTGGTGGTAGCACATAATAAAAGGGTAAGAAAACATTAGATTTGTTTCACTATTTACTCCATAGCAAATTCTTAATAGTAGATATGCTGTAGTAATGCATGCATATACTGTTAGGGACTGGGATACTACATAGTGATTTCCCATAGTATAATTCATTCCAATGCTGAAACTGTACAATGGAGAATAAACATCACATTTATACATAAATGCTATGTTTTCTGATTTTCTGTATACAGTACACTGTGGAATTTGCAGTAGAGTACTGCAAATTCCACAGATAGTGTGCTGTGTATAGAAAATCAGAGTATATCATATATGTAACTGCTGTATATTCTCCATTGTACAGTTTATGCATATGTATAGTGACTAACAGATACAGAAAATTATAAAAACATTTAACAGTTTGAGAACACAAGCACAACTTAGTGCTTTCTGATTCTGAACATAAATGAAGACAAGAGTGTAATGTATACAGAACAATAGCAAAGTTCAGTTTATAGCACATACAGTACACTGAAGCCCACCAGGAACAAAGCAGTGTGGTAAGGTTTACTGCATGACACAAGGGAATGGAGAGTAACTCGCATTGACATTGCATTGTATTCTGTAGCGCTGCACTGAATCCTTCTGGGCTTCACTGACAATATGCCTGCATTGCTGTATACTCCCACAACTGGGCCCCAAAATGCGCCAGGAAACATCAAAAATGCTAACATTTTCTTGGGGCCTAGGTGCCCCCCCCCCGCTGATCGGCTGGACTCTTAAGTTGTGCGTACACTTTTTAAAAGGCTGGCTACTCCACTGCTTAAAGGTTTCAATCATGTCCCCCCGTCTCTCCTCTACTCCAGCGAATACATGTTCATCTCCCTCAGCCTCCTCTCATATGATAAGTTCCTCAGCCTCTTGATCATCTTTGTCACCCTGTGCTGCAACCCCTCCAGTAACTTAATGTCCCTCTTCAGATACGGTGCCAGTACTGCAAACAGTACTCCAGGTATGGTCTAACTAATGACCTATACAGTGGCAGAATCACCTCCTCCCTCCTCGAGGATATACCCCTTGCAATGCATGCCAGCATTTTGTTGGCCTTTGCAGCTGCCTTCCTACATTGTGCTGAGTTGTTCATTGATCCTGTAATGAGCACTCCTAGATCCTTCTCCTCCTCTGTCTGGGCTAGCTGCACTCCCCCTAGGTGGTAACTCCTCCTTGGGTTCTTCACCCCAAAATGCAGCACCTTGCACTTTTTGGCATTAAACTCCAGTTGCCAGGTGTCTGACCAGGTTTCCAGCTTTGCCAGATCATCCAGCAACCCCTGCCATCCCCCTAGGTCATACACCACCGTTCCCATCTTGGCATCATCTGCAAACAAACTGATCTTGCTCTTGATGTCCAATGATATGTCTGCAATGAATATCCCAAACAACGCTGGTCCCAACACTAAGCCGCGTGGAACATCACTCATCACTACCCTTGAGGATGAGAGCTCTCCACCCACCACCACCCTCTGTTGCCTTCCCTGAAGCTAGTTCTCTACCCATCTCACCAGCTTTGCACCCATGCCTGTGCCTTCTAACTTACTTCCCAGCCTCCCATGCGGCACCGAGTCAAATGCCTTACTGAAGTCCAGATACAGGATATACACTGCATGGCCCCTGTCCAATTACCTAGTTACCCAGTCATAGAACTCCACCAGGTTGGTTTGGCAGGATCTGCCACATACAAAGCCATGCTGTCTGCTGTCCTGTAGCCCTATGACCTCCAGGAGGGCCACCAGCATCTCCTTCAGGATAGTCTCCATCAACTTACTCATGATGGATGTGAAGCTCACCGGTCTGTAGTTCCCCGGTTCATCCTTGGGGCCACTCTTGTGGATGAGCACCACATGAGCCATCCTTCAATCCTGAGGTACACACCCTGAGTGTAGTGAGGCATTAAATAGGTCTGCCAAAGGTCCTGCAAGGACCTCTGCCAGCTTCTTCAGTACCCCGGGGTGGATGCCATCTGGACCTAGTGCCTTGTTCACCCTCAGTGCCTTCAAACCCTCCAGAACTCTGCCCTCCATGATTTCCCTGTCTGTCACCCTCTCCCTTCCCTGTTTCTGCAGTTTCTGTCCCCTTGGGTATCACCCCCCTCTTCTCCTTAGCAAATACCGAGCAGAAGTAATCATTTAGCGTTTCTGCCTCATCGCATCCTGCTTCCACCCAACCCCCCTCCTTCCTAGTCCTTACTATATGGTCCTTACAGTTCCTTTTCTCCCTGATGTACCTAAAGAAGTCCTTCTCCCCCTTCTTAATGCCTTGTGCCAGCCTGAAGTCCGTAGATGCCTTGGTTCTCCTTACTACCCTTGTCACCTCCTTCGATTCCTTCAGGTATTCCTCCCTGTCCTCCCCCTCACTGTTTTCTTGTACGTTCTAAAGGCAGCTCTTTTCCTCCTTACTTTGTCCATGACCTCCTTGCTCATCCAGCTCAATTTCTTAGCCCTAGCCTTCTTGCTCTGGGCCTTGCTGCAGGTTCTGGTTGCCTCCACTATCCCCAGCTTTATGAGCTCCCACCTCTGGTTAGTGCCCATACTATGTTGAATTCTGGCCAGGTACCCTTTTACTACTTCTCCCATCCTCCCAAAGTCAGCCTTTCTGAAGTCCAGCATTCCTGTGCCAGATTCCACTCCTTCCTTGCCCATATCCAGTGTAAGTCATACTGAGTAGTGGTCACTCCCTGACAGTGGTTCTTCCACCCTAATTTCCCTCACAAACTCCCCAATTGCCAGCACGTGGTCAAGGGTATTCCCTAACCTGGTTGGTTCACTGACCATTTGCATCAGGAAGCTGTCCTGGAAGGCATCAAGCAGTACCTGCTCCCTTCTATTCCTGGTTGTTGGGGTACTCCAGTCCACTCCTGGCATGTTGAAGTCCCCCACAATCACCACACTACCCTTCTCGGAGGTACTCCTGATCTATCCCACTAGTTCCCTGTCTAACTCCTCCTTCTGAGAGGGCGGCCTGTATACCACTCCCATTCTGAGAGTCCTATTCTTGGAATCCTGGATTTGCATTCAAAGTGACTCCATACTACCCTCCTCCTCTTCCTCCCTTACACAGTTCAGTCCTTCCTTCACATATAGTGCCACCCCCACTCCTTTCCCAATCATCCTATCCCTCCGAAATAACCTTTACCCTGTACAGACAGGTCCCAGTCATTGCATTGGGTGGCCCATGTTTCTGTGATGGCTGCAATGTCCACCCCTCCCTCTACCATGAGCACCTGAAACTCTGCAGTTTTCCCCCCAAGGCTCCTTGCATTAAGGGTGACCACCTTCCACCCCTTCCCTCCCCGCATCCTGCCCTCCTTTACTAGCATCACCAATAGTACTTGCCATTTGTCCTTTCTCACTGTTATGGGGGGTAAGCTCATATGGCTTCACAACCTGTGGTCTTTGCATGTCTCTTGCCCACTTGCCACCCCTGTTCCTAGTTTAAATTCTCAACTTCCTCTATGTACTCCTCTATCATCTGTTTCAACACTTTCTTTCCCTCCTTGCACAAGTGCAGTATGTCCTTGGCATAGAGACTACTGTCCTCCCAGGTCCCTCCCACCCCCACCGACCCATACCCTTTAGCATGACACCAGGTTCTTAGCCATCTATTAAATTCCTCTATTCTCAGCTTTCTTGCTGTGCTTGCCTTGGGCACAGGGAAGTATCTCTGAAAAAGTTACTGATCTTCCTGCCCCCTCACATAATTGTCCTAGTTCCTCAAACCTCCTCTGGACTATATCTACCATCTTGTCAGCTAGGTCGTTTGTCTCAAGATGTATAATTAAATGAGTCTTGTCCCTACCCCTTCTAGCATATTTCAGAACAGATTGTTCTACCCTTTCTACTGTCATTCCTGGCATGGCCTCTACCCAAATGTGACTGTGCCTCTCCCCTTTGCTACCCAACCAGACTCCTCCTAGTATTGAGTCCCCCAGCACTAAAATTCCACCCCTCTTACTCCCTGCTTGCTTCAATTCTTGTCCTTCTCTCATTCTCTGCTCCTCTTCTTCCTCCTGCACAGTATTTCCTCCCTCTGCCCCTGTTGTAATTCCCCCAGCAGAACTTCCTGCTGCTCCAGTTTGGTCCAGGCATTTTATCAGTTACTCTTACAATTTCATCACCTCCCTCCTCCTCCTTGCCCTCTAGCACTGCAAAACAATTTTCTGAAGACCCTTCACCAATGCCCACTTCATCTCTCCTCACAATAATCTGTTCCTTCCTTTCCACTCCATGACTGTTGCCACTTCTCCTCCTCCCCTCACAAGTCCCTATCTTCTCCTTCCAATTGTCTTTGTCTCCTGACCTGGTTTCCCTGGAGACCGTTCTTCCTGGCCTGGTCTCCTTTGTCTCCACTTCCCTTCTTCTGACCCTCTCCTCACCACTGTTGGCTCAAATTGCCCTCCCTCATCTCCCCTCCTTCCTCCCTCCAGTATTGGGCTATAACCACCTCCAGTCTGCCATGCCTGTCTTAGTTCCTCTTGCAGACCCTCAATCTCCTTTCTAAGGTTCTCTATGTGGTTGCACACTAAACATCCCCCCACCTTCCAAGCAATTTTTAGAAAGATTGGTGCGCCACAGTTGTTGCAGCCTACCACCCTACCCATTGCTCTCATTGCCCACCAGTGATCCCCCACCCTTCCAGATGCAGGATACCAAACACTCTCTCAAGTCTCCCCTCTCCCCATCTATCAGAGCAAAACATTCTTCTCCTTTTCTTAATTTCTCTTACCCACTTTGTTGTACACTTCTAGATAGATTGAGCAACTGCTTTTTACATTCCTATCCCTCCTGTACACACCTAAAAAGAGACTTTAAGCAACTATTGCACAACCTTCTTCAAACTCCTACCCCTCCTTTCCACAATGCAATACCAATGCAAACAAGTAACAATGAAAGCTCCTTGTTTTGCAGTTACTTCCCTTCCACTGAGATAGCAGTCACCTCTTCATTCGCTACTGTTCCTTTCTTGGATGTCTGCTTCTGCTATGACAGGTGCATGTCCTTTGCCCTTTTGGGGAAGTGATGTCAGAACCCCCAGAATAAAGGAAATTGTGGACCTGGGACAGGCGAAGTGAGGGGTAGGGAGAGTAGGACCAGCCCATGCCTTCCAAAAACAATCGGGTAGCTGAAGCCCCTGGTCAGACCATTAGCACCCTTCCCCCACTATGAACTAAACTTTTCAGCTAGTGAAGCCAACAGAAACGATCACAATAACACTCAAAGCACAAAAAGTAGGTTTGATGCCAAAAGAAACAGGTCTCCAATTCAAACAGCCTCACCAACAACACGCCAAAATCAGCTTGAAATTAGAAGATATAAGTTTCCAATTCAAAGAAACAGCCCCAAAAATCACCCCAAATAGGTTTGAAATCAGAAGAAAGCAGAAGAAATAGACCTGCAATGTAAGGAATGACAGTCCCCACTCAAAGTACACCAAAATAGATTTCAAAGTTTCAACAGCTCAAACACAGTTCTCTGCTAACCCCTTTTAAGAAGTAAGACAAACTCAGCCTGCTACACAGTGAAACATCAAAAACAAATGAGCCCACTTAAAGCACACCAAAATAAGTTTCAACATTACAATAGCCCCAAAACAGTAATGTTTTTTTTACAACCTGCAAACCAGAAAACAGTCCCTCGTCGAGTCCGTGGCCCTCCTGCAACCCGCGCCCACCCTCTGTGCACCCTGCCTCCACCCACCCACCCCATACTTACCTCCGGAGCCCGGCGCGATGATCTTCGGTGGACCAGGAACATGTCTGCACTCTTCTAAGCCGACCGTGAACTGAAGAAATGCCGATAAGTTGTATAATGACATAAATAGGGTTTTTCAAACATTGGTGCATATCTTGGGCATTTTTGGGAATTTTGGTACCACATTTTCAACATGGGGCTATTGGGACCCCTCTTCATGAATTTAGTCACTATCATGGCATTACTCGGTCCTGAAAGGTGATTTTGCGGTCACTGTGCAGAATCACCTTTTGGGACCTATTAACAAAATGACAGTGCCACGGTTCATGAGGGGGGCTCTCAAAAAGCCTGTGTTGCAAATTTGGTAAAAAAAAACTAAAAAATGGCTGTTTTATGAGCATGTGTTGCACATTTTCCACACACGCTCGTAACTTCATGAATTTGTAATAGTTTCACTCCAGATTTTCAAAATTGGCATTTTTCCACACCTCCTTATGAACAGTACAGCTGTCATTTTACATATCCTGGCCAAAATGTGTTTTCGTACGTCCGGCGCAGAACAGGGGGTCGCTGTGCGAAATTAGTTTTTGGGATAGTTTGAGAAAATGATGGTGACACTGTTCATGAGCAGAAGTCTTAAAATGGCCATGTTGAGAATTTAGTGACGAAGGTCCATAAAGTGACAGTGTTACACGCATGCGTTGCACAGTTTCCATGTACCCTTGTAACTTCGAAATTTGCAATATTTTCATGCCAAATTTTCAACATTGGCATTTTTTCACACCTCCTTCTGAACAGTACAGCTGTCATTTTTCACAGCCTGCCCAAAATGTGTTTTCACATCTGTGGCACACAATGGCATGGTCGCTGTAGGAAATCAATGTTTGGGACAGATTAACAAAATCACAGCGCCACTGTTCATGAGGTGAGACCCCAAAATGCCTATGTTGAAAATGTGGTTAAAAAATTACAAAAATAATTGGGTTACAGATGTGTGTTGCGCAGTTTCTATGCATGCTCATGACTTCATCAATTTTTTATATTTTCACTCCAGATTTTCAACATTGTCATTTTTACACCTCCTCACAAACAATGCAATTGTCATTTTTTACATCCTGCCCAAAATGTGTTTTCATCTCTGTGTCACCAAATGGCATAGCCACTGTGCAAAACCACCTTTCAGCTAACAAACTGATTGTGCCGCTCTTCATGAGGTGGGGTCACAAAAAGCCTATGTTGAAAATTTGGAGTGAAAATACCAACAAACGCCTATGACGTTAGGGTTTCCAACTGTAACACCCCACCCTGTAGAGACTGACAGGTGTCAGGGGTGTGACTTGGGATCATTGGCTGTAATGCTCACACCATTCCACCCCCACTCCCACCCTGCAGCCAGTGGCAGGCATCGAGGTGTGCCTTGGAGTGTTCGGCCCTAAAGTTTACCCCATTCTCCTATACTGCACCCATATCAGTGTATTTCCTTATGGAATGGGGTAATTATAAGGCCTAAAGACCCCAAAGCACAACACAACACTTGTCAGTGTGTACAGGGTAAGGTGAGGTAAAATGGCATGAGCCTTATAGCTGATGACCCAAAGGCACACCCCAACGCTTGTCAGTCTCTGCAGGGTGGGGATGGGATTGGCATCAGTTCAATACTTCACTGCCATTCCTATTACGTATCTCTAACTCCTGCACTACCAATGCCAATGCCCATGCCAGTGAGACAACATTCAGCATTGACAAGTGCTTGTTTCATCTTGTTTTTCTCACATTCCTGAGGTCAGAATGCATGCCATGGTGTGCATGTGTGGTGTAAAGATGTCACATGCACTCAGAATTTGCACCTGGCCATCTAAGAGGAGGCCACTGCTGCTGTACCTAGCCTCCATTAGGTGGCAGCCAAGCAGCGGCCTGCACCATCCCCCCTCCCTGAAGAAGGAGAGCTATTCCATTGAGTTGTAGCTAAGCAGCGGCCTGCACCATCCCCCTTCCCTGAAGAAGGAGAGCTATTCCATTGAGTTGTAGCTAAGCAGCGGCCTGCACCATCCCCTCTCCCTGAAGGAGGAGAGCTATTCCATTGAGTTGTAGCAAAGCAGCAGCATGCAGCATCCCCCACCCAAAGGAGAGCTGTCTGTAAACGCTCACTCCTCCTTCCCTCAGTCAGCCCACTGAGTGATCCTGGACCATTCCTGAACCCGGGTTGCTAGTATGGCCACCAGTGTCTCAGCCCACCACACCACTGGGCTAGCTCATTTGGGATTTTAAGGTAAAACACTAGCAGGCAAACTAATGGGCAGGAGCTGTCCCAAAATATCTTTCAGAACTTGTTTAAAATTCTGCGGAATTCCAAAAAACATTTGGCAGAATGTTATATAAACCATGGAATACTTTTCTTCAGTTTGCACTGAAGAGTCAGTCTAAACTGTAGAATAATATTCCTCGGTGTATGTGAACTGCAAAAACTATTCCACAGTTTATGTAAACCGGAATAATATTCTGCGGTTTACATTATATACCCCGGAAATCTATGAGGTCATGGAAAATGAGGGGCCTTAGATATACAAAGCTATCCTGAAGACAGTCCGAGACCCATCCAGCAATGTTTGGACTTGGTGGTCACAAGCTCTTGGGGCAGACATATCAGAGAGTCAGTGGTCTCAATCATGGGTTCTTGCACATAAAGCATGTCTGGACTCTAGAAGTCTTAATATCCAGAATACAATTCTTTACCTTTGGTATTAGACCCCTGCCAAACTCAAGGCTCTAGGTCTTCTGGAACATAATAACTGTTGGAGATATCAATCCCCCAATGCCAGCCTTCTACCCATTCTGTACTCTGTTCTACAGTACTCTCCTTCTGGCCCCTGATCCACGTTTGCTACTTGCAGATTCTGGGAAACTCTCTTGCGCTAACTCCTCCACTGTTCTTGTTAGCCCTCCCACCACCCAGTTCACCCCTCTTATCCTTGCATCTCTGCTGACTCTTAATGGTCAACACTGAGGCTACATGACTCAAGCTTCAATGGTGGAGAATGAAGGACATCCCAAGTGTAGCTCAGTGGCTGGCAGCAGTTAGGAAACTGGCCACACTGGACAGAATGTCCCACTCCAGGAGGAAGTCCTCCCAGAGGTATCAGGCCACATGGTCCCCCTTCCTTTCTTCCACATTTGCCACTTCTGATACAGTCCAAGTCACCAACTGAATATCACTCCCTCCCGATCTCCCTGAATTCCTCCCCAGACTTCATGTGCTGCCCCCCCCCAATAATGTCATTTCCCTGGTGCCTGCTCCCCTACTGACCCTGGCAGCTGTACTGTCCTGGTCACATGCCATGTGTCCACAATGCTTTCCATTTATTTAATGCTGTGAATCCAATAAACTGCTCTGTTATTTCTACACCACTGTTCTAAATATGCTCTGTACTGATAGTGTTTTCTTGCATGAATTTCTTTCATGCTCCTTTTAAATCTTTCAATAAACTAACTGCAAAAAAGGAAGGAGAGAGAGAGAGAGGGAGACAGAGAGACATAGGGAGAGGAGAGTCAGTACTCACTAAAGGAAACATACAGTGAGGGAGGCAGCCGGTGGCAAAAGATGGAAATGAGAGATTAAGGTACAGAGAGCAGTGATTGGTATTGGGGTATTGTTTTTTTCAGTTCTGCTAGTTGTATGATATTTTTCAAAGAACAAATGCTAGTAAACAGCAAAACGGAAAGGCGAGATTTGTTTTAAGCAGGCACAAGTTCTCAATTAGCAGGTAACATGAGCAAATACAGTGCTCAATTTCCTTAACAGATATTTTGTCTACATTCATCAGAATGGAATATAGCATGCTGCAAGGCAGACATTTACAATCCTGCCATTATTTTGTAATTCTGTGAATGCAAAACAGATAGAGACAGAAAGTAATTAACTGTGACCTTTTCAAGGCTAATATAAAGAATAGAAATGATCATTTCACGGCTCGCAACATGAAAAATCAGCTCCACACAGCCGTCTTCCCTGACACAACATAAGTACTTCATTAGAACACTGGCAACCTGATGACAGAGCATTAATTTTCAAAGAAATAATCTGGAAAAACCAAATGTTTTCAGAAATCTTATCAGCCATGAGCAGAATAAAGGTGCTGAATGTTAATTGAAATTAAACTGAAGTAAATTTCCTCAATGTGTTTTTTATTATAAGGACTTGTTTTTTTAATATTGTTTGTAATGTACTGTAGACTGCTGACATTTATTTTAACTCTGTCCTATTGTAACATTAATATGGGCAAGCGGGTTTTTTTTTTTTCTATCTTGTTTGTATGAGGCAAAAGAACTCATAGTTATTGAGGAGCAGGACTGCCTTAAGCTGTCTTTGAACTGATATTTAGAAAGGCTGAATGCAATGAAGTACTAAAAATGGGATGTGATGGTTGCTTTCCCAGACTAGGTGGCAAGCATCGGGGCCTGTGGCACTGAGTCAGTCAAGTTGATTCTATTAGGAAACACATAAAAGCCAGTTTTGAGAAAGATGTAAAAAGGTGTTAACCAGCATAGGGCTGGGATGGAAAAGGCACAAAGGAAAACATGTAGAAGGCACCCCCAAGCAACAGGAATAAACAAGTCAAATTTCTTCAAGTCAAAGCTTTTGGCAGAGAACAGCAAGAGGAAGGAGGTGCTGTTAGAACTTTACTACTCTACTGGGACTTAAGAACTAGAACTCCAGTACTGTGACATTCAATTTAGTGTGTTTGTCTGAGTTGGGTGAAGGGAATTGTTATTCGTGTAGTTAGCTTGGCGAGGAAGGGACTGTGAATTAGACGGAGTGGCTTAGGCAGCAGGAGGCCAGGTGTTTGGATTTAAAGCTGCCCTATATAGCTTTAGTCAGACAACAGCAAGAAAGGAGGTGCTGTTAGAACTTTACTACTCTACTGGGTCTATATAGCCCTCCCTTCTCACCCCACCATCTACCCTTAGCTAGTTCCACTTTTATAGGCACAGGATTTAACTGACAACAGGAACTTCCTGTTTGGGAGCAGGAAAGGAGTGATCACATAGGCACAAAAGACTCACTGGAGGTCTTACTCTGAGCAAGAAAGAAGGAGACTGCTGAGGAATACAGGAACTTCCTGTCCCAGAAAAGGAAGAGCATAATCTTTAAGGGCATGGAGGCAGTAGGATAGCAGCGAGAAAAAAATTAAAAAATATATATATTTATATATACAGTATGTACACACATATATGCACACACACACACACACACACACACACACACACACAGGAAAGAGTAAGCATACAAAACAACAGCTTTAGGGCCACAAATAAGACATGATGGGAGTGGTGCAGTGCAGTGGCTGTGGAGCGGCAGTCTTCTGGGAGACTTTCTGGAGAATGTGGTGTTATCACATCTGCAGACACCTCTCTGGGCTGAGAGAAGAGGTTGCTCATCTCCAGGCTGAGCTGGTCAGGATTTGGTGGACTTCCACTACCACCCAGGTATAATCAGGGCTGCTGCCACTGCCTCAGAGGTTGCCAAGAACAGGAGCGGTTGGACCACAGTGGGCTCAGGGAGGGTAAGGGTGGTGGAACAGAGGCACATTCTTCCATTAGTACCTCTCCAGAATTCATACACTGTTCTGGCAGAGTGTGGTTCCTCTATGGAGGCACCCATGGTGGAGACCAAGGAGGATGCTGGGAACTTCCCCAAAGGAGACCCGCAGGAGGGTGGCACGGGACCCCACAAGGGAAGAAAACAAATCCTGGTGGGGGACTCCATTGTTAGGAGGGTAGAATTGGGGGAGAGGGAGGTAAGATGCCTACCTGGCACCATGGCTTGGAGGGGCAGGGAGTGAATTTTCAGGATTGTGGGATCAGCTGCATAGAAGAGGGAGCTGGATGTCATGGTCCACCTAGGGAAAAAAATGACCTGGCTGGGAAAGGGATCAGAGCAGTGAAGGAGGAGTTTGTGGAGTTTGGGAGGGGTGTTAGACAAGTAGCACACCCAGTAACCTTCTCAGAGATGCTGCCTGTCTATGGATGAGGCTAGGGTGCTCTGCACCATGGGATTCAATGAATGGTTGAAAAACTGGTGTAGAGCTCATGGTTTAGGCTTCATTTGGGACTGGGGGGTCCATCTGGAGGGATATAGGTCTATACTGGTGCAATGGTCTGCATCTGTCCAGGAGGGGAACCAGAATCCTAGGTGATAGGTTTAAATGCTTCATTGGCAAGCATTTATACTAGTCAAGGGGGAGGCACTGAAAAGGAGCATGGAAATCCTAGTCCCACCCCCAAAAAATAGGGTAATTAGTGAAGTAAACACCAAGATAGAGAAGTTGATAGAGAGAAGGGCAGGGGTAAAGGGAGGAAAAAGGCATAGGCAGTAAGGACAGGGATGTGGTAAAACAGGGAAAGGTCATAAAAAAATGGAGGGTAATGAGAACCAATGCCCATAGTCTAGGTAACAAGCTCCCTGAACTGGTGGACTCGATGGAAGAGGGACACCTGGATATTGTGACAGTCACAAAAACATGGTATACAGGGAACCATGACTGGGATGTCAACATACCAGGGAACACAATCCACAAGAGGGACAGAGAGGGTAGAAGAGGAGGAGGAGTAGCTCTTGATGTAAGGGAAGGGATCAAAGCAATGGAACTAAAGCATAAACAGGGAGGAGAGGAGGCACCGTGGGTCACTCTAGAGACTGAAAATGACACCACAATCGACACGGGGGTTGTATAAAGAAACACCGTCTCAAGGGGAGGAAATGGACAAGGAAATGATAGAAGGCATCCTTAGGATGGCGGAAAAAGGGGAAATATTGTTGATGGGGACCAGAATATACAAAATGTTAACTGGAGCACCTTTGCTACAGCCACATGTAACCCCCAGGTGGTGCTATCCTAAGGGCTACTACCCCTGCCTGTTTGGCTACTGACAGGTTGAGGGGCCTAGGTTCTATAATGGGTGCCTCCACCCAGAGGCCAGGGTTAGCAGTGGTTAAACTAGCTTGGGCACAGCCCTCTGGGACACTGTGACCCCCCCCTTTGTCCCACTAGTAGCCCACACAATGCACGGGAGTTACTTTCCCAATACCCCACATATGCACACTTTTTACACGTAGAGATACCACTTACCCTCGAGACTGATTCTGCAGCCTGTCTCGGAGGACCCCTTGGAAAACAAGGTTAAACAACATACACAGAAATCTGCAATACAGTTCTAGATGCATTAACACCACAGCCAGTATATAGTATAACAACAATAAATCTGGTTTATTCGGGAGACAATAACACAGGAGGGGGGTAATCAGGTTGATTAGTTTAGATAAGTTCGAATCACAGTACTGTGCACATATATTTGGGATCCAAAATGTCAATCTCTGGGTACTCAGGATGGATGAGGGAGGCTAGCCGGTTCCGTTGCCCGGGGTTGGCTGGCTGGTGCAGCTGGATAGGGCCCTGTATGAAGAAAATATATGCACAAAAAAATTGTAATCTGGAGCCAGATGGCTCAGTCCACAAACAGAAGAACACAAAACAATCAGTTGACACACTTTGATTAAATGAAAGTGAGGGAAGGAACCCCTATTTGTACTCACAAACCCCAAACCGATAGCTGAATTAAAGAGGTGGCTCTGGATGGCCAGAATGAGCAGGGCATGAAGATGAAACCCTTGTGACTGGGCCGAACTGATTTGGAAAGGAAACGGATTCAGTCTGATTAGCTTGGAGTCCAGCTTCCAGCTTCAGCTCACAACTCACAAAACAAGGGAAAAAGGAATCGCAATCCCCTGCAAACACTAGGCATATTTATATGTAAAGCAAATTACTATACCAGGCAGCTACTTCTCGATTCCAATCACAAATACTGCACAACCCAAGAACACACGCAGCAACAGAGTCCCCGATTGGCCGATCGCACTTCTGCAAATCTTCAGTCTTCTATGGGCAAGCCTGGTTCTGCACACTTCCTCCCTCTCGTTCCATAACTCGGATTCAGTCCAAATGAGCACTCGCTAATGGCCACTGGCCAGCTTCAGGGCCTCCCACGAGCTTCCCGTGCGAATTACTCACTACATACTACAGAGCTCCTTCTCTCCTCACTGTCTCTACTGAACTGAATTTTCCAGCAACAGTGTAGGGCATTTCCTTTGGGCTCACAGCAGTTTGGTAAGCTGGATCGGTTGTCAATCACTGCAGGGCTCCATCTGTTGGTGCAAAAAGGCACTAAGTTCCAAACTACATTTCCCATGAGCACCTGCCATACAGTCCTCTTTGTTGCAGGCTCCACATAAGAGTCCAAGTTCTGATTTGCCAGAAGGCTCCATTTTAAGGACCTCCTTTTCACTAATTGGTCCAATTCAGTAGTTCAGGACCAAAATGAAGAAACTACACTGCCCAGTCCTTACTACAAGTAAGCAGGTTAGAACAAACTGCATTTTCATTATTACTCTAACAGATCATCAGCAAACAATTACATATTTTAATTAGGCTCCCTCTGCGCATATAGCGACTTCAGAAACGGAGCACTTAGCCAGCAGCCCGAGTGGGATTCAGGCATTGAAACACACAGTCCCCCCATTCCAATTAATTATGTCTGCAAGCTGACAGCTCTTAAAGAGACAGTACCAGAGGCTCTAAACGTACTCACACTTAAGTGGATTAAACTCCGAACACCTCCAGATTTGGAGCATTCAGGCAAGCTCCTGGAAGACTTTTGGGAACCCCTATTTGCAGGAGGGTTGCACCCATCCAAGAACAACTTCATTCTCAATGTCTGCCTCAGACAGTTAGTGTTGGAACCCACTCAGGAGGGAACAATCTTAGACTTGGTACTCTCAAATGGGGACAGAGAGAGAGGATCTCTGATCTAGAAGTGGGTAGCCATCTGGGAACAAGTGACCACCAAACAGTGTGGTTCATGATAAACACAGCTGCAGAGTTAAACCAGACAAAAGTGAGGGTATTGGACTTTAGGAGGGCTGACTTTGTCAAAATGGGAGAGTGCCTCAGAAAAGCACTAGCAAACAGGCAAGAAAGAGAGATGCAGAAACAATGGGGAAACATCAAAACTGCCATCACAGAGGCAACAAACCTTTGTGAGAAGCAAATAAACAAATCAAAACACAAGAAAAAACCACTATGGTTATCAAAAGAGGTGGCGGGGAAGGTTAGGGAGAAAAAGATAGCATTCAGAAAGTATAATGAAACACAGAAGGAGCAGGACAGAGAACTCTAGCAGTTAAAGCAGAAGAAAGCAGGGAAGGCAGTCAGAATAGCAAAGTCCCAAACTGAGGAAAAGATAGCCAACTCGGTTAAGAAGGGGGATACAAATCTTTTAGAGATACATTAAGGAGCGAATAAAGACCAAGGCAGGGATAGCGAGGCTTAATAAAGGGAGGGGAGGAGGGTGGACAGAAAGGACAGTGAAAAATCAGGATACTGAACAAATACTTCTCAGTATTCACAAAAGAAGGAGGAGGTACCTAATTCAATCAATAGAAGCACTTTGGATATGGGGGTCGATACCAGTCCTTTCACAGAAGAAAGGGTTCTGAAAGAACTCCTAAGGTGAAGATGGACAAAGCAGAGCAGCCTGATGGGATTCACCCCAGAACAGCTAATATTTTCCTAGCCAAACTATCTCTTGTTGGGAGCTGCAATATTGAACATAGGATTTGCAAGAAAGCGAGTTGTGCTCACAACAGAGGGAGGGGAACCTTTCAATTGTCTGTGGTTTGTACCAGATTTACTGCAGGTGGAGGCTGCTTCTAACTGAAAGGTGAAAGAAGGAATTTACAATTATCAGGAAAAGACAGTCTTGTTACAATTCTTAAGATTTTCAGTGCAGGAAGTTTTTAAACTCTGGGTGAAACATTTGTCACAAATCCTGAAATAAGTGCAGGTACAGGTTGTGTATTTGACTCAGACAGTAAACTGTTTTCTGTGTTTCTTTGTTTGCCTTAAAAGGCAATTCCAAACTTTCTCAGGAAGTGATTTCAGCACAGAGACATAATTCAGCCAATAACTTTGGTAACAGACCTGAGAAGAATAGTATTATAAGCAAGTGTTTATAGCAAACTCATCAGAACAGCTAATATTTTTCCTAGCCAAACTATCTCTTGTTGGGAGCTGCAATACTGAACATAGGATTTGCAAGAAAGCGAGAAGCTCACAACAGAGGAGGGAACCTTTCAATTGTCTGTGGTTTGTATCAGATATACTGCAGGTGGAGGCTGCTTCTAACTGAAAGGTGAAAGAAGGAATTTACAATTATCAGGAAAAGACAGTCTTGTTACAATTCTTAAGATTTTCAGTGCAGGAAGAGTTCAAAGCACAGCTGACTTATTTTGGGGCTGACTGCTTTCAGAGCACAAACCACCAGGCTGTTTTGGGGCTGGGGAGGTTTACCTGTGTCTGACTTGGATGTCTGGATTTTTCTCTGTTTGATTGGCAGGGGATTTTCTCTGTCAAATTGTTGTGTATAGTATCTTGCAGACAGGAAGGCACTCATCGCAGCGGTGGGTCAGAGCTCTTAGCTGATTGTTTTGTGAGGGCACAGTTTAGAGATTAGAGCAGTGCAGAAGGACTTTTTAGAACTGGGGAGGGGCCTAAGGCAAGTAGCACACACAGTAACCTTCTCAGAGGTGCTGCCTGTAAATGGCATGAGTGAGGCAAGGGTACTATGCACCATGCAGTTTAATGAGTGGTTGAAAAAATGGTGTGGAGCACAGGAGTTTGGCTTCATTGGGGACTGGGGTTCCACCTGGAGGGACACCAGCCTATACTGGCAGGATGGTCTGCATCTGTCCAGGAAGGGAACAAGTCTTTTGAGCAATCGGTTTAAATGCTTCATTGGCAAGCTTTTAAACTAGTCAAGGGGGGAGGCACTGATGAGCAGCAGGAAAATCCCAGCCTCTCCCTACAAAACAGGGTACTAAATGAGAAAAAGACTGAGGTAGAAAGGTCAGTGGGGGATGCTGCAACAGAAAGTAAAGCCATCAAAAAATGGAGAGCAATGAGTACCAATGCACGTAGTCTGAGTAACAAGCTTCCTGAATTAGTGGCCTTGATGGAGGAGGAACATCTGGATATCGAGGCAGTCACAGAAACATGGTTCGCACAAAACCATGACTGGGACATAAACATACCCGGATACACTATCTACAGGAGGGACAGGGAGGGTAAAAGAGGAGGAGGAGTAGCTCTTTACATAAGGGAAGGAATCAAAGTAACAGAACAAAAGAGAAAACAGGGAGGAGAAGAAGCACTGTGGGTCAATTTGGAGACTGGCAATGGCACCACAATCCGCACAGGGGTTGTATACAGACCACCTTCTCAGGGGGAGGAAATGGACAAGGAAATGATAGAAAGTTTTTTATTTTTTTTATTTTATTGAAATCTAGGATTACAAATACCTTTGAGCAGGAACTGCTCGTTTACAAAGGTTCCACGTCGAAGGAATGGGGGGTATACATACATACAAAGGTCAACATAATAATACATAGTTACACAATAACATGAAGTATGAGACTGAGGCTTAGGAAATTCCAGTAATTCAAAATGTGCCAAATGTTAGGTAGCATGACATAACCAGCCAAGGGCAATCTTGTAAATAAGCACTGCAGGTGAGAGGAAAGGGGGTATGCAGGCAGGAAGGCCATTGTCAGAGGGTAGAGGGTGAGGGTAAGAGCTTTAAAGGGGGGAGGGAGAGAGAGAGAGAGAGAGAGAGGAGGGATAAAAGTCAGGAAATGCCCCAGGGGAAGAAAGGGAGAGGGGGCAAGGGGGTAGGCAGGTAGATGGAGGCAAGGCGGGGAGAGAGAGCTTTCAAGACTGAAGTGGAGGGCAGTGAACGGTGGGACCCGATTAGGTGAGGCAGTCACAACGACTAGTTGAAATTAGATGAAGTCAGAGTTGTCTCTTAAAAGGGCCAAGAGCAGCAACAGTAAGAGTTTCTTTGTTGAGAGTATTGTACCACTGTGGTGCTCTGTGGGCAAAGGTCCTCTGGCCCATGGTAGTCCGGCATCTGGGGACAAGGAAGGTTAGTTGTTGTGAACTTCTGGTTCTCTGGGTGCTAATGGTGGTCAATAAGTAGCTTTTCAATGCCCGGGGGCATGACTCTGAGGAGGACTTTTTTGGCTAAGAGGCAGGTTTGATACTGTATCCGGCTGATGAGAGGTAGCCATCCTGCCCGAGTGTACAGGTCACAAATGTGTGTAAGTCGATCAGCCCCAGTTAGCAGCCTGCATGCTTTGTTGAGTGCAACTGTAATTCTGCGGAGGGCAGAGGTGGAGGCAGAGCCATAAACTGCTAGCCCGTAATCGATGATGGAGGTGACAGAGCTGTTGATAGCCAACCGGAGAGTGTCAGGAGTCATGCAGTGTTTGTGCCTGTAGAGCAGGCCTATACGGATGTTGGTGGCTTTGGCGACAGAATCTATGTGCCGATGGTAGGACAGTGAGCTGTACAATGTGACACCTAGGTATTTAAAATCAGGAACGTGTTCAAGTAAGGTCCCTGTTTGGTTTAGGATGGTGAGGTCACGGGATTTGTACTTGCTCCTGGCGTTGTAGAAGGTCATAACCTTTGTTTTGCTGTAGTTCATGACCAGTTTGTGTGACTTGAACCATTCTTCGATGAGCATGAATTCAAGCTGTAATTGTTTAGTATACTTAGTATGGCAAAAAAAGGGGAGATATTGCTGATGGGTGATCTGAATATGCCAGATGTTAACTGTAGTGCAATTGCCACAGCCACTTCGAAGAGTGGGGTTATTCTAGATGCCCTACAGGGGGCATGCCTTAGACAACTAGTATTGGAGCCCACTCGAGAGGGAGCAATCTTAGACCTGGTTCTCTCAAATGGAGATGAAGAGAGGATCACAGATATAGAAGTGGGTAGCCATCTGGGAACTAGCGACCATCGAACAGTATGGTTCACAATAAACACAGCAATAGAGTCAAGCACACAAAGGCAAAGGTACTGGACTTTAGGAGGGCTGACTTTGCTAAAATGGGTAAGTGCCTAAGAATGCACTAGCACATGGGCAGGAAGGAGGGTGGAAGAACAATGGGGAATAATAAAACTGCCATCACAGAGGCAACAAGCCTTTGTGTGAAGCAAATAAACAAAACTAAATGATGTAAGAAACCACTATGGTTCTCAAAGGAAGTGGCAGTGAAGGTTCAAGAGAAAAAGAAAGCTTTCAGGAAGTACAAGGAATCGCAGAAGGAGCAGGACAGAGAACTGAATCAGTTAAAGCAAAAGGAGGCTGTGAAGGCAGTCAGAACAGCAAAGGCCCAAACCGAGGAAAAGATAGCCAACTCAGTTAAGAAGGGATAAAATATTTTATAGGTACATCAGGGAGCGAAGGAAGACCAAGGGAGGGATAGTGAGGCTTAATAAGGGGAGGGAGGGGGGGGCAGAGGGAGACTGTGAAAAGGCAGAGATACTAAACAAATATTTTTGCTCAGTATTTACAAAGGGGGACCTAGAACAAGCAGTAGAAACACTCTGGATACAGAAGTTGATACCAGCCCATTTACAGAAGAAAGGGTTCTGAAAGAACTCTTAAAACTGAAGGTGGACAAAGCAATGGGGCCTGATGGGATTCATCCCAGAATTCTAAAAGAACTAAGGGTAGAATTAGTGACACCACTGACTACCCTGTTTAACAAATCATGGAAGATGGGTGGTACCGAGGACTGGAGGAGGGCAGATGTGATTCCCCTTCACAAAAGTGGGAGCAAGGCAGAAGCAGGAAACTACAGACCTGTTAGTTTAACCTCAGTGGTAGGGAAAATGATGGAATCACTTCTGAAGGAAAGAATTGTCGAGTGTCTAGAGGCCAGAGGGGCACAGGACCCAAGGCAGCATGGATTCACAGCAGGAAGGTCATGCCAGACAAATCTGATAGATTTCTTTGACTGGGTGACCAAAGTAGTAGATCAGGGAGGGGCTGTGGACATGGCCTACCTAGACTTTAGCAAGGCATTTGACACAGTCCCACACAAAAGATTAATATACAAGTTAGCTAGCCTGGGAGTGGGTCCCAAGATAACAGCCTGGGTAAAAATTGGCTGGAAAATAGGACACAGAGAGTAATAGTAAATGGAGTCCACTCTGATGAAAGGGGGGTTACTAGTGGGTACTGCAGGGTTCAGTATTAGGACCAGTCCTCTTCAATGTCTTTATAAGCGACATTGCAGAGGGACTGGAAGGAAAAGTATGTCTCTTTGCAGATG
Organism: Neoceratodus forsteri; assembly: GCA_016271365.2. Lineage (NCBI taxonomy): Eukaryota > Metazoa > Chordata > Ceratodontiformes > Ceratodontidae > Neoceratodus > Neoceratodus forsteri. The sequence continues at coordinate 68,428,145 of CM028129.1, forward strand.
ACACATAGATCTGCAACAGAGTTGATGCACAAGGTGGGGTGGAAAGGATGAAAAGGGACTTGGCAAGGTTAGAAGAATGGTCAAATGTATGGCAGCTTAGATTCAATGCTAAGAAGTGCAAGGTAATGCACCTGGGAAACAAAACCCAGGGAAGAGTACACAATGGGGGTGAGATACTAAGACAACAAAATGGAAAGGGACCTGGGGTAGTCATATCAGATGACCTAAAGGTGGGCAAGCAATGTGAGAGGGCAGCAATGAGGGCTGGGGGATATTGGGATGCATAGGGAGAGACATCACCAGTAGAAAACAGGAAGTTATTATCCTCTGTACAGACAGCTGGTCAGACCCCATCTGGAGTACTGCGTGCAGTTCTGGAGACCCAGTCTTCGCAAAGACATAGACAGGATGGAAGCTGTCCAGAGGAGGGCAACTAAAATGGTGCAGGGTCTACACCAGAAGACATATGTAGAGAGACTAAAGAAGCTTAATATGTATAGCCTCGAGGAAAGGAGGGAGAGGGGGACATGATAGAAACTTTCAAGTACCTCAAGGGAATCAACAAAGTCCAAGAGGGTAGCATCTTTCAAAAAAAGAGGTGTGCAAGAACAAGGGGGCACAATTTGAAGATAGAGGGGGGGCTCAGAGGTAACAAGGAAGTATTTTTTCACAAGAGGTTGTGGATGCATGGGCAGCCTTCCGGAGGAGGTTGTGGAGTCAAAAACAGTGGTGGAATTCAAGCATGCATGGGACAGTCATAAGGCAATTCTAGGGGATGGGGGTAGGAAAAAGTAGGCTGCTGGTTAACTAGGATCTGCAGCTTATCCAGTAGGCAGGGAAATGGGCAGACTGGGTGGGCCAAGCGTTCCTTATCTGCCATCAAATTTTATGTTTCTATGTTTCTATGAATTCTAAAAGAATTAAGGGGAGAACTAGTGATACCATTGACTACCCTTTTTAATAAATCATGAGAGGATGGTGTGGTACCTAAGGGCTGGAGGAAGGTGAATGCGGTCCTTTTTAATGTCTTTATAAGTGACATTGCAGAGGGACTGGAATGAAAAGTATGCCTCTTTGCAGACAACACAAAGATCTGCAATCAGGTTGATACACAAGGGAGAGTGGAAAGAATGAGAAGGGGCTTGGAAAGTTGAAAGAATGGTCAAAAGTATGGCAGCTTAGATTCAGTGCAAAGAAATGCAAAGTAATGCACCTGGGAAACAAAAACCAAGGGGTGGAGTACACAATGGGGGGTATTAACAACAAAAATGGAAAGGGACCTGGGGGTAGTCATATCAGATGACCTAAAAGCAAGCAAGCAATGTGAGAAGGTAGTAAGGATGGCTTGGGGGGATACTGGGATGTATATGGAGAGGCATCACCAATAAAGAAATGGAAGTTGTTATCCCTCTGTACAGACAGTTGGTGAGTCCCCCATCTGGAGTACTGCATGCAGTTCTGGAGATCCCATCTCCACAAGGCCATTGACAGAATGTAGACAGTTTAGAGGAGAGCAACTAAAATGGTGCAGGGTCTGCAACAGATGCCATACAAAGAGAGACTAAAGGAGCTTAATATGTATACCCTTGAGGAAAGGGGGAGACATGATATAAATTTTCAAATACCTCAAGGGAATCAACAAAGTCCAAGATGGTAGCATCTTTCAGAAAAAGAGATGTGGAAGAACAAGGGGCACCATTTGAAGATGGGGGGTGGGGGCAGCTGAGGGACAATGAGAGGAAGTATTTTTTCACAGAGATGGTGGTGGTGTATGGAACAACCTTCCTGAGGAGATCGTGGGATAAAAACAGTGGGGAAATTCAAGAATGCATGGGACAGACTTCAAGCAATTCTGGTGGTGGTTTAGTCTCCCCTCATATGTCTTCTGGTGCAGACCTTGCACCATTTTGGTTGCCCTCCTCTGAACAGCCTCCACTCTATCTATGTCTTTGCGGAGAAGGGGTCTCCAGAATTGTATGCAGTACTCCAGATGGGGTCTCATTAACTGTCTGTAGAGAGGAATAACAACTTCTGTTTTCTACTGTTGATGCCTTTCCCTACGCATCCCAGTATCTCCCCCAGCCCTCCTTACTGCCTTCTCACGTTGCTTGCCCACCTTTAGGTCATCTGATATAATTACTCCTAGGTCTCTTTTGATTTTTGTTGTTGTTTTTAACTCACCCCCCCCCCATTGTGTAATCTTCCCCTGGATTTTTGTTTCCCAGATGCATTACCTTGCACTTCTTTACATTGAATCTGAGCTGCCGTTTCTGACCATTCCTGCAACCTTACCAAGTCCCTTTTCATTCTTTTCACCCCACCTTGTGTATCAACCCTGTTGCAGATCTTTGTGTCATCTGCAAAGAGGCATACCTTTCCTTCCAGGTGCTCTCCAATGTCACTTATTAAGATATTAAAGAGGACCAGTCCCAGTACCTAACCCTGCGGTACACTGCTATTTACCCTCCTTTCTTCACTGTGGACTCTGTTTACTATTACCTTTTGCGTCCCGTTGTCAAGCAAGTTTTTTATCCAGGCTTCCACCTTGGGACCCACTCCAAGGCTAGCTGACTTGTATATTAATTTTTTTTGTGAGACTGTGTCAAATGCCTTGCTGAAGTCTAGGTAGACCATATCCACAGCCCCTCCCTGGTCTACTACTTTGGTTACCCAGTCAAAGAACTCTATTAGGTTTGTCTGACATGACCTTCCTGTTGTGAAACCATGCTGCCTTGGGCCCTCTGCCCCACTGACCTCTAGGTTCTCAACAATTCTTTCCTTCAGAAGTGATTCCATCATTTTCCCTTCCACTGAAGTCAAACTAACTGGTCTGTAGTTTCCTGCCTCTGCCCTGCTCCCACTTTTGTGAAGTGGAATCACATTTGCCCTCCTCTAGTCCTTGGGTACCACTCCATCCTCCCATGATTTGTTAAAAAGACTAGTCAGTGATGTTACTAGTTCTACCCTTAGTTCTTTTAGTATTCCTGGGTGGATCCCATCAGGCCTCATTGCTTTGTCCACCCTCAGTTTCAAGAGTTCTTTCAAAACCCTTTCTTCTGTGAATGGACTGGTATCGACCCCCCCTATTCAGAGTTTCTCCCTTGCTTGGTTTAGGCACCTCCTCCTCCTCATCTGTTGTGAACACTGAGCAGAAATATTCATTTAGTATCCATGCTTTTTCACTGTCACGCTCTGCCCACATTCCCTCCCCTTTATTAAGTCTCTGTATCCCTCCTTTGGTCTTTATTTGCTCCCTAATGTACCTATAAAAGGTTTTATCCCCCTTCTTAACAGAGTTGGCTATCTTTTCCTCAGTTTGTGCCTTTGCTAGTCTGACTGCCTTCCCTGCCTCCTTCTGCTTTAACTGATAAATTCTCTGTCCTGCTCCTTCTGTGTTTCCTTATATTTCCTGAATGCTATCCTTTTCTCCTTAACCGTCCCTGCTACCTCTTTTGAGAACCATAGTAGTTTTTTCCTTCATTTTGTTTAATTGATTTGCTTCACACAAACGCTTGTTGCCTCTGCGATGCTTGTTTTGATTATTCCCCATTGTTCCTCCACCCCTCCTTCTTGCCCATTTGCTAGTGCTTTTCTAAGGCACTCTTTCATTTTCCCAAAGTCAGCCTTCCTAAAGTCCAATACTCTTGATTTTTTATGGCTTGACTCTATGGCTGTGTTTATTGTGAACCACACTGATGGTGGTCACTTGTTCCCAGATGGCTACCCACTTCTAAATCTAAGATCCTTTCTCCTTCCCCATTTGAGATTACCAGGTCTAAGACTGCTCCCTCCCGAGTGGGTTCCAACACTAGCTGTCTGAGGCATACCCCCTTGTTTTCTTGCAACTCTCTCCCTTTGTTGACTCCCCCACTTACTTCACGACTTTCCAGTCTAGTTTCAGGAAGTCCCACTCCCCTGCCAGCTCCCACCTCTAGCTGACTGACTCCATACTAAATGGCATGGAATGGGGCCTGATTACCTCTGCCATCTTTGTTGATCTGGCCAAAGCCTTTAAGATTTTCACACCTCCCTTCCTCTTGGTCAAATTGAAAATGTACGGGGCTTTCTGACCACTTGGTTAGATAGTTCTGTTCCTACCTCGAGGGCAGAGCCCAAGCTGTCGGAAGAGGAGTAGTTCTCTCTTCCCCACTTTCCATTTGTCCAGTGATCCTCAAGGTTCCATCCTTGATCCTGTCTCATTCTCCGTATTTCTAAATGACCTTCCTGAGACCTGTGTCTCCTCAAACATACACACGTGTACAGATGACACTGTGTTTTATATTTCTAGCCCATCCACTCCTGATCTGGTTGCTAAATTCCTGAAGGATTTCACAAACATCCAACTCTGGATCTGTGACAACTAGCTATCCTCAATGCTAAGAAAAGTTTTTATTTATTTATTCTATACAACAGAACAAAAGGGTAAACAGGGAGGAGAAGAAGCACTGTGGGTAAATTTGGAGACAGGCAATGGCACCACAATCCACACAGGGGTTGTATACAGACCCCCTTCTCAGGGGAAGGAAATGGACAAGGAAATGATAGAAAGTATACTTAGAATGGCAGAAAGAGGGGAGATATTGCTGATGGGTGATCTGAATATGCCAGATGTTAACTGGAGTGCAGTTGCAGCTGCCACTGAAGAGTGCAGTTATTCTAGATGCCCTACAGGGGCATGCCTTAGACAACTAGTACTGGAGCCCACTCGAGAGGGAGCAATATTAGACTTGATACTCTCAAATGGAGATGGAGGAGGATCACAGTTGTAAAGTGGGTAGCCATCTGGGAACTAGCGACCATCGAACAGTATGGTTCACAATAAACACAGCAATAGAGTCAAGCCATACAAAGACAAAAGTACTGGACTTTAGGAGGGCTGACTTTGCCAAAATGGGTGAGTGCCTAAGGAATGCACTAGCAAATGGGCAGGAAGGAGGGGTGGAAGAACAATAGGGAATAATAAAAACTGCCATCACACATATAACAAGCCTTTGTGTGAAGCAAATAAACAAAATGAAACGATGTAAGAAACCACTATGGTTCTCAAAGGAAGTGGCAGTGAAGGTTCAAGAGAAAAAGAAAGCATTCAGGAAGTACAAGGAATCACAGAAGGAGCAGGACACAGAAGTGTATCAGTTAAAGCAAAAGGAAGCTGGGAAGGCAGTCAGAATAGCAAAGGCCCAAACCGAGGAAAAGATAGCCAACTCAGTTAAGAAGGGGGATAAAACCTTTTATAGGTACATCAGGGAGCGAAGGAAGACCAAGGGAGGGTTAGTGAGGCTTAATAAAGGGAGACTGTGAAAAGGCAGAGATATTAAACAAATATTTTTGCTCAGTATTTACAAATGAAGAGGGGGAAGTACATAAAACGAACAGTAGTAACACTCTGGATACAGAAGTTGATACCAGCCCATTTACAGAAGAAAGGGCTCTGAAAGAACTTTTAAAACTGAAGGTGGACAAAGCAATGGGGCCTGATGGGATTCATCCCAGAATTCTAAAAGAACTAAGGGTAGAACTAGTGACACCACTGACTACCCTTTTTAACAAATCGTGGGAGGAAGGGGTGGTACCCGAGGATTGGAGGAGGGCAGATGTGATTCCCGTTCACAAAAGCGGGAGCAAGGCAGAAGCAAGAAGCTACAGACATGTTAGTTTAACCTCAGTGATAGGGAAAATGACGGAATCACTTCTAAAGGAAAGAATTGTCGAGTATCTAGAGACCAGAGCTGCACAGGACCCAAGGCAGCATGGATTCACAGGGGGAAGGTCATGCCAGATGAATCTGATAGATTTCTTTGACTGGGTGACCAAAGTAGTAGATCAGGGAGGGGCTGTGGACATGGCCTACCTAGACTTTTAGCAAGGCATTTGACACAGTCCCACACAAAAGATTAATATACAAGTTAGCCAGCCTGGGAGTGGGTCCCAAGATGACAGCCTGGGTAAAAATTGGCTGGAGAATAGGACACAGAGAGTAATAGTAAATGGAGTCCACTCAGAAGAAAGGAGGGTTACTAGTGGGGCACCGCAGGGTTCAAGATTAGGGACCCGGCCTCTTCAATGTCTTTATAAGAGACATTGCAGAAGGACTGGAAGGAAAAGCATGTCTCTTTGCAGATGACACTAAGATCTGCAACAGAGTTGATGCACAGGGTGGGGTGGAAAGGATGAGAAGGGACTTGGCAAGGTTAGAGGAATGGTCAAATGTATGGCAGCTTAGATTCAATGCTAGAAGTGCAAGATAATGCACCTGGGAAACAAAACCCAGGGAAGAGTACACAATGGGGTGAGATATTAACAACACAAAAATGGAAAGGGACCTGGGGATAGTCATATCAGATGACCTAAAGATGGGCAAGCAATGTGGAGAGGGCAGCAAGGAGGTCTGGGGGATACTGGGATGCACAGGAGAGGCATCACCAGTAGAAAACAGGAAGTTATTATCCTCTGTACACACAGCTGGTGAGACCCCATTTGGAGTACTGTGTGCAGTTCTGGAGACCCAATCGCAAAGACATAGACAGGATGGAAGCTGTCAGAGGAAGGCAACTAAAATGGTGCAGGGTCTGCACCGGAAGACATATGAAGAGAGACTTAAGGAGCTTAATATGATAGCCTCGAGGAAAGGAGGGAGGGGGGACATGATGAAACTTTCAAGTACCTCAAGGGAATCAACAAAGTCCAAGAGGTAGCATCTTTCAAAAAAGAGTGTGTAAGAACAAGAGGCACAATTTGAAGATGGGGGATTGGCTCAGAGAGGTAATTTAAGAGTACTTTTTCACAGAGGTTGTGGATGCATGGAACGGCCTTCGGAGGAGGCTGTGGAGTCAAAATCAGTGGCGGAATTCAAGCATGCATGGGATAGTCATAAGGCAATTCTGGGGGGTGGGGGTAGGAAGAAGTAGGCTGCTGGTTAACTAGAATCTGCAGCTTATCCATTAGGTAGGGAAATGGGCAGACTGAGTGGGCCAAGCGGTCCTTATCTGCCGTCAAATTCTATGTTTCTACGTTTCTATGTTTCTATTTGATCTTTGTCACCAGTCACTGCTGAGCCAAATCACCATCCCTTTCCACCATCAAAACCCTGGATGGTCTTGTAATTGAGGTGGCTTCTTCCTTTAAATACTTTGAGGCTTGATTGGAGTGCCACCTAGAGTTCCCCTACCATATGAGTGCCATCCATCAAACATTCCATCCTAAACTACACAAACTCTGTAGGAATAAAATGTGCATCTTAAGTCATACCTGGATATAGTTTTTTTTTTTTTGGTCTAGTATACCTACTTAGTTAACAAAATTAAATAAATAAAAATGACCCACTCCTAGCTCATAGAGAGATTGTTCTTAAAATTATCCTTCTAATCTTTAATTACACTGATGTAGTGTAAAGTGTAGCACCTAATCCGCTGTGGCCAGACTAGGCCCCTTTTTCATTCCTTCTGCTGCTTCATCTTGAAATGTCTCCCCCACACTCAGCACTGTTCTCATTACTTCTCCTTCTCACTCCCTATTGAATCTTGCTGCCCCTCCCACTGTGCTTCTGTTATCTTGAAAGTCTGGTTTGACTCTTCCCTCTTACCATAGCTCTTTCCTTACTTGTCCTTCTTCTCCCACTTTCTTCCTCTGGAACTTTTACACTCATTCACTCTCTCTCATCCTTACACTAAATCATCTGCAGATCAGGCAGCATTAACCTGCAGTTCTCTAAACTGTGGTGTAACCTTGTCCCTGCAATCCTTTCTGCCCGCACCCCTTCTGCTCCAAAATCCTAAGTCCATGTCCTCTCAACACACTGCTACAATTGCAACTGACCCCACCTAGTCCTCCACCTCAACCTTGGTTTATCGCATCCCTTCAAGCCCTTCAAGGGTGCCGGAAGATGGTAATAGCTGAGGGGGCTGAGAATCAAAAGGGCACTTATAAAGGAACAAAGGGCACTTTTTCCTACTAGTTTTTGCCGTACAGAAATAAAACGTGGAGGGGCTCCCGCTAAGGTCCTCATTTTATCTGCTCACATCACCCTATGCTTTTCTTGTGACCTACAATCCACCAACTCTGCTTACTACAGTTCACTGTGCTGCTTATGGTATATTACATTCACAGTACAGTAACTGTAATTACCATGCACTTGTATAGTGATACACTAATATTTTTTTTCTTTTTCACCGTTACTCCTTACTTTCCCTGGATTACTGGTGACACTTCTAAAATGAATAAATAAATGATAAATAAATATATACATTTATTTATTTATTCAAAAGACTACAGTAAGAAATTACTGATTAAATATTGAAGAACAACATGTAGGTAATGACCTATAACCTAACAATCTGTAACCTAATCCAAAACCTGTACATTGTTACATACGTTCTCTGTATAGATTGCGCTTCTGAATCCTTTGAAAATAGGAACTTGTCTAAAGGATTCCAAGTGAAATAAAAAACTAAAATAATCTAAACTAAAACTAATGACAAAAAAACAAAAGTTTTATGCTCCACAATGTGTTCATAGAATCATATAAAACTGATAGCAGAAAAGGACCCCACTGGCCCATCCAATCTGCCCTTATCCCATCCCCATAGGTAGTGCTGGACCTATCTCTTTACTCCCCCCCCTCCCGATGGAGACTCCAGTCTCCTCCTTACTATCTGGTGTTTTCCCCTTTCCTTTCCTGTTCATTCCCTTGTAGTCATCCCATGCCCTCTTAAACTCCCCTACCATTTTGGCCCCCACCATCTCTTCTGGTAGTTTGTTTTAGGGGCCCACGACCCTCTCTGTGAAGTAGTACCCTCTCCTGCTTCCTCTGAACTTTCTTCCCCCTAGTTTTAAACTGTGCCCCCTAGATTTCAGATTTTATTTCCTCTGAAAGATGCACCCTTCCCTCATCTTGTTTACCCCTTCAAATATTTAAAAGATTCAATCATATCACCCTTCTCCCTCCTAATTTCTAGGATATACAGATCACGCTCTTCCATCCTCTCCTCATAGGTCTTCTGCTGCATACCATGCACCATTTTGGTCTCCCTCCTCTGGACTCTTTCCACCCTAACTATATTAGGGGTGGGCAAAAGTTGCAAATTCCAGTTCCATGGAACTTCTGCGAAATTTCAGAAATTTAGTTGAAAGTTCGGAACTCTCGCCATTGGCAAAACTGGGATTTTCCTTGGATTTTGGCTGAGTTCCACAGACTTTTCTTGTGAACTGTGGAAACATGCATGTAAACTGCAGAATTTATTCTAGCCACTGTTTTATGAACTGTCAGTGAATGACCGCCTGCTTGTACAACCATGCGGTCATTCACTGACAATTCAGTGGGCCACTGGTATTGGAAGAGAGAGGAGAGCTGCGCTGGTGGCCCGCTGAGGGTCAGGGTGGGGGAGAGTAGGGTGGTGGAGGATGAACTGTCAGAGTGGGGGAGTGGGGGTCCACTAGACACCAGAGAATTGGGATGATTTTTTTTATGAGGGATCAGGGATGAGGAGGTCCTCCAGACACCAGGGAATTCTGGGAATAGAGGGGGATGAGTCGGTGGACTGCCGGCTGTTTTTTTGTGGATTAAGGAATCTAGGATAGGGAGGGGGGTCTGCTAGACATCAGGGAAATAAAAGGTTTTGGGGGGCCATGATCTATTGGAAGGGGGGGCCAGTAGATACCAGGAGGGTCCAAGGAAGGGATTGTAAGTATTTATTTATTTACCGGGACTCCTGATCAGTTGGGGGTGGTTTTATGAATTAAAAAAGGCCTCAGAACTGTCCACTGGCAGTTATCCTTTCTGCTGATTTTTTCCCACAGTTTAATAAATTAATCTGCAGTCTGTATATTTATTCCACAGTTTTAAGGAAGAATTTCTGCAAAAGTTCAGACAAATGATTTCCAAACTTTTGCGGAAACGAAATTTGCACTTTTGCCAAAATTCCACCTATGGAAATTTTTTTTCACACACCCCTAATCTATATCCTTTCTTAAGTGAGGTCTCCAGAACTGTACCTCATACTCTAGGTGGGGTATCACCATGGACCTGTATTGGGGCATTAACACCTCCCTCCTTCTGCTTGTCATACCCCTCCCTATGCACACCAGCATTCATATTGCTTTTCCTACCATTTTGTTGCACTGGTTTGCCTCCCTTAGGTTGTCTGAAATGATAATCCCTAGATCCCGCTCCTGCCCCCCTATGTGTATGTGAGTAATGTGACCTTAGGGTTTTTGTGCCCTATGTGCATTATTTTGCATTTCTTTGCATTAAATCATAATTGCCAACTGTCTGACCACCCCTCCAGTTTTTTCAGGTCCTCCCTTCATTGATTCCATCCCCCTGGAGTATCCACCATATTGAAAACCTTTGTATTGTCCACAAATAGGCACACCTTCCCCTTCAGTCCCTTCACAATATCCCCAATGTAGATGTTAAAGAAGATGGGCCCCAATACTGATTTCTGGTGCACCCCACTTGTCACCCTTTCCTCCCCAGAGTAATTCCCATTAACTACCACCCTCTGGCATCTTTCTCTAAGCCAGCTGTCCACCCACTTAGTTATTTTCAGCCCCACTCCTAAACTGCCCAACTTATTCACTACCCTCCTTTGAGGAACAATGTCAAAGGCCTTGCTGAAGTTCAGCTAGGCCACATTCACCACCCCCCACCTTGATCAATCACTCTCATCATTCAGTCAGAAAAATCATTTAGGTTTGTCTGGCATGACCTCCCCTCAATGAACCAGTGTTGCCCGTATCTTGGAGACCACTGGCTGCAAGGTAGCTGACAATTATTTCCTTTAGGAGTGCCTCCATAATCTTACCTACCACTGAGGTAAGGCTGACTGGAAGATAGCTTCCTGCCTCCTCCCTGCCGCCACTTTTGTGCAGAGGTACCACATCCACCCCTTTCCAGTCCACAGGAACCATCCCCATGTCTAGTGATAGATTAAATGTTGAACTTGTTTTAGAGGCCTCATGCATTTACACTACTGCAGTTGTGTTGCAGTTTATAAAGGGACTGAATTTAACTTCAGTGCAAAACCTTGGATGGTGAACAATAGCATTATCTGCTGTATTTCTACAGCTGGCACAATTTCCAAACTAGTTTCTCTTTGGTATGTGAGGTAGCCAGGATATCTTGAGGTTCTTGATAGAAACTGCAGCCCACAATTAATTTACACTGCAACACAGTTGGAACAATATAAAATATTTGCTATTCTGCCCATACAGTATGTTATATATTGGCCATGCAGTATGTTTTATATGGGACATTGAGTATGTTTTATATCAGACATGCAATATGTTTTATATCAAACATGCAGTATGTGTTATATGGGACATTCAATGTATTAGATATCTGACATGCAGCTTATTTTGTATTGGACATGCCGGATGTATCATATTGAACATGCAGTATATTTTATAACAGACATGTAGTATGTTTTATATCAGACATGCAGTCTGTTTTATGTCGAACATGTAGCATATTTTACATCGAACATGCGTATGTTTCGTATCAGACATACAGTGTGTTTTATATCAGATGTACAGCAGCATGTTTTATTTGGGACATGCAGTATGTTTTATATTTGAGATGAAGTATGTTTTATATCTGATATGAAGTATATTTTATATTAAACATGCAATGTATTTTATATCAGACATGCAGCAGTATGTTTTATATTGGACATGCAGTATGTTTTATATCAAACATAGTTTGTTTTATATTGAGCATGCAGTATGTTTCATATAAGCCACACAATGCATTTTATATTGGGCATGCAGTATGTACTATATGGGACATGCAGTATATTTTATATCAGACATGCAATATATTTTATATTGGACATGTAGTATGATTTATTTTGAACATGCAGTATGTTTTATTTCAGACATGCAGTGTGTTTTATATTGGAAATTAATTCGGTTCCATATTGGATGTGACATGCAAGATGTTTTATATCTGACATGCAGTATTTTTTATATCAGACATGCAGTATGTTTGATATTGGATATGTAGTATTTTTATATTGAGCGGGTAGTATATTTTATAGCAGACATGCAGTATGTTTTATATTAGACATGCAGTATATTTTATATGACACATGCAGTGTGTTTTATATCCAACATGTAGTATGTTTTATATCGACATGCAGTATGTTTCATATCAGACATGCAGTGTGTTTTATATTGGATAAACTATGTTTTATATGGGATATGCAGTATATTTCATATCTGATATGCAGTATATTTTATATTGGACATACAGTGTGTTTTATATTAAAGGAGATGGGAAATAAAATGCTTAATTTCAGTTTAAATGTCATGGTCAGGTATGAATGTATGATATAATATGACTCAGTAAAGCAATCTTAATGTTAAACTCCTGTCTCTGTGTTTTATTCTTACTGGAATTTTGTTCAGTTTCTCATGGCAGGCTGGCTATTTCAGTGTCAGTGTAGCTCGAGCATTCCTTATGTACATGACATGTGTAACTCCAAAGGCAGTTGCCGACTGCACATCTCAAATAGAAATGGCTAAAGGATTTTCTGAGAGTCAGCACCCAGACAACGATATTGAATGTGATCAAGATTTAGAGGGAGCTGACGGTGGGAGTCTTTATACCTCTCAGTCGTCACATCATCTTGTTTTGCCTTATACTGTATGTATGAGCCGTTGGCAACAAATAGAAACACACTGGCAAACACTGAGGATGGTGAAAGTTTCTCTTCTGATGATGATTCAAATGGAAAACAACATCCAGGTTTTGCCTTCGATTTTTGGATTTGGCTCGGTAATTAATTGAAGTTTTAAACATCGTCTGTACTCCTCTGTCATTAATTCAAGTCTGGCCCTGTTAGTAGTAGCCATTTTGTACATTGTTTTAGGTTTTGTGTAAATACATTCCACATCAAATTTAAATGTTTATCGTTTTTGTAGGTGTCTCTTGAAAACGCGTCCTCGATCACATCTGTGCCCCTATGTTTATCGTCAAAAACAATCCCTTCTTTATAGTTCAGGACCCCTATCCCAGAACCGATACTTGATGCCCCATTATATGTAAAAAAGTAATGTACTGTATACAGTCATTTGTAGTATAGTGCCTCACCCCAGTCCCGAACCCTGATCCTAGATGTTTCTCTTGATGTAAAAAAAAAATAGAAAAAAAAATAATTTGTAGAATTGTGTGACACCTCCCTTATTCCTGATCTGCCAACGTATGTATTATAAATAAGATCCAGTTGTTAATTTATCCCCCTATTCTGAGCACTTTGCCCAATGACCATGTCGAAATAGTGAGATGCACATCCCCCAACACTGGTGGTCCAGTGGTGCTCAACCACCCATGCAGGTATTTATCAACAGCCACTCCACTCACCCAAATCCAAGACAGAGCTGCGGCACTGCCCTCCTCACACCTCTGCTGCCGGTCCCCAATTGAACTGACATTGAACTGGCTGTAAATTTAAGTTCTCTCTAAAAGACAAGTAGTGCTTACACTTTTCAGTCTGCCCAGTGTCACTGCAGTTGGGGACAGGACTTGGAGGTGTGAGGAGGGCATTACCAGTCCCCTGCTTTATCTCGGGATGTGGGTGAGGGGGCATGCTGTTTGTCAGTACCTGACGGGGTGGGTTAGGATCACTGGGCCACCAATGCTAGCTGTTGTTCAATGTCTTATACTAAACGGGACATTGGGTATCTGGACTGTGTGATCCAGAGTGTCTGCACTCTCCCCACCCACCCAGCACTACTCTCACAGCTGTATCCCCCCTCCCCACTCCACAGACCGATGGACTTTTGCCACCAACCTTTTGAATGACTCTCACTTCACTCTCTCCACTAGTCTTCATGATTGGACTGCTCGCTATTATCCAGCAATGTTTCCACTAAGAATAATGCCACTGTCTTCCCTACCTCCTCAGCTTCCCGGCATGTTACCATGCCCTCTGCTCACTTTTCCACCCAACTGCTCTAGCAAAGAAAAAGGTGCTGGAGTGACAGTACTGCAACAAACAATGTTTCTTGTTCGTAGCTAGAAGCAAATATGATCACCTGCCTGATCATCCTTAGTCGGCATTTTGGACCGCTGTCATGGATGGGAAAGAGGTACTTACAGCAAAATAAAAAGGGGGAATTTCACAGGGAAAGACAATTTCAGGATAATCATGAAATCTGCTACTCCGTTAAAAAATTAACAGATTGCCGAACTTGAATGCAGACATAAAAAAAAAAGATGAATAGTACAATGAAAAAAAAGAAAGGCCAGATTCAGACTGAATGAAAACGGGCTAATCTGGGTACCTTACAGTAATGTACAGATCATGAATAATTAGGGTTGCTATGACATCCTATGATTCACACCTGCAAATTTGTCAATGGTTTGTTGTTACAGACAGAGACATTACACATGGGTTTTGGGCAGTTGGTGACAAGGCATGGGGCAGTCGGCAGTCCGCAGCTATACAGATTAAAAAAACAAACAAAAAACCCACAAATGCACCACACAGGCAGAAGGAGATGCTACTAAACAGTAGAAACTTTTAAATGTGTTTTAACGGATGAATGCAACTAACACTGGCTAAGGCTGGGAGTCTGTTATGTCACTAGCCATATCTGAGCTTGTGATAACATCAGGAATCAGGTGGAAAAAAAAGCCATCTGCAATACAAATAAATGCAGTTTTGATAAGGTACAAAATGAGCACCTTAAAACAACTGCTAATCACAAAACAACACACACAGAGGTTGATTAAAAGTGTTCAGCATTATTAAAGGAAAAAAAGGCCAAAAAAAGTTTCATATCTCCTTTAAACATGCAATACATGTATATTTTATATCAGATGTGCAGCAGTATGTTTTATATTGGACAAGCAGTACATTTTATATCAGGCATGCAGTATGTTTTATATTGAACATGTAGTCTGTTTTATATCAAACATGGAGTATGTTTCATATCAGTCACGCAGTGTGTTTTATATTGGGCATGCAGAATGTTTTATATGGTACATGCAGTTTGTTTTATAAATCGAAACACAGAAACATAGAAACATAGAAACATAGACTTTGACGGCAGATAAGGACCGCTTGGCCCATCTAGTCTGCCCATTTCCCTACCTACAGGATAGGCCACAGATCCTAGTTAACCAACAGCCTATTTCTTCCTTCCCCCACAAGAATTGCTTATGTCTGTCCCATGCATTCTTGAATTCTCCCACAGTTTTAGACCCAACAACCTCCTCAGGAAGGCTGTTCCATGCATCCACTACCCTCTCTGTGAAATAATACTTCCTCACATTGCCCCTGAACCACCCTTCTTCTATCTTTAAATTGTGTCCCCTTGTTCTTGCACGTCTCTTTTTCTGAAAGATGCTACCCTCGTGGACTTTATTGATTCCACTGAGGTACTTAAAAGTTTCTATCATGTCCCCCCTCTCCCTCCTTTCCTCAAGGGTATACATATTAAGCTCCTTTAGTCTCTCCTCATATGGCTTCTCTTGCAGACCCTGCACCATTTTAGTTGCCCTCCTCTGGACTACCTCTATCCTGTCTATGTCCTTGTGGAGATGGGGTCTCCAGAATTGGACACAGTACTCCAGATGGGGTCTCACTAACTGTCTGTACAGAGGGTTAACAACTTCCTGTTTTCTGCTGCTGATGGCTCTCCCTATACATCCCAGTATACCCCCAGCCCCCACTGCCTCCTCACATTTAGCACTAGCCTTAAGGTCATCTGATATGATTACCCCAGGTCCCTTTCCTTTTTTGTGGTTGTTACTACCTCCCCACCCATTGTATATTCTTCTCCTGGGTTATTGTTTCCCAGGTGCATTATTTTGTACTTCTTTGCATTGAATCCTAGCTGCTATACTTCTGACCATTCCTCCAACCTTGCCAAGTCCCCTTTCATCCTTTCCATGCCTCCTTGTGTATCAACCCTGTTGCAGAACTTTGTGTCATCTGCAAAAAGGCTTACTTTCCCTTCCAGTCCCTCTGCAATGCCACTGATGAAGACATTAAAAAGGACTGGACCCAATACTGAACCCAGCGGTACCCCACTAGTAATCCCTCTTTCTTCAGAGTGGACTCCATTTACAATTACCTTCTGTGTCCTGTTGTGCAGCCAATGTTTTACCCAGGCTAACACCCTGGGACCCACTCCCAGGCTGGTTAATTTGACTATTAATCTTTTGTGTGGGACTGTGTCAAATGCCTTGCTAAAGTCTAGGCAGGCCATGTCCACAGACACTCCCTGGTCTACTACTTTGGTCACCCAGTCAAAGAAATCTATTAGATTCGTCTGACATGACCTTCCCGCTGTAAACCCATGCTGCCTTGGGTCCTGTGCTCCACTGGCCTCTAGGTACTCAACTATTCTTTCCTTCAAGTGACTCCATCACTTTCCCTACCACAGAGGTCAGACTGACAGGTCTGTAGTTTCCTGCCTCTGTCTTGGTCCCACTTTTGTGAAGGGAATCACATCCACCTTCCTCCAGTCCTCGGTACCACACCATCCTCCTATGATTTATTAAAAGAGTAGCCAGTGGTTTCACCAGTTCCTCCTTCATTCTTTTAGAATTCTGGGGTGAATTCCATCAGGACCCATTGCTTTGTCCACCTTCAGTTTTAGGGTTCTTACAGAACCCTTTCTTCTGTGAAAGGACTGGGATCGACCCTATATCAAGACTGCTTCTGTTAATTGGATTAGGCTTCTCCCTCCTCTTTTGTGAATACTGAGCAGAAATATTCGTTCAGTATCCCTGCTTTTTCACTGTCTCCCTCTGCCCACCCACTGTTCATTCTATTCAGCCTCACTACCCTTCCCTTTGTCTTTCTACGCTTGCTGATGTACCTATAAAAGGTTTTATCGCCCTTCTTAACGGAGTTGGCTATCTTTTCCTCAGTTTGGGCCTTTGCTATTCTGACTTCCTTCCCTGCTTCCTTCTGCCTTAACTGGTACAGCTGTCTGTCCTGCTCCTTCTGTGTTTCCTTATACTTCCAGAATGCTATCTTTTTCGTCCTGACTTTCACAGCCACCTCTTTTGAGAACCATAGTAGCTTTTTCTTTCATTTTGAATTGTTTATTTGCTTCACACAAAGGCTTGTTGCCTCTGTGATGGCAGTTTTAATGATTCCCCGTTGTTGCTCCACACCTCATTCTAGCCTGTTTGCTAGTGCTTTTCTGAGGCACTCTCCCATCTTGCCAAAGTCAGCCCTCCTAAAGTCCAGTACCCTCACTTTTGTATGGCTTGACTCTGTAGCTGATTTACATGAACCACACTGTTTGATGGTCACTTGTCCCCAGATGGCAACCTTCTAGATCTGAGATCCTCTCACTGCCCCGTTTGAGAGTATGAGGTCTAAGATTGCTCCCTCATGAGTGGATTCGAAACTAGCTGTCTAATGCCTGCCACCTGTAGGGCATCAAGAATGGCCCTGCTCTTGGATGTGGCTGCAGCAAATGTGCTCCAGTTAACATCTGGCATATTCAGGTCTCCCATCAACAGTATCTTCCCTTTCTCTGCCATTCTAAGAATGCCTTCTATCATATCCTTGTCCATTCCCTCCCCCTGACATGGGGGTCTGTACACAACCTCTGTGTGGATTGTGGTGCCCTTTCCAGTCTCCAAAGTGACCCACAGTGCCTCCTTTCCTCCCTGTTTACTCTTTTGTTCAGTTGCTTTTATACCTTCCTTTATATAGAGAGCTACTCCTTCCCCTCTTCTCCCCGGCCTGTCTCTCCTGTAAGTTATGCACCCTGGTATGTTAACATCCCAGTCATGGTTCTCTGTGTACCATGTTTCTGTGACTGCTACAATATCCAGGCATCCCTCTTCCATCAAGGCCACCAGCTCAGGGAGCTTGTTGCCCAGACTACGGGCATTGGTACTCACTACCCTCCATTTCTTGATGGCCTTACCCACTTTTGCCCCATCCCTGTCCTTTTTGCCTTACATTTTATATCGGACATGTAGCATGATTTATATTGAACATGCAGTATGTTTTATATCAGACTTGCAGTGTGTTTTATATCAGACATGCATTATGTTCTATTTTGGACATGTATGTTTTATATCAGACGTGCGATATGTTTTATATCTGACATGCAATACATTTTAAATCAGACATGCAGTATGTTTTTTGTTGGACAGGCAATATGTTTTATATCAGACATGCAGTATGTTTTATATCTGAAATGCAGTATATTTTTTATCAGATATGCAGTATGCTTTTTATCGGACATGCAATATGTTTTATGTTAGACATGTGGTATGTGTTATATTGGATATGCAGTATGTTTAACATTGAAGAAACTAAGAATTTAAAACAGTGAATGGTGAAGCTGAAAGCTGCAATCAGTAATATGAATTAAAAGTATTCAGTTGCAAAACACTACAAACATGTTAATCATGATCCAGTGCAACCTTGTGGTTCTATCATATTGAGAAGCTTTAAGTACCCTAAGAGGGGGAGACATTGTGAAGAAATAGCTGCAGAGAAAATCCATTTCATTTCATGAATTGGACACTGTCTACCCAAGCAGCTGCAACTGTATTGCCACCTGTGGTCCCCCAGGTGGCAGTATTGCAGTGGAGCCTCCTATCCTTCCTCCCTGGATGAGGAGACCATCTCCTGGAATTCTCAGTCATCCTCCCCTTGGTCAGCCTTGACTTCCTGGGTTCATTCCCAAAAGTGGGTCTCCAGTGTCGTGAACAGAAGCCTTACCACTGCACTGACAGACTGGTTGTTTCATTATCTTTGTCATTATTTATCACTTGCATCCATTTTTTTTTTCTAGATGTCACACCTATCTTCACTATGATGTGATGTCTACTATATGGCTATCAGAATTATTTCATGCATTTAACAACTGAGTTTTTTTTCCTCAGCAATAGCACTCTACTCCACAAGGGGGATGGTCATTTAGACCTTCAGAGGTATTTAAAGACCATACCTGTGGAAGAGTCAAGTGACATCGAAACATCAACTGGTTGGGTTTGCCCAGTAGTGCTGTACCCATGTTTGGGTCCGGTCTTCCACATCCCCATTGGGAGTAAGTAAATGGATTAGCACTCCACTACTGCATTATGTTTGAACTGTAAACTGTACTCTACCTTATCTCTTGTTACAGCAGTGACATGCAGGGAAATAAAGAATATTTCTTTTTCAGCTCATCAGAAGATTCCACTCAATTGGCATTTATCTGTGAAGCTTTTCTTGTCCCTCGGCTTGCCCAACAGCTCCCATCAGCCTCAACACCACCCTTTTCATGGGTTTACCAGTTACATGCAAGATGCCCAGGACCACAACAGGGGATGATGGCCTGCCAAGCTGGTTGTGTGTGGACCTGCGAGGTTGAGAGCACAACAGCAGACAAGGGCTTTTCCTCTAGCTCCTGGTTTTCCCCCTGAGAGTGCAGATGCATAACAGTAAACATGCATGCTCAGGATCCCGTGGCTGCCCCTTCCCCAACTATAAGTTCAGCATGCTTGGCATCCAGTGGCTGCTCCTTCCCCAACTATGTGTTCAGCATGCTTGGCATCCAGTGGCTGCCCCCTTCCACTGCTCTGCATACTTGCCATTAAGTGGCTGCCACCCCCCAACTATGTGCTCTGCATGCTAAGCATCCAGTGGCTGAAAGCCCCAAACTATGTGCTTTGCATCCTTGGCATCTAGTGGCTCCCTCCCCTGCATGTGCGATGCATGCTTGGTATCCAGTGGCCTCCCCCTCCCCACTTATGTGTTCTGCATGTTTGACATCAAGTGGCTGCATATTTAGCATCAAGTGACTGTCCCTTCCCCCACCTATGCACTCTGCATGCTTGGCATCCAGTGGTTACCCATTCCCTCTCCAGTGTGCTCTGCATACTCAGCGTCCAGTGCTGCCCCTCCCCCACCTATGTGCACTGCATACTCAGCATCCATTGGCGTCCCCTCCCCAGATCTACATGCTCTGCATGCTTAGCATCCAGTGGCTGCCCTTCCCCCTACCTATGTGCTCTGCATGCTTAGCATCCATTGGCTGCCCCTCTCCCCACCTATGTGCTCTGTGTGCTTGCATCCATTGGCTGCCCTTCCCCTCACCTGTGTGCTCTGCATGCTTGGCATTCAGTGGCTGCCCCTCTCCCCACCTATGTGCTCTGTGTGCTTGCATCCATTGGCTGCCCCTCCCCTCACCTGTGTGCTCTGCATGCTTGGGATTCAGTGGCTGCCCCTCCCCCCACCTATGTGCTCTGCATGCTCCACATCCATTGGTTGCCCCTCCCTCACCTATGTGCTCTATGTGCTTGGCATCAAGCGGTTATGCCCCCACACCTATTTGCTCCAGATTTGCAGCAATCTGGCCACTATCAAAAGGCAGACAAATAGTGGGATTCCATGTCATCCCCCCCCCCCACAAGGGAGGAGACCTGTCCTTGGGATGCTCGGTCCCATCCCTGAGGAGGGGATCTGTCCTTGCCATATGGTGTCCCATCCCGAAGGAGAAGACCTGTCCTTGGGATGCAGCATTCCCCCATCGAGGGAGGACACCTGCACTTAGGATTCAGCGTCCCCCCCTTGAGGAGAAGACCTGTCCTAGGTATGTAGCATTCCCCCAACGAGGGAGGACACCTGCACTTGGGACGCAGTATCCCCCCCCCCATGGGAGGAGACATGTCTTGACAGCATAAAATACTTTTTCAGCTTTCAAAAAAGGATTTTATAATCCAAATCGCGTCAGGTGTTCATGTCATTTTATATGTAATAAAGTACATTTTTAGCATTATTGGAGAGCCTCAGTGGTACCTGAAAAATGGGTGTGCATGCTCCAATGTTTCTGGACTTGTCTGCTATCTATTCGACTGTTTGAGCACCGGTTACTTTGTGTGCACTTTTTTGGGAGCAATACTGTTTATGGGATGCAGCATTCGCTACCTAAGAGAGGAGACCTATCCTTGGGATGCAGCATTCCCCCAAAGGAGGAGACCTGTCCTTGGAATGTAGCATTACCCCCCCCCCGAGGGAGTAGGCAAGCCCTTTGGATGCTCTGTCTCCCCCACAAAGGGAGGAGATCTATCCTTGGGATGCTAGGTCTCCACCTGAGGGAGGAGATCTGTCCTTCAGATGCTCTGTCTCCCCCCAAGGGGAGGACATCAGTCCTTGTTATGCATCGCTCACCTCCAATGAAGGAGGAGATCTGTCCTTGGGCTGCAGCATCCTCTCCTTCCAAGGAAGTAGATCTATCCTTGGGATGCTCAGTACCCTTCCACAATGGATGAGATCTGTCCTTGTGTGCAGCCTTCCACCTCACCCCAAAAGAGAGAACTGTCCTTGGGATTCTCGGTCCTTACTCTTGCTACCAGCCCAAATTGAAATGAGCCTGCTCTTAAACCCAGGTCTCCAGAGTAGTGAGTGGTGCTGCTATTGTTGCACTACTAAGATGGCAGAATTGGTGACTTCTGGCAACATTTCTGGCTGCACCAGACATGTTCCTGGTACGGAACTAGAAGTAGATTCTGTCAGTCCTAGAGTCCCCCATTGACCTTCCAATCTGTCAGTCTCAGAGTCACCCATAACATTCCAATATGTTGGTCCCAGAGTCACCCATAACATTCCAATCTATTAGTCCCAGAGTCAGCCATAACATTCAAATATGTTCGTCCCAGTGTTCCCCATGACCTTCCAATCTGTCAGTCCCAGAATCCATTATGACCTTCCAATCTGTCAGTCCCAGAGTCACCCATAACATTCCAATATGTTGGTCCCAGAGTCACCCATAACATTCCAATCTGTCAGTCCCAGTATCTCCCATGACTTTCCAATCTATCAGCCCTAGGGTCACCTATGACCTTCCAATCTGTCAGTTTCAGAGTCACTCATGCCCTTCTTATCCATCAATCCCAGAATCACCCATGTCTTTCTAATCTGTCAGCCCCAGGGTCACTCATGTCCTTCTAAAATGTCCGTCCCATAGTCAGCCAGGACATTCCAATCTGTCATACCTGGGGTCACCCATGACCTTCCAATCTGTCAATCCCAAAGTCACCCATAGCATTCCAGTCTATCAGTACCAGAGCCCCAAAAAGGTCTTCCAATCTGTCAGTCCTGTATTCACCCATGACCTTCGAATCTGTCAGTCCTTAGTCACCCATGATCTTCCAATCTGTCAGCCTCGGGATTACCCATAACCATCCAACTTGTCAGTCCCAGTGTCACTATGACCTTCCAATCTGTCAATCCCAAAGCCACCCATGTCACTCCATTCTGTTAGTTCCATAGTCACCCACGACCTTCTAATTTATTAGACCAGGAATTTCCAACCTGTCAGTCCTGGGTCATCAATGATCTTCCAATCTGTCAGTCCAGAGTCACTCATGCCCTTCTTATTTTATTTATTTTTTATTTTATTTATTCAGGTCTAGGATTACAAATACCTTTGAGCCAGGGCTCTTTTACAAAGATTCCACATCAAGGATTGCAACAAGACAGTACGTAATAACAGTTTGTAACAAATATTTTACACGACATAGTTCGATACAATAACTATTGCTAGCAGGGGCATTATAGAGGTGGGGGGAATAAGGAGGAAGAAGTAGAAGGAGAGGAGGAGGAAATAGGCATCAGAAAGGCAGGGGAGTGGTAGAGGAAGGGTGTAAAGGGAGGTAGGTGGAGGAGGAACAGGTGGAAAGGAAGGCAGAAGTGGTGGGATAAAGGGAGGGAAGGGGAAAAGAGGAGGGTGGGGCTGCAGCCAGGAGGCATTGTCAGAGGACACAAGTGCCAGGGTTGGGCAGGGCAGTGGGGGTAGAGTGCTAGGATGCTGATGTCACCAGTGAAAGCTAGTGCCAGGAGCAGCAAGCAAAGAATCGTTTATGGTCTAGGGAGTCCAGGAGAAGGGTGGTGCAGTTAGAGATAGCAGTCACAGGTGCTAGAGGCAGTCAGTGGCGGAGCCTGGTTTTAAAGGCCACGAGCATTGAGATGGTGGTGATGTTGTTGGGGAGACTATTTAGCCAACTAGCGGCCCGTAGAAAATCTCTTTTACCTTGGGTTGTGCAACAGGGGATTTGAAGCTTCAATGATTTGGATCACCTGGGGGTTCAGCAGCAATTATTTTGTTGTAGGAAAGTAGAGATTCTGGGGGCAAGACCCATCAGAATTTTCTTTGCGAATATGCTGGTTTGGTATTTTATATGTTTGTCGAGTTGCAGCCAGTTGGTTTGGGAGTGGAGGTCACAAGTGTGTATAAGGTGTTGGGCACCAGTAATGAGCCGATAAGCCTTGTTGAGGGAGATGGTTACTCGTTTGAGTGCAGTGACAGTAGCAGAGCCGTATATGATGAGGCCATAGTCGATGGGGGCAATGATGGAGCACTGGACGGCAACTGCCAGGGCTTCGGGGGTAAGGTGACACCTGTGGCGGAACAGCAGGCCTAGTCTGTCGTTGGCAGTTTTGGCGACGTTATTAATGCGGTCAGTGTATGAGAGGTGGGAGTCGAGTGTGATCCCAAGGTATTTAAAAGTTTGGACCTGGTCCATTAGGCCATCGTGACTGGTGTTAATGGAAAGGTGGTGGTGCGTATGTTTATTGTGGGAACTACTGAAAATCATGGCCTTAGTTTTTTTTTCTGGTTAAGAATCAGTTTATGCTGAATGAACCAATTCCCAACAGTGGAGAAACAATATAGAAACATAGAAACATAGATTTTGATGGCAGATAAGGATGGCTTGGCCCACCCAGTCTGCCCATTTCCCTACCTAATGGATAAGCTGCAGATCCTAGTTAACCAGCAGCCTACTTCTTCCTACCCCAACCCCCTAGAATTCCCTTGTGACTGTCCCATGCATGCTTGAATTCCACCACTGTTTTTGACTCCACAACCTCCTCCGGAAGGCCGTTCCATGCATCCACAACCCTCTCTGTGAAAAATACTTCCTTAAATTACCTCTGAGCCGCCCCCTTCTATCTTCAAATTGTGCCCTCTTGTTCTTGCCACCTCTTTTTGAAAGATGCTACCTTCTTGGACTTTGTTGATTCCCTTGAGGTACTTGAAAGTTTCTATCATGTCCCCCTCTCCCTCCTTTCCTCGAGGCTATACATATTCAGCTCCTAAGTCTTTCTTCACATGTCTTCCAGTGCAGACCCTGCACCATTTTAGTTGCCCTCCTCTGGACAGCCTCCATCCTGTCTATGTCTTTGCAGAGATTGGGTCTCAGAACTGCACGCAGTACTCAGATGTGGTCTCACTAACTGTCTGTACAGAGGATAATAACTTCCTGTTTTCTACTGGTGATGCCTCTCCTATACATCCCAGTATCCCCAACCCTCCTTACTGCCCTCTCACATTGCTTGCCCACCTTTAGGTCATCTGATATGACTACCCCCAGGTCCCTTTTCATTGTTGTTGTTGTTAGTATCTCACTCCCCATTGTGTACTCTTCCCCTGGGTTTTTGTTTCCCAGGTGCATTACCTTGCACTTCTTAGCATTGAATCTAAGCTGCCATACATTTGACCATTCCTCTAACCTTGCCAAGTCCCTTCTCATCCTTTCCATCCCACCTTGTGCATCAACTCTGTTGCAGATCTTTGTGTCATCTGCAAAGAGACATACTTTTCCTTCCAGTCCCTCTGCAATGTCGCTTATAAAGACATTGAAGAGGACCATTCCTAATACTGAACCCTGCGGTACCCCACTAGTAACTCCCCTTTCTTCAGAGTGGACTCCATTTACTATTACTCTCTGTGTCCTATTCTCCAGCCAATTCTTTACCCAGGCTGTCATCTTGGGACCCACTCCCAGGCTGGCTGACTTGTATATTAATCTTTTGTGTGGGACGGTGTCAAATGCCTTGCTAAAGTCTAGGTAGGCCATGTCACAGCCCTCCTAATCTACTACTTTGGTCACCCAGTCAAAGAAATCTATCAGATTTGTCTGGCATGACCTTCCCGCTGTGAATCCATGCTGCCTTGGGTCCTGAGCCCCTCTGACCTCTAGATACTCAACAATTCTTTCCTTCAGAAGTGATTCCATCATTTTCCCTACCACTGAGGTTAAACTAACAGGTCTGTAGTTTTCTGCTTCTACCTTGCTCCCACTTTTGTGAAGGGGAATCACATCTGCCCTTCTCCAGTCCTCAGGTACCACCCCATCCTCCCATGATTTGTTAAAGAGGGTAGTCAGTGGTGTCACTAGTTCTACCCTTAGTTCTTTTAGAATTCTGGGATGAATCCATCTGGCTCCATTGCTTTGTCCACCTTCAGTTTAAGAGTTCTTTCAGAACCCCTTCTTCTGTAAATGGGCTGGTATCAACTTCTATATCCAGAGTGTTTCTACTGTTTGTTTTAGGTACCTCCCCCACTTCCTTTGTAAATACTGAGCAAAAATATTTGTTTAGTATCTCTGCCTTTTCACAGTCACCCTCTGCCCACCCTCCCTCCTCTTTATTAAGCATCACTAACCCTCCTTGGTCTTCCTTCGCTCCTGATGTACCTATAAAGGTTTTATCCCTTCTTAACTGAGTTGGCTATCTTTTCCTCGGTTTGGGCCTTTGCTGTTCTGACTGCCTTCCCAGCTTCCTTTGCTTTAACTGATAAAGTTCTGTGTCCTGCTCCTTCTGTGATTCCTTGTACTTCCTGAATGCTTTCTTTTCTCTTGAACCTTCACTGCCACTTCCTTTGAGAACCATAGTGGTTTCTTACATCGTTTCATTTTGTTTATTTGCTTCACACAAAGGCTTGTTACCTCTGTGATGGCAGTTTTATTATTCCCATTGTTCTTCCACCCTCCTTCCTGCCCATTTGCTAGTGCATTCCTTAGGCACTCACCCATTTGTAAAAGTCAGCCCTCCTAAAGTCCAGTACTTTTGCCTTTGTATGGCTTGACTCTATTGCTGTGTTTATTGTGAACCATACTGTTCAATGGTCGCTAGTTCCCAGATGGCTACCCACTTCTACATCTGTGATCCTCTCTTCATCTTCATTTGAGAGAACCAGGTCTAAGATTGCTCCCTCTCGAGTGGGCTCCAATACTAGTTGTCTAAGGCATGCCCCTGTAGGGCATCTAGAATAACCCCACTCTTTGAAGTGGCTGCTGCAACTGCACTCCAGTTAACATCTGGCATATTCAGATCACCCATCAGCAATATCTCCCCTTTATCTGCCATTCTAAGTATTCTTTCTATTATTTCCTTGTCCATTTCCTCCCTCTGAGAAGGGGGTCTGTATACAATGCTGGAGTTTTTCTTGCAGCTGGTAAGGGTCATGGTGTGTGGCAAGGATTACTACATCATCGGCGTAGAGTATAAGTGGTTCAGGGCAGGCATCTGGTAAGGTGCTGAGAAACAGACTGAAAAGGAGTGGTCCCAGAATGGATCCCTGTGGGACACCAGAGCGCGCAGGTTTGGCATCGGAGAGCACTTCTGCAATTTTTACACATTGTGACCTGTTCTCAAGGTAGCTTTTGAACCATGTAATAGAATCTGGGGAGAGCCCAGCTTTATATAGCTGGGCAAGTAGAAGGCGGTGGTGGACAGTATCGAAGGCTTTGGTTATGTCGATGTAAATAGCACTAGTGAGTTGCCCATTGTCCAGTGAGCTGTGGATTGCTCCGGTGACTTCAAGTAGTGCTGACACAGTGCTGTGGCCTTTCCTGCTGAAGCCATGTTGTTGCATGCAAAGGATGTTATATTTGTCCAGATATTCAGTGAACTGGTCAGATACTATGCGTTCCAGGGCCTTTGAAAGGGGAGGCAGGATTGAGATAGGATGGTAGTTCCCGTGGGCAGTCTTATCACCACTTTTGTGGATAGGGGTAACAGTGGCTAACTTCCATTTTTCTGGGAACTGGCTGAGTGTAAGGGGAGAGATTAAAAATCCTGGTGAGAGGTCCCAGCACCTCTTCTAAGGTGAGGGACAGAAGCTTGAGGTCAAGTGTGTCATTGCTAGATCTTGATTTGCTTATGGCTTTTGTGACGTACTTTCAGACATCATTCCTGTTTACTACTTTAAAGTGGAAAGGAGGGTGACTGTTGAGAGGCATGGAGTTAGGGCTTTCGGAGGCCTCATTATCACTGAAGAAATTAGGGGGAAGAACGCTACTGAGATCCATGAAAGCGGTGTTGAAAATATCAGCAATGATTTTAGGGTCAAGCGCGGTATTTCCATTAATCTTGAGCATAGCCGGCGTAGGTTTAGGTTGTTTCCCAGTGATTTCTTTTAGGTTGTGCCAGAAATCTCTCCCATTTCCCCAGGTGTCAGTGAGAACTTTTCTGTAGTAGTCATATTTCTATTTCTGAATGGTTTTAGTGCAGTTATTACGTACTTGCTTATAATTTTGGATGTCGACTGGTTTCCCGGTGGATCTAGCCAAAGCTCATAACTGGTCCCTAGATTTTAGCATTTTTAGGAGGTCACCTGTTAGCCAAGGGTTACATAGAGTTTTAACTTTGCACTTCTTGGTGGGAGTGAATAGGTCACAGGCTTTGTTAAAGATGTGGATGAATTGATCCAGTGCAAAGTTTGTGTCAGTTGCTAGGAAGATTGGAGACCAGTCCTGATGGAGGAGGTAGGATTTGAGGTGGGTTAGCTAACCACGCTGGAGAATTCTACTGTGGATGATTTTAGGAGGTGGTTTGTGGAATTTATTGGACCAGGTACAGCTAATGGGGGAGTGGTCACTGAGAGAGTCAGAAAGGACAGAGGAGTTTGAGATTCGTGAGGGGTGGCTGGTCAGGATCTAATCCAGTAGAGTGCTGGTACCTGTTTTCTAGTTTTGTCTAGTATGGGAGTCCAGCATCTGGGTTAGATTGGCCGATAGGACAGAGTCCTTAAGAGCATCCGCCTCAGCCAAGAGCCAATTTATGCTGAAGTCTCCAAGCAGGATGGTTTTGGAGTCAGGTGGTTGCGACCTGACAAGGTCCAGAACAGCGGTGAGACCTAGTCCTTGTTCCTTGGGAGGAATATATACAGTAACAACTGTAAACGCCTTATCGTGAGCCCCTAGTAGAATTTTGATGGAGAGAATCTGTGCAGGGGAGGTCAAGGGGGCAAGTTGTAATTGATGGCCCATGAACGTGTCTTTCAGGTACAATGCACAACCTCCACCTCTTTTTGTTTTACGATCAAGCCTGAAGACGTTGTAGCCTGGGATGGTGATTGCCTGGTCAGGAACCTGAGGGGTGAGCCAGGTTTCAACAACTGCCAGAACATCAGGAGTATGTTGGATTGTGAAGGCCTGCAGAGAATCAAGCTTAGGAAGTAGACTGCAGATATTCAAGAGTAGAAGTGAGAGAGTGCCCGAAGATTTGTTCTGGGAGGAGACTTTGCTGGTTTGTGCACCAGGGTTCGGGTGAATATAATCCGATAACAGCAGGAGAAGTAGCAGAAGCTTGAGGGTGCATAGACATAGTTCCCTGAGGGTCAGCTTACGTTTTTTGCATTAGCGGGCACATACCATGATGTGGATCTGAAAGGTTCAGCACAGGAGTAACAGGGTTAGCAGATGTGAGACTGCAGTGTTCAAAGTCAGCAAGCGATACCTTTTTTGTGGGAGGTTGCCCCCTGAGGGCAGGGTAATTGGGATCTGGATAGGTGCCAGGGTAATGATATGCTCTGGTCATTACAAAGGTTGGGGGAAGGGAGGGGAAGGAGGCTGTATGGGGGATGAGGAGAGGGATGAGGAGATGGAAAAGGGAGGGGGAGAAGAAGGAGAAAGGTGGGAGTTTGAGGGAGGAAGAGCATAGTGAAGCTGATAGAAAGATGACAAGTGCAGGGCCCAGGTAGGTGACGGTCAGAGAGTGGAGCAGGCAGGAAAAAAACAAATAAAAAAAAAAAATAGAGGGGGAAGAGAAGTATGAGAGAGAGAGAGAGAAAGAAAGAGAGAGAGAGAGGAGGGGACTAGACGTTGGGCCAGTAGGAGCTAGTGTGGAGGAACCCTAATTGAGGTGGGCGTGGTGAGGATCTATTTAATTAAGGTTGGGGTGGGGGGCGAAATTTTGGCCGCTTTCCAGCTAAAGTCTATGGGCGCACAGCCCAGCACTGAAGAAAATTGGTGGAAAGTGGAGCAGCCAATCAGGTAGCAGTGAGGAGAGCAGTGGTCCAATTGGGGATGTCTGCGGGGAGCATTGGGCCAATAGCGGCAACTCACTGCTTCCCTGGTCAGTCAGGAGTCCTTACCCATCTTTGAGGATCCCTGGACAGGCAGAGAGGGAGCAGCAGAGCAGCTGATTCCAGGATCTGCGGCCGCGCCTGGCGGAGGGCTGCTTTTCACCCGATCGGGGGCTGCAAAATCTGGAGGAAGGAGGAGAGGAGATAGGGATAGTTAGTGGGAGAGAGACAATGGATGGTGACACGGTGGCTAAATCAGGGGGCGTAGATCGGACAGAGAGAGAGAAATAAATGCAGGTGCAGTGGAGGGGGGGCGGCAGCCAGGGACAGGCGAATGGAAGGAGCTATCCCTGGCACCACAGGGGGAGGGTAGAAACAGGGAGTTTAGCAAGGCAGAAGAAAGGGAGTATGCAGGAGAGAGGGGGGAATCAGAGGAAGCAGGGGATTTGTGGTGAGGGAGGGGGGCGGTTCAAGCCCAAAGGAGAGAGGTCAGGGTTTAGGAGAATGGACAGAAAGAGACAGAGGCTGGGCAGAATCAATAAACCAGTTACAGTTTGTTTCGGATTCGGCTAGCAGACATGAAATACAGTAAAAAAATCAGAAGCAGCTAATGGAACTAGAAAGGCAGCACTGTGGTAGCAGACCTTAACGATTTAGCAGCAATTGGAATCGGCTTAATTTAACAATTTTAGGAACAATTGGAATCGACTTATCAGAGTAAATCACCACATGAACACAACAGACAGGTGCAGATAACAGGGGCAGTTCGAGAAGTGGTCCAACATTTCTGCCGCTTTCCAGCTAAAGTCTATGGGCACACAGCCCAGCACTGAAGAAAATTGGTGGAAAGTGGAGCAGCCAATCAGGTAGCAGTGAGGAGAACAGCGGTTCAATCGGGGATGACCGCGGGGAGCATTGGGCCAATAGCGGCAACTCACTGCTTCACCGGTCAGTCAGGAGTCCTTACCCGTCTTTGAGGATCCCTGGACAGGCAGAGAGAGAGCAGCAGAGAGGCTGGTTCCAGGAGCCGCAGCCGCACCTGGTGGAGGGCTGCTTGTCGCCCGATCAGGGGCTGCGAAATCCATCTTTGAAGATCCCTGGACAGGCAGAAAAAGAGTGCGGCAATCCCAGAGTCACCAATTACCTTTCAATTAGTCAGTCCTGGGGTCAGCCATGACCTTCCAATATGTCAGTGCTAGAGTCACCCATGACCTTCCAATCTGTCATTCCTATAGTCACCCATTACCTTCCAATCTGTCAGTGGCAGGGTCATCCATGATTATCCAATCAGTCAGTCCTAGAGTCACCCATGACCTTCCAATCTGTCAGTCCCACAGTCACCCATGATCTCCCATCTGTCACTCCCAGAGTCGCCCATGACTTTCCTATCTGTTGGTTCCGGGGTAACTCATGACCTTCCAATCTATCAGTGTCAGAGTCAGGCGTCCATCCTACTGAACCACTGATACTTTTTATAATACACATTGCTCATTGATATTATGCAGTGTGATGGTGTTGTGGGATGTCCCGATGGTATCGTGGGCTAGGATCCGCTAAAGAGTAAAAGAGTAATTGAGCAACAGCGTTGTGATGACTCAAGTAAATCGCAAACAATTTACCAACACAAGAGGTGCCCCCTGCAGGTGGAATAGCGGGATGACACTTAGGTTCCCAATGAGGTGGATGTTGTCACCTGACAAAGAGAGGCGGGCGTCAAAAGTAACTTCCAGTTTATTCTTAAATCAGGGAAGGGAAACACGGTCACAGAGGTAAGGAGGGGTTCTATCACTCTATCCTCCTTTATGAGGAGGTCTCTAACTCTCAAAATCAACTGTAACAGCTACACTGCAAGAGTGTCCTTATCTCTAAAATCAGCAAATCGACTCTAACAGATATGTTGTAAGAGCGTCTTATGTAAACCCTTCTAATTTACCCTGAGGTGCACCTTTAACTAAGGCCTATTATCTGGAGTGCTCTATACTCTGAATCATACAGCATACTATAGCAAAACTCTATACAGGTTACTAATAGCAGTTCATGCACAGTTGTACTTTCTTTGTCATCAAGAAGAGAACAGGGACAAAGAAACTGGCGTAACAAGGAACAACTTGACTGGCTGACCAGTGTGACTCTGGAGACTTCTTGATAAACTAAGGGAATACAGAGAAGGGTTTTGAACAGACTGTGAGTTTCTCGACCACACCCCACCTCTGTAGGGTTGCTGGAATTCAAGAACAAGCACAAAGATCTCCTTGACTAAAAACTCACTAAAGGCTGCCAGAATTGAAGCACAAAGGATCCGGCCATGGTCTGCTTCTGGACAGCTAGGTTGAGACAACCAATACAGTGGCTACCTGCCACAGCCCGCTTCTGGACTGTTGGGTATTGACTATGCAGAACACCCTGCCACAGCCAGCTTCTGGACTGCTGGGTAAAGAAGAAGATGCAGAACAACTGGCAACAGAACAACAACCTGTTAGCCTTTGCTGCTGCCTTCCTACTCTGGGCTGAGTGGTTTAATTCCCCGGTCACCTGCACCCCCAGATCCTTCTCCTTGTCAGATGTGGACAGCTTGATGCCACTGTAGTGGGGTCCCTCTAACATGAACGGGCACTCCTGCTACTTTGGGTACTCTGGCTACTAACCACAGCCCACTTCTGGACTGCTGGGTAAGGAAGAAGACGATGGGAGGAAGAAGTCTGTAGATGTTGGAGAATGACAGAATTCTGGCAACTAGGCCAGATAAGCCAAGGACTGATGTAAAACAATAAACAGGATGTTGACTTGGTACTGGAACAGAAGATCTAGATAGCACTTCAGTGCAGAAGACAAAACATGAAAACAGTCGGCAGACTCTGCACTGAGCCAAGCCGTACACTGGGAACTGTTAGAGGAAAACAACAAACATGACGTTGCAAAGGTGCAAATACAACTCAGTTCTTCTCTTCTCTTCTCTTCAGGAGTACTGCTGCAAACTGATTCTGGGGTACATTTGTGAAATTCCTCTCCAAGGGCTGCTGGAGACTGATTCTGAAATACGGTGGTGAAATATCTCTGAAGGATTACTGAAGACTGATTCGAACACACACTGGCACAAGATGGTAGATTAATGCAATTAAAAGTCACAGTTCCAACAGCTACACACAATATCACAGTCTCTGGTGCAGATCATAGTAAATAACAGGCACTTGGTTGCTTCTATCTGGTCACCTTCCTTGGTGAAGTCCTTACTGACTGTGGACCTATGAAACTGCCAGCAGATACAGGCCATATGGTCTATCTAGTCTGCTCGAGTGTGCAGCACTTCAGCCCATTAGACTGCAGCTGCCCCCCCCCATTAACTCTTCCCTGCCCCGCTGCCACCCGGTATTTACTTTTCCCTTGAATTTGTCCCACCCCCTCTTGAAGCACCCCACAGTCTGCACTGGTTGCTCAGGCAGTGCATTCCACCCTGTTACCACTCTTTAGGTGAAGTTGTGCCTCCTCCTTTCCCTCCTGAATCTGCCCCCCTTTAACTTCAGGGAGTGCCCTTTAGTAACTCTTCCATTCTGGAGAGTGAATCCATCATGGAAGTCTATTCTGTTCATCCCCTTCAGGTACTTGAAGGACTCAATCGTGTCCCCTCTCTCTTCTATCCTCCAGGGTATACATGTTTAGCTCTTTTAGTCTTTCTTCATAAGTTCTATCCCCCAACCCCTGGAGCAGCTTTGCTGCTCTTTGCTGCACTGCCTCCAGTAGTTTGATATCCCTTTTCAAGTATGGGTGCCAAAAATGCACACAGTACTCCAAGTGTGGCCTCACCAGGGACCTGTACAGGGGCAATATGATGTTGCTACATCTGGATGTAATTCCCCTTCCTATGCACCCGAACAACCTGTTAGTCTTTGCTGCTGCCTTCCTACTCTGGGCTGAGTGGTTTAATTCCCCGGTCACCTGCACCCCCAGATCCTTCTCCTTGTCAGATGTGGACAGCTTGATGCCACTGTAGTGGGGTCCCTCTAACTTGAACGGGCACTCCCGCTACTTTGGGTACTCTGGCTACTAACCACTAAATAGCCTCCTTAGACTGTGAGCAACTTTGGTGAGGTGGGTTTCCTATAGCTGACCAGGACCTTTTACCATCAACTGCCCTGCTGTGGCTGACTAGGTCCCTTTAACACCTTTGGACCAGAATGATTGGCTAGATGCCTAGTGTCACCTTTGGGCCTAGTGTTGCCCCATTTATACACCTGAGACCATTTTGGCTGGGTCTCCATTGCACCTGTGGGCTCCTAAGGACTGGATCCCTTTAAATATATACCTGGGCCTAGCTTGCCCCTTTAAGTGATGGGCCTACTGGCTGCTGGTCCCCTTTAAAAAACTCGCTGTGCCTGCCTTTCCCCTTTAAGTGAATATTTGGGCCTGACTTGCCCTCTTTAAATGAATATTTGAGCCTGACTTGCCCCTTTAAGTAAGTATTTGGGCCTGATTTGCCCCAGTATTTGGGCCTGACTTGCCCCCTTTTGAATCTGTGGGCCTCTGTGGCTAGGCCACTTTAAGAACTGATTTGGCCTCTTGTAGCTAGGCCGCTTTAATAACAGACTCAGTCCTCTGTGACTAGGCTGCTTTAATAACTGACTCAGGCCCCTCCTGCTAGGCCACTTTAAGAACTGGTTCAGGCCTCCCTGCTAGGCCACTTTAAGAACTGGCTCAGGCCTCTGTTGCTAGGCTGCTTTAATAACTGACTCAGGCCTCCACTGACCCCGCCTGCTCTAACTCCACCTTGAACTCCCCTTATGAATATTTAACAGCTTCTACATGGAGCCTCTCTCGCCAGACTCCTCCCCTTGGTGTCGCTATGCCCCGAATATGGATCTATGCTGAACTGACCCTGCCCACTCTAGGCCATCTGCCACTGCACTGAGTGCCTAACACTTTTCTTTAAAATAAATAAATAACTTTCTGCTTTGTTTTTGTGGTCAACACGTTGCTAATATGCTGCTGCTGACTCACTGCCCTGGACTTAGATGCAGGGAAGCTGGATCGGGAGGTGGGACGTGCTGCTGACAGAGGGAGGGTTTTGGACAGCTCAGTGGTCATCTGGGGACCTGACGAGGTCCTAACTGGTTCAAAGACAATGCAGCACTGCTAACGCCGTCTTTGGGGAGACCGAAAATGTTATTTTTAAAACAAAATAAATAATCGGGGCACCAAGCCCCTTCTGTGGGGAACATGATGTCTCTTCTGGCATCTGATGACACTGCAGACCAAATGGCATGTTCAGGTATGCAGTCTTCAGTGACTGGAGGCAGAGGGGCACACAAGAAAGCCCTCAGGGGCAGCGTCAGCCCTCCTGGCAAGCTCTTCTCATCCCTCCTCACTTTCTGTGTCCTCTCTCCTGCACAGTCACCACGATTCCCCTGTAACAACTTTTTGCGATTCAAAAGGCAACAATCTGGGTTCTGGTTCTGGCACTGGAATGCTGAGCATGTGCAAATCAGCACAACATTCTGTCTTGTGCACAATACTTACATATGCCACGTGTTGGCATAGCACATTATCTTTGGCACTTTTAACCTTATTTATGCTATTTTGGGGTTTGTGTTAGGGTACCTTGGCATTTCTGAGGCACCTCTATACTGCACTAGGGCACCTTACAGGGCTGGGCACCTCTAAATTTCCTTTCAGTTGTGCCTCCAACTTTGGGGCAGTACAGATTTGGGCCCCCCAAATGATACATTTCCCCATGTATCCCTCAAAATTTTATAACACCTATTGCATTTGAATGAGCTACTATAGCACTATCTAGATCTGGGCTGGCAGTACAGCCTAGAGGTTAGAGGAACAAGGTGTGAAAGAGCTTGGTACACCCAGCAGACCAGACCTTAGTTTGATTCTCACAACCTCCACTTGCATACTGTGTGGCTCTGAGCAAGTCACTTAACCGCGCAGTGCTCCCAGGTTGCCCCTGAAAACAGGCACCTGTGCCTAGTGGGCCTTACCCGGTTACCAAAGACTAAAATAAAATAGATGAGGAACATCTCTAAAACCTTTAAGCAGACTCTATATAATAGTTTTCTTAACTCTACTTTCATGCAAGCTTTAAAAGTATGAATGCAATTATTTTATTATAATCTATAATTACTATGAACTATAACTGTAAAATGAAATATCAAGACTCTAAATATCTCTTAACCTCTAAGGTGATTCTTATAACTTTAAAGAACACACTATAAATCTAAAATGACCATGTCTGATTAACTTATGGATGGGTGATACTTAACAAATAAAGGATTAAGAACTTTCTGGGAGGAACCTTTTAGGAGGGATTCCAAAACTTGCTCTTCGAGCTCTACGGGGTAAAGGAATTGAAGGTTCATCTTTAACAGGTTCTGTCTCTGTTGCATCTTCGGGCGTCAAACTTTCATGGCAGTCCAAGTTAGCAATAACTGGATAACTCCAAAGGTTGGCATGTTAGTCAGTTGGAGTTTCTAGCTTAGTCAGGTCAGAACTGCTGGGATGAGTCTTTTGCCTATCTGTTAGCTTTAAATTTGGGTTAACTGGTGAATCTGATCCAGCTCAGAATAGGCATGGCTTTAGCAGAGTCTAATGTACAATCTTGGTATTTTTCCCAATGTCTCCTTGAATTTTGTACACTGGGAGTTCTCTGTATGGGATTTCAACAATAAGGTGTGGGTCAGGTTCACACTTGGAAGATAGTTTGGTCAGTTTTTGTGTTCATTTGATCAATCTCCAACTTGTAATGGACTTATATCAGCCTTGGTATTGTACAATGCTTTTTGTTTTTGACATACCTGAGCCATGTGCTGATCTAGGACTTGGCCTGCTGATTGCAATCTGTTACTGTGTTCAGTAACCTAATCTGTATATTGATTACTGGAAGAAGTGTCTTTTAAGTCTACATCGAGTACAAGGTCCATTGGAAGATGACCATGGTGTCTGAACAATAAGTAGTAAGGGGTATACCCTGTTGAGCTGTGTACTGTGTTGTTGTAAGGATGGGTCAGTTCTCGTAAAATAGTAGGCCAATTCGGGCGTCGGTGTTCTGGCAATGATCTCAGCATGTTGATTAGAGTTTGTTTAGCTTTTTTACACAACCCATTAGTCTGTGGATGGTATGGATCTTCTGACTTCCATATAAGTAGCACAACTCATGGAACAATTATGAATCAAATGAGGTTCCTTGGTCGGTCAGGATTTTGCTCGGGAATCCATATGGCTGTATGAAATACTTCAGAAAAGTTGCTGCAGTACTCTTAGCAGTAAGGTCTCTAACTGGTGCTGCAACAGTAAACTTAGAGTAAAGATCCACCATGGTGAGGACGTAATCAATACCATTCTGACTAGGTTCAAGTTTGAAATGGTCCAAGGCGACCAATTCTAGAGGAGCATGACTGATGATAGGCTGAAGAGGAGCTTTTGATTAGTTCTGTTACCTCTTCTTAAGTTGCAGATCGGACATTCTGCACACCATTTTTGGATCTGGGGTTTCATTCCTGCTCAATAGAACCTTTTTCTGATGTTAGACTCAGTTTTCTTGCTTTCAAAGCATCCTGACTTGTCATGATAAGCCTCCAAGATTACAGGTGCATCCTCCTGTGGTACGATTATTTGGGTAATTTCGCAGTGGCTATGAGGATCTCTGCTCTATCTTATTAGTTTGGAGTCTTGCATGGGTAACTGGTTGCGGTGTCACCACAATTTAATGAGTTCAGGGTTGGCATCTTTCCTAAGGTTAGGCCCAAGACCTTGATTGTTTTTTAGAAGAGTTCAGATCTGTTGCAGTACTGGACTTTGATTCTGAAGTTGGATCCACAGGTTATCCTGTTCTGCCACATGGATTGAGTGAGCAGACTGTGTCTCAACTGTTGTTACAAGACTGAGTTGACAGCATGCATGTACCAATTCTGCTGGAACTTGTGAAAAGGCAGGCATTTCTACATCCTCCAGGGTTGGGTCATTGTTTTCAGGTTCTTTCTACTGAGGTAACCTGGATAAGACGTCAGCGTTGGCATTGCTCTTTCTGGATCAATACTTTAGGGTAAACCTATAATTGGACAGCCTTGAGGCCCATCTCTGTTCTAATGCTTCCAATCTAGCGGCATTGAGGTGAGCTAGAGGGTTGTTGTTGGTATACACAGTGAAAGGTGTGACAGCCAAATAGTGTCAAAATTTCTCTGTGACTGCCCACATTAGAGCCGGGAACTCTGGTTTAAAGAAACTATAGCATTCGTCATTCTGTTCTGAACCTCGTAGACTGCGACTAGCATATGCAATGACTCTTTCCACTCCGGACTGTTTCTGTGCCAGCATGGCAACCAGACCTTGATTACTGGCATCTGTGCACACTTTAAATGGTTTGATGTAGTCTGGGTAAGCCAGAATTGGAGCTTCTGTTAATGCTTGCTGTGAGCTGTCAAAAGCGATCTGGTGTCTGGAGGTCCAAATGATTGGTTGGGCTTGGATGTGCATCCTGCTGTTGATCCATGAAGTAGCTCATGAAGAGGTGCAGCTTATCAAGCAAAATTCTGGATAAAACTGCAACAATATCCAGCAGACACAAGATATTTTCTCATGTCTCTCACTGTAGTAGGTACAGACCACTCTTGTACAACTCATATTTTGTCTGGGTCTGGTGACACTCCATTTGCCAAGACAATATGTGCAAGGTAGTTAACCTGGGGTTTCAGGAGGTGACATTTGGACATTTTAAGCTTGAGTCTGTACCGAGTGAGGTGTATGAAGACTTCTGCCAGGTGCTTTACATGATCTTCATGTGTTTTGGAGTAAATGATGATGTCGAACAAGTACAGAAGTAATACGTCAAAGTTGCGGCTTCCTAGGCAGTGTTCCACAAGACATTGAAAATTACCAAGAGTGTAACATAGGCCAAATGGCATATGAGTAAACTCGAACAGTCCCATTGGGGTGATAAAAGCGGTTTTCTCAAGGTTTGCTGGTGCAATTGGCACTTGCCAGTAACCACTAATCAAATCTAAGGTGGAAAATACAGCTGCCGATTGTAGTGCAGTGAAAGAATCTTCAATTCGAGGCAGAGGATACGCATCCTTGTGCGTGATGTTGTTACGTTTTTGGTAGTCGACACAGAAGCACATTTTTCCATCTTTTTTCTCTACAAGCATTATCTGTGTGGCCCATAGACTATGGCTTTCTTGAATGACCTTTGCTTCTTTCATTTCTTTGATCACATCCTTCACTGGTTGGTATATGGCTAGTGGAAGTGGACGGAATCTTTCCCATATAGGAGGATATTAATTTGTGGGGATATAGTGCTGAACCTCTTTGGCCAATCCAAAATCCAACGGATGCTTGCTGAAGGCTTGATTGTGTTGCACCGCTACCCATCTGATGTCTTCCTTTAGGGTGTCGGTAGTGCTAGATGTGCCAAAGTCGAGTTTGTTTAACCAATCTGACAGAACTTGGCCTTTCAGGTCTGACTGGTGTTCTTTCACTGTGGATTGCTGACAAGCTGCTGTGCTAACTTGATTCTCTGGTTCTAGACCTTCTTGAATGTTAATAACATGTAATTTGCCAATAGGTTGATTTTTATAAATCTGGATGTCATGGTTTCCATAGTTGAGAACTCATACAGGAATCTATCCTTTACTGACAGTAGCCACACTGTATGCAACAATAATAGCTTCTTCCTTGTCATTATTGTATGGTTCTGCCAGAGCTTCGTAGTCC
Organism: Neoceratodus forsteri; assembly: GCA_016271365.2. NCBI lineage: Eukaryota > Metazoa > Chordata > Ceratodontiformes > Ceratodontidae > Neoceratodus > Neoceratodus forsteri. The sequence continues at coordinate 68,466,911 of CM028129.1, forward strand.
TGTACTCTGGGACCTACTCTCGCATTGCACCAGAGAGTAGTCTCAGTTTCTGAGTTTAATGATATAAGGTGGGAATCTGTCACTCTGACCTTCCCAATCTCTCCATCTGCATTAGCAAAACACTGTAACTGTATGGTTTGTTGAAACACCTGCTTATCCACTGTGGGTAGCTGTTTAGCATGTTGTTACAGTAAATCCACAAGCTCTCCAAAGCAATGTTGCAGCACAATAATTCCTAAGATGAGTGGTGGTAGCTTATTACTATCGGCATTGCTGATGATGATTCTTTGCTGGGCTTGGGTATGACTTCCCAATTGTACATTGGCCTCAATATATTCAAGGTATGGGACATCAGTACCATTACTAGCTATTAATCGTATCCTAGATCATGGTGGAGGTTATAGATCTTAAGGGTCCCAGTATTGCTGGAAGTATCTCTGTTGTAGTGTAGTGACTTGGGATCCTGTGTCTAGTAATGCCAGAAAGTCGTGTCCATTTACCTTGACTATCACAGTCGGGCATTTCCCCATGAAAAGGGATTTGTTCTTTCTTGTGGTTGAACCTGATCCATTGCTCTCTGAGAATCAATCTGCATTTCAGGGGATTCATTGTTTAATGCTATGGCATTCATGGGAGCTTGTAAACATTGCCTTTCCACATGCCCTGAGATTCCACATCTCCAAGAGATGCCCCTGACTGTCAAAATGATCAGTTGAGCATTGCCCTTCTCCGTGCCTCAGTTGAAACATTATCTCTCTGGATATTTGGATTCTCTCAGGTTGACTGTCTTCAGGCCTTGGTCCCCAACTGCTTTTGAGATCCCTCACATTTTGGCACACCTCGATGACTCTCTGTGTAAGGGCGGCAATCTGTTCAGTCCATTCGTCTCCTGGTCCTGGACTAGGCTTGTGAAATGGAATCCATGCTTGAGCCTTCTGCGTATAGGCCACTTCTGTATCTGCATATCTGTCTGACTGAAATGGTCTTTCTGAACTTGTTCCTGGCACCCAATGATTTTCTTGCCTCCATTCTTTTGTGTGGTGGTCTGGTCATGCAACACCAGGGTACATCATTTGATGCTGACACACGGCAGCCTCTTTTCCTGCCCAACTCAGAGCAAGAATGCAGGTCACTGTCTCCTTGAATTCTAGAAAGGGAACATTGGGATCTTGCAAGTGTAACATTCGTAACTCTCATCATAGGACTTCACTGTGAAGTCCATCAATAAACTTTTCCTGGAGGTTCCGGTCTGGGTCTCACCTCTCATGGATCCACTCTCTCTATTCCTCAGAGTGTTTCCTGCCAGCTCAAGTCACAGTCTCTCAGGGTTTCTCAAGGCTTCTGTGTTCGGGAGAAGAACCTCATTTTCAATTCTGATATAGTACAGGTGTTAAAGTATTCTGTAATCTATTAAAAATCTGGTCTGCAGTCACCTTTTCTCATTCAGGCCATGACTGTACCTCTCGTTGAGCAGCCCTCTTCAGTTGCTCCAACAGAATTTCAACTTTCTGATGCTCGGGAACTTAATAGAGCCAGAATATTGATTGCATTTTTGCTCAAAATTCTCCTAACCCACTGGAAATAGGATCTGTAGCTTATCCTGTAGGTAGGGAAATGGGCAGACTAGGTGGGCCAAGTGGTCCTTATCTGCCGTCAAAGTCTATGTTTCTAGTCTATGAGTCTCCACCACCTGACTCTCCCGTGTAGCTGGGAACCCATGGTGCTCCAAAGTAGTACAGCATAGTCAACGGGGAGGGTTGCATCATCCTTCGTAGGCCTTCTCCTTCTTCTCCATCCATCTCATTATCACTTCCATCTTCTGACAACATCTGGACTGTACTTCTTCTCGGAATTTGGACTCTTTGGAGAACACTCTATACCTCGATCTAACGCTTTTCTGATTACTGCGCAAAACATTTTATGTGGTGCCCCTTTAAATATATACCTGGGCCTAACTTGCCCCTTTAAATACTGGGCCCACTGGCTGCTGTTCCCCTTTAAATAGCTTGTTGGACCTGGCTTGCCCCTTTAAATGAATATTTCGGCCGGAATTGCCCTCTTTAAATGAATATTTGGGCCTGACTTGCCCCTTTAAATAAGTAGTTGGGCATGACTTTCCCCCTTTTGAACCTGTGGGCCTCTGTGGCTAGGCCACTTTAAGAACTGATTCAACCTCTTGAGGCTCGGCTACTTTAATAACAGACTCGGTCCTCTGTGGCTAGGCCGCTCTAATAACTGACTCAGGCCCCTCCTGTTAGGCCGCTTTAATAACTGACTTAGGCCTTTGTGGCTAGGCCACTTAAAAAACTGGCTCAGGCCTCTGCTGCTAGGCCGCTTTAAGAACTTACTCAGGCCTCTCCTGCTAGGCCATTTTAAAAACTGGTTCAGGCCTCTGCTGCAAGGTCACTTTAATAACTGGCTCAGGCCCCTCCTGCTAGGCCCCTTTAATAACTGACTCTGGCTTCCACTGCCCCCGCCCACTCTAACTCCACCTTTGTAAACTTCCTTTATGAATATTTAACATCTTCTACATGAAGCCCCTCTCTCCAGACTCCTTCCCTGGACATCGCTACACTCCGAATATAGAATAAAATATATAAACTGGCCCCGCCCACTCTCAGCTGTCGGCTGCTGCACTGAGAGTTTACCGCTTTTCTTTACAATAAATCAATAACTTTCTGCTTTGTTTTGGAGATCAGCATGTTGCTAGCATGCTGCCGCCAACTCACCGCCCTGGACTTAAATGCAGGGAAGCTGGATTGGGAGGTTGGAGGTGCTGTTGACAGAGGGAGGGTTTTGGACAGCTCTGCAGTCATCTGGGGACCTTGCGAGGTACTAACTGGTTCAAAGACATGTGGCACTGCAAACACCATCTCTAGGGGACTGAAAACGTTACTTTTAAAACAAAATAAATAAACGGTGTACCAAGCCCTTTCCTTGGAGAATAGAACATCTCTTCTGGCATCCAACTACACCGCAGACCAAATGGCACATTTAGGTATGCAGTCTTTAGTGACTGGAGGCAGAGGGGCACAAAAGAAAGCCCTCAGGGACAGCTTCAGCCCTCCTGGCAAGCTCTTCTTGTCCCTCCTCACTTTCTGTGTCCTCTCTCCTCCACAGTCACCACGATTCCCCTGTAACAACTTTTTACAACTGAAAAGGCAACTCTGGCACTGGAATGCTGGGCACGTGCAGCTCAGCACAACAGTCTGTCTTGGGCACAATGCTTGCATATGCCACGTGTTGGCATAGCACATTATCTTTGCCATTTTTAACCTTATTTACACTATTTTTGGGTTTGTGTTAGGGTACCTTGGCACTTCTGGGGCACCTCTATACTGCACTAGGGCACCTTACAGGGTTGGGCACCTCTATATTTCCTTTCAGTTGTGCCCCCAACTCTGCTGGCCTGTCAGCTCAGAGGTTGGATTTCCGCTTGCGATGCTGGTGACCCGGGTTCTGGAATGGACCAGAGTCATTGGAGGACCGGTCGGGAGGAGAAGGATCGAGCATCCCAGAGACTGTGCTCCTTCTCCGGGAGGAGGGCAGGGTGTATGTCCAGTGCTTGACAGACCCCTAGCAGAGGCATGGGGTACTGCAGCAACTGACATCTGAATGCAGTCAGAGGGCAGGATGGATGCAGGACATCATTGCACATTCCCGTCCCCCTCGAACAGCACCAAAAAAAAAAAAACTTCGTGCCTGCAGCCCTAGATGAGGCCTGCTCTGGCCTTCATCAGCCTCCAGAACCAACCTTTGGATCTAGTACCATCGTACAGTGCCATTAAGTGGGTCAGGGTCATACCCCACCCTTGGGGTGCAAGCCAGGGGGTATCTGAGGGGTAGGGTCTAATGTGGAGGTGCAGGTTAGGGTCCGTGACCAGGCTGAGGTGCCATGTCACAGGTAGTGGGGCCAAAAAGCATAATAAATAAAAGAAAAATGTTGTGCCCCCAACTTTGGGGTACTATAGATGTCTGTGTTTATTCTTTGATTATTTGAATAAATACCTTTATTTGTACTGGTTACTTTTGGGTGGGGAACATTATATATTTCATTGTCTGACCTTTGTGCACAATCCCATTCTTGATGTCTCCAGAACAGTCCAAAATAATGACTGCATAGCAAAGGTTTGGATGTTTTGACACACCAGACAAAGCCATTGTTCAGTTATTGAAAAGGTTGCCTCCAGGGAGAGCAGTGAGGTGTGAGGATTCTGTGCCCTTATATTGGTAAGCCAGTGCATGCTGTTGGAGTCATGGTTGGCACTGGTGGAGACCCCCCGGCAGATCAGTGATGTTTGAGGATTTTCTGACCTTACATTGCTAAGCTTATGCATGTTGTTAGAGCCATGGGTGGCACTGGTGCAGCCACACTAGGAGAGCTGAGAGGTGTAAGGATTTTCTGACCTCACATTGGTAAGCTTGTGCATGCTGTTAGAGTGATAGGTGTCACTGGTGCAGCCATACTAGTAGTTTGATGAAGTGTGAAGATTTTCTGACTTTACATTGGTAAGCTTGTGCATTCTGCAGGAGAGCAATGCTGTTTGAGGATTGTCTGACTTTAGATTGCTAAACTTGTGCATGCTGTTGAAGCATTAGGAGGTACTGGTGCAGTCCCACTGAGAGGCTGAATATAATGCCATAGCAGCCTATTACCCAGTCCTGTTTCCTGATGGCCACTAATGAGCAAATGTTGACTGGAAGGGATGACAGAACAGCAGGTTTAAGATTGTGGGCAGAAAGCAGTAATAATCAGTGTATGCTTTATGGCTCCTGTATAATACCTTAGAAATTATATCATTAGAATATCGGAGAACTTTGAAGAATGTGATATAATATGATGTATTTTGTTTTGTTCAAACTGTTCATCACTTGCTGTTAAATTTTTCAGAAATAAAAATGTAATTTAATCAATCCAGAGGGAGATAAATAAATTCAAAGCTGCCATGTTTGACAATGAATACATCAGTGGCTCATGTTCTGACACATACAAATTGGACTAAATGTGTAAATTTCCTGAGCACTCCATCAGGTGGGTTGATTATTAAAGGCAATTTATATGCAACTGCAGACTGTCTTTGAAGAGTCCCCTGCAGTGAATTTTAACTGACTAAAGAAGAAGCCTTTAGGGAAGAAAATGCGAACCTCCTACGTTCTTAGCACAGTCTAAGAAAGAACCGAGCACCATTAATTCCTTTAGGGCTTTCTTTTAATAAGAGTTAAACTTAAATCCTCTATACTAAAAGGTATCTAAATCATTTTATGCACATCAAACATTTAAAAAATGTAAAGGGTACTAATTTAGAAAATAAAGTCTGGAATACTACAGCCTATTCCAATGATTGCAGCACGTTCTCATGTTTTTAATTTTAGCTGCACCGTGCTGATTAGCCTTGAGTTTCCCCTTTCTTATAGCAATTAGTGTGGGCATTGACTTAAATGGTGTTTGTCAGCTTAATGGCACTCCTTCTTCCAGTGTTCCACTGCTAGGAACATCATTTATTTGTGACGTTATTACCCCCTCTTGCAACTATTTCTTATCCCTGACCCTTGTGTTCCCCCTCCCTGTTTTGTTGACAGCCTCCTATGACCCCCCAAACCGTGAGTAATTTCCTACCTACCCTTGCCTAAACTGCTCCTGGTCAGTTATTCACATCTGGTGATGGTTTTGTTCCAGTACCAACCGTACCACTGGGGGACTGATAACTCTTATGCCTGCGTGCAGTCTGGGGGTAGAATTCTGCTCCTTATCTGGCACTTGCTCCCAGAACTGTACTGCATTTGTGCCTTAATTTGCATTGTTGCACATGTTTATTTTGTTGCCCTGAGTCTCTGACTGTATTGTGTGACTGCGCAACTGTACTGTACTTTACTGTTTTAATGTGATGTATTTGTTATTGTGAAGCATTTTAGTTTTATTACTATTCCGCCTTTCTGCATGCTGTTTTCACATCCTGTATGGTTTACTCCCCTTTCCCCATCCCTCAGCACACATCAGAAATGAGTTACCAACTCAGCATGTCTTTCTTGCTAAAACTTTTTAAATAAATATATTCTTACATACATAAATAAACCAAAAAAAAAAGAATAAATAGCCAATTTACAGATAGGGATGCTTCTGCCTTTTATTATGGGATCCACAAACTCACATCAAATACTGCCAGTTTTCAACCTGACCTGACTTTACCAAGGCCTCAAGATTCAGATTCAGGACTCCTAGCATAGGTATGAATCAGTCAATTTAGGATTAATATACTATTCTGTGCTGTACTATAGTATGCCCAGACCAAAGGGAGGACATAGACACATTACTGTTAGAAGATATACAAAACATGACAGCTAAAGGGGAGGTTCTGATAATGGGAGACTTCAACATGCCAGATACAGATTGGTCAATACCAGCAGGAACACCTACCAGAACTAGACACATGGTGGATTCCCTGCAGGGGGAGGGCATCAAACAACTGGTACAACAACCCACAAGAGACAGGGCTATCCTAGATCTAGTACTGACTAACAGGGGAAGGATCTCAGATCTACAGGTAGAAGGTCATCTGGGGACCAGTGACCATCACATGGAATGGTTCAATTTGGCCACTAGAACTAAATCATCCCATTCCAAGGCAAAAATATGGGGCTTCAGAGGAGCTGACTTTGATAAGATGGCCAACAGAGATAAGCTATCCCTGGCAAAAAGAAATACAGGTGAGGGGGTACAGGCAAAGTGGGCAAGCATTAAGGATGCAATAATTGAAGCTACATCCCATTGTGTTAGATAGAAAAGGAAGTGCAAAAAAAGAAGGAAACCACTTTGGTTCTCAAAATCAGTACCAGAAGAGGTCAGAGCCAAAAGGCTGGCCTTCACGAAATACAAGGGAACACAGCAGGGTGAAGATAGGGAGGCATACCAAACTTCCCTAAGGGAAGCAGGGAAGGCAGTAAGACAGGCAAAGGCTAAAATCGAGGAAACACTAGTACAAACAGTAAAAGAAGGTGACAAGACTTTCTATACATACATTAATGAAAGGAGAAAGTCCAGAGGGGGCATTGCTAACATCAAAGGGGAAAAGTGGGCATGTGAGGAGGAGGATCATGTAAAAGTATCTATCCTAAATAGGTACTTCTGCTCAGTATTTACTGAAGAGAAGGTAGGGCAGGGTCCCCAGCTCAGCACCATGGAAACAGGGGCTGGGAGGTGTGCACTAGTCCCTTCACAAAAGAAAGGGTCATACAAGAGTGCGATAAGCTCAGGGTGGACAAGGCAATGGGACCTGATGTCATACATCCCAGGGTACTTAAGGCGCTAAGGGTGGAACTAGCAGAGCCATTATCAGAACTGTTCAGTGAATCTCTGACCACAGAAGAGGTCCCAGAAGCCTGGAGAAGGGCTCATGTGATCCCACTCCACAAGAGTGGTAGCAGGGAACTACAGACCAGTCAGTCTTACCTCACTGGGGGGCAAGGTTATGGAGGCACTCCTTAAGGAAAGAATAGTGCAGCACCTGGAATCCATAGGAGCACAGGATCCAAGACAGCATGGGTTTACAAAAGGAAGGTCCTGTCAAACTAATCTCATAGATTTCTTTGACTGGGTAACCAGAGTGGTGGACCAAGGGGGAACAATTGATGTTGCCTTGCTTGACTTCAGCAAAGCTTTCAATACTGTTCCACATAGAGGATTGATTAATAAGCTAGGTAGGCTCATGGTGGGTCAGAAGTTGGTCAACTGGGTGGCAAACTGGTTGATGGGCAGAAAACAGAATGGTGGTAAATAGTATACAGTCAGAAGAGATGCAAGTCACAAGTGGGGTACCTCAGGGATTAATCCTGGGGCCAGTCCTCATCAATATCTTCATCAGTGACATTGCAGATGGACTGGATGGTAAGGTTTGTTTTGTTTGCAGATGACACCAAGGTCTGCAACAGAATAGATGATCCAGATGGGGTGGGCAGAATGAGAATAGATCTGGATAAATTAGCAAAATGGTCAGAAGAGTGGCAACCTGGGTTTAATGCAAAGAAGTTCAAGATAATGCACATAGGACATAGAAACCTGAAGCCACCTATAGGCTGGGAGGGGAGTTGCTGGCAGTCACAAGGGAAGAAAGAGACTTGGGTATCATCATCACCGATGACCTGAAATCATCCAAGCAGACCACTAAAGCAGTAGGTAAGGCTAGGGGGGGAGGTGTTGGGGTGCATTAGTAGGGGTATCATAAGTCAGAAGAGGGAGATAATCCCTCTTTACAAGACACTGGTTAGGCCCCATCTGGAGTACTGCATGCAGTACTGGAGGCCACACCTTCACAAGGACATTAACCAAATTGAGGCAGTCCAGAGAAGGGCAACCAAAATGGTGCAGGGACTGCATCAGAAAACATATGAGGACAAATTAAAGGAGCTCAATATGTGTACCCTAGAGCAAAGGAGGGAGAGAAGTGATATAATCGAAACATTCAAATATCTTAAGTGCATTAACAAGGTGAAAGAGGCCGATTAAGGGGTAATGTGGGGAAGTTCTTTTTTCACAGAAAGGGTGGTGGATGCATGGAATGGCCTACCTCAGGAAGTGGTGGATATGAATACAGTGCAGGGCTTCAAACAGGCATGGGATAGGCATAAGTGAGCAATACAGATGAGTATGAATAGAGAGGCCATTGACAGAGCAAAGGCCAATGGCACATTCATAATGTAGAAAAAGAAATGAGCAGACTGGATGGGCCTTTCAGTCCTTATTTGCTGTCAACTTCTATGTTTCTATGCATATGACATGGGATTAATATGTCTTTTTCTTCCACTGCAAATATAACATCTTGATTTGCACAGCCTAAGTACCTAATCAGGGAGCCCACTCGTGATGGGACAATGCAGAACTTGGCGCTCGCAAACAGGGACAGTATTGCAGCTGTCAAGGTGGGAGGCCACCTAGGGACCAGCGATCACCATACAGTATGGTTCAACATAAGGATGGCCGTGGAAGCAAACTGCAGAAGGAGGAGGTTTCTTGACTTCAGGAGGGCAGATTTAAAAAGAAATGGGTGAATGCTTCAGAGGCAGCCTAGCAGGGGGTAATGACCTGGGCAGGGTGGAGGAATGGTGGGCTAAGTTAAGGGAAGGTATAGCATAGACAACAAACCTCTGCACAAAGGAAGTCACCAAAAGCAGGAGAAAAAGGAGACCACCATGACTCTTAAAGGATGTGGCTGAAAAGGTAAAAACTAAAAGGGCAGCTTCAGAAGGTATCAGTGAGGCATAGGGAAAAGGGATAGGGAGGTTATCAGGAGAAACCATGGGAATGAGGGAAAGTGGTGAGGAGCACAAAGGTGCAAACTTGAGGAAAGAATAGCCCAAGGGCTAACTAAAGGGGAAGAGACCTTTATTAGGTATATAAGTGAAAAGAGGAAGATGAGAGGAGGTACTGTGAGGCTAAGAAGGGCAGAGGGAGACCATGCAGTAAAATGCAGATATCCTGAACAATTTCTTCTATTCAGTCTTCACGGAGGAAGGGGAAGGAGATGGACCACATAAAAGCAACAAGAGCAGTGTGGGAAGGGAGTTAGACCCAAGTCCATTCATAGAGGAGAGAGTCCTAAAGGGACTCTCAAATCTGAAGGTGGACAAATATATGGGGCCAGACTAGGGTTGTGCAAAATTATCAAATTCAAATTTTGCAGTGTGAAATGTGGAATTTGAGCAGGAGATTAGAGACACATGCTTGAAGACCACCACTGTTTTTGTCTCCACCACCTCTGCTGGAAGACAGTTCAAGGCATCTGCTGCTCTTTGGTGAAGAAGTACTTCCTCCCATCCCTCATACATTTTCCTACTTCCAATTTCATTTCATGCTTCCTTGTACTCATGAACTTTCTCTTCTAAGAAATGCTCCTGTACTGTACCTTGTTCACCCCCGTGAGGTACTTATAGGTCTCTATCATGACCTCACTCCATCCATTCTTCCAGGGTTCCTATTGATATCCCTCAATCTTTCCTTACAGGGTGTATGATGCAGCCCCGTGACAGCTTAGTTGCCTTCCTCTGGACAGCCTCTACCCTGTCTATGTCTTTTCTGAGATGTGGGCTTCAGAACTAGACACATTATTCCAGGTGGGATCTCACCAATGATCGACACAGTGGTAACACCACCTCTCTACTTCTGCTGGTGATTGCCTTCCCTATAATAATAACAATAATAACTTTATTAAGTGCAATTCCGAATGTCAAAGTACTTTACAAAAGTATAAAGCATAAAAAACTTTAAAATCAATAACAATTAAAATAATGACACATCATATCAGCTAATTAAGCTAAAGCAATATTAAATAAATGGGGTTTCAGTGCTGTTTTGAAGCTCGCCACAGTATGGCACTCTTGAACCCGACAAGGTAGAGAATTCCACAGGGTAGGTGCTGTGAGCTCAAAAGAACAAGCTCCTGATGTCTTCAACTGAACCCTGAGAACCTCTGGCAATCCTTCATCAGCAGAGCACAGTGAATGGAGGGGGCAATAGGGGCAAAGAAGCTCTTACAAGTAACTCGGACCCTATCTGTGTAGAGCTTTATAGGTCAGCAAGCCAACCTTAAAGGTGATCCGCCATTGCACTGGCAGCCAGTCCAGCATGTACAGCACAGGAGTAATGTGGCTAGATCAAGAAAGCCCAGTCAGTAACCTGGCTGCTGCATTCTGCACTGGCTGCAGACAGCGGATGTCAACCCCTGGTAGCCCTAGGTAAAGGGCATTACAGTAATCCAAGTGAGAGGTCACAAAGGCATAGAGCAATGTTGGAAGGTCATCAGGCAGAACCAGGTGCCTAATCCAGGTGATATTCCTTAGATGGTAAAATGAGGTCTTGATGATGGATGACACCTTCAAACCAGCATCCTCCTGGTCCTGCCTACTGCCTTGTCACACTGTCTCTCCACCCTGAGGTTATCAAATACTATAACCCCAAGGTTCCTTTCCTCTTTTATGACCATCAACACCTCTTATCCCAGTTTATACACCTCATCTGGGTTTCTGTGCCCTAGTTGTATGATTGCGCACTTTTTTGCATTGAAACCCAGCTGCCATACTCTAAATTGCTCCTCGGGTTTCCTCAGGTCTCTACACATTCTCTCCACCCCCTTCAGAGTATCTACCCTATAGCAGATTTTGGTGTCATCAGCAAAAAGGCATACCTTATCTTCCAGATCATCTGCAATGTCAACTATAAAGACACTGAAGAGGACTGGTCCTAGCACTGAGCTCTGAGGTACTCTGCTTGTCACTCTTCCTTCATTAGAGTAAGTGCCAGTTACCACTATCCTCTGTCACCTATTTATCAGCCAGTTCCATACCTAGTTTACCGCCATGGGTCCCACCCCCAAAATGTCCAGTTTCTTTAAAGGACTCCTATGTGGTATTGTGTCAAAGACCTTGCTGAAGTCTAAGTAGGTTGCATCCACTGCTCCACCTTGATCTGCAATGCACAGTCAAAAGTTGGGCACTCACCAACCAACATAAAATTGACACATGGCTCCAAGATATTAAACAAATAGGTAAAGTTTATTCCATGAAACGTCTGCACGCTTTACACGTTTTGGATATGGGTCCTTTATCCATAAAGCGTGCAGACGTTTCATGGAATAAACTTCGCCTATTTGTTATATATTTCAGAGCCATGTGTCAATTTTATATTGGTTGATGAGTGCCCAACTTCTGACTTTGCATTCCAGTTTGTTGTTTGGTGCCCCACCATTTCTTGTGCAGCCTTTCACTTTTGAACTGCTCCACCCTGATCTATTTGTCTGATCACCAGCTGAAGAAATCGATCAGGTCCATCTGACATGACTTTCACCCCATGAATCTGTGTTGCCTTGGGTGTTGTAATCTGGTGGATTGAAGATATTCCACTATCCTTTCTTTTAAAAGTGTCTTCATAAACTTCCCCACCACTGGCATTAAACTGAACAGCCTATAGTTACCTGCCTAATCCCTGCAGCTGCTTTTATGAAACATGACTATATCTGCCCTCCTCCAGACCTCTGGAATCACTCCTATCTCCAGTGAGTTGTTGAATAGGGCTGTCAGAAGTGCAGCCACTACCTCCTTGAGATCCATCAGCACTCTTGGGTGTACAGCATGCATCTCCATGGCCTTATCCACTTGCGGATTCGCAAGTCATTTCAGGACACATTCCTGTCAATTGACTTGTGTCTGTCTCCTTCCTTTCAGTGTTCCTGTTGGTTCTATATGGTCCATATCTCCTCTCCTTCCCCTGTGATGACTGACCAGAAGACTCTGTTCAGGATATCTTCTTTATCCAGATCTTCTTCTGCACAGTTTCCCCATGCCCTTCTTAACCTTAAGGTCCATTCACTTGTCGTCTTCTTTTCGCTTATGTGTCTAAAAAAGGTCTTGTCCCCTTTAGTTACTCCAGCTAGCATTTCTCTGTTTGCGCCTTTGCACTCCTCATCACCTTCCCTTCTTCCCTCTGCTTTTCCTGTTACACCTTTCTATCCTCTCCCCTCTGTATCTCCTTGTACCTCCTGATGTCCACCCTTTTACCCTTTACCTTATCAGCTACTTCCCTCGAGAACCACTATGGCTCCTTTTTCTCCTGTTTTTTCTTAACTGTTTCACACAGAGGTTTGTTGTCTTCACTATGGCATCCCTTAATTTGGCCCACTGTTCCTTCACCCCACCCAGGCAATCCCCCGCTAGGTCATCTCAGAGGCATTCACCAATTTATTTAAATTCTGCCTTCCTGAAGTCCATGACCTTTGTCCTTGTGTGCTTTGTCTCTGTCACAGTCATTATGTTAAACAACACTGAATGGTAATCACCAGTTCCCGGGTGGCAATCCACCTTGACATCTGCAATACTGTCCCTGCTTCTGAGCAGCAGGTCAAGTATTGCCCCATCTTGGGTGCACTCTCAGACAAGTTGCCTGAGAAACACTCCATGCATGGAGTCTAGAATGGCCCTAGTTGTAGTCAAGGTCACAGCTGGTAGGCTACAATCTGCAGATTAAAGTCTACCACCAGCAGCACCTTCCCTTTTTCTGCCATCATGCTGATGTCTTCTTCCATTGCCTTATCCATATCCTCTCCCTGTGCTGAAGGTCTGTATATCACCCCAATGTGAATAATAGTTCCAGCTCCTGTCTCCAGGGTGACCCACAGCATCTTCATCCTATCCTTTACCGCTAGGTTCCCCTACATTTCCATTGATTTGATACCTTCCCTTATGTATAGCACAACCCCTCCACCTTTCCTCCCCTCCCTATCCTTCCTGAACTGAGTGTAGCCTGCTATGGCCGTGTCCCTGTCATGGCTCCCTGTGCACCATGACTCAGTAATCTCCACAAGATCCAGGCCTGCCTCCTCTGTGATGGCCTTCAGATCTGGAATTTTATTGCCAAGACTCCTTGCATTGGCACACAGAGCTTTCCACACCTTGTCCCACTCTTCCTATTATCCCTCTTCCTGCCTTTGTTACTACTTGAAAGTTCTCTCTGTCCCCCTCCCTCCTCACTACCCTCTTCATGCCTTGCCTTCTTAATATCTTCTTGATAGTATTTTGTCCTAGTCCCCCGTGTTGCCTACTGTGCTTCTTCTTGCTTTATCCTGTACACTGGGGGAGTTTCCTCACCTTGGGCCCTCTCTAGCTGTTGCTTCAATCTGTCAGGGGGCAGTTTGTGCCTCCCTTTGTATTTACACTTCCCCCCCTCCACTACTTTAAATGTTCATCATGGTAACATCTAAACCTTCCACTGAGAACTGCAGTGCCCCTCCCAGATGGATGCAGGCCATCACCTCTATGTAGATCCACATACTTCTAGGTTGGCACCCTGTCCCTAATGAAATCAAATCCCTCCTCCTTGCACCAGTGCTTTAACCAAGTGGTGAAGCTCCTGGTGTGAAGTACCCTATCATACCCATGGCTGTAGACTGGTAACACCTAGGCAAATGCCACCATTTATGTTACTTGCTTTAGGCCCCTCTTAAGTTCCCTGAACTCTCCCTGTACTACCCCAGTCCATGCCTCAATAGGTCATTTGTCCCCAGGTAAACAATGATATCCAGTTCTCCTCTCTGTCCTCCCACTCTGGTGATCCTTAGAATCCATTGTCCATTCCTCTAAGCTGAGGCTCCAGGTAGGCACCTTGTCGCCCTCTCTCCATCCCTTCCTCCTCCCAAATCTATCCCCCAGACAACTGAGTCCCCCAACTGAACAACTGAGTCCCCCAACTGAAACTGCTTTCTTCTCTGTGGGGTTCTCTACCTCCCACCTTAAGGCCTCCACTTCAGAGAGTCCCCACATCCTTCCTTGCTACCACTATGGGTGTCTCTTTATGGCAGTCCCATCCTGCCAGAGCAGCAAAGAAATTCTGTAGTGGCACAGGCTGAGGAATGCACCCCTAATCCATCGCTTCCACCATTCCAGAGCCCACCAAGGTCCAGCCAGACGGCCTCTGTCTAGGAAACCTCTGGGGCACTGGCAGCTGACTCAGTGGCCCCTGTGAGGGGCAAGAGGTTCTCTGAAACCTAGCCAGCTTGGCAAGGAGACCAGCAACCTCCACCCTCAACCCAGAGAGTTGTGTGCAGATGGGGCAGCAGGTCAGTCTCCAAAAAGTCTCCCATACAACTGTAGCTCTACAACCATTACATTGCACCACTCCTGTGTCTGCAAATATCAGTGGTTCCCCTCTGTTTTTGTAATGTGATTTACCCCTACTGTCCCTTCCCAGTTACACCCTCTGTTAGGATCTACTTTTTTTACCTTACACTAGATAGGGTGTTGCTTGCTATCCATTAAAATTGTTGCTATTTCAAGGTAAAGCTCACCTTGTACCTTCTGTCTATTAACTCCTCCCACAGAAACAGGTACAGAGATGAAAATACATGCATGCTGTGAGCCCTTGTTTCTCATCTTTCAAGCCACATAGTTATTGCTCTATTGTATTTTTTTCAGCTGAGCCTTGGCACCATATGTCAACCCTCTCTTGGTGTCTGTAGGAGTCAGTCATGGCACAGGGAGTTCCTCTGTGTCTAGGGGTAAGGTGGGCTGCTCTCCAGAGGGTTCCCTGCATTTAAAGTACACACTGTGTACATGTTCCCTGACCGTGGAGTGAGCTCATCTCAGACCTCTGTTCTGACAGAAATGAATCACACTACAAGGAGGTTTTAGTAGCAGTCATGCTTTACTGACATATTCAGATACAATCACAGGATCCATGGCCTTGAAGGCTGTCCTTTTTAGCCCTGTAGAGGGTACCCGGTCAGATTGGTGCTACAGGAATAGCGCCAGGCAAGAGAGCGCTAGTTCCTGTTGTGCTACCACAGAGAGTGAGCAGGGATGTAGAGTACTTGCAATATGTGCTTCCCTGGTCACTGTCCATGGTGCTGCCACAGGACAAGGGCAGCAAAATACCAGGAGATGACCAAGCTGCTCACATGGCGTGGAGAGCTGTCGCATGGAGCAGCTCGGCCGACAGGCATGGAGACCAGGGTTCTAACCCTGTCTCTGAACATTTTGCCATATTCAGGACTTTGAATTTTTGTAAGAGGCTGTGGAAACAGTATTCCATGGCTCCAGACTCTTTAAGTATGGGGGGGGCAGAGCCCCTTGTGTCAGGGTGTGCGGGGGGCAAAGCACCCTTCAAAAATAAATCTGACCATATTTTTGCTGCGCTGTCCTTGCTGACGGCATTGTGGTCAGCTATGAGAGGGAGCTATCTTAGACCTGGTACTCTCAAATGGAGATGGTGAGAGGATCACAGATTTAGAAGTGGGTAGCCATCTGGGAACTAGTGACCATTGAACAGTGTGGTTCACGATAAACACAGCAGTAAAGTCAAGCCATACAAAGGCAAAGGTACTGGACTTCAGGAGAGCTGACTTTGCCAAAATGAGTGAGTGCCTAAGGAATGCACTAGCAAATGGGCAGGAAGAACAATGGGGAATAATCAAAACTGCCATTACAGAAGCAACAAGCCTTTGTGTGAAGCAAATAAACAAACCAAAACGATGTAAGAAACCACTATGGTTCTCAAAGGAGGTGGCAGGGAAGGTTAGGGATAAAAAGAGAGCATTCAGGAAACAAAAGGAATCACGGAAGGAGTAGGACAGATAATTGTGTCAGTTAAAGCAAAAGGAAGCAGGAAAGGCAGTCAGAACAGCAAAGGCCCAAACCGAGGAAAAGATAGCAAACTCAGTTAAGAAGGGGGATAAAATCTTTATAGGTACATCAGGGAGCCAAGAAGAGCAAGGGAGGGATAGTCAGGCTTAACAAAGGGAATGCGGGGTTGGCAGAGGGTGACTGTGAAAAAGCAGAGATACTAAACAAGTATTTTTGCTCAGTATTCACAAATGAAGAGGGGGAGTTACCTAAACCAAACAATAGAAACACGCTGGATATAGGGGTTGATACCAGCCCATTCACAGAAGAAAGGGTTCTGAAAGAACTCTTAAAACTGAAGGTGGACAAAGCAATGGGGCCTGATGGGATTCATCACAGAATTCTAAAATAACTAAGTGAAAAACTAATGACACCACTGACTACCCTTTTTAATAAATCATGGGAGGATGGGTGGCACCTGAGGACTGGAGGAGGGCAGATGTTATTCCACTTCACAAAAGTGGGAGCAAGGCAGAAGTAGGAAACTACAAACCTGTTAGTTTAACCTCAGTGATTCAAAAAATGATGGAATCACTTCTGAAGGAAAGAATTGTTGAGTACCTAGAGGCCAGAGGGTCACAGGACCCAAGGCAGCATGGATTCACAGCGGGAAGGTCATGTCAGATGAATCTAATAGATTTCTTTGACTGGGTGACCAAAGTAATAGATCATGGAGGGGCTGTGGACATGGCCTACCTATTCTTTAGCAAGGCATTTGACACAGTCCGACACAAAAGATTAATATACAAGTTGGCCAGCCTGAGAGTGGGTCCCAAGACGGTAGCTTGGGTAAAGAATAATTGGCTGGAGAACAGGACACAGAGGATAATAGTAAGCAGAGTCCACTCTGAAGAAAGGGGGTTACTACTGGGATACCGCAGGGTTCAGTACTAGGACCAGTCGTCTTTAATGTCTATATAAGTGACATTACAGAGGGACTGGATGGAAAAGTATGTCTCTTTGCAGACGACACAAAGATCTGCAACAGAGTTGATACCCAAGGTGGGGTGGAAAGGATGAGAAGGGACTTGGCAAGGTTGGAGGAATGGTCAAATGTATGGCAGCTTAGATTCAATGCTAAGAAGTGCAAAGTAATGCACCTGGGAAACAAAAACCCAGGGGAAGAGTACACAATGGGGCATGAAATACTAACAATAGCAAAAATGGAAAGGGACCTGGGGGTAGTCATATCAGATGACCTAAAGATGAGCAAGCAAAGTGAGAGGGCAGTAAGGAGGGCTGGGGGGATACTGGGATGCATAGGGAGAGGCATCACCAGTAGAAAACAGGAAGTTGTTATCCCTCTGTACAGACAGCTGGTGAGACCCCATCTGGAGTACCGCATGCAGTTCTGGAGACCCAATCTCTGCAAATACATAAACAGGATGGAAGCAGTCCAGAGGAGGGCAACTAAAATGGTGCAGGATCTGCACCCGAAGACATATCAAGAGAGACTTGAGGAACTTAATATGTATAGCCTTGAGGAGAGGAAGGAGAGGGGGGACATGATAGAAACTTTCAAGTACCTCAAGGGAATCAACAAAGTCCAAAAGGGTAGCATCTTTCAGAAAAAGAGGTGTGCAAGAACAAGGGGGCACAATTTGAAGCTAGAGGGGGGACGGCTCAGAGGTAATGTAGGAAGTATTTTTTCACTGAGAGGGTTGTGGATGCATGGAACAGCCTTCCTGAGGAGGTTGTGGAGTCAAAAACAGTGGTGGAATTCAAGAATGCATGGGACAGTCATAAAGCAATACTAGTGGGGTGGGGTAGGAAGAAGTAGGCTTTTGGTTAACTAGGATCTGCAGTTTACCCATTAGGTAGGGAAATGGGCAGACTGGGTGGGCCAAGTGGTCCTTATCTGCCATAAAATTCTGTGTTTCTATGTTCTGACCCAGTGCCCTGTAGAGACAGCTTTTGATCCTGATCCTGAATGTGAGCAAGACCTTAAGGTTCCTTTTTAAAGGTTGTTCCCCTCTTCTCACAACAGCCACATAACCCCTTATTTTCCTCTTTTTACACTCCAGTGGGTGTGGTTATACCTCAGTCAAAGCTTGTCTTACTCTGCATAACATTACCAGTTTCATTTTGGGTTTACAGCACTTTTTTCACACCCATGTGACAACATATCATCTGGCCTGTGGGTGATGCAGGAGTCATCATCACTGCAGCACTTCTCACTCTCAGACTTTGGTTTATTCAATGGTACCCTGGTCATGAGGGCTGCTGCTCTGTACTAGGTCAGTCTGCCATTGGAGCCCTGAGGCACCACCTGTCCTAGGTACCTCACATCAGCATCTCCCCACTCACCAGCAGGTACACCATGGCAGTGCCCTGCCTGATGGCAGCAGCTGGTAAGTGCCGCAGCCTCTTTGCCAGAGGCTGAAACACAAGTACCCATCCAGACTTGGGATTGCCCATACTCAGTGTAGGTATATCTCCCACCTTAGTCTAAAGCTTTCAGTCTCTTAGCAGGTTGGATGACCACATCCCTCAGGCATAAGACTGCAAATGCCCTCAGAAGGTAACCTCCCCTGTTCTGCTGCACTGTAAAGCCTCCCGAGACTCCCCTTGTCAGAAAGACACAAGGTTCACCTTCCCAGTGTGTTACCGACATATTACCAGGAATTAACTGTGATCAGCAATAAATGCCTCCGGATCCCTTTCCCCGGGATCTTCATTGCCCTCGAAACTGGCTTGGATGCTACCAGGTGACCAGGCATCACGATTAAATGATCTCATGAGCTGATCCTTTGGCACTGAGGTATGAGGTCCCCCCCCCCAGAGCAGTTTTGAAATAACCAGAGGCAAAGAGACCTGGCTGGCTGATCAGACCTTGGCGCCCTTCCCACTGGCATGAAGCTCCACCCACTGGTATAAGTGGGTCAGAATCACTACCAGTTGGTGGGCTTAGCATCTGGCATTCTAATAATAACCCCCCCCCAGTGGCAGGAGGGGGATACTACAAACAAAGACAGAGCCAGGCTTTAAACATTTGCACCTACAAGTTATTTGCTGCAGCAAATTTTAAAACCTTTTGGTATAAAACTGCCCACTCAGACCTTCTAGGGACATCAGCAGAATTCATAGCTGTGATGTCCCTAGCAATTCTGGGAAGACCATGTTGTGCCAAGAATCTTATAATATTTAGTGGAGTAACCAACTTGCACATACAAATATTTTTAAAATCTGGCTCACATGCTCCCTCTGCGTATCTGCATGTGTTATGTGTTATGTATTCCACAGCAGAAGAATATTGTTGGCACTCTTTTTGTGTCTGAATTTATAGCAGTTTTACTTCCACATTACATGATATTACTTGAGATGTGCCGAAATGCAGAATTCTTCCAGCGGAAGTTGTGTTGAAAGGCGATTCCAGATAGACTGCACCTAAATGAGAAGGGAAAAAGGGTCCTGAAGAGAAAGGGGAGCACATTGTGTCAAATTTAAACTAGGAATGGGGGGTAGCATGTTGGTTGGGGATGCTCAGAAGGCCGGAGAGGTGATACCAATTGGGCTTATACCCATAACAGTCAGGCTAGGGGAGAAGATAATACTAAGGGAAGGGACATAAGGGGAGAAGGGTGGGGAGGGAGGTTAGAGATGAGGGTTGGTGGGTGGTCACATTAAATGCTAGGAGCCTGGGGAACAAAGCAGCAGAACTACAGGCTCTAATAGAAGAGGGGGAAGTCAATTTGGCTGCAATAACCAAGACATGGGCCACGAAAATCACAGTAGGACCTGGCAGTATCAAGGTATAGACTCTATCTTAAGGATAGGGGAAGAGGAGGGTGGGTGGGGAGGCTATATGTCAGAAAGGTCTAAAATGTGTAAGGAAAGAAGAGGAGGAGACTGGTACAGAGGCTCTATGGATGCAAATCCAGGATCCTAAAAATAGGTTATAAAAGTTAGGGGTGGTGTACAGGCCACCCTCCCATTCTGAAGAGTAAGAATAGGTGCTGGCAGATCAAATTAGGAGGAACTGTGGGAAAGGAGAAGTAGTGATAGTAGGAGATTTCAATCTGCCAGGGGTGGAATTGGAAACACCAACCACCAGGTGCAGAAGGGAGCAGGTAATACTGGACGCCTTCCAGGAAAACTTTCTGGAGCAGTTGGTCAGGAAACTGACTGCAGAAGGAAACACCCTAGACCTCATACTGACGAATAGGGAATAGGTGAGGGACATTAGGGTCAAGGACCCATTGGTGGGGAGCAACCACCAGATGGCATAGGATCCAATTACAGATGGCCAGGAAGAGGGGGGGCAACAGACACAAGGGTGCTGGACTTTAAGAAAGTCAACTTTAACAGGATGGGGGAAGTGGTACAAGGATTCCTGGACAAAATCCAACCAACTATGGATACAGATCAAAGGTGGGAATTGATAAAACGAGGGTTACTGGAGGCAAAAAACACATGTAGCAAGGCCCAGAGCAAAAAGGCTAGGGTGAGAAAAACAAGCTGGATAAGTAGAAGGGTGTTAGACAAGGTGAGAAGGAAAAGGGGTGCATATAAGAGATACAGAAAAACAGGGAAGGAAGAAGACAGGGAAGTCTATCTGAAAGAAGTGAAGGGAATGATAAGGGAGGTAAGAGCAGCCAAGGGGTCGGGGAACTCAGGCTGGTGCAAGGCATACAAAAGGGGGAGAAAGGCTTCTTTAGGTATATCAGGAAGAAAAGAACCTGTAAGGACCAAATTGTGTGGATAAAGAGGGAAGGGGGATGGGTGGAGGAGGGGGGTGATAAGGCAGAGGAACTTAACAGCTGCTTCTGTTCAGTCTTTACTGAGGAGAAGGGAAGAGAGTTACTCACAGTGGGATGGAGGATAGAGACCGATGGGGGGGATGAGGCATGGCGAAATCAGGAGAGAGGGTGCTAAAGGGTTAAGGACACCGAGCATAGACAAAACGCTGGGACCGGATGGGGTTCATCCAAGGGTGCTGAAGGAGCTGGCAGAAGTCCTGGTGGGTCCCTTGGTAGACTTATTTAATGCATCTCTGGGTACAGGGTCAATACTGCAGGATTGGAGACTGGCTTATGTGGTTCCCCTCAATAAGAGTGGTCCCAGGGACAAACCGGCAAACTATAGGCCAGTGAGCCTGATGACCATAGTGGGTCAGATAATGGAAACCATCCTAAAGGAGAGGCTGGAGGCACTGCTGGAGGTTAATGGGGTGCAGGACAGGAAGCAGCATGGCTTTTTCAAGGGCAGATCATGCCAGACCAACCTAGCTGAATACTATTGTTTATTTATTTATTTGAATCTAGGATTACAAGTACCTTTGAGCCAAGGCTCTTTTACAAAGGTTCCATGTCGGATGAGGTACAATTCAAACATGACATTGAATAACAGTATAACAGTGGGTTACAGGCAGTTACATACAGTTTTATACATTCAATACAGTAGCAAAAATGCCAGGAAGACGTCTGGTAACAGGGTTGACATGGTATGGAGGAGAGACACACTAATGGGGTGCGGCCATAGGCACTTGTCAAATATCAATTAAAGTGCTACAGTGGGGTAGGAAAGGAGGGTGGGAGGAGGGAGGATGAATTGGAGTATGGGAGAGGGAGTTGAGGGGGGAGAGAGTTAAGTGCTAGGTGGAAAGAGCGGGGGAGAACAATTAGGAAGGACAATCACTGGAGCTAGATGCAGACAGGATGTGGCGGAGACTGGATTTGAACGGACCAAGCTTTGGCACTGAGGTGATGTCAATGTTGATACCATTGAACCAGCTGGGAGCTCTGTTCGCAAATGATCTTTGCCCTTGTGTGATGCAGAAATGCTGGATATGCAGAAGCTGGGATTTAGAGCCCTTGGTGATGTGAGTATTCCACGTTGGGCAGAGGAAAGCTTGGACACTTGGGGGAGCAAGGCCTAGTGTTATTTTCTTTGTCATAAGGCAGGTTTGAAAGTTGATCCAGTTTGAAAGTTGAAGCCTCCCAGTCTGTACGTAGAGATCACATGTGTGGGTGAGGCAATGGCCGCCGGTTATGAGATGGCAAGCTTTGTTTAGTAAAATGGATATGCACCTGAGGGCGGTGGCGGAGGCAGAGCCATAGATGATCAGGCTGTTGTCGATTATTGAAATTACTGAGCTCTGTACTGCAATCCTTAAGGCATCTGAGGTGAGGCATTGCCTGTGCCTGAATAGTACTGTAGGCCAATGAGAATGTTGGCAGCCTTGGCAATGCTGTCAATGTGCATAGCATATGATAGTTTACAATCGATGGTAATACCTAGATATTTAAAAGATTGAACCTGTTCGAAAGTTGTACCAAGGCAGTTTTTGATTGTGATGGGACTGAATCTGTGTTTTGGTGTGCGGACTGCAGAAGAGCATGGACTTGTTTTTTTCGTAGTTGAGAACCAATTTATGTGTAGTAAACCAAGTTTCAATTGAGGCGTAGGCAAGCTGTAGATTCTTTTAAAGGGGGCCCGGGTCCTTGTGAGTGGAGAGGATGACAGCGTCGTCAGCATAGAGGAGGATTTGTGCTGGACACGACTGTGGAAGATCATTCAGAAAGAGGCTAAAAAGAAGTGGCCCAAGAATGGAGCCTTGAGGAACTCCTGAGTGAACAGGATGTGCATCTGAGAGAACATCAACTATTTTCACTCTTCTGGAGCGGTTCTCCAAGTAGCTCTTGAATCAGGTAGTGGACTCAGGTGACAGCCCAGCAGAACATAGCTGTGTGATTAATAGATTATGATGTACATTGTCAAAAGCCTTGGTCAGGTCAATGAAGACTGACCCAGTTAGGAGACTGTTGTCCAGTGAGCTGTGGATAGCACCAGTGAATTCAAGAAGGTCCGATGTAGTACTGTGACCTGTACAGAAACCATGTTGTGGGGCAGAGGATGTTGTGTTTGTTCAGGTATTCCATTAGCTGGTCAGATACCATACCTTCAATGGCCTTGGGGGGGGGAGTATGGAGATAGGCCGGTAGTTCACATGCAGATCCCTGTCCCCTCTTTTGTGGACCGGGATTACTGTGGCTGATTTCCATCTGTCAGGGAACTGGCTGAGGGTGAGGGAGAGGTTGAACATTTTT
The DNA here is from genome assembly GCA_016271365.2 of Neoceratodus forsteri. Classification (NCBI taxonomy): domain Eukaryota; kingdom Metazoa; phylum Chordata; order Ceratodontiformes; family Ceratodontidae; genus Neoceratodus; species Neoceratodus forsteri. The sequence continues at coordinate 68,490,118 of CM028129.1, forward strand.
CTTAGTGGAAGTAGCACTTCATCAAGGGTGAGGGATGCCAGCTTGAGGTCAAGTGAGTCCCCACTAGTTCTGGATTTGGCAATTGCATTAGAGATGTGTTTATGGACCTCATGCACCCTGGCTTCCTTAAAGTAGAATGGTGGGTGGTTGGAGAGACGGGGTTGTGGGCTGGGGGTAGGAGAAAGAGGGTGGTCATCACTGAAGAAGTCCAAACGGAAAACACTACTGAGGTCAGAGATTTCTGTACTGAAAGAATTTGCAATTGTGGTAGGGTCGAGAGTTATGCCACCATCAATGACCAACATAGTAGGTGAGGTTTTTGGCTGCTTACCAGTTACTTCTTTAAGATTGTCCCAGAAGGATTTTCCCTTACCCAAGTGTTCGTGAGGGTATCTCTGTAGTATGCATTTTTCTTCTGGTGGATTGAGTTAGTGCAGTTGTTTCATGCCCATTTGTAGTTCTGAATATCGGCTTGATTGCCAGTGGCCCATGCCCGAAGCCAGAGGAGGTCCTTTGCTTTCAGATCCTTGAGTAGTTCTCAATGACTGGGTGACTAGGTAAGTTGACAGGGGCCATGTGGTGGATGTCCTATACCTGGACGTCAGCAAGGCCTTCGACTCGGTATCACATGGGAGACTAGGTTGGAAACTACGGGGCACTGGAGCAGGGCAAAACTGCTGAGGTGGGTGGAGAACTGGCTACAGTGTAGGAAACAGAAGGTAGTAGTGGAAGGGAAATTCTCATCCCCTATGCCTGTGATGAGTGGGGTTCCACGGGGGTTGGTGTTGGGGCTGGTGCTATTTGAAATATTCATAGCAGACATCTCAGCAAGATCAGTCTGTCTGCAGACAACACCAAAATGAGGGCAGTGGTGCATGACCAGGGGGGTTGGCAGGGGGTACAGGAGGATTTGACAAGACTTGAAGCATGATCTGACACCTGACAACTTGGGTTCAATGCCAAAAAGTGTAAGGTGCTGCACTTCAGATCAAAGAATCAGAGGAGAAGCTACTATCTGGGGGGTGCACATAACAGTAACAGAGGAAGAGAAAAATCTGGGGTTGCTCATAACAGGAGCAATGAACAACTCTGTGCAGTGCGGGAGGGCAGTAACAAGGGCCAACAAGATACTGGGCTGCACTGGCAGGAGTATAACTTCGAGGAGTAGAGAAGTGATTCTGCCATTGTACAGATCATTGGTCAGACCACACCTGGAGTATTTTGTGCAGTACTGGAGACCGTACCTACAGAGAGACATCAGACTGCTGGAGGGGTGCAATGCAGGGCAACAAAAATGATCCAGGGTCTGGGGGAGATGCCATATGAGACCAGACTGGCTGAGTTAAACATGTATTCACTGGAGGAGAGGAGGAGCGGGGGGGACATGTTTGAGACCTTCAAGTACATGAAGAAAATAATTCAATCAAACACAGAGGGACTGCTCAGAGTGAGGGTGGGATGAAACACTAGAGGCCATGACATTAAATTGGAGGGGGGAGATTCAGGAGGAAAATGAGGAGGCATTTCTTTACAGAAAGGGTGGTGGCAGAGTAGAATGTGCTGCCAGCAGAGGTGGTGACATGTAAATCAGTGGAAGGATACAAAAGAGGGAGGGGCAGGACAAAGGGGAAGGGCATGGGGAGGGACAGGTGCAAAATAAGGGTGCTAGCTGCAAACTCAAGCAGACTCGATAGACCAGATGACCTTCTTCTGCTGGCAATTTTTGTATGTTCATATGTAATTCCGCTTCTGAAATGCTTCTTGGAAATTCTTTATTTAACTCCATGAATTCTGAAAAACATGTCCATGTAAATTGTGAAATAATGTTCCACAGATTACAAAATCATATGGTTTGCAGAAATTCAATCTGGATTTTAAATAAATTCTGAAATAGGCATCTGTGGTTAACATTCCACTTTGAACTTCCGGAATTTTGCTTCTGTCAGAGTTCCACTGAATTAGGCATTATTTACGAATGCTTTCAGAATTCTAGAAGAAGTGGACTTTGAAAATTATGCACAACTGCAAACAACTTGCGGAAAACCAGTGCCCACCAATATCAAATTCTTTATTTATCCAGGCGAACACCATTGAGCAAGCTCATTTACTAGGTGGACCTGCATTACACAAGTCAAGTAACAATGCATTTACATACAGACAAATAGACAGTAGATGCAAGAGTACAACAGTACAGGTAGGCCTGCAACAGACAGGATAAGTAAAAATACATTTGGGTTCAGGTAAAAGACAATCGGTAAGGGTATACATAGCAATAGGGTAGCAAGTCAGTAAAAATTTATACCAGATACAACAACATACATGGTTTAGTATTCCTGTAAGGTAAAGGCATTGTAGTCCAGCGAAGAGATTAGTTGAAGTGGATGCTACAAGTGAAGAGACATACATAGTCAGTTTAAAAAGACCCAGGTGCATCAAGGGGGAGACATGTGTCAGGAGAAGTGGGCAGCCAGTGGGGGTGGGTGGGTCTGAAACTGGGATAATACTAGGAGCGAAGGAATGAGATGCTGTGGGTATACAAGGAATAGGTGGGTGAGGGAGGGTGAGATTTAGGGCGGTAGATAAGTAGGTGTCTCAGGGACAAGTTATGCACTGATACAAGAAGGAAGGAGGATGGGAAAAGCAGGGAGGATGTGGAAGGGGTTGTAAGTAAGCTAGGATCATTGGAAGCAGTTGCAGGCTTCTGTAATGTATTTTGAGTATAAGGTCTTAAACACAGTGAGACTAACAGGAGTCCTCAGTTTCAGTGATTTCTGTAGCACATTCCAGAGCTAGGATCATTGGAAGCAGTTGCAGGCTTCTGTAATGCATTTTGAGTACAAGGACATAAACACGATAATACTAACAGGAGTCCTCAGTTTCAGTGATTTCTGTAGCACATTCCAGAGTGACAGTGGAACAAATCCTATGGTAGCTGTCCCAAAATGCGTTAAGGCTTTGGGCACTTTCAGAGAAATTAGTGAACAGCTTCTTAGGGCATAGGTTCCAGGCATATTGAGAGTCAGGCAATCAACAATGTACTGCAGAAGTTTGCCAGTGATAGCTCTGTATGTCCAGAAAACTGCATTTTTATTTCGTCTGTATTGTAGGGAGGTCCAACCTACGGCCACATATAAAGAGCAGTGATGGGTGGAGAAGGGGAGACCAGTGATGAAGCGCAGGGCTCTGTGGTAAAGTATGTCCAATTTACCAAGGTATGAAGTAGCACATTGGCTGTATATAAAGTCGGTGTAATCAATTAGGGAAAGGAACGTAGACTGAACTAGCTGTCTCTTGGCCTCTGTAGTTAGTAGGCGGTTTAACCTGAAGCAGAGACCTAGTCTCTGCCTCAGTTTTTTTAACAAATCCTCCAGGTGGTCTGCAAAGGAGAGTTTGAAGTCTAGCCAGACCCCCAGGTATTTGAATTTCGGCACAAATTCCAGGGTTTCTCCTAGGAGGGTGGTGATGGGGGGTAGAGCAGGGTAGGCTGCATGGTTAATAGGTGAAAATAGCATCGCCTTTGTCTTTTTGGTGTTAAGTAGCAATTTTTACTAAGGAGCTGGTATTGAAGTATGTTGAAGTCAGCTTGCAGGTCGCTACGGGCAGTTTCAGGAGTTGTACGGCTTAGGTAGATCACTGTATCATCTGCGAACAGATGAATTTTCACCCCATTGATGCCTGAGACTATATTGTTGATGTAGATGGCAAATAGGAGTGGCCCCAGGATGGATCCCTGCAGGACGCCTCTTTTTAACAGATTTGAGGGGGAGAATTCACCTTCGGCCTTGACCTGTTGGTGCCTATCAGAAAGGTGGTTGTGGAACCAATGCAAGGAGGTAGAATCTAGGCCAATAGCTTTTAATGAAGAAAGAAGGAGGCTGTGGCTGACAGTGTTGAAGGCCTTACTTAGGTCTTGAAAAATAGCGCAGACAAATTATTTTGTTCTCTTGCTCGCACTGCCAGTCATTTGTCACCTTGGCTAGGGCTGTGATTGTACTATGTTCAGTTCTGAAACCAGATTGCATTGGGTTTAGCAGGTTAGTATCATCTATGAAAAATTTCAGCTGGGCATTCACAATTTTTTCCAGAAGGTTTGATAGTACCGGGAGATGGGCCTGTAGTTGTTTAGATCACAGGGGTCTCCGAATTTAAACAACGGAATAACATGTGTGGTCCTCCGCATTTTGGAGAGGGTCCCTTGAGAAAAGGACAAGTTAAATAGATCCTTAATGGGTACGGCCAAAACATGATAGGCAATCTTTAGGTAGTATGGATCGAAGGTGTCAGCACCAGCACTTTTTCTGGTGTCCAACTGGAGGAGGAAATCTTTGACCTCTTTTAGTGAGGCACGAGAGAATGAAAAGACTGCATCTGAGGGACTAGATTCTGAAGGTTGCGTGGTAAGCTGGGAGCGTAGGTTGTATGCAGGTGAGTTATCAAATGCTAGCCCTGCAGTAGCAAAGTGATTGTTGAAGGCTTGTAGTATCTCTTTATTGTTGTTGATAGTTACATTGTCAGAAATAATTTTTTAGGGGAGAATGTTTCCTGTGGTAGTACCAGAAAGTTCTTTTATTGTGGACCAGAACTTGGTAGGGCAGTTGGAGGCAGTGTAGAGTTCAGAGCGATAGAAGTTGGACTTGGTTTCCTGAATTAGCTTTGTACAGTAGTTTCTGGCTGTTCTGAAAAGATGCCAGTCTTTGGCTTTGTGGGATTTGCATGCTAGCTTCCAGAGCTTGTCTCTTTTTAATAGTGCTGCCTTGATGTCTACTGTAAACGAACGGCACTTTCTAGCCTTTATGTGGATTTTGACTAAGGGTGCCTGGGTGTTAAGATCGCTGGATACAATTGCATGGAAAATGGCATATGCTGTTTCTACTGATTTGGCTAAATAGAAGGTCTGCCAAAGCAGGGAGGTTTTCAGGTCATTGATATATGCAAGCGGGTCAAAATTCTGTTTTGATCTTTTGGTAGAGAACTTTGCTGAGGCTGTTGGTTTGGGAACTGCTCTTATGCCAGCAATAAAGCATCGGTCACTAACATCGGCAGAAAAGATCCCAGCATGGGAGAAGAGATTGGGTTTGCTTACTAGAAGTACATCTAATAGTGTACTTTTTGTAGGGTTTTTCTTATTGATACGAATGGGTTCATTAATAAGTAGAGTGAGCCCATGAGAGTCACAGAAAGGATTTAATGGATGAGATGCGCTTGACAGTAATCATAGTTAAGGTCCCCTATTATAATTGTTTCCATTGTGTCGGTAGTGTAGTAGATGATAGGTGGGACAGGGCTGTGACCCGAGGACAGGGTCTATAACATCCTATGACACGGAGGGCCATTGATGTAGATATTTTGATTTTTAAGGACAGGCATTCAAAGGCATTGGCAATTGATGTAGTGTCAAGGGTAGCGACCGTAAACTTGTCCTTAACATAGATGGCTGCACCACTGCTTCTGGTTAGTCAATCGGCTCTGAATAACAGATAGTTGGGGATATTGACCTCTTTGTCTGGCGTGGATGTACGAAGCCAGGATTCAGATATGACAAGTACATCCCGCTCCGTGTGCATAGCCCAAGCCTGTATTTAGGTGAGTTTCTTTAAGAGGCTACACACATTAACATGCATAAAGCTGATACCTTTATACTTCGTGACTTTGGACGGTGAAGAAATTGCTTGTATAGGACCAGGGTTAAGTTTAACATTACCCGAGCATAGCAAGAGAAGGAGTACAACTTTCCTCAGGGCAGCAAGTGGTAATTTGGAAGAACTAAACCTTCTTTGGCTAGTGGAAGTATTGGTGGAGGAATGCAAGGACCTATTCTTTGTACTGTTCAGTTCTAGTGATACACATGATAAGATCCTAGCCGTATGACACCAGTAGATGCAGGTACTGGGCTGAGTAGGTAACATTCGTTGGGTAGGTAACGAGATGCTGGTGGCTGTCCAAGAGGAAGACTCAACTGAAAGTGGGTATGACAACTTGGGGGCATAGCACGAGTTGTATAGGGACTCCATGAGTAGACATTCTTATGGTAGGGGATACGAGTCCTCTTTGGGGTAAATTCCATCTGGCGTGTACCCTAATAAGGCTAGGGTGCATAAGGTGGTAAATAGGTAGAGCCAGATTGCAAGTTCCATGGTTAAAGTCTGGGGGTCAGAAAGAGAAACAATTGTAAGGCCTTAATCTGGGCAAGGTATCACCAGGTAAGGCTACATGCCACAGGGTCTGAAAAGGGATATAGGTACTGATACCACTTGAAGAGAGCAAGGAGATGTTTCTATGGCACAGCGACTAGAGATAGTTACGAGAAGTCATAAACCTGATCTAAGAAGTATCATCAGCTAAGGCTACACACCACAGGGTCAGCAAAGGGATGTAGGCGCTGAAACCACTTGTAGGGAGCAAGGAGAATTTACTATGACACAGTGACTAGGGACAGTAATAAGAAGTCACAAATCTGATCTGAGATGAGTTGTGGGGGAGACTGCGGTGGATTAGTTAGGATAGGACACTTGAGCCTGAAGTTGCAGCCCAAATTAATTTGTCTGTGGGTGTCCTAGAGAGGCGGGGAGGATAGATTTGTAGGAAAGCCAATGGCAGGAGAGGGTGGGGAGAGGTCTATATAATAATGGTCAGGAGGGGTGGGTGGATGTAAAATTTGTGGCTTTGCCTTACCTCTCTGGGTCAGGAGTCTGAGCAAGTGGTCTCAGGCGGCGGCTTCGGAAGTGCCGACTGCCCGGTGGCCGCGGTTCTTGCGGCAGATGAGCTGAGAGCCATGGAGGGTTCTTGGCTGAAGGGGAAGAGAAAGTGAAGCCAATTAGTACTGGTCCCAGACAATGGTCGAGCTACCCAGTGACAAAACTAATTTACAAATGAAAGGGGTCGATTTCTTTGGTGCCCTGAAGTCTGGGCGGCAGTTTCAGTGGCAAAGGAAAGGGCTGTTTTACTTAATCAATCTATCAAGAGCAGTTTGCAAGTATTACAGCTTTTCTTTTAGGCAGTTTACAGGCAGATTCTAACAAAATATGCATACATTAGCAAGCAAAAAAAAAAACAGCGCCTTTTGAGCTCAGGAGACAGAGAAAAGATAAGAAGGGGTAAAGGACCAATCAGAGCAAGCCCGGAGAAGACACTCGCACTTCGATTGGTTTTCAGCTTTGCCATATCTGTCTGGGTCTGGAGTCCAAGCAAGTGGTCTCGGACAGCAGCTTCGGGAGTGCCGACCGCCTTGTGGCCGCAGTTCTTTCGGCAGATGAGCTGGGAGCCCTGGAGGGTTCTCGGCAGAAGTAGTAGGAGAGAATTAGCATGGTCAGCCTTATGAGGGGGGAGAGGAGGGAGTGGTGAGGCAAGGGGCTGTTAGAAATGTAGTTCTGTGGGGCAGGACCACACTCTAGGAGGTGTTCTGCAGCTTTAAATTTGTGTAGGGCAAGATAGCCAATGGGAGGAGGTGCACAGAAGGGGGCGTGGTTTAGGTGTATTTAAAAATTTGTAGGGGGGGGACGAAAATAATCACACAAAGAGACACACAAAGGAGAGAATGGGAAGACTAAGGGGTCTAGCTGGACAAAAACAAAGCAAACAAACAGTAATTTACTCTTTTTTTTTTTCTACCAGAATGAGCAAATACAGACTAGTAACAGTCCTTAAACAAACAACAAATCAGCAGTAGGAATCCCGGTTTTCAGTTTAGCTGTAATTGGTATTATGTGCACACATTAGTAGCGAGGGCCAGGCAGCACAGACTACAAAATTTGTGCACGGGCATGCAATTAGTCCTGGGAAAGAAGCCACGATGGATTCCAGAGCTATCAGAGCTGGATTTCAGAATATCAGCTGTGTAACTCACCTACTGTAATCAGGGAGTTTCCTGGCCTAGTGGCATCATGAGTGTAAGCCCCCCAAAATGAGCTTACCTTTTTGGGAGCTGCCGCCCATCCTTCTCTGTTGGTGGGTCAGTGGCTTTGGTGGGATTCCGACCCGACTGGTCCTCAGTTGATTGTTGGTGGCTCTAGCCCCCCTGAGGTAGTGTCCCAGCTCTTGGCAGGCAAGCTGGGCACTGCTCTGTGGTTTTCTGCACCTCCTGGTGCAAGTGAGGTGGTTTTGGTCAAGGGGAGGGTTGACATAGCAACAGGACTGTGTATTTGCAAATAGTTATGGCAACCGTGCCTTAGGTTACATGTACAGCCACTGTCAAAATCAAATGTAACAGAGTGACTGCTCCGGATCCTGGGTCCAGTTTTTCTGGGTCGGCTGGGCTCGGGACCCCATGAGAAATTAAATGAAAAAAAAAAAATTATATAAAAAAAATTATAAATAGTTTGGTGGTCCATGCTATTGAGTATACATGGCTGCCTTGGAGGGGAAGTTAGTTGGAGCGGTTGCTCCTGTAGTTTTGGTGCTGTCTGGTGCCAGGGGAGTACAGTGTAAATAGTTTACATGGAGACTACATGTCCCAATGTTCTGTGGGGCAACAGGGAGAGCACAGGAATGTTGGCGCCGGGGGGAGGAAATATAAAGGTGAGCTTGGTACCATTTGGGGAGTGTTTGAAGGGGAGACTGAGAGGGGACAGAGTGGGGATGATTGCCTGCTCAGTCAGGAAGATTGTGTAACTTTTATTTCTGGCAGTAGATACCCAGGACTGCAGCTTGGATGTGAACGCGGTCATTCTGTGTTGAGCCCCTCATCGGGGCTCCATTTAAAAGCAGGTGTGGAAGCAGCAGAGAGAGCAGCTGCCCTTGCCCAGGACAATTGAGGGTCTGCCAAGTGCTGCTGTATGGGGGTGGGCTGAGTCGCACTGGCCCAGAGGACCACTGCTGAAAGGGGACCCCCGAAGAGAGACTGTTGCTCTGGAGAGAGCAGTAAGAGGAGCGAATGTTCCTGTTTTGCATTATTTGTTCATTAAATGGGATCTCCCCGTTCCTGAAGTTCAAGAGTTGGCCTCATTCATTTTGGAGGGACTGTCTGCTGCTAACGAGAACTTTGCCTCCACAGATGAGCTCCTAGTTGTGTTCCAGGATGTGCCATGTGGGGATCTAGGGTACCATGTCTGCTTTTTCCCTAGACTGAAGAACCAGAGGATCATTGAGGAAGATGATGAGAGGCCTGCCTGGTGAAGACCATCTACAAAGGCCTCCATTGGCGAAGATGGCATGGTTAGGCGGGTGAAGGCCCACATTCTTCATTTCTCCAATTGACCAGCCAGAATCCAGAGGTCAGAGGGCACCCCAGTTTCATCAGGTCAGATAAGCCAGGCTGACAAGATGTGTGACTCTCTTTTGCTATATAGCACCCCCTCCCTTGGATTTTCACCATCATACCTCTAGACATGGGGAGGGGGGCTTACATGAGTAAGAGGCATTAGTGAAATGTCAGCAAGCTTTGCATTATGGGTTGTTTACTGTACAGTGCATTTATTAAACTCTTTGCTTTACAGTATAAACAAAGAATAATAATGAAGTTATGAGGCAGAGAAGTGTGGTCTAGTGGTTATAGCACCAGCTTTGGAAGTGGGAGTTCACAGGTTCAAACCCTACTGAAACCAAAAGTGTGACCTTAGACAAGTTCCTAACCTCCCGGCTGCTGAATCAGGTAGAAACAAGACCCTATTGAAAATTAGTTGTTTTATGTACACTGGGTTATTCCTCCTGTGTTAATAAACTGTAAAATAACACCACAATGTTGGTCCTTGGGATACTAGTGGGTCACAGTATAGTGGGGGCACTGACCACACTTTATTTGAAGTGTCAGTTTCAGTGGGGTAAGGGCACCAAAGAATGTCCAGGTGACATAGGGAAAACAGAAGTTGAGAATTCTGGGAGTGGTGCAGTGCAGTGGCTGTGGAGTGGCAGTTTTCAGAGAGACCGTCTGGAGACTATGGTGCTGCCCCATATACATACACATTTCTGGGCTGAGGGAAGAGGTCTCTAGGCTCCAGGCCTAGTTGGCTAGGATTCAGAGGACCTCTCCCCTCACACAGGTACCAACAAGCTGCCACCATTACCTCAGAGGATGAAAGGTTGGAATGTAGTGTTAATAAATTGTAAAATAATGACATAGTGTTGGTCCTTAGGATACTAGGGTGTGACAGTATAGTGGCGCCCCTTTTCCGAAGCAAGGTGGATATTTATTGGTGTTGTCATGTATTTTATTTGTTTGTAATATTTGACTAGGCAAGAACATGTTAAGCTGCAGGCATCTAGATTACAAGTTTGCCCTGAAGAAAAACTTACACACAATTGGAGAAAGAATCATACAGAACAGAACTTCTTTGTTTGATACTGTAGAAAGATGATGGAATGTACAAACCTTTATAGCCACACAAGTCCTATCCACAGATGCCACATTAGTACTGGTCCAATGAAAACTACTACACTTTGCAACATGTTTAAAAAAAGAGTGAAATTGTTTCACAGAAAGGGTGGTGGATGCATGGAATGGCCTACCTCAGGAAGTGGTGGATATGAATACAATGCAGGGATTCAAACAGGCATGGGACAGGCATAAGGGAGCAATACAGATGAATATGAATAGATAGGCCATTGGCAGAGCAAAGGTCAATGGCACATTCATAAGGTAGAAAAAGAAAAGGGCAGACTGGATGGGCCCTGCGGTCCTCATCTGCCATGAACTTCAATGTTTCTATGTTTCTCTGTTAGACACATTAATAAATAGCACAGCAAACATCCTATCGTTATAAGAAATTGCTAGTTTAAATTCATGAAATTCTGCAAGACAGTATGAAAAATAACAGTGTAATTGCAAGAGCAAAATGTACGCCATTCAAACTATAAACTGGCTGAGAGTTATACAAATTTGCACACATTCAATTAATGGTATTTGTTTCTCATTATTGGAATTTTATTGGACTTGTAAACTTGAAGTCCCACATTTTAGATGGTATTGAAATAGTACAAATTCAATTATTGCAAACAATGGCAGAAACATTACTAAGTGTGGGAATTGTGGGGCAATTTTCTTACATAGCCTATGCTTAATACGTCTTCACAGACTGCACACATTGAATGAAATTAGCAAATACTTTTAGTACATATTATGACATTTACAAAAGGGAACTCTACAACTTTTTTTCCAGCCCTATTCATGAACATAAATGTAATTACATTTTCAGTACAGTATCTATTTTCAGTAAGAAAGAAATGAAATCATGAAAAATATTGACATCTAGTTTTGACAGCAGTTTAGGATAAATGATGTGCTCCCTATACTAAATTCCAGTGCTTATAAAGCTCTGTATAAACAGATTATTTCAGCTGACGTGAATTATGCAAAGTTATCAAAGTAATTACATATCACACACTGAGAAAGGCTTTGACTTACAATGGAACTACCAATTACCTCCATAATGAATGCAAGAGATAGTTGTTTCACCTTTTACTAGTAAAACAGTACAGAGTTAGTCTCTCTAAATATCAAAAATGTCAGCAAAACAAGCAGCACAAGGCCATTGTGGAGTAGACGGAACTTCTCTACGTATTGTAGATGATTTCAACATTTTCAGTGTTCCAACCATGAAGTATATTGCCATAAATTGGAACTTGTCCACAGGTATATTGCGACGATGGAGATAAATATTTCAAAGAACTGCTGTGCTGGCCCTTCCTGAGCTTTCATTGGGACAGTAGCTGTCATTTATCATGGGGAAAATGTGCTTTATTGTTTGCTAGACACAAGGAACTGAAGAAACGTTTCCATGAATTCAATTACCTCCAGTCATGTTCTGCAGTTCCTTTTAATTCTAGTTATACCAATAAAAATTTAAATGCGTTTAACTAGTGACATGCTGGATGCATCACGCAAGGTTTTTCTTTCAAGAACACTCCTTCTCATTTGTTAGGAAGAAACATGTTTCCTGTTGGCTAATGATCATGATCCTTAATCTTTAGTAACTAACTCCCCCCCCCCCGGAAATTGGTGTTTGAGTGTCTGCAGGGTAATGTCTACAAATGCTGCTCCTGAGTTAAAGGGGTTTCTGTTGCAAGGGAGTGTTATCCAGTTTTCTATTCCTTGAGACAAATATACAGCATGACAGAATGTTTGCAGGCATCACTTTAGGTGTTTGCCATAACATCAGTGAGTAGCAGGAGAGCTATGTTTAATTACACATTTTACTTATTTCAAATCATGCATTGCAGTGGTAAATAGGTACCCTACCTATTGCTGTAGAATGTAAGTATATAAATATTCATTGCAAAAAAAATATGTTAATGCACTAGTTAGGGTTCAACTTAACATCACAATAGTAGGGAAATATGGAATTAGGGTGTCTGACCCTAAATCTCCACTCCATCATCCCCAAGCAGCAAAAAGACAACAACACACAAGCAACCACAGACAGCGATCATCAGGTAGGACAGACAACATAAGACTGTTTCCAGGTGACACACATGCAATAACACTGATGTGCTACCTTCATGGATTTGTATCTGCAGCAGTATAAGCACAGGCCCAACCCAGGCCTATGCTTGTGCAGCCACACTTGTGTGTATGATATACAGCATACATGAGTACATATGGCTGCACATGGGGCCTGCGTTTCTGCAGGTAGGAGGACCCATGTGGTCTATGCCTCTGCAGACTGCACACTGTACAATGTACCTCACTCTATAGCATGATCAACTGGTGCATGTTTCTCTATATACAGCTGCTTAACTGATAAATGTCTACCCCCTTGAATAATTTCTAGATCTGCTTCAGAAGCCATCATACCCACACTGCAACATTACTTCCATCTGTATAACTGCAGCCCTCACAGGGCCTGCACCTCTGGAGCTAGAAGACATTGTGTATCTCTTGCACCTGTGGCTAAAAGGTGCCGACCCTGGGGCCTTATACATACATAAATACTGCTGCAATTTTAGTATCAAGGATTTTGTGTAGCCTGCATTTCTGCAGCCTGAGGCTAGTATGTATGTCTTACATCTGTGGCCGAAAAGACGCAGGCCTATCAAGCGTGTGTATGTCTTACAACATGCATGAGTACCTGAGGGCACAGAAGTGCTGGTGCACACAAAAAGAACTCATGACATTTGGGTACAGTGGAATTGTATCACTTGCTGCAGGGGCCAGTGTTTCTGCACACAAAAGTAGTGTAGTGATTTAAGGATCACGGATTTCTATCTGCAGTGACAAGACAGTGTGTATGTTTTGTGGTGAGCATGCCACACATATAAATCCACAATGGTAGCACATCAGTGCTACTGCATTTGTCACCTGGAAATAGTTTTATGTAGTTTGCCTTACCTGACAATGGCTGTCTGTGGTTGCTGGTGTGGTCTTGCCATTTTGTTGGCTGGTGGGGTGAGGAGTGAGGGTTGGAAACCCTAATGCCACATTTCCCTACTTTTGTGACGTGAAGTTGAACCCTAATGGGTGCATTAATTTAGTTTTTTGTAAAGAATTTCCTTTCTTTTTGAGGAAGTAAATAAACTGAATTCACAACATTACTTCCAGCTGCAGAAGCTCTGGCCCCTGTGGGGTCAGCAGTTTTGCAGCCACATATACACATTTGCAGTGTGAGAAATACAGAGCCACTTGTGGCTGCAGAAGCACAGGACCTGTGCAGATAGAAATATTACTTCTGGATGTGGGCAGCATTTCTGCTGGAAAAGATAGAAATTGACACTGAAAGGTAACTAGCTTTGTCTCCCTGGCCCCTTCCAACCCTATTAAAAAATGTGTTTATAGGCTTGTAAAAGTATTCTAAATTGAAATATATGATTTGATCAAGGCCTCTTTGTGGACTTTCTGGTCTGCAAGCCTGTAATCTACCCACTTAGTCTAGCACTACAACATGCCTACCCCCAGTTTGTTACATGAAAAGTGATGCATGCTAATTAATAGATTTGCAAATATTTTGCTTTTTCAAACTAGTTAAAAAAATAATGGGTAATACCACCTCTGCCAACAAGCTGTTACTTGTCTCTACCACTTTCACTATAAAATAAAACTTTCGCATGTCTCCCCTAAATCTTTGCCCCACCAGCTTCCACAAATGTCCCTGTGTTTTTGACTTGCTATTCCTTCTGAATAGTCCCTCACATGTTATCCTATCTATTCCCTTTAAGAAGTACCAGGTGAGGAGGGGGCAGGATTGCTACTCATTGAGGATAGCCAAATCTTCACCAGAAGGCATTAGGGATTTTGTAGATTGGTGCAGGGTCAAATCATCTGTCCACAAAAAGAAAGCTGATTTTACATTTTGTCTTTATTAACAGCCCCATTCCACAAGGATTATCAATGAAGCAGCAAAAAAAAAGTCTTTGTCCTCAGGGTACATGGCCTTGCTTGTTTAAAGGAGAACTGTAATTATTCCAAATCACCCACCCCTGAAAGCCTTAACCCCTGATTAAGGGTTTTGCAAATAAAGCTCCCTGTTCTGTCAGTTTCAACTTACTTTATTTAATTTTTGAAAAATCCAGCGTTCGCCAAAATGGCGCATGCTCTGTAGCTCCATTTCGTGACAAAGTGCAGCACCGCACTGCACGACTCCAATACAAGTGTATTGGAGCCGAGGATTGCAGTGTCGCACTTTATCATGAAATGGAGCTACAGAGCATGCACCATTTTGGCGAATGCTGGATTTTTCAAAAATTAAATAAAGTAAGTTGAAACTGACAGAACAGTGAGCTTTATTTGCAAAACCCTTAATCGGGTGTGGGGGGTGGTAAGGCTTGCAGGGGTACATGATTTGGGATAATTACAGTTCTCCTTTAATCATACTGTACAATGCTACAAAAGCAAACCACAAAAATCTCCCCTGGATCAAAAATGGGGCAGGAGGCCCCCCAATAAACATCTCCAGGAAGAAAAAAAACAAAAGAAAGAGCCCCCAGCTCACAGTGCTGAGGAGCTGGATTGCTGACTGGGCTTGCCAACCCCTATTCAATAACTCAGTCAAGAGTTTTAACACTTACCCTTTTTGGGCTAAATAAGTACACAGCACCAAGGATAGTCTCCAGAAATAAAGTACTCACTTTCTTTATCTAACAGTTCAAAATACATCTGTGCAAACATGTATTTTCATGCCCTGTGGTCCACTAACACTCACCCCGGTGCTTCACTTTCAAGAGCTTCTACAGGGGGCATGACTACAGATCAAATAACCAGGCCTCTTAGGACGCCTTCTTGTGATGTCATAATTACATCATGTGATATAAATGTATTAAATATAGGTTAGCCTCACTAAAAAAGTTAACAGTGACTCAGTTAATTTATGTAAAAAAAACTCATACCATTTCTGGTTAAGTATAAAATTACATCCGGGTTCTGTACAAAGTTCCAGTTTTAATACATTGCTATATGGTACTTCCTAGGTCGCTCCTGAAAAAGGGACACAAATGTGAGTGTGCCTACCTAGTCGACACAATACAACAGAAGTCCTCCTGGTGAGTTTCCAACCTAGGAACATGAAATTCATTAGGAATTTTTAGTATCCTATTAAACTGCAGCAGTACACTTACTATAAACTTCCTAGCACTCACAAACCTTGTAAAAGGGATGCCACCACACAGGATTTCTTCATCAATTCATTTTATTCTCCAACAGGACAAAAACAACTGCCTGACGTGTTTTGGATATGGCTGTCCTTCTTCAAAGGCTAGCTCATTTACATAGAAGCAACACATATATAGGTCAAATAGGAGCATATGGTGCTGTAACACCCTGCGACTCATCTCATTAAAAATGCAGAAACGTTATTACTTTGCATATTGTGATTAAAAAAAAAACTTAATGTTACTTAAGTACCTAAGTAACATAAAGTGCTACAATAGAGACTTCATAGTCTCTTAAACATATATAAGGCTACAAAAGATAAATAAGAAAGGGGTGGTAAATGTTTTTTGGGGGTGGGAAGGAATCTGGCTAAATGTGCTGTGTTCAAGACCAAGGCAGAGTGCAAATGCGGGTTTACAATTCCCAACTGTAATAACAAAATGAGCAACAATGCACTCGCACACCCGCGCCAGGTGACTATCCTCTTATGAAGGTAATCACTCCCCAGATGTTAGAATCAAAATGAAAATGTAAATTTATTTGGCCCACTTGCCATATACCATAACATCTAGGACCACTGCTGAGTGTCTGTGTAGCCAAGTGCTCTGGCGCTTCGCCATTTAAGGCTTCATCAGGGGTTGGGAAGGGAATGGTAAGGAATGGATGTTATGAGGGAAAGATTAGAATAAGAGGGTGGGAATTTAAAATAGACTAAAAATGCAGTGTACACCCAGAGAAACTCTGATAATAATACTAGATGTTAAATACGTAGATTACAAATAATTTCCCTAGAGACTGCACAGGCCCTATAACATTTCAAGTGTTGTAATCCAGCATTGCACAATGTACCCATATTGCACTAATCCCTAAATGCTTAAAAGTTTTTTCAGAGAAAACTAAGAGTGTCTGGGTTTAGGGAAGGGTCTTGATACTATTTTCCCTGTTTTAGGTAAGCTCGTAGATCTAAACGAGAATTCAAACCTAATTTCTTAGTTGCTTGTAAGGTGAGAATCCAAAGTTTTCTCTAATCAGAACTAAGTTGTCAAAATCCCCTTGGTTTTCCAGAGACTTTATCTATGGCTACAAAATCAAAAGTATGTGCTGTACCCAGTCCATCCTCTATGATGTGCTGTGCTGTGGCATATGTGATGTCAGATTTTGCAGTAGCTCTCACATGTTCACTCACTCTGTCCTTGATTCTGCGCTTAGTTTTACCTACATAAAATGCACCACATAGGCAGGTAGCCAGATATATAACCCCCTCGGTTTTGTGGTATTTATTGAGGTAAAGTTCTTGGTCTGTCAGACATGTCCATATTGTACACATCGTTTGAACCTATAACACCCCTTAGGTTTATTTAGCCATGTTTTTATGGTGTTGTCTGTAAAATGGCTGTGTACCAAGAGGTCCCTCAGTGTGGGAGCTCTTTTGTAACACATTCTAAATGGTGTCTCTGCTAGCTCTTTCAGGCCTATCTCTGCTGTATGTGCCAATGTCTCTTCAAAATGAATTCTAACTCTTTTGCTTGGGCAGAGTACTGGGTTACAAAATGAAATCTTTTGTCATTATTTTCTATATGTTCTTTATCTCTTAGCAAGTCAAATCTTTCCATTACTTCTGCCCTACATTTTGTTTGTTCTATTTTGTCCCTCCCATATCCCCTCTCAATTAACCTTTTTTGTCAGTTCCTCAGCTCTGTTTTTAAAGCTTAATTCTGTGGAGTAATTTCTTCTTGTCCGTAGGAACTGGCCTATCAGTATATTCTGGGAGACTTGGGGGGAGGTATAGCAGCTACTTGCCAAAAGGAGGGTGTTTCCATCCAGGGGTTTGCAATAAATATCGCTTTCAAGCTTACCTTCTGTGTTCACTGAAATGCAAAGGTCTAGATAGTTAATAGCAGTGCTACTACTCTGATGTGTGAACTGCAAATGTTCATTAGTAGTGTATAGAAACTGAACAAATTCCTGAAACAGTTCAATACACTCTTTCCAAATAACAACAACATCATTAATAAAACATTTCCAAACTATCAGATTTTCTTTGTATCTATTCATGATGTCACTGTAAATAATATTTTTCTCCCACATACCAACATAAAGGTTTGCTACCGATGGGGCAGAGGTTGCCCCCATCGTGGTTCCCATTATCTGGAGATATAAGTTCCTATAAAAAAGGAACACATTTTGCTTTAACACAAATTCCAACAATTTTACAATGAAGGCTGTGGGGGAGTAGAACCTGTACTTTCAACTTCATTCTAAAAGAAAGCTGCTGCATCTAGTGCTCCCTCATGGGGGACATTGGTATACAGAGATTCTATATTTAGTGTTATAAGCAGCATATTGTCCTCCATCTGTATAGCTGGTAACAGGTTCGGTATCTCCTTTGTGTCCTTCAAGTAAGATGGTAATTTAGAGACAAGGGGTTTCAAAAAAGTTTCACAGTATTTTGAAAGGGGCTTTGTAAGTGAAACAATCCCACTTACAATAGGTCACCCCGGGAGATTATTGAGTGTTTTATGAATTTTTGGGAGCACATAGAAGGTAGCTGTCACTGGGTTGGGGACGGTCAAAAATTCCTTGGTGTCTGTGTCGATTATGCCCCTTCCATGTGCTTCCCGAATGTATTCATCGACACTGTATTTAAAGTCCTAAGTTGTATCTTCTCTTAAATTTTTATAAAAGTTGTTATTTTCCAGCTGTCTTTTGATTTCATTTAACATACATCTCTTTATCAAGAAGGACCATAGCTCCCCCTTTGTCTGCCATTCTAAACCAGTTCTTTGAATCTGCTTATGGCTGTACATGGGGGAGCATGGTAAAGGGAAGGGTTCTTAAAAATAGTTTGGTGTATGTTATTTACATGTTCTTCGCTTCCTTCAGGTTTCCTTTTATTAAACATTGCCTGTAGGTTAAGCTTTCTACAACTCAATTCTAGATCAATTAATGTCCCCACTTTGTCCATTAACTTTGTGGGCAAAAAGCCCAAGCCTTTTTTAAGTAGGTCTGCTTCCCTTGTGCTTAGAACATGTCTTGAAAGGGTATACATCCCCGACAGCGACATTTCAACTGCGAGGTCCCCTACAGCAACTACAGTGCTATGTCACTGTAGGGAACCTGCTGGAACCTGGCACTGTTTGTAGGGGATCCTGCACCCCCCCCCGAATCAGCTCTGACTTGGAGTTAAGAATCCTAAGTGGGGAGGGGTTGCAGGAGCACAGCCCCCTGTGTGGGGTGTTCGTGGAGCAAAGCACCCCAAAGAAAACACTTGTTCTCCAAAACTGGCAGCTGACTGCAAAATGCAGTCGACCTGCTGGTTTCACTGTCAGGTCATTCGACAAAAATGTTGTTGATGACCCATCGTAGATCCTCTAGAAAGATTAACAATCTGTTTGGGGTTTACCTCTGCTGTCTGCCCCAGCCTCTGTACTGTCTCCTTCATGGATAATATCCTCGATTCTAGTTGTGATAATACTCTCTGTACTGGTCGTCTCCATCTTCTTCCTCACCATACCCTCTTCCTCTTGTTTGCCCCTGGAACTCTTTCAGTCTTTCTTGCAGTTTCGGGTTCCTCTGGGGACCTGCAGAGGGAGCTTGCTGATTGTAATGGCTAGTTGAAGGTATTGCTCATTCTTCTATTTGTTGTGGATCTAAAGTGTGTCCATCTTTTTGAAAAAGGGGCCCCCTAGTGGTCTCGTCGATAGCTGATTCACTCACATCAGTAGTATGTTCAAACGATACATTTTTACTTTGTTTCAAGATTCCTTTTCTTCTTTTATTTTTATTCCAGTTAGAAACATTTCCCTGTTCCCAGTCTCCTTTGTCTTTGATGAATTTAGTCCTTTTCCTTGCTTGTAATTCTCAGTCCACTTTCTCTATTGATTCCTCTAATTTCTTGTTTACTTTATTAAAATCAGAGTGACTCTTATGTTTTATCACTTCTGATTCCATTGTTTTGGCTTCTTCTTTAAACTTACATTCTTTTTCTCTTTCATATTTAATAATAAGCTTTATCAACTTGAGACTCACATCGATTAATATTTCTTCCCATTCCTGCGGAAACTCTGTATTGTCAGTTTCACAGGCCGGAGCTTTTATTAATCGCAAATCTCTTGGGATGCGCTTCACCTCTGGGTAAGCCTCTAAGTTAAAGTCATTCCAATGTTGTCTCCTTATCTGGTGTGTCAGTTTCTCCATGCTTTTAAATGCATTGTGTAAGGATTGGGCTTCTGCTGGGATAGATGCGGCCACAGATTTGTCATTGAGAAATGAATTTGCAGTCACTGCTGTGGTCAGTATATGCTCCACATAAATCAAAGGGTTAATCGATGTTTCTGTCTCCTGGTCCATGAAAACCAGGTTGGGAGTTGCTTCTAACGATCTATTTGGATCCATAGTCCTGTGGAGATAGAAGTGGTGGCATGTGCCGTCAGGGTTTTATACAGTTTAGGAAAATGAATGCAGTTCTGTAGCCAGTTCTTGTGTGCAGTTTTTAGTTACTCAATTCCTAACCGCAGCCTGTGCATTTCTCTCAATATTAAACACTTGGCAATAGAGAGCGCACTAGGATGGTGGTGCTACAGGAACCATACAAATACAATTACTGTAAAGTTCCTAGCACTCACAAACCTTATAAAAGGGATGCCACCACACAGGATTTCATCACCAACTCATTTTATTCTTCAACAGGACAAAAGCAACTGCCTGACGTGTTTCGGACATGGCTCTCCTTCTTCAAAGACTAGCTCATTTACATAGAAGCAACACATATCTAGGTTAAACAGGAACACATGGTGCTGCATCAGTACTCGGTGCTTTGGCAAAATTGATGGATACAAAGTTCCAATGAACTTCTGTCAGTGGCCCTGATGTGGTTCAAACCAAGTACATACTCCAGGTGAAAGTTAACATTATCATACATATATATATATATATATATATATATATATATATATATATATATATATATATATATATGCACTAAACTTAAAGGTTGTAAAGCTGGCTAGAATGCTAGGCTCAAATTAATGCAGATTTGGCTAAAGACACAGGTATAGCAAACCACTGAAATACGTAGACATTCAGAGTTTTGAGGGGAAACTGGTGAATGGTTACAATCGGATATCTCCCTGAAAGGAAGCTAAGCATGGTATAGGGCTAGGGATCAAAAATACACCACCCCAAGGCAAAACCAAACCCTGGAAATAACCTTAAACACACATAGAAACAGAGGCCCAGATATTCAAACTGCGCCACAAAGTAGCGCAATAGCAGGAGCAGGCGCAAGTTCAGTGCGCCTATGCACAACACACGCAATATTCAAACACTGTGCAGGCCAAGATGTGCGTGCACCACACAACTGAATATCGCACCAGCTGCACCATGGCACAACCAGGGATGTGCAGTGGTGCAGTTCTGATGTGCAATAGCACAACAAGGGATGCACAGTGGAGCAGGGTAGCAGCGCATCAGCACAACCAGGGATGCGCAGGGACAGGATGCAGGGGTCCACCACCCATGGAAGATATGGGCAGAGGAGCATACAGCAGAACAGACATCGCACCCCACACCCCAGGAACCGCACAACCTGGGAGAGCTGGAAGAACCACCGGCCCATAGACACCAGCAACAGTCCCACGGCGGGGGCATGGTTTCCTTGCACACCCCCTGGCAAGCTGTGACAGACACACAAGGAGGTCCGGCCACCCCATGTTACACCATCCCACCAATGCAGAACACACCCTGCACAGTGATCCCCAGACACCCTGCCCAGGAGCAGCACCCAACAGTGCAGGACACCCCATGCATGCCACCACCCCCACTGTGACAATGCAACCCTGTGCACCATGGAGCCATGCAAGGCAGCCCCACCATGAGCATCCTGCAGTGGGTGGCAGCAGACACCAATGCAACAACTGCAGACACAGTGCCACCCTGCATGGCCCCCCCAAGGTACAGCTGAGAGATCGGCTATGTGTCGGCACATGAGGTACCCCACATGGGACAGAGCCTGCCCCAGACCCCACCACCAGCAGTACAGCAGACTGCACACCCTCCCAAGGACACACCCCATCCCAGCACTGGCCACAACAGCCAGCACAGATGCCCACAGTGGTACATGGAAGCATGTGCCACATAAGATGCAACACAGTGCATGGACAAACACCCACCCATACCCAAGGGCACACCAAAACAGGGACACAGTAGCGGCTCAACAAACCTGCTGGCATCTGGTCACAGGAGCCATGTACTCATGGGTAGCACCCCTTCATGGCACAGGTGCACCAGCCACCCTGCGCATGCACCATGAAGCTGTACGCCACCAGCATGCAGCCGGAGCACAAGTGACAGACAGTGGATCACATCCCTTGCAACAGACACAAGCAACAGCATGGTGGGGAGACAACAACAGCGGAGGCCACAGTGCCACCCGAGGCAGATGTGCACCATACCAGTGACAGGAGGCAACCTGGCATTGTGCTGGGTACAGTGGTTGTCCCACATGGAAAGTCACCACTGACGTGCCAGCAGACCGTGCAGATCACAGACATGCATGGGTGTTAGCTGCACAGGCCATGGACACAGTGCATGCACCATGGAACACTGCAGCCAGGCATCCAGTGCACAGAGAACAACACACAAACCACAGACAGTGACTGATTCCCCCGCCCACACCATAGGGGGTTCCCTTCCGGATACACACACGCGCCCATTCCTGCACCATTTCCTGACACTATGCACACCACTGCAGTTGAGCACCTGTAGCCCACTGCAAATCATAGACCACCACAGTTGTCATAACAAAACAGATGTATTGAACAGAGGTGAGAAACAAAACTATTTACAACTATGTACAATGGGGGGAAGGGCCGCATACCAGGTGGTGGCGGGTAAGGGGCAGGGGTGAGCAAATGGGAGAGGGAAGAAGGGGTGTGAGGGTGGGTCCAGGGGGGTAAGGTATTTCTGGGGGCATGGAGGGCCTATCGACCACCCTGCTCTCCACTTCTGTGGTGCCTACGTGTCCTCCACCTCCTGACCCCGTACTGCTCCATTCGCTGGAGGATCTCCAGGGATACCCTTGCCAGCTGCAATAGCTTCTGTATGCCCCTTTCAATGGCCATCAATTGCCTTCCACCTAGGACAAGGGAGCAGAGTCAATACGTGTGAATGTCCATCCGTCTGCAGCCCACCCATTATGCATGGCATACAGCCATGGGTCATGCCCCTGTGATGGTGTGAGACCACCCACAGTGATCATGTCCACAAGACCTGCCTACCCAGGTGCACACAGCTATGTGCACCGCTGCACACACTCACCACCCAAGTCCTGCACAGCACCACCGTGGCTATACAGTGACATGGCTATGCAGTGCGAAGGCAGTGGCACAGCCATGTACCCAGTGCATGCATGGACCACCAGCGACACACACCCACGTGTGCAGTGCCACAGGACAGTGCTGAGTGTACCGTGTGGCATGCACATCAGTGGTGTCAATGGCTGGTGGCCATGCCCCGCCGCCAACCCCTCAACACAGCATGTACAGAATTTCCTGGAAGAAAGGCACTCACCTACATTTGCAAAATCCGGGCACTAATCCAGTATGGGTCCGCCAGCTCATCCTTGCTGCCGGGCAGCTTCCTCTTCACATTGTACCCATGCCTCATGGGCTCGGCACCTCTCCTCAGGGCCTAGGGTGCAAAGATGGAGAGGGGAACATCAGTACAAAACAGTAGCAAAGCCCCCCGGTGTGTGCGATCCCGCACAGCCCAGCCATGCTGCAACCCCCCCACCACCACCACCCACACTGGATGGCCCCCTCGTGTGGTGGACACATGCCCACCGTGATACCCAGATGGACGCTACCAGTGTATGGATGGAGCACCTACCTGGACGTGGCACTGCACCTTGCCTGGTGCATGCCCGTAGACAGGCAAGCCTGTCTGGTCCCTCCACCAGAGTCCCCATAGCGGTAGTGACACTGCTCAGCACTGTGGGCGATCCCGGTGGCCTCCTCCAGTGCCTCTGCTACCTCCTCCCACACAGCACTTCTTGCCCTTTCTAAGGGGTCATCCCCAAACAGGGCCCCATCATGGGGCTCTACAATGACCACCAGAATGGCCAGCTCGAGAGGGCTCCACAATACTGCTCTCCTCCCTGCCATGTCTATTGCAGCCAGGATCACAAAATGGTGCTGTGTAGCACACATCTGCCATGTGCAGATGCTGTGCGGGACAGTGCTGCCATTCACCATCATGCTGTCACTGAACAGTGTAATAGGGGTGCACCCATGTGGACACGCATGGTGCCTTGTAGGCAAAGGTCGACTCCAGGATCAAGGGTCTGTCACACACGGACTGCTACAGCGTGATTGGGACTCCCTGCATGTAGCATGGTAGGGTGCCTGTGTGAGATGCCCTGCAGTGGCCTACTGCGCTGTGGCGCCATGGCACCTACGGTGCTCCAGGGCATGAGCACCATACATGTGAACAGCACACTATTGCCACTGGCACAGTGGTGGCCATGCCCTGCACTGCCTCCTGCACTCAGCATATCATCAGCACAGCAGGTGTCGGCGTCAGCACCCCAGGCATGCGCCATGTGGTGCCTACTGTGCACGTCACAGAGCTGTGCCTTTGGCTGAGCACGCTCAACACAATTGCGCAAGGTGCAACAGTGCGATATTCAGTCAGCATATGCAAATCAGCTCATCAGCAATTCCATGGTGCAGCTACTGCAGTAGCATCCACTTAAAGTTGCGCCTCACCTCATTTGCATGCCTTGCGCTATATAAATGTGACATGGGGGCAGCAGTGGACATATTTTGATATTGCAGTCTATTGTGATGGGTTGCATGCTGTTTGGAAGTGTGGACTGTGGTGTGTGGGAGATGCATGGGACTGCCGAATCAAGGAAACACCTGTCATTCCCACTGGCTCTATAATGACCGAATGTGAGGAAGAGGAGGAAGAGGGATGTAGGAGAAGGAGGAGGCCCAACTTTACCCGGGTGGAATCAGATGCCCTTTTAGAGGCCTACCTCGACAGGGAACTGCTGCTCAGTGTACAGCAAGGAACACCACAGGCCTGAGCTGCGGCATGGGGTGAGGTTGTGCGTGCCATGAACCAGGAAAATTAAGGACAAGGTGGCTGCCATCAGGGCAGCATGTGCTGCAACCAGTGGTGGACAGCCAGATGTGCCACACCTGATACCACAGGAGGAGCAGATGGCTGGCAACATGCGGCGTTGTGCCACATGGGGCGTTACAGGTAGTGGCTTCCAGATGGGTGGCAGCCCGTCACTGCATGGTAGGTCCTTTGCTGTCACTGTGTGGGAGGTGGGGGAAATGCCACAGGGTAAGGCAGAGACATTAACGCTACTGTGTTCCCTTACAGCTCCTGAGCGTCTACATGGGTCAGCGGTGGTGGGTGTGTCCACTGTGGGTGAGGCCCTGGACACGGAGGAGCACCCATCCACCTCCATAGGTGTCCGAGGGTCAGGACCACCGCATACCTGCTGTCTGTCTGGACTGAAGTAGGTGATGCTGGTGCGGACGAAGCCCTGCCCGTGTCCCCGCGTGACAGCAGCTACAGACTCCAGCATGCTGGGACATGGACTGGTACCAGATCAGGCACTGATGATAATGCAGCACACATCCCGGACAGTGATAAGTGTGGGACACAGGATGGTCCCACAGCAGGGAATGGCACGGGCATAGCCATGGGTGGTGCCATCGTGGAGGCCTGCATGACATCACAGTCCCAGCCTGTGCCTGTATGCCTCAGTGGGACAGCACTGGTGTGCATCCAGGCTGGTGGAGCTGTTGCAGCCTCTGCAGTGGAACCGGTGAGCCCTGGTGACCGGCAGCTAGAGGGGCAGTGCCAGCAGTTGGCCAATGGTGACGGGGGTCAGTGGCAGGTGGAGGCATCAGTGCACCATGTGTGGACGTGCCCTGGCATGGCTCTCATGTGCAGCTCCCATCATCAAGGGGTGCTGCCCGGCATGGCCAGGAACACCATGAGGGACAGCATGTTGATCAGGTGGATGGCCTCTTTCATGAGCACAGCTGCCTACTCCAGGCTTCAGTGAATCAGGAGTTGTGGCTTCTGACGGCGGCAGATGCACTCAGTGCAGTTCTGTACCAGGCAGAGGAGTGGTGCAGCAGGGACCATGGTCTACTCCTGGCAGAGATGGTCTGGCAGTGGAAGGATATGACCGCTGCCATTGACAGGCAGACACGTGCAATCACTGCTGTCATGGCCACTTTGGGCACCCAGTTTGTTGCCCATGCACTGCAGATACCACGCAGTGTCATGTCCACCCCCCATTCCCGGTGTCGTGCGACACCTTCCATGTCAACACCGGGTTCGGCTGTGGGCACACCGAGCACTCCTGGTGTGGGCATGTTTCATGAGTTGCGTGACCTCGCGTGAATGGCTGGCCGAGCCCGCAGCGGCCATCCTGGGGGACCGCCAGCCACCCCAGAGGCCAATGGTCAGCCTTGCATGGCTGGCAGGTCTCGGCGGGGCTGCCCCTGCATCCATGGTGGCTGTGGCACTGTGCCGCATGACTGACCTGTCTCCCACCATGGCCACTGTCAGCTGCTGCCCTGTGTGCAGTGTGTTGTGCACCATGCAACGCATGGGTGGGGTACTCAGCCCTGCACACACATGGTCCATGTGCACACCCTCCCGGCTGCTATGTGCATGATGATGCCTGTGTTGTGCTGTCCACCAGTGGGCAATGGTGCCCAGCATCTGATACATGTACAATGACAGCCACTGGGTGTGGTCGTGTGTGGACCTGTGTGTGGCTAGGGGTTGCAGTCGTGGTTGGCATGCTTTCTATCCCTTGTGCATGTCTTGTGGTGTGTGTGTGTTTGTCAGAGCGTGTATTGTGTTTGGCCTTGCCCATCCCTGATGGCGTGTGCGGTTACACACTCAGACCCATTCCCTTGCCGCCATCCACCCCTGGGGTTCATCCATGCCTGTCTGTGGGTTGTGCCCTTGACATTGGTGGTTGCACATGGCTCCATGACCTACCTGTGTTGACCAAAGTGCTCCTCTGTGATGGTGTCTCAGTGCAGTTGTGCCATCTGGATCAGGCAGGGGTCCCTTCACCAGGGGGGTGGCTGCCCATCACCGTCTGGACCAGCGTCCTCATTGTCCTCATCGCTGTCCCCCTCTTCAACCTCTACAGCTATCCCACAGTCATTGGCCGTGTTGTGCAGGATGCAACAGGCCAGGAATAGCTCGCAGGCCTTCGAGGGGCTGTACTGTAGGGCACTGCCAGACATGTCCAGGCACCAGAAATGTGCCTTCAGCATCCCGAACACCTGCTGAATGACATTACGTGTGGTGGCATGTGCCTCATTGTACCATTGCTGCGATGGAGTTGTGGGGCACCAGTATGGTGTGAGCAGCCAGGGATGGAGTGGGTAGCCACTGTCACCTGTGTGTAGAGGGTGGACATTAGTATGGTGGTCTGCGTCACTCTGCCATGGGCCGACAAGGCCAGTACCCATGGCACCTCTGACTATGACCCCCACAGCTGCCCATGTCATCCTGTGTGATGTGCATACTCACCCACTAGATGGCCAGTGGGGATGTCCCCACTCTCGAACCTGTGGCACAGTGCAGACTGGTGCCAGATGAAGGCATCATGTGCTCCCCCTGGGTGCATGGCACATACATTGGTTATGTGCCCCCCGGCATCCCACACCACCTGGCAGTTGATGCTGGCAAAACCCTTCCAGTTGATATATGATGCACCATCTGGGCCAGGTGGCATGTGGATGGCCACATGGGTGCAGTCAATGGCCTCTAGCACACCAGGCATAACGTGCTACCCTGTGGAACTCTTGTTTGTGTACTGTGCACTCCACCTGTGTGCTGGGGAAATGGATGTACTCCACAGCATGTGGCAGCAGTGCGCTGAGGAATTGTGTGGGTATGCGTGACGCAGCTGACTGGGTAATGCCTGTTGTGTCCCCTTTTAGTCTCTGGAAGGTGTCCGTGGTGAGCAGGCACATGACAGCTGTCACCTTTGTCTCCACTGACAAAGCATGGCTCTGTCATGTGGGTGCCTGCATCTTACCACTGCACAGTTCACAGAGCCGCCTCAGGATAGCCCAGTTCAGGCGGTACCATCCCACAATCTCTGTGTCAGTGTAGTGCTCAAAGGTGGTGTGGGCTCGGTACAGCCTGTTGGGGGCATACCGCTGATGGGCCCTTCCACGGCCGCACCCCCCCCCTGCTGCTTGTCTTCTCACACCCCTCATTACCACCTCCATCTGGAAGGTGGCACTGGCCATGTCCCTGGCTGGTGATCCCCCCTGGCAGCTGTTATCCTGTTCCCCCTGCTGTCCTCTGTGATGCTTCCCCTGCATCAGGTACACCTCCAGCCTTTGACTGTCCTGCCTACTGCCACTGCCCTTAGTACACTGTGGCACTACCCTGTCTCTCCTGCACAAGTAACGCAGGATCCCCACTCCTGTCCTCTTCCTGTGTGTTCCCAGATGTGCCCTGTCCTGCTCCTGTACAGTCCCACTCACTGCTACCCTGTTTCTGGTTGCAGTCTCCTCGCTCCCACCTGTGGCTTCCCTGTAGCATTCTTACGCCTCTTTCTTGTTCTTTTTTATTTTGGATAATTTCCGCTATCATGCAACTTCCGCTAGCTCCCCTATTGCGCATGGCTCATGCTGTTGAATATCTCACTGTGCCATTTATTCATTGTTAGTTCGCCTACGGTTGTACATGCATTCATTAACATTGCACTCTTGTACATTGCAACTTGCGCGGTGCAGCTGTCTCCTGCTGAATATCGCACAATGGCACATTTTTGTACTTGTGCTGGCACATCTCTGTTGCGCATGGCGCATCCCTTTTGAATATCTTGGCAGAATCTGATGGCAGATTAGGACTGGTTGGCCATCCAGTCTGCTCATTCTCCCTGCCTACATTATTACCATGGACCATATATGATCTACCGTTCTTTCTCCCTCCCACCTCCATTTTCACTATGATTCCCTTGTGCTTATCCCATGCATTCTTGAACCCCACCACTGTTTTAGGACCCAGAACTTCTGCTGGAAGGCTGCTCCAGGAATCCACCATTCTTTCTGTGAAGAAGTACTTCCTCACAACTCATCTGAATCTACCCCCCTCCAGCTTCATATCACGTCCCCTTGTTTTTGAGCACCTTTTCTTCTGAGAAATACTTTCCTCTAGTACCTTATTTACTCCTGTGAGGTATTTAAAAGTCTGTATCATATCCCCCCTCTCCCTCCTCTGTTCCAAGCTGTATATATTGAGGTCCTTTAGTCTCTCCATACAGGGTTTTTCATACAAACCCTGCACCATTTCAGTTGCCTCCTCTGTACCGCCTCCACTCTGTCTATGTGCTTCCAGAGCTGTGGTCTCTAGAATGGGACACAGTACTCTAGATGGGGTCTTGCCAGTGATCTATACATAGGCAACACCACCTCCACACAAACAGATCCCTTCTCTACGTTGGGCTGGCCAGGAATCAACAAGTGAAAACAGTCATAGCATAGCTTCCAAATCAGCACTCCTCAAATGAGGAAGATTTCCGATTTTGACCGCTGAAATCAGGGAGATTTTCACAGGGTCCTAATGTATATGCCTAACTGAATCTAAGATGCTAGACATACATAGCTAAAGTAACTTAAAGCTGAGAGGAACAGTCTCTTCTTTGATTCTGATGATTTTAGGGACATGGACTGGTGCCATAAAAAGCAGAGTGAATCACAAAAATGGTAAAATCAGAAAAACTTCTCTAAAACAGGGAGACTTGATTCTGATTGATTGATTTTTATTTTTATATAGCATTCATTCCCTGAGGCTTAGAGCACTGAACAATTTGAAAACATTACGTAAAACATAAAACAATGACAATCGCAATAAATAAACGACTCCTAAAACTGCATTTAAATCAGGCTATAATATAAAACAAGTTAATTATAAAATTAAAATTAATACATCAATTCAAACAGTCTGATTTAACTATTAAGTTAATTCTGGAGATCTAAAGCTTTTATAAATAAATAAGTTTCAAGACCCTTTTTAACAATTCCTGGATGGTATGGTCACAGGAATCATCACAAGGTAAGCTGGCTTGCAAGGAACACAGTACATCAGTGATCTGCATGCCAATCAGCACCTGATTCTGCCTGGTAGTGTCCTACGTACAAACAGAAGAAAATAAAAGTGTCGGCAGATGGGGACTGTGTGGTCCATCTAGTCTGGCCAAAGTGGCTACCCCCCCCAATTATATTTTTTCCTAAGTTGCCCACATTGCTTGTCCCAAGTGAGTTTGAATTTCCTTACTGTCTTTAATGCCACCACGTCTGGTGGCAGGCTGCTCCATGGGTCTATTACTCCCTAAGTGAAAAAGTACTTTCTAGAGTTGCTTTTAAACTTACTCTCACCAGGTGCAAATTGTGCCCTCTTGTATGCACTTCCCTGTTTTCCTGGAAGAGGTTTCCCTTCTGAGTTGTGTTAATTCCCTTGATGTACTTCAATGTTTCTATTATGTCCCACCTGTTTCTTCTGTGCTCCAGAGAGAATAAATTCAACTCTTTGAGTGTTGTCTCGTATGACTCATGATGCAGCCCCTGCACCATCTCTGTGGCCCTTCTCTGCATCATCTCCAGATGGTGAGTGTCCTTTTTTTGGTGAGACATCCAGAGCTGGACACAGCACTCAAGGTGTGGCCTCACCAAGGATCTGAAAGAAGCAGGATAACTTCCTGATTTCTGCTCATAATACCCCTTCCTATACATCCCAGGATACCACTTGCCTTCTATGTTGCTTTTCGCACTGTTTTCCGACCTTTAAGTCATTGGTAATGATCACGCCCAGATCCTATTCCATCTTTGTCTCCTCTAATTGATTCCCTCCTAGTTCATACTTTTTTCCTGGGTTCTGCTTCCCCAGGTGTATTACCTTACACTTCTTGGCATTAAATTTTAACTGCCAATTTCTGGACCATTCTTCCAGTCCCTTCAGGTCAGCAACAATACCTAATGCCCCCTCTAGTGTATCCATCCTGTTGCAGAGCTTTGTATCATCTGTGAACAGGCAAACCTTCCCCTTCAGTTCATTAGTGATGTCACTGATGAATATGTTGCCAGTTTACTATTTTCTGTGTGATTCCAGTGTATTCTAGTTTGTTAGCAAGTCTCCTGTGGGGAACAGTGTCAAAGGCCTTGCTGAAGTCTAGGTACACCACGTCCACCACCCCAACCTGGTCCACTGTTCTGATAACCCAATCGAAGAAATCAATCATGTTTGTTTGGCACAAGCTCCCTGCTGCGAAGTCATGCTGTTTGGGTTGAGTTTTCCAGTTTCCTTTAGGTAGTCAGCTATTCTCTCCTTTAGTAATGTCTTCATTATTTTCCCATTATAGAGGTCAGGCTGACTGGGCAGAAGTTTCCTGCCTCTTCCTTGCTTCCACTTTTGTGCAAGGGCACAACTGTTACCCTTTTTCAGTCTTGAGGTACTCTGCCATTTTCCAGAGATAGATTGAACAGCTTAGATAGTGGTGCAGCTATTTCTTCCAGAAGCTCTTTTACTATTCTGGGGTGCATACCATCTGGCCCCATGGCTTTATACATCCTTAAGTTTGCTTAGATCTTCTAAGACCCTTTCTTTTGTGAAGGGGCTTGTGTCTGTCCCTCTGCTCTCCTGCTCTGTCTTACTTAGTGTAGGTCCTTTGCCAATATCTTCTATTGTGAAGACTGAGCAGAAGAATTTGTTTAACAACTCTGCTTTGTTTTCATCTTTCTCTAAAAGCTGGCACTCCCTTGTTGCTAGTTA
This sequence comes from Neoceratodus forsteri, assembly GCA_016271365.2. Taxonomy (NCBI): domain Eukaryota; kingdom Metazoa; phylum Chordata; order Ceratodontiformes; family Ceratodontidae; genus Neoceratodus; species Neoceratodus forsteri. The sequence continues at coordinate 68,521,466 of CM028129.1, forward strand.
GACTATTCCCTGTTTACTCTAACCTTTTTTACATTTGCTTGTGCGAATGCACAAGAAACATTATGTGGCAGCTTACGAGAGAAGCGGGTTGTGGAGGTGCGGCACTGTGGCAACCAACGCCGGCACTGCATTTGTGGGCTAGGCACTGTTCACTCAATGCAGGCCCAGTGTCTTGATGACTCTGGTTCTGCAGAAGTGCCACCAACTTGAAACAATTTGGCCGCTGCAATGAGGGGCTGCCTGTCATTGCAGCATCAGCCATTCCCCTGCAATGAGGGAGTGACCTGTCATTTGCAGGGTGGTACCTTGCCTGGTGTAGCATTTCCCTAAACACAGCAGTGTTAAGCCCTATGAAAGCCAATGGGGGTGCCCAATCCCCCTGTCAGCATGCCCCAACCTAGTTAATTTGCCAATGGGGCAGCCCACTCCCCATCAGCATAATGCCCTCCCATTTGTTGTGTGCTGAAGGGGTGCCCAATCTCCCTCAGCATTATGCCCCCCCACACACACATGTTTCTGTGCCAATGGGTGGCCCAATCCCTGTCAATTTCAGTCCCACCACCCCAAAATGCAGGTGGCACACTGGAAGCCCACCCCAGTGTGTACATAGGAAGCCTGTAAAAAAAAAACCTTCCCGCAACATCTTTTATTTAAATTGTGTCCCTGAAACAAAGAAAAAGGTCCCTTGAGGTCTCTCCTTCTCCTTCCCCCCAACCTGCAACCACTCTCCCAATCTTCGGTGGACTGGGAACATGTCTGCACACTTCAAAGCTGACTGCGAACTGAAGAAATGCCAGTAAGCTGTATAATGCCATAAATAAGGTTTTCTTTCCACTTATGTGGATATCTCGGCCATTTTTTTGGACTTTTGGCACCAAATTTTCAACATGGGGTTATAGGGACCCTCCTCATGATTTCATTCACTGTCATGGCATTATTTGGTCCCGAAAGGTGATTTTGTGGTCACTGCGTGGAACCGCCTTTTGGGACCGATTAACAAAATGCCACTGCCACTGTTCATGAGGTGGGCTCTCAAAAAGCCTATACTGCAAATTTGGTGAAAAAAAATTCAAAAAATTACTCTTTTATGAGCGTGCATTGCACAGTCTCCACGCACGCTCATAACTTCACAAATTTGTAATATTTTCACTCCAGATTTTCAACATTGGCATTTTTCGACACCTCCTTATGAGCAGTATACCTGTCATTTTTCACATCCTGGCCGAAATGTATTTTCACACTTCCGGCACAGATAAGCATGGTCACTGTGGGAAATCAATGTTTGGGACACAGTAAGAAAATTGCAGTGACATTGTTCATGAGCAGAGGTGCTAAAATGCCTATGTTGAAAATTTGGTGATAAATGTCCATAAAATTACCGTGTTACAAACGTGCGTTGCACAGTTTCCACACACCCTCATAACTTTGCAAATTTGTAATATTTTCACTCCAGATTTTCAACATTGGCATTTTTCACACCTCCTTATGAACAGTATGGCTGTCATTTTCACATCCTGGCCAAAATGTGTTTTTGCACTTCTGGCGCAGAATAGCGCGGTCGCTGTGGGAAATCAGTGTTTGGCACAGATTAAGAAAATCACAGTGATACTGTTCATGTAGACAGAGATGCTAAAATGCCTATGCTGAAAATTTAGTGACAAAAGTCCATAAACTGACTGTGTTATGAGTGCACATTGCGCAGTTTCCACGCATCCTCATAATTCCCTGCATTTGTAATATTTTCACTTCAGATTTTCAACATTGGCATTTTTTCATGACTCCTTATGAACAGTACAGCTGTCATTTTTCATATCCTGCCCAAAATAAGCATTGACACATCTGGCACAGAATAGCATGGCTGCTGTGGGAAATCAATGTTTAGGACAGATTAAGAAAATCTTAGTGACAGTGTTCATGAGAAGAGGTCACAAAATGCCTATGTTGAAAATTTGGTGAAATAATTCTACCAAATGACTGTGTTATGCGCCATGTGTTTTGCAGTTTCAACATACGCTCAGAAGTTCAAGCATTTTTAATATTTTCACTGCAGATTTTCAACATTGCCATCTCTTCACACCTTCCTATGAATGGTACAGCTGTCATTCTTCACATCCTGCCTGATCTGCGTTTTCTTACATCTGGTACAGAATGGCACAGTAGCTGTGGGAACTCAAAGTTTGGGACACTTTAACAAAATCACACTGCCACTGTTCATGAGAAGAGGTCCCTAATGCTTTCATGAGGTGGGGGTTACAAAAAGGCCATGTTGAAAATGTGTGTAGTGCAAATTCCAACAAATGCCCATGGTGTTAGGGTTTCTAACCATAACGTCCCACCCAGTACAGACTGACAGGCATCAGGGGTGTGCCTTTGGATTGGTGACTGTAATGCTCATGTCATTCCACCCCCACCCCCACCCTGCAGCCAGTGACAGGCATCGAGGTGTGCATTGGACTCTTTGGCCCCAGAGTTCACCTCATTCTCCAATACTGCACCCATTTCAGTGCATGTCCTTATAAAATGGGGTGACTGTAAAGCCAAACACCCCAAGGCACACATCAACACATGTCGGTGTCTGCAGGATAGGGTGAGGTGAAATGGCATGAACGTTATGGGCGATGACCCAAATGCATACCCCAATGCCTGGCTGTCTCTGCAGGGTGGAGGTGGGGTTGGCGTGAAGTTCAGTACTTCACTGCCATTCTTATTCTGCATCTGTCTAACTCATGAATTTCCAATGCTAATACCAGCAAGCAAACATTTGGCATGAACAAATGCTTGTTCTCTTATGTATCTTTAGAAAGTTTTATCTCCCTTCTAAACCCCTGTGCTATTATTTCCTCTTTTTGGACTTTGGCTATCCAAATTGCTTTTCCTACCTTCTTGAGTTTGTTCCTATATTCTTCCATGTCCGTTTCTCCTTTTTTTTTTTCATCAGGAGAGACACACTAAGCTGGAAGCTTGTTTACAGGTGTGACCTGGGAGCACAAGGAAGTTAAGTGACTTGGTCAGGGTCACACAGTATGCAAGTGGAGGCTGTGGGATTCAAACCCAGGTCTCCAGGTTTGCAGCTCATAGTCTTAAACCACTGTGCTATACTGCCTCCCTTTTGTTTCCTTGTACTGCTTAAAAGCCCTCTTTTTTCCTTGATTTTGGTTGCTACCTCTTTGGAGAACCAGAGAGGGTTCTTCCTTATTTTGGCTTTTCTGATTTGTCTTGCACATTGCTCAGTGACTGTATTTAAGGCATTCTGTAAGTTCTCCCAGCAGTGTTCTGCATCCCCCTTGTTACTAATGTCAAGCATGGTCTTGATCCTGGATTTCATTTTTTGGAAAGTTTGCTTTCCTGAAATCAAGTATCTTGATTTTTGTGTGACTTTTATTTTCCTCTATATTTACTGATAACCAGACTGACCTGTGGTCACTGGTCCCTTGATTGATACTGGCTCTACAATGCCAGTCTGAAAACAAAAATGTCAACTGGTATCCCAGTGCCAAGCTCCATGTCAACAGCAATTTGCAGTTGGCATGGAGTCGCTCACATCGGTGTGTGTTTTTTCTTCGGGGAGCTCTGCCCCCCTCACTCCTCGTACTTTAGGATTCTAACTCCAGATCAGAGTTAGCTCGGGGAAGGGTTACAGGTTGGGAGAAGGGGTTGCCTGATCCCAGCGGCACTTCTTCGGCGACATGGTGCTGTTGTCGATATTGGCGCATGTCACTGTAGAAATGTTGCTGTTCAGGGGTCATACCATTGATACCCACAAGAATGTCTGAAATCCTGTTGCTGTTTATGAGCAGCACATCCAATGTTGATTTGTCTCTGCTGAGTGAGTCTACCAGCTGATTTAGACTGCCCCCCCACAACATGAGCAGGGATTCTCTGCCTCACTCTGTGGCTGCTGTGTATGAGGTCCAATCCTCATCTGGAAGACTGAAGTCCCTGACAAGCAACAACTCATCCCTGTCTACCATCACTGAGATGGCTTCCTGGAGCTCTTTGTTGATTTCACTTTCCTGGGTTAGTGATCTGTAAATAACTCCCACCCGGAGGGGGGCATTTTTCCCTGCTCTGAGAGTGACCCATAGGGCCTCTGCTTTACTGTGCTTCCTCTGGATAGCTGTTGCACATATTCTCTCCCTTACATACAAAGCCACCCCCTCCTTTCTTTCCCTCATGGTCTTTTCTGAAGAATGTGTAACCTGGGATTGTAGCATCCCATGTGTTGTTGGTGGTGAGCCAAGTTTCTGTAATTGCAAAACAGTCCAGTTGTGCCTCTGTCATCAAGACTGTGAGTTCAGGGATTTTATTTGGTAGACTATGAGCATGGATGCACATAGCCTTCTACCCCATGTAGTCCTTTTGCTTTGTACCATTTCCTTGTTGTGATCCAAATTTTTGTGTCTTAATCACTTTATGCCTCTCCCTAGTGGATCAGGCTGGGCTGTGCCTTTACTATAGCTGCTGTTGGTGTCTTTGTGGTATCTAGGTGCTGCAGTAGCTGATACTGGTGAAGGGGTAGTTGGTGACCTTTGCAATGTGAGGGTTTCCTGCTGCTCCTCCTCCACTAATTTAACTGATTGATATGGGCACTGAATTTCTGTCCGAGTGCTCGAGTTCCGACCTTAGTGAAGTGCAGGTCATCAAATTTAAAAAAGAAGTCCCATTCCCAGAAGGTCCGCCAGTTTCCTAGAAAGTGATGCCTTCTTTCTTTGCACCAGTTTTCTAGCCAGCAGTTAAGTTTGGCGATGTTCTTCTCTCCTTCCCCTGCAGAAAATCAGTACAGGTGCCTGTAGAGAAGAACATTCAACTTTTGGCAGTGGCTCCAACAAACACCACCAGCTACAGCACCCTTGGATGAAAGTAAAGGTAACCTGACCTTTTAGTTCTTCCTTCTGTGTGAAGGTACTAAGCCTTTGTCAGCTCCACCCCCCTCCCCAGTTACACTTCATACTCTGGAAGAGCTCTGGAAGAAAAACAATTAGCTCCTTCAATGTTAGAAAGAGACTGCAAAACCTGTAAGCCCAAAATAAAACCTGTAAGCTCATCTGTAAGCATAAAACAAGATAGGAACAAAACAGTAACTCTGCTTAGCCTACAGAGAGATTAAACTGTTAAAACTGTAAGCACAAAACAAAACAGTAACAAAACCTATAAGCACAAAACAAGAGTAACAAGACAGCAACTCTGCTTAGCCTAATGAAGACTTAATGTTTCTTCTTACTCTGTTAATGTTGCTGCTTGCTCTGTCCTTACAAGCAAACTTAGAAGACAAACAGCTCAGGTTAAGCTAGGTGATTTTGGTCAGCAAACTGTAGTCTTCCACCTTAATACAGCAACTAACCTGTCCTTTTAAATCTTCCTTCCATTGGAAGGTACTAAGCGTTTATCAGCTCCACTCCTCAGTTACACTCCTAATCCCCTGGAAGAGCTGTGGAAGAAAAACAATTAGCTCCTTCAATCTTAGAAAGAGACTGCAAAACCTGTAAGTCCAAAACAAAACCTGTAAGCACAGCCTATTAATGTTGCTTCTTGCTCTGTCCTTTCAGTCAAACTTAGAAGATAAAATGCTCAGGTAAAGCTAGGTGTTTTTTGTCAGCAAACTGTAGCCTTTCCTGCCTTGACCAAGTTCCAATGGTTAGCATAGAACACAACAGCAGGTAACAGCCCATGGAGAAATTAAGTCCTTAGTACCATCAAAACATGTCCACATCACAGGGAAAAGTGCCTGTTCTACAAGGGCAGAGGCATGGAAAAAGGTTTTCAAAAACAGGTTAACATTACTACAGCTTGATTTGCGTGTGTGTGAGGGGAAGGGGGGCACCATACCTGGAATATAGTACAGTTGCATAAGAACTTACCATAACAGTAGATCTTCAAAAGTATCTCTTGCAGCAGGTCATAACTAGTGGGATTCAGCCACAGGCATTCTCTACTTTGGATGATTTTTACAACAGTCGACCCTGGGACCTCCCCCTAGCACCGCCACATGGTATACACCTGGCAGATATAAAAGGGAGTGGTCCCAGTCACTCCTCAGCTCTTTTACCATCCCAGCAACCATATGTGTAACCATATCTTAGGGCCTCAGATGGGAACTGAGAAGGGAAATTCAGGCAGCAGCTCATGGAGTATTAGAGACAGATGCATGGAACCCTTTTGGAGCAACAGCAAGGGGGAAGAAGGGTGGGGCTGCATGTTCTTCTGCAAGAGATACTCTCCAAGATCTACTGTTATGGTAAGTTCTTATGCAACTGTACTATGTTCCTCAAGGCAATCTCTCAAGTCATAACTAGTGGGAAGATTCCCAAACAGTTGTTATACCCAGTGGGAAGAGGCAACGAATCATGAATGTTCAGGACAGGAGACCATGTAGTTTAGTTTAGTTAGTTTTTGTTGACTGGGTAAGTGCACTAGACAAATCCTGCCTATTTTCAGGCACGACTCGGGAAGGGGGATACAGATGAATGCCAACTGACCTTGAATCAGATCAGCATGGCTTTAGAGTGAGTCATGATACTGAAACTGCCTTGGTGAGGTTCACAGGCCATGCCCGTTCCACCATTGATAGTGGTGGTTTGGTGGCTGTGGCCTTTGTGGACCTCACCAAGGCATTCAATCTTGTTGATCATGATATTTTGTTACGAGTGTTGCTAAAGACACACTTTTCTGATGATGTGATTTTGTGGTTTGGACATTACTTGAGAGACAGAACTCAAAGAACCCATGTTGGTGATTCCTTGTCTCAGGAGACTTTAAAGGGATATGGGGTTCCTCAGGGGTCCATTTTAGGACCCCTGTTGTTTTCATTGTTTATTAATATATTGCCTGAAATTTGTAATGATACTGAGATTGTCTTATTTGCAGATGATGCAGTTTTATTTAGTATTGGTACTGATGTTCAAAAATTACAGGATAGTCTTCAGAGGGACTTTAACAATTTACATTCTTGGTTTATTCAACAGAGATTAACACTTAACTCTACCAAAACTAAAGTTCTGATTTTCTCTAGTCGTAGAAATCAGATTGATCAAAATTTTGTGCTTAAAGACAATTTCGGTAATATAATTGAAAGGGTTTTTAATTTTAAATATTTGGGTATAATGTTGGATCAATACTTAAATTTTGATCAACATATTGTTTTATTGATTACTCGTTTTCATCAGCGACTTGGTGTGTTGTTTCATGTCAGAAAGTTTCTTGATTCTGGGACTAGGACCTTATTGGCAAACTGTTTTCTGTTTTCTCTACTCAGGTATGGTTCCATTGTTTATTCATGTTCAGCTGTTAAAATTTTAAACAAACTCAATAGTACCTATCACAGTATCTTACGTTTTATTACTGGCCTACCTAGAATGACTCATCATTGTACTCTCTATGAGAAATCTGGTTGTTTACCTCTTAGTGTTTTTTTTAAACATAGGTCTTTAGCTTTTTTGCATAAGATTCAATTAGGTTTTTTACCTGATAGCGTTACTAGTATGTTCCCCATCTCTGTGACCACTGTTATGGCTAGAAACAGTTCAAGCAGGAAATTTGTTATCTTTGATTAGATCAAATTTTATGAAGAAATCGATTGATTTTGAATTGATGATTCAGTATAATCAATTATCTAATGTAACTGTTTGTTGTACTGTGTCAGGTTTTAAATGTTTGCTTGAACAAAAGTTTTTGTCTGAGACTATTTGCAAGTTTTTCTAATTTTTTGTAATAATATGTTTATTGATGTATTTATGTAATATTGTTTTTTATATTATTTTGTGTTATTTGTCACTGGACATCTGTGAAAATGGGCATTCTTTGCTCACAGATGTTTGCAGTATAAAATAAATGAAATAAAAAAAAAGAAAAAAAAAGCTGTTGGTGGTATTTTTACTGAATGAGGGAAATTTTGCCAGGACACCGGTGAAATTCCCCTACTCTGTAGATGGGTGGCACTGTCCGTCTGTCTGCACGGATGGAGGACCTCAGTCGGACGGAGGTGGTGGACGAGGAAGGTTGTGTATCAGCAGCTCAGGAGCTCACCATGGTTGACAGTGCGTTGGGAAATGGAAATCTTTTAGGTGATAATAATGGAGCTGTGGCTCTGGAGTCTATGGACTCTGCACTGGATTTCGATGTGGATAACTCTGCAGAAGTACTTCTCCAGGAAGAACTTGATCGGAAAAAACTTCTATTAATGGACCTAATTAATACAGCGGAACAGGATTTTCAAACTTGCCAAAAGAAGCTGGACACTGAATGCAGTAAGAGGAAACGTTCCCCGACTAGCCTTTTTAATATTGGAGGGAAATGCTTTGGACAACAGGATAGTGGCAATGGTGAGAACTTACAATCTAAGACTGCCCAACATGAAGACGGTAACCCAGTGAATAAGGTAGGACACTCCTGCGCTTTAACAGAGTGGCCTCCCGGTAATGCTTTACAGCAAGCTGGGTGGCTATGGTCTGGTGAAAAATGGGTTCTGGACCCCTCTATTCCCATTACCGGGGGTACTAATATACAGTTACAAGGTCTCAAAGATGTGAAGCTCTTAACTGGAAACGAAAAACTTTCTAAGTCTGTGAATATGGGCAATGAGGATGCGCAACGCCAAGGTGAGGCTACTGATTTCTTAGGTGCGCAAGACGCCACTGTTAACCAGACTCCTCACTCTCCCATTGTGGCTACTAGTTCTTCTTCAGGTATTCCTAATCCTGGATTTGAGTTAACAATAACCGAATCAGTCTCTTGCCCATCATCTTTAGTTGAAGGATCTGCATCGGGTAAAACTGTGAGTACTGTGAGACCAGTTGGTTTGGGTGCTAAATCCTTTGCAGGACTGTTTAAAAAACCTGTAGAATCAGCTAAACGCAGGTTCTTAGTTCACCTGAGATATCGTGGATTGGCACCTACAGCCCGGACAGACTTTGGGTGGGGAAGATTTTACTGATCGATTCTATGGGTTTTTCTCCTGCCGAAGTATATGCATTTATTCACCCCCCAGAGGATGACTATTATGACATCAGTTTTTGTTCGGTCATCTCATTAGATAGGTTTTGGAGGTTGTACTATGACTTGAAAGATCAGGATGATTAGAAAGATTTTCAAGCCATCCCTATTACGAAGCCTACGATTAAAATTGTAACAATCCTTTTTAGGAATGAAGGAGTGAACATTACGTATATTTTGTTCTGGTTAGAAAAAAGATGTTTTATACAAGACAAACCTCATCCCATTTTAGATGGGAATGGCTTTTGGACAGAGGGTTGGACAGTTCGAGTTCAATTGAAACAGGATGATGAGGGTATACAGCATTTGCCCAGTTCCTTCTTTTTGGGTAGAGACAGGGGAATATTTTTTTATGCTGGTCAACCAAAAAGCTGTTTCAAATGTGGGTCTTTATCACATTTGAACACCTCATGCAACCAAATTAAGTGCTTCCATTGTGGCATGTTGGGTCACTTAGCAAATGATTGCATTGCACCTTCAGTTTGTAACTTATGCAGTGAAACTAACCATTCCTTTTCAGATTGTCCATGGAAAGATACAGACACAGAAGAGTCCTCTGATCAGGAGCATTTTTTAACACAAGCTAGAGTATCCCACCTTGACAAAGAAGGGATAGAGATTAGGCCCATGTTTTGAGGTAGACACAGAAGTAGGCGGAGGGGTGGATTTCCTTTGGAGGACAGAAATTCTGGTTTCCAAAATGCCCCTAACTTATTGGTTTCTGAGAACCCGATAGAGGAGGATTCATCAGTTGAACGCATGATAGTTGTTCCCTTAGATTCTTCCTCAGAACCTAGTAGGGGAGAAAAGGAAACTCCATTTGTGACACCTCTAGGGTCTCCACAAAGGGCTCCTGCAAAACCGGGTACAGAATCTCATTTTTTGTCCAAAACAGTAGCCCCTGGTAAAGAAGGGGAAGGCGTAGATGCACAGGACTCTATCTTTAGTTCAGTTTCTCCTGAGAGGAGTGGTAACGGTGTTATGCCTGTATCCCCTCTGCCTTTGGAAAAAAGATTTTCGGTCCTCTCTTCGTGGGGAGACCAGGTGGAAGTTGCCCTTCCTATTCCTGTTTCAGATGTAAACACAATTATTATAGCTCCTTTACCCCCTGTCCTGGGCAGCTCTACAGGAAATAAACAACCAGAAGCTAGAAAATGTGTGACTAGGTATAGTAACAAGCAATTTAAACCCCCTCCTTAAAACCTTTTTCTTCATCAGTTGCATCCTTAAATGTGAATAGCATAAAATCACATACCAAATGTTTAACAACATTTGGTATCCTTTCTTTATTAGGATATGATGTTTTTCTTCTTCAGGATACTTGTTTTCATACAACTTCTGAGATAGTTAGGGCAAGCAAACAATGGCGTTGGGGACCTACTTTCTGGTCATTTGGGGAAGAAAGATGTAGTGGAATTGGCATATGTTTTACTACGTTGGATGTTCAACTCATTAGACTGGTTGACATCGAGCCTGGTCGAGCGTTGCTAATAGATGTCATTGTAAATGATTTTTCTTGTCGGTTGATATCAATCTATGGTCCGCAGATGAAATTATTGAGGATAGAGTTATTACAGAAGATACAACCTTTTTTGCACAAGGGACGGTATTTATTTTTTTATGGAGATTTCAACATAAATTGTTTGCAAAAAAACATAAAAGGGAAACAGTATTGTGATAAGTCCTGTTTGTCAAACATCGTCTCTTTAGCGGGTTTGAAAGATTCCCATCAAACTGGGAGGAATTCAGCAAAGCCCACTTTTTTTAAAGGTGGTTTAGCATCTCGTATTGATTTTATTTTTGTTACAAAATCTCTGCTTATTAATAAGTTACTCTATGTACCAATGGAAACTTCAGACCATATTTTGATTGGAATAACAATGGATTTCCTGCAGTATAGGAGGAAAGGACTGGGATTTTGGAAGTTGAATGCTTCCCTCTTAAGTGTTCCGTCGATTATTAAAGACCTGGAGATAATTGTACAGGATCATATCACGACAATTGGCTTGTATGAGGATAAGGTGGGTTGGTGGGAAGCCTTTAAACTTTGTTTAATAGGTTACTTTCAGTCCCAGGGCCATTTAATGGCAGCATCAAAAAGAAAGGAATACTTGTCACTCAGGCATTCTCTGCAATTATTAATATCTAGACAGAATGAATATGGTTTAGATTTATCTAAAAGTATCTCCCAGCCTAAAATATTAATGTTACCATTTCAATACAACTGTATGGATTCTCTAATTAGAGAACAATCCTTTGGGACACAAGGGAAAACAGCTCAAGTTAACCCCTTTTTAGCCTGTAAATCTAGAATAGATAAACGTCTCTTTTCCAGTTTAAAAGGGAATGATAATATTTTATTATCCGATAACAAAGCTGTTATGGATTTTTGGATCATCATAATGATAAGATTTTTGGGGTTTTGCATTGTGATTCTAACTTTACGCCGCAGTTGCTAGCAGCAGCTGATCTTCTGCGTGTGGAGCTGGATTTACAAACTGCAATGTTAGCTGATTTTTCAGAGACGAAATTGGGGTCTGTAATTGCCACACTTAAGAATGGGGTTTCTCCAGGCTCCGATGGTTTATCAGGAGAACTGTATAAACTTTTATGGAAATTAATGCCAAAAGAACTATTGGCATTATATCATTCTTTCCTTTTGGGCATGATTTTGCCAACTCAAATGTACGAAGGATTATTAGTTTTTCTCTTTAAGAAGGGAGATCGCACTGATATAGGCAATTGGAGACCTTTGACTTTATTAAATGTGGATTTTAAGATATTTTCTAAACATTTAGGGAATTGTTTGTCTATGGTAATGCCGGATTTAATTTAACGATCAACAATTCTGTGTTGTTCCTGGGAGGAAAATAACTGACGCATTGATTCTCCTCCAGGGAAATCATGTCTTTAAAAACGAGTAATATTGAAGGACTAGATGGTTTCTTAGTGAGCCTAGACCAAGCTAAGGCTTTTGATGAGGTGTCGCAGAATTATGTTTGGGAGTGTTTGACAGCTTTTGGTATAACAGCACAGTTTGTGCAATGGGTGCAGATGTGTTATGCACTGGCTAATGTGGTTCCCTTAGAAAATGGATGGAAAGGGAGGACACACAGAGTCATGAGGGGGAGTTAGACAGGGGTGCCCACTTAGCCCCTTATTATCTGTTTTTGCGTTGGACCTATTATTGTGGGTACTTAACAGGTCCCCTTTGATAAGAGCCATTGCTTTGGACTCTATATATTTGCCTAAATTCATCACTTATGCAGATGATATATGCCTTATACTTTCTGATGAAACAACAATAATGTTAGCTTGTGATACAATTACTAAATTAGGTTTGATTATGGGTGCTCGCATTAACAGGGTGAAAACTAAATGTATTAGTATTTCAGGGTTTCTGGAAACTCCATCTAAAGTGGGTAACTTTTGGATTGAATGCCAACCTTGCAAAATTTTAGGAATATATTTTGGGGGTAAAGATGAAGCAATGGATAATTGGAAATTGGCTTTACAGGAGGGTAATAATAAAGTGGCTATCTGGAATAGAAACAAATTATCTAAAAAGAAACGGATTTATTTAATTAAAACTTATTTGACACCTGTTTTTTATTTTTAAGTAATATTTTCTTACTACCTTGGTCAATGGAAACTGCTTTAATGAGATGTTTTTTTGTGGGGTGTGGGGAAGCCGTCTTAACCCTATTAAAAGAAATATTTTGTATCTGGCTGTAAAAGATGGGGGGTTTGGAAATGATAAATCCCATTCTGTTTTTCTTTACGACCTTTTTATACCTAAATTTGATTCCTGTTGTAAGAGGTTGTTCCAAAATGTGGGACATGTTACTTAAAAAGCATTTACAGGGTGTGTTATGTGAATGGAGAAATGGTGTGTTTCTCCACCAAAATAAACATCGCCCTCCATTAATGTGTGTTTGGAGAGTTGTGTTTGATAAAATAAAACATCGGGGTATAATGTGGGGAGTAGTTGAGACATTATCTAGGAAAGGATTGTACAATTCAGTTTTAAGGCAATTTTTTTATGACATGTTTTCAACTCTTTCTATGGAGATAAGTTTAAAGATCTCTGGTTACATTACTAATCCCCAAATTCTGCAAAATATGTGGGATATTTCTTGGTTGGGCATTCATAGTAAGGTGAACATTCATAGTAATCAGAAACATAAGTCAATGCGGGAGAGTTTCTGCCCGAGAGAAAAATGTGTATTTCTTCTAGAAACTATGGACCATATGTATTTTGATTGTTACTATGCTAAGGAATTCTGGGATATACTGAAAGAACATTGGAAGAATGATCTGTTGCTTCCACCTATGAAAGAAACCTTATATTATGACTTCTTTCAGATAGGAATGACTGAGGGTATGTATAGCACTTTACAAGTCTTACATTCCTTTTTATTTGTATTGGATTTGGATTAGCAGATGCAGATTTTTACTACAACAACAGATCATTACTCCCCATAATTTGATATGTATAGTAGAGTCTGAAGTGGGGAAATTGAAGATTAAGGAAAGTCATCAACTTTCATTGCACAGTTGAGGATCTTAATGGAATGAATTTGATTATTTATGAGTACTCTTGTAAAAACCACTTCAACCTTGATAGATGTATGTTGCTTTCCATTTGTTTGTTTTTTTGGGGGGGGGAAGGGAAAATAATTTAGGTATGTTATTGAAAGAGAAAAAGGTAAACAACTCAAAACAGTTACGGATTTTCTTTAATCATTGTTTGTCACAATTAATTGCAATTAACAATGCTGTAGGCAATGTATTTGAACTATCTGCAAGATTGTTGCTATGTTTTATGATGTAGCTATGTACACATTTCCCCTATTTTTTTATGTATGATTGTAATACTTATCTGCTTTTGTTATGATTTGTACTTTTCCTTTGTGTGCAGCAACACTGATCTGTCTTGATTTGTTTTGTTATTTGAATAAAATTCCCCTACTGTTTTTGATAAGTACCATGGGATCTCTAACATCCACCTGAACTGCCACCAATCCAGGCAGATGGGACCTTGGTTTAACGTCTCATCAAAAAGACGGCACCCCAGAAGTGCAGCACCCCTCTCATGCTGAACTACAGTGTCAGTATTGGGATATTAACCCAAGTGCCAGATGTGGGAACTGAACCCACAGCTCTCTGATCTGGTCTCAGAGGTGAGTGTGCTACCTACTGAGCCACTGACACTGATAATATACATGACATATATACTGACATGTAGGACAGCCCATCCAAAAATGTTTCACCTCTTAGAAGTGATGTCTAGATTGTAATGTTTAGTGAAAGTATGTACATGGTGGCTTTGCAAATATTCAAGGGTGAAATGCCCCTGAAAAAAGCCATAGAGATGGCCATGCCTCTGGTAGAGTGTAGCTTGACAACATCTGTGATAGGTACATTGTACTTAGCATGAATAAATGTAATGCAGTTGGCAAACCATGTGAACAAGTGTTGGTTAGAAACACTGATGTCCTGGTTTCCAGGGGTGAAAGAAACAAAATGTTGCTCGGATTTACGCAACTGAGAAGTGTGGAGAAGGTAAATACTCAGTGTTCTATGTGCATCGAGAGTATGAAGCAAGGCTTCCCCCGGATTCCGAAGATCCTCAAAGTATACTGGCAATTGGATTATCTGATTTAAAGCAAATTCAGAAACAACCTTAGGCTAAAGCACCGGGTTAGTGCATAAAGACACTGGTCACTATAAAACTGAATATACAGAGGTCTGCACATCAGTGCGTGCAACTCCGAGACCTGTCTGCCAGATGTGATGGCCATTAAAAACATAGTTTTCCAGGATAGATACCAGAGGTCACTGGATTCAGTGGGCTCAAAGGGACTTGCAGTCAATTTTTCAAGCCCGAAATTCAAATCTCATAAAGTAACTGGATTCCTGATAGGGGGACGTAGGTGCAGAATACCTTTCAAAAAGGTTTGAATTAATGGTAACTGGGACAAAGGAATGTTGACCACAGGCAAATGAAATGCGGCTATGGCCAAAAGGTGGACCCTCACAGAGGAATATTTAGTCTGCCATCTGACAAGGACAGCAAATAATCTAAGATGTGCTGAGGGGAACATTCATAAAGATCCAAGGCCAGAGTGGACGCCCAAATAGAGAAGCATTTCCACTTCCGAGAATAGAAAGACAGAGTAGATGGCTTTCTAGCAGCCCGGAGAACTTCTGCCACCTTTGGGGAGACCCAGAAGTGCGAGAGGACTTTGTCCTCAGGAGCAAGGCGCTCAGGTAGAGGGAACAAAGGCCTGAGTGTAACAGGGAGCCGTGCACCTGGGACAGTAAGGCTTGACACACAAGCACAGAGATTGGTTCAATGTCTGAGAGCTATAGAAGCAGAATAAACCAAATATGTCTCAGCCAGAATGGCGCTATGAGAATCATAGACGCCCTATCCTGGACCAGTTTGAGTAGTACTCTCTGAATGAGTGGAAAGGGCAGGAAGGCATACAGAAATCTTCCTGTTCAGGAAACAGATAATGTGTCACACCACACAGTTCCAGGAACTCACTTGGGAGAGCAGTAAAGTGGCAGTTTTACATTTTGCAGAGAAGCAGAGAGGTCCAACTCTGGCAAACCCCACAAGTGGAAGACGTTGTTGAGAACATCAGGTAAGATTTCCCACTCATGGGCTTGGGCAAAGGATCTGCTCAGGGCATCTGCCAGGGTGCTGGACACTCCAGGGATGTGCACTGCTAGAAGATAAATATTTCTCTGGATCGCCCAATATAACACCCTCATTGATTCTCTGCAGAGATGGTAGGAATGGGTACCACCTTCTATGTTTATGTGGTGAACTACAATAGAATTGTCTGATTGCACATGTAGGCAACCTGGGGGGAGGTGAGCCTCAAATGCCTGTAAGGCGTAGAGTACCACCCAGACTTCCAAGATATTGATGTGGAGGTGGGCCTCCACTGACATCCAAGATCCTTGTGGTCAGACGTGTAGGAGGTGAGCACCCCACCCTGTCAAAGAAGTGTCTGTCATCAGAATGAGACTTGGGACAGGCGATTGAAATGGCATGCCTCACATGAGATTGTCCTGTGACTTTCACCATTGCAGGGCTTGAAGAGCCGGGGATAACAGCAGGACCAAGGCATCAAAATCATCCTGTTTTTGGTTCCATTGGACTCTGAAGGACCACTGAAGGACCCTGATATTTAACATGGCATTGGGGACCACTGGGATCATGGCTGCCAAATGTCCCAGGAGCCAGAGATAGTCTCTTGCAGAGACCAATCTGCTGGATTCTAAGCTGTGTGCTAAAGCAATCAGGGCATCCACCCAAGCCATGGGCAAAAATGCCTTTCCCACGGAGAAGTCCAGCATGGCTACTATAAATTGGAGGCAACTGAGTAGGGTCCATTTTGGTCTCAGATAGTTTACCACAATCCCTATTTGGGTGAACAACTGTAGAGTTCGAGAAAGCATATAAGACAACTGGTGTTTGGAGGATGCTTTCAGGAGCCAGTCATCCAGTTATGGAAAGACATATGAGGCATAAATCCCCTGTCCATTTGGGGACTGGGAAAAAGTGGAAGTAAAATCCTGCACCCTTCTGAGGAAGGGGGACTGGTTTGATAGCCCTTTTTGACATTAAGGCATTGATCTTGGTCTGCAGGACCAGGGTCAGGTCTGGAGGGTAATGCTAGACCCTGGATGGCAATGGAAGAGGCATCTTCATGAACTCCAGTGTGTGTCCCATCTTGATAAGTTGCAGGAGCCACTGGTCAGAGAAGATGGCATGCCACCCTTGCAGGTGCAAGGAAAACCTGCTCCTGATGGCCATGGGTAGGGCCTCCATGCCCACAACTGGAGGAAGACTTTCAGGTGGAAGGCTGGCCCTGCTGTGGGGCAGCCAGGATGAAACAGGCTTCCTGGGCATTTCTAGGACCTGGTAATTGCAACTAAGGTTTTCTTTTATTGAAAGCTGCCTTTTGAACACGGGATGGCCCCTGAGGGTCAGTCTCTTGAGAAACCCCTAAAGGGTTGTTTGGCCTTAGGGAGGTAAAGGGTCCACACTGATTGAAGGGTACAACCAGAGTCTTGTAAGTCTTTCAAGATGTCCTGGGTCTGTGGAATGAACAGCTGAACTCATTTAAAGGGAGCATTCAAGATGGACTGCTGTACGTCCTGGGAAACAGATACCCTGAGCCAGGCATGATGCCTGAGACATATACCAGCAGAGGACGTACGAGCCGTGGTATCCATGGCATCATAAGTGGACCAAAGCAGGTGGCAGCCTACTGCTGCCACAGTAGATAGTTTCACCATTAGGTCCTCTTGGACAGAACCCACTGGTAGGGACTGGATTGTCCCCTGGGAGGTTTTTAGAATTTCCTCCTGATATTTCACGAGGTATCCCATGTAACTGAGTACACAGAGGGATAAGGTGGCAGAGGAAAAAACACATTTTTCAATGGCATCTAATTTTTTGATTCTGCATCCAGGGACTAAGCACTCATGTGCTGAGGCCTAAAGGACCTATCATGTGTGGCACTGATCACCACCAAATCTGCCTGAGGTGGAGACATGAAGGAGTGGTGAGCCACCAGAGCTTTTGGAAGGTGGGGTGTTAGTGTTGGAAACCCTAATGCCTCATTTCCCAACTTTTATCACTTTGACCCCAACTGGAGCATTAACAAAGTTTTTTGCAACTTATTTTCTTACTTTGTGAGATAGTATAATAGTATCCTTATTTTACTTTGGGAGCGCAGGGTCCATTCCTCCATAGATGCATATATGTATGTAGCTGTGGAAGCACAGGGCCCTCTGGGCCCGGCACTTCCATTTATAGGTCAACAGTTGCCACATTTTAAACATAGCCATCTTATTACCCCACCTTATGTGCCTGGTACAGAAAATTTTTGAAACACTGCCAAAATGTAATTCTGCACAACTGCAACACTATTCCACACCACATGTGTGAACAAATTTTTTAGCAGGATTTTAAAAATGATAGCTGTGACATACTTGAGGTTTGGTAATGAGAAGGCTATATTGAAAATCTGGAGTTAAAATATCTAACATTTCAGACATTACGAGCGGGCATAGTGAAATTGCAATGAATGGTCATAACTTTGGCATTTTTTTCATATTTTGACCCCACATTTTCAACATAGTCTTCTTATAACCCCACCTCATAAACCCCGTAGGTGAAAATGTTCAAATCCTTGCCAAAATGCGATTCTATGCCACAGGTGTGAAAACATGTTTTGGATATGCTGAAAATTTGGAGTTAAAATAATGAAAATTACCAAAGTTATGTGGATGCGTAGAAAAATTTCAGTGAACACGCACAACTTGGCCATTTTTAGGAATTTGTTCACCAAGTTTTCAACATGGCCTTTTTGGAACCCCACCTAATGAGCACTGGCAGTGAAATTTAATTATACAGTCCCAAAAGGTAATTATACACAGTGACTGTGAAATCACTTTTTGGGTCCAATTAACTGAAATGACAGTGTCAGTGTTCATGAGGTAAGGTCCCAAAAAGACCATGTTGAAAATTCAGTGAAAAAAATTCTTAAAAATGTATGACTACAAGTTCAAAATGCCATTGAAATACATTATAACCACTTACCTTTATTCCTCTGTTCGCGGTTCGGCTTTGAAGACTGCAGATGTATCCCAGACAGAAGATGACAGCCTACGACCTTCAGTGGTAAGTATGGGGTAAGGGTGGATGTGAGGTGGTGGGTTTTCAGTGGGAGGGTCGAGATGGGGAAGGGGGATGGTTAAAACAATGAGGGTCCATTTTCTTTTTCATGATTAAAAGAAAGACATTGAGATCTAGTTTTCTTTGTTTCAGGTCATTTTTAATATATATATATATATATATATATATATATATATATATATATATATAATGAGATAAATTAAATCTGGGGATATGAGGGTGGAGGTGCTACTAGACTATGGAAAAGGGTGTTTTTTTGAAGGGTGATCAAGGATCTGGGCAGGGGTGGGGCACTACTGTATGGAAAAGGACTTTTTTATTACAATGGGGTGATTGAGGATCAGGTGGGGGTGGGACACTACACTATGGAAAAAGTTGTTTCATTACTGCAGGGCGAATAAGGTTTGGGGTAGGTGATGGGACACTACACTATGGAAACTTTTTATTACAGCATGGTGATCAGGGTGGGGGGTTCGACACTACACTGTGGAAATGTTTTTTTTAATTACAGCAGGGCAATCGAGGATTGGGTGGGGTGGGACACTACACTATGGAAAGGTTATTTTATTACAGCAGGGCGACTGAGAATCAGGGTGGGGGTGGGACACTACACTATGGAAAAGGGTGTTAGCAAGGATTCTTGAGTGACTGAAAAGGATGCTTTTTCGTGACTCATGATATGAAAAAGGATTCTTTTTTCATATCACATGGTAACAAATAAAGCACATTTCTGGGCCATATATCTAACATTGAGGTGCAGATTGCACCTAAGGGGTCCTGATCAACCATCTTGGTGTGGTGGTCTCTTTCTCTAGGATGTTATTTTTTCGACTTTTGAATTTTTTTTAAATGAAAAACAAGATTGCCGCTCATGAAAAAGGAATTTTTCCTCATGAAAAAATGGATTTTATTCTCATTAAAAAGGAAAGAGTCTCGCAAGACAAAATCCCTTTTTGCGAGATCAAATCCTTTGTCGAACTTTCTCTTCCTAACCTGAAAAGTGACTTTCCCATTGAAAACAATGTGAAATGAAAAACTGAATAACTTTTCAAAAGATTAATATTTTTCACCAAACTAAGCATGGCAATTCTGTTATCCAAGCTGTTTGTACCATACAAAAATGACACTAAAATTCCACACTATCTGGACGCAAGGCAATGAGGAAAAAAAGCGGTGACTTTATGACTTTTTCAACTATACGGATCTCAGAAACCGCACATCCAACTGGAATGAAACTTGCCACATCAAGAGATCTACCTACCAGGAAAGCGCATGCCGTATTTTATGCAAATCCATTGTTCAGTCGCAAAGTTAAAAAATTTGAGGTTTAACATTAAACATGCTACTCAGCCCTAACTATAAAGGCATTGCTGCATGTGTGTGTGTGTGTGTGTGTGTGTGTATATATATATATGTATTAATGCAATGGGGTGGCCATATATTTCATTAGATAAACCCATTTATCTTAGTCACTGTGTGTATAAATATATTTATACACACAGGCCCAGATATTCAAAAGAGTTGAGTCATGCGCAATAGGGTTGAAGTCCGAAATTGTGCCATTCTGCGATATTCAGCAGGAGGCAGTTGCGCCCCCGAAATCATGCTGAGCAACAGCGCAATGATAATGAAGGCATGCACAACTGAAGGGGGAGGAACCATGCATAAATGGTGCAGTGTGATATTAAAAGACTTGCGCCATGTGCAATAGGGGAGCAAGCGGAAGTTGCGCCATAGCGGAAATGAGCCAAAATTAAAAGGAGCAAGGGAGAGGCACAAGAACGCTACAGGGAAGCCACATGTGTCAGAAGCAGAGGCAGACAGACAGGGTAGGAGGCACAAACAGGGCAGGCCAGGGAAAGGTCAGTCTGAACAGCCAGGCACAGGGAAGGTGTGGGGAGCCACACAGCACAGAGGCCAGCACAGGCAAGTGTACCCGGTGCAGGGAATTTAGCAGCCAGGACAGCGGGGGGCATACAGCAACAGCTGCCGGGGGATGAATACAAGCTAGGGACATGGCCAGTGCCACATTCCACATGGAGGCCGTAATGAGGGGGGTGAGAAGGCAGGTGGCAGGGTGGGCATGGCCATGGAAGGGCCCGTCGGCGGTATGCCCACAACAGGCATTACCGAGCCTGCACCAGCTTTGAGCTGTACACTGATACTGAGATTGTGGGCCGGTACCACCTGAATAGGGCAATTCTGAGGTGGCTCTCTGAGCTGTGCAGTGATGTGATGCAGGCACCCACATGACGGAGCCATGCCCTGTCAGTGGAGACTAAGGTAACAGCCTGCATGTGCTTGCTCACCACGGGTACCTTCCAGAGACCAACTGGGGACACCACAGGCATAACCCAGTCGGCCACATCACGCCACCTCACCCAATTCCTCAGCGCACTGCTGCCACATGCTGCAGAGTACATCCATTTCCCCAGCACAGCGGCGGAGCGCACAGCAAACATACAGGATTTCCACAGGGTAGCACGTATGCCTGGCATGCTAGGGGCAATAGACTGCACCCATGTGGCCATATGCACACCACCTGGCCCTGAGGGGGCCGCATACATAAATCACAAGGGCTATGCCAGCACCAACTGCCAGGTGGTGTGCGATGCCAGGGGGCGCATCATCAATGTCTGTGCCACGCACCCTGTGGGAGCACACAATTCTTTCATCTGGCACCAGTCGGCACTGTGCCACAGATTCAAGAGTGGGGACATCCCCACTGGACACCTAGTGGGTGAGTATGCAAACCACATGGACAGTCATAGGGCCTGGGAGGGCATATGCAGAGATGGCATGGGTAGTGGCCGACATGGCCTGGGGCAGGGCGATGCTGATCACAAAACTAACCTCTGCCCTCTACACACAGGTGACAGTGGATACCCACTCTGTCCCTGGCTGCTCACACCCTACCAGCGGCCCGCAACCCCATCATAGCAACGCTACAATGAAGCACACGCCACCGCATGAAATGTCATCGAGCGGGTGTTCAGGATGCTGAAGGCACGTTTCCATTGTCTGGACACCTCTGGCTGTGCCCTACAGTACAGCCCCTCAAAGGCCTGTGGGATATTCCTGGCCTGTTGCATCCTGCACAACATGGCCAATGAATGTGGGATAGCCATACAGGTCAAAGAGAGGGACAGCGATGGGGACACCGGTGACGATGGTGATGGGCAGGCCTTCTTGGCCGATGGGACCCCCGAATGCTCCAGTTGGCACAGCTGCACGGGGACACCATCATGGAGGAGCACTTCAGCCAACCCAGGTAAATCATGGGGCCATGAGCAACCACCAGTGGCCAAGGCACAACCCACAAACACGCATGGACACACACCAGGGGTGCATGCCATCAAGGGAAGTGGCAGGACACAGAAGCACACACACAACCAGGGATGAGTGAGGATTAACATGCCATGCCGAAAGACACACACACGCTCACAGACAATGCAACAAACGTGCACAGAGGGCAGAAGGCACACTGACCCAGAACGCACACCCTAGCAACACGCATGTCCACAGGCCACCACGCCCACTGCCTGTCCATGTGCGTGTGTCAGATGCTGAGCACCATTGCACATTGGTGTACAGCGCAATGCAGGCATCATCATGCACACACAACTGCGGACAGCAGCCGGGAGGGTGTGCAGGTGGACTGTGTCTCCACGTGCAGGGCCGGGTACCCACCCATGCACTGCCCACTGAAACACACAATGCACACAGCACAGCACCAGACAGTAGCCATGCTAGGACACAGGTCAGTAACGCGACACAGTGCCATGGCCACCACGGATGTGTGGGCTGCCCTGCTGAGACCCACCAGCACTGGCAGGCTGACCACTGGCCTCATGGAGTGGCACCGATGGTCCCCAAGGGGTTCCACTGCATGAACATGACTGTGCTCACGCAGGGGTCTGCAGCACACCGAACGTGCCTGCACCAGGAGTGCTCGCGATGCCCACAGCTGAACCTGATGTTGACAGGGTGGGAGTCGCATGACGCCAGGAACGGGGGGTGGATAGTACACTGCTTGGTGTCCGCGATGCATGGGCACCTGACTGTGTGCCCATTGCGGCCATGACAGCAATGAACGCCTGTGCATGCCTGTCAATAGCAGTGGTCACATCCTCTCACAAATGGTCCATCCGTGCCAGGATCTGTTCAGTGTCCCTGCTGCAATGCTCCTCTGCCCGCTCCAGAGCCACACGCAGTGCATCCATGGATGTGGCAAGCCGCATCTGCTGCTGGACTGATGCTCGCAGTAGGCGGGTGTGCTCGTCCAAGAGGTCATCAGCCTCCTCGGCATCCTGTCCCTCAGGGTGTGCAAGGCCCTGATGTTCAGCACCCCTTGAGGGTGGGTGCTGCGCACCAGGACCAGGTCTGGGCATGTCCACAGGTGGTGCACAGATGCCGCCACTGAACCCTGTACCCCCAAGCCCATTGGGCGACTGCTGATGCTGCCCTTCCGGCTGCCACTCCCCAGGGCTCAGTGGTGCTGCCGCAGTGGCCGCAACAGTCCCACTGTCCTGAACAGACACCAGTGCTGCCCCACTGGTGCTGACAGACACAGCCTGGGATTGTGCTGACACGTAGGCCTCCACGCGGCAACACCCATGGCCATGGGCATGAATTGCCCTGCTATGTGGACATCCTGTGGCACACACGTGTCACTGCCCATGATGGTCATGTCATCATCACTGGTGCCAGACTCTGTCCCGGCCACAGCCACAGTGTGCTGGCATCCGTGGATGCCAGCACACTGGGACACAGTCAGGGCTTCTTCCACACCTGTTACAATGACATCAGTGTGGACAGCCAGGAGGCCCCACTGTCGCAATGATCCACATATACCTGTGGAGGTGGATGGTCCCACCTCTGACTCCATACGACTGTCCGCAGTCGACAGGCCCACCACCGCTGATCCATGCAGATGCTCAGGATCTGTAAGGGAAAGCAAAGTCGTGTTACTGTGTGTGACCTACCCTGCCCCCCCATAGACAGAACATGACTTACCATGCAGTGATGGGCCACCACCCGTCTGGAAGCCACCACCTGGAACACCCTCAATGGTACTGTGCTGCATGCTTCCAGCAAGCCTCTCCTCTGCTGGGGTCAGCTGCACCACCTCCCGGTTGTCCCCCACCTGTTGCAGCACGTGCTTCCCTGATGGCAGCCACCTTCTCCTTTACCCTCCTCCTGTCTGTGCCCATTTTCTTCTTACACTCCTGCACGGAGCACTGGTGGCTGCCATGCAGGTTCACAGCACGTGCCACCTCCTCCCATGCAGCAGCATGGGCTTGAGGTGTTCCCCGCCCGTCCACTGAGCTGTGGCTCCTGATCTAGGTAGGCCTCGAACAGGGCCTCGGTTTCAGCTTTTGTAAAGTTCGGCCTCCTCCTCCTCCCCACCACTGTTTTCCTCCTCTCCAACAATCTTCTCGGTCATTATGTAGCATGTAAGAATGGCAGTTGTTACCTGTGACTGTGCAGTCCCATGCATGTCCCTGAATCCACAGTCCACACTCCCAAACAGCATGCAACTCACCAATAAACTGCAGTAACCGACTATGGCCACTGCAGCAAATTGTCGCACTTTTATAGCGCAATCCATGCAAATGAGGCGAGGAGCAACTTTAAGTAGATGCAAATTGCAGTGCTGTGCCATTGAATGGCTGATGAGATGATCTGCATATGACTGCTGAATATCGTGCTATTGTGCTTTGTGCGATTGTGTTGAATGTGCTGAGTCAATGGTGCAGTTCTGTGACATGCGTGGTACATCTCACTGTGCATGCCCGGGTTACTGACACAGGCATCTGCTGCGCTGATGACATGCTGTGCACAGTAGGCAATGCAGGGCATGGCCACCATTGTGCCAGTGGTGCTATAGCGATGGTCACTATATGGCGCTGTGGCACTGGGCCATCATAGGCGCAATGGCCCAACTGCTTGGTAGTCCACTATGGTGCTGGCACACAGGCAGCCAATCATGCTACATGCATTGTCTTCCAATGGCGCTGTGCGTGGCCAAGCGTCAGAGACCCTTGGCCCTGTGTCTGACCTTTGCCCCCTAGGCACCATGCATCAGGCATGGGTGCATCTCTATCACACTGTTCGGTAACAGCGTGATAGGGAATGGCAGTGCTGTACCGTGCAGCATCTGCACGTGGGGAGCCGTGCTGTAGAGCGCCATATTGCCTACTATAGCTGCAAGGATGGCACGCAGACGGGCAGTGCAGTGGATGGCCATTGAGCTCGCAAATCTGGTGGCAATTGTTGAGCCACACCATAGGCCTCTCTTCGGGGAGGCTCCCCTGGACAGGGCCAGGACCCAGGTGTGGCAGGAGGTTGCCACTGCCCTGGAAGAGGCCACCGGATGGGGAGGAGTGCAGAGCAGTGCAGGCACCGCTATGGTGACCTACGGAGGAGGGAGCCAGAGCTACTGGCACGACTGCAGGCACGTGCCAGGAGGGGCACGGTGCCACATCCAGGTAGGGGTTCCATCAGCACACTTTTATCACCCATATGGGTCACAGTGTTGTATGTGTCCAGCATATAGGGGAGGGACCGTATGGGGTTGGCAGTGGCGGTGTTCACAGGGTGTGGGGTGGGTGGGTCTGGCTGGGTGGGAAGGCACACACATTGGGGCAGGGGACTTTGCTTCAGGAATGTACTGATGTTCTTCTATCCCTTTTTTCCCCACAGGCCCAGACAAATTCTGCAGGTTGCGGGAAGAGTGGCGGATGGAGGGGGACAGTGCAGCCAGGCGGGGCGAGGGCCATCACCACCACCTGACCAGCCCGATGAGGGTGAGTGCCATACATCCATGATTACTATTGCATGCTGTGTGACAGGGTGGGCAGCGGGGCATGGCCACCATTCATCGACACCACTGCATGCACGCAACTTGTTACAGTCAACACTGTCCAGTGGCAATGCATGTCTGGGTACGCATCAGTGGTGGTCCATGCGTGCACCAGGTACATGGCTGTGCCACTGCCTTTGCACCACATAGCCATGTCACTAAACGGGCCATGATGGTGCTGTGCGTGACTTGGCCGGTGGGTGTGTCCAGCGTTCCGCATGGCTGTATGCGCCTGGGTGGGCGGGTCCTGTGGACGTGATCACGGCGGGTGGTCACACACCATCACAGTGGTATGTCCCATGGCTGTATGCCATGCACAGTAGGTGGGCTGTACGGGGTTGTGCATTCACACCTATTGACTGTGCTCCCTTGTCCTAGGTATCCGCCATCTCAGGGACATACAGGACACCATGCGGGGAGATCCTACAGCTGGCCCAGGAATCCCAGGACATACTCAGGAGACTGGACACAACTGGGGTACTGAGGAGGCACAGAGGCTGGAGGTCACGAAGTCCTGAACGGCGGTCCCGCTAGGAATCCCTCAGTCCCTGACTTCCCTACCCCCTGGACCCACCTCCTCTACTTCCCATCCCATTTGTCCACCCCTGCCCCTACCCACCCCCACCTTGTTTGTGGCCCCCAGCTTGTATATAGTTTTTATTCTTGTACATAGTTAACTGTTATATTTTTTCAATACAATTGATTTTGATATGAATACTGTGGTGGTCTCTGATTTGCAGCGGGCTATAGGTGCTCAGCTGCAGTGGTGTGCATGGCTTCAGGGGTGGTGCAGTCATGGGTATGTGTGTGTGTCCATGTGGAGGTGACTATGGTGTGGGGGTAGCTATCAGTCAGTGTCTGTAGTGTGTGTGTTGTTCCATGTGCACTAGATGACTGTGTGCAGTGGTCCATGGCGTGTGCTCTGTGTCCATGGTGCACCCATCGGCCCGTCCATGGCCTGTGCAGCTGACACACATGCATGTCTGTGACCTGCACGGTCCGCTGGCATGTCAATGGTGGCAGTCCCTGCAGGGCGGCCACTGTACCTGTCACTTTGCTGGGTTGCCCCTGTCACTGGTGTGGTGCATACCTGGCTCGGGTGGCACTGTGGGCACCACAGTCGTTGTCCCACCTCCATGCTGTGCCTTGTGTGTGTTGCAGGGGATGTGCCCCACTGTCTGTGACTTGTGCTCCGGGCGACTACTGGTGGTGTACAGATCCACAGTGCCTGCGCAGGGTGGCTGGCACTCCAGTGCCATGGATGACTGCGGGTTGTGTGTACACAGCTTACATGGGCCCACAATGGGGGCTTGGTTGCCCCACCACTACGTCCCTGTGTTGGTGTGCCCTTGGGTATGGGTGGGTGTCTGTCCATACACTGCGTGGCATCCGGTGTGGTGCATGCTTCCACACACCACTGTGGGTGTCTGTGCTGGCAGTTGTGGCCAGTGGTGGGTTGGGATGTGTCACTGGAATACTGTGCAGGGTGCTGTACCACTGGTAGTGTTGTCAAGGGCACGCCCTGTCCCGTGTGGGGTACCTCTTGTGGTGACGCATGGTTGGTCTCTCAGCAGTACCTCGCGGGGATTGTGCATGGTGGCAATGTGTCTACCATTGTTGCATTGCCGTGTGCTGCAACCCACTGATGGGTGCTCGTGGTGGGGCTGGCTTGCATGGTTCTGTGGTGCACAGGGTTGCATTGACACAGTGGGGGTGGTGGCATGAATTGGGCTTCCAGCAGTGGTGGTCACTACTCTTGGGGGGGTGTCTGGGGGTCACGGTGCAGGGTGTGCTCTGCACTGGGGTGATGGTGTGGCATGGGGTGGTCTGCCCTCCTTGTATGCCAGTCACAGCTTGCCGGTAAGTGTGATGGGGCACCATGGCCAGGCTGTGGGTTGGTTGCTGGTCTCCATGGGCCAGTGGTTATTCCAGCCCTCCCCCAGTTGTGCTGTGGTTTGGGTGTGGGGGGACGATGTCTGTTCTGCTGTGTGTTCCTGTGTCCATCTGTGGCATGGGTGGTGGGCCCCTACCTCCCGGATTGTGCTGTTACATTGCTCTGCAGCTGGGGGGCTCCCTGGTTGTGCTATGGCACCTCTCGACTGCTCAGAAATTTATCTTCACATCTGAGAATAAATTTATGAGCATGCACAGTTTAGCCAGAATGAGTGAGATAAATATCTGAGCATGCTCAGTAACAAACTTCATTTATCTTGTTCATGTGGCTCAAGATATAATGTTTATCTTGGCAACTTTATTTTTACATCTGTTCTACAAATAGTGGATACATGATGGGAAGGACTGGAATGTGGAAAACATCTTCATGAGTGAACAGTGACCTCTGGATACTCACGAGTGGTGTAGTTTAGCAGAGCCATGAGTGAGTGTCCAGAGGTCACTGTTCACGAATACTGTACTACATGTTCTTTACATGACAAATTAAATATCTTTCACAGAAAGCTTGTTACAGAAAAAAACTTCTGATGAAAGTTTTTCTGCTGGCTAGGCACAACAGTTTCTCTTCGGCGTTTCGAACAGCACACTGAAGGATCACACGGGAAACGAGTGGCACTGTAGTGCAACACAGTTTTGTTCAGGTGAGGTCCATTTGACATGCAGCTCAGGCTTTTGGAATTATATTGGGCAAGCATGTTTACTGCAGCTTACTACTAAGACATACTCAGAGTGATGATAAATCAGCCTGACATCAACAGAATGTGTATAAATGGTATTTATTATCAATGTACTGATGTTGGATTCATTTGTCTCACTGGGGTGAAAATACAAGATTTTATCTGTGAGAATCAGCTCTCACCCCTATTGTGTATGTGTGTGTATATATATATATATATATATATATATATACACGATCTTGTATTTTCACCCAAGTGAGAAAAATTAATGAATGATATGTGTTGGGTTGTGATGGAATACACTATGTATCTGCATGAGTGGACACTGACCTCTGGTAACCTCATGAGTAGCAGAGCATAGCAGATCCACAAGTGATGATTCCTGAGGTCAGTCTCCCCGAGTGCAGATACATAGTGCATTCCACCATAACCCAACACATATTCAGTTTACACAATGGGGTGCTGTGTTGATTGTTTTCTGTTTGATTTGTTTTTTGTAGGTAAGTTACAGTTTTCAGCTGTGTTTTCCTCTGGTGATTGGGCTTTTTCTTCCGCATTTCTATTGGAGTGTATGATTGGTTGGTGGTGCTGTCAGTAGGGTTGAAGTAGTGTTTGATAGGCTATGGACTGGGTGTGGGAGGGTTGTAGAGTGATTTCAGTATGGCGGGTTTGTTTTATGGCGACATGGTGGTTCCTTTTGTAGCGGGGTATGTTGTTTTTTATGTGTTATTTTGTTGTATAGAAGACTGTGGGGCTTTTGGAGAGGTGCTGCAGTGTGTTTCTTTGTGCGAGTGAAAGAGGCATGTTGTGGAAGTGTTGGTGGGTGGATGGAGTGAGGTAGGGTTTGCTGTGTGAAGGTAGCAGAGTGGAGGCTGTGACGTAACCACTGTGAGGACAAACTCACGTGTGGATAAATGTCACAGTCATCTATTTATCCACACAGTGGTGAGGACACATGCATTTATCCAATGCTATATCAGCTCCCTTAAAAATATATATACCTCAAGGGCATAACAAGGTGCAGGTGGGGGACCTTTTCCAGTTTAGAAAAAGTACTAGAATGAGGGGGCATGATGCGAAATTGGAGGAGGCACAGATTAAAAGGTAATGTGAGGACGATTTTCTACACAGAAAGGGTAGTTGACACTTGGAATAGTCTGCCACAAGAGGTAGTGGGGGCAAGCACAGTGGTGGGGTTTAAGCATGCCTGGGACAGGCACAAGGGAACGTTGAGAGGGGAGGGAGTGATGAAAAGTCATTGATCACATAGGGTCAGTGGCCACATACAATGTATAGGGTCTGTGGGCAGACTGGATGAGCCTGGCGATCTTTATCCACCAACAATTTATATATATATATATATATATATATATATATATATATATATACACACACACACACACACATATGCATACATAATGCCATGTCCTATCGGAGTTCTGAGCATCTATTAGGTAATGCCAACTTCATATTCATTGTCCTGGAATCATAGCAGACATTTCCGAGCACTGGTAAGATAAGATTAATATCCCTGTGGTGTGCATTAAATGTCAGGGGCGAGGACAGGAGAGAATAAGAAGAAGGAACATATCGTAGACGGGAAAAACCTGGTATGCCCTATATTTCATTACAACTTGCAAGATCTTTTGCTATGTAAGATTATTGAAGAAAAGCAACATGCAATTAAACTACAGTGGAAAGAAGTACCCATTGTTTGCGTTTATGGTAATCTTGGATCATGTATATTCACTACCCGAGATTGTATATTACATTTCTGGTACTTGTAGACGGACAAGAGAAATCTGCTATTTTTTCAAGATACCATGGCTGCATGTAGGTAATGGCAAGTGGGGCCACAAAAAAGGGGGGGGGCACACTAATTGATGTGCAGCAAGGTGAGATCACAGGGGAATAGTCAGGGCAAACTGTTACAGCAATAAAGTTCCAGTCTTATACACTGGTAATACTTATTAGGGCATTTGAATGTAGAAATAAAGACATCTGGCCTGTGTTTCATGACCTGCGGCCTGATATTAAAAATTTTGCATGGGCGCTAATGCATCTTTGCCCATGCAAACTGGGGTTTGTCTCAGATCCCCATATTCAAAAGAGGGTGTTGCGCAAGCAAAGAGGGTTAGTGTCCATGCAAAACATAATGTATGCGTGTGGGAAAGGGAAGGGCATGGCCCTGAATAACCTGGTCCTTTTGAACAGTTCAAATTCTGCCCAACAAAACCCCGGCTTACTCCTGACAACCCTAGTGGCTGCTGGAGGTAATGCCACCAACTAGCTGGCTGCCTGCTGGGGGAGCACACCCACCAATGTGGTCCATCCAACACCTTCCCCCGATTGCCAGCCCGTAATGAACTTAAAACTTCCCTGATACATAGTGGTCTCCCCCTCCCTCTGATCACCAGCCCTAATAAACCTAAAATGTTCGTGGTGCCTAGTGCTCCTCCCCTCCCTCCAATCACCAACCTATAATTGAATTAAAACTTCCCTGGTGCCTACTAGTCCCCTCTCTCTCTCTGATCGGCAGCCTGTAATACAGTTAACACTTGCCTGGAGCTAGTGGTCCCCCCCCCTTCCTCCAATCGTCAGCCTGTAGAAAAACTGGCTACCATACCTGGCATCTAGTGGCCCCCCATGGCACCAAACTCCCACCCCCTCAGTCACCTTACCAGTATCCTTGGTGCCACGGATGCACATATGGTGACTGGTGCAGCCCTCCTCACACCTCCTCGGCAGGCTGTCATACGTCCAGGCAAGGAGCATGCATCCTATTTATAGGACAGTGTGCATCATGCTGTCCTATAAATAGGACATGCACTCCCTGGCTGGACATACATAGGACATCCGAGGAGGTGTAAGGAGAGCTGCGCCATTTGCTGTATGCATGCCCGTGGCACTGAGGATACTGGTAAGGTGACGGGGGTTGGGTGTTTGGTGTCACGTGAGGACCACTAGACACCAGGAAGAGTTGTCAGTTTTCCTACAGGCTGGTGATCAGAGGAAGGGGGAACCACTAGCACCAGGGATGTTTTAATTGTATTATGGGCTAGTGATCAGAGGGAGGGGGACAGCTAGGCACTAGAGAAATTGTAAGCATATTATGAGCTGGTAATCAGAAATGGGGGGGGTGGGCACTAGGCACCAGGGAAGATTTGTTTATTATAGGCTGGCAATTGGAAGGAGGGGGTTGACCACTAGGTACCAGGGATATCTACACAAGTCTGGGACCGGGCAATTGGGGGGACAATGGTGTGCTAATCTGCCTCACTACCAATGCAAATAAGCCTGTAATGGTTATGCAAATTGTCCCTTACCACCTTGTGTCTACAATGAGCTCATTTGCATGGGTCCCTTGGAATACTGCAGATAGCGTTCTGATGCTATCCACTCTGGTGATATACTTCAGAAACCATGTTGGGCAGTGCTTCTTAACTTAGCACTGCACTGACATGACCCTGTATTCACTTGAGTATTGCCAGTGTACTATTCGACTCAACATAGCATTCTTGGACTCCAGGGTGATCGCAAGGCACAGCAGAAAGTTTTGCCCTATGCTTTGTGCTATTTTGAATATTGGGCCCCTGGAGTTTTAAATTGTCTGTATTCCTTTGTAGCATTTGAGACAGGCATTTGAGATTTTATCCCGAAGGCAACTAATCACTTTGCTTCACTTCAGCAAATGCCCTCAGAAACAAATGGCAAACCTAAATGTGAGTGTGTGCACCAATCAACTGAATTCAAAGTTTAAAAAACATTTTTGTAGAATGAGAAACCAGGCCAAGAAATCACTAAATAAATTTAAGAAGTTTAGAAAAAAGTCAGGCAAAGAGACTACAAGATATGGGGAACACTGTCTTCCTTTTGTTCTTCTCATTTCCTTCCAGTTATTCAGTAAAGAACAAAAGAATAATCCCTATTAAAATAAGCATGTGTCAATGCTGAATGTTTGCTTGCTGGTATTAGCATTGGAAATGCAGGAGTTAGAGAGATGCAGAATAGGAATGGCAGTGAAGTATTGAAGTTCATGCCAACCCCACCTCCATCCTGTAGAGATGGACAGGCTTTGGGGGTAAGTATTTAGGTCATCGCCCATGAGGGTCATGCAATATCACCTCACCCTATTCTTCAGACACCGACATGTGTTAAGCTGTGCCTTAGGGTTTTTGGCTTTACGGTCACCCCATTCCATAAGGACATACGTTGAAACTGGTGCAGCATAGGAGAATGGGGGAAGTCTGGAGCCGAAGAGTCCAAGGTACACATTGATGCCAGTCAGTGGCTGGGAGGTGAGGGTGGGATGGCATGAGCAGTACAGTCGGCAATCCAAAGGCATACCCCAGTGGCTGTCCATCTGTACAGGGTAGGACATTACAGTTAGAAACCCTTGGACATTTGTTGG
Source organism: Neoceratodus forsteri (assembly GCA_016271365.2). Classification (NCBI taxonomy): domain Eukaryota; kingdom Metazoa; phylum Chordata; order Ceratodontiformes; family Ceratodontidae; genus Neoceratodus; species Neoceratodus forsteri. Next base: position 68,554,084 of record CM028129.1, read on the forward strand.
TATTTACAGTACAAATTTTCAACATGGCCTTTTTGTGACCCCACATCATAACAGCATTTGGAACCTCTTCTCATGAGGAGTGCCAGTGTGATTTTGTCAATGTGTCCCGCACATTGAGTTCCTAGAGCGACAGTGCCATTTTGCAAAAACGAAAACACAGATCGGGCAGGATGTGAAAAATGACACCTGTACCATCCATAAGGAGGTGTGAAGAGATGGCAATGTTGAAAATCTGTAGTGGAAATATTAAACATGCTCGCACTTCCCAGCATACGTAGAAACTGCGCAACACATGCACGTAACACAGTCATTTTATGGACTTTCATCACCAAATTTTCAACATAGGCATTTTAGGACCTCTGCTAATGAACAGTTTCACCGAGATTTTTGTAATGTGTCCTGAACAGTGATTTCCCACAGCAACCACGCTATTCTGCGTCGGAAGTGCGAAAACACATTTCGGCCAAGATGTGAAAAATTACATCTGTACTGTTCATAAGGAGGTGCAGAAAAAATGGCAATGTTGAAAATCTGGAGTGCACATATTGCAAATGTGCCAAGTTATGAATGTGCGTGGAACCTGCATAACGCATGCTCGTAATACAGTCATTTTATGGACTTTTGCCACCAAATTTTCAACATAGGCATTTTACGGCCTCTGCTAATGAACAGTGTCATTGTGATGTTTGTAATGTGTACTGAACACGGATTTCAAACAGCGACCACGCTATTCTGCTCTGGCAGTACAAAAACACATTTTGGCCAGGATGTTAAAAATGAAAGCTGTACTGTTCATAAGGAGTGTGGAAAAATAGCAGTGTTGAAAATCTGGAGCGAAAATATTGCAAATGTGTGAAGTTATAAGTGTGCGTGGAAACTGCACAATGCATGTGCGTAACACAGTCATGTTATGGACTTTTGTTACCAAATTTGCAACATAGGCATTTTAGGACCTCTGCTAATGAACAGTGTCACTGTGATTTCCGTAATGTGTCTCGAACATGGATTTCCCACAGCGATCATGCTATTCTTGGGTAGACTGAGCCTTTGAGTGTACAGTGGTAGCAGGTCTAGTAGATCGAATCGTTCTCATCTACCATCCACCAGGGGATGGGAAGCTATTCTTGCTGGAAGAAGCGGACTTCATCATCGACATGGCGTTTGAGTTGCCCAAATTGATGGTTCTGGGTAACTTTAACGCCTGGGTCGATGATGAACTCTCGCAATTTGGTAGTTACTTCCTCCAATTAATGACTTTTTTGGGCCTTACACAGGTGATTTCCACTGCTACTCATAAATCTGGACACTCTTTGGACTTAGTCTTCCTATTAGGGATTGAAATATGCGATCAGAGGGTCGAACCAGTCACCTGATCAGATCACTACACCGTGAGGTTCAAATTTTGCACCCCGTGAGAAGGTCTAGCCCTATGGAAATGGTTAAGAACCACCCTTTACAGGATATTACTCTCCAAGGCCTTGCAATGGTCCTTGACCTCTCATCCTCCATATTGGCAAGCAGTAGTTCAGAGACCTTTGTGTTGGCCTATAATACAGCTTTTATGGTGGCTTTGAATTCTATTGCTCCAGTCCGTGTGCACCCTCATCCCCTTACCCCAAGTCTCCCTGGTTTGATGGGACATTGAGGGAGAAGCGGAGACAGGTGAAGGTTAGAGCAGTGCTGGCACAGGTCCGCCCTTGAAGCTGATCACCTTAGATTGATGGACCATTATGCAGTCTATCAATCTGCAATCACCCGTAAGAAGGCAGAATTCCTGTCCAGGGAGATGCGGTTTCTCGGAATCAACCAGCTCAGCTTTTTCGAACAGTAGACAGACTGTGCAACCCAGTCTGTCTGCGAGTTCAGAAAGCCTTTTTGCAATTAGAGTGTGAGGAGCTTGATCGATTCTTTGCAACTAAGGTGGCTGGCATCAGGGCGGATCTGCAAGGGGATGCTGTTGAACAGTGCGAGTTCACAGAACCTCAATTTTCTTGGAGTTCCTTCAATCGACTTGATTTTGTTGATGTCATGAGGATTATCCATAGTGTGCGTCCTACATGCTGTAGTTTGGATCCTGGACTGACCTCCCTAATTCTGGGTTGTAGTGATATCATCAGTCCAGTCCTTGTGCGAATAGTCTGGTGCTCCTTGGAGTCGGGTGAGTTCCCTAGCTCCCTGAAAGAAGCGGTGGTGACACCACTCTTGAAGAAAGCTACCTTGGACCCAGACTGTTTCATAAACTACAGACCCATCTCTAACCTACCCTTTATTGGGAAGGTAATTGAGAAGATAGTGGCAGCCCAATTGGAGGACCATTTAACCATCCATGATTTCTACGAGCCCTTCAGTCCAGTTTTCGCAAAAAACATAGTACTGAGACAGTGCTGGTTCTGGTGCTCAATGATCTTCTGAGGGTGCGGGATCAGAAGAGATGTTCCATCTTGGTTCTCCTTGATGTCTCTTCAGCCTTTGAAACCGTGGATCACATGGTGTTGATAGCATGCCTGAGGCATATTTGCTGAATATCGGGAACCATCCTTTGATGGTTCACCTCATTCCTCGCTGGGAGATCACAAAGAATTGTGTCCGGGGTTTTTTCCTCAGGCTCAATGTCTCTGTTGTGTGGGGTGCCTCAGGGTTCAGTGCTGTCTCCTATGTTATTCACAGTGTATATGCTGCTCCTCAGATACATTGTAGGACGGTATGGGCTGAGGTTTCCCTGCTATGCAGATGACACCCAGCTATACCCGTCTTTTGCACCCAACCAGGATGGAGCTCTCTTGGTGTTTAACAACCGTCTGAAAGAAATCAAGGAGTGGATGGATTCTAGTTGGCTGAAGTTGAACTCAGCAAAGACAGAGGTTTTGGTTGTGGACCAGGGTCACCAGATAGAGGGGTTGTCTGTTGGTACGCCCTCAGGAATTTTTCTTGGCGGCATCTCACTCCCGACCTCTGAATGGGTGCGTAACCTGGGGGTTGTATTGGATGATGGGCTGACACTGCAGTCACAAGTGTCAGCAGTCATCAAGACTTCCTTTTACCATCTCAGGAATATCGCCAGAGTTAGACACCTAGTTCCGTCTGATGACTTGCCAACGCTGGTCCACGACTTTAAGTCCTCGTGTCTGGACTATTGCAACTCCCTTTACTTTGGGCTTTCAGGGGTGGAAATCTGTCACCTGCAGCTAGTGCAGAATGCAGCAGCCCGGATTTTGACTGGTTCAAGTAGGTCCTGTCATATCACCCTGGTGCTGCACGAACTGCACTGGCTGCCTATACGGTGGCGGATCACCTTTAAAGTCAGTTTACTGACTTTCAAAGCCCTTCACTGTCAGTGTCCGGCTTATCTGAAAGTACTTCTGGTTCCCTACTGCCCTGGCCGATCACTCTGCTCAGCTGATGAGGGGTTGCTGGAGATTCTGAGAGTGAATCTTCAATCATCTGGTTGTAGGGCATTTTCTTATGCTGCGCCCACTCTTTGGAATGCTCTACCTCACCGGTTACAGGAGTGCACTTCCGTGGAGTAATTCAAGAGGGGTTTGAAAACCCATCTTTGGCAAATGGCCTTTTTAGAAAACTGATTGTTCTGAATTTGATGATTTTATCTGTGCCTGATATTTGTTTTTAATGTTTGATTGCATTGTTTTAAGTTGTACAGCACTTTGGAAACTGAAAGGCGCTATACAAATAAAAATATTATTATTATTATTCTGTGTTGAAAGTGCGAAAAAATACATTTCGTCCAGCATGTGTAAAATGACAGCTGTACTGTTCATAAGGAGGTGCAGAAAAATGGCATTGTTGAAAATCTGGAGTGAAAATACTGTAAATGTGCAAAGTTACGCGCGTGTGTGGAAACTGCGCGACACATGCTCGTAACACAGTTATTTTATAGACTTTTGTCACCACATTTTCAAAATAGGCATTTTAGGACCTCTGATAATGAACAGTGTCACTGTGATTTTTGCAATGTGTCGAACACAGATTTCCCAGAGCGACTGCGCTGTTCTGTGCTGCAAGTGCGAAAACACATTTCGGCCAAGATGTGAAAAATGACAGCTATACTGCTCATAAGGAGGTGTGGAAAAATGCCAATGCTGAAAATCTGGAGTGAAAATATTGCAAATGTGCAAAGTTATGAGCATGCATGGAAACTGCGCAATGGACGCTCGTAGCACAGTCATTTTTTGGATTTTTTCCACCAAATTTACAACATAAAATTTTTGAGAGCCCACCTCATGAATACTGGCACTGTTGTTTTGTTAACTGGTCCAGAAAGGTGATTCTGGGCAGTGAATGCGAAATCACCTTTCAGGACTGAATAATGCCATGTCAGTGCCTGAATTCTTGAGGAGGGGTCCCAAAAATCCCATGTAGGAAATTTGGTGCCAAAATTCTAAAAAATGCCTGAGATATGCATCAAAGTTGAAAAAACCCTATTTATGCCATTATACAGCTTACTGGCATTTCCTCAGTTCGAGGTCAGCTTCCCAGTCCACCGAAGATCGTCACGCCAGACTCTGGAGGTAAGTATGGGGCCAGGGGGAGGTTTGGGGAGGCAGAGTGCACAGTGGTTGGGTACAGGTTGTGGGAGGGGGCAGGGAAACCGCGAGGGACAGTTTTCTTTTTTCACAGGTTAAAAAAAAAAAAAAAACAATGCAGGACTTTTTTTTTTACAGGGGCATGTGTCACACTGGGGTGGGCTCCCAGCTTGCCAATGGAGTGTTTTTTTGGGGGGGCAGATGTAGTCGATGGGGGATTGGGCACCCCCATCAGCACAAAAGGAGGGGCGCAAGAGCCGAGAGGGATTGGGCACCCCCTCGGCACAAATCTACTGGGTTTTTGTTGGGGTGGCAACTTTAACTAGGAGAGAGACTGAAGCCGATGGGGATTGGGGCTCCCATTGGCAAAAACACTGTTGTGGGGCGGGCAAATGCTGCCGAGGGGATTGGGCACCCTCGGCACTGGGATTAATTAATGTTGTTTGTGAACAGGCGGCAAGCCGTTGCCATGTTTACAAACAATATTATAGTAGACAAGTTCTGCCCAGCAATGATGGGTCACTCCCTCATTGCAGCGGAATTGCTGACGCTGCAATGACGAGGCAGCACCTGATTGCTGTGGCGAAAACGTTAGAACTTGGTGGCACTTTTGGAAGCCAGTGTCATCAGCACATTGTGCCTCCATTGGCCCACCACTGCCAAGTCCCCAAATGCTGTGCCTCCCTTGGCTGCCACAGTGCAGCACCTCCACAACCCGCTGTCTCTCCTAAGCTGTTACATAATGTTTCTTGCACATGCATGCAAGCAAACATAAAAAATGTCATTAGGAAAAAAGTGTCGGATTGAATAAGGAAATAAAAAAGAAACAATGTTATGTCATTAAGTCGGTCCGTTGTTTAATACAGCAGGACAACATCCCCTGGATCAGAAATAAAAATGGAAATTGTCTCAAAGTTCTTTTTTCAATTATGACCGACATTACAGAACAGGGGATATACAGTAAGTTGGGTCAGCCTCAGGGAAGCAAACCTGACAGGCTGTATTCACCAGTATTTGAGGTCTTACTGCACAGTCTCAGTGGCTCCTATGCACAATGGGGCAGAAGGTACATTCCACAGGCATGTACCCCACCCTTGGAGCTCTGCACCTGTAGACAGGTACGTGCCAGATGGCATTCATGACCGCCAGTCACCTGTCCACAGCCCTGCCCCCCAGTGTGCAGGTTCATGTGGGCAGACAGGGGCAGAGCTGCAGAACTAGGTGGGCATCCAATCGGATGCCTGTCCCAGGTCCTTCAGTGGATCCCTTAAGCGGTAGGGCATGCATTGGCTCTGAACCTCTGTGGATGTCAGATGGCTGGTGGACATGGAGGTGTGAGGAGGCCAGTGCCACCAGCCTTCCTGGACCGCAGCACCAGCAGCATGGTACAGGTATGGGGACGGGGAGGACAATGGTGCTTTGGGGTGGGGGGTCCACTGACCACCAGTGATCAGCTGGACAGGCCAGGATGGATCAGGGGCTGTGGGTGGAGAGGGAGTGGTCCGAATGTGCTATACTGTGTGGGGGGGGTTTCTGTGCAACACTATGGGGATGGCAGGCATGCGGGACAGGGGTGGGGATGCTGCTGTACTGGTGGGTGTCCCACAGGCCACCTGGGCCTGGTGGGGAACTGTCTGCACACTGGTGCATATAGACATTATGGCAGGGTCTGTGCAGCTAGGGTATCGGGTGTGTAATGGCTGCATGCCCCAGTCAATGCATCCTATGGAGGGGTTAATGAGTGCAGAGTGGCTATGCACTACGGCTACATGCATAGGCCCCAGTGTGTATAAAAGACCATAAAACTGAGGGCACCGGCCTTTAGGCAGGCAATTTGACTACATCTGCAATATTATTATCTTTTTATTTGTTTGTACATTTCAGCCTGCTTTGCTTTGAAACCATTTTTGTCACAAATAGCATTTTTATGCATTTTACAATGCAAGATAATACAAGATGCATTGCATCCATTTCAGTTCGATCTGTTCATACTAATAAAAGATAGGCAAAAAATTAGCAATTAATTATTAATGCATTTTTTAATGCTTAGCAAATGTTGATGAGGACTTAACATTATATACATGCATTAATGTTGTATATTGTCAAAATGCTTAGTTAATATTAGCTTTACTGTATTTAAAATCATGCCAGATTGACTTGTGTATCTCAGTTGCTGGCTGCTGTGGACCGAGTGACTTTTGGCACTAAGATTTTCCCAGCTAAATTGAATCTGAATGGTTGCTCATTGCAGAAAAGTAACTTTTTGGGCTTCTCATCTCAGCGCTCACTCTAGGTGCTTTTACACACAGGTTTATGTAATGGAATAACTGTTATGGAAACAGTATTCCGTTACATCCCTTGTGTGTAAAGTGCATCTGTTTCGTTCCATAGGCCAACGTTCATCCAAACCGCAATCTCTGCTTTTCGCAGTTTGTACCGTTGTGTTCTGTTTCATCGAGCTGTGTAAAACAGCCATTCTGAAGCGGTGCACAAACAACAATAGAGTAGCAAGCTCTGTGGGGGTGCCAAAACACAAATGGAGGTGGGAGCTGCCGGAAAACTCCCGGAGTGTAAAGGGATCCTAAAAATGCAACAGAACACAACGGCGCCACAGGTAATGCTCATTTCATTTTAAAAACCTGTGTGTAAAAGCTCCTTTTGAGAGCGCTAAAGCCATGGTGGGCTGTCAATCACTGCAGTTTTAATGTAATAGCTCACAAATTTCTTGACCACCAATTCATCTGATACCTGCCTTTCACAGATGAGTGCCTTTGGAGTTAGGAGAGAGAGGGTTGCAATCCCTCATTCTTGTATACTGTATGCCCCCATGTCTGCTGATCACCGTTGAGCATGTAATGTTTTAAAGATGAATGACGTCAATAACCCCCACTAAAAAAACACATTCAAAACAAGAATAAAGCAAATTATGTCAGTTGATTGAAATTGTCTAACTGTACCAACATTGTAGAAAAATGTGATAATACTAGGCTCTTTCTGAATCTTGACAATAAAACTATATTTCAATTGTAATAACAGAATAAATTACATTTGGGAAGGTACTGATATTAGAAACTTCCACCCACATATTTGGCTCTGATTCCTTTAATCTCACTGTCTTATCTCCCACCTATATATTTTCTGTGCCTCATGGTGTTTTATTTACAGCTTTCCAGTTTATTGGCCAAAACTTTATTTAATAAACTAAGCTTGCCACAGTCTTCAAGAACTTTTTTTTGATTGCAGTTCATTGTATTCTTTAAATCTAAATGCAGAATGGGCTGGGTGTATAAGAGGCAGTACAGTGTAGTGGTTAAGAGCACTGAGCTGCAAACCTGGAGACCTGGGTTTGGATCCCATCGGCTCCCACTTGCATACTGTGTGACCCTCCTTGTGCTCCCAGGTCACACCTGGAAACAAGCACTGGCTTAGTGGGCCTATCCTGGTTAAACAATTTCCCCTTTCCCTATAATGAGGAGTGACTGGGCAACTATCTGAATGCAAATGGCGTAATTAATTTCTCCAAGTCCATGCAAATATACTGCCCTTGCTGTGCTGCCAATGTGTATACATGTCCTAAAAACCTATATGTTCTAAATCTTCTGGCACCCCTACCTAGTTAAGGAGGATGTCTGTGTAATACTTTCCTGCTGTCAATTTTTCTTTTCAAGTATAACAATAGCGCATTAATGTGGAAAATAAAGATTTACATGAACTTAGCTTTCTACATCATCTTTGCTGCTTAGCTGATGGCACAACAGGCTAGAACACATATGTCTTAGAGTAGACCTCAGAGCAAAAGAAATGTGATTGAAAAAGTGTGGCCTGAGTCTGCTAGCAAATGACTCAGAAAGCTGCTTATAGCACATATAGTAGATTAGGCAAGTAACTAAAAACTAACAATGTGATCTGAGGGAACGTGATTACTACTGATACCTGAATGTGATCTTTTGTGGCTTCATAATTGCATTGTAATTATTTGTGGATGCTCGGAACTTGCAGACTTCCACGGGAAAGAATGCAGGGCTGCGGTGGGTGTTGGTAATTAGAGAACTGCAGACAGACTTGTGCAATTGCTATTATCTACTGTATGTCTGAATGGGGAACCTGAACTCGGCCTCCTTGACTCGGCAAAAGTGAGAGCTGTACAATCTGCTAGCTGTTTTATTTTCTTGTTCTGAATTTCATGTCTTGCAGACTGACCGGTGGTGTGCTTGAAGAGCTGGATTCAAAGGCAAAATAATGCTACTCAACTCCTTTCCAGTAAGGCACATGATTTTAGATTTTAATTGAAAGCTGAAGTCATTATTTGTGGTAAAGCGGGAAGCAGCTTTAAGATAGCCTGCTTGACAGAGCAAATGAGCACTACCCCACCATCATCAGCCTCTAGCTGTGCACAGCGTGTATCTGATAAAATACTCTGCAGGGGGCTGCCTTTGTGTAACTATACCCACAATGGAACTATAACACTTAGGTGGCGCTACTCCTAGAGTTACAACCCCTGCCTACTACCCGGGATATAGGTTGAGGGGCCTTGGTTCATAAGACTTAACTTAGACCGGTTCTTTTCCAAGATATTACTAGTGATACGGTGCCTCCACCCAGAGTTTAACTTTAAGTGGGCTGGTATGGGACTTGGTACAACCCCCTGGGATGTTGTACGATCCACTGTAACCATTGGCCACCCCAACACATGACCCAATAAACATGTCTCCACATTTTAATACCTGGTATAATTATTTATTGGCTCCTAATAATATTCTCACAACACCATTGTCTGCAAACAACAACAACAACAGTTTATTTACAAGGGGGCCAGGACTTAGGAATGGGGAAAAAAAGGAGTCGAGATTATGCAGGCAGAATATACAATAGTTACAGTGACTGATTCTTTGGTTGGTGCTGGTAAAAACCCTCCAGCTGGGTAGATACACAGTTATGCAAATCAGAAATGCAATCACACATTTTGACAACCTAGATGACCAGAGCCCTGGCTATCTAACCTGCAATATATCAGATGACACACAGTATTGCTTCCCCCACAACTGGTACTAGTTCACCAAAGTTGTATTGAAACCCTGCAATCTCAATATTTAAACCTGGGTACCCAATACTTTAAAGTTCTTACAGGTTGCAGGCCTGTTGGAGGGTGCAGCTGTACGTTGGCCAGCTTGACTTGAAAAAGCTGAAACTAGACTTTCAAAGATTAGATACTTGAACTATTTACAGTCATTTGGAAATCATGCATATTGCAAGGTGAACACTGGTTAGGTGTAACCAGCCGGTTACACTGGGTTGAGCCCGATTAGAATTTCTGGACATTTAGCACATTTAAATTGTAAACACATTCAACACATTTATAGAAGGTGTAGATCATTCAACCAGGGGCCAGGATGGCTGCCCTGGTTCTTTTGTACTTAAATCTGTGGGTGCTTGGTCCCAAATCTAGGCAGACCCTGTTTCTTTGCATTCGCATATTCAAAGCAGTCATTTCCAGTTAATGTAGTCATTTCCAATTCAGCTCCATTTGTGGCACATGGCTGAAGTCTACAGCTCCACTGGACATATTTTTTTTTTAATTTCTGTTTATCTCCGCCTCTACCACCCTCATCTCCCCACTCAATTGAACCCCTCAATGCTCACATACACGTCTACCTTCCCGACCCAAGGTCTGCCCTAGAGTGCACAGCTAAACTCCCCCAGGCTATTTCGATGGCCTGATTACCCCATGGGCAGAGTAAGGAAAGGTCTCTCTTTTTACCTTCTCTCTGAGAGTTTTTCCAGTGAGAAAGCTTGCACAATGGTGTCTGCCTTAGTTAGTGGGTGGCACGTGTGCTGCTGGAGGACTCTTCACCTAGGAGAGGTGAGGGTTGTTATCCTGTGTTTCTGTATCTGACTTTGGCATGCAGTGTGGGCAAGGGGGTCAGGTGCACGCTGAGATCTGCGTCTACCCCAGTCCCCTGCCGACATCAACCCCTTGTGTTGCTGCCTCACCTAGACCGCACCGACAGCCCCCCCAAATTCACCAAGAGATGGCGGTATTGTGGCGGGGAAGCTTCCCCTCCCTCTCCAGAGAAGGACAGCAAGCCGTTGGGCACCCAATCCTTCTCTCCCCGGCAGACCCCACCAGTGGCCCGAGTCCATTCCCGAACCCGGGTCACCGGCGTGGAGCGAGGTGTGGTGTCCAGTGCCTCAACCCTCAGCGCCACTGGGCCGCTCCACTGGACATCTTGACTGAACTAGTCAAGCAAATACTGGTCCCCCCAGGCAAAGTCAGGATGAGCCCTGGTTCTGAGTGTTCCCCTTCCCTCCTGTTTGCTCCCGGCAGATAAACATGTCAGCACATTTATACATTTTAGCTGGACTCACCAGGTCCCTTAAAGCAGTTAGGTCCACCTACGCTGGGCAAGATTTAGGTGCAGTAGATGTAAGGTGCAGACCAATTGAAAAGTCTTAAATAGCAACAGTCACTAGGGCATTGTCAGCCCCAAGAAGCAATTTTCTTTCTTTCTTGTATCGGGGGGTACAAGAGTACTCACTCCGGCTCCTTATGGTAGGATCTCCACAATAAAGGCTCCTGATGTCTTTGGTTGTCTCACCACTGAGGCAGGTTCAGTTCTCTCACAGGTGGCTTGATGTCACTTGCAGGTACGCATCATTCTCCAACATGGAATAGAGGGCTAGCACCTGAAGGACATTCTGGCAAACCTCAGGCTAGCAGATTCTGCATTAAATGAAATCACTTTAAAGAGCTACCAACAACTCAAGATGAACTTTGAAAAGTTGGGAGAGCTTAAGCCCGAGGTTCAATGTGGGGAATAGCTCCTCCCACAACCTCCACTTAAACCCATCAATGACACACCTCCCTTGCTTAAGGAGTGTTCTTTGTTCCTAGGCTCCCTGCGTGGCTCGTGTGGCTGTGCTCCTTCTCTGCTGCTCTCTGGTTTGTTTCCTCCCCCTTCCCTCCTCTTTTCTCTCCTTGCTGAGTTTTTCCCCTCCTGTGTCTTTCCTGTTGTTGCTTGTCTTCTCTCCTCGGTGGCGGTGTTCCACCTCCCTGCTCCTTTCCTTCCTTAGTCCCTATCCCTCACTGCTGGGTTCTGACCCTTTGTGGGTTTTTTTGGGCTTCTTCACCCAGATGAGGCTCCCTCTTACCCCGGAACTTTCAAGCACCTTCACCTCCTCCATTCAACTTACTGACTCGCATCTGCACCCCTCCCACTGCACGTCCGCTTCCTTTTTCATCCCTTGCTAGCTGGTCCTATCCACTCCTCTGTACCAAACTTTCTCGTCCACTTTGCTTCCCACAGTCCTGATTACTCCTAACCCACACCAAACCTTTTCAAATTCCTTCCTGAGTCAGTTGTGCAGTGCTTTCCCACTCAACCCTGGCATTTGCCTTGTGCTTTGCAATTTTCGAATTCACTCCAGACTGCTTGCCCACTCATCATGGTGGCCTTCCACCACACCACCTGCTCCATGCATGTCCGCATTCCTACTCCCTGGATGCTCCCTGTGGCTCTTACCCCCTCAAGTTCAGGTGGACCTGAAATTCTCTTCACAGACCGGCACATTCTGAGTTGTACGTCAAAGTCAGTTCCTTTTGCAAATCCCAGACAACTCCATCCAGCTCATCAGTTGTTGCAGTTGGTGGCTGTATCTTCTTCCAGCAAACATCCACTTCAAGAGCATGTGTAGGCAATGATTTTATCGGTGGATTGGTTTCCATTTTATGACACATCTCTTTTAGGCATCCAGACGACATATAAGTGATGGCCGCCACACCTCGGGGCAGGAACCTTGTTTTATATCCCAGTCTCTGAGAACACGAATGGCAGTATCTCCATGGAAAATCATCCCGCAACCTCACGTGCCAATGAAATTTTAAGTGTTGTTTAGGACAGGGGATATCCAATTACAGTACTACATTTTTAGGTGGAACTACATTTAAAATGCAATCCTGGTTAAGAGTATTGGAATTGAAAGGGCCATTTAAACTGGGTATGGACAGTGTTAATATACAAGTGTGTTGGAATTGAAAAGGCTGTCTAGACTAGGAAAAGATTACATTAAAATACAAGTGGATTGAAGTTAATCAGCTGTGGAATATAGGGGAGTACTGAGTTTAGGTACAATTGGAGTTAGTGGAGTATTATAAACTGAAAAGTGAAGGGGAAAACACGAACATACAAACATACAAAATTTGCCAGTAGATAAAGGCCTAGAGGTCTATCAAGTCTGCTCAAATGTGCAGCTAGCAGCCCTTGTTCTGCAGCTGCCCCTCCCTTCCACCCTTCCCCTTCATTAACCCTCCCCCTTGTCCTGTCCCATCCCCTTTTGAATCAGTCCACTGTTCTACTGGATACCACTTCTGCAGGTAATGCATTCCACCCAGCCACCACCCTCTCTGTAAAAAAGTGTCTCCTCATCTCCCTCCTGAACCTTCCTCCCTCCAGTCTCATATCATGGTCCCTGGTGGCTCTCCCCTCCCTTACTTTGAACAGCCCCTCTGTACCCATCTTGTTTATTTCTTTCATGTATTTAAAGGTTTCAATCATGTCACCCCTGTCCCTCATCTCCTCCAGTGAGTACATGTTCAACTCCTTCAACCTCATCTCGTATGATAAGTCCCCCAGCCCCTTGATCATCTTTGTCACCCTGCGCTGCACCCCCTCCAGTAACTTAATGTCCCTCTTCAGATATGGGTGCCAGTACTGCACGCAGTACTCCAGGTGTGGTCTAACTAATGACCTATACAGTGGCAGAATCACCTCCTCCCTCCTCGAGGATATACCCCTTGCAATACAACCCAGCACTTTGTTGGCCTATGCAGCTGCCTTCCTACATTGTGCCGAGTTGTTCATTGACCCTGTAATGAGCACACCCAGATCTTTCTCCTCCTCTGTCTGGGCTAGCTGTACTCCCCCCAGCTGGTAACTCCTCCTTGGGTTCTTCATCCCAAAATGCAGCACCTTGCACTTTTTGGCATTAAACCCCAGTTGCCAGGTGTCTGACCAGGTTTCAAGCTTTGCCAGATCATCCTGCAACCCCTGCCATCCCTAGGTCATCCACCACCGCACCTACCTTGGTATCATCAGCAAACAGACTGATCTTTGCTCCTGATGTCCCAAGGATATGTCTGCAATGAATATCCCAAACAACACTGGTCCCAACACCGAGCCCTGTGGAACACCGCTCATCACTGACCTTGGGTGTGAGAGCTCCCCACCCACCACCACCCTCTGTTGCCTTCCCTGAAGCAAGTTTCCTACCCATCTCACCAGCTTTGCACCTGCCCCTGTGCCTACTAACTTCCTTCCTAGCCTTCCATGCAGCACAGAGTCGAATGCCTTACTAAAGTCCAGATACAGGACATCCACTGCATGGCCCCTGTCCAGTTGCCTAGTTAACCAGCCATAGAACTCCACCAGGTTTGTTTGGCAGGATCTGCCATGTATGAAGCCATGCTGTCTGCTGTCCTGTAGTCCTTTGGCCTCTATGTGGGGGATTTAGGGGACATAACACTGCACAGAGCAATTGGGGAAGGATAGTAGGTTGTAACAAGTGTGGGGTGGCTTTATTTATGGAGCCACTGTGGAGGAAGGGGGAATGCCCGATGTGTATGAGCATGGATAAACTAACTAGGGAAATAGAACGCCTCACTGAGGAGATACAGAAATTGAAAGGGAGGAAAATAGATGGGCTGGGGCAAACAGGACAAAGAACGGGCATACAGGGGCTTGAGAGTATAGACACAGAGGGAAAACAGGAAGGAAATAGTAGAGAACCAAAGACAAATAAGCAGAAAACAAATCACCCAGATGGAGGTGATGGAGGGGAAAATTGGAAAAAGATAAGGAGAGGGGGACACCAGCAAGAAACCGGGGCGCAAGCTGCAGGGCCCAGGTGCTACCCATCTCTGTGGTACCCACATACAATAGATATGCAAACCTAACTGATAGGATCCAGGAGCACAAAGGCAAAAAGAAATCAGGGCTGCAAGAGAATAACAGAGATGTGGGAGAAAAAGATAGCATACAGGGAGGTCAAGGGAGCCAGGTACCAGAGGTCTCGATAGAGTTGGATAAGGATGGCAAAAAGACAGGAAGAACACAAAAGGGGGTAGAGAGCAAAATCAGGGCAGGCACAGGTGGTGGAGCAAAAAACCTCACTCAGGAATCAGGCAGAAAAGGGAGAGGAGGGGATCTAAAGGAGAATCCATGGTCCATGCTTCCGAGCAACAAGAAATTCTGGGTGATCACTACAAAGACAGGAAGGTGGGTAGGGAACATGGTCATGCAGGATGGAATAAAATAATAGTCTATGGGGACTCAGTAATAAAAGGAATGCAATGGGGGTACACGGGGTAACCCACACACGAGAACAGCAGTGGTGTGCGCACCTGGGATGGAGGCAGGTAAACAGATAAGTGAACTGGTAAGGGAGGCAAGGGAAAAACCAGACATAATACTGCATATTGGGACCAGTGATATAGCAGGGGAAGAGACAGGGTGGTTCAACATAGATTTATGGATTCAGCGGCAGCATGTAGAAAGACAGTGAAATCAATGACCTTCTCTGAAATAATCCCAGTTCCAAGGGCTAGCATGACTAGAAAGATAAGGATAGCAGAGTTTAATGGATTGCTGAGTCAGTGATGTAAGGAGGGGGGATATGGTCTTATAGGCAGGTGTGGAGACACATAGTTAGACAAGAAACTATAGCAGGGAGGGAAAAAGGAAACTCAAAGATAAAGTGGGAGAGCACATGGAAAGGAATCTGGGATTAAACTGCTAAGGGTGGGGAGGCAGAAAAGGGGAGGCCAGAGTGCCCCCCCAACACTAGCAGAGACAGGGAAGAGGTGGAAACTGAAAGTAGGGGGAATGTGAATCAGGTGAGACAAGGTCAAAAAAAAAAAAAGAGCAGAGGCAAGGCACATACCAAGTGGAGGGTGGTGATGCTGAATGCACAAAGTCTTGGGAACAAAATGGCAGAACTGCAGACTCTCTTAGCAGAAAGCAGGGTGGATGTTGCCACCATTACCAAGACCTGGGCAACAGCAAACCATGACTGGGACATATTGTTGCAGGCTTTACAGAAAGGACAGGGAGATAGCAGGGAAGGGGGTGGCAGTATACATAAAGGAAGGTACTGTATGCACTAGGGAGGAAGAGTTGGAAAGGGGGAGCATGGAGGCACTCTGGCTCCAGCTCCAATCAAATAAAGGAAGGAAGAAAAGGATGGGGGTCATGTACAGACTGCCTAGCCAGGATGAGGTTACAGACAGGTATTTATGCACACAGCTAACCAAGGCATCAGAGAGGGCAGAGAGGGGGAGATTGCAGTGATGGGAGATTTTAACATGCCCAAAATGGACTGCGTCTGTCCAGCTGCATCCTGCACCAGAAACCAGGTAATCTTGGATACAATCCAAGATAGCTTCATGATGCAGTATGTGACCAATACCATTATTTTATTTTATTGAATTTTGTTGACCCGGTAAGCCCACTGGGCCTAGAAGTCCCTTTTTCAGGGTTGACCGGGGGGGGGGGGATACAGATGGTAAGCAACTGAAATTCTGCCAGATTAAGATGTTGATGGTATTTTTAGTGAATGGGAGAAATTTGTCGGGGGCATTGGGGAAATTCCCCTACTCACAGGTAGGGGGACTGGCTGTCTGACTGGGAGTCAGTCTGTACCAGTGTGTGCTAGGACAAGACCATGGAGGAGCTTGGGGAGCCGAAGGCTGCTGTACTGATAGATTCCTGTGAAGTGGAAACCTTTTATGATGCAGAGGGCCTTTTTTCAGATGAAACTACTGATGTGAAACAGAAAGATCCTTCTATGGAGGATTCCGATGGATATAAACTTTCTGAGAAAGATGTTCAACAGCTTTCTGTGAAGGTAAAGCCACTTCAAGTATCATATTTAATGCCTATTAAAACTGGACAAACAATGGAAACTTCAACCGCAATTCAAGTCATTGATAAAAGTTCTGAAAACTTTGACTTTCCTGTTGCTGATTTGGGCAAGCAAATGGCGACTGGTGGGAGTTGTCAAGAGCCATCTCAAAATATTCCATCTGTGACTGTCCCTAATGACCACTGCTCAACGGTGCTGGACCAACAATGCCTAATTGTTTTTCAGTCCTCCCCTTCTAATCAAGCTGATACTACAGAGGGCTAGAGGGCATGGGATGAAGTTGGAGGGAGGACGATTCAGAGGAAACATGAGGAAGAATTTCTTCACAGAACGGGTGGTGGACAAGTGGAACACCCTGCCAGAGGAAGTGGTGGGGGCTGAAACAATCACGGGATTTAAGAATGCATGGATAGACATAAAGGAATTCTGGAGGTCAGGGGTAAGGGGCAACAGACTTCTAGGAAAACATAAACTGAACTTACAAGCTCAAATGGGCAGACTGGGTGGGCCATAGGCCCTTATCTGCCGAGTCTGTCTATGTATCTATGTATCTATGTACAGTGTATACATTTTTGGCTTCTATTGAAAAACTTGAGAAAAAATCCTCGGCTGATTCCACCTCTTGGGTAGATTTGGATATTAATCTGAATGAATCGTGGACCGTAGAAAGTTCTTTACAGGCTGCAGGTTGGGTTCATTCTCCTGCAACTCAACAATGAACTTCAGGCTTTGCTCCAGTGATGATTCCGAGTGTTCATCTTCCCAGAGAGGGCCTTCGGTCGGGGGTGAGTTCAGTATCAAATGTAAATTCCTCCATATCAGGTGTGGGACAACAGTCTATGTTTTCTGACTCTATACCTTCTGACTTTGCACTAACTCAGAACCCACGCTTACATTTTAAAACCACGTCGCAAGATCATGCTCAACATGATGGAAATAATAGGGTGGCGCTGCAGACAATGGAAATACACCTTTGACTC
The DNA here is from genome assembly GCA_016271365.2 of Neoceratodus forsteri. Lineage (NCBI taxonomy): Eukaryota > Metazoa > Chordata > Ceratodontiformes > Ceratodontidae > Neoceratodus > Neoceratodus forsteri. The sequence goes on from CM028129.1 coordinate 68,571,521, forward strand.
AGCCTAATAGGATTATTGCGGACTCTGGTCAAGGTGACAATATGGATGGTGGACAAAAAGGAACTGGGGGGGATGATTCAAATGATAGATCTTATGCTTCATTTTTTTTTTTAAAGTCTTTCCTGCCAAATGGCATAATGCAGTTAGACTGATTTACAAAGGTGGTTTTGATGTTTTCCCAGACAGGGTGTTTGTAGGTAAAACTTTATTGCAAGATAGTTTGAAGTTTTATGCGACTGAGCTTTATGCTCTTATCCATGTTTCTGGAGAAAAAAAACATTTGATCTAAGTTTTAAATCACAATCTGGACTGGATAAATGTTGGGCACGGTATTACTTAATTAAAAATGCCCCTTTATGGGTAGCATTTGATGTTATCCCATTATCTGAGCCAGCACAGAAAATTATCACTGTTGTTTTTCGTAATGAAGGGGTAAGTGTAACTGATTTGCTGTACTGGCTTAAACAAGGATGCACAGTCTTGGGTCATCCTGAGGCTATTTTGGACTCGGAAAATATCTGGATGGGTGGATGGTGGGTGCAGATTATTTTACAGGTCCTTGATGGGGAGTTACAGCATTTGCCTAATTCCTGTTTTGGGCGGAGAGATAGAGGTGTGCTTTTTTACTCAGGCCAACCTAAGTGTTGCTATAAATGTGGGGATATGGGAAACATTAGTAATGTATGTGACAAAGTGAAATGCTCTTTGTGTGGGAAGTTATGTCATTTAAATTGGCAGTGTGTAAATGAATTATTATGTAATCTTTGTGGTAAATCTGGCCATTCTTACAATACTTGTCAAAAGGCTGCCCATAGGTGAACTGGATCTGGTGACAGTGAAGAACAGAGGTTATTGGTTGCAACAGAACAGAGGAAACGTGCTACATCAGTTTTCAGAAATCAGTCTGCACCTGAACCTACTGTAGCCCCTCCTGAGCAGGATACAATTCTTGTGAATATACATGAAGAGACACCTTCTGTTCCTTTAATGGAGGTGGTGGAGGAAACTTCAGCTACAAAGGCTGGACCTGCTGAAGAGTTTTTATCTCCCACTATCCAGGATAAAACTTTGGTAGACATTCCTGTGGTTGTAAAGCATGATATGCCCCCCCATCCCTTCTCATGTCCATACTCCTGCCCCTAATGTGGAGCCTGAGAAACGGGTTACTAGGAAGCGTTCTTGGCAGCAACCGGCCCCAAAAGTACATACAATCTCAGAAACCAAAACCTCTAATAGATTTCAATCCTTATCTGAACCGGTAACAATCTTTGGTCCTGAGTCAGAATGCTCCCCAGAGGATTTTAATCAGAGAGAGAGTTATCTTCTGACTCAGATTATAGTGAAAAAGGGGATGAGTGTACAAAACAGGAGTTTTGTAATGAAAAGTAAATCGAAGAAGAAAGGAGCAAGTTCAGGGAAATCAGAACATAAACCTCCTTGAGCCATCTATCGCTGGGGTATTCCTTGAAACTTATTACTATTAATGTTATAGTATAAAAAATAAAAAGAAATGGGGAGTTTTTTTTTCACATCTCCTTTCTACAAAGGCTGACATTTTTTGATACAGGATACCAGATTACATACTATGCTTGAAATTACACAGGTTCAATCTGAATGATATGTAGGCCCTTCTGACTGGTCTTTGGGATTAGAGACATGTACGGGGGCTTGGGGTTTTATTTTCTGTTCAGATTAAGCTTATTAATATATTAGATTTATTACCTGGTAGAGTACTGTTATTGGATTTTGTTTTAGATACTGTTTACTACCGAATAATTAATGTGTATGCGCTGCTAACTAAGGTAGCAAGAGTAGAGACCTTTCAGTTAATAAGACCGTTTTTATTTTCTTCCCAAAATGTGATCTGGGGAGGGAATTTTAATTGCGGGTTGTCTAAACAAGATAGGAGTAAGGATTCTACTATGAATAAAATCTTTTCTGATTCCTTATTCCTGATTATAAAATGGGCTCAACAAATCCTGTAACCTGATTGGCTACAACATCTTCTGAGCCGTGTCCTTATCAGAAGATATTGTAGCCAACCGGCACTACCCTCCAGTCCCGAGCCCCACAACACTACAAAATCAGTGAGCTGTGCCACGCGAAAACAGAAACACAAGTTGGCACAGCTCACAGTGAGAAACAGCACTTCGTCATTAGCACCGTGGCAGCAACTGAAAAATGACAGCAACACTAAAAAATCAGTTCTATGCCCTCCTTCCTGCACAAGCACTGCACCAAACTCCTACAGTTAAATGTAATTCACTTTTTACTCACTCCCGGTCAGACACTTCGCAGCACCAGCAGCACTTGAACGGTCCCGTTCCTCAAACTCCTACCCATTACACACGCCTCGTCGACATTCAGTCCCAATTCAGAAATGTCCTCTTTCAGGACACAAACCAAACACCATGGTAAACAATAAAAAAATAAGAAGAAAAGAAGAAAAGAACTGCATTTCAGTACAGTACCATCAAAACAAAAACGGCTATTTTTTTTTTACCATGACCGATCCGGGTTCAAAAACGCAAAGTAGGAAATCGCAACATACAGCGGCCACCAAAGGACATACTCGCTTCCTCGCTCCAACTACAACCACCCGCTCTCTTACGAAAAAAAACAACTTGTACACTACGGAGCTTAATAGGCACATGATAGCTCCCTGTAAAACTGCTCTTACAATTTTAAAACACAATCATCTTGGCCATATATCCTCTAAAACAGACAAACTGTACAGTATGGCAGCTTAAGAAACACATGCTCGCTCCCTATGAAACCGCCCCTGCACTTTTAAAATGCACACTTCACAGCACTCTACAATTAAAAACTATATCTATGCGGTAACATAGGCAGCACAAGTTGGGGGGGGAGCTGTACAAGTGACCAAGCTAAATACACTGTACTCAGAGCAATACTATACATAAACAGAGGAACTCTTTTTTCTCTTTTAAAAAAAAAATAAAAACCTTGTTTCCCCTATTTTTCCTACTTTAACAGCTATTATTTATTTATTTTTAATTTCTACATTGAAAGCCCATTTTATAAGCGCAATAAGACAATCCGAGGTGTGGGTTATCTCCTGATAAGAGCACACCCAGGTGCATAAGGCACTCGGCGCAAGCGCCTCGTGCCTAACAACGCACCTGGACGTGCTCTTATCAGGAGATAACTCACACCTCGTCGTGTCTTATTGCTTGCTTAATACTTTACAGACAGCTAATTTATTTGATTCCTATTTTGTACATACTAATAAAAGAGATCCGATGTTTCAACAAGGTTCTCATGCTACCCGTATAGATTTTTTCTTTATTAATAAGGGTATGAATATTCAACATATGTCTACTGAATCTGTAGAATATTCAGATCACAAAGAACTTTCAATGTCTATTGGAGCTTTAAAAGTTCAGAATGGTCCAGGATTATGGAAATGTAATACTCCTTTATTAGATACGACATCTGTGGGTTCATCAGATTTTATATCTCATTTGTGGACAAAAAATGTTATTTTCTATTTTTGACAATCCCTTGCTTTGGTGGGAAAATGTTAAACTAACGTTGGATATTCTTTTATGCTCGTTAAGTAGGCAGAATAGAGATGAAAAACAGTTAAGATATCAGAGTTGTAGAAAACATTTACAATGTCTGATGAGTTTGGCGCAGACTACTAGGCATAATTTTGATGATCAAATTGCAAAAATACAAACAGAAATGAGATTTTTTCATGAAAAACAAACTTTAAATAATCTTTAAATATGCAACAATGATTTGGCACTAAAGGTAGTTTAGAATCTGTCTGCCCTTTTTAAATTGTAAGTCTAGAGTACAAAATAAGAAAATGGAAGCTGTCTGGGATATGCACCATAATACTGTTACTTCTCAACAAGATATTTTAGTGGAAGTTTCACGTTTTCTAAAGCAACAATGTACGAAACAACGTACTGAATTTTAGGCTTTCCTACCACTTTTTCGGTCTATTAATATTCCGGAAGTTTCTCAGGAAGAATTGAGCCTTCTTGCACAGGATATTTCTGCTACAGAAATGATTACTACTGTTAATGCTTTTACTAGAGGTAAGGTGCCAGGTGCAGATGGTATTCTGGTAAAAATTTATAAATTAATGATTCCTATTATTGCCAAGAAATTGGCACAAGTTTTAATATTATTTACTTCCTGCATCTGGTTTTCCTTTAGATATGTCAACCGGGATAGAAACATAGAAACATAGAATTTGATGGCAGATAGGGACCGCTTGACCCACCTATTTTTTTTGTTTAAAAAAAGGAGACAGGAAATGTTTGGAAAATTGGAGACCCATTTGTCTTTTGAAAGTCAATTTTAAAATCTTAACTAAACTTTTGACTACTAGATTATCTCATCTGGCTCAGTATGTTGTTTCAGTACGACAATTCTGTGCGATTCCTGGTAGACAGTTGAATGATATACTGCTCTTGTTGTGAGAATTTTTTGAGTCAGTAACTTTAGGATTCATGACTGGGTGGCTTGTCTCTTTAGATAAAAAAAAAAAAGGCTTTTGACTCTGTGGATCATGCTTTCCTATGGTTTGTGCTGCAAAGATATGGAGCACCTGATGTCTTCATTTCTTGGTTGCAGCTTGTGTACCGCACTGCAGTTGTTCAACCCTTAGTAAATTGCTTTTTAGGACCTATAATTTCAGTACAAAAAGGGGCATGTCAGGGCTGTCCATTAAGTCCTTTGTTATTTGTGTTCTGTATAGATCCTTTACTACGGATATTAAATGATAGACTTTTTTTTCCTCCTTTAACTATCTCTTCTGTGCATTTGTCAGCCACTGCAGTTGCCTATGCAGATTACTTATGTATTTTGTTGAAAACTCCTAAAGATATACAGACTGCAGTAAATTTTTGTGATATTTTTGGACAAGCTCCAGGGATTTTTTTGAATAGGCAGAAGTGCAAATGTAAGTGGGTTGGGTTATATCAGGATTTTGTGAGAGACATTGTAAGAATACCAGTTGTTGATGCTCCTATTCGAGTATTAGGAATAGATTTTGATTTGAGAAGACAAGATTTATTTAATTGGGATGTGTAGGTCCAGCGAGGTAGGGAGATGGTAGGAAATTGGAATACATTCACTAGGAGCAGAATGAAAAGAATCTATTTAATAACAACCTATTTGTTGCCTGTTTTTTACATATGTTAGTGCAATATTTCCACCCCTGAAAGGAAGAGAAATCACATTATTAAGTATTTTCTTTACTGCAGTGTAGGGGAGCAGACTTAATCCATTAAAGAGAAATATTTTATATTTAACTATGAAACAAGGTGGATTGAATATGGTGAACCCTGTAGTTTTTTTGTTTCTTCATTTTCTATTTATTAATATTAAACCACTTTGTAAAAAGTTGCCTTCAGAGTGGATTACTTTATTTTTGTGGAAATTATCAAGTTGATTCCCAGGGTGGGTTGATGGCAATCAAAGAGTTTTTTGGACTGTATCCTTTGCTCCTTCTTATTATAGAGAAATTTTTGTTAAGTTATATAAATGGCAGGTTACGCCATTTCTGCCAGGATTAATGGTTCTTACTAAGTCGAAAAAGCAAATATATCATATAATTCAGGGGGTGCATTTTACAGAAGAATTAACTTTCTCTTTATGCCCTCCTGAATTTCAGACATCAGTCCTTCAACTGAATGCTTGCAGTAGAGTGCCAGGATAATTTAAGGATATATTATGGTTGTGTTGTCATGAAAAGCTGAACGTTAAAGCTAATCAAAAACACAAAATGGAAGAGGAGAGATTGTGTTCTAGACCATATTGTGTAGCCCAATTAGAGACTATGAAGCATTTATTTTTTTCTTGTTCATATATTACATGGCTTTGGGAGACTATTACAAAAAAATGGAATATGCCTGTGTTGAACATTGTACATGATGATGTTTTGATTTCTGGGGTTTATGATTATCACTGGACAAAATGGGATACTGATACTTTACATATTATTTTTTCTGCTACAAAATGGTATATTTGGAATATTAGATGTTTGTTTACTTTGCAACAAAAGTTGATTTTACATGAAGAATTAATTGGAAATGTATATTCAGATATTCAGAATATTTATTATACTGAAAAATCAAGACAGACTGCAGATTTTATAAGTAGAGCTTGGAGAAATGTGTTATGGAATATGGATAATGATGTGCCTGTTACATGAATGTCATTATTATTGCATTTGTGATTTTTCTTTGATTTATTTTCTTATGATGTGCCTTGTATTTTTGATTCTGTTTTGTGATTGTTAACCTGACTTTAATAAACAAAATTCCCTTACTCACAGGTAGGGGAACCTAACATCCTGGGCCTTTGCAAGATGGCCAACACTCAAGATGAAGGAGGAGGTGGTGGAGGTTCTGTCTCACCCACTAGCTCTGGATATCCACCAACTAACAATGAGAACTTGCTGATTGTTGATTCATCTGCTCAACAAATGACTACAGAAGGCATAACACATCCTGTTTACAACCAAGGTACTTCTAGAAACAATGAGTTAAGACTTGACCCTAATGCTGGCATGAATCCACAGGTCACCCATACTCAAACTGAAATCTCTGAACCTCAGCTGTGACATATGTTTCACCAGCATAAACAATTTATACTGAAACTGATTCAGGACGATAATGCTTCACACGATATTCCTATTAATGAGGCTGAATTTTCTGCTAGTCATGATACTCACAACTGTCAGAACAAAGGCTTATAATATCACTTTTTATATTAATGCACTTGGATTCACCTCAGGCCTTACCCAAAAATTATTTAATAAATTTCCAAAAATAATAAATATTCACATGTGATATTATCCTATGCTCTCCAGATTCAAAAATGATGGTGAAAAACACAGTTGCCACACTTTGGATTATATAAGAGATAAATTTATTTTATTCACATATGTACAAGTCCTAAATATCCATAACTAGCATAAATATCAAGCATAATAAAAATAATGTAAACATAAAGTATAATGTAAACAAAACAGGTTTTAGAAAATTGAGTAAATCATATAAAACAAATAAAACAAATTTCAGCAATAAGCAATGTAAATAAATAAGCAATATTCAGCATAATAAATGACAGATTATACTATTTATTTAGCATACTTATGAATAGCATGACCTTTTCTTTTTTCACTATGAGAACTTGCAATTCATTACACTAATGTTTCAGATTATTGTAGTATGATACTTGCTTAAACTTTATAGTATGAAAAAGGTATTTTCTTTAGATTTAAATTCAAGCTTAACCATAAACCCAAGGTTTGGAGCTAAAATGTACTAAGTTACCACCCCAGATAGCCAAATAAGTACTAATAGTAAAATAAAGGTATTCTTATATTTTAGTTATCTGTAGATGTGGTCTTCTACTTTTCAGCTTTCAAAGTCTTGGTGAGAACTCTTGGTTTTGGATGACAAATGTCCTTTGTGGTGAGTTTGGCTTTAGTCTGTTGTCTTTTTCCCTTGAACCTGGAATTGTAGAGTCTTTTGACATCAATGAAGCAATGCAGGCTGGATCCTTCTTGCCTGATATCACAAATCATCAAAAGTCACTTCAGGACTTAGTGGGAAATATCAGATAAGATTTTAGCAGTTCAGCATAGTCTGTTGAAAGATCTCTCCCTCTGGACAGCAATGTTGTTTTGGGTAACTGGACTCAGCGACTCTTTTCTGTTTCAGTTCTTTTCTGCTTTTGAACCTGCAACTCTGGACTCATTGCTATTGAACAGCACTGCAGGCTTGCTGGCTGGTAAATTCCAAAGTCAGTCTCTTGTTCAGGCTTTTAACAGAAATTCCAAAACATTACTTTTAGTCCAAATTCTCAGTATGCAAAACATAGGCCTTGCTTGATCCAATACTGGAAGAAAGTCCTTTCTGTAACAGTCAGTTTCAGCAGCTGGTTTAGCACCTCCTTGTGGTGGCAATGTCAAAGCCCAAATAATGTTCCAAGCAGGTGTGGCTTCAGGCTTTTGGTACAAGTCCAAGCTCATCCAAAATTGTCAGGACAGCCAACACCGGTCTTCACACACCAAAGAATTAAGCAGTTCTGGGCTGGCTTTGCCAGCATCCCATTTATGTCCCACTTACTGGGTGACATCACCAAGTTATGATTGGTCTGAGCACTCTTTGAGGGTGTTACTGTTAGCCCCTCCTAAGCCATTTTTTATCAATATGACCTCATCCTGAAACACTATTTTTGATATAAAAACAACTTTTCTTTCTTGCATCTATATGCACTTCTGTACATATATAAAATTCACATTTTGAGATGCAACTTAAAGAGAGGATTAATTTGAGACCAAACATGATGATGTCAATCCTAATATAAAATCTATAATTTATAAAAGCATTATAAAACATTATCCTTTACAGATATCTAAAAAGTATTTACAGATTTCAGAAGTATATATTTTCCTGTTTAAAATGATGTTACTTTGGTATACCTGCTACAATTAGGAACTGTATAAATTTAGCACACTTCTTTAAGACAGAGATTTCCTTTGTTCAAAGTAAATGAACCGTGACCTCACATTGCTATCCAGAGGCTTATCATCCACCCGACTAGTTGTTTCTATTAGATAAATACTTTACCCTCATTCCACCGAAAAGGTGGCAAGATCAGCTTACTATAGACACCAAACTTGTCTATATATTTCGAACAGTTTTGAGGCTCCAGATTTTTGTAAATTGCTCACAATACACTTTGTTGATGGATTTAAAACTTACTCTCTGGCCAGGTACATGCATTTCCAATAACCTGTATAATTTTGAAATGTATCAGAGTTTTTGTATATTTTCCATAAATAAAAGTCTTAATTTCTTGAAGCCAGTCTGAATCTATGTTAACCTCTAAGATTTGCTCTGGCTGGTACTGAAAAACAAGATTGTAAATTACGTCAAGTTTCAAGCTCTTCTGCTACTAATTGGAAGAGGCCATTCAATTTAAACAGACTATCCTGGAAACACTTTTTTTCTGAAGTTGACCATATATGCTGTATTCCCTTTTCATGGCATCATTCCTCCATTTCAGTATCCGAGCCTTATGCAGCATTGTCCTTGTTTTAGAGTTTCATTTAGACATTAATTTGACCAGAAACATTTATAGGACTTAATAATTAAGCCAACATAACATTAAAATGCACCCCAAAAATGCATTTCATAATTCAAAATGATAATCTTGTTATATATGGGTATATAGTTTTAAGCATTGCAGGGAAAATGAAACATAAAAGACAAAGTTGCATTATCCTGTGGTAACTTATGACATCATCAGCAGATTACATCATTACACAGGACATCATAGGATGTGACATCACTAGATGGCATCATTGGAGGTGTACTATTTTGCATACCTTGGCATACAGTACTACATGAACTAACATGATTAAACTTGATTACAACTATGTACACTTCCAAAATAACATGTTTTACATTGTTTTGAACATTTCACACATACAACAAAATTGTCTTTGTTCATTAACTTTAAAAATCAGCATTACAATTAACATTTTACCTAGACTCTAATTCCTGATCACCACTCATAGATTCATTTAGAACATGTTCCCATATTTTATTGCGTTCATGATATTGCCTCAGCTGATTAATATGAACCCATTTAGGTACTACCTCTCCAGTGCTTTTCTGCATTAGTTCAATTTGGTAGGCTACAGGTGAGATTTTGTCATTGATTACAAAGGGTCCTTGCCAACTTGGAAGAAACATTTTGACTTTGGTTTTATCTCTACTGTAGTTAAAGTAAAACACTTTATCACCAATTTGATATTCTTTTGGACTAGTTGTCCTGTCATAATATGACTTAGAAGCTTCAGCACTTTTCTCTAAGTTCCTCTGAGCAAATGCAAAAGTTTCTTGCAAATGCTGTTTTAAATGGGTTACATATTCATGTGCTGTAGTGGCACATGCTGAATTTACATTTCCTGTGGTATACAGGAGATGTAAAGGTAAAACTATCTGTCTTCCTGTCATTATTTCAAAAGGAGAAACATCTGTAGAATTATTAGGAGTAGCCCGTATGGCCATTAATACCAGTGGTAACTTTACGTCCCAATCTTTTCCAGAAGAACTGATATATTTTTTCAGTATATACACATTTGTTTGATTAGTGCGTTCCACCTGTCCAGATGACTGTGGATGGTAGGACCCATGTAGTTTCCTCTGTATTCCTATAATTGTCCACACATTCTCTATTACCTCTCCTGTGAAATGAGGACCTCTATCAGATTCTGCTCTTAATGGTAATCCCCATTGATTAAACACATTGTTTATCAATAAGAAAACACTGGTTTTGGCAGTGTTATTTGGAGCAGGTATACACTCAACCCATTTTGTGAACAGACAAGTAACTGTCAAAAGGTATTGGTTACCCCTTGAAGATCTGGTAACAGGACCAATCCAGTCAATCTGGATGTCTGACCAAGGCATAGCAAGGCCTTTTGACTTTAGTGGTGCTCTATGTCTGGGAGTGGCTGGTTGGAACTTGCAACAGGTTAGACACCCTTGTACATACCCTGCAACATCATCATACATGTAGGGCCAGTAGGCTATCTCTTTTAAGGTTTCACAAGTTCTTCTATCCCCCCATGTGCTCCTGATGGTTCATCATGGGCATGTTCTAACATAATTGCCCTGTAGCCTAAAGGAACCACCCTTTGGACCTCATATGGGTTTTTACCAGTCCTTACCAAGAAATCATTCCATAATTGGAATTTGTCCTTTTGGTCATACATGGCTCTCAGGTCCCAGCTACCCGGTAGGTCATTGTCAGAAATCATACTGTTAGTGGGATCCTTAATGAAATGGTAACATTTTCCTACCACTTCATCCTCTTGTTGCATTTTTCACTAAATCAGAATCAGGTTTTTCACTATACAGGTGTAGAACTTTATTTTTCTGTTCCTGCTGCTTTTGTCTGCGGGTAACCACATCCACCTTAGCCTGGACAGGAGTGACAAAGTTCCATTCTTCTCCACTTAAAGCACCCTCCCTAGCCAGAGCATCTGCTAGGTCATTTCTGGTTTTGTCTGGTCCCTGAACTTTGGAGTGTCCTTTTACCCTTTTCCAATAAACAACCAACTTATGTTCCTGAACCAACTGATCTATGGCTAAAATAATGTCTGCATGCATCACCTTACTGCCTCTTGAGTTGATCATACTATTTACCTTCCACCCTGGTAAATGTGTAAGGAAGTCCTGCCTAACAAAATTAGAGTCGGTACAAATTACAATGTCTTGTAACTTATGCTGTACTGCAGTCTGTACCGCTATATAGGTGGCTGCCAATTCTGCACATTGGTTAGACTTAGGACTGAGCTTGTACTTATAGGAGTACATGGTACATTATCCTGCCATACCATTCCTAAACCAGAACATCACTCTTTACCTTGCCGGAATGAACAACCATCAACATAGGCTCTAGGCAAATTTTCACATGCATTTTCATCATAGTGGTGGTGCCTGTAATGTTGGTACGCCATATCCAACTCAGGAGATAGGTCAGGGTCTTGTACTGGAAGTTCATCTACAGAACAGTTATGCATTTCCAGGTTTGCTAACCCTTGAGCTACTGCATTCCTTTTGTTCTTTGCATACCTAACCTCTAGGGGTAGGCCCTGGAGTGCTAAGGTCCAAACCACAATCCTGCTGCTAGACACATTACCATCCTTAAGCTTCTGGCTCCACAGAAGGGTGAGGGGTTGGTGACCAGTCTCTACAACAACTTTTTTTTACCACAGATGTAAGTTTTGAACCATTTTACTGCCCATAGAGTGGAAAACAATTCCTTTTCACAATCTGAAACTGTTTCTCAACATCACTCAAGGTTTTACTCTCATAAGCAATAACACGTTTGTCTGAATCATGTTTGTGATATAACACTGCACTGATGCTGCTACTAGCATGTCCTACCTCTAGATAAAAATCTTTATCCATTTGTGGGTAAGCAAGACATGGTGCTTGACTCAGACTTTCTTTTAAAGCTTGCATGGCTGTGTCTTGCTATCCCCCCAGACCCAGGGTTCTGACTTTTTTAGCAGCCTGGTGAGAGGATAAGCAATCTCTGCATAGTTCTGGATGAACTGTCTTGAGTAGTTACAGATCCCTAGAAAACTGTATAACTCTTTTAAAGTTTTAGGTGGACCAATTTTTTGGATGGGCTCAACTTTGGTATGCTGAGGATGAAGCCCATCAGGACCAACTTCATGCCCAAGATAGTTTACCCTATCTCTGAACCATTGCCCCTTTGGTAAGGACAATTTGGTACCAGCAGCTTTTAGCTGGTTTAACAAATAGGTGACCTCAGCTAGGTGTTCCTCAAAAGTGTTGCTTTTGATTAGTACATCATCCACATAAACCAGATTTCCTCTGCTTTCTATATCAGGCATGGCATTGTGCAGAAAGATATTGAAATCCACTGCTGAATTTAAGTACCCAAAGGGACACCTATTCCATGTGTACTGTCTCCTTCCAAAGGTAAAAGCCAGTTTATATTGATCTTTTGGGTCTACTTTTAATGTCCAGAATCCATTTGATATATCTAGGGTAGTGAAATATTTGGCACCTTGAACTTTGGCCAACTTTGGTCCAAATATGTCATAGGCCAGCAAGATAAAGGCACCTGTTGGTTTTACTTTCTATAGTCAATAGTGAGTCTCCATTTTCCTGTGGGTTTTAGTACAGGACAAATGGGGGAATTATAAATCGAGTTTATCTGTCTTATAATTCCTCACTTCATTAAGGTGTCCAGTATCTCTTGTATATCTTCATAGGATGCTAGAAGTATTCTGTACTGGCATACAAAAACTGGACCTTTACTAGGGTCGGTAGGTACCCTGGTAACATGGAGGTCAGTTACCCTACAATCATGAGCATCTTTTGCAAACATGTCCTTAAACTGAAGGAATATTTCACAAATCTTTTCTTTTTCTACTTTTGTTTCACATTTACAATTTTGTATAGCTTACTAAATTTGTTCTTTAAAATCTGGGAAAGGTAAATTTGTACCTATTTCTACCTCATCTTCTATTATCTTAGAAACATTTTCAGCATCAGTCAAGTGAACCTCTTTAAATAGTTTTGTTTCATTAACCATAGTGGACAGTACAAGGTAATCATTTTCAACTTTACATGCCTATATTTCTTCCTTATCTACTGAACAAATCTCTTGTAAAGCAATTAAACCATTTGGTGTGGACCTTATTTCTTCATCCGTGTCATCCTGAACAATGTCTTCTGGTAACTCCCCAATAACTGGAACAGTTAACTCCAAATCATAAAAGGATTGCCCTATCGCTACCCCTAACTCACAGTTAGCTGCTGTAGTGATAGGCTCTATGGTTAGGTTATGTACCAAGAGGTGCATTACTCTGCTGCTCATGTCCAAGCAAGGTATGGAGTGGATTTTTAAACCCATTTCACTAAGTTCTTGTCAAGCACAAAGAGTGCAGTCTTGTCAGGCATTTCTTGGCCTTTCTTTACATTGACCCTAAGAGAGAGAAATCCTTGATATTTCTTGGAATTCTTGTAGTGAACTCATTTACCACCTGGCACACTTGAGGAATAGTTTACCTAGACCTCAAGGCCTGTGGTGTCACTTTTATTGGTTAAGGGTCCCCCCTTATTCGTGACCAAAGAACATCATTGGCTAGGTCAACATACACACCCAGTCGTACAAGGATGTCTAACCCCAGGTACATGGGAGATTTTAGGCCTTGCACTACCTTTCCAGGGTGTTGTATTTTCTTTTGCCTTATTTGGAGGTTCAAAGCACAGATACCTATGCTTTTCACACTAGTGGTCTGATATGGGACATTTTCCAACCACTCCTGTTTCTTTACACATGTTAAACTAGGCCTCTGCCTCTTTAACATCTTGTAAAACAGTTCTTTAATTAAACAGTGCTCATAACCTAAGCATAACACAGAATTTACTATCTGCAAATTCTCTGTTTTCATGGGCACCTTTAACCTGCCTTCCTCTGCCCTTATATTGCAGAGGAAGGGCTTGTGACTTAGTGGCTGTGTTTCATTTCCACCATCCCCAGAGGGTGTTGGGTACTCTGAATTTAATGTCTCTGTGTCAACTGCAGGGCATGCTTCTGAGATAGCAGGGTCCACTTCCTTGGTGAAGAATGTGAGGCCTCTTGCAATAATCTCAGACTTTACCACATCATGCATTGAAAGACAAACCACACGGACTTTACTTCTCCATGGAGCCAAATTTTCAGGATCACCTAATACAGACACATCAGGTACATCAGAACGTCCAAAATTCAATTGAATTGTTGCATCCTTTTTCTCAAGATAACATGATTCTGATTGTTTAGCAACCTTAAGACTTTTCCCAAATGGAATGGGTCAGTTTACCTGTGCCCACAGGATTCCATGGAAATAGTCAATGATAGGCCGAAATCTTTTTAGGAGGTCATTTCCAATCAAGAAATCACCCCAGTTCTATCAGTGATATACACTGGATGGTTGACTTCCATCTTGCTAAACCTCAATTTTTGCCACACTTTACCTAGGGTCTTTTGAGCCCCTCTCCATAACCTACTACTTGTAAGCCATCAGAGAGGGTTTTTAACACCTTTGAGTCACCTACTGCATCAACCAGCTTGTCATAAAAGCTTCTGGACATCAGGGTAACTTCTGCTCCAGAGTCAACTAAAGCTTCATGACTTAGGCTGTTTTCAATGTTGATGTCAAAGGAAAACCTATATGCCCCCCTTTAGGGATTAAGTTGCCCACGTAGAATTTGCTTTTCTTAACTCCTGGCAACATGGCAGGTTTACTGTGACACTCTACACTGCCTGCAGCAGTAACTCGGGATACCTCTAGTAGAAGGTCAGGTTTTGCATTAACACTCTCATTTTCCAGTTTCATAGCAGTTTTATTATCATTGTCAACAATTGCAATTTCATTAACCTGGGCAGCATTAGGAAGGACAGAAGGCTCTAGTCACTGGCCATTATTATTGGTTCCACTGTTGCTTGAGGTTGCAGATGTGTTCTGCACAGGTGTAGAAAACCCAGAAGGCAAATGAGAAGGGGTAACCTAATGCTGGAGCAGCAATTTTAAGTCTTCCATCTCCTCTTTTATTCCCTGTATTTCCTCCATGACTAGGGAACCAGGTCGAGGTCTGTCTTGGAACCTGTAACCAGCTTGCTCATTATTATAGTTTTGACGCCCCCTACAGGCACCTCTACCACCACTATAGTCATTGTTGTATCCTCTGTAGTATCCTCTCCCATACCCTTGGCAGCATCCTCTACCAGGATCATAACCTCAATAGGAGGGTCCTTGGTTTTGGTATGGCTGAGGTTGTGGGAATTGCTGAGGGGTTTGATAGAACCATGACTCAGGGCCAGGCGGTGGAACCACCACAGGGGAAGCTTGGGCAGAGTTAGTAGGTTGGATTACTACTGCAGGGTTAGGCACAGCCTTAGACTGCTCTACAGCTTTTTCTGGTTGAGTGTTGTTACCTCTTTTCTTCTGTCTCCTGTTTTTGGGGGTAGATAGCTCACTCCCTTTCATAGCCAAAGTATCAGAGGTAGTTACCTCAGACACTTGGACCTTGGGATTGGGGCCCCCTCCCTTTTTCTGTGGAGGAGAGTTATCACCTCTTCCAGAGTCCCAGATGTGCTCTGCCTGTCTGGCAATCCAGTGAATGTCCCTGGGCCTCCTGTTAAGCTCAAGTGCCAATTGTGTCCTGATAGCAGGGGCTAAACCTTGGTAATATACATCTCGGAAGTTATCTGAATCACTGTCTGAGTGATCTTCTACTCCAAAGTACTCATCCTTCAGCCTACAATAATATTCCCTAGGACTTTGATCAGATCCACACTGCATTTGGTAGGCTGCACGTCTGGCTGCCCCCTTAGTGCGGTATTTACCAAACTCCTTTTTTAGGAATTTATACAGTTTGTTAGGTTTGTTCCTACTTTCTCTAGACATTCTTGACCACTCTGCTTGAGGATCATCAACAGACCACTTAATCACAAAACTCTGTTCTCCCTCATCAGTTACAGACACAGATTCAAAACACTCTTTTAGTTTTTGAATATGTTGCTCAATACCTCCTTTTGCAGATTTAGAATTATACCTCTCACCTACCAGTTTCAAAGCTTGAGTAATAGTTTTTGATTTTAAATACCCCTGTTCCTTTTCAGAAATCTTTTTATTTTTCCTGGACCCATCAGATGAGTCACCTTCAGAATCAGAGCTTCTTTTTTGCCTAATTTTATCTCTTTTTATGCTTCTCACGTGGTTCCTCTTCTGAACAGGAATATTTCTTTTCAGGGGAGGAGTCATCTGGGCCAGATTCCTCAGATGTGTTTATTCTTACACGATTTTTACTTTTGCTTTTGGTATCACCATTTTGGGCCTGTAAATCTCTGACTTGTTTTCCTAGTTTATAGAGGTGTTGCTCCAAAAGAGTACGCCACTCTTTCCATTGGCTATCCTACTTTTCTGTTTATGCACTGATTTCTCTGTCTTTATGTATTTTCTCTTTTTGCACTATTTCTTGTTTTAAGTCCTTTTCAACACTAGAATGAAGAGGTGAGTGTGGTTGGCCAGGGACTGTTCCATTTGGGGGTCCTGCACTACAGAAATCCCAAGAAGGACAAGCCTCTTGTTCCTTACCCTGGGGTGGATACCCCAAGGGTGAACAGCTTATGCTTCTTTGTTCCGAGGTTTCCTCTTTCCATCTGGCTAAGAGGTGATTTCCCCTGTCTGCCCATTATTTCTTATCACTTTCATGTTGCTCCCTTACATTATTATACATTTGTACCATTTCATTTAGCTCCTTGGTAATATGTTCATTAGCATACTTTAATTTTGCTTTTTCCCTTTCCAAGGCTGTGCCCTGCTCTTTGAGCTTCTCATTAGTCTTTAATATTTTGTCCTTCTCTGCCTCTGCAGCTGAGCTCTGCTCTTTTAGCTGTTCATTCAAGTTTTTCAAGGCAGCAATGTCAGTCTTTAAGTTGATTAGAACACAGTCTCCATCAGATATTTTCACATTACTTACATCTGTTTTTCTAATAGCTCAACTTGGCCTGTGAATTTACTATATTCCAATGATTTTTCTTGTAGTTGTTCCCTTAACTGTCTTGCTTCCCTTGCTAAACATCTTTGTTCATGATTTAGCTGGTCAATTAGCTCTAAATATTTTTCATTCATTCTTTCAAGATCTTTTATTCTTTCCTCCTTACTCATAACTGAAGACTGGGAAAATACTTGTGAATGTATCACTGCTTCAGATTTTATAACTTTTGCACATAAACCTCACACTGACATGGTTTTGTAACAGTAGTCACTACTTTAACAATAATACCCTTTAAACAACAATGGTAATTACAATGCTTATGTAATACAGTTTTTAAACAAAGAACCAAATCTTTTCCTTGAGGTACTTCAAAAGTCCTTTTCCTTTCAGCTTTCTTGCCAGATAATTACTTCTTTCTGTCTTTTCTTGCTGCCTAAGAGTAATTTTATCTTTAAATCCTCAAGAAATAAGAACAGAAAAATATTATTTATTCCATTTAATAACTTGCAAACAACAACTATAATAATATTTATTTCTCATACAACCTAAGTGTGGGCTGTTATTCACTAACAATCATCTCACGAACGAGAACCCCAAGGATGTCAGAACAAAGGCTTACAATATTACATTTTATAATAATGCACTTGGATTCACCTCAGGCCTTATCCAAAAATTATTTCATAAATTACCAAAAATAATAAATATTCACATGTGATATTATCCTATGCTCTCCCAGATTCAAAAATGATGGTGAAAAACACTGTTGACACACTTTGGATTATATAAGAGTTAAATATATTTTATTCACATATGTACAAGTCCTAAATATTCATAACTAGCAGAAATCTCAAACATAATAAAGATAATGTAAACATGAAGTATAATGTAAACAAAACAGATTTTAGAAAGTCGAGTAAATCATATAAAACAAAACAAATTTCAGCAATAAGCAATGTAAATAAATAAGCAATATTCAGCATAATAAATGACAGATTATACTATTTCTTTAGCATGCTTATGAATAGCATGATCTTTTCTTTTTTACTAACATACTAATTGCCAGCAGATTAGGCCTTATGGTCTATAGAGTCTGCTCAAACCTCAGATTCCTAGTTGGGTGCCGAGGCCCTCCACCCCTTGTGTTCCAGAAACCCCTATCATCCGTCCCCACCCCCTGGGCCAGGCCATCATCTGATACTTCCACTTTCTGTGTCTGTCCTACCCTCTCTTGAAGCCCTCCACTGTGGATCTCTGAACCAGCTCACCAGGCAGTGCATTCCAAGGGTCCACCACCCTCTCAGTGAAAAACCTCCTCCTCTTCCCCCTCACCTTTCCACCTTCCAACTTCAAACCATGCCCTCTTGTGATACCTCCCTGCTTTAGTCTAAAGATCCCCTCCATGTTTACCCTATTTATTCCATTGAGGTACTTGAAGACCACAATCATGTCCCCCCTGTCTCTCCTCTCCTCCAATGAAAACAGGCACAGCTCCTCAAGTCTGTCCTCATACGTCAAATCCCCTAGTCCTCATATCATCTTAGTTGCCCTCCTCTGTACCCTCTCCAGGAGCTGTATGTCTCCTTCAAGTGTGGTCTCCAGTACTGTACACAGTACTCAAGGTGTGGTCTAACCAGTCCATTGTACAGTGGCAGAATCACTTCCCTGCTCCTAGAGGTGATCCCCCTTACGATGCATCCCAACATCCTGTTTGCCTTGCTAGCCGCTCTCCTGCACTGTTCAGAGTTATTCATACATGCATCCACCATGACCCCTAGGTCTTTTTCCCCTGTTGAGGCCTCCAGAGCTTCCCCTCCCAGGGTGTACCTATGTTTAGGGTTTCCCTGCCCAAGATGTAACACCTTGCACTTGGTGATATTGAAATTTAATTTCCATGTGTGAGCCCAGCTTTCCAGGGTGTCCAGGTCCCCTTGCAGGGCCAACCTCCCCTCTCCCCCCTCAACTACTGCTCCCATCTTGGAGTCATCAGTGAAGAGACTCATTTCACACCCTATACCCTCCCTGATGTCCGATATGTATGCATTAAACAGTATCGGATCCAGGACCGAGCCCTGCGGTACCCCACTACCGACCTGTCTAGGGTTCGAGAGCTCCCCACAGACCACTACTCTCTGGGTGCATCCAGCTAGCCAGTTTTCAATCCATCTGACCATCAAAGGGTCTACTCCAAACCCTTCAGTTTCTCCACCAGACCATTGTGGGGGACAGAGTCAAACACCTTGCTGAAGTCCAAGAATAATACATCCACAGGCTTTCCCCTGTCCAGTTCTGATGTTACCCATTTGTAGAACTCCACAAGATTGGTTTGACATGATCTACCTGGCACAAACCCATGTTGCCGACTATCCAGACCTCCCACCTCCTCCAAGTATACCCCCAATTGTTCCTTTAGTATACTCTCCATTAATTTTCCCACCACTGAGGTCAAACTGATGGGTCTATAGTTACCTGGTATTTCCCTTGACAGCCCTTTATGGATTGGCAGCACATGTGCCTCTCACTAATCCCTAGGTACCCTCCCTGTCTCAACTGACCTGTTGAAGAGCTTCACCAGGGGTGCAGCCAATATGTCCGGCAATTCCCATAGTACTCTCGGATGAATGCCATCCGGCCCAGGAGACTTGTCTTTCTTTAGAGCCTTGAGGGCTAACCACACCCTTTCGGTGGAGATAGCATCATCCGTCCCCTCCACCTTACTGGCCTTTTTATCCTTATCCTGATGTGACACCCATGGGGTACCTCTCCCTCCCTCTTTGCTCCATTTCTGTTGCTCCCCTGATCCCACTCACTGCCACTTCTATCCCCATCGTGCCTTGCTTTGTAGATATCCCATCCCTCTCCCTAGTGAACACAGAGGTAAAGTACTCATTTAATACCTCTGCCTGGTCCCTCGCCTCTTCCACCCACCCTGCTTCTGATCTCAATCTGCTGAGATGGCCCTTATTTTTTCTCCACTCCCCAATGTACCAGAAGAACCCCTTTTCCCCTCCATGTATCCCCTGTGCCAGCTGCTGCTTTTTACTGGACTTTTCTCCCCTCACCATCTGGGTGACTTTTCTAGATGCAAGATGGTACATTTCCTTATCCCTATCCCTTCTTGTTGTTTTATATTTTTTGTAGGCCACCTTCTTTTCTTTGATTGCTACCTGAACCTCACTGGACCACCAGCATGGTTTATATGACCTTGCTCCCTTACGTTTCACCTTAGCGCAGGTCCTGACTGACTCATGAAGTCCCCGTTTTATGACCTCCCATCTCTTTTCCACATTTGTCATTGATGTAATCCCCTTCAAGTGATCCTTGAGAATATATCCCATGCCCACAAAGTCTGCCCCCCTGAAGTCCACTGCCAATGTCCTAGATCTCCCCCTTCCCCTCATGCTTATTTGAAATCAGACAGTATTGTGGTCGCTTCCAGTCAGAGGAACCTTTACAACCAGGTCCCTTACCAGATCCCCATCTGTCAGAACCACATCCAGGACATGACCCTCCCTTGTGGGCTCCATCACATGCTGTGTTAAGAACACATCCTGGAAGCCGTCCAGCAGCTTCTGCTCCTTGGCCACCTTAGAGGACATGGTTCCCCAGTTTGTACTTGGCATATTAAGGTCCCACATCAACACCACTCCTTCCCCTTTTCATCCACACTGGACAATGATGTTGTCCAGCAAACCATCCTCCAGAACATCACCCATCCTGGGGGGTCTTTCTACTACACCCAGCTTGACCTTACCTACTGCTGGGGTTCGTAAGGTGACCCATAAGGCCTCCACGTTTCCCTCTGCCTCTTCTACCCTAGCAATTTCTATGTCATCTCTAATGAACATAGGCACTCCACCCCCTCTGCCCTCCTTTCTATCCTTCCTAAGCATAGTGTACCCCCACAAGTTTAGGTCCCAGTCATGGTTTTTGTTGGCCCACATTTCCATGACTGCCGCCACATCCACACCCCCCTCGAACAGCATGGCCTGGAACTCTGGCAACTTGTTTCCCAAGCTCCTGGCATTTACTAACACACCCCCACCCCTTATCCCTGATCCCCTTTGTCGAACCCCACCCAGGTTCCTTATACTTCCATCCTCCCTCCATCTGCTCCTCCTTAAACCTCCACCCCCAGTCTGTTTCCCTCTCCCCCCTTGGGTTTGAAGGCTACTCCCCTCATCCGGAGGAGAGGGCTTCTGGTCAGCCCTTCCCTTATCCCTCCTCCCATCACAAGTTTAAACTCCACCTTTCTTAAATGTAGTCAGCCATCCCCTGTTTAAGGACTTCCTTCCCTAATGGAGCAAGATGAAACCTGTCCTTGGCATACAGTCCCTTATCCTCCCAAACTCCTTTCCAGTTCCCCAACACCCCCAACACACCATCTTCACCCCACTTCCTGAGCCAGTCATTATTACTATGAGAACTTGTAATTCATTACACTAGTGTTTCAGAAAATCTTGGTATGATACTTGCTTAAACTTTATAGTATGAAAAATGTATTTTCTTTAGATTTAAATTCAAGCTTAACCATAAACCCAAAGTTTGGAGCTAAAATGCACTAAGTTATCACCCCAGATAGCCAAATAAGTACTAATAGTAAAATTTAGGGAGGCAGTATGGAGCAGTGGCTAAAGGATCTGAGCTGTAGATCTGAAGACCTGGGTTTGAATCCCACAGCCCCCACTTCCATACTGTGTAACCCTGAGCAAGTCACTTAACTTCCCTGTGCTCCCAGATTGCACCTGTAAACACGCTTTCAACTTAGTGTGTCTCACCTGGTTAAACAATTGGAAAAAAATAAAGGAATACTTATGTTTTAGTTATCTGTAGATGTGGTCTTTCTACTTTTTAGCTTTCAAAGTCTTGGTGAGAACTTTTGGTTTTGGATGACAAATATCCTTTGTGGTGAGTTTGACTTTAGTCTGCTGTCTTATTCCTTGAACCTGGAACTATAGAGTCTTTTGACATCAATGAAGCAATGCAGGCTGGATTCTTCTTGCTTGGTGTCACAAATCATTAAAAGTCACTTCAGGATTTAGTGGGAAAAATCAGACAAGATTTGAGCAGTTCAGCACAGTCTGTAGAAAGAGCTCTCCCTGTGGACAGCAATGTTGTTTTGGGTAACTGGACTCTGTGACTCTTTTCTGTTTCAGTTCATTTCTGCTTTTGAACCTGCAACTCTGGACTCACTGCTATTTAACAGCACTGCAGGCTTGCTGGCTGGTAAATTCCAAAGTCAGTCTCTTGTTCAGGCTTTTAACAGAAATTCCAAAACATTACTTTTAGTCCATATTCTCAGTATGCAAAACATAGGCATTGCTTGATCCAATTCTGGAAGAAAGTCCTTTCTGTAACAGTCAGTTTCAGCAGCTGGTTTAGCACCCCCTTGTGGTGGCAATGTCAAAGCCCAAATAATGTTCCAAGCAGGTGTGGCTTCAGGCTTTTGGTACAAGTCCAAGCTCATCCAAAATTGTCAGAACATCCAACACAGGTCTTCACATACCAAATAATTAAGCAGTTCTGGGCTGGCTTTGCCAGCATCCCATTTATATCCCACTTACTGGGCAACATCACCATCAAGTTATGATTGGTCTGAGTACGCTTTGAGGGTGTTACTGTTAGCCCTTCCTAAGCCATTTTTTATCAATATGACCTCATCCTGAAACACTATTTTTGATATAAAACAACTTTTCTTTCTTGCATCTATTTGCACTTCTGTTCATATATAGAATTCACATTTTTAGATGCAGCTTAAAGAGAGTATAAATTTGAGACCAAACATGATGGTGTCAATCCTAATATAAAATCTATAATTTATAAAAGCATTATAACACTTTTTTCCTTTATAGATATCTAAAAAGTATTTACAGATTTCAGAAGTACATTTTTCCTGTTTAAAATGATGTTACTTTGGCATACCTGCTACAATTAGGAACTGTATAAATTTAGCAAACTTCTTTAAGACAGGGATTTCCTTTGTTCCAAGTAAATGAACCGTGACCTCACATTGCTATCCAGAGGCTTAAAATCCACTCAACTAGTTGTTTCTATTAGATAAACACTTTACCCTCATTCCACTGAAAAGGTGGCAAGGTCATCTTACTATAGACACCAAACTTGTGAATATATTTTAAACAGTTTTGAGGCTCCAGATTTTTGTAAATAGCTCACAATACACTTTGTTGATGGGTTTAAAACTTACTCACTGGGCAGGAACATGCATTTCCAATAACCTGTATAATTTTGAAATGCATCAGAGATATTTTCTATAAATAAAAGTCTTAATTTCTTAAAGCCAGTCTGAATCTGTTACCCGTTAAGATTTGCTCTGGCTGGTACTGAAAAACAAGATTGTAAATTACGTCAAGTTTCAAGCTCTTCTGCTACTAATTGGAAGAGGCCATTTAATTTAAACAGACTATCCTGGAAACACTTTTTTTTCCTGAAGTTTATTTATTTATTTATTTGCTTTTGTTTACCGGGTAAGTCACACTAGACATCCAAGTACCTATTTTCAGGTGCGATCCAGGAGAGTTACAGACTTGAGTTTTACATGAACAGCGATTAATACAACTTTTACATACAGTGAGTGACTAATACAACTATTGATTAATACAACTTTTACTTACAGTGAGTGATCATGTATGCTTTATTCCCTTTTCATGGCATCATTCCTCCATTTCAGTATTCAAGCCTTATGCAGAATTGTCCTTGTTTTACAGTTTCATTTAGACATTAATTTGACCAGAAACATTTATAGGACTTAATAATTAAGCCAATATAATATTATAATAAAATATTTTAATCAAATTAGTTCTGTTCCTACACAACCCTAATGCCATGGATATTGCTGTTGCTTCTTCTTCTCAAATTCCTCCTCTAAACCCTCAGTTACACCTGTGACTCACATCTAGAACCTCTACTGCAATTTATGACTCCTGGCCCCACGAAGCTGCACTGCGAGCTGCGGATGGCAGGAATCTACAGACGGGATGCCCTGGACTTCCCCCAGTCCTGTTTCGGCAGCTGACATTATCGAGTCTGCAACAATGGATCATCAATCTGGAACTCTTTCCACTTCACAGGGTTCTGCCTTGAACATAGAACCCCAGCCTGCATCACAAACTACACCTGTTGCTAGTGAAGATATTAGCAGGCAGTCTGTATCTTCCGATCAATCCATTGGCCCCTACGAGATACCTTCAAACAAAAGTAAGGAAACTTTTCTTTATTCTCCTGCACAGGATACAACTAACACTAATTTTAAAATGAGCAATTTGTTTAAATCTGTGGGATAGCTGACTCAATGATGAAATGCTGTATGCCTAAGATTCATAGGCGATGCGGCTATAGCTCCCTCCTGAAAGACTGTGCTTCACTGCATGTTATAGGACACACTGGGAATTAGTCCCTCAGAACTTTTTGCATTTATCCACATTAAAGGCAAACTTGTGTATGATGTTAGTTTTAAGAATGTGGTTACACTTAAAAAATTCTGGATTCAGTACGAGTTGGTCAACAACTCTCCACTATGGGCCCCCTTTTTGTTGATCCCCCTCACTAAACCCATGGTTAAAATTATTACACTGCTCTTCAGGAGTGAGGGGGTCAACATTAATGACATTCAATATTGGCTCAAACAGCGATGCACTCTTTTAAATACCCCACACCCTTTCCTCGATGAGGATTTAGTTTGGACTGGAGGGTGGAACATTGAGGTTCAACTTAGACAAACTGAACAGTGAATCGTGCATTTGCTAGGAAGTTTTTATATTGGGTGAGACAGGAGTATTTGTTTTTATCTAGGGCATCCCCATACCTGTCACAAGTGTGGCTCTCGGACCCACCTGACCCATAGTTGCAACCAGCCCAGATGCACTCTGTGCCTTTGTTATGGGCACATTAGCCTGGGGTGTCCCAATCCTCACTTCTGTAACTTGTGTGATAAGCGAGGGCATACTTACCCACAATGTCCATAGGCTGAGCATAAGAGGGTAGACCAGATCCCTCAAGATCATACAAACCTAATTTCAGAATCACAGGCACAAGCACTTAAAAGATGGGAGGAGGCCTCCCTTATAGCAGCCATTCCAGGCCCTGTTGAGATTATACATTTATCCATCTCACAGGCTAGAAAACACACAGAAATTGTAGGCCCCCACCCTCCCTTGAACAGCTCACTAACAGAGTAAGGTGCCACCCCAGAGGACTCTCAAATTAGGGAGGATTCTCCTCCAACTTTGATGAACACCACACAAGACATCATGCCCCCCCCATGAGCCGAGGAACCCTTCACTCCAGTCCCTGCATCCAGAAGGGGCAAAGGGAAATGGAAGTCTGACTCTCGTACACCCACCAAGACTATTATCACCAGAAATAAGTTCCAGGCCCTAGCTAAAAGGAGACAATGGGGCAACACTGAGGGGGAAGATGCAGATTCGAATTCATCCAGAGCATCTTTCTCCAAAGTGGATTATTCTTTAGAATCAGGTAGAGAAGATTCTCAAATAGATCAGAAACAGGGAGCCAAGTTCCCTCATAGGTGGTGTTACTGTGACTTGATGGGGATTCTTCTCCCTACTGTTTCCCCTCATTCTCATTACTATCCCTCTCTGCTTGCCCTCTGTAATATCCAATGCATACTCTCTCCCAAATGCACTGCTGCACACTGAATGTATGCAGTATCAAATCATTTAGGAAACAACTTTTCACCTTGGGCATGTTACACTCCTTACAACATGATTTCAACTTCATAAAGGACACTAGGATAAAAACCAGGTATGAACTTGCCCAAGTTAGGAAGAGGTGGTCATTTGGGCCCTCATATTGTTCCCTTGGAGAAGATACATACAGTGGGGTGGGTATCATTTTCAGATTTCTAAAGTATTGGATATTTTCCCAGGGTGATAGATGGAACCTATGGGCTTATTAAATTTCATTTAATTAACGTATATGCCCCACATGGCTGCATGGTCTTCTCTATTTTTCCGAATACAGCCTTACCTGTTTACCACCCGACAGGTGTATTTTGGTGGAGACTTTAATTGTGGTCGCTCCCCAACAGATGGAGGAAGTAACATCCATAAAACTTTTAGTGACACAGCCACCTTACTAAAACTATTACAGACAGCACAGTTACTGGATGGATATAGGGCAATTCATGCTGTAGGCACCAAAACACATTATAGAGGGACATTGGCTACCCGCATTGATTATTTATTAGGGAGGCAGTACAGAGCAGTGGTTTAAGGCTCTGAGCTGCAAATCAGGACACCTAGGTTTGAATCCCACAGCCCCCACTTGCATACTGTGTGACCTTGAGCAAGTCACTTAACTTCCCTGTGCTCCCAGGTCGCACCTGTAAACAAGCTTTCAGCTTAGTGTGCTACTCCTGGTCAAACAATTGGAAAAAAAATGTATTTGTTTCCAAAAATGTTAAGGTTTTGCAGGCAGTGGTGATTCCCTGTGAAACCTCTGACCACCTGGCAATGACTTTGTTATGCTCCCCGACTGGAGGCCCTTTCCCTATCACTCCTGGGTTCAGGTGAAAGCTAAATAGTGCTTTACTTTCCAACGAACACATTTCCAAATCCTCTGGAATTTATTGCAAGCAAG
The DNA here is from genome assembly GCA_016271365.2 of Neoceratodus forsteri. NCBI lineage: Eukaryota > Metazoa > Chordata > Ceratodontiformes > Ceratodontidae > Neoceratodus > Neoceratodus forsteri. The sequence continues at coordinate 68,598,226 of CM028129.1, forward strand.
GGTGTCAGTCATAGATGCCTACCACTCTTGTTTAGCCTGGTGGGAAGACACCAAATCTGATTTACAGAATTTTTTTTTTAAAACATGGTAAAAATAAATCATTTTCAACATATTTTAAATATTCATATTTACGCAAACAACTATTGGATATTATATCTTTGGTGTACGAGACCAAAGTTGATTTTTCACAGCAAATTAAGGCTCTTAATTCAGATTTGGTGGCTCATCAATATGATAGAGCTATTTCTTTAAAACTGAAATTCCAGTGTGGTACTCAAACCACCAAATCCTCCCTAGATATATATATATATAAGAGCTGTTCAGACACAGTCTCCTCTACATTCATGGAGCATCTGATAGACCCGACTACCCACATAGTGCATTCCACACTTCCTTCTATAAAATGAATAATCCAGTTATATTTGGAAGACTTGTTTGGGTCACACTCTAAAATATTAGATGCTGCACCCTTTCTCAGGGACATAGACATCCCAGATATTCCCATTGATCAGTTACAGACTTTAGCAACCTCTATATCTGTTGAGGAAACAATTTGTGCCATCAAGAAACAAAAAAAATGTACCTCTCCAGGAGCAGATGGGCCAACTGTTGAATTATATCAAGCCTTTATTGAAATTTTTGCCCCATCCCTAACCATGGTGTTTAATTGTATTTTAGACACATGTTCTATCCCATCAAGATTCTTGGATGCTATTATGATTTTGCTATTTAAGGAAGGAGAAAGCACCGAGATTAAAAACTGGAGACTGCGTAGTCTCCTAAATGTAGATTATAAAATATTTTCTACAATACTGCTGAATAGGTTACTACCGATAGGTTATCACTAAGGAACAGAACTGCACTCTGCCAAACAGATCTACGCTACATTCCATTTCCCTAATCAGAGACATAGTATATTCATGATCTGTGGAGGCCCCGGCCCTTCTTCTTTCTCTGGACTAAGAGAAGGCTTTTGACCGGGTGAATAACAAATTTTTATTTCAAGTGCTTCAGCACTACCACATTCCCACACAGTCTGTGTCCTGGATTGAACTCCTTTATAACACCATCTGGATCACTCCACATGTTAATAATTCTCAAGGGGATGCTTTATTGGGGAAAAAAAGGGGTAAGACAGGGCTATCCCCTAAGCTCTTTACTATATGCTTTCCAGGTTGATCCCTTACTAAGGAGGGTTTTACTCCACCCATCTGTTTCTAAATTATTACTTCCAAATGGATTCTTAGCTCCACTGATCAGTGCTTATGCAGATGACCTGGGTATCTGCACTACCCCCCCAGATGAACCCCATGGATGATCTTTCTCTATTTACTGACTTCGAAAAATTTTCTGGCTCTAAATCGATTATCACAAAAGTGTGACCAAATTCATTCCCAGTCCCCCTTCCCCCTCGGCCATGTTTCAGGTGGCTAACATTCCTGTCACTCAGGATCCAATCAGGATTTTGGGGATATTTTTTGGCAGTCCGGATGACCCAGTTTTCAACTGGAATTTGGCATTAGACAAGGCCGATAGGCTGGTACTTTCATGGAAGGGACGCACTATAGCGAAGAGAAAATGGATAATGTTGCTAAAAACTTTGGCATTGCCTTTGTTTTTACACACAGCCACAATTTTACCCTTTACCTTTCTCTTTAGAAGCTAGGGCTGATAATGTGTTCTTCCAAGGGTTTTGGGGTAGCCACTTAAATCAGATAAAGCAGATTTATACATACCCAGATTATTGCTTTAGAGGGGTACGAATGATCAACCCCTTAATGTTTTTCCATTGCCTATTTATCAAGTTTCTATTTCTGTCCTTATTGCACCCTCACCTCCATTCTGTGTCTCTTTATTATTGAAGATGGTTACCCACCTATGTACGGTGTGGTCTAGCACTTCTACAAAATTGCCAAGGAACTTTAGGAGATATGGGATCCCTACAATTATGGTTCCCACCTTTCTTAAAATAAAACAATGGAAGTTAGACTTTTCCATTGTTCAGACAGTCACCCGCAAACAGTTGTACATTAATATTCTTCAGGCACATTTCTCTTGAATACCTAGAATTTTGGATACCCAAGACTTAGAATTGGACAATAATCTAGTTTTTCAACAACTTATTTACCCTAGACTGCCAAAAAAACTATGGGACATTACATGGCGCTCATGCTATGAGAGACTTGGTGTAAGGAGCAATTTAAAACACAGATCTATAGAAGTTAGAATGTGTTTCAGGGACACCTGTAATATGAAGCTTGAGACAATGCAACACTTTTTATGTTGCTTGCACGCATGTGCAAGAAACATAGTGCCATCATCGGAGATTTCGGAGGTGTGTCACCTCCTCCTCCAATTCAGGCAGTGTGCTGGCAGGTGCGGCCCCTGTAAGCCAATGCATTTTGGAGCTGTCTATGACACGCTCCAAAATGCAGTGGCATACAGTTGAAAGGGGGAGCAATGCTTGAGTGAGCAGCGATAAGAAGCTGCTCACTTGCAGCTCCCCCCCACCTGCAGGCGTGCATGCCCCTGCACGCACTGTATAGCCGATGGGGTGCCCAATCCCCGTCGGCTGAGCTGTGTTGTCTCCTCCCAGTAGTTGGTGCCATGCTGGGAGCCCACCCCAGTGTGGCAATCAGTCCTTGCTGACGGGGTGCCCAATCCCCATTGGCTGAACCCCCAACATCCTTGTGCCACGCTGGAGCCCACCCCAGCATGGAAAACGGTCCCACGACATCTTTTTTTACCTGTAAGACAAAAGCGGTCCGGGTTGCATCTCGACCCCCCTCCCACAACCCGCACCCACCCTGCGCACCCAGCCTCCCACCCCCCTCACCCCACTACCTCCGAACTCCGGCGCGATGATCTTCGGTGGACCGGGAACACGTCTGCACTCTTCAAAGCCGACCGCGAACTAAGGAAATGCCGGTAAGCTGTATAATGGGCTAGATGGGGGTTCAACTTTATTGCATATCTCAGCCATTTTTGGGAATTTTTGCACCAGATTTTCAACATGGGGTTTTTGGGACCCCTTCTCATGAATGATGTCACAGTCATGGTGTTATTCGGGCCTGAAGGGTGATTTCGAGCAGTGACTGTGAAATCACCCTTTGGGCCTGAATACCACCATGACAGTGACATCATTCATGAGAAGGGGGCCCAAACCCCATGTTGAAAATTTGGTGCCAAAATTCAAAAATGACTGTTTTATGAGCGCAGTTACAGTTCCTACGCAGGCTTGTAAGTTTATAAATTTCAATATTTTCACTCCAGATTTTCAACATTGCCATTTTACCACACCTTCTTATGAGTAGTACAGCTGTCATTTTCATCTCACCCAAAATGTGTTTCAGCCATGTGCGCAAGAATGGCACAGTCGATTGTCCGAAATCAATGTAGGACAAATTAAGAAAATCACAGTGACACTGTTCATGAGCAGAGGTCTTAAAAATAGCTATGTTGAAAATTTGGTGAAAAATTCCTAAAATGACTGTTTCACAATGCGTTGCGCAGTTCCTTACGCTCGTAGTTTTGTGAATTTTTAATATTTCCACTCCAGATTTTCAACATTGCCATTTTTCCACACCTTCTTATGAGTAGTGCAGCTGTCATTTTTCACATCTCACCCAAAACGTGTTTCCGCCCATGTAGCGCACAATGGCGCAGTCGTTGTGCGAACTCAGTCTATGGGACACATTAAGAAAATCACAGTGTCACTGTTCATGAGCAGAGATCTTAAAATGGCAAAGTTGAAAATTTGGTGAAAGAATTCCTAAAAATGACTGTTTTACAAGTGTGCGTTGCACAGTTCCCACGCACGCTCGTAGGTTTGCGAATTTTCAATATTTCCACTCCAGATTTTCAGCATTGCCATTTTACCACACCTCCTTATGAGCAGTACAGCTGTAATTTTTCACATCCTGCCCAAAACGTGTTTCCGCCCATGTAGCGCACAATGGCGCAGTCAGTGTGCAAACTCAATGTATGGGACACATCAACAAAATCACAGTGACACTGCTCATGACCAGAGGTCTTAAAATGGCTATGTTGAAAATTTGGTGAAAAAATTCCTAAAAATGACTGTTTTATGAGCATGCATTGTGCAGTTCCTACGCATGCTCATAAGTTCACAAATTTTCAATATTTACACTCCAATGACTTCCAAATACCTAAACAGCACATAGAAGCAAGCAACATTTGGCATTGACAAATGCTTGTTCTTAGAGTGTCCCTTCAGTGTAGAGGTATGGACTTTGCTACTGCATAAATGGAAGGATAAGCCTTTTTCTAATTAAGCAATAATACCCAAGAGGGTGGGCGATATTGGGCAATACCGGACCGCCCAGGGGCGTAATGAGGCCCGACGCCGCAGGCAGAGGGCCTTATAGCCCCTGGAAGGTCCCAGTATTACCATACCGCTCCGAGGGTATTATTACGTTAGAAAATGGGCACTATTAAAGAATGTAAGTTTAATTTAAAAATTAACTAAAATTAGTTTAAAATAACTTTTATATTAAAATAGTTCCCGCTTTCATTTGACATGGTACATCTGGACACTGCACTGTACATTGGAGTAGACACGTCCTTCTTGTACTGCCATGAAAATAAATCACAAATAAATAAAATAAAGATAGTATGTGTGTCTCTCCCGGTATCGGGTTCATGGCTTCGTTTTTATTTCTTCATTTGTTTCACTCCGCCCAGTTGCCTGAAGCTGTTTTCTGTGACAGTTTTTTTTTTTAGAGAGGTCAGAGGTTGCGTGTGGAACTTTTAATGCTGCTCTAGTGTTCTCCCCTTGCCGCTCTTCCGTGGGATTATCATGCAATGAAGCAACTTGTTTTTCTTTTTGGTCTTGTCGGGTGGATTTTGCTGTGTTGAGCCGCAGGACTGTCGCTGGGATATGCTGCCGTTACAAGGGGCTCATGCCAAGGTCCATAGAACTGGGTAGGAGCCTGCGAGCAGCAGCAGCAGCGCCAGGCACTGACTTTCTCTGAGAGACTTCCTCCCTTCATCTCCAAGCGGAATGGATACAAGTGCTCTCTCGACACTGCAACTTTTCCTTTTGTGCTTTGTGGTAAGTAGCTTGCTGCAGCAAGTCTATTTGTCCATTACAGAACTGGGTTGAAAGTGTTGCTGTCTGGAGAGTTAAAAGACAGCTTCTGAGAGCTGCGGTACACCAGTCACATCCACCCGCAGTTGCCCTGAAGGAAACTTTGAGGTGACATCCATCGACTACAAATATCTGTCTGTTGGTCTTTCTGTCTGTCTTGTATGGGCTTATAATACTTGTATGGGCTTAAAATACTTATTTTATTTTTAGTCAGTATTGATTCTCGGGAAAAGAGAATTTGCAGTAAACACTGATCGCTGTGTCATCGAAGTAGTGTTTGTGTGTGTGGTGGTGGTGGCGTGACTCTGCTAAATGTTCAAAAAAAATGGCGGCAGTTTGACATTTTGTGCCCAGTGCTTCAGCCAATGATGAAGCAGGCTGGGCACAAGGATACTTGGCTGGGCATAAGGCAGGTTTTGGCTGGCACTTTTTATTTGGTGGGCATCTATTGAAAGTTAATGTACCCCTGTGGAATGGGTACCAGCCAATCAGATGCCTCCAAATAAAAAGCCCATTTTCTAATATTACATATAAGATGCTTATTTATGGAGTTTTCCCTTCGACAATGTCCCAGTACCATATTAGCACTTTAAGACTTATTTTTTTCATTCTGTAGATATTTTTTGTGGCAAGCCAGATGTGCTTTGCTGCTGCAGCAGAAATCTTACACTGCATTTCAACTGGTGAACCAGATCTTGTCTGATTTAAGGACCAATTACCATATGGAACTAAAATCTATGCCTCGAATACAGCACTATAGATTCTGGGCCTCCTGTGCCTGGATTCTGGAGGAAAGAAATGTGTACACTATCAGTATAATAATTTATTCACATGAAGAGGATGGGTTTATATTAATTTTGAGAATATAGCATGGGACTTTCCTATATTTTTGTTATAACCACCCTCCCCCCTCCACACTTTGGTAAGGTTTTTTAAAAAAAAAGAAGGGAAATTAAGGATCTTACAATCATTTAAAAATCTTATGATGATTTATTTTCTTTATTAGGAAATAGTATTGTGTACTGTATTTATTAAGGAGAAAGGTATTAATTTCTTTGATTTCCTTTTTTGGTCTTTGCTCCTCCACTCAACTGATTGTAATCACATTGGACTGGACAAACACACTATAACTATTTATTTTGTTTAGTATCATGTATGTATGGATGGGTTCAGTTAAGGTCCAATAGAGGGAGAAAGGTGAGGTTGGGGGTGGTTTACAGATCACACAATCAAGATGAGGAGAGAGACAGGGAACTGATCTCACAAATATTGGAAGCTGCGGGGAAAGGAGAGGTGGTAATTGTGGTGGACTTCAACCTGCCCAAGGTGGACTGGAGTATACCATCCACAACATGTGCTAAGAGTCAGGTGATCCTGGAAGGACTGCAAAGTGAGTTCTTGACTCGGTGCATCACTGAACCAACAAGAGCTGAGGCAATTCTTGATCTGGCGCTGACAAATGGGAAGCATGTACAGGAAATAATTGTCATAGAGCCACTTGGGGGAAGTGACCATTGCACAGTGTGGTTCCATTTGGATATGGGCAGGGAAAGCATCCCAACTAAGACCAAAATCTTGGATTTCAGGAGGGCGGACTTCAGGAAAATGGGTGAGGTTCTAATGAGCCATCTGGTGGGCATCAAAGCAGATATGGGGATGGACTTAAAGTGCTCCATCATTAAGAAAGGAATACTGGTTGCCACAGATGAGTGTGTTAGGCTCGGAGGAAGAGCACAAGGGCCAAAGCACCCAGCTGGTTCAGTTCTGGGGCTGCCAAGGCAATAAGGGAAAAGAGGTTGGCATATAGAAAATTTAGGAAGACCAAGAGAGAGGTGGATGGGGAAAATTACCCAAGGTTGGCTAGTGAGGCAAGTAAGGAAGTCTGGCAAGCAAAGGCACAGAAGATGCTTCAAATAGCTGAAGGAATTAAAAAGGGGGAGAAGGCTTTCTTTCACTACATAAGTGAGAAAAGGGACAAGAAGAAAGGGATTGTTAGGCTTAAGAAAGGTGTGGAGTGGGTGGAGGATAATGGAGGAAAAGCAGAGATACTAAATGAATACATCTGTTCTGTCTTCAACAGGGAGAAGGACGGATCAGTGCCTTCAGGAGGGAGATGAGGAGCAGTGGGGGAGGAGAACACAGACATAGTGATAGAGAAGGATACAGTGAGGGAGGGTCTGCTGGCATTGAAAGTAGACAAATCACCAGGCCCAGACAGAGTACATCCAAGGATACTAAATGAACTGGCTGAGGAGCTGGCAAGACCGCTAGCAGACCTATTTAATAGTTCACTAGAGTCAGGCATGGTACCACAGAACTGGAGAACAACACATGTAGTGCCCCTTCACAAAAGCGGTCCTAAGGATGATCCAGGGAATTACAGACCAGTCAGTCTGACCTCCAATGTGGGCAAGCTGATGGAGACCATACTAAAGGAAAGGTTGCTGGAATATCTAGAGGAACATGGTCTCAAGGATGAGAGGCAGCATGGATCAATGGGGGGAGACCATGTCAAACAAATCTGATTAACTTCTTTGACTGTGTCACTAAGACAGTAGACAGAGGCCAAGCGGTAGACATCCTCTATCTTGATTTTAGCAAGGCCTTTGACACTGTGCCCCACGAAAGTTGATCAGGAAGTTGGTGGATCTTGGAGTTGGTGAAAAGATAGTCAGATGCGTGGAAAACGGGCTGAGGGACAGAACCCAGAGGATGGTGGTGGTGGGGGGAGAGTTATCTGGCACCAGAGAGATAACCAGTGGGGTCCCACAGGGCTCTGTGCTGGGGCCGGTGTTGTTCAATGTCTTCATCAATGACATTGGGGATGGCATTAAAGGCATAATGTGCCTATTCACAGATGACACCAAGCTCTGTGGGAGAGTGAACACAGCTGAAGGCATAAGGGACCTACAGGAAGATCTGGCAAAGCTGGGGAGGTGATCCAGGATCTGGCAGCTTGGCTTCAATACCAAGAAATGCAAAGTTATGCATATTGGAGCCAAGAATCCCAAGACAGAGTATTACCTGGGTGGAGTCCAAGTATCTGCATCAGAGGAGGAGAAGAACTTGGGAGTGATGATCACTAGTGACCTGAAGCACTCCACACAGTGCAAGAAAGCAGCAGCAAAGGCAAACAAGATGCTGGGATGCATATCTAGGGGAATCAGTAGTAGGAGAGAAGAGGTTATACTGCCTTTGTACAGGTCACTGGTAAACCTACATCTAGAGTATGGAGTTCAGTACTGGTGCCCACACCTCAAAAAGGACATTAACCTGCTGGAGAAGGTACAGAGGAGGGCTACAAAGATGACAGCTGGTCAGCAGGGCAAGGCATACGAGGAGAGGTTGAGGGCACTGAACATGTACTCCCTGAAAGACAGGAGAGAGAGAAGGGACATGATTGGGACATTCAAGTACTTGAAAGGGATAAATAAGGTTGATAAGGAGAGTCTCTTTAAGCTGAGTGGCAACCATATCACAAGGGGGCACAGTCTTAAGCTGGAAGGTGGGAGGTTTAGGAGGGAGGTCAGGAAGCACTTCTTCACAGAGAGGGTGGTGGACACTTGGAAAGCACTGCCGGAAGAGGTCATCTCATTGAAGACAGTGGGCAGCTTTAAGAGAGGCTGGGATAGGCATAGGGGGAAGGTAAGAATCATGGGAAGGGAGGATGGGAGAAGTGGGGAGAGAGGACAGGGGCATTAGCTAAAGCTGTGGACCCTACAATACGAACAGACTTGATAGACCAAATGGCCTTCTTCTGCTGGCTTCTTGGTATGTTTGTATGTAAATAAGGGATGTGGGGTTTCATTTATTCTTGGCTCCCTCCCTGTTGATGAAGTGTTGTGTATAAGATATGTTTTTTTGTTCTTTTCCTTTCTATTCCATCTGTATTTATGAGATGTGTGATGTAACGCTGATTTGCTTTTCATTATTGATTTAAAAAAAAAAAGAAATTTCCCTACCCTTTTTATGTTTGCTTGCATGCACGTGCAAGAAACATTATGTGGCAGCTTAGGAGAGAAGCAGGTTGTGGAGGCTCGGCACTGTAGCAGCCAACACAGGCACTAGGTTTGGGGGCTGTGCATTGGTGGACCAATGGAGGCACAGTGTGCTGATGACACTGGTCTCCAAAAGTGCCACCAAGTTGAAACTTTTTCACTGTAGCAATCAGGGGCCGCCTCATCATTGCAGCGTCAGCCATTTCACTGCAATGAGGGAGCGACCCACATTGCTGGGTGGAACGTTGCCTAGTGTAATATTGTTTGTGAATGGGTGGCAAGGCACCGCCATATTACACCCCCATGCCTACGGGGTGGCCAGTTCCCCTCGGCATCATGTGGCCCCACAAAACATTGTTTTGCCGACAAGGAGCCCAATCCCCGTCAGCGTCATTCCCCCTCTGTCATTTATCGATGGGGAAGCCCACTCCCAGTAGGCATAATATCCCCCCCCCAAAACATTCGGTTTGTGCCGAGGGGGTGCCCAATCCCCTTTGGCTCTTGCCCTTCCCCCATGTGCAGACAGGGGTGCCCAGTCCCCTGTCAGCTACAGCCCCCCCAAGAAAGATCAATGGGGTGGCATGCTGGGAGCTCACGCCAGCCTGCCAAATGACCCTGTAAATGGAAAACCGTCCTGCGATGTTTATTTTTTTTAATGTTACCTGCAAAGCAGAAAATGGTCCCTCGTCAAGTCCGGTGGCCCTCCCTGAACCTGCACCCACCCTCTGCGCACCCTGCCTCCCCACACCCCCCTCACCCCATACTTACCTCCAGAGCCTGGTGCGATGGTCTTTGGTGGACCAGGAACACGTCTGCACTCTTCAAAGCTGATGGCGAACTGAGGAAATGCCGGTAAGCTGTATAATGGTATTGATAGGGTTTTCTCAACTTTGTTACATATCTTGGGCATTTTTGATAATTTTGGCACCAAATTTTCAACACGGGGTTATTGGACCCCCTCCTCCTGAATTCAGGCACTATCATGGCGTTAATCAGTCCTGAAAGGTGATTTCACGGTCATTATGCAGAATCATCTTTCGGGACAGAGTAACGAAATGACAGTGCCAGTGTTCATGAGGTGGGCTCTCAAAAAGTCTATGTTGCAAATTTGGTGGGAAAAATAAAAAAAATGACTGTTTTATGAGCATGTATTGAGCAGTTACTACGCACACTCGTAATTTTGCTAATTTGTAATATTTTCACTCAAGATTTTCAACATTGGCATTTTGCCACACCTCCTTGTGAACAGTACAGCTGTCATTTTTCACATCCTGTCCAAAATGTATTTTCGCAGTTCCGGGCACAGAATAGCACGGTCGCTGTGGGGAAATCAGTGTTCGGGACACATTAAGAAAATCACAGTAACACTGTTCATGAGCAGAGGTCCTAAAATGTATATGTTGAAAATTTTGTGACAAAAGTCCATAAAATGACTGTGTTACACGCGTGCATTGTGCAGGTTCCACGCACGCTCATAACTTCTCAAATTTGTTACATTTTCACTCCAAATTTTCAACATTGCCATTTTTCCACACCTCCTTATAAACAATGCAGCTGTCATTTTTTACATCCTGGCCGAAATGTGTTTTTGCACTTCCAGTGCAGAATAGCGCGCGGTTGCTGTGGGAAATGAGTGTTTGGGACACATTAAGAAAATCGCAGTGACACTGTTTATGAGCAGAGGTCTTAAAATGCCTATGTTGAAAATTTGGTGATGAAAGTCTATAAAATGACTATGTTATGCACATGCATTGCGCAGTTTCCACATATGCTCAGAAGTGCGAGCATTTTTACTATTCCCACTACAGATTTTCAACATTGCCATCTCTTCACACCTCCCTATGGATGGTACAGCTGTCATTCTTCATATCCTGCCAGATCTGCATTTTCGTACATGTGGCGCAGAATGGCACGGTTGCTGTGGGAAGTCAAAGTTCGGGACACATTGACAAAATCACGCTACCACTCTTCATGAGAAGAGGTCCCAAATGCTTTCACAAGTTGGGGTCATAAAAAGGCCATGTTGAAAATGTGGGGTGCAAATACTAACAAACACCTGGGGTGTTAGGGTTTCTAACCATAATGTCCCACCCTGTACAGACTGACAGGCATCAGCTGTACCTTTGGATTGCAGACTGTACTGCTCATACCATCCCACCCCTACCCAATAACAGGCACCAAGGTGTACCTTGGACTCTTTGGCCCCACAGTTCACCCCATTCTCCTATGCTGCACCCATTTCAGTGTATGTCCTTATGGAATGGGGTGACTGTAAAGCCAAACACCCCAAGACACACCTCAACACGTGTCGGCATCTGTGGAATACAGCGAGGTCACATAGCATGAACGTCATGGGTGACAACCCAAACACTTACCCTAATGCTTGTCCATCTCTAACGGATGGAGGTGTGGCTGGTGTGAAGTTCAATACTTCACTGCCATTCCTATTCTGCATCTCTCTACCTTGTACATTTCCAATGCTAATACCAGCAAGCAAACATTCAGGATTGACAAATGCTTGTCATAGAGGGGGGAGGGGAGTGGTATTTCCTTTTTCGTTTTGGGGTCATGTATAGTCTATGTTTTTTGGTTGAAGTAAGTAGTAATACTCATTTAGGTTGTCCTTTCTTTTCCTATGGTTTCAGGTGTGGAAATATTGTTTTTGAGTACACTTTGCTTATATGTATGATGTAATACTTATTTCTACTCTTCTGATTTTGTGTGATGAAATATTGTTTGGCTAGTATCTTATTTTTATGGTCTAATAAAAAAATTCCCTACTCTTTCCTGCAGGAGGCACTGTAGGAGAGATGGAGGACTCCAGTCCAGGTTTGATTGTAGTGGGGGAAGGTTGTGCAGTAGCGGCTCCTGAGACAGTATTGGAACCAACAGTGGTGATGGAATCGGGAGTAAAAGCTCTGTATCGTGAGAATGACCCTGAAACACTGGTTATGCAAATGGAAGAAGTGACTGGTTCGGAAGAGAAACGTATATTACGGCTTGAACTTGAAAAAAATTAAAAAATATTTGTTGGACATGTTATCAGCTGCTGAAACTGATTTCCAACTTCATAAACAAAAATGAGAGGATGAACAGAAAAAAGAAAAAGATCAGTAGCGAGTCCTATGCAAGAAGGAAATAAACACCTACCAGTGGGTTTGAACCTGGATCAGGTAGCAGGGAGTCCCATGGAAGCCAAGGAGCAGAATGGGTCCCAGCAGCCTGATGAAGCAGAGGTGGACTTCAGTGGAACATCTACAAACTGGACTCCTGGAGAAGCGCTTTGTAAAGTAGGATGGAAATTTCAAAACGATACATGGATGCCCGACCCTTTTATTCCGATTCCAGGATCGCGGACCTGTTGGGTATGATTATGCATCAAACTGAAACATTGCCATCTATTCCAGTAATAAACACAGCTATAGCAGAACCTAAGTCCCCATTATTGGCTGCTGCAGCTGTGCAGGGTGAAGGAGAGGCAGAGGGTTTAGAAGCTGCGCCAGATGCGCATCAAGCAGATTTTTCTATGCCAAGTTCAGCGAAGTCACAGAACTTTTCTGATGCATCATTGGGAATTAACTTAACCATAAACCAAGAGGATGTATTGATAGATGACATTGATTCTGATTCAGATAGTCAGGCCACCTCCTTTAGAGAGTTTCTAGAATGGGGAAGGGAGCACCCACAAGTGGGACATCACGGTTTGCAGTCTCATGCTGCTCTTTTTTGGAAACCAGCTGAAGCAGCAAAGAGAAGATTTTTGGTACAACTTCACTATAAAGGTAAAGCCCCAATAGTCCCCGACAGGTCATGGGTGGGGAAAACTTCAATCAAATATTCATTGAGTTTTTCCCCAGTGGAGGTATATGTGTTTATTCATGCCCCTGGGGATAAGACTTATGATGTAAATTTTTGTACCATGGCATCTTTATATGAATTCTGGCACTTATATTGTGAAATAAAAGACACTGACAACTGGAAAGATTTTAGTGCCATTCCAATTACAAAACCAACCATTGAGACAGTAATGCTTCTTTTCGTAATGAGGGGGTGAACATTAACAATATCACCTTCTGGCTGGAAAAACATAGTACAATTTTTGATCATCCCAAACCCATTATGGATGAGAATGGGTTTTAGACTGGGGAATGGACCATTCGGGTCAAACTGAGTCTGGAATACAACATTCACCAAGTTCTTTCTTTCTGGGCCGGGACAGAGGCATTTTATTTTATGCTGAACAACCGAAGAGTTGTTACAAGTGTGGTTCCATGACTCATTTGAACAATGACTGTGACCAAATTAAATGTTTTCACTGTGGGGTTCTAGGCCACATGGCCACACAGTGTACTGTATGGCCCTCCCGATATATAATTTGTGTGGGGATGTTGACCATTCTTTTGAAGAGTGCCCATGGGCAAAGCATAATTCAGATGAAGCTTCAGAACATGAATATTTCCTGTCACAAGCATGGCACCCCTTTAGCCAGTCTGAAGTGGCCCTCCAAGGATGGAGGGGGGGAAGAGGTAGAGGTGGGGGACTAGGGGGTAGGGCTAGAGCCATGTCGCCCAGGTCACATTTCCCCTATGTTTGGGAAACTGGCATCATCTCAGGATAATGGACAGGTGAAACTTGTACCGTCTAGGCCTGTAGCATTGCCAGAGGATAAGGAAACTCCATATGTGACACTTCAGAGCTCTCCTCAAAGGAGAGACACTGCCTCAGTTTTGCTTCCCTGTTCGGCCCCTTCAGATGGGGAACCTCTTGCCCAAGTACCTTTAGAAGTTGAAGATGAGGGTATGCAAGCTTCTAACCCTTTGGGTATTGAGACTGTAGTCTCAGAGGGGGAGACACCCACTCCTCTTCCTTCCCTACCCCCTTTTGTGAGTGAACCTTCAGGGAGTACTGGAATACCCCTATCGCCCTTACCTCGTAAAAACAGGTTTCAGGCTTTTTCAACATGGGGTGAACAGGTGGACTTAGAACACCCAATGGAGACTGAGGAAAGCAGCTTATTGCCTAATTCTAAGGGAGATAAGGGACCCTTAATAAGACACACAAATAACCGCATCATCCGCATAGAGGAGGATACGGTACTAACTGGCTATGGGGAGGCAATTCAGAAATAGGCTAAAGAGAAGGGGGCCCAGTATTGATCCATGTGGAATGCCTGAGCATACGGGCTTGGCATCAGAGAGAAAGATATCTATCCTGACTTGCTGTGTTCAACAGTGTAGGTAGCTGCGGAACCATGCAGCCACCTCAGGGGCAAGGCCTATGGCAGTGAGTTGGTCATTTAGGAGGGCATGGTTGACCATGTCAAAGGCCTTTGTTAGGTTAATATAGATAGCCCCAATGAGCTGGTCAAGATCAAGGGATTTGTGGATGAAGCCTGTGTATTCCAGGAGGGCTGTAGTGGTGGTATGCCCAGCCCTAAAGCCATGTTGCTCTGTGCATAGGAGCATGTGCTTGTCCAGATAATCAACAAGTTGGTCGGCAATGATTCGTTCAAGGCCTTTGAGAGTGGTGGTAGTATAGAGATGGGTCTATAGTTCCTGGGAAGGGCACGATCCCCACTCTTGTACACAGGGGTGACTACTGCAGCATTCCATTTTTGGGGGAATACTGCGAGACGGAGTGAGAGGTTAAGGATATGGGTGAGAGGGAACAGGATTTCTTCGAGTGAAAGTGAGATTAGTTTCAGGTTGAGGTTATCCCCACTGAATCTCCCCTTCCCAAACACTTTGCAGAGATATTTCCTGGCTTCTCCAAAGATAATAGTCTTGAAGCGAAAGGGGGGGTGCGATGGGGATTGTGTGGGTGCAGCAGGGATGGTGGGGGAGAATAAGTTGGCAGGGAGAACATGCTGCAAGTCAGTGAAGTCATTGTTAAAGGTGTTGGTGATAGATTAAGGGTCAAGGATGGGGGAGCCATCAATGCAGAGCATGGTAGGGGCTGTTTTGGATTCTTGCCCTGTGACCTCATTTAGGTTAGCCCAGAATTTGCACCTGGCATTCCAGTTCTTGGTTAGGGCATCTTTATAGTATACATTTTTGGCTAATTGGATGGTCCTGGTACAGTTGTTCCTCGCACATTTGTAGTTCAGGATATCAGACTGCTTACCAGTGGCCCTAGCTATATGCCAGAGGTGGTCTCTGTTTTTCGTTAGTTCAAGGGTATCAGGGCTCATCCAGGGGTTAAAGTAGCCTTTGATCTTCTGCTTTTTTATGGGAGCATGGGTGTCACAGGTTGTATTGAAGAGGAGGATGAAATGGTCCAGCGCGTCATCAACATCGGAAGCCTGGGCCAAATCTACCTTTTATAAAGGGAAGCTTTTGTCCTGTATAGATATTATTTTTGTAAAGAAGGATTTGCAGATCGAGACCGTGGTGAATGTGCCAGTGGAAACCTCAGACTACACATTAATTGGTCTAATCATAACTATACCCCCACAAAGAATTGCAGGGAGAGGGTTTTGGAGACTGAACACTTCAGTTTTAAACGAGGAAGTCGTGGTGCAGCAATTGACTTCCATAGTGAATGATAAATGTACTACCATATTTTTGTATGATGACATACGTCAATGGTGGGAGGATATGAAGCTCTGTGTGATGGGATTTTTTCAATCCTATGGTCACTTATGGGCAGAGACAACTTATGGGAAGTATCAAGAGCTTAGAAGTGAATTGGGAGAATTGTTATCTGGACAGTGCACGGAAGGGGAGGACTTAGCAGAAGAGACTGGAGTAGTAAGAGACAATGTGGCAAAATTTCAAAATGATAGGCTACGTTCCTGGAATAGAGAACACATTTGTGGAATCCAGGGCACAGCAGAACAAGTAAACCCGTATATGGCTAGTCAGCTGAGAAGGGAAAAGGAAAAAAAGTTATGTCATCTTTGCTTTCGTCTCGAGGTTACGAGGTGTGGAACAATGCTGGAATAATGGGAATCTTGGACGAACATGTAGAACAAGCTTTTGGGGACCCAGTAGAGGAATCACAGTTTACATCACAAATATTGCAGGCAGCAACACTTCCAAAATTGGCTCCAGACTTGGCTGATGCGATGGTAACTCCCTCTATGGCAGTAGAAATGGAAGGGGCCATCCACAGTTTTAGGAAAATATCTCTCCAGGCCCAGATGGTCTTCCAGGAGAGTTCTATCAGCTATTATGGACTATTATGCCAAAGGTCCGGTTACAGGTATATCATGTTTTTCTGACTGAGCAATATTTGCCTACGCAAATGTATGAAGGGTTGTTGATTTTTCTTTTTAAATCTGGAGTTCATACAGATATTTGTAATTGGAGGCCAAATACATTATTAAATGTGGACTTTAAATTATTTGCAAAATGTTTGGGGAATAGGTTATCCTTAGTTACGAATGAACTGATATTTCCTACCCAGTTTTGTTCAATACCTTGGAGATGAATGGTGGATGCTTTGCTACTACTAAGAGAATTAATGGAGAGGGAAGGGGCAGATAGTGGGAAAAGGGGTCAACTGGTTATTTAGTCAGTCTAGATCAGGCAAACGCCTTTGACAAGATATCTCACTGCTTTTTGTGGGAATGGCTTGGTTCCTATGGAATCCCAGAAGAGTTTGTGTAATGGCTACAATTATGTTATGCATAAGTTAAATCATATGAGAATGGCTGGCTGGGAGCGAAGCATAGGATTTGTAAAGGGGTAAGACAAGGTTGCCTGCTAAGCCCCATGCTGTATGTGTTTTCGATTGATCAGGTGTTACAGCTACTATATAAATCTCCCTGGATATATGGTATAAGGGGTGATGTAGCTCAGGAGTATAAAGTAATAGCTTATGCCAATGATCTCTGTTTAGTGTTGCAGGATGGGAGTTCCCTTAGCATTGCCTATAATTTGATTCAGAAGATAGGGAAGGTGATGGGAACCAGTATTAATATTACTAAAACACAATGGGCTGGATTTTCAAAGCCTCGATGTAAGCTGCGACAATGGCAGCTTACGCCAAGTGCGGTGCGCCCGGGACTCTCTGCCCGAAATTCAATTGTACAGGGTCCCTGTGCCTAAGTCCAGCAGCTTGCAGCAAAGGGGGTGCTGTGCCGGATGAAAAGTGCACCCACCCAGAATGCTGCAATGGCTCTGGGGAGTCCTCAGCACCCACGGACAGGGGCTGGCAACTGGGCACTGCCCCCCAACACCACCGCGCCATCGGCATCGCATCACTGTCCAGTACCCTGGTGGGCTAGTGCCCCCCCATGGTACCCATCTCAGCACTCCCACCCCCCTCCCGTTCCCTGATCCAGCGACTGGCACTGCCCTCCACATGCCGCTCTGGCCAACCGCCAAATGGGCGGTCATGCCGTACTGTATAATGTATACGAGTACGCCCACTGACAGCTCATTCAGTGGCTGGCCATGGTGGCGGCGGAGGGAGCGCCAGTTGCCGGATTGGGGGTAAGGGAGGGGGTGGAGTGCTGAGATGGGTACCATGGGAGGGGTTGGCAGGATGCACAGAAGTGGGTGTCGGGACTGTGACAGGGGTGAGGGTGGACCACCGGTCCACCAGGGATCACCCACCAGGGACAGATTGGGGTAGGCCACACAGTGGCACGTACAGGACGACCCCCCGGGAGCCGTCTAAATCCCCTTAGACCAGCCCCTCACTGGTCTTAGGGTACTTGGCACTTGATTCTAGGGGGGTATTTCAAAATCTGGATCTGAGGGCTGTGGCAGTCTGGGTCTGCCGCAAGGCTCCAGCGCCATGCCGCAGCCACTTTCGTGGTGCAAGGATGGTGCTAGCACACTTTGGTGCAGGCAGCCTGCTGGGTGAGGCAGGCTGACTTACCTACCTGGCGTGAGCTCCTTGCCAGCAAGGTGTGCCCTTTTTGCAGATCAGACCTGTTTGACGCAAGCACCTTTGTGTCAATCTAAGGCCTTTGAAAATCTGGCCCAGTGTTTAAGTTTACAGGGATTTCTGCAAACACTTGAAGAAGTAGGGGGTTTTCAAGTAGCAATGTCTCCATGTCGGGTGCTAGGGATGTATTATGGAGGGGATGATATGGCATGTTATAATTGGGAGAGGGCCTTGCAGATAGGAACGGCTTAAGTTGCCCAATGGAATAGGTTGAAAGTTTCAAAAAAGAAACATATTTACTATATTAGAACCTTTTTGTTTCAGGTATTTGTATTTATTGTATGATTTTTCCAGTACCCCAATGGCTAGAAACGAAAGTGTTAGGATGTTTTTTAGTTGTTTTTGGGGAAGCAGGCTAAATCTGATTAAATGGAATGTTTTATATAAGGGAATTAAGGAAGAGGGTGTAAACATGTTAAATCTGATTTTTTTTTATATACAATCTTTCTATATAATAATCTCTTACCATTGATTAAGGGGTCCTCACAATTTTGGGGGAATGGAGGTATGCTAGGCTAACAGGTGTATTGGGAGACTGGAAAGAAAATACATTTTTACATAAAAATAAACATCGGCCACGTTTAGTGCAGCAGTGGGAAGGGGTTTTTAACAAAATAAAAGCTTGGGATGTGAGCTAGGAATCAGTTCTTTGACTTCCCTGAAATGCACTTTATTTAGAGGTAAGGATGGCCAGCTTTAATAAACATCCGTTGGCAGGGTTTTCTGTATAACATCAGGGAAACATTTCTGAGTATATAACAGATGGTAGGAGACCGGAACACATGTGGGACATAGCTTGGTTAGGGATTCATGGCAGGATAAATGTCAAGGGGAACCACAAACATAAGTCCCCACAGGACCTGCCTGATGAAAATTAAAACTATGGATCACATGTATTTTCAGTGTCCATATGCAACACAGCTTTGGGATGTCGTTAAAAATCAATGGAAGAGGGCGGGTTTTATATTACCGGGATATGAACTGTTGTATTAAGATATTATTTCAAATAGGTTAGGACATCTACACCATAGTACACTTCGAATGGTACTAGTACATTTTTTGTGTTGGCTTTGAATTAGTAGATGTCGGTTTACATTACAACAGCAGACCATAGCGGTCTTGGATCTGTTTCATATAATCAGTTCCAATCTGAGAAGATTGAAAAACTCAGAAAGGTCCTGATTCGAGCACTGGAAATGGGATCAGTGGTGGTATAATTTTGATTATATTTAAGCTCTTTTAATGCCATCTCAGTGTGAACTGAACACTCTCCCTTTCTCATTGTGGGGGAGAGGGCGGCAGTAAGCTAAAAGAAGGGTTGTTCTGGTTCTTTTCAATGTAACAGTAGCTTAAGAGTGGTATGATGGTATATACTTCTTAGGTAATGATTTACACATTAGGTTAATGGGACTGATCACCGTATAGTATTTACTAGATTTCGAAGCTAAGGCCTTACAGACAAAAAAATTCAACATATTTTGAGGGAAGGGGGGGTTATTTAAGCAATAATGCACGACAGGGTGTGTGTTGTGCTGGGATAACGTCACGCCTGGGGTGATTAGAGCGCGAGGCCGCGGCTGAGTGCGACTAATCACCCCAGAAGTGACGTTATCCCAGCACAACACACACCCTGGAGTGCATTATTGCTATTATACAATGGCTCACTTGTAAAATCAGAAACAATATATGAAAAATATATATATTTTTTACATTTTGAGTTCATTTTTTTGTATGTGGAGGTATATTAATTAACAAAATAGTGCACAATTTTCATTGTGTCCAGAAGGTGGTGCTGTTGCTATGTATTGGTGTCCTTTTGACCTGCTATTCTTCGTGCCCCCCGATCGCCATTGTGTGATGTCTGGAATTGGTGTTTTTTTGTTTTTTATTCTGTGAAGATTTGACACAAGAGGGATATAAAACAGAAGATGAGTGAAAGCCATCTTTATGATCGACTTTACAACAATTCCAGCTCCACAGCTGTTCCACTAATAACATGTGCAGTACCCCGCAGTAATTTCCTCGGCATAAAACAAACTGTACCGATATTTTTTAAAAGTCCCGCTTAGCTGCCAGCCTTTTCTGCTTTCACACTGTCACACATATTCAGAATCAACTGCTCCTCTACCAGCGGCATCACACTTCAAATCTCCTTTTCCTCAGACTCGCTGGTCACGCGCTTCAGTAAAGTCGCTCACTTTGGTTCGTGGTGGAAAAAACCAGCAGTACTTTCTCTTTACTCTACAACAGCCTCGTAAGTAAATCCATCTCCTAACACCCTCTGTTATCTACAAAGCTTCATATCATTCAGCATAACACCTGTCCTGCCTGGCCACGGGTTGTCAACGGAACAGAAGAAATTGTTTTATCCCTAGGAAATTACTGCGGGGGTGCACTCGCTATGTTGGGGTGGAACAGCTGTGGAGCGGGAATTGTTGTAAAGCCAATCATAAAGACGGCTTTCACTCAGATTCTGTTTTTTTTTTTTTTTTAAAGTGAAGAAACAGAACATTCGGGGAATATGTGGAAGTACTGGGTTACAGTGCTGTGCATTGCAAATGCTACTTTTACGGGGAGTCTTGAAGGGTGACAGAGATGGCTGTGGACTAATTTGTTTTTACATTTTATGTGGTCATAAGTGTGCTGGGACTTGATCTGTGATGTTGTACTTGGATAACATCACGGGTCCAGTACCAGACTGACCAATCAGAGTCCAAGATTTTTTTAGCCATTGTATAATGAAGTTTAGTTGTGCTAATCTGGATCCCCACTCAAGTTCTTGTAAATTACTAAGGGAAAGCTTGCTGGTCATACAGTTTTGATTTCTGTTCCACTTGGTATTATTTTAATTGTATGAACTACCACTGTATTGTAGGTAATTTGATTAAGATGTTATTATACAAATTCCCTTACTTATCTGGGGGGGGGGAGAGAAATTCAGTACTGTATCATGTTTAGGGACTAAGACTGTTTAACTTAATTATTGTTTTCAGATTTTCTCGATTGCATCATAACCCTTTAGAATTTTGTTCTGCTTTTTACTGAATGTAGAACAACTGAGTTGATTGTATGTCTTTTGAGACAGGAGAAAATCCCCTACCTCTTACAGTGGGGGGGGGGTTCTTTCAGTATTAGGATGTTTTGGGTTTTTCATTTGTATCTGGAAGTATAATAGAACATGTATGATTGTAATACTTATTTGATTTTTATGATTTGTCTATTAATTGCGTGAGTTATGTATGGATTTGATTTTGAAGTTTTAATAAAAAAATTCCCCTACTCTTTTTCGATAAGTGCCATGGGATCTTTATCATTCACCTGAACTACCACCAATCCAGGCAGATGGGACCTTGGTTTAACATCTCATCTGGAAGATGGAACCTCAGAAATGCAGCACCCCCCTCATGCTGCACTACAGTGTCAGTATTGAGATATTAACCCAAGTGCCAGATGTGGGAACTAAACCCACAGCTCTCTGATCTCATGGTCTCAGAGGTGAGTGTGCTACCTACTGAACCACTGAGACTGACACAGTACTGCCGGGGGAAATCAGTACTGGACCTGGTTCTCTCAAATGGTGAGCATGTGCAGAACATAGACAGCAGGGATCCCTTGGGTGGAAATGACCACAACACAGTGTGGTTCAACCTGGACATGGGTAGAGAGCACATCCCAACTAAGACAAGAGCACTGGACCTCAGAAAGGCAAACTTTCAGAGAATGAGGGAAATGGTTAGGGAGGACCTAGAGAACTTAGAGGGGAAATTGGATGTGGAAGAAATATGGAACACAATCAGAAGGACCATACAGAAAGCCACAACCAGCTGCATAAAGATGAGAGGAAAGAAAGGATCCAGGCAGCCAAGCTGGATTAACAGGGAGGAGGCTAGAGTACTGAAGGATAAAAGGGCTGCATACAGGAAAAGTAGAAAGACAACTAGGGAAGAGGATGAGGATGAGTACCAAAGGCTAGCAAAACTAGCAAATAGAGTGGTAATACAGGCAAAAGTTAAGAAGGAACTCCAGATAGCAGAAGGCATAAAAAATGAAGATAAGGTCTTCTTTCGCTAATCAATAAAAAGGATGGCATCGCCTGGCTCAAGAAAGAGGAAAACATGGTGGTGGAAGATGGGGCAAAAGCAGAGGTGTTAAACAAATATTTCTGCTCTGTCTTCAACAGAGAGAAAGGGGATCCAAACCGGACAGTGAGAGGGGGTGGGTGGGAGGAAGGGAGGACCCAGTAGGAGACATAAAGGTAGAATGGGTGAAGGAGAGTTTAATGGCATTGAAAGTGGAAAAATCTCCTGGGCCTGATGGAACCTCCAAGAAAGGTGACTACTCTGCCCTTTCGGGTTGTTTCCTCTCAAACAAATTGCATTCTGCAGTTTGGTAAGCAGACTATGGAGAAGCTGCCCGACGCTCACCCTCCAAGCAAGGTACGGGTTGGAACTCTGAATTTTGGCATCTACCCCTGGAGGAATCTCACTTGCCCCTGTTTGCCAGTGTTTCTCACACTATGTGCAGCAATCCAGAAGTCTTCTAGGAACTGCTGCCAAGAAATTAATGCTAGGACTGACCTCTGCTTGACATGTTCTTGATTTCTCACTTTAAGTAATGTTTAGTCTGATGTAGAGATTTCTGAAGAGTTGATTTAAGTTTTGAGAGAGGTTTTAAGGTACAGTAGTGTGATTTTGCTATCTGCCCTGAGCCCTGTGCCCCTTCTCTTAGAGCTGTAAGTCTGTGGGCTGTACCCTTGACCTCTGTGTCCCATTGAGGCTGCTGCAGTGCCCCCCCAAAACTTGCTTCAGAACCTCCCTGCCTGTTCTTTTTTTTTTCAGCCTGTGCCCCAGTGTTAATCAGAGCCCTTCCACAACTGCACTGAAGCTACTGCTCTTTTAGCAGATTATATCTTTTAACCACTAGAGGGCCCAGTTATAAGCACACTTACCCAACCCAACACAATACAGTTCCTGTCTCATTTCACTTACTGTGTGGTCAGTCTATCACTATTCATCAGTCTTTGCCCCCTCCCTCTTCTACTGATTGATACTGATTTTTCCCATTTGCAGCTTATACTCTTCGCCCACTAGAGGGGTTTTCCCCCAACCGTGCCAAAGCTGCTCTACGTCTCTTTACTCTCTACTGCTCCTGGACACCCTTCCTTTACTGCTCAGCTGCTATGGGTACCTACACTCCCTTACTAAGTCTACTCTCCTTCACCCTCTTGGTACAGACCTCACACTGACCAGAGGACCTTTCCTCCACGCTAGGCACCTCATCCCCAGACTATCCCACAGTGACTCTGCCCTCCCCCATCCTCGACACACCCATGACCCCCCAACACCCCCACTCCCTCCGCCTTCCAAGGCCTGACCTGGACCCAGCTCTCCCCTGCCATTCCCACCCTTCGCACTTTATCTATCCCATGCACCCTGTTTGTAAAGTCCTCAGCTGGGTGTCGACTCAAGGGTCTCCATCGCTACCAGCCACTAACCAGAATAATTACACTGCTATTATTATTATCTGGTAATGTACACCCAAACCCAGGACCTATTGCTTCCAGCCCTTCTAAACCCTGTACTGCAACTGGCCTCCTCTTTGCATCCTTAAACATTTGCAGTCTCCTAAAGAAATCTGCTTCCCTCCAGTGTTGGGTCATTCAACATCAACCTGACATAATTGCACTGGTAGAGACATGGCTCTCCAAATCTACCCCTGACCCTGCTAGCAACCTCTCTGGATATACCATCTACAGGGAAGACCGAGTTGGCAAACACGGTGGTGGTTGCGCACTACTCATACAGGACTACCTAATAGGTCAGGGACTCCCAGCTCCTAAACTTGATTATGGAGGCCAAGCCCTCACCTTAAAAATCACACCTGACCCTGCCCGAGGCCCTCTCTTCCTCACGGTCTCCTATGTACCCCTGAGGAATCAAAATCAAGCGGTCCAGTCCCTCATTGACTACCTCACATCTCTCCCTCACAAAGTGGAGCAAGTCACCCTTGGTGATCTCAATGTTAACTGGCTTGCCTCCACTGCTTCCCATATAAGGGACTCCTTTGCTGCCCTGGATATGTCCCAGTTAGTCACCCAGCCCACCAGATTCAACCACTCTACTGGCACCAGCAGTCTCCTAGATGTTGTTATATCTAACCGCTCCTACAAAATCTGGGATGTCACTGTCCTCCCTGACTCTGTTAGTGATCACTCCCCAGTCCTCTGTTTCTGGTCATCCTCCACTCTGAAGCCAGTGTCCCAGGCCACTCAATGCCACCGTTTATGCCTCGGCAGCCTCAGAAAATTAAAACAATACCTAGCCCAGCTAGACTGATCCCCTATCCAGCATGCCCCTGACATTGACTCAACTCTTGACCACTTCACAAATGCCTTCTATAAGGCTTGTGACCTTTTCGACCCACTCACCAGGATCTGCTCCAAAAAATGCAGTGCCCCATGGATCACCCCACCCTCTCCTCCAGAGACTCAAAAACAGAGATAATCTCTGGCACATCGCTGTAGAATCTGGAAAGGCGTCTGATAGACAGGCCTACAACGCAGAATGCAATAAGTGCACTTGGCCATTAGGCGGGCCAAGGCAGAGCACTACCAGACCACTCTTGCTTCCACTTGGGGTTCAGCCCGGACCTTCTGGAATAATATGAAAGAGCTAAATAGGAATTCTCACTCCCCCCCCCCACCATCTCAGCTCTCCATCAATGGCACCCCCACCACAGATCCACTCCTTATAGCCGATTGCCTTAACACTGCCTTCTCTGACCTAAGCTCGGTCCTCCCCAGCAGCTTCTTTGACCCAATCCCCACCTCTCTCCCTCCGGTCCTGCATCGCCCACCATTCTACCTGCACACCCTATCCACCCAAGAAGCCAGGCCACACCTGCTAAAAGTCTTAGGCAGCAATAACCCCTGCAGTGACCCCCTCAACTCCAGGATCCTCCGTATGGTCTTGGACGAAGTCCTAATCCCCCTGACTGACCTTCCAAACCAGTCTCTATGCCTGGGTCAGTTCCCAAGTGCTTGGAAATCTGCTGAAATCACACCCATACATAAGAGTGGGGACCGGTCCACCCCCAACAATTACCGGCCCATCTCCATCCTCCCCCCACTCTCTAAAGCCCTTGAAAAAGTGGTGTTGATCCAGCTGTCTGAATACCTAACCAAGTATGACATTATGTGCCCAGAGCAGCACAGTTTCTGCCCAGGACACAGTACAACCATGGCTCTCCTGGAATTCTCCCAACACCTGCATGCTGCTCTCGACTCTGGCAGCCTTGCAGGAGCAGTGTTCATTGACCTCTCCACGGCCTTTGACACTGTCTGTCATCCCCTTCTACTTGACTCTCTCCACCAACTTGGCTTCTCTGGTGGTCCTATTTCCTGGTTCTCTAGCTACCTCTCTGCTAGATCCCAATGTGTCAAGATCAGCGGCTCCCTATCCAGCACTCTTCCCATTTGCTCCAGGGTCCCTCAGGGCTCCATCCTGGGTCCAATACTTTTTAGTCTCTACCTCAACACCCTCCCCAGCTCATGTACCAGTAAAATGCTCCTCTACACTGATGATGCAGTCCTCATTGCCTCACATCCCAATCCCACCTCCTTCCAATTATCCCTCCAGCAAGCTTACAACCAAGCAGAAAGGTAGTTCGGCGACCGCAGACTGGTCATTAACCTAAAGAAAATCAAATCAATGCTCTTCTCCCACCACCAAAATAAAGCTAAAAATACCCCCCTCTTGATTATCCCCAGCACTCTGCATCCGCTAGAACAGGTGACCACATACAAGTACCTAGGTATCACGTTCGATACTGCCCTCTCCTTCCACACCCACATTAATGCCCTGTCAGACACCATTAACTCTCAGATTGGTCTGCTATATTGGCACAGGGACTGCCTGCCTCAGGTTGCCCTCAGGCTGGCCATTACATCCTCCGTCTTGTCCCTCGTGGACTATGGCTTGCCCATCGACACTGCAGCTGACAACACTGCCCTCTCCAAAATCCAACTCTCCATCAATAAGGCCTGTAGGCTCCTGACCTGAGCCCCCAGCCCAGCTCACACCTGCCTTCTCTGTACTACCACCAATCTGCTCAACTTTGAGGAGCGACTGCTCTACCAGACCTGCCTTCTCGCTAAGAAATCACTGCTAGGACTCTTCCCCCCCGGGGGTCTGCACCTCCCTGCAGCAGTCATCATTGTCCATCACCACGTGTAACTCTGTTAAGGCCACTTCCAAGGTGCCCAGAACCAAAACCTCTCTTACCCAGAGATCCTTCCTCTACCGAGCCCCCACCTGGATCAACTCTCTCCCTAGCTGCATCTCCTACTTGCCAAAAATTGGCTCTTTCAAAACAGCCCTTCGGAACCATATCTTTAATACCCGCTGTTGTAGGTGCAACTAACCCCCTGTTGTAACCTGTGGTACCCGCCTGCCTTGTCCCCTGGCTCGACAACGTCCACTGGACAGCCTCTCCTTCCCCCAGACCGACTCCTTCCCTAGTAGGTCCAAACACGGATGTAACCTGCTGTCTTCTCTGAGGACCTACTATATCCATGAGTGTAACTCACAATTTTGTAACATTATGTAACCATAGTAACATACAAACTACTACATTATGTAACCTAAGTGTAACTATGTTAAATGTTCCTTTTACTGCACCAGTAATGTTATCCTCTGTTTTAATCTGCACTGTAATAACTATCTTGATGTCTGCTCCCTCCTGCGACGAGGTGCCTTTGTAAATGAGTCTCTGACTCAAAGGTTGTAAACCCGATTTGTAATGAATAAATGAATGCATCCCAGGGCACTAAAAGAGTTGGCAGAAGAGCTGGCAGGCTCACTGACAATACTGTTTAATAAATCACTTGAAATGGGGTGGTGCCAGAGGAATGGAGGACAGCACACCTCATGCCATGCCACAAGAGTGGCCCCAAAGAGGACCCTGGAAACTATAGGCCAGTCTGCCTGATTTTGACTGTGTGTAAACTAATTGAGACAATACTGAAGGAGGGGTTGGTCAAGTTCTTGGAGGATAATGGTCTGTAAGGATGGTAAACAGTATGGCTTCGTGTGGGGCAGATCATGTCAGACAAATTTGATAGAGTTCTTTGACTGGGTCACTAGAATACAAGTGGACAAGTGCCAGGCAGTGGATATAATTTGTATGGGCTTCAGCAAGGCCTTTGACTCTGTGTCACACAGAAGGCTGATAATGAAGCTAAAGGACATTGGAGTAACATAGAAACATAGACTCTGATGGCAGATTTAAGGACCAATTAGCCAACCTAGTCTGCCCATTTCCCTACCTAACGGATAAACTGCAGATCCTAGTTAACCAACAGCCTACTTCCTCCTACCCACCACTAGAATTGCCTTATGTCTGTCCCATGCATTCTTGAATTCCCCCACTGTTCTTAACTCCACAACCTCCTCAGGGAGGCTGTTCCATGCATCCACAACCCTCTCTGCGAAAAAATACTTCCTCACATTACCTCTGAGCCGTCCCCTCTCTAACTCCAAATTGTGCCCCCTTGTTCTTGCACATCTCTTTTTCTGAAAGATGCTACCCTCTTGGACTTTGTTGAGTCCCTTAAGGTATTTGAAAGTTTCTCTCATGTCCCCACTCTCCCTCCTTTCCTTGAGGCTATACATCTTAAGCTCCTTTAGTCTTTCTTCATATGTCTCCTGGTGCAGACCCTGCACAATTTTGGTTGCCCTCCTCTGGACAGCCTCCACCCTGTCTATGTCTTTGTGAAGATGGGGTCACCAGAACTGTACACAGTACTCCAGATTTGGTCTTACCAACTGTTTGTACAGAGGAACAACAACTTCCTGTTTTCTACTGGTGATGCCTCTCCCTATGCATCCCAGTATCCCCTCAACCCTCCTTACTGCCTTCTCACATTGTTTGATGACCTTTAGGTCATCTGATATAACTACCCCAGGTCCCTTTCCATTTTTGTTGTTGTCAGTATCTCACCCCCTATTGTATACTCTACCCCAGAGTTTTTGTTTCCCAGGTGCATTATTTTGTACTTCTTTGCATTGAATCTAAGCTGCCATACATTTGACCATTCCTCCAACATTGCCAACTCCTTTTTCATCCTTTCCACCCCACCTTGTGTATCAACCCTGTTGCAGATCTTTGTGTCATCTGCAAAGAGAAATACTTTTCCTTCCAATCCCTCTGCAATGTCACTTATAAAGAAGTTAAAAAGGACTGGCCCCAGTACTGAACCCTGTGGTTCCCCACTAGCAAACCCCGGTTTTTCACTGTGGACTCCATTTACTATTACCTTCTGTGTCCTATTGTCCAGCCAATGTTTTACCCAGGCTACCACCCTGAGACCCACTCCCAGGCCGGCTAACTTGTTTATTAATCTTTTGTGCAGGACTGTGTCAAATGCCTTGCTAAAGTCTAGGTAGGCTATGTCCACAGCTCCTCCCTGGTCTACTACTTTGGTCACCCATACAAAGAAATCAATTAAATTTGTCTGACATAACCTTCCTGCTATGAATCCATGTTGCCTTGGGTCCTGTGCCCCACTGGCCTCTAGGTACTCAGCAATTTTTTTCTTCAGAAGTGATTCCATCATTTTTCCTACCACTGAGGTCAAACTGACAGGTCAGTAATTTCCTGCCTCTGTCTTGCTCCCACTTTTGTGAAGGGGAATCACATCTGCCTTCCTCCAGTCCTCAGGTACCACACCATCCTCCTATGATTTATTAAAAAGGGTAGTCAGAGGTATCACTAGTTCTTCCCTTAGTTCTTTTAGAATTCTGAGGTGAATCCCATCTGGCCCCATTGCTTTATCCACCTTCAGTTTTAGGAGTTCTTTCAGAGCCCTTTCTTCTGTGAAAGGGCTAATATCACCCCAACCCCCATCCAGAGTGCTTCTATTGACTGGATTAGGTATCTCCCCCTGCTCTTCCATTGTAAATACTGAGCAGAAGTATTCATTCAGTATCCCTGCTTTTTCACTGCCACTCTCTGCCCAACCACCCTCCTCTTTATTCAGCCTCAGTATCCCTGCCTTAGTCTTTCTTTGCTCCCTAATGTACCTATGAAAGGTTTATCCCCCTTCTTAACTGAGTTGGCTATCTTTTCCTCGGTTTGGGCCTTTGCTATTCTGACTGCCTTCCCAACTTCCTTCTGCTTTAACTGGTACAGTTCTCTGCCCTGCTTCTTCTGTGTTTCCTTATACTTCCTGAATGCTATCTTTTTCTCCCTAACCTTCCCCACCACTACTTTTGTGAACCATAGTGGTTTTTTCTTTCATTTTAATTTGTTTGTTTGCTTCACACAAAGGCTTGTTGCCTCTGTGATTGTGGTTTTGATGTTTCTCCATTGTTGCTCCACTCCACCTTCTTGCCTATTTGCTAGTGCTTTTCTGAGGCAGTCTCCCATTTTTACAAAATCAGCACTCCTGAAGTTCAGTACCTTCACTTGTGTATGGCTTGACCCTACAGCTGAGTTTATCATGAACCACACTGTTTGGTGATCACTTGTTCTCAGATGGCTACCCACTTCTAGATCTGAGATCCTGTCTCTGTCACCATTTGAGAGTGCCAGGTCTAAGATTGCTCCCTCCCGAGTGGGTTCCAAAACTAGCTGTCTGAGGCATGGCCCCTGTAGGGCATCGAGAATGGCCCTGCTCTTGGATGTGGCTGCAGCAAAGGTGCTCCAGTTAACATCTGGAATATTCAGGTCTCCCATCAGCAATATCTCCCCTTTCTCTGCCATCCTAAGGATGCCTTCTATCATTTCCTTGTCCATTTCCTCCCCTGAGACGGGGGGGTCAGTATATAACCCCTGTGAAGACTGTGGTGCCATTTCCCATCTCCAGGGTGACCCACAGTGCTTCCCCTCCTCCCTGTTTACCCTTTAATTCTTTTGCTTTGATCCCTTCCCTTACATAGAGAGCTACTCCTCCTCCTTTTCTACCCTCCCTGTCCCTCCTGTAGATAATGTACCCTGGTATGTTGACATCCCAGTCATGGTTCTCTGTGTACCATGTTTCTGTGACTGCCACAATATCCAGGCAGCCCTCTTCCACCAAGGCCACCATTTCTGGGAGCTTTTTACCTAGACTACGGGCATTGGTACTCATTACCCTCCATTTTTTTATGGCCTTATTTCTTTTTGCCCCATCCCGGTCCTTACTACATTTGTCTTTTTCTCCATTTACCCCTGCCCTTCTCCGTATCAACTGCTCAACCTTGGTGTTTACCTCACTGACTACCCTGATTTTTGGCAGGGGCTAGGATTTCCCTTCTCCTTTTCAGTGCTTCCCCCCTTGGCTAGTTTAAATGCTTGCCAATGAAGCATTTAAACTTATCACCTAGGATCCTGGTTACGCTCCCAGACAGATGCAGACCATCGCTCCAGTATAGGCTTGAATCCCTCCAAGTGGAGCCCCAGTCCTCAATGAAGCCAAATCCCTGAGCTCTGCACCAGTTCTTCAACCAGTCATTGAATCCCATTGTGCAGAGTACCCTAACCTCATCCATGCCATAGAGAGGTAGCACTTCTGAGAAAGTTACCATGTGTGCTACTTGTCTAAGGCCCTTCCCTAACTCCACAAACTCCTATTGCACTGCACTGATCCCATTTTCAGCCAGGTCATTTGTCCTTAGGTGGACAATGAAATCTAGCTCAATCCCCCTTTCAGCTGCTCCCACAATCCTGAGGGTTCATTTCCTGTATCTCCAAGCCATAGCACCAGGCAAGCACCATACCTCCCTTTACCCTCCCTCCCTCCCAGTTCTACCTAACAATTGAGTCCCCACCAGGAGTTGTTTTCTTCCCCTGTGGGGTCCTGTGCCACCTTCCTGTGGGTCTCCATTGTGGAGGTTCCCAGCATACTCCTTTGTCTCCACTGCATGTGCCTCCATAGAGGAACCATGCTCTACCAGAGTGGTGAGTGAATTGTGGAGAGGCACAACTGGAGGGATGCACCTCTGTTCCACCAACCTCACCTTCCCTGAACCCACCGTGGTCCAACCACTCCTCTTTCTTGGCAACCTCTGAGGTAGTGGCTGTGGCCTGGGTGGTCCCTGGGTGGGGCAGCAGGTTCCCTGAATCTTTGCCAGGTCAGCATGGAGATGGGCAACCTCCTCCCTCAGACCAGAGGTGCCTGCAAATAGGACAGCAATGCAGTCTCCAGAATGTCTCCCGAAAGACTGCTGCTCCACAGCCAGTGTATTGCACCACTCCCCACATGTCTGTCTCCTTTCCTGTTTCAGATGTTTTTCTTGGTTATATGGGATGATAACTGGCTGAGCAGCAGGGCACAGAGGGTGGCAGTGGGGGGGGGCAGGATTTCTCCATTACAGGGGAGGTCACAAGCGGGGTTCTACAGGGGCCAGTGCTGGGACCAGTGCTGTTTAATGTCTTTATCAGTGCCATAGGGGAAGGCATTCATGGTAAAATGTGCAAGTTTGCAGATGACACCAAGCTATGTGGGAGGGTGGACACCCAGGATGGGATAAGAGAACTAAGGGAGGACCTGAATAGACTGGAGAGATGGTCGGAGGTATGGCAGCTTGGGTTTAATCCTAGGAAGTGCAAGGTGATGCACATAGGGGAGAAGAACCCGAGAACAGAGTACATTGGAAAGGCTCAGGTCACTCCGTCAGTGGAAGAAAAGGATCTGGGGGTGATCATTACCAGTGATTTGAAACACTCAGCTGAATGTAAAAAGGCAGTTGCAAAGGCAAATAGGATGCTGGGATGTATTGCAAGGGATTTCAGCAGTAGAAATGTGAGGTTATTCTGCCACTGTACAGGTCTTTGATGAGACCACATTTAGAATACAGAGTAAGATACTTGCATTCACATATGAAGAAGGACATGCAATTGGTGGAGAGAGTTCAGAGGAGAGTGACTAGAATGATAGAGGGACAGCAGGACAGATCATACGAGGAGAGTCTGAGGAACCTGGGGATGTACAGTACATGCTGGAAGAGAGGAGGCAGGGGGGGATATGGTAGAGACATTCAAATACTTAAAAGGAATAAACAGGGTAGAAAACAAGGGCCTATTCAACAAAAGGGCCAACACCACCACCACTGTGGGGCACAACCTAAGACTGGTGAGGGGAAGATTCAAAAGGGACATGAGGAAGCACTTCTTTACTGAGAGAGTGGTAACAGCATGGAACGAGTTGCCAGTGGAGGTGGTAGAGACAGTCAGTGGGTGCCTTCAAGAGGGCATGGGATAAGCACAAAGGCATGTCATGTGGCAGTGCCAGGGAAAGAACAAACATGGGGGGATCATAGGTGTAAACTTAGGGCCATACTTAGTCACAATTATCTCGAGCAGACAAGATAGACCGAGAGGTCTCTTTCTGCTGGCAGTTTTCTTATGTTTTTATGTTCTTAATTTGATCCATGCTTTAACATATCCCTGGTAATGTAAATTTATTTCATTGAATCCCCACAGATCCAATCCTTCCAACGGATGCAATATCAAATATGACAAGGGCTTGTCGTATCTGTCTTAGAAAATGATGGTTACTTGTGATCCACTCTCAAGAATGGCTCTAGCGTCCTCTATCCAAAATCCACCAGTGAGTACTCTGCTTTTTACTGTAAGTGCCACTGCATATCTTCTGTTGTAACACTCAAAACCTCAAAGTTTGCCTAGAGCAACAGTTCTCAAACTTTGTCAAAGTGAGCCTCCCCTAAGCCATGAAAAAGATCTTGAGCCACACCCAAAATACTGAAATATTTTTGGGCCTCCCCATAGAAAAATAGCCTACTTTTCACAGTACATCAGGAATAAATTGAAACCTCTTTGCATAGCTTGCTCTCATGTTATTAAGCTTATTGTACCCCTCCCAAACAGGACAACCTACTTGCTCCAATATTCTGACTCTTGAACCATTGTTACCCATTACTGCCATACCTTCATGGGTCAGACTGCTTTTTTTTTTTTGCCCATCTAACTGGGATAACCTTCCTGCTGACCTCTGCCTCTCACCCTCTCACCCTGCTCTTAAGCATCTTCTCAGGGATCATTTTGCTCCCTCCTGCTCTTATTCCTAGTACCTGTATGGTTAACTCTTGTATTTGGACAGTTCTGCTGCCAGTCTAATTGACCAACTGTTCCTCGCATTGTTAGTTTATTGTTCTTAATTTGTTTGCTTGTTTATTCATTTTGTATTGCGTGAGTGTTTCGCAGTTACATTTTGAATTGTATTCTCTCACTACCCTTCCCTGGTACACCTGAAATAAGCTCATGGCTCAGTGTACAGTACCTTCCCTGGTCACTGACTTGTGAATAAATACAAACATTCACCCACTATTATCCTCTTTCAGTTTGCCTTATCCCTTCACTCAAACTCCATAAAGTTCAAAATTGAAATACAGTACTTTTTCAAGACTTGCTTAAGCCTCCCCTAGAACAGGTTGGGGCCTCCCAAGGGAGGCTGGCCTCACCATTTGAGAACCCCTGGCCTAGAGTATGGCCATCCAACAGTTGGATGTGGTCTAATAGCAACTGGAGGGAAGCTTCTCCTTTTGCTGCTTCACTCGTTTGTGGTGCTGGTAGGTGGGGTGGGGGGTTGGTGGCTGGGCCGACTTTGGAAACTTGCATTGCACTTGCGATGACGTCTCTGGGTGAACTGCGATGCCTCCTGCCAGCTCACCATATTATTATTCCCAAATTCCCTGTTCTTCCTATCTCCTGGCACCCCTTCGCCATATTGTTTGCTCTCCAATCCTCAGGACCTTTGGGAGGTGCTGGGGGGAAATGCTGGTGGGGTGCTTCCAATACTCTGGTCATAGTTGTTTCCACGTAATCGCCCCTGCAACCTATGACCTCGGTCACCTTCTCTTCATACTTCTCTCCCCTGGTACATGATTCCACTTACAGGGCAATCCCCCTTATATTCTTGCAGTTCCAAAGCCGGTCCCTTCCTTCTATGTATCAATGCTATTTTATGCGCCCACCATTCTGATCATGCTATGTGTGTCTTTCCATACCTGTGTATTATTCCTCATACCTGTATCATTAGTTTCCTACTTCCCTCTCCTTCTACAGCAGCATTCTATGCCTTCTGCCAGCCCACACCAGCAGTACCCTGGACTCCATCCCTAACTCATGCCTTCTGAGGTCCTGAGCAAAGGTAGGCTTCCCCTGTCTACTGGGAATGGGATTCTGTTACCATCACTACCTCCTGCTACTTACCAACCTGACATCCTCTGTCCCTAACTCTGCTTGGCAGCATCAAGTGCAGATCAGCTCACCCCCGCTACCAGCGATGGGAGCCATACATGCAATCTACCATGTCATACCATGCATTCTGTACCCATATCTGTTGTCACTTCCTTCCGGGAACAGAACTTCTTCAACCATGTACTCTCATCTCCCTACTAGGGCTGTGCATCCCTGAATATCATTTTCTGAATACTACGAATAATGGGCTATCCGAATATTCAGACCCGAATACTGAATAGCCCACTATTCGAGTGGTATTCAGTATTCGGCCAGGGGACTGCCTAAAATTAAAAAATAAAGCCTTTTTTGGCTCCCCCCCTTCTGGCCAACAGTAGAACAACAACTATAATACCTGGTGTCTAGTGGTCCTACCCCCACCCCACCTCCGCCGATAACCAGCCCAAACTGAAGAATCACCCCTGCTGAGATTGCCATCCATTTCTCAGTCCCCATTGTTTAAAAATAAAAAATTTCTTGTCTCCTTGGTATCCAGGAGAACCCCCCCATCCACACCCTGCCAGCAAATATAATCCCTTTGTCTAGTGGTCCAACCACCCCACTCATTTGATCAGCGGCCAAAACTTAAGAATCCCTCCCCGCTAAGTTACCATCAATTTCCGGTCCCGTTGTCTAAAAATAAAAAAATCCTGTCTCCCTGGTGTCAGTTGATCCCCACCTCCACCCTGCCATCAGATCAGGTTCAGTGCGCACACACACCCGCTCTCCCCAACGCCGGAAGCGGTTACTGGCGCCAGCCTTTCACTCACCTCCACGCCGGCAGTTTGATTGATACTTCCAATGAATGAGCATGTTACGCGACTCATTCATTGAAATGCTCAGTCGGGCTGCCGGCCATGGAGGTGAGTGGAGGGCTGTGCCAGTGGCCCGCCTGGGGTACTTGGGAGAGCGGTGTGTGCACTGAACCTAATCTGGTGGCAGAGTGGGAGGTGGGGGGGTCCACTGCACACCAGGGAGACAGGACATTTTTTTTAAAACAATGGGGACCAGGAAATTGATGGCAATCACAGGGGGGGGGGTGATTCTTCAGTTTGGGCTGGTGATCAGCAGGGGGGATGGGACCACTATACACCAGGGATTATATTTTTTTGTTCTACTGTTGGTCAAGAAGGGGGGAGGCTTTTTTTTTTTACACTTTAATCAACCTCTCTCCTGGCCATGAATACTGAATACCGAATATTTTGGTCATGGATACTGAATATTCGGCCGAATATTCGAAAAAAGGTATTCACACAGCCCTACTTCCTACCTCTGTTAGCTACGTCAAGTCAAGATCATCTCACCTTGACTGTCATTGATGGCTGCCTGGGGTTACATTCCACTGCTTCACATGTACCCATTCTCGACCTGTTACCGGATGCCTCTGCCCTTCTGGAACTGGACCTTGTCCTATTCACATTCTCCATTCTTCCTTGCCTATGGCTTTGCCCCAGGTCTCATCATACTGTCTTCCCTTGTCAGTAGTCTGAGCCTGCACTGAGTGTTTCCACTTTCTGCATCCTATGCCTGATATGGGTCGCTGCTTCCCTTAGGGAATGGGACCTTATACTCCAAATGCCTCCACCTCTGAGCTCTGCCTGATGATATTGACTGTAAAATATCTTCCCAACTATCAAGTATGGTAGCCTGTTTATGGATCCGCTAGTTCTTACATCCTCTGTCTCATGCCTGGTTGTCGCTTCCCTCCTGACATGGGACCTCATGAACTCAATTGCCTCCATCATCCTACCTCTGTTATGTGGTATCCGATACTAGCTATCTCTCCTCAATTACTGGGCCTGGAAACTCATTTCTCCAATCAACTCTTTCGATCTTATTTGCTCTCTACCGGACCAATGCTTGCTGCACCCTCCTGGACCTGAGCCTTGTACTGAAAGTGCCTTCGCCCTCATACATTATTTGGAGAGTCGTGTCCAGGTCATCTCACCTCAACTACCTTGGTTAGGAGCCCACGTCTACACCTGCAGGTCCTTCCTTATGCATATTCTCTCTTCTACCCGATTGCCACTTCCCTCCAGAACCAGGTTCCCTCTGCTCCAAATGACTTGCATCCTTCCTTACCAGCCCCACATGCACTTCCAGGGACCATCGTACTTGACCCTTTGGCCTCCTTTCCCTCATGATTTGAATATTGCCAGCTGGTTCAGTCCCTATCTCATTCCAGTTCAACTGCCTCATGGACTTCCTTGTTATGTGTCACCCTTCCAGTTGCTGTATGAGTTTGTTTGCCTCTTCCAGATGTGGGAACCTCATTCTTCTTTGCTCCAGCACCTTCAGTCCTGTCCAATCATCATTTAAAGCCCTCTCAAGCATTGTTTGAAGCATTCATCGGATGCGGGACTCATGTACCTCAACTTATTGTTCTTGGTATTTGGCATTGTTCCTTGGCCTTCCGTGGACCATCTTCTAGTGATTTGCTACAGACTTCCCCCTTTCCGCTGCTGTTCACTGCAGAGCTGACCTGATCCTGTTTGTTCCTGCAATGTACATCATCCGACTTCACCTAGCC